>OY284413.1:221720784-222970784 GCA_958301585.1 Merodon equestris
TGAGACATTCGATGTTAAAAAAGGATGTAGGCAAGGTGACGCAGTGTCATGTAACTTCTTTAACATCGTACTTGAAAAGATCGTATTAGACTCACTGGTCAACAAGTGACTTATAGACTTATTTCAAGTCTACGCAATTGCTTGTGTACGCGGATGACATTGATGTAATTAGGCGAGCACAGCGAGACCTAAACGAAGTGTTCAAAAGCGTTTAAACAGAAGCGGCAAAAATGGGTCTTTCGGTGAAAGAGGGTAAAACCATCCAAAAAAGACGCCCAGCACCGACGTCTTCAACGAGACCAGAACTTCACAATTGACATTTGAAGTGGTCAAGGACTTCGTCTACCTTGGCTCACTAGTAACCAGCGACAACAACATCTGCGCTGAGATGAAACGCAGAATTACACTTGCCAACCGGAGAGAGTAAAGGAGAAGATACAACTACGAACTGAACAGGCTGTACGACGATATCGGCCTAGTACGACGTCTCCGGATCCAACATCAAAAATGGCTAGGCCATGTACAGGGAATGGACAACACAGCTGTGACCCAGACAATCTTGGAATACAATCCTGACGCAGCGGAAGACGACCGAATCTAAGGTAGCGCACACACTTAAAAGGGGACCTTAACCAACTGGGAGTGCGGCACTGGGAACAACTGGCAAGAGATTGTGCCAGCTGGAGACGCTTGTTGATTGAGGCCCAGGTTCACACCAGATTGTAGCGCTATCTAATAAGAAGAAGAAAATTAAGAACATCATCGTCTCTCCATGGATTTTCATTGAAACTTAATTTATGGTCGCGCGTCCAATAACACTACTTATCTATATAACATAAGTAGTATGCTCCATTAAATTGAACATTACCCTTTCCAAAGAACTTTAGTCCCATTAATATAACTCGATTAAAAGGTCCTAAAACCTCACAAGTTTTACCGAAATTATTTCCCACTGCCTTAAAAAGCTAGAGTGTTAAACGTTCATGTCTGTAAGGTAGAAGAAATAACGATTCATGAATGCGCTCCGTTTAGCAAGCTCTATAGAGGGTTATGCTGTTTATGCATTCATAAAATACATGAGTTTTGACATCGGAAAATATATCGCCTTTCGTTAATCGAGCTTATTTGTATTCCTTCACTCACTGCTCAGCTGACATGTAATTTCCATCACATTCGTCTTAAAAATGCTGAACAGGTGATTTCCTAAGAACGCCGTGAAGAATTGTTCTCTACTCAAGCATGAAATATATGTAAACACCAGCAATTCATTCGCGAGCTTGCTCTCAATAATTCCGCCAAAGGGGTGAAAAACCGTCTTTCGCACGCCATGAACTCCGTGAGTTTGTTTTGTATCGAAGCACTCGTTTGGAAAATTTGATCGAATGTGGGTTAAATCATCACCATCACCCCTGTACCATGTCAGAGTATTCAATATTCATTTCACGTAAACGGAGTGCACTTGTGAAAAAGAAATTAGCTTCGTGCGGGGTTGAAAAACGTTCAGTCAAATAAAACAGCGATTTGTTATTGATGGGAATTTTGATGAAGCGCAACTGCGTTTAAGCAACAAAGGGTGTGCATTTGTCATCCATTATTGTCTGGTATAGTGTTCGCAAATGAGATCACTAGAAATGCGCAAGTGAATTCAAGTACTAATTGCGTGTGCCTGTCATAATGGCGTGCGTTCTACACCCTCTTGTTGTGCTGCGGCTTAACTGCAATTATTCCAAAGTTAAACAATCTCATGGCATGTTTACACAATGCGTAGTCCGATGCCGTCCCGCTTCCTAACACTAACCTCACTCAAACCAAGTCGGGCAAGCCTCAGTAAGGCCGACCCTCTAAGCGCATATTCATGTTGTTTACGGAAACAAATAAAGCAAAACAATGCCGAACCAACCATATGTAAACAACCCGAAGTTAGTTCCACTTTGCTAGGCCAGTTTGGTGTGCATTACTCCCTCACCAATACCGTTGTTATAGGCAACTACCATACCAGTCAACGGACACAACAAATACCACGCAAACCGAATTCATTTCACTTCAGTTTCGCAGGCATTCGAGTGTGATTCACATCGCGGAATCGAACAGCGGGTCGGGACAAGTGCCTTAGCTGAATCGTTTATTCCCCAAACCTCGATCTCCCACCCTACCCTCGAGCTATGTGCGATTTTTGTTCACTTCAACTGACAACTTACAGTGCCCGCAATGAGCTAACTTCATTCATTTAATTAAGTTTTACAATTTTCCAAATAGCTCGAAAGTGAGTTCAAAGTGGCATGTTGCCTGTAGACACGTTACCAAACCCCATTAAGACAGCTCGTTGAAAGTGTCTGACAGGAAGCTCGAAAGATATTCCGGAATCGCGTGTGCATTATACAAATACCAGTGATTTGCAACGATTGTGCGTGCTACAATGACGACGCGTCATGCAATTCTCCTCGAACTTGTTTTAATGTTTTCCGTGTGTGTTTTAGCCTCCGACATTGGATTACCCATGATCCAGATTAACCACGGTGAGTAGTCCAAAATCACACAATCTCTGCCCTATTGTTCCATGGATTCCAGCGAACGAACAAAAAAAAAATGCCCTTGGATGGTACAATGGTTCCAATCCGAGTAAAATGAGTTTGTTTTGTCAACTGAATAACAAATGAATGACACAAATTGACAGATTGTAAGCTTTTCGTAGAAAAGTATGTTGGCGAAACACAGAAGAATTAGAAGCGAAAATGACGTCCACCTGACCTCTGTTGACATGCGTGAGTGACCACGAGCTCTTTGTGAATCACTATGTGTTTGGGGAATAGTTTCCGGTCAGTGCACATCGGAATTTGCTTTGGACAGCTGTCAAGTTATTGCCATTAATTCATCGGATTCCATGACCATCAATGTTGGTTTAACTTTTTTGTTTGACTCCCCATCCCAAACCAGTTTCGGGTTAATTTATTATTAACTCTTCAGGGAAAATGGATTCATCCGAGGCCGGGCGATGTTTAATAAATCCTCCCAGATGAGGTTGTTATGGCGGCACCAAGCTCAAGCTGAGAGGGCATTGTGTCCCTCGCATACAGCCATGGAACTGGCATTTCATCAAATGCCCTTTCAGATCCAACCCCACCGACCGACCATAGCTTTTTGTGTGATTGTTATTGGGGTGAAGAGTCGTCAAACATAGGCGCTCAATTGAAAAGAAACGATTTTTGTGAGAAAGGTTAAGGAGCTTATTTCGGTATTAGATTGCCTGCAATACGGCCGGGCAATTGAGGACAGTTGTCAGTGTATTTCTATGAGCGGATAATAGAATTATTGCTTAAGTATTGGTGGAGGTGTAGGGTTGACATTGAACGACAAATTTTATTAGGCTTTTCCCACCGACAGAATGAGAGCTAACAGACTGTTTTGGCGTTTGCTTTTGATGTTGTTGACATAATGGCATTTCAATGGAAGGAAACGCGCTGAATTCTTTCGATGGTACGCTGAAGGACAGCATTTTAATGGAATTTCACATTTTCCTTTTGGTTTTGTTTGTATGAAAACTTTTGACTTTTGGCTACAAATGTGATTTGTACAAAAGGGAACCGGAATTGATATTGTTAAGAGCTTAAATAATTTAACAAATACGGCCCAGGCATGGACTAAGCTCTCAAAGAATTTCGAACAAAGAAGTGACTGGTCTTTAGGATGCCTTTATGTGAGAGGTTGTTTGTTGGCGACAGCCATAAAGGTGAGTTTCGTTCGATAAATGCCATCCAACGAAATTGTTTAATCGAGAGAAGAAATGATCATGCTTTATGGATAGGTTACTGACGCCAGTTCAAATTTTGGCAGTGAAGTCATGATTCTTTTATTTCGGTTTTCGTTTTTTTATTGGACTTAATATCTTAAAATTTAACCTTGATTTCAACTTTTTTGCTGAGGTCAAGTTGTAGTTTAAGAAAAAGTTCCAAAATGGTAAGCGATAATAAAGGGTGTTTTGTTTAGAGGTATAGAAATTGAATATGAAACAAAATACTTGAAAATAATGTTTATATCTATGATATAAGCTTTATTTAATAAACAGTTTTAGTATTTAAATATAATTTTGAACATATACCGGCCAAAGCTAGCTGGAATGAAGCGCAACCGTGAAGTCGAATTTTCTACAACTTTATCGAGCAACTGGGATCGTACATAATAGTTATATCAGCTATAACACGGTGGATGTTGAATACCAAATCATCCAACATCTCTGGTTTATCGGCATAGACTAGTGACTACCTTTAAAGAAAATAATCTAAAGGTGTGAGATCACAGGATCATGGAGGCCAGTTCACATGTCCATCACGTGAAATTGTGCGCTCAGCCAATGTTTCACGCAATTAATTGATGGTGTCGCGCGCCATGTGGCATGTTGCGTCATCTTGTTGAAATCAAAGCTCTGTCACGTCAATGCCTTTAAACTGAGGATCGAAGAAGTTAGAAATTATGTTTCAATCGCTCTCCATTGACTGTAACATTCTGGCCGGCATCGTCCTTAAAAAAATATGGGCTCATAATTCCACCAGTCTATAAAGCACACCAAACAGTGAGTTTTATTGGCTGTAAGGGCAGTTTTGACAAAGGCTTCTGGGTTTTCTCCACTCCGAATTCGGCAATTTTGCTTGGTTACATATCCATTTAACCAAAAACGGGCCTCGTCGGAGAACAACATTTTGCGTTAAAAATGAGGATCAGGCTGAATCATATTTTCGGCACGTTCACGGAACCTACGACGCTAGTGGTCAAGCGGTTTCAACTCTTGCACAAGCTGGTTCTAATTAGCTCTTAAGCCAAGATATTTCTGTAAAATCTTCCACAAAATGCTGTGCACTCAACACAGCACTTCTTTTCGCACTGTTTGTCATCTTTGGGGATGCGTCTTATCCACTAGAGTGTGCGTGGTGCGAAAATTATTCATCGTAATTCGAATAACTTGCTCAGTCAGACGATGATGCCGACCGTAAAATTGACGTTAACGAAGTTTGACGAACCAGGGTTTTCAAAATAAGTTTGCACAATTTTCACAATTTCTAATATTAATCTACTTTATTTACTATAAAATGGATAAACGTATTAACCACAAATCAACTTTCAATGTCAAATAGACAATCTACAGAAACGGTGTTGCCAGCTCAAAAACCAAACCGCTAAAAAAACATCCTTTATATGTAGTTTTGTTCAAGAAGTAAGGTGGCTTCTTATTTTTATCGAAGAATACTTATTTATTCATCAACATATATTTTGCCTTCTTCAAAGTAATCTCCCTCAGATTGAATGCACCTGTGATATATGCGCTTTCCAGCTCTTCCAGCCATGTAGTCATTATCTCCTCAATAGTGATAAATCTCCGTCCTTTCATGGATCAGTTTTGGGAAGGGAAAACGGTTGCTGGGGCGGAGAATATAAAGGGTCCGCCATCTAACGTTTTTTTTTTTCAAGTAGTGCTTATTTCGTGAATGGTAACACTTAGCTCATGTCTGATTTGACAGATAATTAGTTTTATCCTTCCGCTGAACGAATATGATTGTGTATACGCTTGAACAACGCTGGGAAATATTGCGACATTACTTTGAAAATCATCGACTCATCTTTTCAGATGAAGCTCATTTTGATCTTGGCGGGTATGTAAACAAGCAAAATTGTCGCATTTGGGGCACAGAAAACCCGCACGCATACATTGAAAAGCCGGTGCACCCAAAACGAGCCACTGTTTGGTGCGGATTTTGGTCCAGAGGCATAATTGGGCCATTTATCTTCGAAAATGAGCAAGGAGTGGCCGTTACAGTCAATGGCGATCGTTATCGGGCCATGTTGAACGAATTTTTGTTCACAAAAATTGAAGAGGAGGATATTGGCAACATATGGTTTCAACAGGACGGCGCTACGTGCCACACAGCCGAAGCTACACTCGATGTTTTGCGCCCTGTTTTTGAAGATCGCATTATCAGCCGCAGAGCTGATGTCGTTTGGCCACCTCGGAGCTGCGATTTGACACCGTTGGACTATTATTTGTGGGGTGCCGTCAAAGATAAGTGTTACGCCGACAAGCCAGAGACAATTGACGCTTTAAATGACAATATTCGTGAAGCCATTGGTGAAATACAGCTGCACACAATCGATAATGTGCTTAAAAATTGGACCGATCGTGTAGGCTACTGCATGGCCAGCCGAGGCAGCCATTTGAATGAAATTATTTTCCATTATTAACGGAAGGATTGTACTTTCAAATAAAAAAAGAAATTTGAGAAAATATTCAGTAGTTTTTTTTATAGCATTTTCAAAAAAAAAAAAAGTTATTTGGCGGACCCTATAGTATCTATATTTTCTGGCCGAAAAAATTAAGCATAGGCAATGGTTAGTGAGCAGGTGCAATTTAGCAATTTCGGAATAGGTTTCGCTGTCACACGTTTCATGCCCAAAATATTTAAAAAAAATACTTGGTAAGAATCCCCAGAAAAAAAAGTCTTGAAAAGTCAAATCGGAAGTTCTGGCCGGCCACTGAAATCAAGAAAACGTAACATTAGATGGACCGGAAGCGCATCATTCAAAATAGCTGTTTGTTCGGTCTTGCCGTCCTCTGAACGTGTTCTAGTTCCCAGTCCCAATTCATTAATTTGCAACAGTAAAAACCCATTGATCATGGTTCCGTATTGCTCACCATTCAAAGTAACCGTATTACCCGTTGCGCCCTCTAAAAAAAGATACAAACATCCGTTTGGGTGTAAATGAGCCTCGTCGCTCATGGTCGATTTCCACCGAAAATTGTTCACATCGTTGCTAAGGTTCTGAAGAGCGTGACTAAGGCTAAGACGAAATTCTCTTGAAGCAAGAGCTGATGGTCGAGTAATGGTAAATTGCATGGCACACTATATGGGCGACGTTGACGGCTCATCGGTGACATATTCAGCCACAGGGGCGATATACTTGTAGGAACATGCACTGCAAAGCCTTCCGACGTATCTTCTGTCACGTGTTGTTCTAATATTCTCAAAGTGAATGGCTAAACGCCTCAGTGTTTAAGCAGTTGGCGTAGAACAATCAAAAAATCTGCGGCCGGTATTCAGTCAACATAGTTCAATGAACTGAAACCGTCGCACCAACATCAATGATATATCCTAATGACCGCCAGCCTAAACACTACTCCAAACCATCAATGGTTGTGAATGAAATCTTTTTCATGGGTTTGAGCCAAGCATGCCTGTTTTCTTTGTTTGAGTACAAATGGATATGAGCCTCATCACTCAAAATTATTTTGTGTAGAAAACCAAAATCTTTACCATTCACTTCCAGCACCCAACCAACCTAAATGTAATGTAAATCAAAGCGTTTATCCAAAGTGCAGTGCAAAATAGTTTTGGGCAGGCCCAATTTCTATTATCGTCTCGAAATTGATAGACCTGGGTTCTTAGTCACGCTCTCAGCTATGGCGGCAAAGTTGTCAGCTGGCCTTGCCTAATGAATACAAATTGGAGTCTGACGACCACTTATCTATTTAAGGCATTCAGACTTATTGAATATATTCACTAAAGCTGTGGGAGGAGGCGCTTAATGATTACTAACATCAGAACAAATATTGCAAGACTTTCCCACAGTATTTTCACATTTTTTTAAGCGCCAAATTAAAAATGATACCTCGTGTTGGATTAGTTGACATAAGATATATAATTTCATGGTTAATTTCACGTCAATTCGTCGCAACATAAATAAAAACACTCAAAAGCATCTCCTGGTGCGGAACGCCGTTGCTATTTTTTTTCATTTAATCATGAGGCTAAGCAAAAACAATTGATATTTTTAAAGATGACCTTAAAGTCGAAGGGGCCATACTTAAAACTCACGAAAAAGCAATACATACCAATTACAATAGTTAGTAGACATTTCAACAAAACAGTGTTACAAAATAAGTTGAAATAAGTACTTGAAAAGAGCGGGAAAAACTAGCGAGTTATTTACTTGGAAAGCTGTTTAAGATGTCAGTAAAGTAAAAACGCGACTATTGGGCTAAAGGCTATGGAAGATAAGGATGAGCATGAAATTTACGCTTAGAGCTTCGAAGAAACTTCTAAAACATTTAAGAACTAACCCATTCGAAAGAAAAAGACTATTATTTAACCAACACATAAAAGAAACGTTAAACAAAATTAACATAAGTATAAGACTATTATATCCATTCATAAACAGAAAATCTCTACTATCACTAGAAAACAAAATAATAATTCATAAATGTATATTTCAAACAATAATTTTATATGGGTGCCAGGTCTGGGGTAACTGCGCAAAGAGTCACCTAGCAAAACTACAAATAGCACAAAATAAACTCCTAAAAATGATGCTAAATCTCCCTTGGCATTTTTCTACAAAAGCCTTGCATAAAAGAGCGAAAGTCGAATTGATCTCTGATAGAATAAATAAACTTAATGAACACTTTAAGGTTCGCTGCGACAACTCCGAAAACCCCTTAATAAGAAATTTATTTTCTCAGATTTAATTTTGACAATACTTCCAAGCACATTCAAGAAACCATATTAGAAAAAAAAAAAAAAAAAAAAAAAAAAACATGTTTTGATTAATTATTTATTTATTTATTTATTTATTTACTTATTTATTTACTTATTTATTATTTATTCATGGTATTCGTTAATTTATTTACTTATTTATTTGTTTATTTATTTGTTTATTTATTTGTTTATTTATTTTATTTATTTATTTATTTATTATTTATATATTTATTTATTTATTTATTTATTTATTTGTTTATTTATTTTATTTATTTATTTATTTACTTATTTATTTATTTATTAAACTATTTATTTATCTATTTATCTAGTTATCTATTTACTATTTATTTTTCTTTTTTCAAATGAGGTTTTTTCAAGAATCTGTTTTTCCTCAAACTGTAAGCTTTTTCTTTAAGTACATCTTGTAAACAAATAAAATGGCAATTTCAGTAGCAAGATACAATTAGGTATCAAATCTCTGTGTTAAATATTGTGCGGTAACTCAGACCATGTAAATTTTAACAAAAATCTAAAAAACAAAAAAAAAAAAAAAAAAAAAAAAAAAAGACAGAAGTCATATTGTAAAGAGTTATTCTATAGCTTATAGCTACGACTTAATCGCAAGAAACTTCCTAACTTTTTTTGACTTTCCCCAAAACGGAAATATATGATGTTACTGCTACTAGAAAAACCACTAAAGGGTAATGCTTCTTAGTGCTGTGTAATTTTTAATGATGAATTTTACAGAGATTTGGTACCTAACTTTGAATTATGCGAGTACGTTAGGCTGTGAAATCGAATTAACCTTCCAACAAAACTTTGGCGAATCGCGTTTTAAACAGTCAAATCTGTGGGATGAATTTAAAAGTTCATGTTTGAGTTACAAATTAAACACAATCGCTTATATCTTATAGAAAACGATTGAGTTTGAATTAATCTGTAGATTTCATTTAAATTGGAAAACTATTATATATTGTTCATAGTATTCTCGATAGCGAGCCATTGCTTCTTTGCCATTTTTTAAGGTGGGATGCGAATACCATCAGAATAAAGTCTCGTCTTTTTCTACGATCATCGAATCGACCCACTTGTATGCAAGCGTCATTTGCTTGAATAGGCTATGAGTCATCAATAGGAACAAGTGACAACCAATGTCCGGAGAATACGCCGGGTAGGTTAGGGCCCATCTGAGCGTGTTCAAGTAGGTTTCGCTTCTTTTCGATAGTTTCGTTAGAAACTTCGGTTTCATCACCTCATAGTATACCAAAGCCTTCTGTTCATGTGTATTTACAATAGCTTTGCCGTTTATGTTGAAGTTGGATGGGCTTAACTCTTATAGGCTCCATTTTTGGTCGCCAGTGGACCTATTTTCCTTGTATTTGGATCATTCCGATGACTTTAGGGCATTTCCTTACCATTGCCAAACCAACTTCAAACTAGAACAATTTTTTTGGATTTTGGAGCAGTTCCTCCACTTTTTCATTTTCGAAGGTTTGCGACTGTCCATATCGTTCTTTGTCTTCTAAGTCGAAATCACTACTTCTAAAACATACAAGTAAAGAATAAAGACCATATTAATCGGCTGAATTTCTTACCACTCAAACCATTCTGAAGTGACCAACAGAGGTGAAGATTTAAAGAAACAAAACCTGAAGAATAGTATGGGTACTGAAGGGCTTCTCATGTTAACATATATATTCAGTTTTTGCAGCATTCATCGGGTGATTTGTGGCCTAGGGCAATCACTGTGGAAAATAATGACTTTTAAATCGGCCAAAAACCAGAGGATTCTCTTAAAACTTTTCATGCTTCGCTCGCAGTCATTGTTCGAAATTCGATGGCAAAGAAACCATTCCCCCAGACCCCCAATCAAGAATAAGTCTTGAGGGCCATCATAAACGGTGTTGGCTTTCCAAATTCGTCACTGTTCCAATGTTGCTCCGACTACAGGCTCTGAATATTTTTCGTGGAGTTCCAACACGTTCTCCTATCAAATGCAATTTGGTTAAACTCAACAGAGCCTGGCAAAAATATAACTTCGGATGAATCTTCTAATAATATAACTTCTATTCACTGCTGTGCGATAAGTCCTTAAGGCAAACACTAGGCGTGTCATAGACAACATTTTATCCAGTCAGGATTTTCGGTTTTACACTTTTCTTACATCTTTTTGAAAAGACAAAAATTTCATTAAAAAAAAATATTATTACTGGCCATTTGGAACTCGGAAGTTCAGAGTTTCGTTAGCAACCCTTCACCAAGCCTCTCTGTCATAAGTGTGTTCTTTCCATGTTTCATTTATATTGTCCTCCGACTTATGGCACGGCAATCCTGGCAGTCTTTTTTCCCACTAATTGTTCTCCTTACCTTTCACCCACTGTCCATTCGTTTTACATACCCTGCCGATCTTGGAGCTGAATAAGTGTACGTTAACCCGTAATTTATGTCCCTCTATGCATACCTTCGTCGGTTTATGGTATAGTCCCACGGCCTTTTTATCTACGAATAGTGAACCGTTGCGTACAATTTTCATTTCTTTTTAAAAGTTGTCGTATGGTAAAAATCTGGTCACTGGCGAGCACTTCCATCTTATGGCACCTGGTAACCTCTGATTATTTGCTCAGCATATAATGTTGGTCTCTTTAAGAAAATATTCTTTTATTGTTGTAGTTTATTTGGTTGCCCTTTTAACATCCAGGAATGATAACCGAATTTCTCCCTTCTTCGATGATAATTTACATGTTCCATATATTTGTGAATAGCCCATGTAACTTCTCTGTGAATTTTTCTCCTTCGTATTTTATCAATGCCGATGGTATTATGTCGACTCTAGTAGCTTTGTTATTCTTAAGTCGATGTATTGCTTCCTTTACTTCCTTAATGGTTCGCAGTTCTACTTAAATTTCTACTCTTTGGATAACATCGTTTTCCCATGATGCTTACTCTCCATCCACATTAAGCTTCATCCAACTCCTTCATTGAGCTGTTACTTTTTCGCTATCTGAACCCTGGTCCCCGTGGGCAAGGAAACCAACGAATTATATATTGCGTCCAGAGGAATATATTTCCACTTCTATACTCCTTTTAACTCACTAAGCCAATTTTGTCGCATTCGTGCCACCCCATTTCCCAACATTCTGCAAACATTTTCTGTAATATTCAAGACCGCACGTGGGCCAAGGAGGAACTTCGACGTCAATTCCATTCAAAAATGCCATAGTTCGTTTAGGGTTAGGGAGATTTACATATATCAACTTTGCCAGATACAGTTGAAAAAAAACTATGATCTGAAAATACTGGTGGGGTGAAAAGTAACCTCCCTGACCGCCAGAATGCGCTGCTACTGCAAAAAAGGTTATGGTGCCTTGTAGTCCGTTCATATTTAGGCAGACATGCCAAATTTCAGTGCGATACTGCCCTTAGTTTTGTTTTGACAGCTGTTTGTTGTTGACGTGTTTGGCATCATGTTGAGTATGGACAAAAACGATTTTCGTTCTCTCATAAAACATTATTTTTTGAGAAGCAAAACGGCGAAGGAAACAAAAGAAAAGTTGGATAAATATTATGGGGCTAATGCTCCGTCAGATTACACCGTCAAATATTGGTTTCGAGAGTTTCGTGGTGGCCGCAACTCCACTACCGATGAAGTCCGCAGCGGCAGGCCCTCCGATGCGGTTACAGAGGACAATGTCAAAAAAATACATGAAATGGTGTTGGCTGACCGGAAAGTGAATGTGCGCGAGCTATCAGATGCCACAAAGATTAGTACTGAGCGCACACGCCATATTTTGGGCAAGATTCTGCATATTAAAAAGTTATCCTGCCGCTGGGTGCCGCGTATGCTCACTCCGGACCAAAAACACGAACGCGAAAGCACTTCGAAAGAGTGTTTGGACTTGCTGATGCGGAATCGGGCGGACTTTTGGCGTCGATTGGTAACTGTTGATGAAACCTGGAAACCTGGAAAATGAATGACTTAAGGCTCCAATTGCTTCCGCATCTACCGAATAGGCCCGATTTGACTCCCTCGGACTATTATCTCTTCCCAAACCTCAAAAGATGGCTCATCAATAAAAATTCAGATCACGCGAGGAAATCATCGACGCCATGGAGGAGTATTTTGTAGACCTTCCGGAAAATTACTTTTCGGACGGGATCAAGAAGTTCGAAAATCGCTGGAATAAGTGTATCGAGCTTAAAGGGGACTACATTGAATAAAATAAAAAAACATTTAAAAAAAAAAAAATTTCATTCCCAAAGAGGTTACTTTTCACCCCACTAGTAAAACCTTTTCCCAATTTTTTGTTTTCCTTCGCGTTTTTTGCCTCCGTTTTTAATACTGTTGCAATCAAATCGCTTTAGAGTGTCGATCTTTTTCGGCCGAATTGGTTCTATTTAACACAATACCGTATAAGTTATGCTTTTACCTATGTAGCTTGATAAACACGGGTTTTGCTTAACTAGTTAGTGATTGATCTCTCGCTTAGTCCATTATTATGGGGTGCTATAATAGCTGCCACAAACTAATTTGATCAATTCCCTTCCCATTTTTCTGTCTTCATTCACGATCGTTTTTTTAATTAAAATGAATAAGCGCGTGTTTACTCAACAATGAATGCCGAATTTAAATTGATTACTGTTGTACTATTGCGTACAAAAGTAATAACGAGAGACTTAAATTAGTGCAGCAGGGGAAATAAAGAAGTGGGAACAAAAATAAAATCTATTGCGTTCTATTTTCTAGGTGAGGTGGCGCAACACGATAAGGTTTCTCAACAGATCTAAGACAGTGGTGAATTTCTGATTGGTGGGGACCTCAATCATCGTCCCAGATAAGGGACCGCTCAAGAGCAAACGCATGGGGAAATATTTTGTCCAATCTGTCAAGAAGTATATAAAGGGTCCGCCATCTAACATTTTTTTTTTCAAGTAGTGCTTATTTCGTGAATGGTAACACTTAGCTCATGTCTGATTTGACAGATAATTAGTTTTATCCTTCCGCTGAACGGATATGGTTGTGTATACGCTTGAACAACGCTGGGAAGTATTGCGACATTACTTTGAAAATCATGGTAATGTTGCAGAATGTGTGCGAAAATTGCGTACATCTTTTCAGATGAAGCTCATTTTGATCTTGGCGGGTATGTAAACAAGCAAAATTGTCGCATTTGGGGCACAGAAAACCCGCACGCATACATTGAAAAGCCGGTGCACCCAAAACGAGCCACTGTTTGGTGCGGATTTTGGTCCAGAGGCATAATTGGGCCATTTTTCTTCGAAAATGAGCAAGGAGTGGCCGTTACAGTCAATGGCGATCGTTATCGGGCCATGTTGAACGAATTTTTGTTCACAAAAATTGAAGAGGAGGATATTGGCAACATTTGGTTTCAACAGGACGGCGCTACGTGCCACACAGCCGAAGCTACACTCGATGTTTTGCGCCCTGTTTTTGAAGATCGCATTATCAGCCGCAGAGCTGATGTCGTTTGTCCACCTCGGAGCTGCGATTTGACACCGTTGGACTATTATTTGTGGGGTGCCGTCAAAGATAAGTGTTACGTCGACAAGCCAGAGACAATTGACGCTTTAAAGGACAATATTCGTGAAGCCATTGGTGAAATACAGCTGCACACAATCGATAATGTGCTTAAAAATTGGACCGATCGTGTAGGCTACTGCATGGCCAGCCGAGGCAGCCATTTGAATGAAATTATTTTCCATTATTAACCGGAAGGATTGTACTTTCAAATAAAGAAATAAATTTGAGAAAATATTCAGTAGTTTTTTTTATAGCATTTTCAAAAAAAAAAAAGTTATTTGGCGGACCCTATAGTAGTATATATAGTAGATTTTGCAACTTATGCGTTGGAAAAATATGCTTAGAAGAGATTGGCAGGGATACCGGCCAGCTTATTTCACAACATTTTTTATACTTCCGAATCAGATTATATTGAAGCACGTCAGTGAAATAACCAGTAACGTTCGTAATATTCAGTAGGCGAAGTATTTATATTTAAAATCATATAAAATAAAAATAGATATCTTCCGTTCCTCGAAAATACATATTTCATATTTCACTGGACTTGATACTCATAAAGTCAACGCATTATGTATACAAGTTTCTAACAATCATACCATCGTCTTTAGGGGGATGCTATCAATTGGACCGCGTCTGGGACACCGTCTCTGATTCATTTATCGACAGCAAATCTAAAATACGATCAAAAGAACCCGCAACATTAAAAAATCTGTTGGCCAAAACAATATAAAAAAATATTTAATAATAACATTGGAATCCTGTCAGAATGTTTAGATGATAGTTAAAGAAATTCCTATCCCTAACGCAAGACCACTCTCTGACAAACTTAAAAGTTACAGATCAATCAGCCTACTAAGTAGTATAAGCAAAATCTATGAGAGAATCTTGAATGACAAGTTTTATAAGGAAATTAATAAGAAAAGAAATCTGTCACCAAATTTTTAGAATTTGTACCAAGATCAAAAGTGACCTTGCAGGACGTTACTTGTTGACATTGAAACGGCATTCGGTACTGTGTGGCAACATGGCGTTGCCAAAGTTTTTGTTCAATCGTTGATTTAGAGTATTTGTTTTTCAAGCTGCTTCTAGTCTTACTTATTTTTACGATGGGGTGCCACAGGGTTCGGTTCTTGGGCCTATTTTGTACTATATATACGTTTCCGTTTTTCCACAACTTCCATCTTGCATAACAGCATTATATGTTGATGACAGCGCCATAATATCGTTCTATGGATTCAATTTCAATATTGAGACGAATATTAAGTACTTAGTTAAAAAATCGTTGGCTTATTACCAACAGTGGAAAAAATAGCTGAATGCCAAAAGAAAAGCGCAAGCTATCTTTTTCAAGCGAAGAAAGGGTAATCGAAATGGCTGAATTTTTACGAATTAATTCCGAAAAAGTTTACAAGAAGCGAAGAGTAATAGAGTCTAATTTTAAAATGCTTTTCCGTTTTGAGAAGGAAAACGTAGAGTGGTTAAGTGAGTACTTTATTGGTAAGTCATAACTGTATGACTTTACTCGAATGTTTCGTAAATTCATGAACTGAAACAAGAGGAGGGGCGGTATTACCTCAAGAAAAGATGAGGATCTTTTTAAGATACGTTGGGGATCCTGGGTTTCAAGTTGGCGTTGGTGAAGATATTGGCGTACATCAGAGTTCGATTTCTAGAACAGTAAATTCAGTTGCAAAACTTATAACAGACAAAGCTTCTCATTGGATAAAGTTTCCTTCCAATTCTGAGGAACACTTGAAAGCAGAACATGATTGGCTTAGCAAATACAGATTTCCATCATGTATAGGAGCTTTGGACTGCACTCATGCAGAAATAAAGAAGCCTCACTTCCATTCAGAAGAATATATTAATCGAAAAGGATATGCCTCCATCAATATTCAAGCAACATGTGATGCAATGGAATGCTTTACAAATGTGGATTGCCAATGGCCAGGCTCAGTTCACGATTCTAGAATTTGGAGGAACAGTTTTCTGGTACCTGTAATGCGAAATTCCACTAACAGCGTTTTGTTGGGAGATGAAGGGTATGGAATTGCACCTTATTTAATGACGCCTTTTAAGAATCCAACAAATAATCAAGAAAAGACATATAATAAATTGCATTCAAAAGAGAGGGTAATAATTGAAAGATATTTTGGTCAAGTGAAGAGGAGATTTCCAATTCTACAAAACTGCATACGTCTGAATTTAGAAAATATTCCGAATATAATTGTGGCATAATTCGTTTTCCACAATGTTGCAAAGCATTTAAATGATAACAACGATTTTCAATTGCCAGAAGGCGTAGAAAATGAAATTTCTCTTGAAGGTGATGAAGAAGTAATGGCAAGTGTACTTCAAATCCGACGAATGGGGCAGATAAAGAGAACGGAATTAGCAGGAATAATATGTAACGTAAATTCATAGAACTTTATTGAATATATGTATGTATTTTCTTAATACCAAAAAAGGATAATAAAAATAAATACAAAATAAAATAAAAAACAGTGTTCCAAAAATAAAATGTTATTTCAATAAAAAATAAATATTTACTTTTTAGGGGTTTATAAATTTAAGAAGGTTTCACTTTCAAAGGTGGTGGTGGAATTATAAGTAGGATATGAATTCCGTTCTTCGTTGTCATTTTTCATCCTTTTTTTAATTTCCTCCTGCTGCATTCGTATTAGCTTTAATTGCTCCAGCAACATCAAACGTTGAAGTTCTTCATTAGACAGATTTTTTGTCTCCTCAGTCTCATTGAACTGCAATTTTCTACGTTTTGTTACTGGCGAATCTCGCGGTAATTCTTCAATTTCATCTGCAGCAACACGCATGTCAGCTTCCTTTTCCGTTTGCATCCGAATGGGATTATCTGCTCCCACAGATAAACCACCTTTACGTAAAAGTTAGTAAAAGTATAATAATTAGCTTTGTAAAGCAATACGTACCAGGAATGCAAAAAATAGATGGGTTTTCATCAGCATTTAAGAGTTCTAAAAAAATTACTTCCCATTCTTTGAGCCTTATGGGATTATTTCCCGTTTTGTTAAGGTCTGCCTTCTTCTTAACCTCTGTCTTGCAATTATTTTGCCTCTTTCTAATCTGCTCTTCCGTTACTTGAACACAGGTCATAGCCTTATATTCACTAATAAATCATTTTATAGCTTCGGACTTCTCTTTTATAATGCACGCTTGTTGTGACTTATTCAAAATAACGGTTTGCTCCTTTAAAATTCGCACAAAAGCTATTTGCAATTGAGGAGCTTCGCTTGTCATGACTGTTTCTTTTGAATATGCTTTACGAACTGAACATTCCAATAAGATCGTTTACAAAGCAAACATTAAAGAAACAGTAAATGATAATAAGAGCTAACGGTACAATTCTCAAAACAATTCTCTTGCAAAGCAATTGGGAAATAATATAAGTATATACTACCAATTGTTCGATGAACTGACAGTATTTACTTGAATGAATTCAGTATTTACTAGAAGTATTTGCTGGCAAGTCAAAACTCATGTTTATGCATACCAAATCTAGTAAATACTTAAAATATAAGCTTCTACTAGTAGTACTAGTACTTACTTAGACCTTTTACTACTAATAAATACTTAATTTTTATGCATACGGCCCAATGGCTTGAATTCTGTGTGAAACGATTGAAAAATATGTTTTATTATCAGTTCTTCCAGCTTATATCGCTTAGTTGTTGAAGTTTCAACAACTAATTTCGAGCTTTGAAACCTCCTCGCACAAACCGATCTAACAAACTCCTTGCGTCCAGGATTTATCAATAAGGTTAACAATTTTTTATTTACACAAAACACAGAATACTGAAATATCGGGTTAAAATTTATTGTAAGTGTAGTACCCATGTTGAATTATGGAATCCTATCAAGTTCGTATGACCACCGCCAGCTTTGGAGGCAATATTCCAGCACTCTTCCACATATGACGTTGATAATTTTTCGTTAGAGGTTGTTGTTAAATTAAATTAAATTAAATCGCATGAACGAGAAGGCCATTCAACCGAACCATTTCTCGAGATTTCACGATTACCATACTCTCCTTTCAACAGGTCTATTATTTAACTAGCTGTGTGGCATGTAGCGCCCCTTTTTGGAACCACATGTCAGTGATATCGAGTTCAGCCAATTTTGGTCTAAAGCAGTCGTTCGAAACAGCAGAATAGAGACCCCCATTAGTAGTAATTGTGGATCATTGTCGTCGAAAGAAAGATGATACAATCACACCTCCGGCATGAAAGCCGCAGGGTAACTTTTTGTCAGTGTAATAGAGCCCAACGGAGTCTGAGGCACATGGGGTTTTCTTACTATCAAATAATGCATTTTTTGTTTATTGACAATGCAAATAATGAGCTGAAGATGATTTTTCGATAAAATTCAACATTTTCTTCAAACTTTTGCATAGCCCAATTGGAAAAGTTTCTACACCTCACAAAATCAAGACGCTTTAGTTCTTTGGTTATTTTGATCTTGTAAGGGTATAGGCCAACATCTTTACACAAAATATGCCACAATATGGGCTGAGATATTCCCAATTCCGACTGAATTGGCTCATTTTGAACCGAAGCACTTAAGGCTAAGTTGCGTTGTCTCACAGGCACAGGAGAACCACTTCATCTACATACTGAGTAGCTATTTTCGAAGACTGATCTTATATCTCGTTGTGTATTGAATTTGTTTTATTCTCCAAGATGACACAAGGCTAAGAGGCTTAAGGTGGCGGAAGGAATTATTGGGCCGTACTTTTCCGAGGACGTCATCGGCAATACGGTCACTGTTTTTTTTTTTTTTTTTTTTTGTTGGAAGCCTCTACTATCTGTTGGAGCACTCAATACTGTTGGACACAAATACTGGTCCATTGTACCACCAGACAGACACCTTTCTTTATTATATTTTCCCCGTTGTCCAGTGTGAGTGAGAAGGGCTTCAGTGAGACAGGGGTCGTAGGATATTTCTCGCCCAAGTACACTGTCATTAACTCTACAGGGTCATGATAAATGACTTCTAACTGCCGGAATTGGATGTGAGGGGCTTGGTAAACATGTGCTTTCACTAGCCACAATGGATATTGTGAAAGAAGCCTTTCCTGATTGTATCAACACTGGCGGCCGCCACTTGACGGATTTCTTCTTTTCAACTTAACAGAAAAAATTGTAGGTAAAGATCCAAATAAAGATTTCCATCACTCAAAATCATTATTTTATATTTAGTAAAAAAATAATTCCAAAACAAAATTGGATTATTAACTTTGTGCCATACTATGTTTCAAATTCCTGATTGGGAACCGAGTCATCTGTCCAAATAAGCCCAGAATCTAATGAGTTACACCAAGTTTTATTAATGCCTTAGTCAAAGTATTGGTGCTATCTAAGAAATGCCAATGGCAATTATATTTGGGAAGGTGATGTGGATGACTGAAAACCTAAGAAATCTTTTGTTTGCATTCATTGACCTTATTAACACCATGAAGCCTACTTAAGTTATTTTCATTCATCAGTAAACACTCTAATATGCCCTCAAATGCCTTGTCCAATCATTTCATGGGACTAGTTCCAAAAACCCTTTACAGTGACCAGGTCATTATCTCAAGTAGCACAAGGAGCAATCAGCTCTAGGCTATCTTATTGACTTTTCCCGACAGGCCTTTTTGCTCACCATATCAAGAAATGATTTTCAATTAAAAAAAGAAAGCTAAGTCCCCAATATAGACACACAATTGTCCTTCTAATTACACTGACCCATTGACCTTAATACCTCGGAACAAACATCAATTTCCATTACCTTCACATTAACAAAATAATTTCCACCTCCAAGTGCAGTCTACCGGGAAGCGCTCAGCTCATAATCGACGACAATATGTACGCGACATATGTCTCAAACAATGGTCACTGCCCTATAAATATTAAACACCTCGATTCAATTATTTGTACAGCGGCCATGTACACATGACATCAATAGCTCTCTTCCTGTTGTCATGTAAGAAGCCCAAGTGCCCTGTGATTAAGTTTATCAGATCGTACTTGCCCGCCCTTGCCGTCGTCGATTGATCAAACAGGAGAAAATCAGGAACATGCAAAATAACAGTCCAAAAAAACGATGGTAACGTTATGATTTGTCGATAATAGATAGAAAAAAAGATAAACAGATACAATGACTACTTGCCTCCAATGCACTAAATGTATTTAACACACCCTTATACAATTATTTCAGATGAAGATGACGATTATCCGAACCTCCAGGAGCAAGTTCACTTGGAAGACTTCTTCTGGACGGGTTCCGGCGATGGACCGCCCGAGTTTGTAAAGAAGATTCACACCGGCATCAGTAAAGGCAAAGATGTAATTGTTAAGACAAACACCGTAGTTGCAACGGTCTATGTCGAAGGACATAATGTAAGGATAAGTGCTTGGCTCCCTGAGCACTTGGAGTGACTGAAGTAACTTTTCTTATTGAATTACCAGGAAATCGACATACCCATTTGCTTGGATTGCTTCCCAGATAATGGGCTTGGTCTCCCATTGAACATCTCTGCCAGTGATCGACGTTATTGGCTGTTGACAGTGATTTCAGGGTTTTATTCCGTAAAGGACATTCCCGTGTTGGAAGAGAAATTAGCCAAACTCTATCGACTGGCGTTTACAAGGTAAGAGTGTTTGCTTAAATAATTGAAAGCACATATCATGATTCGATGAGAACACTTATTCCCATTCAGACAGCAATCGAAGCACTTGGGAATTGGAAATGGGTTAACTGCCGTTGGTGCTAGTATCTCCGCCCAAAACCCTCAACCGGACATAAAGGGTGACAGCTTCGAAAGAGGTAAGACTAATGTGTCCGTAAGATATATAACAATATCATCCCTTTCCCAAAGATATCTCTGGTGATTCGGAAGACTTGGATGAGGACAGGGACACCGACATGGATATGGACTATGATGAGATCAAACGACGTCGAAGGCGACGGAAGAAACGAAAACGTCGTCATCTTTCACCCGAAAACTACCCTCATTCAACGTCAGTACCAATCTCCTCCGAAATAAATAATTCATTCGAGCAAAATATGTACGACGAGCCGGGTCCTACCGTCGTGACCGATGTCATGACTGAAATACCCCAACAAGCCTACGAGCTCTTAAGCAATGACACCAACGATGACCTTCAGTCCGTGAGTAAAAACAATGCGGCGGTGAACTTACCGCCAGGATTCAATCCACAGGCCGTTTTCACCGACGACCAAGTTCGCATTGTCATTCATAATGTCACACAAATTACCGAGGAAGATATTCAAAATGGTATTTTGCCAAGCGTCACTAGGTTGGACGGTGACGATGTCAACGAAAAGATGTAAGAACTGCGATGTCCTGTTGAGTATCCTTTCACATTTTCTTTATTCTTGTTCTCGCACAGTGACGAACGCCCACTTGCCAATCAAACGGAAATTATTTACTCGGTGTTTGTTAGCGGGCGACCGGTCTTGGCCGTGACCGCAGCTAATGACATGAAACTGGTTACCGAAGAGGAGGTCACGTCGGTAATGGGAAAGGAGATTTACATGAAGGCTGAACGTAAGTATACGGTCGTGCCGTCGTCTTACGATTGCGGATAATACAAGTCGATTCGGCTTGGATAAAGTGGTGCATGGATATGTGTGTATTTGAATGTGTGTTTACGAGTGAATTGGATTGAATTGGGTTTAATGACTGGCCTGAGGTTTTGGTTTCGTTTGTCGGGCGTCTGATGGGAGATATGTTTGGTCGATACTTGTCGATTAGTTTTATTGAGGCAAGCCGGTGTTATGACGACGTTAGAGGATATTTTGAAGGGTTGTTCGGCGCTTGTGAAGAGACTTGACAACAACGTAAATACTTTCTAAGAATCACTGTCGCATGGCTTTAATTTTCAATATTAAGTTTTTGAAGCTAAGTCGATGCTAGATATAGGAATGTAACTTCAAAACTCTACCTATAACAGGTGCAAAATTGTTTTAAGCTCTTTTTTTACATCCTACTTCTAAACTTCATGATTCCCTAAGAAGTGTCGTGACTTGAGGTAATATTGTAACATCTGCCTGCGTGCTTCCTACAAGTTTTCACTGATTAAAGGCTATATCATTGCCGATGTCATGTCATACCGGTTATACAAAACAGCTTGAAGTTCTTATGAAGCTATTAAAAAATTGTTTCAACATTGATTATTGGCTACATAGCATCGTAAAGGGTTAGACAACCTTTTGTAGTCTCACTCAATTATCAGAACATCAACACTTCCGGTTTACGAACTTTCTCGTGGAGTTTGTTAAATTGGTTCAAGAAAAAATTGTCTGCATATGTATAATAACAATTATATAATTGCCCAGAGCTTTCAATTTATCTTGTTACATGCTTACTTGGCGCTACAATTCAGAATGAACCTGGGTTTGAACCATCAGGGGGCTCAAGCTGCTTAAAGTGTCGTACTTTCAATTGGTTGAAATTGTCGTCCCTAAAAATCGTTAAAATCGAAGGCTCTTCGGGCAAGAGCAAAGATATCCATTTGCTCTACATGACCCAGCCACCTTCGACCTGCGACTGCTCAAGCTGATATTGCTGTACAAAGGTACATACAGTTCCTTATCGCACCCAAGACTTAGCTCACTGGACTCTTCATTCACATTTAATGTCCACACTTCTGCGCTGTGAAGGAAAAACTAGGTCGATTGGTTGAGAGGTATCTTATTCTCGATTGCCTCTTGAGCTGAAAGAAGCAGCGGTTGGCAAGTCTAATTTTTCATCAAAACCATGGTAAACGAAATCCTTGATTACTTAGTATGTTATAGCGGCCAGACGTGAGGTTCTGGCCAAGACGTAACTGTTATGCGTCTTTCTTTAATGATAGCATATATTTGGTTTTGCCATTATCTATCCTTATCTATTTAGCTGTTTCTACTTCCACAATCTTAACCGCCTCATTAATGTGTGGCTGTGTTCGTCCAATTAGGTCAATATCACTTGCGCATCCAAGCAGTTGTGCAGATCATGCCTGTTGTATTAGCCAGTGAATCCCACACGATATTTCCAACGATGATGTTAAAGAAATCGGATGACAATAGGTCACCTTGTTTGAATCCTTTTTTATCGTAAAAGGTCTCGATACACTCCGGACTTCAATAAATTGTCCATTTTTATCCTGCACAAAATGATGGGCTTAGTAGGTATATGAAATGACTCTGTACAGGTCGGGATGTGTGATCTGTGTGTGTGTTACCCTGAAATTGTTATATCTGCTGTAGTCTGAATATCTCGCCTATCATGGATTTTCTTTGCTTAAAATCCGCTGATGTGTTTTTATACGAGTTGCTTAAAGACATCTTCCTTAGGCTGCGGCCATAATAAGCTCAGTCCAACTCAATAGCTCAGTCGCTCGTCGCTCGTCGCTCACTGCGTGGCTGCAGTCTTACCCCGCTATGCGTCAAAATCTAGAGCGATTTTGTTGCCATAGCTGAGTTATAGTACTGCATGCCTGAATTATTGTGGAATGCCTCTGCTAAACTATAGAATATACAGGGTGTCCCACGAGTTGTGTGCCAAAAAGTTAGAGCGTCTAGGTCTGGTTAAGACAAGAAAAAAATTGTACGGGAGGGTGGGGTCTATTCCCCCCCGTTTAGCCGGGAGGGGCAATTTTCTAATAAATTGACTTAATTTGGAAAAAAAATTATTAAAAATCAACAGTTACATCCACAATGCCGTGATATACTTTTTTGTAAAGCCAGGAACCTCTTCATTCATCTTGTTTTTAAACGAAGTGTTTTTTTAAGGAATAATTTTTGAGAAATTAATTTTCAAATACAAAATTTTGAAAATAATTTCGAATTATTTTTTTTCAAAATTGTATGTAATTAAGTATGTACTAATTTTTTTTCAAAAATTCAATTCTCTTATTAGTTTTTAGTTAAAAACAGAAAACCGGATGCAAAAATGTCTTGTAGTTTTTGAGAAATTAAAAAAAAACCCGAACCATTTTTTTCTAAGAAAAACCTATTTATTTGGTTTTAACGCGGCTGGACTTGTAGGCAAATTAATGTATGAAACATTGACCTCTTTTCATTATTTTTGAAAAATTCGGAGTTTTATTATAATAAATTTTCAATATGATCCCCATTTTTTAGAAGCCAAAGATTATATCTCCTTCTAATGGCCTCACATAAGTCTATGCTTGACAAATTTTCCTGCAATTTGACTCCAGCGACTTCAATCCGTCCTTTCAGTTGTTCCAAGGATACTATTTCCACTTCGTAAACATAATTCTTCATGAATCCCCACACATAAAAATCTAGAGGAGTTAAATCTGGTGATCTAGGTGGCCATTCCGTGGAGCGCCTTCTTCCTATCCAACGGTCACTAAAATGATCATTCAGCCAGTTTCTAACCCGTAAGCTGTAGTGTGCTGGTGCTCCATCTTGCTGGTACATTAAATTATCTACTATGGCCAAAGGAACGTTTTCCATCAAATCGGGCAAAAGGTCTCGTAGGAACTGCAGGTATGATTCTCCATTAATAACGGCATTCAAAAACCGGGGCCCGATTACAGTTTGTCCAACAAACATTACAGCTAAAGCTGTGTTCTGATTTATTTTGTTTTTTGTTGTGTGGATTGGTGCTACTCCAATGATGCAAATTGTGATGTTAGTAACCCCATCTCTGGTAAACTGTGCTTCATCCGTCCAGAATATCCTTGCAAAATAGTTTCGTTCAGTTTCATCTCGAAGCAGTAATGATCGACAAAATTCTGCTCTCAAAAACTTGTCGTTTGAGGTGAGTTCCTGAACTGGCCTAAAATGGTACGGGTGTAAGTTTTCCGTATGAAGCACTCTCCATACTCTAGATTTGGGCACTCCAAACATAACAGCTATCCTCCTTGTACTAAGGGAGGGATTACGTCGGACCAAATCCAATGTTCTTTCATCTAAGATTCCTGATCCATCTGTATCTTTCGCTTCTTTGCTCTAGCACTCCGTGCTCTCGCAGACGTCGGTGGATTCTTGAAAACATGCTACGACTGGGACACCTCCGATTGGGATAGCTTTCAGCGTAGAGTCTTTCGGCTTCACGATCTCGACCATTAGCTAAACCGTAGCAGAAGTGCATGTCCATCGTGCATGACATCGTAATGTGTTGATCCAATGTGAAAAATGTGACATCCAATTTGGAAATGTTTTTTTATTAAAAATGCGATGCCTTTTATTTACATTTGGATTGCAAATATTTTGTTTTTCAATAAAGAAAAATTGCGGTTTTATTGTCTTAAGGTCCTAGCGGGTAGAACCCATCCGCGGCGGGCGGAACCAGACGAAATTGACAGGTCAGTTTTCAGGCGTTATCAATGAAAAAAAAGGATTAATCCAGGGTTATTCCAATACTGTGTCACTTTATTGTATCCTCATAAAACTCTGATTTTTTTAAAAATAACAAAAAAGAGGTCAATGTTTCATACATTAATTTGCCTACAAGTCCAGCCGCGTTAAAACCAAATAAATAGGTTTTTCTTAGAAAAAAATGGTTCGGGTTTTTTTTTAATTTCTCAAAAACTACAAGACATTTTTGCATCCGGTTTTCTGTTTTTAACTAAAAACTAATAAGAGAATTGAATTTTTGAAAAAAAAATAGTACTTAATTACATACAATTTTGAAAAAAAATAGTTCGAAATTTTTTTTTTTCATTATTTTGAGTTTGAAAATTTATTTCTCAAAAGCTATTCCTTAAAACAGCTTCGTTTAAAAACAAGGTGAAAGAAGAAGTTTCTGGCTTTACAAAAAAGCATATCACGGCATTGTGGATGTAACTGTTGATTTTTAATATTTTTTTTTCCAAATTAAGTCAATTTTTTAGAAAATTGCCCCTCCCTGCTAAACGGGGGGAATAGACCCCCCCTCCCACACGATTTTTTTCTTGTCTTGACCAGACCTACACGCTCTAGCTTTTTGGTACACTGCTCGTGGGACACCCTGTATAGACAGTCGTAGGTTTTGAATGTATTTATGTTACAAAGCAGCTGGCACAACGGAAATCTTTTATTCGATTCCCGTATACAAACCGACTAATAATGAATAAAAAAACTAATGTCCGATAAGGGCCATAACTCCTTAAAGAAACTGTGAAACTGCTTCCAGTTCTGTATTTCACATTGAAAGGATCATTTAGTTCTGTAACAACTTTGATGAAAAGCTTCGTAAGGTTCCACCACTTTGGCAGGACATCGAAAACAAATATGGATTTTTAAAGCTTTTATGAGATATTCGGCTTTTAAGTCAATTGTGTGTGCCAATCTGAAATTCCCGATTTTTCTATGAAGCCTACTGTAGTACAAGTCAAGTACTGAATTACGTTGATATGGTTATATGACTACAGTTTCTGTTGACAGGATACTCTGTAAAAATTTCAAGGGGTCTTATATAAGGTCGGGTAGATGTCGAAATGGAATAAAACAAGCTGTGTGTGAGGTATTAACAAAATTCCTTTTTCATTTCAAATACCCGACGCGGCTTTTTACGGTGGGACGAATCCAAGAGGTCCAATTTTCAATGACTCTTCCGTATGGATTCAGCTGAATTTGAGCTCAATTTGAGCGATGGCCTATGGAGTTTTAGGACTTCGGTCGGTTGTGGTTTATTCGCATAGACCTACGACTTCAATTCAATTTTATGGTATTCAAAATGCGAGTAGTTCGTTTATCTGCAAAGCCGGAAGGGCTTATCTGCAGAAGACTAGTTACAAACATAGTTCATTGAACATCGGGACTTCATAAAACAGCTGCTGTCGTCTTCTGGTGCTTACCGTCTGCTGTTTCTGTATTCTGTATGTGTTATCGTTGCCGAAGTTTGCCAGAATTTCCAATTTATATATTTGTGAGAAGTTGAGCATATCTGTTGTCTGGTTTCTCTGGTGCTGCTCAGCGTTACTACGTCCTGCCCTTCGTATCATTTTTTGTAGCCTACTTTGAATGTTTTGAAGCGAATGCATTTGCGGCGCTCTTCCCCACTAATCTTGTGGTAACTAATCTAATCCGTGGTAACACTGTTTAAGTACTTCTGGTGTACAAAGGTTACTTAAGTGGAATACTGCGTACGCCGATTGGCGCAGTTTCTTCTTCAATGTGTCAATGTGGTGGCTCCATTTGAAGTTATAATCAATGTAAGTCCTTAGTATTTATATGTTAACACATTGTCGATGTACGAGGGTGGTCCGATAAGTACTTAGCCTATAAAAGAAAAACAAAAATTTTGGAGAAATGGCGATTTATTTTTCAATATAGTCTCCTTTTAGCTCGATACACTTGACCCAGCGATGCTCCAACTTCTTTAACCCGTCTGAAAAATATGTTTTCTCGAGGTCTGCAAAGTAGACCTGCGTGGCGGCGATGACCTCCTCATTCGACTGAAATCTCTGCCCGGTGAGTGACTTTTTCAGGTTTGGAAACAAAAAGAATTCGCACGTGGCCAAATCTGGAGAATACGGTGGATGGGGCAGCAGTTCATAGTCCAATTCGACCAATTAACATGGTGGAAGAGCACATTTTCTTCGCCAAGTGGGGCCGTTTTTTCTTCAATTCGGCGTCGAATCGACCCAATAATTTGGCATAGTACAGCCCTGTGACCGTTTTGCCCTTTTCCAGGTAGTCGATGTGGATCACACCTTGTGAATTCCAGAAAACGGTGGCCAACACCTTTCCGGCCGATGGAGCCGGAGCACGTTCGCCGGGTGAAGGCCACTATTTCGACTGTTCCTTGGTCTCTGGTGTATACCAGTGGATTCATGTTTCGTCGACTGTCACGAAACGACGCAGAAACTCCTTCGGATTGCGCTTAAACAGCGTCAAACATTGCTCTGAAGTGGTCTCACGGTTGCGCTTGTTGTTCAGAGTGAGCAAACGCGGCACTCATCGCGCCGACAGCTTTCTCATGCCCAAAATTTCATGCAGGATATAACCCACGCAATCTTTTGAAATGCCTACTGTCCCAGCTATTTCGCGCACCTTCAATCGGCGGTCTGTCAATACGAGATCGTGGATTTTTGTCACGTTATCCTCCGTGGTAGCCGTTTTCGGGGCACCTGGACGTGGCTCATCAAAAACCGACGTGCGACCACGTTGAAACTCGTTAAACCAATTTTTGATGGTCGCCATCGAAGAAGAAGAGTCACCGTACAGAGCATCCAAACGCTCTTTGATTTCGCTGCGCGATCACCCTTCCAAAAACAAGAATCGAATCACCGACCGATAATGTTCTTTTTCCATTTTTCTAAAATCCGCGGACGCTCCCGCTTCCACACGCGGTCAAAACAAAACTACCAGTCCGATCCGGCTGAAATTTCGACAGTAGCCGTCTGTTAGAATGTACTACATTATAGTAAGTTGCTCTTGCGATACTGGCGCCATCTGGCGCCCATTCATGCAGAATGTCTATCGTGGGGTCCACTGTGTGCCATTTGAACCATAAGAAATTGTTTATCATAATTCTGTAGCGCTCGCCATTGATGGCGACCGCCTCACCAACATCGTTTTCGAAAAACGACCCACAAATGGCCCAAAACCGGCACCAAACGGTAAATTTGGATACCTAGTGAACTGGCAATTTTGCGTGTTAGCCAGTTATCCAAAACTGCGCTAAGATGATTTTTCGGCCAAAATTGGGATCTTCTTCCAAACTTTGAGTTTTGAGCTGAGTTGGATCCTGTACGGGTATAGGCCTGATGTTCTGATGCAAAATCCAAGTTGAAGTCTGCGAAAGGTCAAGTTCTTATGCACGTCGAGGAATCGATTGCCTCGGGTTCTGCTGTACACTTGCACGGACCGCGGCGATTTAAGTCGACTGCATGAAATGAAATCTTCGAATTTTATATAAGACCTATGTAGTACAAATCAGTTTCTGGATCACTGTGAAATGGATATAAAGGGTGTTTTCTTAGAGGTTTGGTTTTTAAATTGGCAACACAGTTTCTACAGATTATCAATTTTACAGTTGAAAGTTAATTTGCAGTTAGTAGGTTTTGCCATTTCACAATGGCAATATAAACGCCAGAACAACGCATGTAAATTGTGCAAACTTATTTTGAAAACCATGGTTGGATCAAAATGAATCGTTTTCGCACTACGTACACTCTAGTGGATAATACGCAGTGTTGATTTGCCACCGTGCACAGCATTTAGAGCTTCGCACATCCACTTTGTGAAATTTTAAGGAAAGATATTAGATTAAAAGCTTATAAAATCCATGTGGTGCAAGAGCTGAAACCTCGTGACCATTATACGAAAACATGATTCAGCTTGGTCCTCATTTTCAAAGCAAAATGTTGTTTAAATGGATATGTAAAAAAGCAAAATTGCTGAATTTTGAGTGGATAAAACCCAGCAGCCTTTTTCGAGACGCCATTACAACCACTAAAACCCATATTTTGGTGTGCTTTGCATGGTGGAATCATGGACCCATACTTTTATATTTCTTTATAAGGTACAATCAACTTAATTTTGCTGACCTTTTGCTTAATTTGAGAGGCTTACTAAGATAACCGTAACTTAACCTAGACTTTCTAAACTTTCTCTCCATAGGAAAGATTATACAGGGTAGGCCAACTACAAGTTTCTTTTTAATAATGCAATAAAATTAACAAAATAAAATTGTTTCCATGTATTATAGCCTTATTAGTAAGAACAAATATTCCTATTAATTATGAAATACAACGTCGTTCGAGTGGCTGCCCCGGCTGGCTTCGCAGTAGCGCATTCTGTCACCCCAATTTTCCAAGACCTTGCTAATGGTTACTGGCTGTAGCTCACGCATTGCTTGGACGAGATTAGCCTTACGTGCTTAAATCGTTTCCGGATTGTTGGCATAAAATCGGTCCTTCTCGGTTCCTCACAAAAAAAAAGTGAAAAGGGGTCAAATCGCAGCTCCGAGGCAGCCAAGACGGCTGATAACACGATTAGGAAATTTGGTGCGCAAAAGATCGATTGTGGCATGGGCCGTATGGCATGACGCGTCATCCTGCATGAACCAGAGATCGTCAAATTCCATGTCTTCAATTTCAGTAAAAAAAAAAGTCGGTTAACATATCTCTGTAACGACCACCGTTGACCCAAACGGTGTTCCCAGCCTCATTTTCGAAGAGAATTGGTCCAATGATGCCACCACTCCACAATCCGCACTAAACTGTCACTCTCTGTGGATGCATTGTTAACCTAGCCGCCGAGATAAAAATGCGCCTCGAAAAGATGAGTTTCCGCCCAAAATCGTTGTCCAATTCAAGCTGCTTTAAAGCCCAAACTACGAAGCGCATGGTCGCGCGCCTTCTATTGCTGAATCAATTAGACCTTGTAAGCGAACAATCCGAAATCTTTGTCCAGAATTTTTCTCAGGCTAGTGCGTGAAATGTTAAGCTGTTGAGATCGATGGCGAGTTTATGTACTCAACTCTCGGCCACAGCAACCAGATTCTCATCTGTGCGCACCGTACGACGACGGGGACCATGAGTGTTGTTCACTAGAATACCAGTCTTACGAACTCTTTGCACAAACTTTCATATAGCAGTAGCCGTGGGTGCTTCCTTTCGGGCAGAACTTTGTTTTTAAAAAACGCACTGTTTGGGCGATACAGCACTCACTTTGGAAATAAGTTTTCAATATTTCTCGACGTTGGTCAAGCGTAAAGCGATTAATTTCGTTCCGCGGAGGTATGATACTGACTTTCTGTCAAGATTTCGAGCGGGAAACAGCTGTCAGTGTCAAAATAACCTATGATTAAAAAAAAACACTAGATGGCCCACCCATTACAATACTTATAGATGCAGCATATATTACACCTGGCGAACAATACACTTTCTACCATTGTGTACAATTTAGGATGAGCCTAAAGCTAGTGACGAAGTTTATTTATCTTTATTAATTAATAAAATATTGCAAACACAACATAGTCCATGTGACCACCCGGTCCTTTGTGGAAAGCGATCATTCGAATGCCGTAGTTATTGAGAACTTAATCAAGGATTTCTACCTGGGCCCACTAGTGAGCGCTGAGTTTAGATGTAGAATAACTCTTGTCATTCGCTGCTTTTTTTAACTCAAGGGACAATTGAAAAATTGATCCTTCTCCTGAAAAATCAAGATAAATCCCAAGTCTTTCTCTTCGACGCAGAGACTTGGATATTTTGGGTAAAACAAGTAAAAAACATGGAGCTCTTTCGCAAAATCCTATCTGAATACAGACAGAATGTTTCTTCAAGGGTCGCTTTAAATTCTGTGTTTGTATTACACAGCTTTGCCTGATAGCTTCTATGCCATTGTAAACGACCGGAGAAACATGCTAGGAATTTGAAGAATTTAATTCGATTATTTCTGTCGATTTTAGAGGGTTATCGCCCTACCCATCTTTCCATCTTTAGCAATTTTAGCCACTTATCCGAAAACTTCTTGGCTTACCACATCACAATATTTTATAGCCTCGTAGTCCAATAAGAAAATACTGTCGCCCCTAAAGTGATTGCAGGGCTCATCAGCTTAAATCCTGATGCACCACGATTTCTTACAATCAGCGTAAATTCAACGTCATCCAGACAGAATTCGAGTAAAGCCATAGAGCCCGAGCTTCGAAAGTCGTAAAATCCCCTAGGAAACGAATTTACATCTTCTTTCCCAAAAGTGGAACTATGTGACGGGCTGCGAAACCCCAAAATACGATCACAACAAGTTCATTTGCATAGGTATCTGTAGTATAACAAATTTAGAAGTTGAATTGTAACCTTTGTGTATTTTTTTTTTAAAAAGTACAAATAAGGAAAGTGTGTCAATAGTCTCATAAAAAGCATTCAATTCGCCCGGTCCTTACTGTCAAAGCTGTCAAAAGTTGGACAAAGATATAGCAAAAAAAATCGAAACTTCTTTATATTGTGGACTTAACAATGATTATTTTTATACGTAGATTCAAGGAATGTAATTTTATTTATAAACCTTCTAATCTGGAGAATAATTATAAAACCTGAATTCCATGGATCACTTCCAGCATATCTGAGGGAACCCCTGGCGACGCCCTTAGCTCCTGCAACACGAAGCGGGGATTCCAGTATCTTCGCCTCTCTCGGGAACAATCCTCTACTCGTAATAATGGTCTCACTAGTCATCCTTCTACTCCTCTTGCTCCTCATTGCCCTTTTCCTCATGGGCAGACAAAGGAAATCAAAGTCCGATGTTAAACGGTACGATTCTAGCACATAAAACCCTCTCCAGATTTAACCATATTGTTTCACGTCTAGTGCATCGAGCCGGAATGAGCTGCTGGCAAAAGGACCGTCTCCTCTACATGAACAACAACATCAGCATCGAGAGACTACCGGTCGTGCGGCTACAATATCCCGCACAGACATCATCGAAGGCGTTCACAACTATGCCTACGAGAGAGACATTAGGCATCATTCAGTACAGCCTTCCCATCCAGGAACTCGGTCCCGACGTGGTTCTACAACTTCCAGCGGCAACACTTCTGATTCATCAATTTACTCTCCAATCAATCCCCCAACCTCCGATGCGCAGCGGATATTGGACGAGAAGGCAGCAAATCTTTTTGAAAAACGCAAGCGCCGCCAACAACATTACAACAAAGCGGAATCCCAAGAAGCCACATACGCCTCAGTCATATCTGAAAGAAAGAAAGACAAAAAATATTCTTCCTCGACCACGAAACACAGGACTAAACGCAAATATTTATCAGAAAACCGTGTTGGGTCCATTGAAGAGGTCCCAACCCAGTCTTCGACCGAAACAACCGCCTCCAACGAAAGCATAGTAGAAGCACTACAACCAAGTTATGAGAACGTCGAGCGCACGGAAGCCTTCAATCCTCATAACAACTACCATAGGAATAAGCTCCTTCAAAACCGAGTTTTTATCGACAAAACATACGATTCTGTGCCCGATGAAATGCCCACGCAGGCAATTAATCGCGAAATCATCCGAGCACTCCAGCCGAGCGAGAAATCCTCAGAAACCGGCAGTATCGGATCCTTCCTCTCGATGGCTTCGGTAAAGAGTTTCCCAAAGCACTCGCTCCCGGAACCGCTAAATCGTGTTCTCGAACCGGTTTTCGTCACTTACTACGATAACGTCGATGAAGCTCCTCAAAAATCGTCGCGAAAATCCCGTCCCAAATCTCCCCTCACCGAGGCGGTGGCCTCAATTGAACGATTCCCCGAGCCCAAGGCACCGAAATCAATGCGAGCAACGTCGCAGAGCGATAATCCCGATCCGGGAGTGGTGGGACCAATCGTGTGGGAGTTACACAAGAAACGCATGTCCTCAGAAAACGGTAGTCCACACTGATAATAACAACACCTCATAACACCTTTTATAACCCACCACAACAACCACTACTACTAACTCTACTTGTACATATCCTTTTAACACAAGCTTTCAACCAACTGTACATTTGTTTTCATCTTGTTTGGCAGACGATCAAGACTACGCATACGACCGCACGCAACTTAGCCCAATTCGAGATCCGGCCGAAATGAGGAATCACTTCCAGGGTTTGCTGGAGGGTGCGATTCAAATGTACTCAAGTCAAGACGATCTGCCCACACCACTGCCGACGAACTTTACGAATAATCGAAAGCAAACCAGCCGCGAGTTCCGGGGACGTTCAGCGGGGTAAGGACACACTTGAGTATCTGGTCATATTTAAAATCACTTTTTTTCGTTTTCGCTCTAGATCGATGGATCAACCGAGGACAAGTACTGGCCTACGACCATCAACTGCGCAGCCGGGAAAGTCTTCACTTAGCAACCATTCTACTCAGCCTCCGTCGCCAAATATGGGCGCATGGGGCAGTGGCGGTGTACACCAACCTCTGGTAAGACCACTCAGTGCAGGACCTTTTCATCGGCCCGATCCGCCGCCAAGAATCGATGTAACCCGAGTTCTAGCATCGCAGTCAGCCAATCGAGAAGACCTGTCGGCGGCTCCCCTTATAGAGGCGATTCAGAACGAATTGAGAAAGTTCAAACGAGACACTTAGCGATAGAGGCGTTTAAATCATCAACTTCTTCTTCGACTTCGCATTTATCTCACATGTCACCGTCATTTCTTTTGAATGCGGTTTCGTTCATATGCCAGTAGTAAACCACATACATAATCATCAGTTTCATTCGGGCTTTTGTAATTAATGTAGCATTACCATGTTAGTTTAATACTCTTTTATTAATTAGAAATAAACGATAAAAGACCACGCGGGCGTTTCCTCTATTGAAATCGTGCCAAAGGCAACCACCCACATTGGTATAAATTTGTGTATAATAGTTAAGGTGAGAAACTGGTTGATGCATTTGCTATATGACGAATCGGTATTACAACTAAGCAAAGAACCAAACCGGGGCTATGGTTAATGCTCCCAATAAAATCAATTTATTTGAATGTAACGGCCGGTTAAGAATTCGGCGAAGTAATTAAATTAGTGGCGCAAATTATTCATCCAACTTTGTTTTCGAATTACTTTTTTTCTTAATAAAGTTCGAGTAATAAAATTCTTTACTTTCCGTTAAATGGAAAAGATGATATCTGTCAAGTGGCTGAAGCCAGTGCGTACCCGTTTTGTCGCATTTGCCTTGACTTTCGCAAGATTTCCGGTGATTACTGTTAGCATTCCTATCAAATATTTTCCTTAAGGGCTGCGATTGTCTGAGCCTTTTGGCATAAGCCTTGGACTTCAAACAACCCCAAAGACAAAAGTCTGGGATGGTTAACTGGATGGGTAAGCGGTTATTGGTTGAGACACATTGGTGTCGTCCAGATAGATAGGGAAATATAGGTTTTACAGCCAAATCGGAGAACTTTATCTTTATGTCTTTATAGAACTTGTAGTTGGCTTACAATTTCCTACACAGCATGATGATTTACTAATTTAGTAGTTTCAAACAGTTCCGCCATAAGTCAACGACGCACGAACCCATGACTTTGAGAACGAAAAAAACAGCAAAGGCAATTGTGACCGACAAACGCTAGGTTCGGTCTTAGACAAAAACATCAAGGTTCGGGCCAATAGATGGTGTTGATAAAGGCTGTCAATTACTGTCATTAACTGACCGCAGTAAGACAAGCCTTATTGACGGATGCCAAATACAGTCTTTGACGATTTAAATCATTATCGTTTAACAGGAAGGAGCGCACTTTATTCATTCAAACTTATTACAAAATGAGCGATTTGGAAATAATGTATGTATTTGGTAAAATTCATGCTGTTTTCGGTCAACATAATCACCTCGTTAAGTCCGGAACTTAGGCAATGCTGAAGCATTTTGAAGGAACTGGTTTGGTGTCCGGGATACCTCATTGCCACAAGACCGGGCAACATATACTTGCCAAAATATCATTTTAATTCGTCACCGAAGTAAACCATTTGTGGCATTTTACGCCGAATTCACAATTTGATATATGTATATAAATTGGACAATAATTTAATCCTTAGGCAAACAACGACGTCAACGATTCCTTACTGCCAAGATAATTTGTCATAAATTTGATCTTTGATGGTAAACAAACAAAATTGGCGGATCGTACGCGATTCACGAAAAGTATATTTTTCTTTTCTTAGGAAAGATTTTATGGTTGTATTGATCTGGTTGATACTCAGGCCTGCCTTCTTGCACCATTCCCTCGTTACTTTGAAATTCTTTACAGATTATTTCACCAATATAATTTGAAGGGTTATCAATAGAGCTCTGACCTTGCGAGTTCCAAATGACCGGTTAAAAAAAATTTCCATACTGACCGATCTGTTTCCACAAATGTGAAACTTACACCAAACAGAAACCCCACTGTAACTCCTTTTCCACACCATTCATTCCGGAACTACTTAGCATTTCTTCAGAGTGGTATCGTTTACTCGTACTTTACTCGGTGTGGGAATGGCTTTTCCAATTCGTTTTCTGTATGGGGTATGCAGCGAAGGGTACGATTGTTTCTTCCTCTCTATTCTTTCTCCTAAGGACGGATTCGATGAAAGTGCTGATCTTTACCCAGTTAGTGGCACTCGAGACCTTCTTCTGGACCACGTTTTTTGGAGAGGTGGGGCCAACCTCCACATCCAGCCTGGACTTTAGCTCTGCTTACACCCGTACAAGAATGGCTGTGTTACAAGCAAAATTGCCGTACGAGGGTGAACCGATAAGTACTTAGCCTCACCGCCAATATCGCAAGAGCAACTTACTATCATATAGTACATTTTAGTAGACGGCTACTGTCGAAATTTCAGCCGGATCGGACTCGTAGTTTTGTTTAGAAAAATGGGAAAAGAGCAATATCGGTCGGTGATTCGATTCTTGTTTTTGGAAGGAAAATCGCGCAGCGAAATCAAGGAGCGTTTGGGTGCTGTGTACGGTGACTCTTCTCCTTCGATGGCGACCATCAAAAATTGGTTTAACGAACTTCAACGTGGTCGCACGTCGGTTTTGATGAGCCATGTCCAGGTGCCCCGAAAACGCCTACCACGGAGGATAACGTGACAAAAATCCACGATCTCGTATTGGCAGACCGCCGATTGAAGGTGCGCGAGATAGCTGAGACAGTAGGCATTTCAAAAGATTTCCAGAGACCAAGGAACAGTCGACACAGTGGCGAAGATAAAGAGCACTTCCACCATGATAACGCACCGGCTCACATTTCCGCCCTCGCCACGGTCAAATTGGTCGAATTGGGCTATGAACTGCTGCCCCATCCATCCTATTCTCCAAATTTGGCCACGTGCGACTTCTTTTTGTTTCCAAACTTGAAAAAGTCACTCGCCGGGCAGAAATTTCAGTCGAATGAGGAGGTCATCGCCGCCACGGAGGCCTACTTTGCAGACCTCGAGACAACGTATTTTTCAGACGGGTTAAAGATGTTGGAGCATCACTGGGTCAATTGTTTCGAGCTAAAAGGAGACTATATTGAAAATAAATCCCCATTTCTCCAAAATGTTTGTTTTCTTTTGTAGGCTAAGTACTTATCGGACCACCCTCGTATATGGGACGACACCAACCTCGTGTGGGTTCACCAGAAGACAATGCATTCTCAAAAAGTTATCGTTGAGTGTGGATTTTGGGCCGGCGGCGTCATTGGTCCGTACTTTTTCGAAAACGTGAAGCGGCCACCGTTCATGGCGAGCGCTACAGGGGCGCTACAGGGGCCAATATGAACCTAGGCGACATGTGGTTTCAGCACGACAGTGCTACGTGCCACACAGCGGACGCTACGATGGACATTCTGTATGAACGATTTGAGGGTAAGGTTATCTCTAACGGAGGTGACGTGAGTTGACCATCAAAGCGATTTGAGAGATTCCCTGAAGTCGCAGGTCTATGCGAATAAACCACAATCGACCGATGCCATTAAGGTGAACAGAACGCAGGCCATCGTTCAAATTTAGCCGAATGCGGAAGAGTAATTAAAAATTGGACCACTGATCCGCTCTTATTAAAAAATCGTTAGTATTTATGCCTAGTTTACAATCCAGGATTATACCCAGGTATGTGACTGCGCTCTTGACGATAATTTGCTTTGTACTCCTTGGAACTCACTATAGCGTGGTTTTTTAGTTAATAAAATTATGTCATTCTTTTCAAATCTCAGTCATGGCCATGGTCTGGTGTTTTTCATAGGCCCCAGAGTATCTGCCCAACATACTGAGTTAAATGCATTCCTTATGTCTAGAGGTGCCGGATTTTTTGTTGTACCGCCTCGACCACTTCTTCGATTGCCCCGACTGTTGAGTGTCCCCTTCCGAAGCCTTGTCCCCTTCCGAAGGTTTACCTTTCCTCCGTTTTTATTGGAGTGACATCGGGTGGTCTGGCCGGGAAGAGTATCTCAACTATCTCCTTCATTTTTGAAGCACTCATAGCCGGGCTGTTAGCCTGGGTCCCTAATTTATGCATCACCACTTTGTAGTCAAGCCCCTAGGAGTCATTATTTACGTTTTTGGCGATATTCCTCCCACTATTGTTTTTTGCTCGCTTGAGCTCCGACTTCGCCATTCTGAACTCCGTCAGAGCAGTTTCATAGGGTTGAGTTTGTCGTCTTTGTCCGCTGTTGACCTTGCGTTTCAGGTGGAGGCATCTCCTTCTGAGCGCGGCAATTTCCTCGGTGTACTATCAAAACCGGCCTCCTGCGATCTCCTAGGCTCCTAAGCCGAGCCATTAATGCATCGTTTGCGCGGGTTATGAGTCACATAGCAGCTTCCGCCTTTGCCTCCGCCGGTTTATTTAGCGAAAGTTCTTCGTCCTTGCCATTTTCTATTGCGCTTGCAAAGAGTCTATTGGATGGTAATAATAGTAATAATAAAAATAACCTTTGTATTAGAGCGTTCGTCTACTTTCTCTATCTCTTGTGATATTTGTTCGATTGGATTTTGCCAAATTATTTCCAATTAGTAAGTTTATGGTTTCTACAGGCCGTCAAATGTTCTACCTAGAGGCCGATTTCTAATAATATCCTGCTGCGAGTATAAGTAAAGTATAATAAGTTGGAGACTAGGTGGTCATTGTTAGAAACCAACATCACATATTGAACAGGAAATTAATTAGAAACCCTTACATAACTGAAAATCGTTTCTCATCTTAAAAGAAAAGTAAAAAAACATCACCATCTTAACAAAAGTTACTTCATGTCTTCTCGTGCATTTTATTATTTCATTAATTAACAATTCAAGAAAAGATATTATGACTAATATTTTTTGGGAATATACACATCGTTATAATTATTTTTAATATATATTTTACTTTGTATACAATTATTACATTTTTTTTTATTTAATTCTCCTACATAAATGTATTATTTTTAATTATCCATATTGAATGCTTCAAATATACTTCAATGCGATTTTGTAATAGAAAAAGATACATTTGTGCTTTTCTATTGCAAAAAAAGAATTTTTACCCCGAGATGTATTTGTAATTGGGGAAAAATCCCTACCAGCCTAATGCAAGAAGTAAATACAACGTTTTCTTTTTATTACAAAATGCATCGAATTATTATTTTATATATTTTTGGTTTTATATAAATTTGTATAACGGGCTGTATATATTTTTTTTTATATTTTATTCTTGATTTAATTGATCTCTCTCTTTCTTATGCTTTAGTAAAATATATGGATTTATATATCGTATTTTAGCTTTATTTTTTCAAGTATAATAAATCATAGTTGATGTTTTAAATAATCTGATGAAATCGAGTCAGCAAGTCCGGGGTTAGCATCAAATTCGTATTTAGTGTGGAGTGGTGTTATCTTAATAGGATCTGTAGTGCATAAATTAGTAGTAATCAATAAGTTGAGGAGTATGGGTATGTGAATAAACATACCTTTGCAAGTGTTCACCTTGGTGCTTGGGTCCGTCAGCGCTTCTCTTTTGAATCCTTCCAAGTCGTGGTCCGAACCATAGTCCAGAGTTGGCACTTGGTGCAGTTCTTTTGTCTAAAGACTGTGCTAGAGCAGCCATCCTAGCCCATTTTCGCAGCTGAGTGTCAGATCGGCCAACCCGGGGAAAGGCAATCAAGTTGGCTCTTTTCATTTCCGTAATTTTTGGATATTCTATTGGAAGAAAAGGTTTGCACATGGCTTTCGTTCTATAATGATTTGAATACCATCATATTCCTCGTAGGAAGCTGGAAGTAAGTTGTCATAAGCATTGCCATTTTGGCTAGAAAAATTGGGATCGCTGCGTCCAACGCGAGGGAAGGCAAAGAGTCCAGCTGAACCGCCACCACCTCGTCGAGTCTTGCTCTGTTCGTTGTCTGAAAATGTAATAAAATCAACATTAGATACGATTATATCTACATTCGCACTCGCAAATAGAAGGCCGTATTTTTCATTGAATTCATTTAAAGCAGTTGGTGTATGAAATTCAGAGAATCTTCAAAACCTTCCGGCATATATAACATAATTCATGCTATTCCACGCATATGAAGCGTGTATGTAGTCATAGAGTAAGTTGGCACCCTTACCCGCTCATCAGCTTATATACTACCTGGCAACGAATCGGGCAAGTCCAACGAAACAAAGTCCGCCCTGAAGGTAGATTAAAAAGACATTTTAGGACATCCATTTTCTTATATTTAGTCTTCGAATTCTCTGAGGGGCTGGCTTCTCACATACCACCTGTTGCTTTGGAAAATAAATGCTGAAGGCATAGCAATGATTTTAAAGTGCGATGTAAACGATTTTGAAAAGCCATTTCAATTCTTAATCCACAAAATATTTTCCCGACAAAATGACAACTATTCACCATTAAGAAGTAATTCCGTCACTAATCCCGAATCATCTGAAAGAATTTATTCATCAAACCACCGAAAGGAAATTGCTCATTTCCGGATACTTGATCACAATTATCCGGCGATTTGTTTAGCTCAAGCTTAAAATTAAATCAAATGACTTGCGACATTTGCATAATCTTCGTGTTAACATCCCTCAATGGGGCAGTAGCACTTTGCATATCCAAAGTTAATGTAGGCGCATACCAAACGACTAGGACATTACGTTTCTAGTCGGAATCGACCAAAAAGCCACATTGGCATGATATCCTTTATTCAAAAGTGATTAGCTAATTAGCTTCCACGTTGGAAAGGAAGGTTATTGTTTTCTTTTTTAAATAAGACAAAACGACGTAATCCAATCACGTCGTTAAATACGTTAAGATAAATTTAATAAATTGCATTTAGCAGAAGCAAGTATCATACAGTACAATTAGGTTAAATAGACAATCTGACAGACCTTCGTTGCCACATTAAGAAGTACGCTTCCTGGAATTTGCACAATTCTTTTTCTTTAAGCCAAAGTACTGTGGAGTATAATACAGTGAAGCGTAGACGAGTTTTCTTTACAGGACATAGTGCAAGCTTGGATAGAATTATATTGGAAAAGGTGCGTGTTTTATAGTACAAAATACTTGAAGCATATATTAAAGCATTTATGGCTAGATAAGCAGATCGTGCGAAGAGTCCTTGGAAACTCTTTTGAAGCTCTTCGTACCTACGAAGTTGTTTCGGATCCGCCTGCTTCGTACTGTTGCACGGCCGTCACCACAATATCGGCTCTCACCTTGGGCTGTGTTATATTATAAACCATTGGAAAATAAAAAAATTAATATTTAAAAATAAAAAAATCAAAATCAAATGTAAGTAAAACAGGCTTTTTCTATTTTTTTTTTAATTTTACTTTTGAAAAAAAAAATTAAGGTTTGACCTAAAATTTATTTTATTTATGATTTCATCTTCCTGATTGTTTCAGTTGAAATACTCAAAATCCAGTTTGAATTATTCATATGAAATATTTTCTAATTTAATCAAAGAGGTAGAGGATTTGGATAAGAATCAACTGCTTCAAGGTAGAACTTATTTGCATAAAAAAACACAACTCATTTATGAATTTCACTGAGGTATGGGGAGCAATACTTAATAAATTAAGAAAAAAGGATACACCGTAGGACCAAAATAAATTTAAATGCCCATACACAATTTTCATAAAATATTTTTCAAGAATTTAAGATTTTATTAAGGTTTTTCTAACACTTTTTTTTAAAAAAAAATTACTTTATTTAACTTATTTAAAAAAATCTTTCAAACTCACCGGCGGATGTAAAATTCAATAGCACAGCGACAATCAACAACGAATAGATGAACATATCTGTACCGAAACCGAATTTCATTTTAAATATTTAATAACCTTTTTGATGTTTTATTTTTGGCTTTGATTTATATTTAAAATTAAACAAAGCGAAACAGCACGATAAAAGTCTTGACCGTCGGCTTAACAATTCTTGTATATCTTTGTAGCCACACTTCACAGAGCTCCTCTTAGTTGAGATGCTTACGAATTTTTGTTTGATATCCTTCAGATATCATGTCCTTTATATACATCCGACTAACGAACCAAAAACGATTCAACCCCCGTAAATGGATAGAGATAAGGGAAAATCAGTGGCGATTCCGAATTGCATTCGGAGAGATTTACGCAAGCGTTTGGTCATAATTGTTGGCTGAGTTGCCAGTGAATAGTAGGTATTAAGTAGCATGCGAATAGGTATTTTATTATATATTGCTCTTTACATATTATTTTGATTTCTCAGTTATGGAAATGTATGTAATAATAAGTGGATTTAATGCATAGAGATTTTCACGCAATTTAATGTTGGTAATTACTCACCACAGTCTTTAAATCGACTAAAAAGTGCTTTGGATGATGTAATACAGTATGATGGATAACAATATTATAAAAATGTAGAATTTCAGCACAGTTGAAAGAACGAGCATGTGATGACAGGTTGTCCATCCAATAAAGGGTGTCATTTTAAATTGATTGCAATTATTGAACTGTCAGCATTCAACTATAAATCGGATAATATCTGATAACTATAACGTATCATTCAATGTGTCGAAAATATGAGAATTCACTACAGAATAATGTAAAATCGCGGAAACGGTTCGATTATTTCAAGCTGATCTCAGTCATCATCAATCGCTTCTCCACAAAACTATAATGAAAAACTACATAATAAAATAACATTCTTAGCTGGAAGCCAAGCGAACCTCTTTGGATCTGGAGAAAATACCTTTCTATGTATCCCTAAATATACACGCACCCACCAATATTGAGGACAAATCGTAATTAAATTTTTTTTATACATATATTTTTAGCAAATTTTATTATACAGGGTCCGCCATCTAACGTTTTTTTCTTTTCAAGTAGTGCTTATTTCGTGAATGGTAACACTTAGCTCATGTCTGATTTGACAGATAATTAGTTTTATCCTTCCGCTGAACGAATATGGTTGTGTATACGCTTGAACAACGCTGGGAAATATTGCGACATTACTTTGAAACAGAAGATGCCGATTTTACCAAAAAAAATCATCTTTTTAGATGAAGCTCATTTTGATCTTGGCGGGTATGTAAACAAGCAAAATTGTCGCATTTGGGGCACAGAAAACCCGCACGCATACATTGAAAAGCCGGTGCACTCAAAACGAGCCACTGTTTGGTGCAGATTTTGGTCCAGAGGCATAATTGGGCCATTTTTCTTCGAAAATGAGCAAGGAGTGGCCGTTACAGTCAATGGCGATCGTTATCGGGCCATGTTGAACGAATTTTTGTTCACAAAAATTGAAGAGGAGGATATTGGCAACATTTGGTTTCAACAGGACGACGCTACGTGCCACACAGCCGAAGCTACACTCGATGTTTTGCGCCCTGTTTTTGAAGATCGCATTATCAGCCGCAGAGCTGATGTCGTTTGGCCACCTCGGAGCTGCGATTTGACACCGTTGGACTATTATTTGGGGGGTGCCGTCAAAGATAAGTGTTACGCCGACAAGCCAGAGACAATTGACGCTTTAAAGGACAATATTCGTGAAGCCATTGGTGAAATACAGCTGCACACAATCGATAATGTGCTTAAAAATTGGACCGATCGTGTAGGCTACTGCATGGCCAGCCGAGGCAGCCATTTGAATGAAATTATTTTCCATTATTAACCGGAAGGATTGTACTTTCAAATAAAAAAAGAAATTTGAGAAAATATTCAGTAGTTTTTTTTATAGCATTTTCAAAAAAAAAAAAATTATTTGGCGGACCCTTTATGTCCAAGAAATGTTTACACAACCTTAAGTTACTACTTTATTATGCTATTATTCAATAAAATTTCCGTCAGCGATAATAACCTGCTCAACCCTTAGCCGGAAACGATTTCATGCCCGGACTAACTCCTCTTTATTCATATTGACAATGCTGGCAGTTATAACATCCTTCATTGATGAAATGGTGTTATAAGGATGTTTATCGGCCAGCTACGGCTTAACAAAGTTTTCTAAAACTTCGATGTACACGGCAGCATTAACCCAAAATATTTTAGGAAAAAATGAGGCGGCATAACATGTCCTTCGTCGCTTCATTAAATTGTTCTCTGCTCATATCGTAAGAATTAAACCAAAGGTCTTCGTAGACAAGCCAACGAACTAGGACCTCCGAAACTTTAAAGCCCTTCGCAATGGCTCTCAATGACTTCGAAGGGATTTCGTCAACAATCGCTTGTATTTGCGTAGTTATAATAGAGCGTAAACGCTCCTCATTTTTTTTACGCTTTGCAACAGATTTTGTATCGGAAGCTGATTCTTCCAGTTCACGGCGAACCTTATGTACGAACGATCGGACAGCATGTCTTCTCATTTCTTGCATATGAGTTGCATATCTATGATATGAATGACCCCAAATACCACATGCGCCCTGCAGATAGAAGCTTGGTATTTCAAAATCGCTATGATCCTTAGAGAAAAACACTAACTTAGTAAATATAAAAGAAAAACTCACAAATTACTTTGATATTTTGTTTACAGAAGGCTCAAAGGATCAATATGACACTTCTTTTACTGTCGCACCAAAAACATTTATCTTTATCGTAGAAGCCGTAACAATATTCGAAGCCTTAAAACAAAAAACACTAACACATTTGATAGAGCGCAGTGGCGCAGTGGGTAGTGTGTCGGCCGCTGACGCGTGATGAGCGAGTTCGGATCCCGATGGAACCAAACACAATCGAATGATTATTTCGCGGCTTATCTCCTCGGCAGTGTACTGACACTGACAAAAAGCTTCTCGGCTCTCGCCGTTCAGAATCGGCATTTAGCTTTTAGGCTCTGTTCACTTACGTGAACAGCAAATCACACACAACATAAGTGAATTAAAAAAGCTTGGCTCTGGCTCTGTAACGAGCTGTGGACGCCTAATTTAAGGTGTCTGCCTGGCAGTACAATGGACAAGTATTTGTGTCTGAGTGCTGAAACAGATGGCAGAAGCCTCCAACAAAAAAACAAAACACATCAGGAAACTGGGAAATCTGTTTTGATAGTCTTTCAGCATCAAAAACCATTCCAAGCCATATAGCACAGCTCCACAATTACATATATCCAATAATAAGAGATAAACCATTTGAATTTGGACTGATATGGACACCTGGACACAGGAATACGAACCAACTAACTCAAATGTGACTCGGAATAAAGTATACCCAACATACCGGACATCAACTTTGTTCGACTCCGAATAGAAAAAGCTTATCCGCAACCACTCTTTCCCGCATTTTGCTTAAAAATCTTAGCTGACATTCTTATAAAGTCGAGATGACCTAAAAAATACCAGGAACAATGCCTTTTACTGGTAAGGAATGAAGAAAAAGATCGAGATTATACAAAATTATTCTGAGTTAAAACGCTCACTTCCACATATCAGGACGCAGGAAAAAAGAAGATTACCGAGAAACCAAAACAGAGAGCAGTAGAGCAACCTCTTTATTCATGAAGACTGACCGTTTGGTGTGGCTTTCGGGATGGCGGTGTTTTTGGGCCACTATTTTAGTGAATGGAATGTATAACTTAATGGTGTTATATAGTTTTTACCTCAGTTGTGTGCCACGCAAGCACAACAGGCGGTGATAAAATAGATCCTTTGCGTAACAAATTTCCTGTCAGATTTCTCGCAATGAGCCACTGAGATCACAAGATCAAACACCATTCATTTACTTCCTTTGAGGCATATGCTAAAGGTAAAGTGTGCACCAACGGCTCATGCATTTCACTCCAGACATAAATAACATACATACACATGTGTATATATAGCTACTATTTCAGTTCATGGGGGACCAGGAAAAAAGCTTCTCTACTTACCTCTTTAGTATGTGGGACGCACTGTTTATTTTTGAGTCCAAACGTTGTTGAGTCTCAAAAATTGCGAAGCACCAGGAACATGATCAGGATAACTTAACTGTTTCGAGATTCGCATCCTGTGTTATCGGTTTCGGAAGACAACACCACTGAGCCAGGTGCACCCCTTATAACAAGCTTGTTCTTCGATTTTACTGGTCGGCTGGCTACCATGACTTTAGACTAAGAGAGAAAAAGTAATTTTTTTATCGATTTTTATATTCAAGAAAAAGGTTGAAAAACGAAGAATTGGAGGCATTACCACATAAAGACATCAGAAAATATTAGAAAGCAGGTACAATAGGTGACGTACGAGTTGAAGACGAAATACGTTTTTTTCCCTCTTGAATCACCTCAAAAACGTACAATTTTTCCACCACACAGCTCGTATGTTGCCAGAAAGATGGGCAAAAGTTGTAGCTGACGATGGACAATCATTTTTAGGCATTAATTTTCATAAAAAAAGAAAAAGGGATGTACACTAAAATACCATTTTTGTCCTTCCCAGTAAAGCAATGGCTTTTCATAAAACCTGAAAATCTGGTGATAAGCCAGCAAAACAACCACCATGATCAAGATCGTTAATTTCTTAAAAATTTAGTTAATTAACATAACGTCTTTAGCTGTCATTGAAGAAACAAAAGCAATAGCAAAAAAGGGCATCTTTTGAAGAAAAAAAACTGCTAGAGTTAGAAAAAAGTACTATGAAATCGGATAGTACTGATAGCTTATGAAAAAGTGCGAGTACTATACTGAGATGGCAACATTGCGCTATCCCTTCGGTAGTGGGATGTTCATTTCGCTCTCAACAGGTGTTGAACGAAATGGTATCATGTTAATTAACTCATGAATGAATCCCCATCACACCACCGCATACAGGTGGAAAGAGATCGAGCATGTTAAAGAAAAAAAAACCTTAAAGTCAAGCTGACGTAGTTTATGTAAATCTTCGGATAGCTACATCCCCAGCAGCTTCGCATACGTATTAATACCCCCCGAAAAATCGAAAACAGCTAATATAAGCCCACGACGTGTTCTTGTTCCTGATCTTGACGCACATGATGTAAACAGCCACAATGCACAGCTTTTCAGTTCATTTTCCCTGTCACCAACTGTCACAACTAATCGCCACTAAAGCAAGAGGTATGTCCCGGAGGCTGAACTAAAATAACAACCAAAATCAAATGAGAAAAAAATAGAAAAATGAATGCCTCTCATGTCTGCCACAATTCTTGAGCCCACATGCATAACTGCCTTCAAGTTGCTTCCAGTTAATGCAACGAATTCTTAAGCGAAACGAGTATCTAGAATGTGAAAAATGTTGTCTTTTCATTAAAATTCAAGTACACCAACCTGTTGAGTGAGCAATATGGAAGATGTGCAAAATCAAGAATGTTAACCAGGAGCATGGCTTAAAGAGGGAAACTCCATTATGTTTAATTGCTTAAAGTGGGCAGCATTTGAAATGGTTAAATAATTTTACTTATTTAAAGAATTTCGCTAGGAGAAAGGGAAGTGGTTCACGCAGTTAAGTCAACCCGTTTGATCAATATGTAAAGATTTATGTTCATCATTTTCTATAGCATACGGGATGGCTAAATACAAAAATATTCAGTTTTAAGCCAAATTTATTCACTATTTTTTTAAAATATACATGTTATGGGCTCTTTTTATATTTGACTATAAGGGAAATAGTACTCGGCTGTTGTAGAAAGCTCGGATAGACACTTATCAACGATTCAGCAAGAAAATTCTATACAGAACCATGTCAAGTTTCGATATCGGTGCCAAATGAACCAGAATTTATTGGGTGACGATGGAGAAGTATCACTGCTTCATCAAACTCATTAACGCGCTAATCAAGACCTCCGATAGCAAAAAAAAAAACGAAAGAATAGTGCAAGGGCACACCAGCGATGTGACAGACGATAACTTGCTTTATCCCAGACTATAGAAGTAAGATCGGAAGCAGCCAAATTTGATTAGATTTTGTTGGTACGAAGTGGTAACTCCTCTGTACGTTGACATCTTCAGATCTCTGAATTTTTTTCTTCTTTATTTTCCTTCCTTTTTTTAAGTTTTAGTGCTCCATCCTCATCCTATAGTTCCTAATTTGTTTGGCAAGGTCCCCGAATAAGATATGATTGCGTAAAGGCCTTTCTTAAACAAATCATCGACTTCTTGGTATTCTCCAACATTTGCCTCAATGTGAATACTTGATCAACGGAAACTTTTCTGCGGTTGATTTCACATATCACACTCCGTACATATTTTATTTATAATTAATAATTATATTTTCGTACAGTTAAGTTGATTCTTCTTACAATAAGTTTGTACAAACTAGAGCTTATGTTATGATTATTATTATTATTACTTCCGGATTTGGAGCTCGGAAGTTCAGAGCTTCGTCGACCACCCTTCGCTAAGCTTCCCTGTAATGAGTGTGTTCCTTTCATGTTTCGGTGTTCTGTCCCATATCTGCTAGGTCTACCGTTATATTGTCCTCCCATCTACGGCGCGGTCTTCCTCGCGGTATTTTTCTTACAGATTTTCCACTCGTTACTCGTTTGAGTGTTCGTTCTCTCAATGCTTGGGGCTGAGTAAAATTCCTCGAGTTGTTGATTGTGTAATTTTCTCCATTCGCCGGTTTCTTCGTCCTGTTTTCCATCATAAATCCTTCCTAATATTCGATTTTCAAAAACGTTAAATCTATTTTCCCCCTTCTTAGTCAGGGATCAGGTTTCACATTCGAGAAATGTCACTGGCTTTATTATGATTTTATAAAGGGTTTCTCAATTGACGCGAATAGATTTTGGCGGCCATGTTATTTTGGTGACATCTGTCAAATCAATTGTTTATTATTCAGTTACTGATTCCAAATCGCCATGGCAAGTAACACGATTGAACAGCGTCTAAATAATAAAACTTAATTATCAAAATGAGTGTTCGTTAGTGCAAACGTTGCGCGTGTTGCATCCATTTTACGGTGAACATGGTGAATCTTCACAATCGACTCTTCAACATTCGGTGGGCAAATTTGAGACCACCGGTTCGGTAATCAATTAGTCAACATTAGTACGTCAAAGGAACATAAGATCAGCCGAGAGCATCACCGCGGTTCAGTTCAATTTCATAACCATAGTCGACGCCGTTTTTTCGCTGACTGGGCCTGGCGTGTTTGGAAAAGGACTCCAATTTTGGCGAAAAATCACACTTAGCGACGAAGCGCGTTTTTTAATGGAAAATTGCAGAATTGCCATATATGGGACGATACCAACCAGCACGAAGCTCATCAGATGACAATGTATCCTCAAAAAATTACCGCTTGGTGTGGATTTTAGGCCGGCGGTGTTATTGGTCCGCACTTTTTCGAAAACGAAGTCGGTGAAGCGGTCACCGTCAATGGCGAGCGCTAAGAACGATGAGAACCAATTTCTTATGACCCAATAGAACTAGATGACATGCGGTTCCAGCAGCACGGCGCTACATGCCATACAGCGGACGCCATCATTGACATTGTGCATGAACGATTCAAGGGTAGGTTATCTGAATTGGCCACCAAGGTAATGCGATTTGACCCCGGTAGACTTTTTCTTGTAGGGTTTCCTGAAGTGGCAGGTCCATGTGAATAAACATAATAAAGGTCATCGCTTGAATTCAGGCGGTCTTTGATTATTAGACCACTAAGATCCATGCTACCGTAAGAATCCGAGGCAGGTATTTGAACAATGTCATATTTCTTACATAATGGTTTACATCGGCCTTTCAAATAAAAAAAGAATTTTGTCAATACCTTATACATAACTTGTTTTATTCAATTTCAACTTCTACCCGCCCTTATTGAAAAACACTTTAAAATGTCGCTCGGTTAAAATACACCAAGATTTTTAATGTTTTCAACATAACAACTGAGTTATTGAAAAGTATCGGAGGAATGTCTTCTTTACTCCCACTTCTATTTACAGCTAATGCTTTTGTTTTTTTTTCGGATGTAAATTAAGCGCATTTATTGTTCACCAATTATACATATACGTTTAACAAGCCTTGATTTATATTGTCTACTACGGGGTGCAGATGGTTTGTGTCGAAGATATCCGTTCACTATTCTCCGGGGGTGGTTGTCCTAGATAGGATTTTTTGAGAGATTGGACTGAATTTGTCGCGTTGGTTGTAGTTCACAGTAACCCTTTTGTTTATATGTCATTAAGGTGTTATGCCTTCGTCAGCATTTTTTTGATCATTTCTCATTCACAACTGATGTTGTTGCACAGTTTTTTGCGTATAGGAATTATTCTTGACTATAGACAGACTTGAACTACAGACCTTCCACTCAACAGTCGATGATGATTACCATTGCACCACGACCACCCCCACATTGGTTTGGTTCAGTTTGGCTTTTATCTAGTTTTGGAAACATTTTATGTACTTCACCTTTGTATATATGAGTTTAACAGAATGAAAAGAATTTCGAAATGTCATTTACAAAACACGTAAGCAAAAACGGACCTAATACTGATCCCTGAGGTACACCGGGCGACTATTATGTAAAACGAACTGAGACAGATTGGACAAGTATGAAGAAATAAGATTACATAAAGAGCTATTGAAAACAAACGGCATCTTAAGTTTATCAGCATTGAATGATTGACGCTATCAAATGCATTGGAGAAACCTAGAAAAACAGCTATTCTCATCATGTCGTTATTGAAGCCATCACGTATGTCTTCATACACTCTCAATAAGGCCGTGGTGATAGTTGACTGATAGTTTGTGATTGAATTATGTTTCTCCAAAAAAATACTCCGCGTAAAACAACATCTTGTTTCTACGAATGAAATATGTTACTGCATTACGAGCAACAGTGTATTCTCTAAAATAGCTGAATATTTTCATTATGCAGATGAACTGGAGCATGTAACCAACCAGCTGCAACTCATGTTGCAACAACCTATCCATTGTTCTACCTATCAGGAGTCCGTCGTTTCGTCTTTGTTCTTTTTTTTTTAAGATCGGTAGTGCTGTACAGGTATGCCATGCTTCACCAATCAGAATAGATAGTAGTCGGAAGGGGCGATGTCTGAAGAATAAGGCGGGTGTAGTACGTAAGAGTTTTAGGTAAGTTTTAAGTTGTCACTTTATCGTGTCTTTACTCATATTGAAGCCGTTTTACCTTTAACACACCTCTCAAACGTATTAGTTGTATTACAAGGCAAGCTCCTGTTTTAACCAATTTTCTTCTTCGGCGCTACTGCTCGTGGCGAGCCTGGGCCTCCTTCAAAAACTCTCTCCAACTGGCACGATATTTCGCCAGCAGTCTCCAGCGCCGCACGCGCCATCCCCGACTGCGTCGTCCCTCAGGGTTGGAATCAAAAACTTTTCGGGCTGGAGCTGTGGTGTACATGCGCTCTACATGGTCTAGCCATCTTAAACGTTGGATCCGTAGACGCCGTGCTACACTCATGTCGCTGTACAGCCCGTACGATTCACTGTTCAGTTTTCTCCTCCATTCCCCATTTACGCAGACCGGACCGAAAATCGAGCGCAGAATTTTTCTCTCAAAACGAGCTGGGTCCTCCTCATCCGCTTTTGATAAGATCCTATACGCCATAAAGCAGGACCGGGATGTTAATGCTCATATATTGTATATGGTCAATATTGTTTTCCGAGAGAATGCTCTCCTTCTCAATTGCCTCCCAAGCCCAAAACGGTTGGTAAGTGATTCTGCGCTTGATTTCGAAACTGAAGTCATTGCTGCATGTCACTCCGGAGCCAAGGTAGACGAAATCCTTGACTACCTCGAAATTATGCCGGCCAATATGCCCTGGCCAAGACTCCGGTGGTTCGTGTCCTTTTTCGACGACAGCATATATTTCGTCTTGCTCTGATCTCTCGCTAAGTTCGACCAATTATATCAATGTCGTCCACATAAGCGAGCATTTGTACGGACTTGAAAAAGATCGTGCCCCTCGTGTTGACCAGTGAGTTTTGTACGATTCTTTCAGAGACGATTTTGAAAAAGTCACACGATAGCGTGTCGCCCTGGACTAAAACCGTTTTTGACATTAAAGGACTCGATTAGATCGCTTCCGAGCATGATGGAGCAGCGAGAGTTCTCCAATGTCATCCTGCACAACCTGACGAGTTTGGCAGGGATGTCAAAACTAGACATGGCGCTATATAGCTCGTCTCTATGCACGCTGTCGTATGCGGCCTTAAAGTCGACAATTAAATGGTGTGTGTCGATCTGGAACTCGTTGGTTTCTTCCAGGATCTGCCGTAGTGTGAATATTTGATCGATGGTGGACTTCCCGGGCCTGAAATCACAATGATTTGGACCGATCAGTTTATTAACGTACAGTCTCAGGCGTGCACACAAAACAGCAGAGAAGATCTTGTAAGCGATGTTTAGGAGACTTATGCCTCTGTAATTGGCGCAGACAAAGGGGCCTCCTTTCTTGTGGATCGGGCAAACGATACAAGATACTATTCATCGCGCATGCATTCCTCTGACCATATCTTGCAGATGAGCTGGTGCACACTCCTAACCAGGTCATCTTCAGCTGCTTCAAAGAGAGCTCGGCAGGTAGTCCGTCTGCTCCAGCAGCTTTATTGGCCTTAAGCTTAGAAAAGGTATTCCTAACTTCATTCAAATCAGGGGGACGAAATTCTCTGCTTTCATCGTCCGCTGTGAATGGGTCATCCTGCCTAACAGCGGATCGTCATCAACGTTATACATATGTCCGCAGAAGTTTTCTTTCCAAATTTCCAGTACCTACTGCGAATCTACTAGTAGGTCTCCATTTTCGTCCCTGCAGGCTTCCGTTTTGGTTCTATACCCTTGACAAGCTTGTTTTATTAATTTCTGCGATAGCATCTCTCCATCTCTTCGATTGTGAGCTTATCAATCTCTTTTTCTTCTTTTCTTCTCGTCCTTCTGTGCAGAGCCGCTTGATAGGCTTGTTGCTTGGCTGCATGTGCCCTCCTACACTTCTCGTCAAACCATGAGTTTCTTGTTGGTGGCGTTTTGAAACCTAGTACTTGAGAAGCAGCACTCTCAAAGGCTTGTTGACAGCGGGTCCATTAGTTTTGGATTGAGCAGGTGTTGGAGGGTTTTCCGAGAGCCTGAGGGAGACGCGATTTCGCTTTTCAGCAAAGAACATCCCTTTAGACCGCCGCATTTTGATGAAATACTGAGAGATGTTCCCTTTCAAAGTACGGTGCATCAGCTATTTTCTGCAGGCTGTCAGTCGCGTCCAAACTAAGCTCAGGCTTTCCTGAACCTCAATGACGAAATTAACGATTTTCGGATGAAATTTATCATGAGTGTCTCGCTTCAGCGCATTTTCATTCACATACATTTTGAGATTCTGGGACACCAAGAAATGACTGCATGGTACGACTTTGACACTCAATGTGTCAAGCCACAGGCTCTGAAACTCTCAAAACGACTACTATACAAGAGTAGCCTATTCGTAGATTTTTGAGAGGTCTTTAGAATTCATATGAAGATCCCTTTCGGTAGGGGAATAACCCTTAATGGATTCTCATCCGCTCTAGCTTACGTTGGCAATCTGGACTTTCTGGGAGATAATAAAGAAAAAGTTAGGAGAAACACAGAAAGTCTAATTTTATATGTTCACTGACCAACTTGGTCGATCTTAGCCTCGCACCTGAATGTAATCGAAAAACGCTTTGAGAGAGCGGACGTGATAAAATATCTGGGAACCGTATTGACTGCCAAAAAAGAAAAAAATATCGAAATAAAGGAAAGGAGCAGCGCGTGCTTCTTCTCGATGCAGGAACAACTCTTTTGTCCTGCAATGTGAAAGTCCATATATACAAAACCACAATTAGTCCAGTGACACTGTATGGATGTGAAACTTGGTCTCTGAGGAAGAGGAAGATAGATTTCGAGTCTTTGAAAACAAGATCTTAAAGAGAATCAATGGTGGAAACAGACGAATAGAGAAAGCTGCACAATGAAGAACTCGAAAAACTCTATTCAGCCCCAAGCATTGTCCGAGTAATTAAATCACGTAAAACGAATGGACAGTGGACAAACAGTCATACGAATAATGAGTGGAAAAAGACCGCTCCATAGATGAGAGGACAATATAAGGATAGACCTAAAAGAGATGGACAGAAGACAGGACAGCAAAACATGGAAGGAACACACTCATAACAAGGGAACTTGGCGAAGGGTTGTCAACAAGGCTCTGAACTTCCGATTTCCAAATGGCCGGTAGTATTAATAATAAAAATAATGTCATTTTATTTAAAGGATACAGTAAAACAACATGGAGTGAGTGTTTTTGAGCCAACATTTAGAAGCAGTCTGAAAAAATTAGTAATTTTTTTCCGAGGAGAAAGTAACTTCTATGCGCGACCCCTAATCTGGAACACTAGGATATTATAACAGATTCTTAGAGTAATCCGATTGATTATTCCCATATTCATCTCTTATGGTTCATCTTCGGTTAAGGAACTAGGCAGCTAGGTTTCATTTTGAGAGTCGCAACGTAAGAAAACAGACGCTGCAATGTTGATGAAAAAACTTCGAACCATGAGACGAAGCCTTTCATTGCGCTGATATTTTTTCATGTTTTATCGTGTAGTTACCATAAGTATTAACGGCGAAATGGTCAACGTAAGTCAAAAGACCAACATAGCTGACCATCCCTTGGCTAGAAGGAAGGCGTGCTCCTGGATGTGAGAAATGCCACTGGATAAATGTATCCTCAATGGAAAGAAGATATTCCAATGTCTTACCAAAATTCATTTTCACATGCCAAAATATTCATCGAAATTAAAACCAAAGCAACTGACGTAAAAGACAAATAAAAACAAGCCAAAAAATGAGGAATTTCACTTGTTATATTCCTCATCCCTCTTCTTCGAGTTCGCAGTATCTGGCATATGGTAATAATTATTTTTCTATTTAAGACTAGATATACATTCATTATCCATCTAGTGTACCTTTCAACCGCCTGATACACTTTCAGGCATCCTACTTTCGTGGCATTTAAGAAGTGAAAAACCATACAAGGCTTAAAACCATTCCAATCATATATGTATACACCCCAGAAAAGGAAACGTGACGAACTCCAAGTTTCCACTTTTAGACATTATAAGAATGTCATCCTGCACCTGCTCCGCAGTTTCTGCAAACAAATTTGTCACAATTCGTGACCAAATTGCATTCAACTTTGGGGTTGACAATCAATCCTATTTGTTTTTGAGTTTTGAAAGAGTTCACCTAAAGCACCGAAAAGGGGGAAAATGAAAGGCTATTTTCCTACTTATCTAAGGACTCTCCGCTTTATTTCCATTAGTTAACTGCACTTGTATACAAACATATTCTTCGAGAATGCGATTTCCGATACTCACATTCTCATCTCAAATAGTTGTACAATTTTTTTAAAGATTTAACTCAAACACGGCGTTCGAATCAGTCTTCTTACAACCATCCTGATATCATGCGACCAGTGACAGTGGATTTGCCTCTGTCTCCGCCCGCCGCTGCACTGCTCTGTCCAACTTTGATGTTGGCCTTTGGTGGTGGAGGTTTCTTGTCATCCGGCTTGGCGTCCGGTTTATCTGTGGGCTTGTCGCCTGGCTTATCGGCGGGTTTATCCTCCGTTTTGTCGCCAGCCTTCTGATCAGCCTTATCACCGGCGTTGTCCGCAGGCTTATCTGCTGGTTTTTCGGCCGGTTTGTCTGCTGCTGTTATTGGTTTCGGGGCTCCTTCTGGAGCGGCTGGAGCTGGTGTTGAACCTGCAGCCGCAGGTGCTGCTCCGGCTGGAGCTGCTGGGGCTTGAGCTTTTGCGGCTGGTGCTGCTGCTGCAGGTGGTTTCGCTGCCTCAGTCTTGGCAGCTTCTTCTTTTTTAGCAGCCGCTTCAGGTTTTGCGGCTTCTTCTGGTTTTGCTACATTAGGTTTCGCAGCGGCTTCTGCTGGTTTCGCAGCTGGAGCTGGTTTAGCAGCCTCGGCTGGTTTGGCGGCTGCTGCTGCAGTAGCTGCGGGCTTGTCGCCGGCCTTAGGGGCATCTGGTGCCGGTTTTGCTGTTGATTTATCGTCAGGCTTATCCGCTGGCTTCGATTTATCATCTGGCTTTGCTGAAGCTTTGTCTCCACTTGGAGGCGCTGGTGCTGAACCTTTCGCTGCACCTGCAGCTGCTTTTACAGATTTTGTCTACACAAAACAAAAAACTGATTTAGCAAAGGAAAAATTCAATTGAAATCGGTATGGCTTACCATATCGTCCTTCTTTACTCCAGCTGCAGCTTTCATAGAACCTGATGGCTTAGCCTCTGCCGCTGCTGCTGCTGCTGCTTCCTCGGCAGGCTCGGCGTTTCCTTCGTCCTCCTCGGCGGCTGTGAGTTTTTTCTGCATGAATTTGACGTAAGCAACTCGAGTGGCTCTAGTCACATCGCCAAGTTTCGGATTGTACTCTAAAAGTTAAGGGGAACTTTAACGGGAACTCCACAAAGAATGAAGTGATAACCTACCAACTAGTCTATTCTGATTCATTTTGAGACCCTCATTCGCTTGTTCAATGATTTGCCGTCTCAAGCTCCTCTGGCTGCGTCTTTGCAGCGATGATCTCTTCGTCCCGATGGGATCCGACGACATGGTATTTTGTCGCACAATTGCATTCCAATCCTTCTTCTCGCTAAGAGCGAATATCAATTTATAAATCCTCTATGAAAAGATTGCTTCTAATCCCTACCCCTTTGCGCCTTGTGATTGTTTCCTTCCAATAACCTTCGCAATCGAAGAGAATACGTCAACCGACGCAGTTTTACTCATTTCTTGTGTCAGATTCTCGACGAATCCGATGGTAAAGTCCTTCTTAATTCGTCGTTCCAGCACCTTGCCCTTCCTGGTACCAGCAGCTACAGCAAATCAATTAACTCACAGGTCAACCAATGTCATAAACTACAGACACCTACCGCTCGACTTCTTATCAATATCAGGAACTTGGAATCGGTTATTTTGGAAGATATCCAACAGCTCGAATCGGAGTGCACTGATGTCCTGACGCACTTCAATGATGTCATCTTCGGTGATGTTGTAATCGTCACGTTTCCTTTGCTCAGCGGTGACAAATCGTCGGATTAGCAACTTCATCACTTTGTCGTGTAGTGCCTGTGCCTTCTCCTTTGACCTGCGCTGCATGGAGAGAAACAAATTCAAATTGATTTTCATTGGCTGAACAAAAGACCTATGCATGGGTGTACGTAGGTGGTTCAAGTCGTCTGGGTGGCGCCTTCCATCACAATTCATGAACATCGATTTGTATTTCATTAGATCTTGGCAAGGTGTGTAAGGGATTTGATGTACACACGTCAATGACTTCGAGCACCTACCCTAATCTTGAGTGGAACTTACCATAAAACTCTTGGTTCTCTTGTTGCCCTCCTTGCCCAAAGTCTTCTTTAGCAATTTGATCGATGGGCAAAGATTGAATGGCGGTGGAACAGTGCCTCCATCCTCGAAGTAGCTCATCCACAGCTGTGACCGGGCAAATTTCCATTCGGTATCAGCACGCTCGGAGATGATTTGGTACGAGTTGGACATCATGGCAATCAGCATGTTGAGTAGCACAATGATATTGATCACTGAGTACGATCCAAACATGAGTAGAGCCCAGAAGCGAGTGAAGCTCTTAATGCCGGCCAAATCGAATGACACCAAGTCGACGAGACCGAAGGATGCCCAAAAGAGCGATTGAGACGTTTCAAATAGACTGTTAAAGAAAACACATTAAGACCACCTAGGCTGCTATGGGTCAACCACTTACTTTGAGAATCGTCGCCAGATGGTGCAAGCCTTTTCCTGGTCATCAAAGTCGGCGACATCGGGATGCAAGTGGTAGCACTTGTGCTTCTCCAAATCAGCATAGTACCAGAGCAATTGGTTCAAACCGCACCCAAAGGCGAACAGCACCAAAGTGTAGATGAAGAAGAACTTGATGATATCGATAATCATTCGTCCAAGCGATACTTGCAGTGGTCCCAAGTGCGGGTTGATGGAGAATATGTGCACAAGCTTGAGGAATGAGAATATCATCCCGGCGGCAAATGCACCTTCAGACAGTAGCATCGGATCAAAGGGATGCCAATGCTCTCGCGGAAAATATGGGTCGATACCGCGATACCATAAATCTCGCTGCAAACAAACGTATTCAGATACTCAATTTCTTTAGTTTCTCTTTTACTCAATTATACATGCACAATGATCCACGCGGTAGCTCGGCAAAGTATCCATGTGACATAGAACATGTTTGAGATGAAATCCACTATGTTCCACAAGTCGCATATGTAATCGAGCAGACCGTCGGAATAGAGCGTTCGCAGTTCTCCAAATATTAAACCTGCAAAGATAAACAGGGAGGAGTAAGGATTAGATTAGATTGTACTTTCCTGGTGGTCCTAATTGAATTTCAATGAGCTCATGGTCAGCTTCTTAACCATTCATCTCACAGAGAAGCAAAATGTTGGTTGGCGCTACAATAGATATTTAAAGCTTCGTGCATGTACGGTGGGAGGTATTTGTGTTCGCATTTTGTTGTGATGTACGAGTGAATCGTGTTTTGCCGCGGGATGTTAAGGAATTTTGGTTCGAGTGGATAATATGGGATATAAAGGTGTATTCATTTCATGTTGTGTGAGACTAATACACATTTTTCCATGACTGATTATTTTATTAGATGGCATTCGTAACATTTGCTTTAGGTAGTCTCTCCTGCTCAACTACGTATGCGCTTTCTAGACGACTCAAATCCCATAAATGTCATCACATAAAATTAGTACCTTTCCCCCTATAAAAACAGATGTTCCGCAAGGCTATAACCTTGGTCCTATACTATTCTTCCTGTAAGTCAATGAACTACTCAACGACCAATTGCAAATTCTTTAATACTTAATGTGGTCTTCAACAATATTACTTGATATTACTACCCCAAATTCATTTTCGATTGCCACAGACTAACCTGCTTTCACTAGATCCAACGTACTTGACAACCTACCTACCTATTCAGGTAGCTTTTGTTCTCTCTCACCCGCCGAACCTGTACTTTTAAGCATCCCAGTTAAGCAGGCCTGGCATCTGGAAAACAAGTCTTCTTTCACGCTATCCGACTGTGTGTACGGTTTTCTGTGGTCAGCCTTACGAAAAGTCTTGGTTCTACTACCCCACTAAAATTCCTCACTGCTTCACATAATATTCGAATTATTGAGCCAATAAAGAGACAGCAATACTACCAGGACCATGTTCTTTCTAGAATTCGGCCACACGGCACGCAACTTCGAGCATTGATCGTTCCAAGCAGTGCAGAAGATGCGGAGAGAAAGGCCACATAACCAGGAACTGCACAAAGGACTCAATATGTTTTTGGTGCAAAACGGACAACCCAAATAACGCTGGACACGTGGCCGGTAGTGTCAAAGGAGAAAGCCCTTACCAGTAAGCCATGATGAAGGTCGTGCAGATAAACCTTAACCACTGCGTGCCGCACAGGACTTGCTGGCACAAATGACGAGCGAAAAAAGAGTCGACGTTGGCCTTATTAGTGAACCATACAAACCTCCGGATGGTTGTAGCTGGATAGACGATAACTCAAAGAAGGTTGCAATAAGGACCTATGGAAACCACGCTCTGCAAAAAATCGGTGGTGCATTGAACTTTTTCGTCACTGCTAGAGTAAAGAGAATCCATTTCTACAGCTGCTACGCATCCATTAGTCTGGTACACAATCTGAAGCTACTGGATGGCATTGTAGCTGACGCATGTAGGAAGAACCCAGTGGTTATTGCTGGTGATTTCAATGCAAGGGGTTAATGAATGGGGTAGTTGGACCACGGATACAAAGGGACGAGTTCTCCTCGAAGCATTTGCATCACTTGAGATACGCCTGGCGAACAATGGTGCAAAAAACACATTTCGTAAAGCAGGCAAAGGGTCCATAATAGACGTCACGTTTATGAGTAACTCGTGTAAAACAAAATGGCGGGTCAGCGAAGAATATACGCTCAGCGACCATGAGGCGATTACTCAACATTGGCAAAGCGAAGACTAGGCAGTGCCCCAAGTTAACAGGGCCGAAGTGGAAAGACGCATCCTTCGACAAAGTGGCTTTCGCGGAAATGTTAAAAGCCGACTTCTTTTCCAGCAACGGATCAGCAGACAACCTATCGCACCAACTGATTCAACCAATCGCGACAGCGTGTGATGCAGCGATATCCCGGAGATAAGCTAGCAGAATTGGTGAGCCTTGCTACTGGTAGAATGATGAGATCAAAACGCTCAGGGCAGAATGCCTCCAGGCCCAACGCAAATCACAGCGTTCTAGGACAAGGCCAGAGTTTCAAGAACGATTAGGCGATCTTCAGGTTGACGAGATGTAAATTTGAAAAGGCCGTCGTAGAGAGCAAAGCAAGATGCTTTAATCAACTCCGCAATAAAGCAACACTAGATCCCTGGAGGCTGACATATAGAATAGTAATGAAGGAGCTAAAGGGCAGTAGGTCCACACAAATATCCTGTCCAAGAATAATGCGAACAATAAAAGGGCATCTATTTCCCAATAGACCATCCACTCCGTGCACCGCCACGTTGGATACTAGCATGGACCAGATCCCGGCAATAACTATGGATGAAGTACACGAAGCATGTAGGAAGAAAGGCGACAAGAACGCGCCCGGATCTGGCAGCACCCCAAATAAAGCGATCAGAGCAGGCGTTAAAAGGAGACCAGTCATTTTTATAGCAATAACGCAAAGGTGCCTTGATGAGGAAATTTTCCCTGACACTTCATCAACCTAAGGGAAACAAACCACCTGGAAAACCTTCGGCGTACCGGCCAATTGTCTCCTAGATATAATACAACAGGAAAGATCCTAGAACATATCATATATGGCAGATTAATCGCCGTAACGGAGGATAGAGGAGCTTTGTGTAAACACCAATATGGTTATAGAAAATCGCTTTGAACCGTCGATGCCATAAAAGGGGTAGTAGATATAGCAGCTGAAGCAATAAGGCAGAAAACATGCCAAAAACAAGAAATACTGCATAGTAGTAATGCTGGACATTAAAATTACCTTTAACTCCGCAAGCTGGTCCTGCATTAGGAGGTCTCTGACCAGCATGGATGCACCACATTACCTTGTGAATATAATTCTTAACTACTTCACTAACAGGAAACTGATGTACCAGCCGATGGCTTCACATATTACAATGTTTCCGCAAGAGTCCCCCAGGGATCAGTCCTTGGACCTCTTCTGTGGAACATGATGTATGATGGAATTTTGGGATTAACACTGCCACAAGGAGTTAAGATTATCGGTTTTGCTGAGCAGCGAAACACATTCACGAACTAACTCACTACAAGACGGAGCCTGTCTTATTAACTAACTTTGAAATACATAAACTTCCGGGTTGGGAGCCAATTGATCAGATCTAAAGAAACAATAAAATAGTTGACTGTAATGCTCGACAACCGACTTAACTCTAAGACCAATGTCAAATATTGTAGTAAAAAGGCGTCACAAATGCAGGCGGCGCTTTTCAGAATGTTACCAGACATCGGTGGTCCGGGATATCCGAGGAGGATTCTGCTTTCCAGAATGGTGAACTCAGTACTCCTTTACTCTGCGCCAGTCCGGGCGGAGGCGTTTACAACAAATGAGATAAAAAGAAAGGTCTCGTCTGCAGATAGGCTTTGCGCAATAAAAACAATATACGGTTTAGGGACAATCGCGGATAAAACAGCCTATGTTAAAGCGGGTATGGTCCATATCGATATCCTTATCTTAGCCGAACCAAGGAGCTTCAGGAGACCAGCGTCATCGGAAGGATAAAAGCAGAAGAAAGGGCAACATCTATAGAACTGTGGCAAGCCAGGTGGGATAACACGGCAAAAGGCAGATGGACAAACTGATCCTCACGATCGAGGCTTGGAAAAAAGAGCAATTCCTGTCACGTCAAGGCAGCTATAGAAAATCTTCACAGATTTGGACACGATAGGTCGCCCTTCTGCCCAGAAAGTCCAGCGGAAAGCGCAGACGCAGATAACGCAATATTCTTCAGACGCAAGAATGGACCTGTCGAACCTGGAGCTTGCGGTAAGCTTCATAACGAACGCGCAGAACGAGGTAAAAAGCCTCGAAAGATTAAGAAGAACTGAAACGGCAGATACAAAGCACATAGCATAAGTTGCTAATCAGCCCCGCGAAGTAATACCTAACGGCAATCGCGCGAGGGGAGTGGTTTAAGTGTGCAGAGTGTGGTTTAGTACGTAGGCGTATTCCTGGCACCGAGTATTCGGGTCTGAGTATCAGGCATACAAATAGCTCGGGCTACAAGTACTTTCGAAGATTACACATCCCTTGGCGCATCCATACAAAGGCCAAAAGGTCAAATAGGCAAGTGTATTATTAATTATTAAGTACGAGTACGTTGGCCAATACCTTTTATTTTTATTTGAGATATTGAAAAAATGCTGACATATCTCCGTTTCTTTGTTCCTAGAGTTCGAATTCGATGTTTTTAGATACGTATATAAGTATGTCAACATACATATATCAACATACATACTTAAGTGAATTTGTTTTTCGTCTCCGATATCTCAAGAACAAATAATAGCATCGATACCCTGTCACTTTCATTGGTCTCGTGATTGCATAATGAACATTTGATAAGATAAGACTGTTTTTTTTTTATAACAAAGAAACTATTTTGAAATTGTGCTAAAATTGTCTAATGAAGAGCTGGTTAGGATTTCATGAATTTTAAGAACTTTGATCTCTGCTCGTAAAGGGTAATAACGGGAGGTCAGTATTTATTTATTTATTTATTTCATGTAGCTAAAGTGTTAAATTTCAAACAATTCATGTGACTTATGTTAGAAATTTAGGAGTCTATGTTTCTTTACAGCTATGATGTAATATTATACAAAAACATATTTGATTGTAAGGGAAAACTACAAGCAAAAACCCTTATGTGACTGTTACTTAAAGCTAGTATTGCGATTGCCCGTCGATTGTTCACTCATGTTCTGTTCGTATTAAGTTGAGTTATAAGCTCATTATCGGAAAAGGTACATTTTTCATAGAAAGATATTTTAGACTTATCAATAAGGAAATCTAGCAAGTTGACATTAGCCTTATATCGTCGTATTCTCGCGACAAATAGTGGAAAGCAGGTCTTGGATGAAATTAATCCTTGGAACGATTAAAAAACGAAAAAAAAAATTGGCATAACGTCTTTTTTCGTACTAAAAAAAGTTTGGGGTCATAACCCGTCCCTGCTCGCCTTTTCAACCCATAAAATGATAGCTTAGTTCACATTTTACAAACACAAAAAGCGTGTTTTTTAAAGCTATAATAATTCAATATGAAATAAAATACTTGAAACTAATGTTAATGTCTATGATATTAACTTAATTTAATAGACGATTTCATGCCATAAGTGTTTAAGTACAACTTTGGGCATATGCACATCATCGCTGGTTCGAATGAAGCACAAACGTGAAGTTCAGTTTTCGACAACTTTACCAAAAAACTGGCGCCGTATATCAGCAATAACAAGGTGAATGTGGACTACCAAATCGTCCAACATCTCTAGTTCATCGGCATAGACTAGTGACTTCACATACCCTCAAAAAAAGTAATCCAAAGATGTCAGATCCCAGGATCGTGGACACCAGTTCACAGGACCATTAGGCGAAATTATGCGCTCAGCAATGGTTTTCCGTAATAAACTGATAGTGTCGCGAGCCGTGTGGCACGTTGCGCCAACTTGTTTAAACCAAAGCTTTGTCACGTCAATGCCATTCAACTGAGAAACGAAGAAGTCAGAAATCATGTTCCTATAATGATCTCCATTAACAGTAACATACTGGCCGGCATCGTCGAAATATGGACCGATGATTCCACCAGCCCAAACAGCGAGTTTTAAGGGTTTAAAAGGCGCCTGGGCAAATGCTTCTGAGTTTTCTCCACTCCAAGGCAAATTTGCCTGTCTACATATCCACATGGGACTCATCGGAGAACAAAATTTTGTATTGAAAATGAGAATCAAGTTGGATCATATTTTCGGCCCATTCACCGAACCTATGACGCATTTAATGGTCACTCGGTTTCAACAAGATTTTATGGCAATATCTATCAGTAAAATCTTCCACAAAATGAATGGGCATAGTTCCAATTGCTGTGCACGATGGTGAATCGACTCATTCGGATTCTCTTTAGCACTGCGCTCCACAACGGCAATAACTTCTTCTCAGCGCACTGTATGTTTTTTTTGTGAATGCGTATTATTCACTAGTGAATACGTGGTGCGAAAACGATTCATCGTTTGCATGCGCTGTTCTGACATTAATCTATTTAACGTTATAGCAAAACCACAAAACGACTTTCAAGTGTCAAATTGACAATCCGTAGAAACAGTGTTGCCAGTTTAAAAACGAAACTTTAAAAAAAAAACACCCTTTCAAATTTGATTAGGAGAATTTCGACCCTAGCCTCGTATGGGCTTTAAGCCCAGCAATATACGAGTACGTACATGGTTGCTTCGATTTTTCATAGTATGGACGCAGAACACACCAACAGCCATGCAAACTGGTAATTTTTTTCCCAAAACTTATCACGTTCTAAATATTTTGCATTTTTAAGCTAAATGTGACTTGAAGACTGTTGTGATCCATCGATTTTGTTATACAATATGCCGTTGAATTGTAGTAAGTCTTATCTTTGCAACCACAATTTCGAGCAATATATTCGTTTATGTTAGCATACGTGGACTGCGGACCAAAATTTTTGATCTACCTAAACTAACTGAATATAGTAGTTTTTTATTTTCTACCAACACCCAGGATGGTTGACATGTGTGTGCCAAACTACGAATGGCAGCGTGCTAAGCCTTTGACGATTGCTAATACACATCATGTTGGTAAGCGTGTTTGAGTAACTTGGGTATTGGGTGTTTAGTTTTAATTCTTTCGAAAATTCAGCGACATTAAAACGTAGGATTGTTATTGCCATCTTTTTGGCGGGAAAATCAAAACAGCACACGTATAATAGGTGAGCTGGAAACGGCAACCCATTAGCGAGAAGCTCTTCTAGGAAACTCTCTGAGGAAATATACGTAAGGCTTGAAAATGTCAAATTTATCCCGGCGGGAAGTTGACTTATTAATTCCATTATTGATCCGTGTTACTCGCATCAAAGGCAGGATATGCCTTTTATGTCATTAGTTCTGTCTAGGGAACCTAAAAAATAAGAAATCGATCCTGAGGATCGTGCAGAGTAACATCCATATAACATTCTTAGAAGGTATGTAGCATTGCAACATGCCTATATAGCATTGCAACATGCCTATGTAGCATTGCAATATGCCTATGTAGCATTGCAACATGCCTATGTAGCATTTATTATTCTAGATAAGTAATAAGCCTTGCTTAGACCGGTTCTAGTCAGACCTAAGCCCCAAAACTAGCATGACTCAGAAGATATTATATATCTGGACATACTGTTCCTCAATCAGGGCTAAAATATCCATGGCATATAAATGAAATAGCTGTTCAGAATTTTCAAGTCACAAAAATCACACGGTAGCTTGGGCTTCTATCAACAACTCCTCATTGACATTCTATTTTTGAAAGAGGGTCTCATGAATTTTCTTAACCCTACAAAAATAGTGATTTGGACGTGGAAGATAAAGAGCGTTTCGGATCGATGAAAACGATTGAAGCCGCAGAATTGGAGACATTATTAGATCATGATCCATGTCAAATGTAACAATAACTTGCGCATTCGTTATCAAGGCCATCGTTTGAAAGCTTGGGGAATAGTCCAAAAGCAAGGAAATCGGGTATCATATACGTACGAATTAAAGCCAAGATACGGTGAACTGCTTTATTTTACCAGTGAATTGCTGCTCCAGTGGCAGAAAGAAAGGGTTTCTGCATCCTATTGTGATGGGGGATAGAAAGTTGGTCCATAATGACAGTCTTAGGGGCGGGCAGGCATCAACATCGACAGCCAAGCCAACTATTCATAGATCGAAGCTCATATTGTATATTTGATGGGACCAGCTCAGCGTTGTATTGTATATTATGAGTTGTTGCAACCGGGTAAAACCAACACAGTAGCTTGCTTCCAAACACAATTAATGCATCTGAGCCGAGCATTGAATGAAAAACTTCCAGAAGACCACAAAGCTTCATCATATATTGCTCAGGTCCGTGAAACCTACCTGGAAATTCTTTAGACATTGCCTCTTTTGATTTCCATCTGTTCCAATCCCGGATGACATATTTCCGATTTTTTGAAGAAGCAAAAAATTGGGTCGATTCAAGGATCACCTCAAAAGAAGTGAAGCCCAAGAAGATGGTTAAGAATTGGAAAACCCAATATTTAAGCAAAACACTCGGCAAATTGGATAGCAATAAATGTCTGCTAGGATGTTGAGGATATTCCGACGTCAAACCTCATATCCTTGGCGTCAGATGCCACTACTGAAAATGTTGAGCCTCTGTGCTCCTACATAAAGGTCAACAGTATGACAAGTGAAAAAGAAAAACATTTCTTTATCTCCGAATCCTTAATATCCTTAGTACTAGAATTGATCGAAAAAATAACAAATTTGAGCTTTTTCAGTATATAAAAAAAAACCATCTCATGGACGATTACTCCCTAAGAGAAAAAGTCGATTTTATAAAAATAACATTGAACGTGTCCACCATTCAATGTCCCTCCTCCTCGCACGTTTCTCAGTGAAAACTTACCGAGAGGCAGACAGGACCTATTTTTATTTAAAACTTTGTCATAACAACTTGCTTAGTATCTCTCGGTTGATGTTCTCTAATTAATAACTCGCTTCTTCATGCAATCAGAACGAGTTTGTTTCAACACTTCCCCAGCATCGTCGAAAGTTTCAATTTCCTCGTTTACCTTGCTGCCGCACTATCTCAAAAAAACTTTTCTAATTGAATTCAATAATAAACAAATCGCAAATGAAATGTAAGTGTAAAAGGCGGTTAAAAGGTTTCTAACTCTTTGCACAGTGCATACTTACTGAATATATATAGAATGATTCCCATCTCAATTGGTCCAGGCAGAGATCCACGCTCGTGTTTCTTCCAATCGTCCAACATTGCAGTCATCCACGGAAACGCAATTAACTCGAACATAATTTGCACGACTCTTAGCGAAGCTGCGCCCAAAAGTGCTATAAAAATGGTATCAAGCATTGAGAGACACCATTTGCCTTATGATCCGCCGCAGGACTTACTCAGGAAGAACATATAGCTGCAGGAATGTGAAATGAATTTCACAAAAGGTTTTCGCATCAATTTGCCTTTTTCCGACTCGGGGGCAATGAGATAGTTCATACTGTTCAAGGGGAACATGCAGCCTAGCTTGACAACGTCCAGAATCTGTTGACTCATGGTTTTTCGTCGAAAGCCCGGCAGACCCTCGTACCAAATAGCTGCAAGCAGTTGTTGGACATTCGGATGCGCTACGAACTATTCACGAATTTTTATTTTTTTTTTCTCATAAAACATGTTTACTTTGTTCTACTCACCGACTTCTGCTTATATTTGATGGCTAGCTTTAAGCGTTCCAAAGTCTGCCGCTGACCCGGCATCCAAACATCGTGAGAAGCCTCGTGGTTGAAGTTTAACATCACTTCCAATTCGGTCGAGGTACGCACATGATCCAGGAGAGAAGACACAAACTCCTGTACTCCCTGACGCATCTCCTACATTCGCATAAATACAGAAAAGATTCATTCATCGGAACACCCATTACACCGGCTTCGGGTTTTCTTATTAAATTAGGCATAAAGAGAAATAGCGTAAAGGACGATGAATAAAATTGAATAATGGTCACGTCATCATCGTGCCGTAACCAGATCAAAACAAAACAACAGAAAGAAATGATAAAAAAGGTCCTTCACTTGCCATCCAACGCGACTTACCGTGTATTCCTGGCGAAATTCAGATTCCATGGCTTGTAGGCGTTTCAACTCCCAGGATAATTCGAAGGCCGTCAGTACGGGGTCTCGGGAACTAAGTGCTATTAAGGAACTGGCGGAGAGTGCCCGAAATGCATTGATACGAGATTGTGAGTGCCGTAAAGAGTCGGTCTCCTGCGATGTTACACAGTCGTCACAGCCACATCTGTCCATTACAGTGGCGGTACGCAAAACCAAGGCCAGGATATGTATTTTTGTATTTTGTATTTGTTTTGAAATATATGCAAATGTAATTTCATCGTTGTACATGATGGCGGTATACGAGCAGATACTAGATGGATTTTAATGTTATTTATTTTAATGTTTGTTCAGATACTATGCGAGTACTATAGACGCGTTCAAGAGTTCCCACGGAGTGTGGCTGTGCATGTGAAATCACTTGCCGGGAACGTTGGCGTCTTAGGAAAAGAATTGTGTATTTGCAAATTTTGGCAAGGAATCCATGTAGAATAGTTAATAATTTAATTTATGCTTATTCACTTTGCTGGCAGGTGATTTAATTTCGGAATGAAATAAATGGGGCCAAGTATAGGCGGATGAGTCGAGGTACGAAAACACTTGCTACGAGTTGGTAATACAAAATTTTAAGAAAATTCAGAAAAAGAGCAGAAAACGATTCTGTGGAAATCTGCTTCGTTTGAAAGGGTTATGTACATTCTGAAAAATAAGATTCATGAGTGATTGTAAGGAGGTTTGGTCGGATGACACTCATCCGTAAGCTTGTTAAAAATGGTTTGAGTGCCAGTAGAATGGCAAGACCACCACTGACGCATGGGAGTCGAAGCCATTCTTCTCTCACATCATTCCCCTATGAAAACTCAAAAACCAAAATCGGTCTTATTAAGTTAAGTATTTCTCTCACGCCTTCAATCCAACAATAATGATGAACACAAAGGTCAACGTTTATCCATCAACATTTCTGATAAGCATCTATATGACATTATCTAATTGAAGACGTATAGGACAGCTTAACAGCGACCATCCTACTCATAAGCTGCATTATCACAACCACACCCGGAGGACACTCCATGACAGTATCAACCACAAAAGGCTGCCTGGACACTACTTCTTTAATCATTTGTCACCGACTACTCTACATGCAAATCAATCGCGGCTACAAAGCCAACAGATATCTCCGAACTTGTGGTCATAGTCATGAAAATATTGTATGAATTAAAAACCTGTGAACCCATCCAAATTTCGGACCTATTTATTTCGAACGTACCAGTCAGTCAGGGCTGATCTATCAACCCAGCTAAGACTGCTTTAAGCCTTCCACTTAAGTCACCTTAATGATGACAACATTGTATTCCCTGAAGAAATTAAATATCCAGACACTGATCTAGATCGTGAACTTAACTGGAACTCCACAATAAATAACATACTTACAAAAGCGAACCAGGCACCAGAGTTTCGGTAAAACCAAAGGATAAATACTTCAAATCACCTTCTAGTTATATACCGGGACAGAGAGACCTATAACCTTTACGTCTGTAGTATAATGAATAGAGACCGAACAAAAAACAATAATCACCAAAGAACCGCATCCTCAAAAATGTCCATGTCTTACTACGTCTGATGCTACGCAATTATGCAGCACAAAAACCATATAATAAAAACAGCTATACGAGGGTGGTCCGATAAGTACTTAGCCTACAAAAGAAAAACAAAAATTTTGGAGAAATTACGATTTATTTTTCAATATAGTCTCCTTTTAGCTCGATACACTTGACCCAGCGATGCTCCAACTTCTTTAACCCGTCTGAAAAATACGTTTTCTCGAGGTCTGCAAAGTAGGCCTCCGTGGCGGCGATGATCTCCTCATTCGACTGAAATTTCTGCCCGGCGAGTGACTTTTTCAAATTTGGAATCAAAAAGAAGTCGCAAGGGGCCAAATCTGGACAATACGGTGGATGGGGCAGCAGTTCGTAGCCCAATTCGACCAATTTGGCCGTGGCGAGGGCGGAGGTGTGAGCCGGTGCGTTATCATGGTGGAAGAGCACTTTTTCTTCGCCAAGTGGGGCCGTTTTTTTTTTCAATTCGGCGTCGAATCGGCCCAATAATTTGGCATGTGACCGTTTTGCCCTTCTCCAGGTAGCCGATGTGGATCACACCTTGTGAATCCCAGAAAACGGTGGCCATCACCTTTCCGGCCGATGGGACAGTCTTCGCCTTCTGCGGAGCACGTTCGCCGGGTGATTCCCCTGTTTCGACTGTTCCTTGGTCTCTAGTGTGTACCAGTGGACCCATGTTTCGTCGACTGTCACGAAACGACGCAGAAACTCCTTCGGATTGCGCTTAAAAAGCGTCAAACGCTGCTCTGAAGTGGTCTCACGGTTGCGCTTGTTGTCCGGAGTGAGCAAACGCGGCACCCATCGCGCCGACAGCTTCCTCATGCCCAAAATTTCATACAGGATATGACCCACGCGATCTTTTGAAATGCCTACTGTCTCAGCTATCTTGCGCACCTTCAATCGGCGGTCTACCAATACGAGATCGTTGATTTTTGTCACGTTATCCTTCATGAAAGCCGTTTTCGGGGCACCTGGACGTGGCTCATCAAAAACCGACGTGCGACCACGTTGAAACTCGTTAAACCAATTTTTCATGGTCGCCATCGAAGGAGAAGAGTCACCGTACACAGCATCCAAACGCTCTTTGATTTCGCTGCGCGATTTCCCTTTCAAAAACAAAAATCGAATCACCGACCGATATGGCTCATTTTTCATTTTTCTAAAATTCGTGGACACTCCCGCTTCCAGACGCGGTCAAAACAAAACGACCGATCCGGCTTAAATTTCGACAGTAGCCGTCTACTAGAATGTACTACACGATAGTAAGTTGTTCTTGCGATACTGCCATCTGGCGGTGAGACCACCCTCGTATGTATGACAGTAAGACTCTTTACTCGGAGAGTACCTTGACACGCAGGCTCTCTAACTTCCCGAGTTAAAAATGGTAAAGTCGGTATCACATATACCCCACCAAAAATGTTCACCTAACACAAAAGCGTTTAAGGGTGGTGGTCCTCTGCAAAACGTTAGAGGTATTATATGGTACACAGATAGAACGAAAATGAAATCAAGCGTAGACGCTGAACTTCAGGGTTTCTAAGGCACTGGTACAATCCTCCAATGTCTTCGAACTACATACATATGGATACATCGAACTAAATGCCATCTACAAATGTTCCAACTTAAATTTTGAGTCAAGGCGTGAACTCAAGTCCGTTAAGTACCGCCAAAGAGAAATAAAGTCAAATTTTGGTGGGCTCCTAGACACAGAGCCAGAAACCCAGATCCTTTAGCCAGGAAGGGCACCTTTGATACATAGGCGCCGGACTTTTCTATGATATTTTTGTATTTAAAACCTCTTTTTTTCTGTTATTGCTGTGGCCTTTAAAATTACAACGCTGTCTTACCATGACGTTGTGTTTTAGCATAGTCTCCAATTTACTATGGAGCGCTCCACCATTAAGTAACGCATCGAAATTGAAAAAATTTGTTATATTTGTTCTGTTCGCTAACTTACTCGTACGTGGGCTACAAAATATTTATCATCCAACCAAGCGAAAAATTCAATTCGAATCATCGCGGGATTTGGAGAAAATGTTTTGGTTGCTGATCGAGCTGTCATAGTCTAGTGAGAGTATTGCAAGTGCTGCCAAAAGTGTGTCTGAAGATCCACATCAACTGAAACCCTAATTGGACTTTGGGGCAATTAAAATATCATTTTCAGTGAAGAATCAGATTTTTGGTTGAATGGCTTTGTGAAGACGCAAAATTGCAGCATTTGGTGAGAGAGTAATCGATAGTATAAGCCTATACCACATGAAATGTCAGATTTTTCACTTAGTCCTCAATTAGAAGCTGCCGAGTGGACATCTGTACAGCGCAGTTTTTTTTTATAAGATATAGTGGTATTTGCGTTTGATGTGTGCGACTTTTAGGGTCCGTGGCAAGTACAGTTATTTTTTTCTAAGAATTTTTATATCATGCTGTCGATGGTTCAAATTCGTACTCTTTTCCTATACCACTTCAAACTGGGGCATAATGCGTCTCTGACAACCAAAAACATAAATGACGCATTTGAGAATATAGCGGTTAACGAACGCACCATTCGGCGTTGGTTTGGTAAGTTCCGTTCGAGAGATCTAAGCCTCGAAAACAACGGCGTGGGAAACCGGAAACGGTATGTGACGACATCATTTACGAAAAACTGTAGAAGCAGACCCAACAAAAACGGTGCGCGGCATTGCACTACATTGAAGTATCTCCCATGACAATAAATCGACACCCATTTCAAATAGGAAAAGTAAAAAAAAAACTTGACAAGTGGGTACCCCATGAATTGAACGAGACCCAAGAACTACGCCGTTTAGAAACCTGAGCATCGCTGAATTTAAGGCATCCGTATAATCACATGTGATGAAAAGTGGATTTTGTATGACAACCGTAAAAGGTCTGCGCAGTGGTTGGATGCAGATGAAAACACAAAGCATATCCCTAAACTACATAGGTATTCACCCAGAAAAGATTGTGGTGACAATCTGGTGGACATCGAAAGGACCAATCCACTTTTCATTTCTTCAACCAGGGGAAACGACAAATGCACTCAAATATTATGAGGCAATCGAGATAATGCATACGAAATTGACTGAAAAGCAACCTGCATTGGTCAATAGGCATGGTCCGATTCTGACCTTCGACCCCATACCTCACACGTAACGGTGCAAACTTTTGAGAACTTTTTAGCGTAAAAAAATCAAGCCTTCTATAAAAAAGGAATAGACCCTGAATCATTGACCTTGAATTACGGTGGAAGAAAGCTGTCAATGGTTCATATTTTGACTAAATAAAATTTTATAAAAAAGAAATATCGACTTTTGATTTTTTACAAAAAAATTCATGTGGTACAACCTAATACTATCAAGAGTCTTCATTGCATCTGGAAAATTTTACGGTATAGGATGGATTTTGGGCAGGCGGTGTCAAGAAAAGTAACAAGACGATGATTATCAGTGATCAATATTATCCGACATGATAACTGCTTTTTGTGGCCTCAGTTTAATGACATACATATACCTGGATGAGATGTGGTTCCGTGGTTCCAACAAGAAGACAGTTGTTGCAACAAAAGTTCTCGGAACACGTTATTTCAAAAGAAGTTAAACTCTCTTCTCAGTCTTCTCAGTCAGAGAAGTCATATCTTTTGAGGAAATAACCTATATTTCAGCGAGATCCTAGCATCATCCTGGACATACTCTCTTAACGGGTCATAATGTCCTATTTTAATTAGAAAAAAATCTGTACATAGCCAGCCGAAATGACTCGTTGACGGAACTGATTCGAAGCCACGTTGCAAGAGCAATAACTTCGGTCAGTAGCCTGATCTCCGGGGCTTACTATCCCAATGAGTTATACCACGAGAGAATGCGCCTTAGCGGCTTTGTTCCACCAGAAACATTCTTCTATCTGGATCGATGTAAGCTGATCCGTTAGGTACCGCTAATCTTCCCCGTGGGTCGCAATTCTGTGGAGCGGCGATTCCTTTACGGACCCGATGCCGCGCTCCGCGAGCCCGAGCGCCTCCGGTTCTGCAGATCGGCCTCACGCCGAGATCGAGGAGACATAGTCCGCCAACATCAACGCTTTTGGTGGCTGAAGAGGACTTCGTCAATAGTCTCTTCAATAGGTGCACCCTTTTCAAGGCAGAAATACAAAATATTACTAAATGCAATCTGACATACATATGTAAAATTAGGGTTCAGCACCCAACTGAAATTCTTCTTTTTCTTCTACTTAGATGGCGTTACAGCTCATGGAGAGCCAGAGGCAAGCTCCTCTCATTCACGTATGTATGTTGTGTGGGATTTCTTTTTTACCCAAGTGAACGGGACCTAAAGTTTAATGCCGAGAGCGCCGAGAAGCTTTTTCAAGGCAAGTGTATTACGGGGAGTTTTGCCAGTACCCCGCCGAGGAGACGAGCCGCGAAATGAACATGTGATGGCATTGGTGTTATCGGGATCCGAACTTGCTCATCGTGCGTCAAACACTACCCACTGCGCCACAACGGTCCCAACAGAAAGTAACGTAACGGATTAGATTCGCTACAGAGGTTGTTATATAAATTGAATTATGCTCAAACTTTTTCATAAATATTGGCCAAGAGAACAGGGTGATGATTCTTAACGACCACGACTTTCACAATTCATTACAATTGTTAGTTAGAATCTAAAAGAGCACAATAAAACTCATGGGAAACTCCAGCATTACAAAATCAATTAATACCTATACCCTAACGATCTAGCCAGCTGCTGTCCTTCCCTTTAAAATGTTCTTTAGATTCTTTTTTCAACTGAGCCACATGAATGTGGAATTCTCGTCAAGATCCATTTTACCCCTACAAACGGCTTACAAAAATTTAAGTCCAATACCCATCGGCTTCGCATCTATTTCCCTACCCCTAAACCCCGCATCCACGCTGTATTCTCCAGACCATAAACTAGCGCGAACCTATTTAAGAACCAATTTTAGACCTTAGACCCTTAAAGGGTCATCGTAAGCTAAAATGAGACTAAAAGCACACAAACATCGAGCTCTTGAGGTATTTCGGGGACTGGAGAAAGCGCCAGCATAAATGTTATTTAATGGCGACCCTTTTTAAGGTGATTGCACAGATATGGACAAATATATCCCTTTTTTGCAAATTTTCTGAAGATATCTAGTATATATGGGATCGTCCGTGAAATGCCAGACCAATAGTTTATTTTAATAGTGTAAGATATTTTATCATAAAGGTGAAAAGAAGCTACTGTATTATCGGTAAATATCACTCAAAATGTTCTTAAATTTTTTTGTTAGTACCCCGCTTACTTGAAAAACCGTGAAATATGTGCTGTCGCCGGAGTTCAAACAACGTGTCATTGCCGCCAGTGGCCAACAAACTGCTATAGAAGCAGATGAATTGAATATTCAGCTCAGTTGGCTTCAATGCCCCTTGGACCATTTCTTCCTCGCACAGTAGATTATCATGTCATCGAAAACAAATTAAATCTACTTAATGATGGACCTGACGGTCTCCCTGCCATATTTCTAAAAAAAAATGCTTCTCAACCCTCTCTCTCCCTCTCTCAAAAATCTTTAGTCTATCCCTATGTGAATTCCCCCGCTAAAACCTCATTTATCACCCCTAAACACAAAAAAGGTCCGAAGAACGTTGTTAACAACGGTCATCCCATTGCCAAACTGTCACATATACCCAAACTCTTCGAAAGTATTTTATACGAAACTCTAAGTTTTCCCTGCAAATCTTTAATCTCCCCTAGACAACACGGTTTCCTCAAATGCAGATCTACAACCACTAACCTTGTTGAATTTGTGTCTTTTACCCTATCAGCATTAGAGAACAGCAAAGAAGTCGACGTTATTTCAACCGATTTCAGTAAAGCTTTCGATAAAATCTCCCACAGACTGATACTCTTCAAATTGTCCTCCCTTGACTTCGACCCTATTTCTTTGCAGTGGATATCTTCTTAAATGGAAAATCTCTATTACAGTGTTCGTTTTAGATCTGCCTTCTCTAACCCCTTTTTAACTTCCTCCGGCATCCTCCAAGGAAGCCACTTAGGTCCACTTCTTTTCGTTCTTACCATAAACGATATTGAAATGGTGATCAAACATTCGCACATCTCACTATATGCCCACGACACCAATTTCTTCAAGACCATTTCCTCCAGTCATGACTCTTTCCCTATTATATCTGATCTCAATAGTTTTTCCATCCGGTATTCCAAAAATTGCTTGGAGCTTAACATTTCTAAATGTCAATCAATTACCTTTTCACGTAAACGCATCAAACCTCCTCCTCGTCTCTACTTCCTCAATAATCAACCCATCTCCACTGTTCAGGCCATTTGCGATCTTGACTTACTATGTGACCAGGGGCTAAATTTTCACGCACACATCGATGAGATAATCCTTAAAGCTATTTCTGCACTCGGTTTCGTGAAGCGATGGTCTAAAGAATTCTCGAAACTTTACGTTACCCGATCTCTTTACATAACCTTTGTCCGGCCCCTTCTTGAATACGCCTCTCATGGGTGGTCTCCTTACCAACAAACTCACATTTCTAGAATCGAGAGCATCCGATGCCGGTTCCCACTTTTTGCTCTTCGAGGTCTCCCCTGATACAATCCTTTGATGCAAGGACCCTAGCAAGACCGCCTTAAACTAATCAACATGAACAAGTTGGAGGAAAGAAGAATTGTATCTGACATCCTTTTCATCCACCGACTCCTTTCAGGTACCATTGACTGCGCAACCCTCTACTACTCTGTCTCTATCAACACTAGCCCTCGCAATATACGAAGTCCCCGTCTCTTCTATCTAACCACCCCCCGTACTGCATATGGCTCCAATGAACCCATTTCTCGTATGCTGGGAAGTGTTAGTTCGAATCTTTACTTCGATTTCAACCTCAGCACTCCATGCCTAAAAAATATGTCTTTTTAACTGCCCTCCCCTCTCCCCGTTCTTCCTAGTTAATAAGTTAGTTTAGATTAAGATTGGGTTAAGGCAGCTTGAATTAAGCTCAATAAATGGGGTTGTTTGCCCCCACGAAAATAAAAAAAATATCCCGCCTAACTATGGTATTGGGAGTTGGAAAAATTCTCAGCGTTTTACATGAGATGCCGTATTTAGTATATTTTTCATTAATAAATTTAACTGACATTAGGTGTCAGTTTCAATATACATACGTACTACTTTTTGGAGCATGAATAATCACGTTTTATCGAATATAACTTCGCCTAGAATAAATTATTTTTGCCATGAGTTTTTCTTCATTACTTTAATATGATAAAAAAATTCTACTAAAGTTATCGTATTTTAGTGCAAGCTTATGGTGACCATGCTCTAGCTGATAAAATCTATCGAAAGTGGTGTGCTCGTTTGGTAAATAGTGCAGCTTAAAAGACAAGGATGGATCTAAGAAGCTACGAATTTTCGTCTGCATAACAAACAATTGGAAAAATGTCTGAGTCATTAGGAGTTGACTAGCCAACGGTTGGAAATGCTTAAAAGCCATGGTCCTAAAACAGGAAAACTGGGTTCCATACGAATTGAAACCAATAAACATCGAAAAGTTTTTTTTTTTTTTTTCACCTGTGAACAGGATGCGACAAAAAGTGGATCCGTTACAACAATCCCAAAAGCCGAAAGTCATGTGTTAAATCCAAACGTCAACGGCGAAGCCAAACATCCATGAGTTCCAAGCTCATGCTCTGTATTTAGGTTACCGCCTACAACTCATACGTTTGAGCCGTGCATTAAAGGGAAAATTGCCGGAAAATTCAGAAAGACGGAACAAAGTGATTTTGCAGCACAACGATGCTCGCTTGTCACAAAATCGGTCGAAACATATTTGGAAACATTTGTACTCACTTGTTTCGATCAATGATGATATAGTATTTGTATCCTGCTCAAAAGATGGGAAGAAATAGTAGCCAGATCCAAGGTAGTACATTGGGTAATACAATTTTTAAATTTCATTAAATTGTTTGCTTCTCACAAAAAAAGGCTACAAATCCCTATACAAACAATTGTTTTGAAATAACCATCAACATTAGACGAACGAAAAGGCAATAAGCCTCTAACCACATATTGCTAATTAGAAACCTACTTTAACCCTCTTTATGAAATATTTTTGCATAAAATAGGTGATAACGCAATTGATGCGATATTCTATTTCTTAGAAGGAAGCACTTTGGAACCTATACGTTGACAACTCAAAGGGACTAGCTAGATTTGGTGATAACTAATACAGAACCTAGCTAGGTTGCCTTGTTAAATAATATCAATTTTGTTTGGATATAAGCATGGTCGACCGATTTTCTACCTAACTGAACTGGAGGTTGCTAACTTCTACTGTCAAGCTTGGTTTGATATTGTGATCTTCCCCTTTATTGACGGAGGGTATACAGATTCAGTAGTAGCTTGTATCTTTTTTACAATTTCATCTTCAAACAGTTCCCAACATTCACCCAAAAATTAGCCATTTATTGCTTAGTATGCCAGCTCGGTCTTATTTTCAAATAAAAGTCTTCCTGTCATATAGCCAGACATCGTATAAGATCGCCATCTATCTCATGACAACAAAAAATTCTCTCTCGATGAATAATCGAAACGGTCCCAGATTGGTTGCAGTCATCATAAAACACTGGGCACGAGGCTCAATAAAGACGAATGCGGCAAGAATGGGAATCTCCACATCGAAAGTAAAATGACTATTTTACGCTTTTTCAAAGAAAAGACATCGGACATCCTTTATCTACATGAAGGACCTATAAGTAATCACCATCTTAAAGCTAGACAAATCGAAAGGATTTAATTCCGTCCACCCTGTTAGGTTTTCAGGTTATTGTGGTGTCGAAAATCCTCATCCCTACCTACCTACCTACTTAGAAAATTAAAAAAATATACGAAGCCAAAAGACAGTTGAAGCCAATTGTACCTGAGGGTATTAATCTTATAGAAAGAGTTGATTTTGCCTTTTTCCCCATGTGGTTGCCCCTAAAGATGGGTTAGGCTTAGTCTCTTTCATAAAAAAGCGATTATAAATTTTATTTTTCCCGAAAAGAGAATTCTTTTGGATTAACAAGTTTCAAACATGAGTGCCACAAGTAACGTAAGTCGAACTATACCTTACAATTAAACTCGAAAATGTTTGGCTGACCTTTCGGCCTAGCGAATAAAAGTATATTTCAATGCACAGCCCTAAAATTGCAGCAAGAAGCGCGAAAATGCACTCATCAAATGACGACAAGTCTCCGTCATTTGGTTTCACTTAAACATGACACTAATCGACGCGCCTACATGCAAGTAAACCGAAGCCATTGTTGATTGAGCGCAAAACTCACTCTAAAACGCAAACATTCAACCCTTAATTCGGCATCAATTCACTGCAGTTCCTTTTTCGAACAGGGCCATGGGGGTGAATATAAAGGGATTTTCAGCCCACGGCAGCGGCTTTAGTCACCTCTCATGTCGTTCAATTGCAGTAAGATACTATCGACAATTACGCACGTTCTATTGTTTACACTAAAAGCAAATTTACGTGATTTCCAATGGAATTTTGTAATTTCGATACAGACGACATCGATGACACCTATGATGATGGTTCTTATGATTCAATGATGCGAGTGCAACGATGATGAAACACCCAAATCGTAACTCCTACTCACTTGACATCATGCGGCATAGGCAGAGTTGCACCACGATCCAGGAGGACCTTAAGGATTTCATAGTTGTTACGATGGGCGGCCAGAATTAGCGGTGTAATATCGGGCGTGAATGTAGATTTGGCACGATCAACTGCCTCCCAACTCTAAAAATAAAATAATACAAGACGACTACATAAAAATGATAAATTCCGTTTTACATAAGGCTGCCCTTCTTGATGATGTTGCTCCTCCCATTGCAAGAGTTCTTCAACTGCTTCGACATACTCTTCGGATATGGCATGCAATAACGCATCACCTACATCGATACCAGCTTCCAGAAGCAAGACAATCAAATCAATGTTCTCATTTTCAATTGCTGATATCAAAGCCGAACGATTCAAGGGATCTACGCAATTGATGTTAAATGCTTGTTTATCGTCCTGATATTCCTCAAGTAATCTGCGAAAAAAGTTACAAAAAACAAACAAATTGAATATATAATATTATGAATGTGTTGAAAACCTTTTGACACCAGCGCAGTCACCGCGTTCTGCTGCGAGGATGAAATTCTTTTCGACATCGTTTAACACATATTCGTCCGATGAGACAATGTTGTAGTCATTCTGACCCTTTTCGGCGTCATCAGCGTCGCCCGACATGTCGGACGCTTACGGAACTACTTCTTTGAAATGTGGCTGTGTAACTGTAACTTCTATAAGATAATTTGGTATTTATTAGTTATAGCAAGACTTTGCTGTAGTTTTTAGCAAAATAAATGATAAAAGAAAATTCAAGGCGGATAAATGGAAGCCTTTAAGAAACCGAAGTCGATGGTCGAGTGTGGACCGAGCATTTCTTCTGACTCAAAACTTTAATCTTACAAAGACTGCCTTTTGAGTTCTTCTAAGAAAATACCCGAGTGATAAATAGAATCTCTACATCGTACCCCCAAACACTATGAAAACACATCCTTTTGATTGCGCGCATTATCCAGAAAATAGTCCTATTAGGCCCTAACCGTGGTCGTCCTTTACAAATCAGGCTTTAGATACAACGACTGTCATACATTTTTTAAACCTCAAATCCAATCTTGAATCTGAAGTGGCAGTTCCCTTCAATAACTCTTGTGAGTGGCTCCTGATCGTGGCCGATTCGCGGCAAGGATATATTCATTCATAAATATTCTTTATTTAAGTTAACTTTCGGAAACACAAATTGGATGATCCTATACATCTAAGACCTTTATCAATACGGACTAATGGGAATGAGGCAAAAGATTCAATCAAGGACTGTTCGGATTCTATAGCAACGTTGGCGGTTGCTTCTTCTGCTTCTTCTTTGAAAGCCTTCTATCCATAGGCTTCTCAGACACAATTACTAGTTTATTGCACTTCCAGACCCCAACGCATGGGAAACATCGCGAAATTAATTTAAATGACTTGGCTGTAGCAAGTTTCTAATCTCATACCATCAATATTAAGCAAGACCACGGAACCACGGTGACCCCTCAACGACCTATGTGTAATAAAAAGACACAATGGCTCTGATATATAGAGTCTTCTAGTCTAACACTTAAATAAAATTCAACAATAAGGACGATTCCATCTAAGGTGACGAACATAGGTGGAGAATATCCTTTGAAAGCTGAAATTACAACAAGGCACTCGTAGCTCGGAAAACATGTTGATTAAGACCCACGTTAACCTTAAAGTTCACCGCTATCTAAGAATAAGGCTATTATGGAAAGATTTGAACCAAATAGCCAAATTTATCTATCACTGGAAAATGTTTGAATTTTTGACGTCGATGACAATAGGTATTTCTGGGAAACGAACAAACTCCTCTGTTGTATACTTTGATAAAGTTTCTAAAAGTTAAGAGCAAATATTACTTAAAACCTATAATCCGCACCACACAGTGAATTTTTTACATTTGTTTTATTCAAAAGTGTAATTTATTAAAAAAGTTCAAATTTGATCAAAATTTATCTTGCTGATCGAAAATTCATTTAACAAATCGACAGCTTTGTAGATGGTCTAAAAGCAAATTGTTTAATTGTTGTGTAATTTTGATGCAGGCGCGTAAGTGAAGATCAACCTCTAAGGTTCTCTAAAAAATGGCCAAAGCAATTTTGATTTGACGAAGAGGATGTCCCTTGAAGGAGCTGAGCTGATCACCTCAGGAGTCATGATTTCACTGAGATGATATATCAGACTACAGTGTCCTGAAAGGTAGCTGACCCATCTTCTAAATTCGACTCTATTATATTTGAGAATATTGACAAAGTGTTTGATCAGGGGCCCAATGAATCTCTTCGATTGTCGGAGTCCTTGAACGCTGCGCTGTGCGATTTTTCCCACTTGTCTAAGAGAAAATTAATCTTTGATTTGGGGATTCCGCAGAAGGGTTCAGCACCTATGTACCTTTTGCTGGAACCTTTCCTAACGAGTTGATCGGCGATTTCGTCGCCTTTTATGCCCTCATGACCAGGCATCCACCAGAGATTGACTTTATCTCTTTTGCCTTGCAGGGCATCGTGGCATTCCTTGTCGAATTTCGAGTTTGTACTGTACGAGCCCAACGCTTTGAACGCTGCCTGACTGTCTGAGAGTATATTTATGGCTATACCTCTTACGCCAGTCTCTCAGTTTAAGTAAGCGCACGTTAGAATGGCGTATAGTTTGGCTTGGACACTAGGACTAGTTCTCAGGACCTTCGATATCTTCCGATTTGGTCCAAAAATGCCAACACCGGAATTCATCTCGGAGCCATCTGTCTTTGACATTTAGCGGTTTGGGATCAGTATCTCAAATCTTTTGTCAAAGGCAAACGTGTGTTGTAATGCGTCCGAAACTGTGGACATGTAACCCAATGGCCTGCATGATCCGGTCCGTTTCCGATCGGAAGTGTCTGATTGCACTACGTAGAGCAAGCTTTTTAATAAAAAGGTGCAATGCAGTACTTCCGATCAGTGCCTCTTGGGCTACCATAGGGCAAGTTGGCATGGCATGTAATGTCGAGGCACATTTCGGCACACACGTGAAGTTGGACTCGATACCGAACGAGTTTTTTTTCAAAACGCTTCTCCAGTGATGATTTCTGGACTCACCAGGGCAAATAGTTTTTAAAAGGTTCCAAAGAAGAAAAAGCATAAAAGAAATAAACAAACTGAATTCAATAAGAAAGAAGAAAAAATCCGAGATGGATGGCACATCAGTACCTATTAGCAATAGTAGCATAAAGGAGCACATAGCGATAGCAGGGATTGTACGAAATTCCTCCACGTGACCTTATCTTGAGTTAGTCTCCTCACTTCGGGCCAGGTTCTGCCAGCTCGTCGATGACCTTTCTCCAAGGACCTCCTCCATATTATGTGAGGACGACCACGTTTGCGGGTGCCTTGTGGATTCCAAGTTAGGACCATCTTTGCGACATCAGTGTCCGGTTGACGCAAAGTATGCCCAATCAAACTCCACTTTCTCTTCTGGATCTCCGTCGGGAAGCTCTCTGAAACAGGTCCTCGATCCACTCCGGCAAATAATCTTCAGGCTCCTCTTCAGGCATTTGCCGGTTCATGTTGTCAGTCGTCTTCCACGTCTCACAGCCATAGAGGAGGACGGATTTGACATTGGAGTGGAAGATCCGATGTTTTAGAGAGGAAGAAAGCTGGTTGGATCTCCATACATTCCTCAACGCATAGTAGACCAAGCGCTCCTTGTTGATTCGCGTCGGATCGAGGTAGCAGAACTTGTCAATATCTTCGATCGGTACCCCATTGAGAGAGAGGATTGTCTCACATCTCGTGCCGAATCTCATCAGCTTCATTTTTGCGATGTTTATTCTAAGTCCAGCTTTGGAAGCGCTGATGCTGAGCGTGTACAATTTCTGCTGGATGCCAATGAACAAGTTAGACATGAGACAGATGTCGTCTGCGTATTCTAAGTCATGGAGTTTCTCGACCACTGGATTCTATTAGGAGCTTCCGAGTTGATGCGCATGAAGATAAAGTCGGGAACAGCGATGAAAAGCAATGGAGATATAACGCATCCTTGTCTCACTCTTATGGTGTTGATAAAGGCTTTTGTTGTCCCCTTGAGGCGCAGCTTGAATTTTCGGTACAATTCGCGTATGAGGTCAATGATTGTGTTTGGGATCCCAATGTTCTCCAAGACGTTCCACATAGCTTCTCTGTGGACCATGTCGAAGGCTCTCTCGAAGTTGACGAACAGGAGGAAGATCGGGCTATTTCACTTAACATTGATGCTCAATAATCCTTCTCACTATGTTTGTGTGGTTAACACAAGAACGATTAGATCTAAAGCCAGCCTGCTCACGTCAAAGGTGTTCAGAATCAGAGCCATTTGGACGTAGCTGCTCTAAATAGTTGTGCTGGCAAGGTGTCCGGGCCGGGGCTGTGCTGCTCCAAAATCTGCGAAACGCGACTTCGAATTCAGTAATTTTTGGAGGCGTCGTCTGAATCGTTCTTCGTGGATTTTTGCGCACAGAAGGAGAGAATGGGAAGTGACCATCAGTTAGAAGTGACTCTGCAAAGAATTCCCTCCAGCGACTAAGTTGTTGTTGATCTGATGCGAGCGTGCTTCCATATCTTTCTCTCAAGGGAGAAGCGGTAGCCATCCCACCTCCAAAGAGCTTCCTCGTGGCAGCATAATCACATTTCACGTCGCCACAGTGGGCCGCAACCTCTGCTTCACTTGCCAGATCGTTGAAGAAGTTTCGCTTGTCCTTTCGCGCCATACGCTTGACCGACTTCTCGGCCTTGTTATATGCAGCTTGAATCTGTCGTATACTCTCGCATGAGCCGGGTTGGTGCAGTTGCCCTTTGAGTTTCCTGCTGGCAGCGTTTTTTTTAAATGAAGTGTTCCAGACATCGTCTCTACGACCAATAATTTTACTGTCGTCTTGGGGTTTTATTTGATTTTCTTGAAAATAGTCCTCCCATTAACCTTAGATAATATTTGGTTCGAACCTTACCTTTCTTATTTTCCAAACAGCCTTCATTTCTAAACTTATGGGCAACATCCCTAATTTCGGTCTAGTTCCCCACCCCCTCGGTAGGTCTTGCCTTCACAAACTGACTTTAAAATAAGCTTTTGCTCTTCAAAAGTCTCAAAAGTCTCCAGTTTTGCTCCATTTCTTCCATTCTTTTTTCGTTTCCTTTATTTTATTTTCCCAGAAATATCCCCTAACCTTCTGTTTGTTGCCTTGATCACAGCATCCAAGAGAATGAGCGGATATTATAACTCAACGTTTATTTCTGCTTTCCACTGTCCGTATTCGAAGAAGTCGAAAAAAATGATACTTAGGGGTGATTGCCTTTGTTTGAGCCATGAATATGACTATTAAATACACAAAGGGGATGTAAAATCTACAAAAAAAGAATCACCTTTTAAGATGTGCGTAAAAAATATTAAATAAATTGGGCTGTAAAGCAAATAATTTTATAACGATGTGCAGCTTCAACCAGGCCTTTGATGCTGGCGGAATGAAATAGATTTAAGTGCTTAAGACAGCACCTGAAAACTTATCTCGAATACAGACTGAACTGTTCCAAGAGTATCATAAAACTGACTCCAATTCAATTCGATCAACAATCTGGTCAGCACAAAAACCCAGTAGATTCTATCACAAGAACATTTTAACGGCCTTATCGCCTCGGACGCATTTTTTTATTCTGACAAACGCGACCTGACTAGACACAGACACACTAACCAGTCGACTAATACTTCTAAATATCGGCCAAATCTAGGGAACACATTGCACGAACCGGTGTGCTTTAGATTAACCGAGATCTTAGCAAGCTGTGATCGAAAGGTTGTATTTGAGATTATATGTTTTGGTATATATATACCCTTCCCTTAAACGTTTATCGCTGCACTCTTTTAATACATCAGCTGAAGTGATATACAAAATAAAAAGAGAAACACAGACAAGCGAAAAGTCTACTTGGAGCTTCCTCAGTTATATAATGAAAAACACTGAACAAAAACTAATGGAAGCCTGGCAGGTCTATTGAAATCTATTTAGAAATCAAGACCAGAACCAAGCTATATGCCTACAAAATAAACTAAGCGAATGCTTTTTAAGTGTCTTTAAATCAACCTTCAAAAAGAACATTAAAAAAGCTTAAAATTTTTTTAATGGGATTTTCAAAATCTAATTTCTAATTTATTTAATTTTTTTTCCCGGTTTTTAATAATTTATTTGCGACAAATTCGAATATTGATTCTGCATCGACCACGGCTTTGAGAACTGCCATTACATAACACACCTGATCGGTTTTCAATTCTTTTTAAAAATCGTACACATATTTGAATCTAAGCACAAAATATATCGGTTTTTCAAACTTACTAGATAGTCTTTATAAATCCAAATTTCTTGGCTATACTGTTGGTCATTGGGGACTATCTTATCCTTATCAGTATAAGAGTATATAATATTTTGTTTTACTTTAACTTCCGACCGACGCGAATACGAGCGAGGAGAGATAAATAGCACGAACGGAAAAACGAGACAGAGGAAGCGATAGCGATATCCGTGGAGAGCAATTAAGGAAAGGGACTTTCCTTCTAGCTATTCCTCTACACGCGCGTAAAACACACGACTATGTGCGGAATGTCCTAGCGCCCTAAGGCCGATGAAAGGCTTCTTTTTCGCAGAAGCTTAACACTTTTTGTTTTTGTTTTTGGGATTTTATATATTTTGATGTATTTTTTTCGCTCCGATGTTCTTGCTTTCGGAATTCGCGAAGAACTGAACAATTCGAGGCCTGCACTCAAGGTATATGGCTTTAATTACATTAGTGACTTGAATAAAACTCAATAGGTTTTTAGACTTTTCTTTCGTTCGTGGGATTTGTTTTTCGCCTTTTCCTGTTTGTCCATTTGTTCTTTATTTGCTTTGCGTTGATTTCGTGTTATTGCAAATGTGCAGTTTTGTGGGCAACTCGAAACAAGGCTGGTCAACAACGTTAAGGGTGGGTGACTTCCATTGAAGACAGCTAGACATGTACATTTTTTCTTCGATCTATTCAAAAAGACTTTTCTTTGAACTAAATAAAGAACATTTGTTCCTATAATGCATAAATGAAATATAGTTTCTAAAATTATCTAATTCTTGCCTCAACCCCCTTCAATAGGAGGTAACAAACACTTTCTCTAATGTGAACCTGAGCGAATAAGACTAGGGGAAAAGGAAGACCTAATCCGTTTGTCACGTTTCGATTTTGATAGACTATGGACGAGGAAAGGCTTCCTTCTTTGCCAAAGTGCGAGTAAATAATCAAATCAATAGCTAAGTGGGGTGAGACAAAGACTTAAAATGGTTTGTTATGAATGTGAGACTTGCTTATTGGTCTACGTGTAATGAACTGATTTACTTTTTGAATTCCATCTTAAGCGCAATCCTACATTACTCGAACACGTGGTGCAAACGCATTACAAATGTCACGTGGCTTAAATGAACCCTTCATTGATTGATTGACTAGAAAAGCGAAAAATATTGCTGTAATGAATGTTATTCTTCTTTTGCTTTTTTGACAATTTGGGCTTTTTATTGATTAGAAGAAAAATCTCGCGATTTATTTTATACATTTAATTTGACTTTTACGAGCACATACATATATACATAGATACGGGTTATTTAGATTTGAAAGGGCCTTCGACACCTTGTGGTTGGAAAATTCGTTTTACAAGCTCATCAGATTTAGAATGATATGGGCGAGTGTCCGTACCATAAAGATCAATTCCCTCCTCTTCTTTGGTCTAGGATTTGAGGGCTGCCTTCAAAGATTTGACAACTTTTCTAGATGGGATTTGCTGGAAGACTTTCCCTGTTATGGTTGTTTTGTTTGTCATTTTGAATCTTTCTCAGGCAAGGCTTGGGCAGACGGTCAGTGCGTGTTCCATAGTTTGCCTGCCCACATCGCCCACAGATTTCTGTGCTGTTGAGGCCCGTTTTATAAAAAAGGTAATTGCATGCCCCGTGTCCTGTTAGTGTCTCACATAGCACTCTCAGATCGGCTTTATTGAAGTCGAGAGCTTCTTTGGCACATTTGGGATTATGATTCTGTTCCATGAACGTTCTTGAGTGTTTAATATTCTCCTGTCTGTTCCAGAATTGGTTCTTTTGTTTAATGATCCATTTATGTAAATATAGGTTTATGTCCCAATTGTCAGGACCATAAAGTGGGTGAAAGGTGTCTGAGCACCTTTCTTATCTTGTATGTCAGTTGTCATGACCTAGCACCCAGATAAGCTTTAGTCTGTTATTTACTGCTAGTTTGTTTATTGTTTTGTGACATTGCCAGACAGCCTTAGAGTTGAAAATGTGCCTCTTGAGCGCTTTAAGAACCACTAGTCTGTTGAGAACATAGTTATCCTAGTGTCTCCTGTCGCTGATGCTGCGTGGAATATTGTTGACCCCTTGAAGAGGGGAATGTGTAGGCTGCATCTTGATCCTATCACACCTGCCCCTACCTTATTTCCAGATTTCAACCCATCTCTATACCATTTCTTGGCTCCATCATTCATGTAAGGGAGGTTGTTGCTGGAACAAACTTAAACAAATACATTGCTAACCGATACCTAGAGCAAAGTCTTTTATGAAAACAGTTAACAGTAAGGAGCGACGATCGCGCTGATACTATAACGCTCTCTTAGCCAACATGCTAGGTTCGAAAATCAAAGTCATCAATTTTCTGTTGCAGCGTATAAACCACTAGGGGTAAGAAACGTGGTTAGATATTTTGAATTCTGGCCTGATCAGTATCTATAGATCTGTCTGCAGAGGCTTGGCTTATTGGGGCTAACAAAATTATCGACATAAAAATAAACTTGACTACAGGACAAAGGACATATGCTACGTGGCTCTAAAAAGCCTATCATTGCTTTGGTTGTCCTGTGTTTTTTAACGTAATTTAAGGTCCTGTAAGACTAGGAGTGACTAATCGGATCGACAATTTTCTAATTACGATTACTCGAAACCACATTAAAAGGTCTTTGAAAATATTAAGAGTTCGGTCGTATCCTTAATTCCTGCACTAAGTTGCAAAGAAAGTCACGTAGTCAACTCTTGAAACAAGGCCAAATAGTCTGTGGAACAACACGCTCTACGCTTTCAGATTTCATAGTGCGATCCAAATCGCGGTTTCCAAAATTAAATTTAAATAAAATACACTAACGAGTATAATTTAGATTTTAATGAAATTTTTATTTCAGTATATTGCATGGACTTTGTCATTATGAATAAAATATCTAGTATTGCTCATACATATGTCTATTTCTAATATGGGAGTTCTTGATAGACTCTATTTTGACATGGTAATTTTGGATAGCTTTTCAAGAACTAAGACTGTTAATGAGAGGATTATCAGTAATTGTTCGCTAAGCCTTACAATACGTTGGCAGATCAGTTCAACCCCCGCTCTTGAATGTAAATCTCTTGTTGAAAACTCCCAAACTAGGTTTAACCTCATTTCTTATGTTTTGCTTTGTGCCACTTGTAATCTTTTTAGATGCCATTTAACTATACCACCCCGAACAGGAGAGCCATACCTAAAAATCACTTGGAAAAGTTACTTTAAAAATAATTATCTTATATTTAATATAGATAGGATTATCACTATCTGAGATTCTGCAGTCGCTACCCTTACTTTTTTCAAGGTTTGAGTGACGTGGTCACTAAAAGTCCAGTTGTATGCCCAGGTACTTCATTGAACGATCCTAATTCATCCCATTACCGTAGATAAGTATTGGACCTTGGGGCAGAAAGCAAGCTTTTCTCTTCCTACTAAAAAAGATAGCTTGGGTTTTGTCACAATTAGTTTCTTATAATTTCTTATAATCTCACTCGGTATAAATACAAGTGTCATCCGCAAAGATAGCCGCATGACAATATTATAAACTGGAAAATTCAAAAATAAATGTATTATAAAGAATGGGTCCTAATGCTGATCCTTGTAGGACTCCCATGTTGAAATTAGTAATTTTGGAAATACAGGTATTAATATGCACTAGAAAACTACGATTATACAGTAAACTCTCGACAATTTTAATTAGATATATGGGGTAGCTAAAGTTCATCATTTTATAAATTAGACCATTATGCCGTGTCAAATGCCTTTTCGATATCGAGCAGGATCATACCAGTTGATTTACCTTCAGAGCTATTAGATTTGACAGGTTATACATTCTAACACATTGATGGGAAGTATTATAAAATTGTCTAAGTCCACATTCAATGTTAGGCAAAATGTTATTTTCATTAGTGTACTCTAGAACATGAAGAATTTTTCTAGAATTTTGCTTACACTGCTGAGTAGACTTTTGGTCTATAGCTAGAGGAAAACTCGGCAGGCTTTCGCGGTTGTAAAATCGGTATATCTTTGGCCATTTACCACTTATCCGGAAAGTATTGGGTTCTCAAACATGAATTAACTAAAAAGATTAAATATTTTATACCCGAGGAGGGTAAATGTTTCAGGTAGTCATTTCTGATACCGTCTAAACTTCCTATTGACTTTGAGGGATTTTATCATTTGTTCAATAGTGCTTTCCGAAACATCATAAGCACGATATTTTTCTTACAATAAAGCCAAAACGAGAAATGTGGTACTGTCTTGTTGAAATCATATGTCTTCTAAATCGATATCTTCGATTTTAGGCCCAAAAAGTTCGGTTAACATTAACTCGTCACTATAGCGATAACAATTTATCCTGGCTGTTATACCTTCCTTATTTTCGAAAAGTATGACCAAATTGCAAGTCATGCAACGATTTTTGTGGATGCAATGACTTTTCCACAGTTACATATGAATTTTGACTCCACCCCGTAAAAAAAGTCCTACCCTAGACAAAAATCAAAATACAATATTCGCTATAATATTCCATAACAACAAAACAAATATCGCGCTCACCGTGGAATCGATAGATCTAGAATTTCTCCAACACTTCAACTAACGGTAGCCATTTATTTTTCTGCAGAGCGTACATTTCGATGACGGAAAGGCCTTAAGACTTTTGCAACAGGGAAGTCCCTTTAATTTTTTTTTACACTTTTGCCTATAGTACGCTCAGATGGACGATTACTCGTATGTCAACTATAATCTGCTCATAATATGCGAAACGTAACTTACCATATTAAGAAATGGCAAGCCGTAAACTAAATATTTACAATCTCAAATGAAGATTCGGTTTGACGTACGTGATTCAAATAAAGATACCAAATCTGGACAGCGAATTGGATAACTCTGAACTTTGCCTCCGTGCATACTCGAACATGATATCTTTCTGTTGCGATAAATCTTCACACTCTTCAGTTACATTTGTACCTACAGTCTCCGATATACACAAATTTGTCGACAGTCTGTTCTATCTCAGACTGACCCATTTTTAATAATCACGAAACCCCCCTCAACAAAAAAACTAGACCAGTTTTCAAAACCGAACCGCGAGATGCTTTACCTAATCCAATATTTCCATTCATTCATTTCTCCCCTTTGATCCGTCCCTGTTCATGGTACTGAAATACTGAGGGTAATAGCAACCCTTATGGCACGCTAAGTCAATCGGCGTATCCAACTCATTCCAAATTAAACTAATATTCAATAGTTCCGATATGGCCAAGTAAAAGAACATCTTCATTCAACGAAAGATTTTTATTGTTTACAGACTGTGCTTACTTCCGATCCTCTCTTAGACATCTTCCTCGTCCAACCTATTATATATACTAACTAGGATACTAGGATACTTCTGCATAGGAGTTCAAATATTATAATTCTTCTTTAAGGCAGCCATGCTTGTCCAACCATCAAGCTCATGTTTATGATCCTTGCCTTAGTACTATCCGTTTGGCCTTAAAAGCAAGTGTACAATTGGAAACCAATCGTTTTCCAAAAGATGGCACTCGAGGTATATGCTAGTCAAAAATGTCAGATCTGAAACGTGATGTTGTAGGCTTAGACATCCCGTATCAGCAACTCTTTGTCATTACAGCTGTCAAGATTTATCGTCGTCGTATTTTTTATTTTTTTTGTGGGTGAAATATCGACTTTCGAGCCAAAGAGGTTTCATTTACAAAAAATGTTGCCTTTCTTTTTGCATTCATCAAATGATTATAGAGTCGATGAGTGTTATGTTAATGAAAAATGTTGCAAATGTTATCAACGAAATAGGGGACTTTAACATGAAAGACGAGGAGTTTGAAGACGTACACTTGGATGCATTATTGGAGCAGTATCCAATGTCAGACATTGGACGTAAGTCAACTGGCCATTTTCCTTCATTTAAAAACATTGGTAACGGTATATACTCATATACATAAGTAAATTTGTTGAAACCAAAAAACACGGAGAAGGGTTTTTTGTAGCCATATTAGCTTAACATCTATGGATCGAAGCTCATGGCTGTGTATTTGGTGGGATCAACGCAGGGTAGTATACGAGGGGTAATCCACGGTGATTGTAGCAAAAAACTGATTTATTTTTCTACATAGTGTTCTAATAAATCAATACATTTAGTCCACATTTTTTCTAAGCCCAAGATTCCTTTAAAAAAATATTCTTTGTCTTGACCCTTCCAAAACCCTCAGTAATACAGCTGTATTACTTTCGCTATTGTTTTCAACTTTCTTGCCTCGGACAAGGGAAAAGGTAGAAATCACTATCTGGCGAATTGGGCGGATGTTCGAATAATTCGAATCCTGTTTCGCCGGTGCGTTGTCTTGAGTTAAGTGAGTCTCGCAATTTAGCTCCAGCTCAAAGTTTGCCGCGTCTTTTTTCTTCAATGACCTCCCGCAATCGTCTTATTATATAATATCCCTATGACCTCAGCTGTATGCCTGATGGTGACTTTTCGATCTGCCAACACAACATTTTCACCTTATCTTCAGTAAGGGATGTAGGTGGGCCTCTTTCATCACGTTCGTCTTCGAGCTTAAACTCTTGGCCCCGCGTGCACCTCTATAATATAAAGACACAAAGTCCCCTAATATTTTCGCCAATTTGCTGTGTATGTCTTTGGTAGACAGTTTTATCAAGCAGAGGTGCTTGATGACAGCTCCAATTTCGTTTTTCTCCACTTTGATGTTATCCCTTTGACGGTGCGTATTCAAATGAACGTACCTCCTGGGGATCGTGATCTATTGTACGCTTACCTAAAAGGTATATAAGCAAGCAATATCATTTATGTGGACTAGAAATAATTGATTATCATTACTTTATGATCGCACCTCGTACTATTTGGTGTAACAACCATCATGGGAAATGGAAGGAACAGCGACCACAATGCGATAAAATACACAACAAGTGTTTTTCCGAACTCTGCCAAATTTGCTCACTTACTTTCCAACTTACACCTGATCCCGACGATAATGCAAGGTCTACCTGATCTGTCCTTCCAGATTTTCGAAAGTCAACAATTTGGTTGATTCGTGAATCACCCGAAAAGGAATTCATATACTGCCTGAAAAGTGGGCAAAATTTGTACCTTGTGGTGGACAATAAAGTTCCAGTCCCTATATTACCACAACACTCAACAAAAACTTGTAAATTTCTAATTAACATAGGCAAGGTACAAGATTTCACACATACATACGTAGTAAGTGACAAATATTGGGCAAACAACAAACAGAAAAATAGTAAATTTAGTAAAAAGTGTTTGAAGTCGTTATTATAATTATCCGTTAGGAAATCGAAGCAACAAGTTTGCGTGGTAAACAATGTTTTTGAAATGTTCCCACCGGAAATGGTAATATAAAGCTTCCGGCGCCATCATTGTCAACCGTTTTTCACAGTTTAAACTCCGCAAACTTAAAGCTGATAAGTAGCGCTTTCAAGCATTCACTTTCGTCCGGAAAATTTACCAGCAGCTCTCAGAGCTTTCAAAGTTCCAAAGTTAGTCGAATGTCTTTCGAGATTGTGACTCTTACACGTTCGCGCTCTTAAATCTCTCTTCAGTTCCTTGACAACCGAACCACATCCCTGCTCCACCACTTCCAGCAATTACTAGCCCCACTCATCATAGCGAAATGGCAGTCGGCCATCGGCCTAAAAACTCACTTTCATCATTACTGCGCGCTCAGTTTCCGTTGGCGGTTGTAACTACGCGAACCACAAATCACATATCGTCCTCGAATCATCCTCCGCAGTCTGTCGCTTCGCTCTCTCTCTCTCTCTGCCCATTTGCCATGGATTTTCAATTCCCTTGGTATTTTTAATATTTTGATTTTTCGTTCGTGTTTTCATTTACATTTTGCAAATTTTAAGAAAATCGAGAAAAATTAAATTAAACTTTTCCTTGCAACCAATGGGGATCAGCGTCCACGTAGTGTAAGTACTCATACAAGGAATAGTTTGGACAAAGCAGTGTCTTGCATTCAAGTAAAAAGTAAAAATAAAATTATAGTCGTCCGGTTCTATTTTTAGAGACTCGCTAATGAGTGCGAATTCGAAACACTTTTCCAACTAACTGAAACTGAAATTTCGTCTTTGACGGGCCGTGTCGTTTACGCTGTGAACTAAAAGTGAACTAACTTTAGGTAAGAAGCGTTCGAGCGCCCCCATCATTCCTTACTGACTCGTCAGACGGTGTTTCGTCTGGGAGACTTCCTGCTCACCTGGTGGCGCCATCGGAAATGGGTTCACAATCGTCCAATACTGCTCAAGTATAATCACACCATAGCAAGGATCTGAAAGGAAAACCGGTGTGCCATCCGCGCCACGCACACACATATACACTGTCCAGTATTGCTTATTGGTAATGAATTATTGTGGGTTTGTCAGACATTTTGTTGTTGTTCTGTTCTGTTTGTTTTCCTTATCGAGAAGCTATGTACATGTGCCTCCATTGGGGATGATAAACGGTCAGTTGTTTATTTAAAGTTTTCCCCGCAGACAGAAATAACGTGTGTGCGCGGTAATTTGCTTGTGCATAGTGGCGGAATTCGCCATGGAAGTGGGCTGCAAAGTGTTTTTATTTTTTTTTTCTAGTTTTGTCGTGACGGTCGATTTAATGTTTCCTTTCAAAATAAAAGCGAATTTGGCGAATTTGTAGCCGGAGACGTCGGTGTATATGGTGCTCAGCAAGTGGGTCGTTAACCTAACGATTTTGTCCCCTAGTCATGGGATATTGATCAGAATTTCACGCGTTTCTAAATGAAGATTAGTGTTGTCAATTAATTGGGTTGCGATAATATCTAGGCTGTTGACACGGATATTGTCTAAATATACTATCTCTGAGCTGTGTGATATGGGGGTGTAGATACAACTCCGATAAATTGATTTTGATACCTGCGTTCATAGGTATCGAACGAAGGCAGAAATATGTATGTATGTAGGTATACGCACCAGGCATCAACAGGTTAGGTAGACACATAACGAAGAGAGCCCCAGTCAAAGGATATGTGGGGAAATGTGTTTGTGTAACAATGGAGAATGCGGGTGAACGCATGGCTTGTGTATGTATTTATGGAAGTTATTAAAGCGTTTTCAAAGCACGCATTTTTGCAAATATGTGCCCTGGGAGAACTTATTAGACTAATTGCTTTTCAGAAAAGTAATTGAATTCTGAATAGATCCCACCCGATTGTGGGATTTTTATATTGCTATAAAGGCCTTCCTCGAAGGCATTCCCGTATACGTAAGTGCTTGGTTTAAAGTTTACAAACTATGCATTGCTCCTCAAAGTTCCTACACAAAGTTCAGGTGCAACAGATGTGAGCCGAATGAGAATAAAGTTTTCCAGGAATGCAATGCAGATAGTTTTGAATTTCAAGGAAAAAGGATGCTATTGAAGGCAAATCCAATTTTCCGCTCCTGTCTACTTAACGAACACTTATGATTTAATAGCGAGCAGGGACAATGCATATGCATAACTTGTTTGGCTTCGTTCCGGAGAATGCACATGCGGTTCAGACATGTATTTATGCATATACACGATGATAGTGAAATAGTCGTGCCAGTGGATATTTTAAATTTTTAAATAGATTTTATCTGCATCCAGAAATAACTTTCTTACTTACTTTACAAAACAAGATTACCACCAAACCTCGAGATAGGTTCAATTTTAGTTACAAGGTAAAGAAAGTCTTAAACAACCAATGTCGATTCTCTTGTCCTTGAGTTGCTATTTTCTCACAGTACCATGAACGTCTAAAATCCCTTTAAATCCCGACCATGTTAACCCAGAGTCGGTGTTCCTTTTTTATCCAGTAACATGCTTAACGAGGTCACTGCAAGCGGAATAACCTATTCTCCCTAGTAACCCAATTAGGCAAGAATGTCCCCAACCTCCCTAATTAAGCTGAAAGTTGATTGCACTCTATTTCGGTGTGCAAAGCAGTGTCCCAATAGGTAGGTAACAAGTCGTTTGGTATTGTCTCTGCTGAGTGGTAAAATGCTTTTTAATGGCTTTCTTCGATTGTCAAAATTGTCCGGTGGGAGAGATTTTGTGATTTTTACCCGAGCTGTCTAAAAATTACTAAAAATTACTTGGCTTATTCCCATACTCTCTCGAAATCTCTCTGGACGTACATAGTTGTGAGCATCGCTCTCACCCATTGGTGAGTGAGATGGTTGGCAATCCTATGAGATAATTGAGCTAAAAGGTTTTTTAAAAGGTATACAAATTCAATATACATTTTTGAAAAACATATGATAGTGTTAGTTTAATATTACAATCTACTCCTTAGACTAATAAGCAATTTTGTTTTGATTTAAATTAATAGTTTGTATACTAATGATAAGTAATAATATTATTACTTGGAATGCAAGAGGTATTTCCAATATACATGTAGAATTTTTAAATTTTTTAAATAACATCAAAGTAGATATTGCATTAGTAACCGAAACTTGGTTAAAATCAAATTTTCGTTTTTCAATGTCTGGTTTTAAATACTAACGCGTAGATAGAGAAAATAGAAGAGGCGGTGGTGTCGCTATCTTCTTTAGAAGATCAATTCAACATGAGCTTTTACCAAGCGTAAAAACAAAGTATATAGAAAATATAGCGATAGAAGTAACATTAAGAAATAATAGAAAACTTAAGATATACTGTGTCTACTTTCCTGGGAGTAAACATTACATCTAGCGAAAAAAAAAAAACATAAATTTAAGACTGATTTACAAAAAAAATTTAGCTTGAACTATGAATATTTGCTAGGGGGCGATTTGAATTGTAGACACAGGGATTGGGGTTGTGTAAGGGCAAACTCCTGGGATGACGTTTTGTCAAGTTCGTCCACTAGTTTACCAATATCTGTGATGTCTCCACCTAGTCCTACTTATATTCCTACCCGTTCTCGTGCAAATCCCTCTGTGATTGACTTTTTTTTATCAATTACCCCTGGTCTGATATCCCAACCAGTTGTTATAAATGAGCTTAACTCTGATATATTCCAGTTCTTCGTAAGCTCCGCTGGTCGGGAGTAGCAGTAGGGCAATATTTCTTTGACTTGCAAAAAGCAAATTGGACCAATATTCAAAAAGAGGTAACAAACAGACTACGAACAATTCCCACAAATATTCAAATAAGAAGTTGACTACATCATCCATCAGTTCACTGAAGATATTAATATCTCTGCCAGCAATAGCATTCCCTATGTCGCGAAAAAGACTCGTCTTATAAAGTTACCAGCACACATTTTAGAACTTTCATTCGAATTTTACACAGAAGAAATTGGCAAAGATTTAATCAGCCTAGTTCAAAATTTTTAATGGCATATTTCAATAAATTAATAGCCAAGAATATTCAAGTCTTTCGCAATAAAATTCGGAACAGAACATGGCTAGATAAAGCTTCAAAACCTTTCTGGAATATTGCAAAAATCATTAGAAAAAAAGGCAGACAAATACCTTGCCTTAAAAATGGTACTGATGTTTTTCTCACAGACTCAGAAAAATCGAAAATGTTTGCTTCGAATTTCTTAGCCAATCACAAAGTTTCACAGCATTTAGGCAACGCTTATACTAGTAGACTCGTTGAAAACGCGTTAGAAAATTTTAATGTCGCCCTCTGTGAAGTGCCCCTAAGTGAAGATGTCTCTGAAGAAGAGATTGAGAAATTGGTTAAAAGCTTAAAAACAAGAAAGGTAGGAGGCGTTGATAATGTTAAAAATGTGCAATATTTCCCAATCCAAAAAACAGGAAAACCTCCTAATGATCGTCACAGTTATAGACCAATAAGCTTATTGAGTAGCATAAGTAAGATTTATGAAAAAATACTTAAAAACAAAATTATCAGAACTATCGAGGAAAAGAACATATATCCTGATGAGCAGTTTGGTTTTCGGCCTAGCCACGGAACTTCTCATCAAGTTCTCAGGATATCCCATTTAATTGTAAAAAATCGTGCAATAGGAAGATCAACGCGCATGCTACGAGTATTATTAGACATAGAAAAAGCTTTCGATTCTGTCTGGCATTTACAATAATTTCCCTCTATTCATTTGTAAAAGTGTCCAAAGTTTTTTGTCGAACCGTGCTTTTCAAGTATTTATAAATAGTAGTGCATCTGATTTAGTTATGTTTAATGCTGGTGTACCCCAAGTTTCAGTTCTTGGTCCAGTCTTGTACAATATACATATATACACCCGATTTTCCCAAACTGACATATTGCGATTTTGCAATTTATGCAGATGACATAGCTTTACTATCATCGCATGAGTTTGGTCTTAATATTAAGACGAATTTAAAAAATGCGATCGATATATGTAATACAAAAATATTACTGCAACTGGAAAATCAAACTAAATGCGGATAAAATTCAAGCTATCTTTTTCACCGGGAAAAGAAAGACTTGTTATTTGCCGTCTGAGCAATTTATGTATAACGTCCAATCGATGCCTTGGAAACCGTCAGCGCAGTACCTAGGAATCCATCTTGATTCCAGATTAACATTTTGAAAGCATATTACAGAGATACTAAACAAAGAAAAGATTGCAATTCGGATGTTATATTCATTGATAAACAGAAGATCCCATCTTTCAAATGAAAACAAAATATTACTTCACAAAACAATATTTCAGTCAATTTTATTATATGGCTGTCCAATTTGGGGGAAATGTGCCAAGTCTCATTTAAAAAGATTGCAAATTATGCAAAACAAAATATTAAAGATTATGCTAAATCTACCCTGGCATTATTCGCCAAGAAATCTGCATACTAGAGCTAATGTTGAATTGATCTCGCACAGAATTGATAATCTTACTGGATATTTTAAACTTAGATGCCACATTCCCAGTAACCCCCTTATTAATAGTTTAAATAGACATGAAATGAAGTCAAGGTTTCTAACGTAATATCTATGTTAATTATAATTCTTATCAAGGCTTATCATTTATTGTTTACTATTCACTTAGTTATATACTTAATTTTTCATTTATTTACTAATTTATTTTATATTTATTTATTTATTTATTTTTTTACTTGTTTATTTATTTATTTTTATTTTTTTTTTCTACGTTGAATGTTTTAACGTATTTTCCTCCAAAGAATAACATCCTCATTTTGCATTCGTATTCATTTTAATATAGTATAATAAAACAGTAGAAAGATATAGATTAAATATCAAATATCTGGAAATTGCGCGATGACGCACCAATTGTAAAATTTTTACGTAAAATAAAAATCTAAAAATCTAGATCTAAATTAATAAAAAATACAAAATTAAAAGTTTAAAGCTTTGAAGCTAACTTATACTATACATGATTATACATATATGCTGCACTAGTTCAAAGGGTTTGATTCTTTTTATTCTTCTTACTAGGTTTGCGTGGCCCAAGAACGGGCTGGTCTCAGGGTTCGTGTGGTGGTGAAGCCGATCCTCATGCTTTTTCGCGAATCTGTGTATTTCATTCTGTACGCATTCCACGCCCTGGTCCCTGTGAAGGTCATCGTTCCGAATATACATTTTACAATGTTTCTTAGCACCTTATTTTGAGATCGTTGGATTATTTGAATTTTTCTTTTATTGATACCCCCAAAATTTAATACCATATGTCCATATGGATTTTATGTCCTCTTTGTAAAGCAACATTTTGTCATATTTTGATAGCAAATATTGTCTTTCCATCATCCAGTACATTTTTCTCTTTTTTTCTTGACATGAGCTTTCCATCGAAGTTTTGCATTCAAAGTCATAGCAAGATACTTTGCACAATTTGCGTATGGTGTGGCTTGGTTGTTAATTTGTACTGGTACGTACTCGACTTCTTTGTTTGCGAAATCAACATGTTCTGATTTTGATTCGTTTAATCGTATTCGCCATTTTCTTGTCCATTTTTGAATATGCGAAATCGCATCTTGTAGTTTACGAGTTGAGTCCACATTATTTTTCGCAACTGCCATTAAAGTCGTGTCATCAGCAAATGTAGCAATCGAGTTATATTCTAGTGTTGGAAGATAGTGGGTATACAGGAGATATAATATTGGCCCAAGAACACTCCCTGGGGGAACACCAGCCTTGGTTTCTTTAAGCTCCGAATATTTGTCCTTCTCTTTTATGTGGAAGTATCTTTCTAATGTATGATCTAAGAATTTCAGCCTGTTCGTAAGGAAAAAATTGTTTTAGTTTGTAGACTAATCTCTCATGTCAAACTTTATCAAATGGTTGTGCTACAACGAGGAAGACTGTACGAAGGTGTACTTAAGTACTTAGCCTCACCGCCAGATGGCGCCAGTATCGCAAAAGCAACTTACTATCGTGTACATTCTAGTAGACGGCTGCTGTCGTAATTTCAGCCGGATCGGACTCGTAGTTTTGTTTTGACCGCGTGTGGAAGCGGGAGTGTCCGCAGATTTATAAAAAAAAGAGCGTTTGGATGCTGTGTACGGTGACTCTTCTCCTTCGATGGAGACCATCAAAAATTGGTTTAACGAGTTTCAACGTGGTCGCACGTCGGTTTTTGATGAGCCACGTCCAGGTGCCCCGAAAACGGCTACCACGGAGGATAACGTGACAAAAATCCACGATCTCGTATTGGCAGACCGCCGATTGAAGGTGCGCGAGATAGCTGAGATAGTAGGCATTTCAAAAGATCGCGTGGGTCATATCCGATGGGTGCCGCGTTTGCTCACTCCGGACAACAAGCGCAACCGTGAGACCACTTTAGAGCAGTGTTTGACGCTGCTTAAGCGCAATCCGAAGGAGTTTCTGCGTCGTTTCGTGACAGTCGACGAAACATGGATCCACTGGCACACACCAGAGACCAAGGAACAGTCGAAATAGTGGCCTTCACCCGGCGAATATGCTCCGAAGAAGGCGAAGACTGTCCCATCGGCCGGAAAGGTGATGGCCATCGTTTTCTGAGATTCACAAGGTGTGATCCACATTGACTACCTGGAGAAGGGCTATGCCAAATTATTGGGCCGATTTGACGCCGAATTGAAAAAAAAAACGGCCCCACTTGGGGAAGAAAAAAGTGTTCTTCCACCATGTTAATGCGCCGGCTCACACCTCCGCCCTCGCCAAGGCTAAATTGGTCGAATTGGGCTATGAACTGCCGCCCCATCCACCGTATTCTCCAGATTTTTCCCCGTGCGACTTCTTTTTGTTTCCAAACTTGAACAAGTCACTCGCCGGATAGAAATTTCAGTCGAATGAGGAGGTCATCGCCGCCACGGAGGCCTACTTCACAGACCTCGAGAAAACGTGTTTTTCAGAACGGTTGAAGAAGTTGGAGCATCACTGGGTCAAGTGTGTCGAGCTAAAAGGAAGCTATATTGAAAAATAAATCGCCATTTCTCCAAAATGTTTGATTTTCTTTTGTAGGCTAAGTACTTATCGCACCACACTCGTACATTCAGCAGTTTATTGAAATATCTCCTTCATGCTGCGACTCTTTCGTTGTCCGAATCGAGCTGACCGGTGCGCATAAATCCTGATATTTTTCATGAACATTCCAAATCTATTTCGTTCTCTTATGTATAATCTCCCTCCGCCAAAAACCACTTATGCCAAAATTTTGACGAATTCTTAAAAAAATTAACTCGATTTTCGAAATAGCCTTCAGTTCATACAGAGACTCATGTCCAGTCTTTTCTATAGATAATTCACACGGAGCTATTTCCAACTCTAATTTCCAATTATGCTACATTTCAAGACCACTTTATAGTCAGAAATCATTTCTATACAATTGTTAACGCAAAGCTCTTCTTCAAAATGTTAATTGTTTTTTGACCAAGCGAAATCAGACCCATCATAGGTCCCACACACATTTCTTCATCACTTTCCTTTCCTTCTTTAAATTGCGTGTACCACTTGCAAACATTTTTCTTCGATAAAGTCACCAACGATTCTGCAACAAAAGTTTCATTCGGCAATCAAAACTGACGGATTTTGTTTTTTCCAATTTCACTTTTAGTTCTTCACAAAGCACAAGCAGTAACTAAGAAATCAATAGAGATTATGACACGAAATTTGGCACAGACGGCAATGACAGTACTAGTAGCTTTGAAAAAAACCCGGTAGGCTTACATTGGATAGTCACTTTTAACTTGATAGGTCATGTTCAATTAGAGGGTATGGCACATACCGATAGTTCATTTTTTTATGCTGTTAATAAGGATTGAGGAGATTATTGTTTTCAGAACATATAGGAGTACCATTATGACTTCAGAAGGAACAATGTAATTTGGTTCATTGAGTTTCTCAATTTTTGGTAAAGGAATCTGGTTGACTTTTCTCCAAATTTGCGAGATGTAGGATTGATGCTCCAAGTTGATGCTGGACCTAAATAGGGCTGCCAGAGGCAGGATGATGTGGTGTATACCTTTTTAAAGAAGAGCTAGGAAGACCCCGTCTTTGCTTGAGACTTTGTAGGTTTTGAATGTGCCATCAGAGTGACTGGGGTGTATACTTGTTGCAATGCTTCATTAGTAAGCCCATCAGAACAACCAATAGCATCAAAGATTGTTGCGCTCGTCTGATAACGATGTGATGGTTTATTTGGAATTTGTCATCCGTTGGTTTTGTGATACTATTGTTAGGGGGGTGTAAAAACTTGAAAAAAACCTGAGATTCTTCTTCTTATTTACAAGTCGTTGTCGAAGTAATTAGAATTTTCTTCTGGAGATTTCATAAATATTCAAATATTTTTTTACCAACAAGTGTACGGCTTAGCTTCAAAGCTGCTGGGTTAATTTCATTGGAAATATCGCCTTTTTTTAGTTATTAAGAGAACCTAACTTCATTCTCATTGAAGCTGCTTCTTGATAAACTTTTCTTTTTATGACAACGTGTATTTCAACGATCGTGTATTTCAACGATCGTTCAGTTTAATGCTGGCAAACGCATGGTATCATGCTGAGACATATCAATATCGCCTACATGTGCAAGCAATTCTACGAATTTAAAACACATCCTGTCGCTGTTTAACCTTTTGAGTTCAAAGGTTTCAATACCTCATTACTGGGATTTATTAGGAAGTGACAGTTTTCCATCGTTATTATACCTTATCTGAAGAATTCGTTGGAATTGTTAAATTTTTAATTGGAATTATATTTGGACTACGAGATTCTTTATCCCTTTTGATAGAATTTAACACATAAAGCACTTACAAGCTTTAAGCACCTACAAGTTGAATAGCCTTTTTCTTACAAAATACATAACATCATTTGGACAAAATATTTTATTCTTAATTTCTGTAAAGGCTTTAGGATTATAACCTTATGGGCCGCCTTACCCAGTCCCTGGGTCTGGTTCCCTTTTACTGTCGCCTTCTAAAAATCTTCCTTATTAGTAAACAAATTACCTCGTTGTTAGGATGAGCTATAAGAAGTCAGCAAAACTGGTCGTCATGTTCGTTGGTCCTCTTGGTACAGGGTGGTCAGCAGTGTAGAGAACATGTAATAGTGGTCCCAGAACAGATCCTTATGGTACTACTGCCTTCGTCTCCATTAGCTTTCACTGTTTATCATTACATTTTACTAAAAGGTGGCGCTAGCTCAAGTTACTTTTGATGATTTGGTAAAAATCCGGTGGAAGGAAGTTTTGAGTCTTATATAGCAGTGTTTTGTGCCAAACTTTGTCGAATGCCTTTGCAATATCAAGAAGTAATTCTATGCAGAATGTTTCTTCCTTCAAATCAGATTGTGATTTCGTTAGCTAGCTCGTGATGTTGTTGAATTTTTGAGTGTTCTGCGGGAGCCGAATTGATGATGTGGTGCAATTTTATTGGTTATAGAAGTTTTTGGGATATTTTTACTATGTAGGGAGTTAGCTTATTGGTCCTTACCGCCTTTTGTAATTGGAGTTATCTGTACAGCTTTCAATATTTCTGGGAAATACTCTATTTAGGGCTTGCCTGTGTAATATTATTCCGTTAAAGTAGTAATATCCTTGGATTATCTTGTGGTCAAACTAATAAAGAACGGCTTTGTGTAAGCATGTGCGTGCAATGGTAATCATTACCGACTGTTGAGCCGAACCGAAGGTCTGTAGTTCAAGTCCGTCCATAGTCAAGACTATACTAACAACTGTGCAACAACATCAGTTGTGTATGAGAGATGATCAAAAAGTGCTGTTGGCATATCAATTGCCATTTTTTCAGATATTTGGATCATAAATCGTATGTGAGTGAAGATTGTTCCAAAATTGATAAATTTTGTACCAAAAGAACCGTCGTATGACCACCGTTGTTATTAACGATCCAGATTTCGGTCATCACTGGTGACGAAACAAGGGTAATTGGTTATGAAGCTGAAACCAAAGCTAAGGAATATTACCTTGAAGGAATATGCGCCTTTAGCGTAAAGCAATACCAAGAATTTGTGGGAAAAAAATCATAGTTGTTGTATCATGATAATGTACCTACTCACTCACCGTTGCTTGTGCGTATTTTTTGACGAAAAACAATGCCATAATCATGCCAAACCACCATATTCACAGGATTTGGCCTCTGCGAATATTTTCCCTTTCCAAATCTAAAAATACCCATGAAAGGGCGTACTTTCACCACAGTTGAGAAGATAAAGACCGCGTCGCTGCGCATACCTTAAGGCTATATCAAAGAGCTCATACCAGAACTACTCCGAGGATTGGAAAAAGCGCTATCTAATGGGGCTTCCTTTGAAAGGGACAAAATAAATATTGATGAAAAAATAATTTTTTTTTTCGGTTGGTTATCATGTGCATATTAAATTTTATTGTTTCTAATCGTCACAAGGTTCCAACAGAAATGTATTCAGTCACACGATTTGGAAACTTATTCATAAAATTATATTTTCATTGAGAGGCACGTGCCATTTGTACCAGGTTTCGCTGCCTTATTAAAGCTATAACTCCATTCCACCAGGGAACGAAAAAGTCATTAACCTATGACGCTCGTAATAGTCCACAACATCACATAAAGAATATTAAATAGCGAATCTTGATGGGCTTAACTGCTTTAACTTTATATAGAACGAACCAAATTCTGTACACACGTAATCCAAGATCTTTCCGAAAAATATTTCATAATAAGCGGCAATGTTTACTTGAGCAGGTTAGTCACAAGCCTAACCCTAATGAATAAGCGTGGGCAATATGTATTGCCATGTACGAGTAAGTCAAGGTAAAATTCCATATAGACCCATTACTCATATATGTATAACGAGCGTTCATTTAGGCAGGATCGAGTTTTTAGTGGATTCCTATCGGGTGACTCGGTTCAAGCTCAAAATGCATTAAGCGACTGAGCAGCAGTAAGTCTTCAAATTGTGTTGGATTGGGGGAATCGAGAACAAAGACATTAGACATGATTCACCAAAAGTGAGAGCATGTCACAAACTACAGTTTTTAAGTAGCACATGCTCTTCGAATGTGGTGCCTTTAAGGTTGTCGCCCGCCTACCTGACGATTCCTCAACCTCCTTTCCGTTCCCTTTTTTCTGTTCCTCAAAATAAAGTGCCCTCCCAAAGATCACTACCATGGAGCTCTTAGTACCATGAAAGAGGCATGCACACGGACTTTCGGAATCCGCCTACCAAGGAGCCGTCAAGTCATGGAAAAGGTTTTGTAGCATTATCTGGCATAAGTTTGTTCTTCCGATTCTCCCGATACTTTTTTGTATTTGCGGGATATAGAAAAAAATCAATAATTCAGAATGTAATGAATACATCCCTACATCCCGGTTAATATACTTGGAAACGTGTGCGCTCAACCTGTCGTCCGATATGTGTCACAATATCCATAAATACCTTTTCCATCATCTAACTTTAGAAATCTATAAAAAAAAACTTTTCAAATAAATCCTTTAAAGCCCGCAGAAACATTTTTAATAATTTTTCAAGTGAGAAAAGTAGTGAGAGAGTAATGAAACTTTTCTCTTAAAATTGCAAAGACACATCAGGATTGCGTCAAGAACGAAATGTAATCGAGCAGATGCATTCCGCTCCGAAATGAAAAAAAAAAAATACAGGTCCTCCACACCATATCAGTAATTCAGGGTAAATGTTAAATATTATATTTCACTGCCACCACCACCGCCCCCGACCCGCGAAAGCCACCGTAACCACCGGCGCAACCACTATGACCGCATTAAAGCTTATTTATAACACAAAAACAATTAACCCTAGACCACGTTTGCGGTTTAAAAATGAGCTACACTACATGCCAAGTTCAGAGCAACCGTGCACCACCGTTCCAATATTATCATCCCACGTCAACGAAGGAATCGTTTCTATGCCATGTTATGCTTCCAAACTTGGACAGCAATACTCATGCATCTTACCCCCGTTCGAGGAAAATTCTATCCAAGAACAATCGAAATTAAATTGTTGCCTCCGGTAAAAGCCGTAAACCAGTAATATATACATACCGATACCTCTAAATCGTAAACACAAAGATAGGAAAAATGAAATACAGAAAAAGCATTTCGCCCTTGAATTCGACATCGTTTTGGTTTGGCACTGGCTCCGAGTAAATTGCATTTTCTCAATATAAGAAAAATACAAATGGAATAAGCAAGAAGCGAGGCAAGAGCGCAAAGCCGAAAAGCCCTAGCTCAGCACCAGCACTGCAGTCCTTTAGAGCCTTTCATTGTTTTTTTTTTATATTTTATTTTATTTTGTTTTACATCTAAAAATAAATTTTACTAATCAAGTACCAACAACAAGTCGACGAACTTGTGTACACCTAACATCCCCACGATATAGCTTTGGCCGCAGATACCTTTGTATATTTATGTTGTTACTCGAGAGCAAGTGTTGCATAGTGTGATGGATAGCCATTTCCTACGTAGACTCCACGCCCGACGTTGTGTTTATAATTATACTTCAGCGTTGTGAGTGACAGGGCGACAGGAAGATAAGAATTACCGCTAAACTTAATTGATTTTAGACCATGTGGAATTTGAAAAACACTTTCAGGACTTGACATCGTGGGCGTGAGGCATGACAATGCTCTCTTATTATTCATAAGCTATTTCTCAACAGACTATACTTAACATAAGTTTGGCTAGTTAGGTGTCAGGGTTGTGTTTGTATGGCATTTAAAAGACTTAAGCTTTCAGACAATTGAAAACAAACAAATTAATCAGTTTTGTGCGGTTTTACCATGAGCTTCACTTTTAAAATGTTGGGATGTCACACCGTCAATTCATCATCTAGTTTTTCATACAGAAATGTTAAGGCAGAAACAACACTGCAATTTGAAAGAATCTGCGATGGCAAAGCATGTGCTCCAAAATCATTAGGTTATACATTGATGCAATTTTTAGTTCCGAAAGCATGTTTGAAAAGAAAGGCATTTATGTTATAGATTTTGATCAAATTTTTATTTCAGTGTATTTCGGATATCGTGCCATTAGAAATAAAATATAATAATATTCAAGTTTCACAATGGGAAGTCTTTTTCAGGACTCGATTCTGACAACGCTCGAATTCGAAGGTTTATTTGAAGGTTGGAATTACGAATTTATGCCTTCTTCGGCCATACTCGTTCCAGGATCTTGGGATATCGTAGCACGCTTGCTCTCTTCATTGAGTACTGAAAACTTGTTGAGTTGAAATTTTGCAGCTACTGTCGTTCCGAAAGCTATAGATAACCTCAAACGATTTACGCTCAGTATCTTGATATCTTTTCCAATCTGTTGTTGCTGGTGCTATTCGTATTGTGTCCGTACTGCGCCCTTTATATTATCAAGTTGAGCCATTTACGGTACCTTACCCGAAGCTAAGATACCATATCTCAAATGGGCGTCAACCAAACCAAGGTAACAATAGTGTAGAACTGATGCTGGACAAAAGTTGCTCATGTGGTAAGAGCATATTTTAGTCACTAAGAATGCTTTCGCTCCGAATGACACCCAGACTCATGCAGGCATCTCCCATCGAGAATTTCCCGAAAAATTGTTTTAGGAATATGCGGCGGAGGTATGTCCATGACCTTGGATTTTTTAGCTTTTATAACAAAGCTATGATCGTGGCACCATACAATGATTGCACTAACATCGTTTTGCATCATTTTAGTTGGCTCTTCCACGTACTTGTTACTTGCAGTAATGCCTGCGTTGTTGAAAGTCTAACTACATATCGTAGTATATATAATGAAGAAGAAGAGCCCCAATTTTGATCCTTGCGGAACTCCATATTTAACACTTTCTTCATCAATACACTGGTTGTCGATTTTAACTTTGAAGAGTCTGTGTCCAATTTTTTCAAACTGCTGTCAGATGTTCTTGTGGCCTAAAGTATTAAAAGCCTTTCTAAGATCCATGAAGAGGACAATGGAGCTACAACCTGTTCGCAAACCAAATTGCTTCTCATGAAAGATTTTATGTCAGATTTTTTTTTAGTCCGAACTTTTGCCAGCACTTTGTCTACAAACTGAAAGTATAGAGATGGACCTGTGGTTCTTTACATTGTTTTTCTTTCCGCTCTTGTAGATCGGTTGGTTGATTGTTGTTTTCAAAAGAGATGGGACGAGGATTGGTCTAGGCTCATTTTAACCAGTTTTCTCATCACAGGTGCTAACGTTGTTGCGTTCATTTTCGGATCTCTTGGTTTATGGTAGGCTATGGTTATGCCAGGTGTTATGTTTGAGAGCTCTGAGAATATTTTCTGCTTTAGACGCTGCCTGTTCGAATCAAAGTTTTCTAGCTAACTCCGTGAACTATGTTGTTGACTTCCGACGAGAGCACACATGCAAACCTGTTGGCTAAATCCTTGATATTGCTTTCTTTCTTAAAATTTAATTTTGAAATCTCGACAAGGTAATCGAACCACTTTCCCTGAATTGCATTGAATAGTTTCCAGGTTTCTTTTGGATTGGCTTTAGACATCTGGAGCTGGTGCTTGAAAAATTGAGCTTTAATGAGGAAGATTATTTTATTGAGATTGACTCTTTTGCGTAATATTCGTCCTTTCAGTGGTTTTTATATTTTCTATACAATCTGTTTCTTTCTTTGCATGCGCTCCTCAGTTCGTCGGCCATAATTGGCCATTATTCGTTTTCAAAGCGTGAGAAGTTTACGGACTGTGTGAATTAGCACGATAATTTACATAGTCTTACAAAAAAATCCAACGGTAACAAATATCGCGGTGTCGGTCCAGCGAAACGTCCAGGCTGCATTCCGATCACGAATAGAGTTTAAGTCTAGAACCAGTCTCTTCGAATTATCGGAAGAAAGTAAGCTCGAACGGGGGACCGCAACTACCTAGAACTGATTGAGAGAAAATGTTTATAAGTATGCAAATATAGGGTGACCCAACAGGTCGTGTAGAATGTTTGTTTTTTATATAACCGACATTTTTTTAAATTCGATCTATGCTATGAATGAAACACAACATCAGTTATGTAACCATCATGATTTCTGCTGCAGATGATCACCCGAATGTCAAAATTATCGACAACTTTTTGAAGAATAAGTTGGTCAGTGGCTATCTGAGAGTTATGGTTGAGGTCCTGAATTGTGGCGGTGTGGTGTCAATTATTGGTAAAAACCTTATTCTTCAAATAACCCAACCCAATTCAACCTGATTCTCTAACCGAAATAGTGCAATCTTCAAATTTCATACTCAATAAATTAATTGTTTTAAGATTATTCACTGTCACTGCCTCCTCAGGTTTATCTTCTACAAGGTACGGGCCAATGAAGCCACCAACCCAAAATCCCCACCAGACGGCGACATTTTTGGGACCCATTAGCTTTTCGCGAATCTCATGTGAGTTTTGTTATTCGAAAATTTGATTTATTAAAAAGGTCAAAGGACAAACTCTTTTGGCGATCCAACATCCAATGTACCATAATTTGGATTCTATATAATGTATAAATGAAGACCAACCTTAAACATTTACCATAAAGGTCCATAGATGGGGGACAAAATGTGATATTTTGGCGTGTTGATATGAAGTCTGACCTGATACTAAACAAGTTTCTTTAAAAAACTTCACCATTGCACAAATATTATGTTGACCGAAAGATCAACCAATCTTAAAAAAAATTAACTTTTACAGATCGCCCATTTTCGTACTAACAACACCACTTCCGACAACGGGCTCAGGCTAGTTGACTTCCTAGCCGGGTGTAACCTTCTCGAACAGGCACACGATTTCTACATCTCAACATCCAAAAAAGAACCTGGCGATCACCAGATCAGTCGACCATTCACCATGTTGATCACGTTGCGATCGACGCCGGACCCTCCTCCAGCATCCTAGACTTACGAACATTACGAGGATCCCACACCTCGGATCACCACATTGTTGTAACCAAGGTATGAATGAGGATATCAAGAATGCTACGGAGTCGAGCAAGATAACAAGAGCTTAACGTCGGAAAGCTACAATCGCAGGTAACCCACAAAACAACCAACAGAAGAACAGTGGGAGCATTGCCAGCGCATCATTAGGTACACTGCCTCTGATATACTGGGTTTCAAACCGCCGCCAGCTAGAAACCCCTGGTTTTATAAGCAATGCAAACAAGCCCATGTAGCAAAGTTAGCTGCGTACAAAGCCATGCTCATAGACAGACGAGAATCACTCGTGAGCTCTACGAACAGAAAATGCTTTTAAGGAAGAAAAAAAGAGAGCACGAATAGCGTGAGATCGAGGAGATGGATAGATGCTACCAACGAACATGACACCAACACATGACGTACAACTGGTAGTAGAGACATAGTCGATGCTGAGAATATGGAAAAACCACTTCTGTAGACTGTATAACGACGATGGTAGATCTGACACCGCCGTCAGGCAGAATGATCCATTCGCAGCGGACAAAGATACAAGAAAATTCCATCCACCAGACCTAGATGAAATTAAACTTGTTATTTCGAAGCTTTAAACTAACAAAGCCGCAGGTACAAAGGGCCTGGCCTGTCTCCTAAGCTATTTAAAGCGGCTGGAAAAGAGTTGGTAGATCGCATGCACCAGCTCATTTGTAAAATATGGTCGGAGAAAAGCATGCCCGACGAATAGAATCCCAGCATCGTTTGTCCAGTCCATAACAAAGGAGATCCCTATAACTGTGCCAGCTATAGAGGAATTAGTCTCCTTAACATCGCTTACAAGATCTTCTCTGCAGTACTGTGTGAACGCCTGAAAGCTTTTGTGGATAATCTGACAGGATGACTGTAGTTTCAGGCCAGGTAAATCCACAATAGACTAAATTTTCACACTGTGGCAGATCTTGGAAAAGATCTTTGTCGATTTTAAAGCCGCATGTCACAATGTGCATAGGGACGAGCTATACCGAGCCATGTCTAGTCTTAACATCCCTGCCAAACTCATCCGATTGTGCAGGTCGAGTAACGATTTTCCAAGACCTTCGATGTTAAAAAAAAATTTAGGCGCACTGTCATGTAACTTTTTCAACATCGTGCTTGAAAAGACTCACTGGCCAACACCTAGTTTGTACATACGTGAGTTACGATCTATTTCGTCTGCGCAATTGCTTACGTACGCGAATTACTTTGTAGTAATTGGGCGAGCACAGCGAGACGTTAATGAAATGTTCAAAAGAATTAAAGAAGAAGCGGCTAATTAAGCCTCGGTAAACGAGGATAAAACCTACTCTTTTTTTATAAGGGTCGTACAGGTTGTCACACAACCTCGATGGGGTGCAGATGGTGTGTGTCGAGGATGTTCGTTCACTACTCTCAGGGGGTGGCTATCCTAGATAGGATTTGAGAGATTGGAGAGATGAGATCGGCTCAACAGTCGGTGATGATTACCATTGCACCACGACCACCCCCGTGGTCCTTCAAAACAGACGCACAACAGCAACTTCTTGGCAAGAACGTCACAATTGACGGCTACAAATTTGAAGTGGTGAAAGACTTCGTCTACCTTGATTCACTAGTGACCAGCGATAACAACACCAGCGCTGAGATCAAACGTAGAATTACTCTTGCCAACCGCTGCTTCTTTGGGCTCACGAGGCAATTGAGAAGTATAGCTCTTTCTCGAAAAACCAATGTAGCACTATATAAATCACTGATCATCCCGGTTCTCCTTTTGGGCGCAAAGACCTGAACTGTATAAACGGAGAGTTGAGGAGAAGATACAAGGAGGAACCGTACGGGCTGTAGAGTGACATCGGAGTAGTATGACGTCTCCGAATCCAACGTCTAGGAGGGCTGGGCCTTGTAGAGCGAATAGACAACATAGCTCCGGCCCGAAGTGTCTTCCAATCCAACCCTGACGGATGACGCAGCAGAGGACGTGGCGCACACAGTTCGAATAGGACCTTAATCAACTGGGAGTGTGCCACTCGAAACAACTGGAAAAAGATCGTCTCAGCTAGAGAGGCTTGTTGGTTGATGTTGACACCGGACTGTAGTGTAGTGGCTGTAGTAAGAAAAAGAAGAAGAAGTATTGAATTCAGTAAACTGATGACTCATCGTTGACTTATCTTTGTTTATAACAAAACCGAACCGAAGAAATATAAAGATTATTCCGAGAAGTTATCCCAATGAACTATGTTGCGCAGCTGGAAGGGAAGAAGACAACCGAGCTCTGCTCACAGCTGTACTCAACTCTATGAAAACTTCAAAAACAGTGCTTGAACTCAAAATCTCTTTCAACTGAATTCACTGCGTCTTGCTTGGAACTCAGGTCAGTCTGGGATCTCTAGAAATGAATGGACGTAAAGGAAGGCATCTCTTTTGAAGCGGCTCTAGTTGTATCTACAATTTTGGTTGGGTCCTCCGTCAACGATTGTGTTAATCCGGCACACAACAGTTCTAACTACTCGTAGCGTAACTGCTCTGGATGTAGAAAGATGAAGCGTATACGCCCCGATGTCCACCAGAAATCCATCGTTTTCTTCTTACAAATCCAGAATAGAAACATTGATTCTGGGAATGTTACGAAACCACTCCTGTAGACTAAATTATGTTACAGCGGTTATAGCCAGGAATGTACTACTAGACGGTGCAAGCCATTACACTCGGACGAAGACAGTGAAAAAGTTTTCTGTTGAGATAGATAATTTACTTACTGTAGATGGGGTGGTTGGGAGCTTGCTTATTTAGAAAATATGGTCAGAAAAAAGTATATCCAATGAATGGAATGCTGCCTGGTATTTTCTTTCATTCTTGGCGCCTTCTTAAGAGTACTGCATTTTGCTCCGAAGAATTTACGGCTCATTGTATCGAAGAGACAAGCTTAGAAACTGTTAGCTCAACTATTCTTGGTCCGTATATCGTTTTGAACGGTGCCGAAGGCCTTGTTTCACAATCTAGAAGGCATTAATACTAAACTAAAACTATACAACGGAAAGCGACCAAAAGCAATCATGCCAGTCTAAGTCTTCCAAAACGGTAGTTATAGTTTTCTGATGCCCATACTCAAGTGAACACTTACGCATGACCTCCTCCTTCTGCTTGTTGGTTATGTGCTCGACTAGAAATCGTGCTTCATCTGAGAAAATATTGTTTGGCACTTCCTTATAAGGGAACTCATTTCCTTATTTCATTCAATTTTTTTTTTTTTTTGTGTTTAAAATACGTATTTTGGAACTTAAGCTGATTTAACTCAAGTTTTCTTCCAAGTCCAAATAAAATCAAAATAAAATCCAAATTGTCAAGAGTGCCGTGAGATAAAAAAAAGAACATCGAAATATTAAAGAAGCATTGAATGTATTGTATTACTCTTAAAGTACCTTGACTATGAAAGTCGAATTTAGCCCAAAAGTTGTTGTTTTATAAGTCATCCTACTATATTTAGAAGTCAAACCGCAGGAGTTTAGATGATGCTTTATGATGGTTATTTTCAAAAATCGTGCTATCAACTTATCCTCACTTTCGGTGGCATAAACGTTTTGGTGCCCGCCTGTCACACGCAGTCACTTCACATGGGACACACCCTACCAACGTGTGCACTTACATTACCTAAATTTCATTAGTCCCCTATCCCGAAAAAAATAGAAGACTTTGTCGTACGAAGTCATTATTTCTGTCTTGCTTCACGGTGCAAAATCATCGATCCTATCGGATGAAAAGGTCCTTTTCTAATTTGTGAGGAGAAATGCTCCCTGCAATCTTATGTCCGGCCGTTTAGATGGAGAACAAAGAAAAGGCGTTACTCCAAGTATCATTTCTGCAGAGAGCAATTAAGGAAAGCATAGCAGGCCATTACGTAGAATGGCAAAGTCTCTTGCAGTTGCAATATGATTGTCAGCAGTGTCTTCTCTGTTTGCAATAAATAAATTGAGCAAAGCTTTTATTAGTTCAGCTTAAGACCTTCATGAGCGTGATGGAATAGTAGACGTGTTGACGGGATTTACGAGTCAATAGTTTGTCGTGATGCTTAAAGATAGAATGGGAAATTACGATTGCTTTATATCTATCTATATTGTGTGTACACATTTGTCGCCCACTACTTTTGCCACTGGATGGGTGACACATTAGAACGTTTTCATCGCTTGCTATTCATGAATGAACGGAAATGAGCAATTGACGCGTTGAGTTCGTTTTTAACCTGGCATCACTTTCTAATATTTCTACCTGATTCATCTTGACCTAAATTGGTTTTAGCTTCTTTAGAGCTAGAGTGCATAAAGGAATAGTATATTCGCCATAATGATAAAAGTGCAACAAAAAATATAGGTTCGGCAAGTTGATGCTAATATTGACTTAGCAATCTACTGTCTAACTGTCTACTGTTTAAGGCAAGTGTACTGCGGAGGTTTTGCTAGTACCCCGCCGAGGAGAGGAGCCGCGAGATGAACATTCGATGACGTTATCGGGTCCGAACTCGCTCATTGTGCGTCAGAGGCCGACACACGACCCTCTGCGCCATGCCGCTCTCAACTGTCTACTAAACAAAAAATATGTTTTTGGGTGTCATTGGTCTAACTATCTTTGTCGCTTAGAGACACATGTCCAGGTTTTACATGTCGAATGAAACGCGTCCGGAGTTGATATCCTAAATAATTGGCAAGATATGTATAATATGTATGTATGTAGAAGGTTTAAAAAATAAGGTGACTTTTTTGAATTTTGCGAGCTACATATGTAAGTGCCATAAATTCGATTTGGGAATTATTTTTTTCGTTATATTCATACACATGGCCCCTAAGACATGCTAACATTGTCAGCCATTGTCGGACATTTAGTTCGTTTTTCACAGATATAAAGGGCCGACGTGTTTTTGCGTATTTGACGATATTTTTGCTTAACAATTGTATAAACATTATCTGCTGCTGCGGGCTTGAAATGTTGACTGAGCCATTTGACAAGCTTTGGTACAAGCTCTTCATAAAAGAAGAACAAAGAAGATGTTAATGACGATGTCCGCCTTCTACGCCCAAGCACATCTACAACGATTTGCTGTTGGGAAGCTAACGCCGAATTTGCACTTCGGGAGCTAATCTCTTTGCTGTGTACCAGCTGTTTTGGAATTAAGTGAAACACAGGTGGGTGAAAATACCGACTTTTCGGATTTAAGCCTGCCTGGATATAACTTGGTGCCATTATTCTTTCTACACCGCCATATATGTCCGTAGTGATGAAGCTAACCAACTTCAACCACAATATTTAATTCCCTACTGTTTCACTTACAGAAGTCCAAACCTGATGCAATGTTAATCATCAGCGACTGTTTGTCTGGTCTGTAATTCAAGTCCGTCCATAGTCAAGAACAACTCCTATACGGAAAACTGTGCAACAACATCAGTTGTGATTGAGAGATGATCAAAAAGTCATAATACTAACAGCATAATAAAATTCATACTCTGTATGTGCATTTCCAATACAACACCTTAATGACATGGAAACAAAAGAGTTACTGTGAACTGCAACCAACGCAAATTCAGTGGAATCTCTCAAATCCTATCTAGGACTACCACCCCCGGAGCGATCTTCGACACAAAGACCAAAAGAGCGTAGTTTTGAACCTGCACGAATTATAAAAAAAAAAAAACCTGGAGAGTAACTCGATTTTTACCGAGTTCGATGCGCTGTCCGACTCCATATCCTGTTTCCTCACACTAAATCGCTATTGCGGGCAATTTCAGTGTAAACAATTCAAATTGGCTTCGACATTTGGATCAAAGAATACCCATGTAGAGATCTTTGCTGCGGCAAACAATCTAACCCTGCTAGTAAATGAGCCAACACGAATACCTGACATTGCAAATCATCCCGCAACACCCTGGACTTGTTCTTCACCCATCATCCTGATAAGTGTTGTATCAATATATTGTCACTTCTAGGCTCGTCAGACTGTGTCGTTTCAGCTAATTCCTCTTATTCAAACCATATAGTAAGAGAACGAACCATACACTGCGAGAAAGCCAGCTGGAGCGGACTCAATAACTTCTTTTGGAATTTTAACTGGTCACTATGCTTCCTCAATAGCGACGAGGATGCCGCAGCTGATGCGATCACGAGCATACTTCTGCTGGGTATGAAAGCTTCATTCCACATAGTGAAGAGTATATTTAACCTAAAGCAAATGCGTGGTATGAATCGAGCTATAAAGAGGATTTATCAGATTAAGAGAGCTGAGTTTCCAGACTTAGAGAGCCAACCCTCTGAGGAAAATCGGAATAAGTTTAAACGAGCCAGAAATAACTGTCATGCATTGACTCAACGTGTCTAATTCTCCCTTGACCAAAAGTTTAGGCAAAAAGTGCTAAATTTTCCCAAAGGCAGCAAAAACTTTGGGTCATTTGTGAAAAACATAAAAAAAACTTCCTCGTCCTCAACCCATTCGCTCATTTACAATGACATCCAAGCTGTCAGCTCTTTAGACAAAGCCAAACTGCTAGCCTCACATTTTGCAGCCAGCTCAAGGCTCCCAGATTGCCCTTTGTCTCCGCTTGTACTTGAGAGCGTAGAATCTTCCAAAGAGCAAGAGGCATTTGTCCAGCCCTTCCCTAAAAAGGGCGAATCTTCGTCTCCCACCTCCTACCGACCCGTAGCACTAACGTCCCTTCTTTCTAAGGTTATGGAAGCGCTGATAAATCGTCAGCTTATGAAATATCTTGATTCGTGGAAACTTCTTAATGACCAGCAGTACAGTTTCTGCAGCAACAGGTCCACTTTGCACCATCTCGGCGAAAGCAAGATTGTTGCGCTTGATATCTCAAAAGCATTTGCCAGAATTTGGCGTCAAGCAGTTTTGTGGAAAATGCGGGCTTTTGGTATCGATGATTCTCTTCTTCTATGGATTAGAAATTACCTTTCGGGTCGTTCAATTCAAGTTTTTATGGGGTTTCAAGTCTGATATTCACCAAATAAACGCTGGTGTTCCCCAGGGCTCTGTTCTGTCACCTACACTCTTCCTCATTTTTGTAAATGATCTCTTAACTGCTACTTCTAATCCAATACACTCCTTCGCTGATGACAGTACTCTTAGCTTTTCATATTCGTTCCAGGACTCACGTCCCTTCTTTTTTGCCGTAGAACTGGAACAGCAACGTATGTTAAACACGTTAAATTCCAACCTTGACAGCATAATTAAATGTGGTATAAACTCGATCAACTCACTCTCCTCTCTTTCTCCTCCCTCTCTTTCTCTCTCTCTGTTTTATCGTTATTTTAACAAACAGTGCTCAAGTGAACTAGCCAATTGCATTCCTTCCCTTAAAGAATTTAACCGCAATACACTTCTCGCCCGGAATGCTCATGAGTTCACCCTCAAGCCGGTCTCCGGCCGCGCAGTTAAATTTAGAGACACGTTTTTTACCCGAACCACACGAATGTGAAATGCTTTTCCCAGCTCAACTTTTCCCACTCATTATAATTCACAAGCATTTGAAACCAATGCCTCTCTCTATATCTTTGGCCCGTGCTGTATCTTGACTTCTTAACATTTAAGGGTAGTCATAACCCCTTGTGTACGGGTCAATTATAAAAAAAAAAGTTGAAGCAATGAAAAAAATTGTTATGAAGAATCGTTCTCAGAGTAGTTGGTGAGGATATTGGCATGTCGGTCGGTTCATGCCATGAACATTTTTCAAATATTTTGAGCATTAGACATGAATTGCTAAATTTTGACCAAAAGAACCGTCACACGATCATCACTCAGAAGCTGTTGACTGGCGTGAACTACGATCCAATTTTTTTCGAAAAGGGTTATGGTGATGTAACCTGGATATTTGGCTATGACGGTGAAACCAAAGCCCAATCATTCCAAAGGAAGCGACCAGAAAAACCAAAATTGATTAAAGTACGCTGAATTCAGTAAAATGTGAAAGTTTTGCGTCGTGAGTTCTTTCATGAGTTCTTATCTTCTATAAAGCATATTACCTTGAAGTTATTCGCCTGAAACAGTACCGTAAACATGCCCCAGCCACCGCATTCAGCAGATTTGACCCGACATGTTTCTACTTCCAAAACTAAAAGATTCATAAAAAGACGGATCTTTGCCACCGCATCGCTGAAGAAGCTTAAGGCTGTTCCAAAAAGCGCATTTCAAAAGTGTTTTAGAGAAAGGAAAAAGCGTTAGGGAAAGTGTATTATAATTGAAAAAATTTTTTTTTTTTGAAAGGGAAAAAGGAGATGTTGATGAATAAATAAATGTTGTGTTAAAAAAAGTCACCTTATTTCTTGAACATCATCGTATGAAGCACTAAAAAATTGACAAACGTACGAATGTAATAAAATAAGATAGACGGGATACGTAGAAAGAATGGACAGTGGGCGAGCAGTCAACAAATTAATAAGTGGAAAACCCGAAGGAAAAAGACCGCCAGGGAGGCTATGCCGTAAATGGTAGGACAATCAAGGGATGGGCCTAGAAGCAATAAAACAGAACATAGAAATATGAAATGAACACACTCATGAAAGGAAGACTTTGCGAAGGGTTGTCAACGAGGCTCTGTGCTTCCAAGTAGCCGGTAATAATTAAAATTTTAAATTTTAAAGAGGAATTTCGTACATTCCGATTCAACAAGTCGATAATAAGAAGGTTTTTAAAAGAATTGCAACCCAGGTATAAAGGGAGATATTCTAAAATTGGCATAGGTATCCTCGTAAAAAACATTCAAAGACAGTTTAATACAAAAAGAAAAACAGTCCTTACGTCAAGAATTCAGAAAAGTCGTATGGAATGGGCAAGACAAAAGCATAATTGGATCGGAGATGACTAGCAAAAGGTCAACTTCTCAAATGAGTCCGAATTGAACCTGATATTTTCCAAAGAAAAGAGCATAATTTGACGTCAACCTTAGGTAGAATGCGTTGTAGCTCACCCGAAGAAATCTAAAGTTTTGGGTGGAATTGAAACCCAAAATAGGATATATCTACCTTTTCAACACTCAAGGCGAGGATTGTTATCTTGTTTTCTGTTTCACTAGAATTTTTTTTCATTTTCACATGCTAAGGTATACAGTTTTTATAACGTTATTGAAAAATCCATTTTGATAGTTGAATCATGATATTAAGGTCACTGCTTTTTGCAAGGTTTCCCTCTCGCTACCAGAAAATTGGATTATACGAGTATATGACACTGAATACAATTAACGTCGATTCTACCAAAGTTTGGGTTTCAAATGAAACAGTCACGTTTATTAATAAAACCCGTTAACAAGGGTCGCAATTCATTAAAGCCCGAAGCATTTTCCAATGAAATCCTCTCCAATACCTAAGAGTATTATGGGCGGCTACTTTATCGGCTCTTAATTCAACTTTAGCAGTCTTAGTTTAATTACATTGTGCTTAACGCTTTGTCTTGTTCCAAGTGGTGTCTAATATCAACAAAGTGCCTCACCCAACATCCACGACTATAGTTCCCGCAATGAAACGAATTCATTAACTCATTACTTCTAGCATTTGAAATCGTTTCATGTTTCCTACATCCTTTCGTGACTGTGCTTCGTAACTACTTCTGAAATCAAACATAAGAATCTTGTCCTCGTTGACCACCACCTACATATAATGTAATGCAACTACGCATTAACAAAGGGGACGGACATCGATAGGTCTATGCTTCTAACTTATGCTAATACCCCTGAACTTTCAAGTTCAACAATATCGTATAACAAAGTGTCCTTCCGCAACTACTCAACTATCTTTCGAGCAAGTCTACCTTCATTATATCATCCATAGGGTAAAAGGCGGCACTTTTTCTCTATCGTCATGCACGAGACGGCTTGTTCGTTTGACCATCGCTGGTGGCGGCGGCTGGTGGGTTCTACGTCTTACTAGAGCATATACGCCTCGAATAAAGTGTTTCTAAGGATTCGAAGAAATCCTCCCCATACGTGAAGCCTCATGAAAGGAGAAGGAATCTGCCCCTCTTATGTGAGTTACTTAATGTAGACAATTGAGAAATAAAAAATGAGCCCACCTCTCTGCTACAGCGTTTTGAAAAAAAAAAACCCACGAAAAACGGCGAAAAACAAGCGATAAAACCTGTCCCCAATGAAAACCTAATCTGTGAGAGGATTGTTGTAAATGTGCTCTGAAAGCGGCCCCAAGCCACCACATTTCAAACCACCATACATCCGTCATGCCCCCGCAGCACCTACGCTTTAGACTATGTTGTGCTTTATTTCACCGCCCTATTAGGGTGATCATACAGGTACATGTACGAGTACATATATCACTTGCACGAGGGATGAACGTTCAAGAGCAGCACTTCAAATGTCATGCCCGAATGGATGTGGCAACATCATCATCACCATCACCTACTGAGAATAAAGTTTACCACCAAAAGGTACGTTCGTTCTCTCGCGTGCTTTTGTGTCGAAAGCTTTCACTATTGCAGTCGGCTTCCCTGCCCAGGTAGAGGTATACCCCAATTCTCGGGCCGCGCACAAGAGTAACAACATAACTACTCAATGGATCCTTGCTCCCGCACTTGTGCTTTTTTGTTTTTTTGGTTGCGAAGGGTTGCTTCGATGTGCGATGAGGGTGCTCGTGTAAGCAGTAAGAGTGGTAGTGAGAGGAATGCAGATGTTGATTTTGATGATGGTTCCCTCAAAAATTACATGTTTCGCGATTAATATCTTTGAAGCCGATGCTTCATGTAACTGGTAGTGGTGAACGGGGCACGGGGCACGGGACAGAGCAATATAAACTGTGCTCCTGTTGCTCCTTGGTCACTGTACGTATGCTTGTTCATCTAGTACTTATGCAATGCATGTAATATACTCGTATATCTACAAACTCAAGCGGCTACGCCCTGAAATAAATTCATAGATATTCATTAAAATTTCAGTGTGAACGTGTGTCCCTGTCCCAGCTACCGCTGTATGTTGATTGCAGAAATAAAAATAAAAGACAACAAAAAGGAATCAAGTGGGAGGCAGGCAGGCAGGCACGAAAGGATGTGTGTTTTATTTTATATTATACAAACGTGCATGTATCTGTTTTCATATTCGCAGTCATGTTCATGCTTAAGTACAGTGGTTGAATATCAAGGGACGAGGGTAGAGAGTCGTATTCAAGCACATCCTTTTTAGCTAATTAGGAGAACCCGGCCGAGGGGTTTCATTGTCATTCCCTTCTACTCGGATCGTATAACTTAATTATGCTTCGTTCAGGCGTCTTCACTTAAAGATCGGACGATGGATTAATCGATTCGCTTTTAAATACGTAATTTATTGAATTTAACTAGATTTCTGAGCACCCCGTGTGGGTGAGGGTGGGTGGATGAAAATCAACAAGTCGGCTGGTATTGAGTCATTTAATGGCACGAGATGAGAGAAATTAATAACATCTCTTCATTAAGGGGCTCTCGTTTTGTGTCATTTAGACGATGCTTATTCCACGTAATTACGCAAGGAATTATGCCAGTAATTAAAATGGTCTTGACTACTTTTTAATTAAAGCGGTACTAGCGGCCTAAAATTAGGCATTCAGAATCGGAATGAAGACGTTCGCACATGAGTTTAGGTAAGGGGGTCACATGAACTTCTTTCTTTTTATAGAAAACGTCAACTTTTCAGGTACATTGGCTCCAGTAACTCGAGGATTATTGATGGAATGAGATATGTCTATAGTAAAGAAGCGAATCTGTTTATTTTCTAAGGGAATCCAAGTGCTTAAGTTACCCTACGCACCTTTATTTAGTTGCCATTTGGAAGTATTTGGAATGGGTCTGTTTTTTTTTCGAATTAAAAATTTTGATGGACCTTAAAATTCTCTGGAACTCGAGTCTATCGTTTTTAGAGAGATGCCAATGTTCACGCACGGCTTTTCGCTTTTAAGTTTGGAAGTTCATGAGCTTCTTTTCACACCTGTCTAGCTTTAACGCTGATAAAACAAGATGGGATCAGTCTTTTCCTTGAATTTTGCAAGCTTATGCAAAGGTTTTCCTGTCGGTCCGTTTGTTCGTCTGCCCGTCTGTACGCATATATCATATATCTACAAACTTGGGCGAAGTAAATGTGAATTATAATGTATCATATCCAAGAAATAGGCGATTGGTGAATTGGGTTTATTCGTCATTACGGTTCATGTATTTGATTTTATAATTTATATTTCATTATCAGTTTATAATTCACATTCACTTTGCGCAAGTTTGTAGATATAGGATATATGCCTAGTGACAGACAGGACAGCCTTTCCATAATTCTTCCCCGCCTCAGCTTTGCAAGGTAGAAGACTAAAATGTGGAGCTGGTAGACCAGTAGCAGGTATGCGTCTAATTTTTATAGTACATAGCTCAAGTAAATATGCATTAAAGTCTTCACTACTATCATATGCGATACATTTATCGTAAATTCTTGTGCTCCGCAGGCCGTGAAACGCTTGAGCTGAAGCTCACGTCTCATGGGTCCAGTGTGATTGATTTCTTCCTATACATAAGAAGGACTGATTATTTACTATCGATTCCATACGGCGAATGTTGAGAACCATTTTGCAAACAAGCTTACTACGGTCTTATCAGTAGAGAACCGCCGGAAGATACGATTTCGATGATTTAGCCGTTGCGGGATTTGAACCCCGTGTAATCGCCGTGGGAGGCCAACATACTAACCTCTGAGTCACGATGAAGCGCGGGTCGTACTATATACAAAGTGGCGCAAAATAAATCACCCTCTGGGAAGATGTTATACTTTTCGCAAATAGCGTCGTACGTCAATCATATTCGACATTTCTGAACTAGACAGCTGCAGTATATATACAGACAAGCAATGGAATGCTATACTCCGCAAGAGCGTGAAATAATTGTATCGATTTTTTTGACCAATAATCGGTCGGTGTTAGCGCACCGTGCATTTCGACGTCGATTTCCTAATCGTGTCGCGCCAACGTTCCGGCGCTTGGCTACTCGACTCAAACAAACTGAAATCACAGGAGATCATGCAGGGTGTGGCCGCCATCTGGTCGCTCGGCCAAGAATATCGCGGCTGTGGCTACCGATGTCGCTGAGAACGAAGAAACATCAACCAGACGACGGGCCACGCAATTGAGCATCACCAGATGGACCCTACAGCGAATTTTAGTCAAAGACTTACACATGTTCCCGTACAAAGTGCAAACTGTACATCAGTAAATATTGACCACCCTTAATTTCAACAACGAACAGGACGATTGTGTGTCGAAAATCATCATGACCGACGTGATGCACGAAGAGCCATTACATCTACTCCAAGCCACGGTGTGGTGCGGCGTTCACACAGGAGGAGTGATTGGGCCGTGTTTATTTGAGAACGCCATCGGCAATACGGTCGCTGTTACTGGCGAAAACTACAGTGCCATGATAAACGACTTCTTACTGCCGAAATGGGACGAGCGGGGCTTGGTGAACATGTGAACACAGCGCGAGCCACAATAGATATTGTGAAGGAAGGTCACATAATCTGCCGTTTTGGCAATCCATACCAGACTTCTTTCTTTGGGGCTTCCTGAAGTCGCAAGCTTATGCCAACAAGCCTCAGACAATCGCAGCCCTTAAGGAGAATATTCGACAGGAATACGAACAGTGATCACCGGAAATCTTGCGAAAACAAAATTAGATGATTAATTTTGCGCCACCTTGTACAACTTAATTAAATGAGAAATGAAAGGAAGGATAGGGGTCCGAGTATGCGCTAGGTACTGGAAGGTACATTTCTAGGCGGTGACATGCTAATTGAATGTTGTTTTCTATGCTGATTGTCAGGACCTATATGCCGCCGGTTTGTTAATTTCCTGAGCTTGTGTTAAGTTTCAACTATCTAAGAACGGGAAGAACTATACCTTATAAATTCTCAAAAATGATTTTGGAGAGATGTAACCACCCCTCTTCCTGTTTTCTAAAACTTCTTTATCCAGCATATCAAGTTTACTTATTATATTTACATGTTTATACCTGTTTTTCTAGAGGCTTACAAATTCTGCGTTGAAAGAATTAGACGATTTTCGAGGCTATCGATGAATCGACCAAATTGTTGGCTTCTTCGACAAATCGGAAGCGCCGCTCACCCAAGCCATACGTCATCAATTTTTCGATCGGATCAGGTGGTACTTCAAGGCGGCGATGTATAAACAATGACGCGGATGGGACCTATTTCAGTATTTTGAGCTAGGTTTTAACAATCTGAGCAACATGTGGCCGAGCGCTGTCGTGCTGCAAAATCACTTGCTCAAATTGTGTCCGATTTTCCTTTAATTTCTGACTTAAACGCATCAGATGTGCTCTGTAACGAACTACTGTAGTGATGATCTAATCTGATTGCAGCAACTCATAATATGCCACGCTGGTAGCTACATATTTGACTTGCCCCTTGAAATTCACCTATGGCCGCCGTGCCTCTCTGGATGATTGCAATCGATTCACTTTCCAACGTCAGTCACAATATGATGCAGAAAACCCCTCATGGCTTGCCGCTAGAGCATCGGTATGTGAAAAAAACTCCTTTCAATAGCTCTCAGGATGCAGCGACCGCTTTTCCAAGGCTCTCAAACGATGCCATGTCGAGTTACGACCAATGAATATGTAAGTTCTTGTTTCATTTGATATGGATCTTAATCCACTAACACTTCCCATACTGCACCTTCAAACTTTTTCACTGGTCCGGAACTTCTACGTCGAAATCATTACCTTTGGTGATAAAACCATTCCATTTGAAACTCGGTTCAAAGTTCAGTGTCTCGTTGACAATCCTTCGCTAAATGTGTTCGTTCCATGTTTAGTTGTTCTGTCCCATCTTATCAGGGTCCATTCTCATATCGTCCTCCCATCTACAGCAAAGCCTCCTTGGCGGTCTTTTTTCTACAAGTTTTCCACTTATTATTCATTCGGCCACTGTCCATTGGCATTATTATGATTTTATAATATGAATTTTGACACTGCGGGACAAACTAGTTGATTTGAATATCTCCTTCATCGTGAAGAAACCCGCGTTGCCCATAATTCTATTCAGTCGATCTTTATCTCTCAATCATCTCAAATCATTCAGTGATCATATATTTGGTTTTGGTTTTCTCTTCATTTATTTATAAAACTACTTCCGTTTGTGCCATTATAAGACTTCCTGTGTTTCTCTTAGCTGTTTCGTCAATATCTCCCCAAAGGTTCAGTTCGTCAGCGTAAGCTGTTAGGAATGTGATTCCATTGAGTAAGTATTAAATCTGTCAAAGGCCTTTGAGAAATCCAGCATGCATACTATCATTTATTGATGCATGTCGAACTGAAGTTTATTTACAATTGCGGCAGAGACTGACAAAAGATAACAAAAAGATTGCTAGGCTCAATATATAGAACCTTAAGGGTTTTTTAATAAACATGTTGTTTTGGTAGCATCAAATCTCTTGTTTGTTATTCAGTTGCTGATGCCAAATCACCATGTCAAGTTACAGGATTGAATATCATTGATAAAACTTTACTATCAAAATGTTGCATGTTGCGTCCATTTTACGGTGGACGTGGTAGCCCTTCACGACGACGTTCGACATTTGGTGGCCAAATTTGAGATGTTCGGTAATCAATCAACCAGCATTCGTATGTCAAAGAAACACAATATCGGCCGAAGATCCTTGAAAGTGTACAGCAAAACCCGAGGGAGTCGATTCCTCGCCTTACACGAAAAGTCGACCTTTCGCAGACTTCAACTCGAATTTTGCGCCGGGACTTGGGCCTACACCCGTGAAAGATCTAACTAACCCAGGAGCTCAAGGTACATGACCATAAACAACGTTGTTTGTTAGCTGACTGGGCTTCGAAGAGTTTGAAAGAGGACCCTACTTTTGGATGAATCGCTGTGTTAACAAGCAAAATTGCCGCCTATGGGACGAGGTTCACCAGGTGACCATTTGGTGTGGATTTTGGGCCGGCGACTTTCTTGGTCCGTACTTTTTCGAAAACGACGTTGATGAGGCGGTCACCGTCAATGGCGAGCGCTATAGAACAATGATCAACAACTTCTTATGGTATTGGCCACAAAGGTCCTGCGATTTGATTCCGCTAGACTTTTTCTTGTGGGGTTTTCTGAAATCACATATCCATGCGAACTTGAGAATTTATAACATAAAACACGCCATCGCTTAAATTCAGCCGGATCTATTCGAAAGAGTCACTGAAAATCGGACCATTCAGATCCGTGCAACCCTTAAAAGCCTAGGCGGGCATTTGAACGATGATTCCAGACATAATGGCATATATGGGCCTTTCAAATAAAAATAAAAATTGTTAATGCTTCAGTCACAGCTTGTTATATTTTATTTCAACATCTACCGGCCCTTATCGAAAGACCCTATACTATGTGAACCACTGAGCCAGCATATTATGGCGGCCTCTTCAAGGGAATATTTGACAAAACCATGTAACACCTTATAGCAGTCATCAAAGGTAAATGGCTAATCTTACCATAAGAATGATTGTCGGGTGTAACATGATGCAAATACTCATTAAATTTAGTGCACAGAATCCAAGATTAAACCAAATTTCAAAAATTTCAAGTTTGTTAAAGGGTGTGTGTCGTTACGATAATAATGACAGTTTGCAATTCGATAATTGGGTTGATAGATATATATAGCTGTCTGATTCTGATTTAAAAAGCTATAAATGGTTTTAATGATTTACGATTTATGGCCTCTCTCTTCATATCTTAATACAACAATTTGATCAAAATATCTGAGCATAACCTACTTTTAGCTTTTATAAACATGAGGCCATATGTCCTCGGTTTCTGGATGTATGAGTTTATTATGGATAAGTCATTCTTAATAAACGATATTTTTCAGGAAAATGTTTGATAATAATTTAAAAAACAACTCAAAATATGGCCTTTGTAGTAATTTTAGATTGTTGTTTTTTTTTTGGTTTTTTATTGACATACATTTTATACTTCAAAAACTTACAGGAAACAGAGTCGTTTAACTTACAGGAAAGGGATCGTGGCCGGGTTGTGTTAGCTGTAGCACTGTCTTGTTGGCTACAAATGTTGTTCAAGCCTTACCTGTCGGATTAGTACACAAAAATCTGTTATCAGGATAATGGTATCGTTCTTCATTGACGGTCACGTCGCGTCGTCTTCGAAGAATGATTCTTTCCGCACAATTTCCAGTCCAGACAGTCACGTGTTGCTCGTAGAGAGGTTCTTCATAAATTAATTAATTACATTTAGTATCGCAAATTCTAAGTGATCCACGCACTAACACACTTGTGGAAAATACAATGGAAACTTTTAATCTGGCTCTCACTGAAACTCCATTAAATGATTTTGTATCTGAAAATTGAAAATGTTTACCTTAAAAAGTTACCTAAAAAGGGCATACAATTTCTAACGTACATTATCAATGCTTGTCTTAAATTGCAATATTTCCCAGATTCGTGGAAACGAATGAAATGATCCTCGTAGCTATAGGCCAATAAGTCTGCTCAGTAATATAAGTAAAATTTTTGAAAAAGTCGTTAAGGCTAAAATTGTAAAAATTATAGAAAATCGGAAAATATATTCCGATGAGCAGTTTGGGTTCAGACGTAATCACGGCACCGCCCATCAAGTAGTAAGAATTTGTAATAATATTAAAAAAAGCAGATTAGAAGGAAAATCAAGTGGCTTTATACTATTGGACATCGAAAAAGCTTTTGATTCTGTGTGGCATAATGGCCTCATATATAAAATGTTAAATAAAAATTTCCCTCTGTTTCTCTGTAAAATTGTTCAAGGTTTCTTATTAAATCGTCGTTTTAAAGTACTTGTCAATGGTTGTGTGTCGGATATAAATAATTCATTTTCATGTAGGCGTACCCCAAGGTTCGGTTCTCGGTCCCGTTTGATATAATCTAGATACCTGTGACTTACCAAATCTTTCACATTGCGACGCTGCGGTTTACGCAGATAATACCGCTATATTAGCTACGCATGAATTTGGTCTTAATATCGAGATGAATTTAAAGCATGCAGCTGAGAGGCTAAACGAATATTATTTGAAATGGAAAATTAAATCTAATACTAAAAAAACTCAAGCTATCTTTTTCACCAGAAAAAGAAAACCTTGTTTTCTTTCATCTAGTCAGATTAACATCAACGGTCACGCAATATCATGGAAGTCGTCTGAAAAATACTTGGGCATATATCTCGACCAAAGATTGACTTTCAAGAACCACCTCATGGAAACACTTAAAAAAGTATACATTGGAATACGTATGTACATTATATCCGTTTATTAAAGAAAGTTCCTTTCATTGGAAAACAAAATAATAATTCATTAGAGTATATTTCAACCAATTTTGCTATACGGTTGCCAGGTTTGGGGCAACTGCGCAAAATGCCACATTAAAAAGCTACAACAAATGCAAAATAAGATATTAAAAATGATGTTAAACCTTCCCTGGCATCATTCAACAATACAACTACACACTAGAATTAATGTTGAATTGATCTCATTCAGATGAGTCTCATTTAGTCTCATATGACTAAATGTGACATATCAGACAATCCTTTAATCAATCAGCTGAATTTGACATGATACATCACTTAAATTTTTGGCCACATATGCAATATAATTATTTGTTTATTTTTTGTTTTATTTATTAATTTATGTTATTTATTTATTTATTAATTTATCTACATATTATTTATTTATTTATTTACATTTTATTATTATTTATTTATTTTTATTATCTACATATTTATTTATTTATTATTTTTTATTTATTTTCTTATTTACATATTTATATTTTATACATTTTTATTGTACGTATTTTATATATTTATTTTTTTATATTTATTTTCTTATTTATTTATATGTATGTATGTACATACATATATATATATTTTTTTTTTGTCTACTTTTTTGCTCATTTATTTTCCTCAATTAATTAGTTGCTTTTTTCTCATCATTGTATTTAATACTCCTTATACAGGGTGTCTCACGAGCAGTGTGCCAAAAAGCTATAGCGTGTAGGTCTGGTCAAGGCAAGAAAAAAATCGTATAACCGTTTAGCCGGGAGGGGCAATTTTCTAAAAAATTGACTTAATTTGGAAAAAAAATTATTAAAAATTAACAGTTACATCCACAATGCCATGATATACTTTTTTGTAAAGCCAGAATCCTCTTCCTTCATCTTGTTTTTAAACAAAGCTATTTTAAGGAATAGTTTTTGAGAAATTAATTTTCAAACTCAAAATTTTGAAAAAAAATTTCGAACTATTTTTTTCAAAATTGTATGTAATTAAGTACTAATTTTTTTTTAAAATTCAATTCTCTTATTAGTTTTTAGTTAAAACAGAAAACCGGATGCAAAAATGTCTTGTAGTTTTTGAGAAATTAAAAAAAAACCCGAACCATTTTTTTCTAAGAAAAACCTTTTTTTTGGTCTGCCTGAAAACTGACCTGCCAATTTCGTCTGGGTCCGCCCGCCGCCGATGGGTTCTACCCGCTAGGACCTTAAGACAATAAAACCGCAATTTTTCTTTATTGAAAAACAAAATATTTGCAACCCAAATGTAAATAAAAGGCATCGCATTTTTAATAAAAAACCATTTCCAAATTGGATGTTAACTCATCAACACATTACGATGTCAAACTCATACTCTCGAGAAGAATTAACGGACATGCACTTCTGCTACGGTTTAGCTAATGGTCGAGATCGTGAAGCCGAAAGACTCTACGCTGAAAGATATCGCAATCGGAGGTGTCCCAGTCGTAGGATGTTTTCCAGAATCGAAGAAGCGAAAGATCAGTTACAGTTGGATCAGGAATCTTAGATGAAAGAATTTTGGATTTGGTCCGACGTAATCCCTCCCTTAGTACAAGGAGGATAGCTATTATGCTTGGAGTGCCCAAATCTAGAGTATGGAGAGTGCTTCCATACCGAAAACTTACATCCGTACCATTTGAGGCCAGTTCAGGAACTCACCTCAAACGACAAGTTTTTGAGAGCAGAATTTTGTCGATCATTACTGCTTCGAGATGAAACAGAACGAAACTATTTTGCAAGGATATTCTGGACGGATGAAGTACAGTTTACCAGAGATGGGATTACTAACTTCCACAATTTGCATCATTGGAGTAGCACCAATCCACACAACAAAAAACAAAATAAATCACAACACCGCTTTAGCTGTAATGTTTGGTTTGGCTGGAGTCAAATTGCAGGAAAATTTGTCAAGCATAGACTTATGTATGTGCAGCCATTAGAAGGAGATATAATCTTTGCCTTCTAAAAAATGGGGACCATATTGAAAATTTATTAGAATAAAACTCCGAATTTTTTAAAAATAATAAAAAAGAGGTCAATGTTTCATACATTAATTTGCCTACAAGTCCAGCCGCGTTAAAACCAAAAAAAAGGTTTTTCTTAGAAAAAAATGGTTCGGGTTTTTTTTTTAATTTCTCAAAAACTACAAGACATTTTTGCATCCGGTTTTCTGTTTTTAACTAAAAACTAATAAGAGAATTTAATTTTTGAAAAAAAAATTAGTACTTAATTACATACAATTTTGAAAAAAAATAGTTCGAAATTTTTTTTTTTTTAAATTTTGAGTTTGAAAATTAATTTCTCAAAAACTATTTCTTAAAAACAAGATGAAAGAAGAGGTTTCTGGTTTACAAAAAAGTATATCACGGCATTGTGTGTAACTGTTAATAACTTTTTAATATTTTTTTTTCCAAATTAAGTCAATTTTTAAGAAAATTGCCCCTCCCGGCTAAACGGGGGGGAATAGACCCTCCCTCCCAAACGATTTTTTTCTTGTCTTGACCAGACCTACACGCTTTAGCTTTTTGGCACACTGCTCGTGGGACACCCTGTATAATGCTACAGTAGAAAGATACGAATATATCACATCTCTGTAAACTGACTTTGTAAATTGTGCGATAACACTTTTGTACATTTTAAATGAAATAAAATATCTATTTATCAATCTATCTATCTAATTAATTAATTTCATTGGCGTTGGACCGACAATTTTGTTTATTCACGGTCCCATTAAAAAAAACAAATGGACCTCATCGCTTATGTTAATTTGTTACCAACAATCATGGAGTGCTGTTTACCACGAAATTCCCATAATCTAAACGACATGGCTTGTCGATCGGTGAAGGTTGATCCGTTAATTGAATTTTGTACAAAAATAACTTCAAATCATCACGAATTATTCGCACGGAGACGTGTGAGAGATGCTGAACTGCGAAAAACAACGACGAATCGATGTTGTCGGTAATCTCTCAACGCTGGCCTGTACCGCTCCGATGTTTTCATTAAATCACCTTGGACAACGGCCTTGATGACAGGCTATACCAAGATTGATGGTATAGTCTGAAGGCGATTTGTTCACTCGATATTTTGCACGATAGCCGTTTTCACAATTTAGAACATGAACAGTGCGTTGTGGTAGCATTTTCTGCCCCATGGCACAAATGTTTTGATTGACATTTCGAACGCGGCGGGTCATAAGCCAAACTGAAAACAGATGTTAAAGCTATAGAGTATGATGAAAAAATACGCAATTGGCTTCTTTTGCGATTGTGACTTTTTAAAGTTATAGCTTATATGCGTGGCATTATTGCCACATTTTAAAGCATATTACAACTTTTAAGCAAATGTCAGCTGTCATTTTGAGTTTGAGATCTCGATTCACGTTTCTCGATAAATCCAAGATGTCAATGGTACTTTTGATAATTATGCACACTGTAATGGAAAAATTAAAGTAACCAGCTCCGAATGTTTAAGAACCTATCACCACGACTATGGCTTGCAATTTTTTACTGAATACAACTGCCAATAAATAGTTAAAGTAATTATTAATAAGTTTTTAATTAAATATTTAATTGGTAAGTTCTTAACATACCTTTACTGCCATAGAGTAATGTGTTAATGTAATGCTAAAAGTAAACCTTTGAAACAATTTTAATTGAAATACGACAAAGCAATCAGAAGCATATATGAAGTGGCCAAGAGATTCCGAGTTTTTAGTATGTTATTTTTAGTCTTCTACCTTGCAAAGCTGGGGTAGGGAAGACTTATGAAAAGGCTTTCCTGTCTATCCGTCTATCCGTACGCATATATCAAACCAAAATTTCAGAGTAGCTATGAGTCTGAAACTTAGCTGTGTTATAGATTACATGATTCTGAGCTCGTAGAGACCGGTTTTAGAACCCTAGCTACTGTATTTCCTAACATCCAGGTAAAAGTTTGCAAAATTCAAGGTAAAAGACCTAGAATTGTAGCTTGGCTCCCAGCGAGCTGATCCCATCTTGTTTCAGGCTTCTCGAATTACTTTTTCAAATTCGCCTTCAGTCTTTTGGATTCTAAATACTATTTTTAAGGAATCCAGCAATTCTCAATCGGATTCAAATCGAAGCCGTTTCTAAGCCAATTAGGCGTCTGCTTGGCACAAAGTGTGTCACCTAAGGTGACTTAAAGACCTAAGGTGATTTAAAAGTTACGCCATTTTACTTCGTTTAACTGCTTAGAGAGCTAGCACCATTGGTAAACGATGTTATTCACACAGCAGAAATTCAGGTAGAACTGCACACCATCGAGGAAGTAACGGAAGCAATCCATCGAGAACAATATCCATCTAAAAATAAATCTAAGCTCAACACTCCCAAATCCCCTAACCAAGCCAAAACTGGACCCTCGCCTCTTTCTCAAACCCCTCGCAATTTAGGAACTAACTGGGAATTAAAGACTGGAATAGTCCCCAATTTCTCCCGACCTCTTCCTCTCTCAATAGCTCCCAAATCAACAACTAACCTCAACACCCCCCCACCCAATAATTCTCCTAACAGATCACGTACCCACAACTGCGTATCCTTCAACCTTGCGCCCGGCTCCAGACCCTCATCCCCCTCATCGGACATTCTTAATTCAATACCCAATCCCAACACCCAGGCTTCACGTAACAGCCGCACGTATGTATCCTCAGTACCCAAACTTTATACACTCTCACACTCTGAACCCAACTCCCTCCACCTCTTCAGCTTCTAACAACACCCCCTCCAGCCCGTCCACCTCCTCAGCTTCCCACAACTCGACCTTCCCTCTCACCTCCCCCTCTTTCTTAGATCCACTTCTCCCTCCCACGGCCAAACTCACCAAACATCTTGCCGAGCTTAACGCCGAAGACCGCTATGTTATGTCACGTTTAAGAGACAGAAGATGTACGCCTCTATCTGGCCTACCTCCACGACAAACCTGACTCCATTTGTATCGACGGCAAAACTAAAACCAACGTCCTAGTTTCAATCCACCAAGAAGGCCTACCCACAGACCCCCACGCGTTAAAAAAGACCTTTATACGATTTCACGAAAGCCTTAATATTTCTCCCATTGATGTAAATAACGACCTCTGCGCATTGCACACTTGCAAAGTACCCGTTCTAATCTCAAAAACTATTTTAAATCCTAACCTAAATACATTTACATCTCCTCACCCATCAAATAATAACATATCCCTGTACTATCAGAACGTCAGAGGATTACGCACCAAAACCTCCGCAGTACTCCTTAACTCCCAAAACCTACCCTACGATATATTTGCATTAACTGAAACGAATTTATGCTCCGGTATTGGAGACAGCGAGTTATTCACATCAGATTTCATTCTGTTTCGGGCCAATGGATGCGACAACTCTGCCGATCCTGACGGTCGCGGAGTTCTCTTAGCAATCCACAGTCGCTATGATCCCTTGCCCTTCAAATCGTCGAATTCCGCTGACTTCAACTTCACTAGTGCCTCAATAAGACTCCCTAAACAGAAACTTTATCTTGCCTGCCCAAGCAACCATTTTCTCTCTACTTTAGACCCCCTTCATCCACCTCTATCAGCAACTCTTTCACTCGAGACCCAACTCACTATCCTTCCCTCCGAAAATACGTACTGTTTCAATTTCCGCAAAGCTGACTTCGCGAAACTAAATAATCTACTCAACAATGTTAATTTTAACTTCCTCCTTAACCCTAACTCACATATATCCTTAAACGAAACCCTTGCGCTATTTTACACCAAAATCCTCAGCTGTTTCATTCTTTCAGTCCCATACTCACCAAAAAGGAATTACACCTCATCTCCGCCCTGGTATACCAAGGAACTACGCTCTTTCCGCAATAAAAGAAACAAAAATTGGCACGCCTATCTTAGATCCTCCTTTCTAATTACATGCAGTCCTACACTAAATTTGCACAGCTATGTGAATCACTCTACCTCCGATACCTGAACAGAATGCAATCCTCCCTTATCTCTGACCCCAAGTGTTTCTACCACTTCATTAATACAAAAAGAAAAACCGATAGCTACCCCACTACACTTAACTTTCTCAGTAACTCTTCCAACGAATCCGAAGTAATCCTCAATTTCTTTGCTCATTTCTTCAGCTAATCATTCACTGACCAAGATCTTCAACCCGATCACGACTATTTTCGATATTTGAAAGACTGCCCCCAGACATCTCTTGTTTCATTGAACATCACTCCCGACCTAATCGCCGAAAAAATACACAACTTAAAGGACGACTACTCTCCCGGTCCCGACTGTCTGCCTGCCATAGTATTATAAAAGTGCGCGAACCATCTTATTTTACCCCTTACTGCTCTATTTCAAAGCTCTATCTCTCAAGGACTCTTTCCTAAGCTTTGGAAATATGCTTATATCATTCCAGTCCACAAAAAAGGACTGAAAAATGATGTGTCCAACTATCGTCCCATTGCCAAGCTCTCAAGCACACCCAAACTTTTCGAGAGCATCGTTTATGATGCACTATTCTTTCACTGCAAACCCATATTTTCTCCTAACCAACATGGGTTCCTAAAAGGTCGATCGAAAACCACTAATCTAGTCGAATTTGTTTCACAATGTTTGTGTGCACTCGAAGCTGGCAAAGAAGTAGACGTTGTCGCCACTGACTTCAGCAAAGCCTTTGACAAAATGTCTCACCAAATTATTCTCCTCAAGCTCACTGCCCTCGGTTTCTCTCCCGGTTTTATCTCATGGATCAAATCTTATCTCGAAGATCGTCAATATAACGTTATCTTCAGATCTTCTATTTCTGATCCAATTAACGCTACCTCCGGTGTCCCGCAAGGTAGTCATCTCGGCCCACTGATATTTATTCTAACCATTAATGATGTCGACAGCGTTATTCTGAACTCTCAGCTCTCCATATATGCTGATGATATGAAAATATTTAAACACATATCTTCCCCTGTCGACTCCTGCTCTCTCCAATTAGACCTTGACAGGTTCACTACTTGGTGTCAAAAAAACCATCTCGAGCTCAATATCAGTAAATGCCAAACCATCTTACTCCAAACTTACTCCCGTAAGCGCTCTTCCTCACCACCCAGAACCTACATTATTCGTAATGAAACCGTTCCCCCTGTCAACTTCTTGGTTGACCTAGGGGTTATTTGTGACCGTGAACTCAACTTTCGCCTCCATATCGACAACATCATCAAACGTGCTAACTCTGCCCTCGGTTTCGTGAAACGTTGGTCCAAAGAATTCTCGAATCCTTACGTTACGAAATCATTATACATCACTTTCGTTAGGCCCCTTCTCGAATATGCTAGCCAAGTCTGGTCCCCCTCTTATGAATCCCATACTACGCGTATTGAATCCATTCAACGCAGATTTATCCGTTTTGCCCTTCGTGGCCTTCCTTGGGCCGACCCCCTTAATTTACCACCTTATACGGATCGCTTAAAATTAAACCTCCAACCCCTTAAAGAACGACGTGATGTTGCAGACATACTATTTATCCATGACCTTCTCAGTGGTAACATTGACAGCCCTTCATTATTGCACATGATTCCCCTTAACACCAACCCGCGTAACCTTCGGTCCACAGCCCTTTTCCGTATAAGCACTCACCGCACAAATTATGGCTACCATGAACCAATGTCCAGAATGCTTCGCAAAGCTAACACCAATCTTTTCGACCTTCACCTTAATAAGTCCAGCCTTAGAATTGCCCTATACCACAACCCTTCTCACTCTCCTTAATCGTCTCCACACCGCCACATAGTTAATAAGTTATAGTTAAGTTATAGATTTTTGTTAAGGCATGCATTAAGCTAATAAAGTGCCCCTATGGGGGCGTCAAATCAAAGAACAATGCCACAGGAGTCTATAAACCACCATATGCTACGAGGAAGTAACAGAGAAGGTTCATGGGCTCATCACATCTACTCGTAGTTTCAGTTTTTAATCCATTTTTATTCATAGTTTCTTAGATCTACTTTATCCTAGACAAAATGTTTGAAACCAGCTCAACTGCCCTTACAAATTTAAATATCCTACTGGCAATAGGCTGACACTCTAAAAAAAAACAGTACAACTTAAACCGATATCTTTCGACTACTATAAATAAACTTAAAATTAACATTTTTGTAACTTAAGCTTTTCGAAATGAAATGGGCATTCCAAGAAACGGTCCTCCAATAATTCGCAGATTTTAAAAAGGCATCTGACTCTATTAACCAATTGAAGAGACCTTGTGAGACTAGAAATCCTGAAAAAGTTGATGAAATTGATACAAGCCTAAACGGAAACAAAGGACGAATTAAAGTAGGAAACGCCGTATCTGAAACATTCGAGATACGCGAAGGATTAAAGCAGAGAATGTCTTGTCCCCAATTCTCTCTAATTGGGCACTGGACTACCTAATGAGATATCTTCAGGAAAATTATAGGAAAATAACCAAAAGTAATATTATATCCGCTATAGCTTACGCTGTCTACTTGAACCTTTGGGAGCTAGTGAAAAAACAGTTAAGAGAAACGCGAATATTAATATTCGTAGGTTTAGAAGTAAAAGAAATTAAAACCAAATATCTGTTTTTTTTTTCTTTTTGTTGTAGGCTTCTACTATCTGTTGGAGCACTCAGATGCAAATACCGATCAATTGTACTACCAGACAGACACATTTCTATATTGTATTTTGCCCGTTGTCCGGAGAAAAGTTAGGAGGGGCTTCAGTGATGTAGAACTAAGAGATTCGCCACACACCAATCGACCCCAAGGGTGCGCCACCGTGCGAGTTATGTAATGAAACAACCTCAGTGTTTCAGTTCGGTCTTAAGACTGTTTTTTTTTTATTATCTCTACAATGACAAATTCTTATGACCCAAATCAAAACACTTAGTAGCAAGCTCAGCACAGAAGGTTCATTACTTCGATTGCGAAATTTGGACAAGCGGAAATTACGGCCGAAGGAGAATTAAAATGTGCCAAAGCGCATCGAACTTAATTTTGTCGATCAAGCAATAAACCTTTTGTGCGGAAGTAGCGAGCACCGGGGTTCGGTCAATGTTGAATTCATTGTAGGCATTGACGTAACATGCGCGAGCGAAGGTGGGACAGTCGCAGAGAAAGTGTTCTGCTGTGACATCTTCCTCACAACTTGCAGCACAGGAGGCGTCTCATTGATGCCAAACACGTAGAGATGCTTGGCAAAAGTGTAATGGCCCGTAATGACATCCGCAAGCCTTCATTCATTTCTTATTAAGAATAAGAAGAATGTTGCGGAATTCTTGTATACATTAGGGCGTACGCGCTTAGTCATCCTGCATCCTGGATATTCCCTCCATCTACGACGGTATGCATTGAGGACCCAATCGTTGATGTCGAATTTAACCGTGCAAACAGGTAAACTTAAAGCTCTGAGAAACCCTCCTCTGAGCTCCTTCTAGCGAGTTTATCAGAAATCCCATTAGAAAATATCATAGCTGCTATGCATTTTAGGCAGAGCTGAAGCAGACATTTAATGGATTTTATGTTTTATTACTTTAATTTAAAATGACACTTCTTGTTGTATGACTTTATACTTTATACTATCAAATGGACCTCAGCGTCTTAAATAGGCAAGGACTACCCCAGACTGTTAGACTTTACTTTAAATCCTATCAGATCATAACAAATAAAGTGTGCTACAAAATTCTTTTTTTTTTTAAAGTGCGTACCAGTTATGTCCTGTGATCTACTAATCTGTTATACCATACAGTCTGAAGCGTTAGATTTAGATTAAAGTAGGGGGAGGGACAATGTCACCTAATCACTGCGGCCTCTGATGGGCCTATTGTGATGTCCCCCTTTTAAAGTTCACTCAAAAATCCTGAGTTCATCATAAAACTTAGTATGCTTTTGACTGAACTAGCAACGATTTCTTCTGCTTCAAGATAATGCCTGCCTATGTGGTTTGTGTCGTGTACTGATGAGGCAGTTACAGTGGCACAGTATATGCTTTGCTGTCTCTGCATCTTCGTTAAACATTCTGCAGGTGTCATCTTGTGTGATGCCCGTGGTTTTAAGATGTTTGTTGCCCAGGCAGGGTCCAGTGAGGAATCCTGTGACTATAACAATCTGACTCCGAGAGAGTTTAAGAAGTTATTTCGTTTTTTTGAGGGAAGTGGTTGGTAGGAACATCTTGGCTTGTCTGCTACCTTCCGTTTGTGTTCAGTAGTGGTTGGCCGTGTTCCTCAACCATTCCTTTATGCCTTTTCTTGCTAATAGGTCTGCTTTTTCGTTTCCTATACTCGTATGGCCACTGTGCCCAGGTGAACTCTGTTTGTGATGGCCAGCTGGCGTAATAGTTGTAAGCAGACCATACCAATTTTGAGGTGACTTCGTAGCTTTTGAGGGCTAGGAGTGCAGCCTTGCTGTCAGAGAGCATATAAATGTTTTCGTTGGTTATAGCACTGTTTATGTTTTCGGAGTTGGATCTGTCTATGCTGTGATAGATGTGTGTTCCAGTGTTAGCTCCGTATACTCCAGCCCTAACACCTTCGTTCGTTTTGGATCCATCTATGTACCATACATGGGATTGACGATCGAAGGAAGGTCTATTTTGCTCGCAGTTGTGTCGAGAGGAAAGAGTGGGAAGTTTTGGCTGAAGCTATAACTTGGAAGACAATTGTCTATATGGGGTATTTTTAGGATTTCATGGCTGTTTAGTTCATTAAGAATGTCAGGATGAAAAAGCCTAGAATAAGACTCCTCCACTATGAGTCTATGGGCGAATATAATTGTTTTTTTTTAAGTTGGAGGTGTACGGGTGGTAGGTCCGTTCTAATACAGATACAAGCTAGTCTTTGTAGTTTGTTCAGCTTGGCTTGTACTGATGCTTTTTTGTTTTGTGCCACCAGACGGGCGCAGCGTATGTGAAAATTGGCCTGGTAATGGCTGTACCTATATATAGTCAGCGAGATATCTTGGGATTAATGCCCCAAGTTGTTTCCCAGTGCATGTCAATAGTGGTGTATCTGATTTGATACTTTTTAATGCAGGTGTACCACAAGGGTCTGTCTTGGGGCCAATTCTGTACAATTTATATACCTCAGATTTTCCAGAATTACCCGATTGTGAAACAGCTATTTTTGCTGACGACACAGCTATTTTTTCATTACATGAGTTAGCTCTCAACATTGAGAGCAATCTTAAATATGCGATGGAAATTATTTTTAGATACTGTGATAAATGGAAGATAAAGCTAAATATAGATAAGTTACAAGCTATCTATTTCACTGGAAGAAGAAAAGCTTTTTTCTGCCTACTTCTAGCTTGCAGGTAAATGGAATAAACATTGAGAGGAAGAACTCCGTAAAATTCCTTGGTATATATCTTGACCGCAAATTGACTTTTCATGAATACATTACCCAAACCCAAAGAAAATTGTTTACCTTTTCATTAATAGAAAATCATTTTTGTCTTAAGCTAACAAAGTAATTATACTAAAGGTTATATTTCAAGCTATAATCATATAAACCTATACGGTTGTCCAATATGGGGAAAATCCGCACAGTGCCACATTAACAAGTTACAAATAGCCCAAAATAAAATTTTAAAAATGATGTTATACCTACCACGAGTTTATTCCACCTTAAGACTCCACAAAAGAGCGGGTGTTGACCAGGTTTCTACAAGAATATAGAAACTGACGAATAAGTTTATAAATTCCAGCATTCTTTCTGATAATCTTCTAGTCAATGACCTATTTCCAAATGTATAGAGTTTATTATATATACATATATATGTATGTAAATACATATATTGCTTATTTTTATTAACTTATTCGTTTATTTATTTATAATATTTATTTATTTTTTTTTTTTTTTATTTATTAATTTTCTTGTTGTTTTTTTGTTTTTTTTTTTTATTTTTTTTATTATTAAATTTTTTTTTGTTTATTTATTTATATTAATATTTACCTATTTTACGGCATAAAACTAAAAAAAAAAAAACACAAAACAAAAACAACAAAACAAAAAAAAAATTATCTTGCTTATGTGTACATACATATGTACATACTGGTCCATAGAGAGATCCTGACTTTCTCAATGGTCTTTGTGATGTGAGAGTACCAAATGAGCTTTTCGTCTAGTGTTACACCTAGATATTTGGCTTCGCTTGAGAACTCTATTGTTTCACCAAATATCCAACTTTTATGCACCAGCTTGCAACAAGGTTGAGTGTCCTTTGGAAGAGTTCCGAGATTATGTCTTCGAATTTTCTTCTAATTGGGATCACAATGTCATCAGCTAAGCTTTGGACTTAGAAGCCATTGTTGCTAAGTATGCTAATCAGCTCATTGGCTACGATGGACCATAGAAGAGGAGGTGAGAGAACCCCACCTTGAGGGCAGCCTTTGAGAAGATATCATCTTCAGGAGATTTCCATCTCCAGGAGATTTGAATGAGTCAAATGAGTTGATAGCCCAGTTTATACTTGCTTCATGAAAAATTGCCCTCGATCCCTTCCAGTCCTTCCTGTTGGGTCTGGTTGCCCTGATCTGTGGAGGTATACTGGAGAGAGTGGAGAGGATGATGTTGGAGTCTGGGAAGTGTGTACTTGTTAGGATTTTTAGTGTTTCTTTACCATTTTCCACTATGTGCCATCTGCTTTCTTCAACAGACCAATTTGATTAGTTTCTGTTTTGGCGAGAACTCTGTGAACGCGAGCACTGCTTTGCATGTCTGAGAGGCTGCTGCAGAACTTTTTCCCTGAGTCTCTTTTAGCTCTTCTAATCTCTTGGTTGTATTTGGTGAGTGAGGCTTTATTGAACAGCTTTCTGGTCAATGCTCTTAGCTTGGAGAGTTTATTATTCCACCATGGGCTGGTGCGGTTGCCTACCTCAAGCGTTGTGGTAGGCAGATATGATTGTAGCATTGAGGCTGTTACAGATAAGTTCCGGACTATCTTGTCTCTGATGTTATTTGGACAGTTTCTGATCGATTGCTCGAGTTCTAGGCTATAAGTGTCCCATTCTGTCGCTCTCAGTTGTCTGCATGTTTTGAGTGTTTTAGCTTTTGTCTGGATGTCAAAACGAATCTGTCGATGATCCGACATCAATGTTTCTGTCGAGACATGCCAGTTCTGAATGGAATTGCCTATGAATGGGGTGGTTAGGATGAGATCTAAGACTTTTTCCCTGATTCTGTTCATAAAAATAGGGCTATTTCCATGGTTTAGAATTTCTAGAAGCGGCATGCTGTAGATTTATCTGGATGCACCTTAGTCCCATCATTGTTGTGTCTGAGGGGTACTGACAGAGCTGCCAGTGTCAGCGTTCGTTACCGCCATGGGGCTGGCGCCTGAAGTCTTTGTTGTCTGAGACATGCCATCAGATAACTTTGTCTTTTGGGGTTCCTTGGTTGCCTCTATGGTAGACCTAGTAGCTTCAGAAGCCTTTGGTTTGGCAATCTGACTGGGCGTTTGCCCTCTGGTATCCTCAATTTTTTTTTTGGGGGATGGTGTGTTCGATTGGGGCACCGCTCTCGCGATGGGCTTGCGCCCTGTCCTTGGTTTTGGTATCCACGGTTGAACTCGCTTGCCTTGAAATTCCCCTGATTCTAATCAGAATCTGAAAGAAGTTGAGGAATAGTACGCATCTATGCCTCAAGATAATGTCCTTAGATGCCTCATCTATGGCAAATGTGGCTTGGTCCCCACCGCTTTTTTCCTTTATGATCCTGAAAACTCTCCAACTTTTAGTGCTAATACCAACATTTTGTTTGGTAATTCGCATAAGGAAGGTGTTCTTGGTCAAATCGTCGGCTTTAGGGATGAACATAACACAGGTGTATAGCTTGAGAATATCATTGCCCTAAGTTATACGTAGGTCTGCGTTTTTCCACGGCTTTATATTACTTATCGTTGACATGAGCCAGTTTTTGGTGTCTGTGTCATGACAAGTAATTGGTAGCCATCAATTTCTGGCAGAGGTGACCACGAACCTAAGGGCAGGACAGTTTTTGTCTGCTTTGTCCATTTCCTCTCTTTCTTATCAATTTTATTTCTATAGCGATGAGGGTTTTCTGTGGGTGCAGAGTGTGCATAATTGCGACTTTACATTGGGCAATAGTATCCCTACAGGATGCCCCTGTTGTGCATGGCCGCTCTTGTGCATTTCCAGGAATGGATGTTTTAGGTGCTGATCTTCCCCCACTTAATCTAACTGAGATCTGAGTTTGTTCCGACAGCGCATCCGGAGCGATAAATTCACTTTCCAGCACGTGAGCTTTTAGGTGCTTCTGCATGTGATCGGTGATTTGTCCGTGTGTTTTCCGCGGAAGAGTTGTCATCAATGCTTCTTAGGGCTCTATTCCGTCCCGGATGAGAGCGGCGATTCATTGTTTTTGGGCCCCGGTGAAGTATTCACGCTTCTGCCGAGGTTTGGTGGCGTCACTATCTGCAAAAGTCACTGTGCTTGGATCAGAGGGTGCCTGAGCGGTTTGGCTGCCCATTTTATTCGACGGGAGTGCAGTTGTAGCGCATGGAGATGGCTCTGTTGATTCTGTCTCCATTTCTTGTACCCGTGAGCAGTGAAGATTTTCTTCCTCCGATTCTGTCGTCAGTTCGGTGTTATTTTTGTTGTTATTTTCTTTTTTGTTATTTAATTTGTTCATTGAAGTATGGCGAGAAGGTGTGGTCAACCACCTACAGAGCTCCCATGTAGGTGTAAGGCTAGATAATATGCGAGGACGCCCGGTATCGCCATGCATATTTTTTTATTCCCTGCACCATTCTGTCCTCTGCACGTATTCCAACCACCTTGACTGGGGAATGAGTCTGAAGCGTTGCTCTGCCATCAGAGGTCATGTCCTAAAGCCAATTTCAAATTTCCAGTTAAAATTTTATAATTGGAACCAAACCCGAGACTTCAAGAGAATTAAAACAATGATGTCGCTGGAACTATGTAGATGCTATTACACCAGTTTCCAAGAAATTCATCACCCACAAACCCATTACCATTTGGCAGACATGGATGACTCGTTTTATACTCAATTAATAGAAATACATTTCGTCCCATCCTTTACCGCAAATTTAGAAAAAGGTTGCCAAGCCAGTTGGCATAGTAGTTGAACATAGCAGTACACTTCAAGAGTTTTGAACAAAGCATTGTCTTTACCTAGTCCTTTCTTTCTCTGATACAATTAATCTACATGTCAAGGCCGAAAGATTCCACCTCCCACTAAGGTTAAACTATCTTTTATCCTTATGCGGTGCCATGTATAGATACAATCTCTCAAGGTTAACAATATGTACATATATCATACTCGCATGTGTTGTGTTATTTCAACCGAACTAATTTCGAATTTCATTTTCAGATTATTTTAAGGCTTTTGAAGAATTCCAATCATGCACCAAGTACTGAGCTATGAGACCGCGATGCGGGCTAATAGCGCTCGCGACATACGCGAATATGTGACCAAGCGGACATGCGTTAGTCTGGTGCTCACAATGGCGTTCTTCACACTCATATCAGGTGAGTAACTCAAACTTTTCTTCAAAAAAAATTAGTTAGCCTTTCCTACTGTGCCCTTAACAGACGTTGAACTACAATTTTGGTATGTAGGTATGCACAGGCACCGTATGCTATGCCACACTAGTCCTTCAGTATTCAAATGCAAAACATATTCATACACGCCACAGTACTTGTCTCACTTTTGTTCCTCCGACAGACATGAATGTATGTTTTGAGTATCTTAATTGATATTAAAGCCCAGCAGGTCCGGGTGTCTGGAAATGGGACATTATCAGGCGTTCGTACAGTATGAGTACAAACGCCTGTTGGTTGGCATGAGTGGACTTCAACCAAAACGACTAATTTAGTTTCTCCAAAAAAAAATCTTATACAAATAGTTACTATCCGTCCCATGCGCATGTTCTAGAAGAAAACCACAAACGAGTTCTGGTCAAGAGAACAGGCTAAGCACCTCTCTTAATCATTCGAATAAGTGAGAGATTAAAATAAGTGTTGCCATCTGCCTACTCGTTCAATTGTAGCCATTCACCTTCCACCGTCAGGTCTAAATAAATAAACAACAAATCGAAGGTCCTTAAGAGTACCGCTGTTAAATCCACATAAACGCTTTGCAGTACACTTGCAAAGTATTTCTAAACACATGGCTACAATGAAGCCAGCCCACAAGTAGACAATTACCGATTTTGTAAACAAATTTCTGTTTTTTCATTGCGAAATGCTTGCGTGAGGCAAGCAATTCCGAAACAAAAGAAATAATAGCTCAAACAGCGATGAGTAGTCTACCTAGCACCCTGACCTTGTGCCACTCGAGAATAAGTGCTGTTGACACCTAATCATAAAACGAATCTCATCGACAACACTATTAACGAGCACTTGACACTCGATTCTCACAGAAAAATATCTCAAATCTCCGGACAAGCTGTACACTCTCCCTCTTTGTCGCTCTTAAAAGCTCCTTAGCAAATTCAAGGAATCCCCAATACTCTTAAAGGCTATTACAATCGCTTTGAATATTCATCGTGCCGACAAGGATAAGGGTATAACTATAATTTGCAATCTAAGGACATCTGATAGCTACTATCTGCACTACTGACATTTCCCTAGATACCAAAATCATCCGTTCTTACAAAGATAGTCTCTATGCTTGCTCGTGCATAGTCATGTCAGTGTCAAGAGGTTAGGGATTACAGCGGCCCTGACACAAGCGAAGCGCGAGCACCAGATAAAGCTATACACACCCGTTTACCGTTTAAACATCTTAAAAGCATTTAAGATGTGAGATACGAGACGACGAGATGCGAAATGCACTTGATGTGTGTGTATCCATTATACTCGTATATGTTGGACTTCAATCAATGAATCTAGATATAGAGCGCTGAAAAGTGGAGAGAATAACCAGGTTTTAATACATATCGCATTGCATGGATTCACTCAAGGCTAATTGGATTTCAGAGTCATAACCGTTGACATTAAAGCGTTAAAATGGAAAATATTTTTAAATTCTAAAGGTTTCCCAGATACCTACTACTCGTATGTGTATCTTCAACGGCGGTTCTGTCAGATTGTGACGCCGGATATGTGTCACATCAATCATGTATTTAAAGAATGTTTTGTCTGTCTGTCATTCAGGAGGGTACTCACAATAGATGCCGCTATGATAAACAATTGAAACAGTAGATATGCCCCCCACGTTGTCGAATCAACTGCCAACATAGTTCATGTCAAAATATGATTTTTATAAGTGCGATTGAATAGCTGGCAAACCAAAATGTTTTTAAAATTCTTTCACCGATATTACTTCCCCTTAAATTCGAATACAAAATACAATAAAACGAACAAAGCGTTTCTTAACAAAGCGTGTGTGTTCTGCGAATTTCGGTTTTTGAAAAAAAATTTACAGAATTTTTCAATAGAGACATAACAATTTTGTATTTTAATACAAACCCACTTACACTTATGTCAGCAAGATACATGGATCGCACATACATATATTTTATAGTAAAATTATAACGACCCTGAAGGGACCGATGAAATGCGGTCGTTATATCAAACTGTAGAAGAAAAAACTAACACCGATGACCTTTAGGGAATATTTTTGATATTTTTGATTAAATTCATGAATATATCGAATCTTTGATTAAATTTAGTTAATATAATCGTTAATTATTGTTATTTCTTACGCTGAAAATTCAAATCAATTTACTTAAAAGCAGATTAAAAACAAAAAAATTGAAAAAATCATTTTTAATATTATTATTACCGCCAATTGACCACCCTTCGAAAAACCTCCGTGTCATGAGTGTGTTCTTTCCATGTTTCGTCCCATCTCTTCGGAATTTTTTGTTTTGTTTTTAATTATTTTTTATCGAATGTGCCTTATGTGCTCCAAGTCTAACTACAGAGTGCGCCATCTCATATGGGTCGATGTTAACTTCGAATAACTTCAACAATGGTCAACCGATTTTCATATGTCATAGCATGTTGGAAACAATTTTAACCATGAATCGCTTCACACCAAAAGAACACGCGGAAATAGTTTCAATGTTCATTAAAAATGAACGCCCGATTGTGCTAACTCAACGTGCGTATCGTGCAAAATATCGTGATAGTGTTGCGCCCAAAAAAGATACCATTCGTCGTATTCATCACTTAAAAGAAAACCACAAACCACTCATCTATTCAGTCTGTGAAGACCAGTTTTCAAGAAGACCCAAGTTTGTCATATCGGCGCCGTTCGCAACTGTTAGGCATCAGTGGGACCACTTTGCTGAGAATTTTAAAGGATGATCTTCATATACTCGTATTTCCATACAAAGTGCAGATAACTCAAAGAATTTTGCCACAAGATGAGGCACGGCACTTGGCATATGCACAAAATGTCGTTGCATTGATTAATGCTGAGCCGGAGTTCTGGCAGCAAATTTTGATAACCGATGAGGCACATTTTACGCTCTCTGGCTCAGTTTTTGTGCAGAACAGTTTTTAAAACATCTTAAACGACGGGTGAAATTAACTGTTCCCCGATGGTGTGTGGTTTTCCAGATTTCGCTATAAGCAATGAGATATTCATCATTATTAGTTTGAGACGTTGAAGCGAACATACTGTGCACGGTGGGGTTCTATTCACATTTTTCCTTCAATGTTTGAAAATATTTAAATCTTTGCCTATTTTATCAGAATAATATCTTCTTAGATGATCTTCGAGCTTCGATGGTTTCATAGAGTCATTGCTCAAAATGTTTTTACATAAAAAGCATATGGCATAGCATAACACTGTAATATAATATTATTACAATATAAAAGAGAAGTATGCATAAAAAATGTACAAATAGGCAGATACTAACCTTTTTCGGCACTGGCAAACACTGCTATCAATTCACTCACACTTTTCTTTTCAAAATCCAGGAAACAAATGAGCGTTTGTCCTTGGCAACATTAAAAAAAGGAATTCATGCTAAATAAACAGGCTATCTGATCCATATACCAGCCTAACGGAAATAAATTGTTCTTTACTGTCAAAACCAGATACATTTTCGTGGACCCCCACTTACAACTGGTGAACCCCCTCTTTTTTTTTATGCCAACGTAGACCCTCGTTGAGTCTCCCGTGGACCCCTGGGGGTCCACTTGGACCACTTTAGGAATCACTGCTCTATACTATTCCTTTCGGCTTCATGGAATCAGATCTGTTTTCTCGTAAAACTTAAAACTACCTAAATAAAACTAGAAAATAAACAAAACAAAAATATATGTATATCTACATAATATACGAGGGGTGATCCAAAAGTAATGATAAAAATCGATTATTTCCGGCCCGTATAAAAATCCAAAAATTTGTCCTTGCTTATATGAGGGTGGTCCGATAAGTACTTAGCCTAACCGCCAGATAGCGCCAGTATCGCAAGAGCAACTTACTATCGTACATTCTAGTAGACGGCTACTGTCGAAATTTCAGCCCTCGTATTGGCAGACCGCCGATTGAAGGTGCGCGAGATAGCTAAGACAGTAGGCATTTCATATCCGATTGGTGCCGCATTTGCTCACTCCGGACAACAAGCGCAACCGTGGGACCACTTCAGAGTAGTATTTGACGCTGTTTAAGCGCAATCCGAAGGAGTTTCTGCGTCGTTTCTCGTGACAGTCGACGAAACATGGATCCGCTGGTACACACCAGAGACCAAGGAACAGTGGACTTCACCCGGCGAACGTGCTCCGAAGAAGGGGAAGACTGTCCCATCGGCCGGAAAGGTGATGGCCGCCGTTTTCTGGGATTCACAAGGTGTGATCCACATCGACTACCTGGAGAAGGGTAAAACGGTCACAGGGCTGTACTATGCCAAATTATTGGGCCATCGGATATGACCCACGCGATCTTTTGAAATGCCTACTGTCTCAGCTATCTCGCGCACCTTCAATCGGCGGTCTGCCAATACAAGATCGTGGATTTTTGTCACGTTATCCTCCGTGGTAGCCGTTTTCGGGGCACCTCGACATGACTCATCAAAAACCGACGTGCGACCACGTTGAAACTCGTTAAACCAATTTTTGATGGTCGCCATCGAAGGAGAAGAGACACTGTACACAGCATCTAAACGCTCTTTGATTTTGCTGCGCGATTTCCCTTCCAAAAACAAAAATCGAATCGCCGACCGATAATGCTCTTTTTCCATTTTTCTAAAATCCGCGGACACTCCCGCTTCCACACGCGGTCAAAACAAAACTACGAGTCCGATCCAGTAGCCGTCTACTACAGATGTACTCGACGATAGTAAGTTGCTCTTGCGATACTGGCGCCGTCTGGCGGTGAGGCTAAGTACTTATCGGACCACCCTCGTAACACTGGTCTTAGTCCTCACAGCACAGCTATGGAAATCTTATTATATAAATTTGAACGCCTCGGATAAGTTATTGATGAAAAGACTTCAATTTTTGCTCATCTTTTCTAGGTTAGAATGAGCAACGAGGTCTGCTCGTTTTGTTTTCGCTGATTGAGTGGTGGAAATAAATAAACCAGATCATGAAAAATTAAAGAACCCCTCCATCCAAAACGAAAAATAGTTTCGCGCGATTTTGGGCCAGGTGGTCTCATTGGGCCATATTTTTTTGAAAGAAAATGTTGGCGATTCTGAGACAGAGAGTGTATAGAATGCGTTAACGAACGACATTATTGGCTTTTTTTTTTCATGAGGACCACGCTACTTGCCACACAGCTAACAGAACAATGGTTCTATTGCATGAGCTTTAGACTAGCTTTAGGCTATGTCAAAGACAGTCTTTTTTCTCTTTAGGCAGAGTAATAGCTAATATTTGATGGTATGGCACTCCATTACTAAACTCAGAGTGTGTTCTTTTAAACTGAAAACATCATCACTTTATATAAAAATGCATCGATTTTCTATTAATAAAAAATAACACCTCTTGTTGGATGACACCTAAGAAAATATGTTATCAAACAAATTACATTTATTGACTACCTAATCTACCTACCCTAAGACTTAAAAACCTTAATCTCTAATTTCAGGTTATCTCCTCGGAAAATTCGTCTCCGATCGCCAACATCACATGCGCCATCTGCAAGAGATGACATTCAGCACATCCGAGCATGGCAATCTAAAACAAATCCGAGCCTACAACAATGCCAAAAAGGAATTGCTCTCATCTGCCCGTATTCTCAGCCAAAACCGCGGTGTTGTCAACTCGCAAAGTTCCATCAACACCGACATATTCAATAAATACATATCCTGTACACAGGACACACCACCGAATACAAATATCTCTGTCAGCGAGTTCATCGAGCAATTGCTCGATCGAACTACCCAACGACAACATGAATGTGTTAGCTCAATACAGAATGTAATCAACAACAACTTAGGTCCTGGTTAGACTCAATAGGACGAAGATGGTTATTTAGTTTTGGTTTTCATCTATTGAAAACAAATTTGACTTTAATCGGGTATATTTACCCATTTTGACACAAGTTCGTGGGGAGTTTTAAGGAGAAAATGATTGGGAAAATTGTATGACTTTTTTCCCTGTTCGTATTATTAAGGCGTAAGCGCATTCATTTTTTTAATGTTACCATTTTCTAGAATCTATTCTAATAATTATGTTTTAGATTTGTATTAAGAAATAGGGAAAAATGACAAAATTGAAAAACAAAAATAATAAAAAACCTAGCAGTGGATGGAGTCTTTATATTTATTACTACATATATTTTATAAATGAACATTATTGTATTTAAGTGTAATTTTGATAAAATGTGATTATATGAGTAAAATTCAAACAAGTGGATACAGGATGAATAAAGCACTCCGTATGCGATTTAATGTCAATTCTTAGTCGTTGTTCTTATTTAATTTCCTCTTACTCTTTTAGTATAAAAAAGTAAGATCAACACACTTATTAGTATAAAATTCACGCTGATCGCCAGCATTACTGAATACTTATTTAATTTATGCAGAACATAATGGACGTAGTACGAGTATTTTAGAACGACAAAAATCTTGGGTCCCCGTTATACATAGCTACGTACCTCTGAACATACATTGTCCAACGGATAATAAAGATGACGAGGTAAAGGACGCATGAAAATATTCGAAAATTTCTTATACTTCAACGTGAAATCGTACTCGGAGATTTCAACGAGAAAATAGGAAAAGAAACGGTTACAGGCCAGCAATAAGAAAAAAAAATCTCTATGGCTTAGTACATTGAGTTTCTCCAACTCAAAAAATATGAACATGAAAAATACAAGAGAATACACAAGACTATCATCGGATGGAGTAACGCGCAACCAAATTGATCATTTTTTGATAGATAAGAGACCATACCAACGTACCAGACGTTAAAGCATATAAAGGAACGGATTGCGATTCAGACCACATCCTTATCATCGCCAAAATTAAAAGGCGAATCCAAAATTGCAGAAACGGAACACAGATATAGGTATAGAAAGAATTAACGTTGAAAAGTTAAAGGACCCTCGAATGCAGCATCAATACCAGAACAAAATTAATAACCAAAATGCCCTTTGGCACAGAAACTAACGACGAAACAAGACAGGTAGAAGCAGTATGGTCAACAATAAATAGTGTTGCAAAGGAAGAAGGGGAACTAGGCCATTGCAAAGGCCCAAGAGGAAAGCCTTGGTTCGACGAAAGGATACCAAGCCAGAACAAGATTTATACGCAATAGCAATGAGGAGCTCGTTTCGGACAACGAAAGGGTTCCAGCCCAATGGAAGAAATATTTGATAACCCGCCTAATTATTGAGGACAAGCAGCTATGAAAATCGGTATTATCCACATAGCGAAAATTCAGGTGGAACTACCAACCATCGAGGAAGTTAAAGAAGCAATTCATCAACAACAATGGGCTCATCACAACTATATGGAACAATGAAATTATTCCCGAGGAATGGAAAAATTTGGTCGTCATTCCCGTATCTGGGGAATACCTCTGCTACCAAGTTGTTCCAAAGTGCTGTCAAATATTCTCTTCAACGACTGAGATTATACACTAAGGAAATAACTGGAGACTATGGCTCCAAGAGAAACCGCTTGACGAATGATCAGATTTTCAGTACAGAACAGCTTTTTGAAAAGAAATGGAAATTCCTCAAAACAGTCGATCAATTATTCACAGATCTTAAAAAATCATATGACTCGGGGTCGGTTAAATAGAACGTAAAATAGATTTCGAGTTTTTAAAACAAGAACTACAGCGAAAACTACACAATCGAAAACTCTGGGAGCATTTTCCAAAATCACGAAGACCAAAATGTGCCCATCCTACATGTAGAACAAATGGACAGTGGACAAATAGTGAGAAAAATTATTTCTTAGTGGAAAACGAAGAATAAAGACCACCAGGAAACCTGCGAAGGTGGGAGGGCAATATAAGGACCTAGAAGAGACGGAGCTTAACAGCGAAACAGGAAGGGAACACAGTTATTATAGGGTTTCTTGGCGAGGGGTTCTCAGTGAAGCTATTGACTTCCGAGTCTCAAATGCCGGTAATAATAATAATAATTTTTTTTTTTTTTGTGGAGGCTTCTGCTATCTGTTGGAGCACTCAGACACAAACACTGGTCCACTGTACCGCCAGACAGACACCTTAGATGTCATTAGAGCTCATGAAGAGCCAGAGCCAAGCTTCTTTTTATTCACTTATAATGTTTGCTTTTCACACAAGTGAACGGAACCTAAAGCTTAAAGCCGATTCCGAACGGCGAGAGCCGAGAAGCTTTTTCAAGGCAAGTGTACAACGGGGGGTTTTTCTAGTACCCCCCCGAGGAGGGACGCCGCGAAATAATTATTCGATGGCGTTGGTGTTATCGGGATCCGAACTCCCTCATCTTGCGTCAGCGGCCGACACACTACCCCCTGCCCTACGACGCTCCCTCAATAATAATAATAATAAACAAACAATATATGCAGAAGACGTCTAGTTGCGACCAATTTATCCATTGGGATTGCTGGCGATCGTAACTGAACGTTTCAGCACAGGCTTCTCTTTCACTGTACATTAGGCGACAAATACCAAATGCCCTTAAAATGATTCCAAAAATAAGGCTGTTATTGTTAATCGGTCAAAAGTATGCAGATCATCTACGTCTGTCCCAGCTCTTTGCAGATAGATTTTCGTTGGCCTAGAGACTAGCGTAGGAAGTTCACATATAGGCTTTAAACTCTTTACTTGACAATCAAAAGGGTGATAATAAGGGCGCTATTTCTGCCAATTCTATTTTTATATACATTCAGTTTTTGCGACATCAGGGATTTGTTTTCTTTTTTAGTTCAGATCGAAACTTGAAAAGTTAAGGTTTCCATTTTGGCCCAGATACATCAGAGTTCCGACTTCGTTTTTATTTTTTCGATCGGAACATGCTCAGAGTGGACTCCATGAGTTCAAAATTCACTAACCAAACAGTTAGAGTAAGACTTAGGTGCACCCATTTGACAGCAGAGAAAGCCAAAAAAGGCAATTCAAATGGAGGACAAAACTTGTTGTTCTGGCTTACAGGTAATATTTCCTAAAGGCTTTTTGTGCAAAAACTAATTTATTCTTTATATGATTATTTATTTTCTCTATCTATTTAAGATCACCGACAAAATAATCGTCAATTGATATATTTTAAATATTAACTATATGGTCGCTAATCACATGAGAGCAGCTAAGTTCTCAAGTATGTTTCGTAAACGGTCAGTTGTATAAATGGGAATCGGCCGTTTTCAAAATTTAAAGCTTTATTTCCGAAAACAGGATACAGGCGACCCAGGCCATGCAAGAGCGATCGAAAAAATGTCAATAGAGGTTGGGTAGGTCACTCGTTTCAATCCATCCATCCAACTCGTATAAAACCCTATAAACCATTCATTGAGCTAAATTCAAGCTAACTTAATCTAACTTGAAATCGAAGTAAAGATTCGAATTAACATTTCCCAGCGATAAGGAGGACGAGGGGTGGGTAGATAGAAGAGACAGGGATTTTGTACATTGCGGGGGTTGGTGTTAATAGAGACAGACTTGTTGAGAGTCAAGCAGTCAATGGTACCTGAAGAGAATCGATGTATGAAAAGAATGTCAGATACAATTCTTCTTTCCTCCAAATTGTTCATGTTGATTAGTTTAAGGCGGTCTTGATAGGGTGGTAGAATCAAAGGATTGCCCAGGGGAGACCTCGAAGAGCAAAACGTAGGAATCGGTGATGGATACTCTTGATTCTAAAAATGTGGGTTTGTTGGAAGGGGCCGGTCAAAGGTTATGTTAAAAGATCGAGTAAAATAAGGATTCTGCGTTGGAAGGGGCCGGTCAAAGGTTATGTTAAAAGATCGAGTAAAGTAAGGATTCGAGAATTCTGTAGACCATCGCTTCACGAATCCAAGTGCAGAATTAGCTTTAAGGATTATCTTATCGATGTGTGCCCGAAAATTTAGCTTCTGATTACATAATATGCCAAGATCACGGAACGGTGGAGATAGGTTGGGTATTGAGGAAATAGAGACGAGGAGGAGGTTTGATTCGTTTACGTGAAAAGGTGATTAATTGGCATTTGGAAATGTTAAGCTCCAAGCAATTTTTGGAACATCAGATGGAAGAACTATTGAGATTAGATTGAATAAGGGAAGAGTCATGACTGAAGGAAATGATCGTGAAGAACTTGGTGTCGTCGGCATATAGTGAGATGTGGGAATGTTTAATGACCATTTCAATATCGTTTATGTTAAGAACGAAATGAAGTGAACCTAAGTTGCTGCCTTGGGGAACACTGGAGGAAGCTAAAAAAGGGTTAGGGAAGGCAGATCTAAAACGAACAATGTAATAGCGATTTTACAGGTAAAAAAATATCCACTTCAAAGAAATGGGGTCGAAGCCATCGAGGACAATGAAATAATGAAATAATCGACTTCTTTCAACAAGGTTAGTGGTTGCACTCGTAGATCTGCATTTGTCTAGGGGAGATTAAAGACTAGCAGCGAAAACTTAGAGTTTCGTACAAAATACTCTCGAAAAGTTTGGGTATATGTGACAGTTTGGCAATGGAACGATAGTTGTTAACATCGTTCTTCGGACCTTTTTTGGGTATAGGGGTGACAAATGAGGTTTTCCATAAGCGGGGGAATTCACCTAGCGATAGGGATGGACTGACAATTTTCGAGAGAAGGAGAGAGAGGGTTGAAAGGCATTTCTTTAGAATGGCAGGAAGACCGTCACATCCAGAAGTAAATTCATCATTAAGTAGATTTAATTTGCTTTCGATGACATAAGAATCGACTGTGCGAGAAGAAATGGTCCAAGGGAAAAATTCAGTAAATAGTTGAAGTAAGTGAGGTCTGGAGCAAAAGGAATCGTCGGCAAAAGACTGTTTAAAATAGGTAGCGAAAAAGTTGGCGGTAATATTGGGGTCATTCGAGGTTTGGTCATGGATGGAGAGTGAGGTAGGACTTAGGATAATTTATAAGATTGGCTTGCGTTTCAGTTAAATAGCATTGATAAAGGGAGTTGTGAAGGGCGTTAAAGTGGAGATAGCAGCCCAGGTAGTTAGAAAAGTCATTAGGAGATTTAGTACGAGGGCAAAGGTGCTTTGTGAAATGGGAACTTAAAGAGAGATAGAATTAAATATTTCCCTGTAGAATATGGATATTGCATCATTTACGGTTTACAAAATTGAGAGAGGTATTCATTAATAGGGTGAAATTTTGCTTTGTGGAAATCGGAAAAAAAAGGAGAATAGTGAAAAAAGGAAAAGAGGAGGGGATGGTGGAAGTTATCGATGATTGAAAGGAAGAGGGAACAAAGTGAAACAGAAGAGTTGAGGGGATCAGCGGTCTTGTTGAATATGTTGCCTACCCATGTACGAGTAGTTTAGGACGCCACTAACTTGGCTAAGATTTGAATCTGCTAGTAACATTCTTTGGCGGGACAATGGACTATTAAAATACTAATGAGTTATTGCGTTCGACATAAATCTGTTGTAGTGGTATTTATGTCTCTAATTTTGGGTCTCATACTTTTTCATCAGTCCCAAACGCTCCTTGTCTTCTGTCGTCGAAATATACGAGGGTTGCTATTTATATTTTGAGCCTAATAATGAAAAGACAGTAAATTATTATCAAAAATGGCTTTATTGTTTTTCCAAGTATTCTCCGTGACACTTTTTCATGCGCTCGAACCAATTTTCGTAACACTTTTTCCACTCCGATTGAGGTACATCCAAAACATGGGTTTTAAATGCATCAACGACTTCTTCAGGCGCTGAAAAACATTGGCCCCGCAATTTATTTTTATACGCGGGATTAAAAAGAAGTCATTTGGTGCCACTATATAAGTCTATATGGAGGATGACCCATCAATTCGACGTTTTGGGCGGTCAAATAGGTGGTTGTTTCAGTCGATGTGTGAGAGCTTGCCTAGTCATGATGAAGGATGATCCTTCGTTGGCGCTTCTTTTTTCGTAATTCACCAAGCACTTCTGGAAAACAAGTGATTGTGTACCATTCAGAATTCACCGTTCTAGGTTTCTCTAACGGCACAGTTGTCACATGTCCACTTATTCTGAAGAAACAGGCGATTTTGTTTTTGTTTAGAAGTGCTTCGAACTTTTGTCGAATTTGGCTCATTTCGGAAGACCCATAAAGTGGATTACTGTTTTGTTTCGGGTCTGTGTAGATGTTGTATACAGCTTTTGATGCGCCGCGATTGTCATATTAGCTTTTGAGCTTTTGTCAAGTTATGCGGGATCCAACGCGAACAAATCCTTTTCACTGCTAAATGTTCATGAAATATCTTTTTGATGCTCGTCATACTAATGCCCAAGGATGCCTCAATCTCACGATAAGTCACATGACGATCTTGCAAGATCAGTTCGCACAACAATAATTGATTTTGGACTGCCTTCACGACTTTCATCCCTGAGCGAACTACGCCCACGATTAAATTCGTTACACCAGCATTTCACAGTGGCCAATGATGGGGCTTCATCGCCAAAAGTACAATTAAGTTGATTTATGCATTCCTGTCTTGATAATCCACGTCGAAAGTCGAAAAAAATCATCGCACGAAAATGTACACGAGTTACTTCCATAAACAACTGAAACAAAATTTACAAAGCACTGTAAACAACACAAATTGTGCTGATATGAAAAAAATTTCGGAAGAAAGTTATTGTTGAAAAGGTCAATCTTTCAATTGGAAATGGCGGATGGTGTCATTAGCACTTAGTGTTGTCAAGGCTCAAAATATAAATAGCAACATATGTAAAAGCCCCTCACCATAAATTTCTATAGTGATTAAACGGCTCTAAGCCGCAGGTTTTCATATTGAACCGAAGAAGAAAAGCATAGCTTCCCTCAAATGATGTCTTTCGGACTAGAATGTCGACATATTCAGGGACAAAAAATATGTGATATTGATAAAAGTTTTCAAATAATAACGAAGAGTCATTGCCCCAGTCCAAGCTTATCAAGTGACAATTTTGTCCACTATAAGCCGCTAGTGCCATCTATTGGAAAACGCTCGTTGTATTCCTATGATGGATGTAAAAACAAAATAAAAACGTCGATTGGCGATTATTGTAATACAAATTTTCATTCTTACGAAAAACACTTTCAAATTCCATTATTGTCCAGTTTAGTCATTTAAATGACGAATTTAAATTTGAACAGCTTTTTTTTACTAGCCATTTTTTTAAATAAAGCAATAACAATGAAAGACAGAAAAGTATTGTAATTCAATACATCCCCAATTCTATTTTCGTAGGAAACTTTTTCGATTTGAATTTGAATAAGCGGGAACAATGGCACAACCGCTTCCAGCTTCGTTCATCTTTGACACCAAATGTCAAATGTCAGTATATATTTTTATTGCACAGAAACGTCAAATAAGACAGCGGCCGCTCGCTAATTTCGCTTTCACATCCGCGCACTGTTATGTAAATTAATCACACCGTAGTGGGGATTTTGCTCTTAACATTGGACTTCCACTGATTCATCATCTTTGCCGCTCGCACTTCATACAACAAATTAGTTAACAATGGCTGTAAGTTTTGTTCCGACCGTGTCGGTAAGCGGTGCTCTCGATAATCCCGCTTTCGTATACCGATCCAACGCGTGCGGAGTGAAAGTTTGCTCGTTTAACCGAAATTTTCTTATAAAATTCAGACTATGTTGGCACGAGTATCGTTCTACCCGACCCTCTTGTACAATGTACTGATGGAGAAGGTGACTGCCAGAAATTGGTACGACCGCATCGATGAGAATGTGATCCTTGGAGCGCTCCCCTTCCGATCTATGGTAAACGAGGTAGGTGCGCAACTATATAAAAGCAAAGATGGTACCTAAATGAGCGGTTGCTTTACCACAGTTAATTAGCAGGGAAAACATGAAAGCGGTTGTTTCGATGAACGAAGACTATGAGCTGACAGTGTTCTCAAACAACACACAAAAATGGCAACTAATGGGCGTAGACTTTCTACAACTAGCAACTACAGACATTTTCGAATCGCCGTGCCAAGACAAGCTGTACAAAGGTGTCGAGTTTATAAACAGATATCTATCACTAAAGGACAGAATACCACATCTAAGCACAAGCTCAGTGCCCGAAAACCCTGGAACAGTATACGTGCACTGTAAAGCCGGCCGAACGCGTAGTGCTACGCTAGTCGGTTGCTACCTGATGCTGGTAAGGATGTGAAAACAAAAACACATGTGTACAAAGGCTAATTTGGATTTTTTCAGCGTCACGGATGGACACCGGACCGGGCGGTCGAGCACATGCGACAGTGTCGACCTCACATACTATTGCACACGAAACAATGGGACGCATTACGGCTATTCTATAAAACTAACATCGAATAAAAATCTTGACACTCAGCCAGGTGCTAATGTGTTGTGTTTATTTGATCATAGGTATTTGTCGTTATTTTGTTGTTAACTCTTAGTCAGATACAATTTGTTTTGGAAATACATTTACTTTTTAAGTCAAGCATAAACAATAATTTTTTGTGAAGAAATAAGCTTACTGGGGTAGGAATAACGATGTGGTCATGCGCGCTTTTCCACAATGAATACAGGAAGTGTATGGACCACAGCCGACCTGTTGATTGCGGTCAGATATCATAGAATTTCGCTGATTCATACGCTTTTGGCTTGTGACGCTCATAGACCTCACACCAAACTGAACCAATTTCTGTATTTCTTCTCATTCAAATGAGCCACAATGTCATTGACGTGTAAGCCTAATTTCAAAGTAAAACATAGGAACAGAAAAAAATCACAATGTATAGGTAAGATGCGTTTTTTGTGTACATTGCTATCTGCGGTCATGGGGGGTCAGATCCAAATATTTACCCATTCACCTTGTAATTAAATAACAAAGGATTTTCAAGGGTCTTCCGGTCTTTTTAAAATGTACTTTATTGAGTAACAGGTAGGTCGTTAGTAATCAGACATCAGATCAACAAAGCGTCCAGTTAGTTATACGACGTCAGCAGCAAGGCTAACCATAATAGGCAGAAGCAAGCAGAAGCTTACATATGTCAGAACCGAACGAAATTCTCTCCTCTGTTTCAACGAACAGTCAAGGTACCCACAATGAACAGATTGTGCAAGCAGAAGGAAAGGAACTGTCAAGTTGTTTTCCCACACCTTGGCTTTTTCCTTTTTGTTGAAATAAAAGCCATCTGCTTTATAATAGAGGCACTTATTGCCCTGCACAAGTGAAATCAACTTGTTAACGTATTCGTATTCCATATTTATTTTATCTTTTTTCTCTTTCCTAACCTCAAATGTCACTTGTCAAAAATTCCGTCCGTCATGTCTTCTTTCAAGAAGACCTTCCGTATGCTCGCATCAGTTAACGAACATTTAACGAAACGTCGTATCTTCCCATGTAAGAAGACATTCCCCTCTGCCCTTTAAGGCCTAACCATAATAGGCAGGAGCAAGCAGAAGCTTATGTCAGAACCGAACGAAATTCTCCCCTCTGTTTCAACGAACCGTCACGATACCCATAATAGACAGGAGCAACAGGAGCAAGCAGAAGGAAAGGAACTGTCAAATTGTTTTCCCACAACTTGGCTTTTTCCTTTTTGTTGAAATAAAAGCCATCTGCTTTATCATAGAGGCACTTATTTTCCTGCACAAGTGAAATTAACTTGTTAATAAATTCGTATCCCATCTTCTTTTCCTTTTTATCGGCGTCGTTATGGTCAGAAGTGTAGGACCATAACCTTCCCACTTAACTGCATTCCTACTGGTCCGCTTGTGGGGTCCGCCGGTTTGACCTCAGAAAGTAGCGGCAGGCTTCCCGGTTTGGGATTACTTCATCGCTGAGGCCAATCAAATGCTGGTGTTTTTGCATTTGTTTGCACCAATTGTTTTTCGGCCTGCCTTTTTTGCGTGTTGAAATTGGAATGTTGATTGATAGCGCCTTTTGGACGGGGTTCAAAGGATCTCTCCTTTGAACATGGCAATACCAACTGAGTCGGTCGCGCTCTATATTTCTTGTGATGGTTTCTTTTACGTGGAGGCTTCCTCGGATCTTTGAACTTCTAATTCTGTCACGCTTTGTTACTACCGCTGTCATGCGAAGCATCTTCATCTCAGTTGCCGTTAATTTGCTCTCATACTTTTTGTGCATTGTCCAGCATTGTGAACCGTATGTGAGCGCCGGACGTACAACTGAAGTATAGAGCCTTCCTTTCAGCTTAGGAGGCATTTTTCGATCACAGAAGATGGCGGAGTTTTCCCGCCACTTCATCCACCCTACGCTTGCGCGATGTTTGATGTCGTCATCACAAGTTGCTTCTCTATTAATCATAGATCCCAGATATTTAAACTTTTCACACTTGGGAAGCACTCTTCCATTCAAATAAATGTCTGGAATAGGCTGATGAGGGTCAGAGAACGGGCAGCACAGATACTCTGTCTTCTTTGAACTAATACGATACCCGTGTCCCTCAAAAATGTCCACCCACACATCAAGTGCTCGTTGTAGGGACGCCTGATAATCACTTATAATGGCTCCATCGTCAGCAAAGAATAGCTGGTGCACATTGGGGTCCGTCACTTTTCCTTCAAGCAAGCAACCAAGGACTGCTATAAAGAGCAGTGGGCTGAGGACGCTCCCTTGGTGTACACCGACTTTGATTGCGAACTCTTCGGTGACTCCTGCGGTGCATCTTACTCTTGTCGTTGCTCTTTCGTACATGTCCAGAATCACTCGCACGTAGGTTTCTGGAACTCCTTTTTGTCTTAGCGCTACCCATAAAAGATCTCTTGGTTGCCGGTCAAAGGCCTTCTCGAAATCAACCAACACCATATGCAAGTCCTTTGAAGAATCACGATGCTTTTCCATCATGATCCTTATACTTTGGATTGCATCTGTTGTTGATTTACCCGAGACAAACCCGCACTGGTCATCAGATAGTCGTATTATTTTTCGCAGTCGGCTATCTAATACCCGTTCAACGATCTTCATGGTGTGCGACATCAGCTTGACAGAACGGTAGTTATCACAATTTCTCGTATCACCCTTTCCTTTCTGCAATGGAAGAAGATAGCTTTCCCTCCATTGATTAGGCATAGTGTCGCCTCTCATAAGTTTGGAGATAAGAACCATGAGCCATCTAGACCCGATGTCTCCCATCTTTTTCCAGAACTCAGAGGGTATTCCGTCCGGCCCAACAGCTTTTCTTTTCTTGGAGTTTTTAACCGCGTACCGAACTTCTTCGACTGTGATGTCGGATATTTCGGCATGATTCGGGCCGGCTCTTGGAAAGTACACTCGGGGAAACTGTTCGTTCAGAAGTTCCTCGCAATACTGTCGCCATCTGTGGAGAATTTTTTCGTCTTCCACAAGGAGTTGGCCTTCAGCATTGTTAATAAACTTTGGGAAACGAATCTCCTGAGCATTTCTTCTTCTCTGGGCGGCTATCTTAAAGATATTTGCTCCTTTGTTCAAATTGTTTTGTCGAAGCTCCTGGGTAGCCTGGTTCCTGTCAGACGCGGAAGACGATATTTCTTCCAACTCCTGATAGAGGCCTTCCATGCTTTTCGCTTTGAATTCGGCGCATTTTTTCTTCGCGATACCTTTGCAACATCTATATACCTTTTCACGGCGAGCTTTTTCCTCTCTATTAGTAGAAGAGCACTTTGACCAAGCTTGGAAAGCCATTTTCTTTTCGTGTATCACTGCTTTGGCTTCGTCTGCCCACCACCAGGTTTCTTTTGCCTCGTATCCCATATTTACTTTTATCTTTTTACTCTTTCCCAACCTCAAATGTCACTTGTCAAAAATTCCATCCGTCATGTCTTCTTTCAAGAAGACCTTCCTTCTGCTCGCATCAGTTAACGAACATTTAACGAAACGTCACATCTGTCCATTATGGGGATGTCATAGGCTTTGCATGTAAGAAGACATTGCCCTCTGCTTGCTCCTGTCTATTATGGTTGGGCCTTAAGGATGGCTTGACAGTAATTCACACGTGACTGACAGTCAGCATTAACTTATGTACCGCTTGCACTTTGTACAGGGACATGTGTCAGTCTTTCACTAAAATTCGCTGTAGGGTCCGTCTGAATGATGCCCAATTGTGTGGCTTCTGGTTGTGCTTCGGATCATTATCCTGGTATAACTTGTATTGCAGCTTTTCAGAATTTTCGGGATTAACAAATCCGCAACTTGCAGCAATTTTGGATAACTCATTTTGGGGTATGTCCAAATAACACTCCTTAGGTTATATTAAAGAAGGGGAGTGTGATGGTTAAGCCTCACTTCCACTCGGAGGCCAAAAGGCACATTCTGATTCCCTTTATTTGTGGAGTACACATATAATTAACCTGTCCTATCACGTGGTGGCTGAAACCACTCCGTACACTTTATGAATTTTAGAAGATCCGATATATCTGCATTTGCCGCGTCTGCAATCTCTATAAAGAATCTTTGGCCCAGCGACGCTAGGCTTCGATTCTGGAGAGCTGGGCAGTGGCAAAGCAGATGTTGGATCGTCTCAGTTTCTTCCTCATCGCCGCAGCTCCGGCAAAGATCGCTGGTTCCCGAGTCCCATTTCCGGAGCATTGCACCAATGGGACAGTGTCCTGTGATCACTCCGACGAGCATACGGATCGAGTTTCGGTCCAGCGCCAAGAGCTTCTTTGTTTTCCCGATATTGAGGCCACGATGATCTTGTCGTGTAGCTGTCGTTTCTTGTAAGCCAAAACGAGTTGGCTTCTTTAGTGATTATGTCATTTATGATCCGGTATAATGCGCTGATCGGTGGTTGCAATGACGTGTCCGCTTCGCTGATGTCCAGTTCAGACCCTTGCCTGGAAAATTCGTCCGCTCTTTCGTTCCCTGCGATTGAGCTGTGACCCGGGACCCAGCAGAGTTTGACTTTGTGGTGTCTGATGGACTTCAGTAAGTCGCGACTTTTCATGACAGCCTTTGATCTCGTTATACAGGATTCTATTGACTTACAAAGGACAGGATTTATTGAAAGCCGCTTTCAGAATTCTCACAACATTATGGTACATTTGTGGTGGGCATCCGATGCTGTGCTTACCATTTCGAGCCTGAGAAATTCGTGAAACATAGACTTGTGACTCGATAGCCTGCATATTGATTTATTTTTGAACGAAAGGACTTACTTACTGTCTTACTGCACTGACGAAGCTAGTAAAGGACCTGGTAAAATTCTGTCAAGGGAAAGAGAAGAACCTTATCATAGGCTGTGATGCCAATGCCCACAGCACACTGTGGGGAAGCAGCGAGAACAAGGCAAGCGGTGAGTTCCTTTTAGAATTTATTGTAGATACTAACCTGGAGATAGCGAATAAAGGTAAAAAACCAATCTCCTAAAACTCCATAAAAGAAGGGATGTTCTAGACCTTACACTTGTTACTAACAAAGCATCTCACATGATCAAAGAATGGCAGGTCTCTAAAGAAGCTTCCTTCTTAGACCACAGCCATATCAAATTCAAATTAAGAATGGGTCGAGTAGAAACCCTAGAAATACTACTTAACAATAAATTACTAGGAAAACACCTGAACACAAATACTTCTGAGGAACTTGACAACTTTGTTCTATTCCTAATGGACACGATGATATCTTCCCACCGGAAACGGCAAGAGTTTACAAAGCGCTCTCCAAGGCAACCACGATTCACTTGGTCTACTTCAAGACCTGGATGGTAGTCTGGCGCATAATTTTACAGACACCCTAGAGCTACATCTAAAGACTCACTTTCCCGGGTGTATTGTGCAATTGGTGCAAATGTCATCTTCAACAATGGTAGAAATCCCAACGTAAGCAAATACATGAACGGCTTCAAACCATTCAAAGCCCCTGATGTGGATGGTATTGTCCCTGCACTTTTAATACACTCCTCCAACAAGCTAAATGCTTCTTCTTCTTCTTTTCCTTTTTCCGGCGTTTTCATGGTCAGAAGTGTAGGACCATAACCTTCCCACTTAACTGCATTCCTACTGGCCCGCTTGTGGGGTCCGCCGGTTTGACCTCAGAAAGTAGCGGCAGGCTTCCCGGTTTGGGATTACTTCATCGCTGAGGCCAATCAAATGCTGGTGTTTTTGCATTTGTTTGCACCAATTGTTTTTCGGCCTGCCTTTTTTTTTGTGACACGGGCATGCCCCAATTTTTTTTATTTGATCTTACTCTTACAACACCGGTGATCTCCAGTCGTGTCAACCCACTGATTTGCATGTACACTTGTGGGGCAGTTTAATGGTGGTATATGTGTGCCTAGGCTCACCTTGGTGTTTTCTAAATTGCCTAGATGTGATTTTTGTTTACCTTTGTTTTAGTCGCCTTTTACGACAAGCGAGAGGTATCGCTGCAATAATATTCTTAACCCGTCCCTCCAACAAGCTAAATGCTATTCTGGTTAAAATAATCCGAACAAGCCTTATAACCAATTATATACCACTTAAGTGGAGAATGGTCAGGGTAATATTTATACGCAAAGTTGGCAACAAACCAACCGAAAACCTCAAATCCTATCGACCAATCAGTCTCTGCTCATTTTTACTGAGAATGACAGAAAAACTGATAGAACTGGTCATAAGATCAACACTGAAAAACATAGCACTCCACAAACTACAATTTGTGTATCAAAAAAGAAAATCTACAATAACGGCCTCAAGTGGATAAACGTCATGTTAAAAGAAAAGCATATAACAGCCAAATTAGCACATCAGAGGTAATGATCAGGTTGCCCGCAGGGAGTGTTTTATCCCCGCTTCTATCGTCAGTTCTAGTAGACGAATTTCTCTGTGTATAATACTCAATAACAATGACTTTACAACCATCGGATGATAAAACCATAATCATAAAAGGAAAACATGAGGTAATCATAGGAAACCTCATGCAAAGAGCCCTAGAAATAACCTGGAACTGGTGCGAGAAAGAAGGACTCTCCATCAATCCCAGCAAAACACACATAATTCGATTCACTAAAATAAGAACAAATAATCTTCAAACTTCAAAGACACCTGCATTGCATTAAAGGAAGAGATAAAGTTTCTAGGAATAATACTGGACCAAAAGCTCTCTTGGAATGCACACATAAACAAAATATACTCAAAGGCGATCAAAGCTCTATGGGCCCTAAAACATCTAGAAATTCTTAAAAGAGTGGACGACTTTAGTGAGCTAACTCGAGTGTGTAATCTGATGTTCCCTGAGTTCAACTTTAAAAAATACTACGAAGTTTTCATACCAAGTAGAGAAGAATGGAGCCCAGAAATGGTACACAGATGGGTCGAAATCTGAAAACAAGGTAGGGGCTGGTGTAATAGGACCAAAATGTAGCCTACACATTCCCCTCTGCAATGAGTCAACTATATTTCAGGCTGAGCTATTTGCAACTCTAAGGCTGTCTGCAAATGTCAGAAAATACTAAGCAAACTGGCTATAAATAACAGACTAAAGCTAATCTGGGCGCCAGGTCATGAAAACAATGAAAAGGCTGACATACAAGCCAAGAAAGCTGCTCAGATACCTTTTACGGAGATATCCCCCCTTTATGGTTTTGACAGCTCAGACATAAACCTGCACTTACACAAATGGGTCATAAAACACTCATAAATGTTCATAGAACAAAATCACAATCCCAAACGTGTCAAAGTAGCTCTAGAACTAAATAAAGCCGACCTAAGAGTGCTATGTGAGCCACTAACAGGACACGGAGCATCAACTACCGCCTTTATAAAATGGGTCTTAGTTACACAGAAATCTGCGGGTGTTGTGCGCAGGCCAAGAAAACCATGGAACACATACTGACCTCATGCCCAAACCTTGCCCGAGAAAGATTCAAAATGACAAGTAACACAATCATATCAGGAAAAGGCTTCCAAGAAATCCCATCTAGAGAAGTTGTCAAATTCTTGAAGGTAGCACTCAAATCATAGATCAAAGAAGGGAATACAATAGATCTTTATGGTTGCAATACTAGTGTCATCAGGTGACACACCCCGAGTTCTTCAATTCAATTCAATACTGTACTGACAATTAATGCAAATAATTAAGTCTCTCTGTCGCGGCTAATAACAAGAGCTTAACTTGAGGTTCAAAACCCCAGGTTTTACAGAAACAGGTAGTGACAGGACTATATTGCTTTGATTGCTCCTAACTTCATATGAGAATTCAATGTTTGCATCAATTTGAGTGACTAGGCAAGAGTTTACTTCTTTTTCGTAGTCAAAAAAATAAAGTTAATCAAAATTGTTGCCATTTGTCCGTGCCTAAATAGTGATGTTTCGTTACTCGAAGGCCCATATGCATAAGGGTTCATATCTCTAATTAGGAGAGAAATTTCAATGTTTTTTTTTTACAAAATTGCTTCATTAATCTAAGCTCTAAGTTACCATTTCTATAAGAATCTCTATTCAATTTCACATTTTTGTGCCTTTAACACCATAGTAAAGCCTTTTCTTGGCCACTTTGCTGACTCTGAAACTGGTCAGCTGGCCGGATGAATTGTGAATTACACAATGAATGACTAATATTACATACCAACATGATGAGCTGCTCTGTGAAAAAGCACTTGAAACTTCACAAGGCCTCTGCGCTTAAAATGACATTGTAAAAGCAAATATGTATCTCTCATATTAAATGTTATGATATTTCACGGTAATTTTACGTGGTATCCGAACGTTATCAGTTGTTTTTGTGAAGTACTACACGCAAGACAAAATGCGTTTATCACAATCTGATTTGATCGGTTCAAGAGGCTTCTTTAAATCATGCTCATGATTTCCTATAAATTGCAAGCGACTCTATCCAATAGCCATCAGTTAAAGTGTGTATACCGCCACAGTAATTATGAAATCCTTTGGTAAGACTGAATAAAATTATTTCTAAGCCAAATTGTAATTTTCTAAAAAATTGCAGTAGTTTTTGGAATCTTACTGGCAATAGCACTCAGTGCTTATGGAACTGATATAGGTGATGGACGTCCTGGATGCAAGACTGATGAAGAGATGAAAACAATCTTGTACAGAAACAACTGGGATCCGACAGCTTATTGGAAATGTGAGGCTAGAAATAGTGCTGCTACCCCCGTAAGATGTCCTGACCAACAAGCGTTCCAGGACAGTCAAAAACAATGTGTTTCATGGGCCCAGTGGCAATGGGAGGAGACGCGTAATCCACCAAGCCAGCCTTAGAAAGGTGCATCTAATAATCAACAATCTGTAATAAATCTTTCAGCTATTCATGAGTAATAAATATTTTCAAAACACAAGGTTATGTCTATATTTCATCGTTTTAACCAACCTTAAACTTATAATAGATTTATAGAGGCACATTTTAATGCTGAAACTCTATTTTAGATTTCTCATATCTGCATCTAATCACTACGGTCATTTGGTCAACTTGGGTAATACTTTCAGCAATCGAACTCTGGGGTTTAGGTTGCCAAAGGGGAAAACATTTAAGTCTCTATCTAACAACTCCACTCGCAACTCCTAACTCTATGTCAGTCGAAGTCGAGAAAGACCACCAAACTTCATGCAGAAAGCTGCAGCCGCAAGAGACCGCCAGGAGCTTTACCAATCATGTCTTCCTCAAGTTCTCTAAAGAACCGAATATGCACCAACCATAAAACAGCAAGAAACATACGCTTCTGAGGAATAGAAGGGCACTGAAAGGGCAAGATGGAAAAGATGGGGAAATGGTATTGCAAAAAAAGGATAACGAGCATGCCAAGACTATAAAGCCAGAACGACACCTACAGAGATGAAAACGGAAAAATTGTAATGAAGTCACAGTGGATGTTGAGAAAATGAAAAGAACACTTCTGCAGACTGAATAGCAGCAATGATAGACAAACCATTCACACTGACAAACGAGAGTGAAGTCCGTCTTGCCGATAGAGACGAGGCGAGGACCACGATCACCAAAGCTGTGGTCTCATAAAACTACTGGAATTGGTTGAATAAAATCACCAACTTATCTGTAAGATATGGTTATTGTGGATAACCAAAGTGATGGACTCCGATAACTGTGGTTTTAGGTTAGGAAAATCCACGATAGGCCAAAACTATGGCAAACGTTGGAGAGAACTTACTTTTTTCTAGGCAAGTGAACAACAGGAGGTTTTGCCAGTACCCCGCCGAGGGACGCCGCGAAATAATCATTCGATGGCGTTGGTGTTATCGGGATCCGAACTCGGTCATCTTAAGTCAGCGGCCGACACACTACCTACTGCGCCACGGCACTGTGGCTTGATTTTCGTGGGGGCAAACACCCCTATTTATTGAGCTTTATTCAAGCTAGCTTTATCTAACTTAATAACTAAAAAGAACGGGTAGGGGGCGCGATCCTTAGAAACTATGAATGATAGAAGGGAAGGCTTTTAAGAAGACGGAGAAGGCATGGAATGCTGAGGTTGAAATCGAAGTTAATATTCGAATTAACACTTCTCAATCGTATGAGGCGGGATAGATAGAAGAGACGAAAATTGCGTGCATTACGAGGGTTAGTGATAAGAGATATTGAGTTATAAAAGTACCTGCTAGAGGTCTATGAATGAGCAGGATATCAGATACCCTTTTTATTCAACCTATTCAAATTGATTAGTTTAAGACTGTCTGATAGGGCGCTAAGAACAAAAGATTGTTCCAGGGCAGACCTCGAAGAGCAAAATGTAGGTACGGACGTTGGATGCTCTCAATTCTAGATATGTATGTGGGTCTGTTGAGGGATCGAGTCTCGTAGGAATTGGAAAATTCTTTAGGCCAACGAAACCGAGTGCTCGGTTGGCTTTAAGAATTATATCGTCAGTATGTGCGCGGAAATTGAGCTCTTGGCCACTTAGTATGCCAAGATCGTTGATAACCTGAACGGTGAAGATGAGCTTATAATTGAGAGAGGAGGAAGTTTGATTTGTTTTCGTGGAAAGCTGATTTATTGGCATTTGGAAAGCTCTTAGCAATTTTTGAAGCACCAGATAGAAAAGCTGTTGAGATCCGATTAAATAAGGGAAGAATCTTGTTGCGAGGAAATGGTCTTGAGGAGCTTGGTGTCGTCGGGGTACAGTGAGAGGTGGGAATGTTTGATGACAAACGCAATGTCATTAATGGTAAAAATGAAAAGAAGTGGACCTAGGTGTCTGCCTTGGGGAACGCCGGAAGAAGCTAAGAAAGGGTTAGAAAAGGCAGATCTTAAACGAACACTGTAGTAACGGTTTTTTTAAATAAGAAAATATCCACTTCAACGCAGTGTATTCAAAACCAAGGGAAGACAGTTTGAAGACTAGTAGTTTGTGGGAGACTTTGTCGAATGCTTTACTTAAATCAGTTGAAATGACGTTGACTTCATTACCATTCCATAATGCTGAGAGGGTAAAGGACACAAATTCGACAAGGTGGTTGTAGATATGCATGTAAGGAAGCCATGTGGTTTAGAAAAGATTATAGTTTGCAGTGAAAACTTAGTGTGTCATACAAAGTACTTTCAAAAAGTTTGGGTATATGTGACAGTTTGGCTTGGTTTACTTTAGTTAGCAATGTGGGCTGTGAGGGTCTTAAGTAACAGGAGGCAAGATAAAGTTTCCGTTTAGGGAGACTTGTTGAGTCACTAGTGAAGTTGAAGAGTGGAATTGAAGTGGAATTCAACGATTTGAAGGGCAAGGGATTATAGCGATGTGGATTGCAAAGAGAGCTCCGCAATCATTCGGATCGGCACAGTTGTCGCCTCCATCGGCCCAACACAGAATGAAACCGAGGTGAATAGCTCGCTGTCTCCAATACTGGAGCATAGATTCGTTTCAGTTAGGTTAATAATATCGTAAGGTAGGTTTTGGGAATTAAGGAGAGAAGGTTTTGGTGCGTAATTCTTTTACACATTGGTAGTAGAAGGATATGTTTTTGTAAGAAATATTCGATAGGTGGGTTAGAATGTAAAATAGTTTTTTGAAATTAGAGCGGGTGCTTTGCAAGTGTGCGATGAGCCTTGAACTGGTATGGGCGGCGAAGGTGGAGAGGCCGTTATTTACATCAATGGGAGACATATTAAGATTTTCGTGAAACCGGATAAGGGTCTTTATTAACGCGTAGGATCTGTGGATCTTCCTACGTACTGAAGATACTCAGGAGACTTATTGACTGGAGATTTACCGGGTACGTTAGTCCTGGGGATGGGTTGCGCCACCGCTGTCTCCCAATGCACAGTTCCGGCAGTTTTCGTCATGAAATCATCTTTGAACCTGCTAAAACCAAGGTTCTCCGACCAATAATGAATATGGTGAGGCGGGACGACTTTACTATAGTAAAAAAAAATCAACCTCGAGTTGAGTTTTGACATGGACGAACCATTTTTATATCCACAATTGAAAACATTGTATTATTTGATAGCAAGCTGGACAATTGCAGTCCTTGAAAAAATACGTGCGTCTCGCAACCAATATATGTAGCGTGTAGTTTATACACTGCGTTTCACTTGATTCAATATCTTTTGAATGATAAGCTCAAAAAGTAAAACAAAAAAAAAAGTTTTGTTTCATTTGAATAGCACTTTTTTTTAGCATATTTAACAAAATTTTTAGTAATATGGATAGGTTTTTAACTGTTAAGAATGTAATATAAGTTAGAAAAAAATATTTTAGTAATGGATGGAGGCTCCCCGATTTAAAATAACCTCGTAGATCCATTTGTCTAGGGAATCAGACTCTTAATATAATTCAAAGAAATTGTATCACACGCTCACTTAACGGCTTCAATTAATTCAGGTTTTGTAGAAAACTGTTTCCCAGATTCATAAACTTTTTTGGCCAGCCACCCCTATACATTTTCTATGTTTAAATCTGGTGAGTATAGTGACCAATTCAGAAGAGCGACTTTTTTTGGACTCAATCCAAGATTTTACAACACGAGCATTGTGAATAGGAGCATTGTTGAATCAATAAAACTTTGTACAAATCTGTGAACCCCAACCAATGCAAAAACACGTTTTAGTTTATTTACTTCATATTTTATTTCCTTAACATAATTGTAGATACAAATAGATTTAAAGTAAGAAGAGTGGATGATTATAGATTCTACAAACTATTATAGGTAGTCGTACATTACTTTCAAGCATTTTGTCTTATCTATTGTTATTTCGACGCCCCAAACAAAGTCGTCTGTTCGCATGCTTCAGTAATGTACCAAACCTAAAGAAAAGAGAAGAAAATCGCCTTGTTTCCTTCCCCATTTATCCCATATACACACATTAATGAACATAAACTCCACAAATATGTTAAAAAATAGTAAAAAAAAAATATTTACCCCCACACAAGAATCCTAAAAAGAGAAACCCACATGAGCGTAACTTACTTGTATCTTCGGTCTTCGTACAATTTTTTTTTGTTTATGATAACTACGCATAAATCAGAACAATTATGTAACTGTAAAAATGTCAATTGAATAGGTTAATTAGAGAGATTATTCGGATCCGGAGTCGGGTGCGAACGGTCGTTACATCTAACGTATGTAATTCTTGTTTGTTTTGTTGCCTGTGTCGTGTGGTGTTTGTAGGAAACTGAATATAAACGCGAAACTGTGTAATGCTACATTAAAATGTACGGCTAAGTATGATTTAATCTTCCATGCTTTCGTTATTTCGGTCGGGCGACATGTTTCCATTTTTCGGCGAGTTCGACCGTGAGCGGGATTTATTGTTTTCTGATCCGGAACGATCCCTGAGGGCGAATGGAAAAAGAATATTAATTTTGATTGGTGCCTTAGATGGAATGACATAAGATAATGAGAAAACACTTACCGCGAGTGTGAATCTTCCCTAGACTTGGAGCGAGACCTTGAACGGGATTCACGCTTCGAGTGTGAACGAGATCGGGAACGCGACTCGCGTTTCATGGAACGAGAGCGGGAGCGGGACTTTGACTTGGATTTGGACACATCTCTGGATTTGCTACTAAATAAGTAAAAAAAAAAAAAATTATTTTCCTTCAGTTAATGTCCTTTTAGGTCGAAATCAACTTACTGTGATCGTGATCTTGAGCGCGATTTCACGACCGACTTTGACTTGGAACGGGGTCCACGAGACTTTGATCGGCTACGTGACTTTGAGCGTGATCGCGAAGATCGGTGGGACCTTGAACGGGAACGTCTGCGGGAACGAGACCGCGAACGCGAGCTAGACGAACGAGATCGACCACGTCCGCCACTACGTCCTCCGCGACGATCCTCGACCAAACGGATGCGACGACCATTCAATTCGGTATCGTCCAGCTTCTCAATGGCTGTCTTCATATCGGACAGCGAGGCAAACTCGACGACACTGCAAGACCCAAAGGAGGGAATAAAAATATCATAATAGAACAGATGAAAGGTTAAAGACATTCAACTCACCCTTCATTACGCCTTTGCTTATGCGCGTCTGCATAAGTAACTTCACCAGCCTGGCGCATGTAGTCTTTCAAATCCTAAATTATTCATAAAACAAACAAAAAAAAATAAATAAATAAAATTAATACGAATGTTCCGCTTATACTCAACACAAGAAAAAAATCGAAAAAAAAAATATTCTACGTCACAAGAAAACTGTACGGAACGTGTCGGACCGACAACTCAAACTTCGGCATCGAGCTCGGCGGGAAGATCCGATTGTGCTTGGGGACTTTTGACAATACATAGCTGTGATACTTCTAGCCTCTCTCTCTCTCTCTCTCTTTCTCTCACTCTTTTCCTTCATCTCTCACTGGAGGGCGGTGTGGGAATTACTGACTGTCTTTATCGTGGGAGGGCAAATACGTGTGTGTGCGTCGTCGTCGCCTTCCATTTGAGATCAAAGTGAAATAGAAACCTAATCTGTCTGATTCCATACATAGTCCGCAGAAAATCTCCCCATCGAACCATGCCAAAGAATACGTTGCATACGGTCGAGATACGTACCCAGTGTTTCTTGTGCATTCGCGTTGACGCAAATTAAACGAAAATTAAAACAAATATTTGAAGAGTACGATATGATTATTGAATATAAAATTTCTTTAGCGATGCAATGATTTAAAAAATGGTCTTTTGTTCTTACTTAGGATGACAAATAACTTCTTTTTGTTCTCTAGCTTAAACCCTTTTGTTTTCGAGCACAATCGAGTAGGCACGCACGCAACACAAGCCTTGGTAGTGTGAATAGTTGGGGGTTGACGACCAGTTTTGACAAGATGGTGGTTTGCATTTTCAATACCTCCATGCATATGATCAATCAGTTTTAAGCAGTGGAGGGGGCCTTGTTTCGTTTAGGAATGCTCACCACCCATACAATTATATGTCTAACCGTCCAGGCCAGGTCCCTAGATTCGACTGCACACATATTGTGTAGATATTGATTAGATGTTAAGCGTGAAACCCAATGGACATCTCGTCTCATCTGTGCCCGGACGCATCGGATGGATGGATGGATTACAATCGTAGCCATATAGCCATAGTCGTAGTAGTTAGCGCGGTTCGATATGCCCCCTTGATTTGATGGTAGATTTATGATTAATATGTACCAAGAGTCCAGAGCCAGAATCGCAAGCACTTAATGTGGACCAACCGAGAGACGCTTCAGACTGAAAAAAAATATATACATACAAAAAAAACTTGTCATTGTCCTGTCCGTTTGTCTGTCGGGTCAGTTTGTTCGTGTGAAACAGTTGATCGTCCTTCTTTTTCTCTTTGCAAGATGGCCCAAGCACACAACCATCAGTAGGTGGTAGAGGTAGATAAGGTAGACCGAACGAACACAGCACGCATCGGAAGATTGAGAACGTCATCGATCGGCTAGTCACGCAGACATCAGAAGTGAAAGTGTTCGTCGCAGGCTGTCCTCTGGGGGCGCATTTGCATTGCCATTATTTGTTCGCACACACCGCACAACACATGGATTGACCGTGAGGGGGGCATCCTTTAAAAACTAAATTTTACTTTGTTATTTACAAAATATTTTTTTTTTGAAGACACATCTATGATGTGCCCACAGCTGTTTTTTTTTTTTTTTTTTTTTAATAGATTTATACTTTAGTAGAACGTTTTAAATACCAAATAATGAATTTTGCGAATGACCCGGAGAGTAGCTTTGACCCAGTTCCGACCAATTGAGGGGGAGGAGAACAGTTTTGCATGTCATCTCGACCGTGAAACGTTTTGTTTTTGGTTTGGACATCTCTGACACTTGGGGATGACTGCTTTTATCAAAGTTAACTTCTTTTGAGAGCTCGCTCGAACAGCGCAACATTTCGGACACAGTTGTGTAAATGAAAGACTTTTTGCGCAAAGAACCAACCACAATACATCCATGTATCACGCTATGGGAGGACCATTGGTAGTAGATCGTACACACATCAAAACCTGGCGTTGACTATGATGACCGGTTGTTGATTTGCTCAGTACTTAGCTCTGGTGCATTGGGATGCTTGATATATGTATATTTGCATTCGTAAACTAGACCTCATGATTTTAAGTTGCAGCTTCCCTGGTTTGGCGGCTATGAAAAGGGTTGACGACTTTGACTTGGCACGAAGACACTCGTGTATAAGTAGGGAACATATTATTTACGATGTGTAAATCACCGTCATCAGCCAGCAATCGGGTTGGGTATTAATTCTGTTACTGATCTAATAAACATCTGAGCCTCGTCTACGTCTTGAATCTTAGGACCACTCGATTTTTGTTTTTTTTTTGTGTTAGATAAGACGACTCTCTGCCTGTAACCAGATGAAACTTGTTGACCTAAAACAGGAGTAGACTATCCCCACCAAATCCCCATTAGGCCATAGGGTGTAACACACATCGAAAGTGCTATGCTGTCAACACGCACGTCATCCTAGCGTCGGTGGATAGTACACGTGACATCTGTCACTCGCTTCAATGGAATCAAGGACACTTCGCTTAATGCATCTGGACATCAGAGAGGATCCACCAGATCCACCACCCGGCTGTTTATTATCTATTCTTATTTTTGTTTTTTTTTTTAGTTTAAGGGGCCGAGTTAGATGGCAATGGCTGCTTCGTTATTACACCAGCGGGACCCACACACGTCTCGGTAAGTCATCTTCGAAAAGCTTGCGTTGATTGCTCACAAATGGCGCCCAGACCACTTCCACTTTCCCTCAGAAGGACACACACACACTTGGGAGAGTAGTCACCATCGGATTGCCTGCCTCGAATTTGTCATCGCGACCCAATTTTATTTGTTGGTTGCAATTCTTCGGAAAAAATAATTTAATGACCGCTTTAAATTATTTTTTACGAAATCATTTTGTTTTAATAAAAAAAAAATGACTAAACATACATACATACATAGGATTCTGACATACTATATACATAGGGATGTATGATAATCCTCAGATAGAAATAAAACAACAAAAAAAAATTAACGAAGGAGGACATAAGGCTACAACTCTACAAAATAAAAAATAAAATAAAGTGTTATAAAACGATGAGGGGGGCGTTAAGTAGAGTGAGGATAAAGCATATTCCATATTCCTGTGCCAAAAAGGATTCATGCAAATAGACCTTCCTTCAGTTTTAGTTAGCTCTTCACTTAAGATTTGTTGCTTTACATCTACTTTAAGTCTGTAAGCACAATTATCCTTATTTTTTCTGTACTTGTTTTTAAGGAACGAAATGCATTCAATATGGAAAAATCGTATATGCCCTCTTCCTAATGTTATTCCAATCCTAACTCGACGAACCTCCTGCTAATAAGTTGGCCACTTAAGTCTATTCTCGGACTTAGACATAATGAATGCATTGCCAATCATATTTACTACTCTCTCAACTTCCACGAGTGGAAGGATAATTATGCTTTCGACTTATCATATGTTAGTAGCTCATTCAAACAAATATCAAAAATAAATAAATAAAATATTAAACAAAATTTGAATAAACTAATGAGAGTACAAGTTGCTTGGAGTGAAATACATACCTGCCAGCTGACACGGCTCGATAGATTCTCAACAATCAAACGATATTCGGTGCGTAATGGTGGCCCATACCTGGAGGATGATCTGGAATTTTTGGATCTGGTGAATTAAATAAATTTTACAATTAGATGTGACACTGCTGCACATTATGAGACATGTTTCTCTCCTAAGTAGATGCCGCCATCAGTGGTTTGCATGTCTACACACAGATTCAGTGTCTTTATACAAATATATTTCAATTATATTAATTAACATTATTAAGCTGTTTGTTTTACCGAGGTAGCTGGGAGATGATACTTTGATGTGACGTTGTTGTTACCATGCTTTGGACATTGACAATCTAAATATATTTGCAAAGTATTGGAAGTATTTTACACTTTTCGCCCATTTCCCTGTGGTTTAAACGAAATGTTCTTTTTTTTTTTTTTAATTGTCCCCTAAGACCTTAAAAATGATGTCCCAAAAGAAGGTGGTCGGAAGAAATACATATGTAAGTACTCGATTTTCGAATTTTAGTACAAGGTCTTCTTTTGTGAGCGCTCGAGGGAAGGTACCTTAGGGGATTGATTGGAGCAGGTATACGGCAGATGTTATAGAAATCATTTGTATTTTGAATAGTCCAGATAAGTTTAAACTTGTCGCACGTCTCTTTCAGTCAGTTAGACACAGTCAAGCGCTAATTTTTTTTCCCTGTGTTATTATTAACTAGCAGACATAGAAGCTTGAAATTTAGAATACAATTAGTGTTTAGTGTATAAATCAAGGAAAAACTAAAATATTTTGCAATTTCGGTCCAGTTTTCTAGATACACCAAATATTATTGCTAATAGGATAGTGCCTGTATGTATCCTTTTTCAATTTATCTAGATGGCGATTAACTCCTAAAAATATGCAATGCAACAATCAATTGGCGGTTGGTGAATTGGGTTTAGTGGTCAATGTGGTTCATGTATTTGACGGAATATAAAATAAACTACATAAAGGAATATTTAATTAAATCCGGTTTAAGTCACTCCAGCATTAAGTTTTTGCTAAATTTTATTAAATAGTGCACCACTTCAGACAAATACCTTTCCAACGGTGTATCGCACTTGATTGTGCGACTTTTAGTTTAGGAGGAGAAGCGTCTTCACTAGCGTATTATATACATAATATAGAAGATTTATTTTTACTATGAGTGATGAAGTGGTGTACAGTGGGAAGAAAGCGTGTCGAAGAATACCATTGATTCAGTTGAGAACATGGGAAGCAGTTTCTAGGCTACACTGCTTCTTAAATTATGTACTGATGCCAAACCGCAGCACGACAAAGGTCCTATTGGAGAGAATTCTTGGTGCTCATGGCAACGGGCTAAAGCTACAAATACTTTGGCTAAGTATAAACATAAGCCAGCTCTTCCAATTGAGATCTACTCGTATGAACCCATCAAACCAGTCTATGAAGAACTGACCAGTGAAAAACTTCTAACTCGATGTATCGGCGGTTACACACAAAATGGTAACGAAAGATTCAACCCGACTGTGTGGGCGCTGACCCCGAAGTCCATTTCGAGTGGTAAGATAATCTTGAATGTTGCTTCGGATATTGCAGTTCATGTGTACAATGACAGGATTCTTCAATTTTGCACATAATGAAGGCATGGACTTGGAAATTGGCCCGAACAGCCCCATGTTTTGCAAGTGTTTGCATTGCCGAAAAGCTGACAGCGCTTTGGTGGTTTTTGATTCAACATGCTTTCACCAAAGAAGCTTGCTATCTAAGATGACTCCCAGGTACTTAGCTTCCTTGGATATCGGGATGGAAATGCCTTTTAGCACCAGCTGAGTAATGCCAATATTTTTTCTCATCAGTTTTTCACATTAGTCTTAAGAGGATTAACCGACAACCCAGTACTCGTGCACCAATCCTCAATTACATTTAGCGCCGCCTATTGTGGATAATAGCCAGGAAATCGAATAAAGCAGTGAGCATCGTCCTGATTCGGCTCTCTGCATTCGCACTGTCTTCTGTTCGGGTACATCTGCTGAATTCATGTCACATCACTTGAAGCAGGGTTTTTTTTTGTCTTTTTACTCCTCTGTGAGAAAATGTGGAAAAATCGCCCACAAATCGTTGATCTTCCCAAAAACTCGGTAAGACCACATTCTTAGAAATGTCTGTTACATATCTCCAGTCTCGCGGACCCTCAATTTTCTCACTTTTTCAATGTTTTGTCGTGACTCTGTTCGTCGTCTTCAAGATCGTCAACGACACAACAAGCAATCTACAAACCCGCGGCATACTTGTGCATGGATTAGACAATCATCACAGAAACGTCCTTTTTATCAATTTGAATGTTGCTTGAGCGGTTGTGACCAACTTAAAACAAAGCTAAACAATGTCTATTTTCAACCGGCATTTTGGACGTTCGGTTGTACTATTGATAGAACAATGGGAACGTTACAAGATACGGTGTGACGAAAGATGGAAGACGTGTTTACAATAGATGAATCATAGATTTGAAAACTAAAAGTTGCAGCTCTTGTCCTCGAAGTAAACATTTGGTTGAAATGAAGGATTTACGAGAGAGGCCTTAAATTGTGCTACATAGCTCAGATTTATTCTAAAAATATTAAATATTTTCATGGCACTGCTTTATCGTATCACTTTAGTTGTCAGTAGGTATCAATTCGCCGAAGTGCGATTATACATGTAAAAAATGCCAGAAAAAAACTTATTTCTACATCGAGTAGGAACTGGGTACGAAAAATGAGTTTATTATGACAACCCTAACCGCAGGAAATCATACGTGAAGCCCGTTCGAGCCGGCACATCGACTTCAAAGCCAAATATTCATTCCGCAAAGGTTAGTGTTAATGGTGGGAAGAAAAGTGGGGAAGAAAAGTGGGGCAGAAAAACGACTAAAATATGCGTCTAGTCACGAGTGCGTAATTTTTCCCATCATGACGATGCTCGTCCTCATGTTGCTTCACCAGTCTTGGTCCTTTCTGGTTTTCACTTATTTCGCTCAATGCGCTCTTTGGAGTATGAAGTTCACTTGAATTCAAGTGAAAAATTGGTTTCATTCTTCCCTGGCCTTTGACAAGGTCTCCAGGTAACCAGAGACTAGAAAGAAGTTATAGATTTCGATAACCAATATTTTGAATAATGTTCTCATTGATGTGTAATGAAAAAAAATACCTCAGTTTCAAGTTATAAGTCCAGCACAGTTCCATTCCTGTTTTGGAGTAATAAAAATAGCAAAGCAGCTTGTGCAAGGGAGGCAAAAATTGTCGTAATTTTTGTTAATTAAACAAAGTTGTCATTAAAGGCGATGACATGAACACAAACTGCAGGGAAGACCGAATTTAAAAATTATAAAGGGTCCGCCATCTAACGTGTTTTTTTTCAAGTAGTGCTTATTTCGTGAATGGTAACACTTAGCTCATGTCTGATTTGACAGATAATTAGTTTTATCCTTCCGCTGAACGAATATGGTTGTGTATACGCTTGAACAACGCTTCGCTAAGTGGGCCTGCGATCGACTTACAGAAGATGCCGATTTTGCCAAAAAAATCATCTTTTCAGATGAAGCTCATTTTGATCTTGGCGGGTATGTAAACAAGCAAAATTGTCGCATTTGGGGCACAGAAAACCCGCACGCATACATTGAAAAGCCGGTGCACCCAAAACGAACCACTGTTTGGTGCGGATTTTGGTGCAGAGGCATAATTGGGCCATTTTTCTTCGAAAATGAGCAAGGAGTGGCCGTTACAGTCAATGGCGATCGTTATCGGGCCATGTTGAACGAATTTTTGTTCACAAAAATTGAAGAGGAGGATATTGGCAACATTTGGTTTCAACAGGAAGGCGCTACGTGCCACACAGCCGAAGCTACACTCGATGTTTTGCGCCCTGTTTTTGAAAATCGCATTATCAGCCGCAGAGCTGATGTCGTTTGGCCACCTCGGAGCTGCGATTTGACACCGTTGGACTATTATGTGTGGGTGCCGTCAAAGATAAGTGTTACGCCGACAAGCCAGAGACAATTGACGCTTTAAAGGACAATATTCGTGAAGCCATTGGTGAAATACAGCTGCACACAATCGATAATGTGCTTAAAAATTGGACCGATCGTGTAGGCTACTGCATGGCCAGCCGAGGCAGCCATTTGAATGAAATTATTTTCCATTATTAACCGGAAGGATTGTACTTTCAAATAAAAAAAGAAATTTGAGAAAATATTCAGTTTTTTTTATAGCATTTTCAAAAAAAAAAAAAAGTTATTTGGCGGACCCTATATAATATGGGAATCGAAGACAGCAAAGCAAGTTAATTTAGTTTTCACAACTGGACTGGTAACGTGAAAGGTTGTAGTCTTCACCGACAAAACCAACCACAATTCATCACATGATACTCAGTACTTCCGACAGAGGATCGAAGCGAAGATCCGCTTCACGTCCATGAGCGAAAAAACAAGTCCCATTATTTTATGTCCTCAATCCATTAAGCGCAGCAATCGTACAATTTAAGCCTCAATTTGTAATCATATCTGTTAAGTAAAATAATTTGCTTCAACTGTTCAAGCACAGCCAACATAACCCTAAAAATCGAAAGGCAAAAGCGGGCTTGAAGAAATGGTAGAAGACTGCCAAAAATGAATAACTTCTACACCTTGCAGAGTTCAGGCTCATGTGGGTCATACAAAATGTTAACCTGATATGACACTCAAATTAAATACAATTAATGAGTTGCAGTGATTTATTTAACTAATCTGCCCAGAATATTCAACGCAGATTTGTCCTTTTATTTATTACGACTCATCATCTCCTATGATGATCGCTTCAAATAACTAAACATGCAGCCCTCGCCAGACGTCGGGAAATTGCTGACATTATATTCGTCCATTAGGTCACAGCAATAATTGACTGCTCTGATGCAATCAATGTCCCAACATCAACCCACCCTATCTTCGATCTGTACCCCTTCTTCCGACTTAAATTCATTACTGCACTAACTATAGCTACAACGAATCTATTTCCAGAAGACAAATTTATTGTCAACAACTGTAGTTTGTTCGATTTTCTATGCAGCAGATTTACCTTCATGAATCTTGTTCTCAAACTCCGCTCCTTCTCCATCTCATAAATATCTACAAAAATATTATGAAATATTTTTTTTTCGTAATGGTCGTCGTGTTGCGAACCATGTGGCACATGAACGCATATTGTGGAGCTAATCAAATTCTCCAATAAACCAACAAGAATGGACTTTACCCACCCGTGCGACCATGACTAGCGAGAATTGCGCGCCGGATTTTCAGCCAATCAACAGAATACGGCCGGGATTTTCTTTGATTTGAACAAATTTTAATATATGTATAATTACGAACTTCCGAGTCATCTTCGACTTGGGTAAGGGTCCTGTGTTTCACCCAACAGCCGAATCAATTAATAATTCGTAATTAGCAATTCGAGAAAATCAATAATCAAAAGGAAAGCATGGAGAAGGCGTGAATTGCATAAATTGAGAACAATCTATACGTAGGAAAAACACATAAAACGAAATTTGCTTATCTCTAAATGGCGCCTATTAAAAATTAGTCATTTTCCAAGCGTCGCCAACATGCCACATCTTAAGGTATACATCTCGTTCCAGTTACAACATTTTTAAGCAAACCCTAATCAATCTTAAACGGTACGACCAAATTCAAAAAATAAGAATGTTGGTACTCACTTGTCGTTATAACGCCCTCCTCCGCCCCTACGACTGCTGTATCGATCGTCATATCTGTCTCTATGACTTCCCCTAGCCGTACCTCGTGCAGGCTCAACGACCACTCTAAAAAACGACAAAATTAAAACCAAATATTACAGAGAAATATATCACACACCTTTCGCCCAGTAGTTCCTTCCCATTTAACTCATACACCGCATCGTCGGCATCGCGATGATCTTCAAATTCCTGCAACAGAAATAAATAAATAAATGAAAAACCACACGCAATAAAGTTCTTAATCAAATTATCACCGAGATGCAGAGCATTATCGATTTTCAGCCTATTTTTTCAGTCGTCACACTGTACTTACCACAAAGCCGTAGCCATTTTTGATTAGAATATCTCTGGTGCGGCCATATCCTTTGAAAAATCTCTCCAAATCTCTTTCACGGACTCCGTAGGGCAGACCCCCGACATAAACCCTGGATCCAACCATAATTGTAATAATATGATGTTCGTCTGTAGTTTAAAAAAAAGGATTCTGTGTATAATTTCTTGTAAATTATCGGGTTACGGCTCAGGCTTTTTTTTTCTTTGCAAAATGGCGTCACCGCTTTTCACGATTGCCGATCGAAGCCGCAATTTAGAAAAGAATATTTTCTTGTGTATTTTCAATTGAACTCGTCACTAACCTTTAGCTTCACTGGTCGATAAACTATACTGTTTTTATTTATTTATATATTTACTCGATATTAGTACAACAAAATATGAAGAATTATGAAATCCACTTGAACGATTAGGAAACAACGCCAACCTCGCGGGAAACTCACAGCGGAAATGGTAGAAGCGTTCACCGCCAAAAAAGTTTATGCCTCGCATGAAGAATTCCGAATTCACTCAGTGCTGCCAAGTTGTCTTTTTAAAAATGTAGATAAAAACAATTCTCAAATTAAATTATCGTCAAGGTAAAATTACCTTAAATGAATAAAATTTTGCATGTTTAATGATAATGGCTTTAGAGGCAATCATTTCAATATGTGAAGTGAAGTTGAAAATATTCACAATGGGCAGGTAATTGTCTGCGTACTCTAGCAGGTAGCAAAAACCTCAAAAAGTCAGAAATGTGTACATGGAAAAGAAGGATGAGAATATTTTTACACGTTTATAGTACATTCTGTGTAGACGTGCTTAAAAATTTTGGAGATCACTATTTTTTTCAAGAACACAAACCAAGTTTTTTGAAGTGGAACTAAGTGTTTTCTACCATTGTTATTTTGTTTTAGATTTTTCTGTCTTTCATCTGAGGAGTCTTGTGCTCAAGAATTTGTCTGATACTTCTTAGAAAACCATGCACATTGTTGCAAATCAAGGTCTAATTTATATGGCGGCCATTATTAATCCGTGGCAGTCATGCATACTCATGCAATCTCAAGACGAATTACAAGAAATTGGATGTCATTCTTAAGACGAATTCGAAAAGTTTTCGAACACTTGCAGCTTGTAAGCAAATGCGGTAAGACCTTCAAGAGCTGAACATTTCTATTTGATCCCCTCTGTAAATTCGTGAATTCGTTGCTTGATGAACTAATGCAATAAGAACTAAACGGCATAAGTCTTAAGTCGGCCATTAAATGCAGGCTCACAACCTGTTTACTAGCGATTCACATAAGAATAAAAGAGAAAAGAGATAAGTGCGAATGAAATGGAAGATGGAATTCCGAGTGAGTCACGTACAAAATCCTTCATGACTCACTTTGAGGTTTCCTTTTCCCCTTGTTCGCTCATTTTCATTCTCATATCATTTTATTTTCCTCCCTTGTAGAGTGAAATTCGATAATTACTGATAATTTTTGGGGGGACAAAAACCCCCATATATAAGATGACCAGATTTTTAGATGGGCAAAGCGGGACAACTCTGAAGGAGGGGGGGTATCAACAAAAATTTTCATACAGAATAAAAATAATATCGTACATTTTTTTTATTTTAATATAAATACAATTTATAAATAAAAAAAATGTATAATATTTTATTCCTTGACATATTTTTTATTTGAGTGAATTTGATTCAGTAGATTGTTGTCATTTTTTAAAATATTGTAAAAATATTCACAAGAATTTGTCAAATTATATTTGACACATAAAATGACTTTCAAAGTTTCAACACTTAATTTTGATTTTTCTGATGTCCACACTTGATTTACTGTAGAAAAAACGCGTTCAGTCGCAGCGTTAGTTCCAGGTAAAGATAGTGCATATTCCACAATTTTTAATACATTATTGTATGGAACATAGTTTGTTTCCAAATGATGAAATATTTCTAACCATTTGTTTTCTACTGTGATTGTTTCTGATGCCCAACATTTAAGCTTTTGCTTATCAATATATTTTTTTACTAATGACACTTCATTAAAAAGATCATTTTCGGAAATATTACTAATTTTTTGAGAAACATAATCAAATGATTTTTGCACATCGTTCCAATTAAGTTCTGGTTTTAATGTAACCCAACGAAAATGATCAATATCATTATATTGTACCGTCTAGTCTTCCAAATAATCTTTGCAGTTACTATAAAACTTTTTCACATGGTTCATGATATCTTGACGATTTATTGCACCTTGCTCTTCGAGCTGGTTTATACTATTGCCGATAGTTAACGGTAGAAAATTATTTTCTAACCTCTCTTGACATTGACATTTTAAATTATTAACTTCATTTGCTACTTCGATTGCCGATAGTTTGTCACCTTCAATAAGTTTTATAACGTTTTGAAAAAGAGCAGCTTGATTTTGTAGAAAATCTAGCCAAATTTTTGAAGATTCTCTTTCAAAAAACTTTTCTAAAATTCTAGGACATTTGTCCTGTGATAGAAAGTAGGATTTTAAAGGATCATACATTTTCAAAATTCTTTCGATAGCTGGCAGAAGAGCTAACCATCAAAGGATCTCTCCTTTGAACATGGCAATACCAACTGAGTCGGTCGCGCTCTATCTTTCTTGTGATAGTTTCTTTTACGTGGATGCTTCCTCGGATCTTTGAGCTTCTAATTCTGTCACGCTTTGTTACTCCCGCTGTCATGCGAAGCATCTTCATCTCAGCTGCCGTTAATTTGCTCTCATACTTTTTGTGCATTGTCCAGCATTGTGAACCGTATGTGAGCGCCGGACGTACAACTGAAGTGTAGAGCCTTCCTTTCAGCTTAGGGGGCATTTTTCGATCACAGAAGATGGCGGAGTTTTCCCGCCACTTCATCCACCCTACGCTTACGCGATGGTTGATGTCGTCATCACAAGTTGCTTCTTTATTAATCATAGATCCCAGATATTTAAACTTTTCACACTTGGGAAGCACTCTTCCATTCAAGTAAATGTCTGGAATAGGCTGATGAGGGTCAGGGAACGGGCACAGATACTCTGTCTTCTTTGAACTAATACGATACCCGTGTCCCTCAAAAATGCCCACCCACACATCAAGTGCTCGTTGTAGGGACGCCTGATCATCACTTATAATGGCTCCATCGTCAGCAAAGAATAGCTGGTGCAAATTGGGGTCCGTCACTTTTCCTTCAAGCAAGCAATCAAGGACTGCTATAAGGAGCAGTGGGCTGAGGACGCTCCCTTGGTGTACACCGACTTTGATTGCGAACTCTTTGGTGACTCCTGCAGTGTCGTTGCTCTATTGTACATGTCCATGATCACTCGCACGTAGGTTTCTACGTGTAGATAAGAAAATTTATGTATTTATGAAATATATAAATAAATTACTTAGCTTAATTTTCTATGGTAAGGAGCAGATTTGTAATATTTATTTGTTTAATTAGCTTGCTAGCACACAGTACGAACACGAAGTGTATCATCTGAGAGACAAATACAATGTAACTGGGTAGCAAAAGCAATATGTTAGTCGTCGTAGCCCGTAGGATTCTTAGAATGCAAAACAAATTGAAGGATTCTTAGAACGCAAAACAATGATTTTCATAAATATAAAATTTAACTTAATTCTAAAAGTCGGGACTTTTGAAAAACGTCGCGGGACGCGGGACAAATTGTGAAAAATCGGGACGCCAAAAGCGGGACGTCTGGTCACCTTACCCATATATCGAGCTTAATTTAAGTTAACTTAATAACTAAGAAGAACGGGAGAGGGAGCGCGATTGAAAAGAGTTTCAGACATGGAGTGCAGAGGCTGAAATCGAAGTAAGGATTCGAATTAACACTTCCTAGCATACGAGAAATGGGTTCATTGGAGCCATAGCCCTTTCAGTACCAACACTTACTCTTAGAGCTCCAAACATGCCGTTGTTTGCACACGAGTTAAGTGTTTTCTGACTATTAATAAAAAACACTTTTTTCGGAACTTTTCTTAAGATATTTTATTCGTTATTTATTCGATATGTTAACGTTCCGCTTCAAAATATCCCAATCAAAGAACGACCCGGTGACGTCGGTGATTGTCTTTTATTCTTGCTTTCTGCTGTCGGAGCAACCTCGGCAATGCAGGAGAATGAACTTTGTTGCATTTATTCCATAGGAACAATTCTTATGCCATTTAAGTTCTTTGATTTCTTTTATGTTCTCAAAATGCTTAAACGCATTAATAGCCGTTGTACCCAAGCGGGTACAAAAAAAATAGTCATTTTCAAATAGCCGTTAAGCCGAAACGAAAAGAGTTTTTGGGCAATTTTTTATTTGTTTCGCTCACGCAAATTGTGCTTTACAACTTCGCCTACACAAAATAACTGCAGCGAAAACCGTTATTTTCTTGTTTGCTTTCTTTTGCTTCGTGTCAGTCAGTTTTGCGCGATTTCAGTAGGCTAGTCATCATTTGTCTGCGTCAAAGGAAATTCGCATTGCAATTGAAAGCATTATAACTGAATTTAGAACGTTAACAGCTTGTGTTTTCATATTGTAAATAAGTTTTATTGAAAAAAAAATTCTTTTGATAGCACTGTACTCGCTTGGGTACAATGGCTAATAAGGTACAAATTTTTTCTAGATAAATATTCACATTGATATGGAATTTCAAAGCATAAAACCATCAAGGTTTTACGGCAGAAACTTTCAGAACTTAGGACGCGCCTTAGACTTCGTTGAAACGTCTTCAAGCCACAGCAATTTCGACATTGTGTTGCTTCCACCAGATCCAGATGATAATACGGATGTGGAGGAGGGTGATGCTGAAGATGTTGTTGCTTGCACCATGCCGCAAGATGTTCCAGGTGAAGTAGAGGTGTTTTGTAGCAGTGACAGTGACAGTGAAGACGATTTACCGCTTCAAGAGCTACGGCGCAGAATGCATACCGCAAAATGGTGTGAAAATTTTCCAAAATAGTCCAAGAAACCATGTGCAATTGAAATGCCAAAAAGCAGTGTTTTTTTGGTGCTTTGGATGGGAAGTCGGAACTTGAAATTTTTGAAACTTTATTTGATGAAGAAGTAGTAAATTTGATTGTTGAACAGTCTCGCGTTTATGCAGCACAATCTAATGCCTACAATTTTTCATTCACCGAAGACGATTTGAAAGTCTTTTTGGGTATTTTGCTTTACAGCGGGTATCACTCTATGCCAAGAGAGAATATGTACTGGCAAACAGGTGAAGACACCCGTGTACCAATTGTTGCTAACAATATGTCCCGAACCAGATTCAAAGAAATCAAAAAATATCTCCACCTTCCTGACAACAATAATTTGGTTCTCACCGGCAAAATGGCAAAAATAAGGCCTCTAGCAACCCTTCTAAACGAAAAATTTTGCCAGTTTGGGTACATACATGAAAAACTTTCGGTTGATGAGTCGATGGTAAAATACTACGGAAGCCACTCTTCGAAGCAGTTCATTAGAGGCAAGCCCGTAAGATTTGGCTTTAAAAATTGGATGCTGACGAGCAGTTGTGGATATTTGTGCCAATTCGAAACCTATTGTGGAACCAAAAACGTTACTATGGCAAAACAGCAATTGCCGCTTGGATCCAGAGTTGTTGTTGATTTTTTGGACCAATTGATCATTTTTTTACGTAACATGATCTGCTTGTTTTGCTGAAACAAAAAGGTTTTCGAGCTATCGAGTCTAGAACAAAAAAATGTCCGCTGAAATCGAATGCAGAGTTCAAAAAAGAGGATTCTATGATCACAGATATGATAATGCCAATAACATACTTTTGGTGAAATGGAATGACAACAGCGCTGTGTGTGTTGGCTCAAACTTTGAAGTTATCGAACCGATGCATTCCGTCAACCGACGGTGCTCGAAGGAAAAAGCAAAAGTGAATGTAAAGCAGCCGAAAATGATCGCAGAGTACAATTCAGGGATGGGAGGCGTTGACCTTCATGATCAAGCCATTAATAATTACCGAATTAAATTTCGCGGCAAAAAGTGGTGGTGGCCACTTTTTACAGTAATGATGAATTCTGTGATGGTCAATGCATGGAGGTTGCATAAAATGGTCTACAACAGCAACATAGACTTATTGCAGTTTCATCGTGCTATTGTTCGTCACTACTTGCGAAATTATACACAGCCTTCAGCGTCATCCAAGCGATCAGTAGTTCCCTCTGTAGCATTTACCATTTTCCGAAGCGAATAGCTAAACAACTACGCTGTCGACAATGTCATAAACGAATAAGATGGACTTGCGAGCAATGCGACGTAGCACTTTGCGTAGAGAAGGAGTGTTTCAAAATGTTTCATTTAACAAAAAAATTAGCATGCATTGTGCCATTGTACCCGCTTGGGTACAGGTCCCAAAAACCTACTTTACATTTTTTTTCCAGTTTTTTTATATTTTTAGGTACATTATGTGTTTGTCCTTAAAATAAAAAAAATGAACCTAAATATTTTTTGTTTTAAAGACATTCGGTTCTTAATGGGTTAACAATATTATCAAAAATAATCATTTCGACTTGAGCCTGATTGTACTTATTACTAGGATAAAAGAACTTATCTTGAATAATCTTCTGTTAATTATTAAAGACTTATTGATATAATTCTATTTCTGAAATAAGTTACAAACCATACAATGGCTAAGAACTCCTTGTCTGTTACTGAATAGTTCTTCTCATGGTCATTTAACGATCTTGAGGAGTAACAGACTGGTTGACCATCTTATGTTAATACTGCTCTTATCGCATATTAACTGGCGTAGGAGCGTGAAAATTTCAATATTGGGTGTTGGATAATAATACTACCACTATCGGAGATGAATATCTGCTGTTTGATTTTTTAATTATTCAGTGCATTTCAATTTGCTGAATTTTTTTTCTTACTTCCTCTTCGTCTAGGTGGCAGTCTATATAATTTCGAATTATATAGTTCAAATGACTTAATTCCACTTCTCTTTTACCTGAGCTTATTTCGTCACCAGGGGTGTAAATAGGGACTTTAGTATCATTGTTTAATATTGTACAATACTTTTTGTTAAAATCCAGGGGTTTTGTCAGTTTTGCTGAGAATATCCATTCCGATAAGAAGATCATATGGCTTATCCTCCAATTTTCTTTTTTACCATTTTACTACACCCTGCGCACTATGTTTGAACTCGCCTGGTATCTTCGTCACTATTGTTTCTATAATTTCTGTGGTTATATTATTTATAACCCTATTTATATATTATAATCCCTGCCAATCTAACACCCCCGAAAACCTCCCTCTTACCTTTTATTATTAGAATGTAAGAGGTCGGCGCTCTAAAACTCAGGCAGTCCTGCAGCAATCACATGCGTTACCTTTTGAAATCTTTGCCTTAACCGAAACGAACCTAATCCCTAGTATAAACAACCTTGAACTATTCCTATCCAACTTTAACGTTTATCGCGATGATGTTAACCGACCTACTGATGGTTGTCCATGCCGCGGTGTTCTTCTAGCTGTCCGAAACTCAATTGACTCCTTCCTCATAGCAACTTCATCTTCGCCATGTCTCGACTTTGTTTCCATTAAGATTGTACTACACTGGAAATCGCTCTACGTCATCTGCTTTTACATTTTGCCATCACAACCTATTGAAACATATAACTTGGCCATTGATACAATCGATAATTTAATTGATTTACGAGATCCCCAAGACGAGATCCTCACCTTAAATGGATCCCTTCAGACGACCAATCGTTTTACATTGCCTCTAATCCCACTGCAGCCAAAGAATGCCTCCTCTCTGATCGCCTAGCTGATTCCAGCCTTAACCAAGTCAGCGGCATTTTGAATTACATGGGCAGACAACTCGACCGCATTTTCACAAGTGACCCCTTCAACTCCTCAGTTTCAGCTTCTCCGCTGTCCCTATCAACCGTCGACAACTACCACCCTCCCCTTCTTCTCTCGTTCTTTCACAACTCGCCTATACAGAACTCTCCCCCCACTGTTCGAATCTCTCACGATTTTCACAAAGCCAACTTCCGTGAAATCAATGAATATCTCAATATTGCTCCTTTTAATTTCAACAACCTTACCGTAAATGATGCCATATCTATATTCTACAAAGAAATATTTAATTCCTTCTCCCTTTATGTACCCTTTTCTTGACATAAAACCTCCTCCACCACCCCACCATGGTATAATCGCAGGCTCCGTTCTTTGAGAAACAAACGGAACAAGCTCTGGACAACTTTCCTTCGTACTCAATCCCCAAATGACTTCTCGAACTATTTCGGTACTTACCCGCATTTTGTAGAGCTTTATAAATCTCTCTATCAACACTACATAGTTGAGATGCAAACCAACCTTATATATAATCCCAAGTCCTTCTTTCAATTCATTAATTACAAAAGAAAATCTGATGGCTACCCAAAATCACTCTCCTTCAATAATGAAACTTCCAATGATCCTCATTACATCGCCATCCTTTTTGCCACCTTTTTCAATCAATCTTTCACCCATGATTCCTTTGCACCCGATCATACCTATTTCAACTATTTACCAAACTTCTCCTTTGGACCATTTCTCCCTCGTAATGTCGACCCCGTTATCATCGAAGAAAGATTAAAGCAACTTAATGATGAATTCACCCCTGGCCCCGACGGCCTCCCAGCTATATTTTTAAAAAAAATGTACCTCTTCCCTTTCTCTACCTTTCTCAAAAATCTTCAGCCTATCCCTTTCCCAAGGTGAATTTCCCCGGATATTGAAAACCTCTTTTATAACACGTATACACAAAAAGGGTCCGAAGAATGACATTAACAACGTCCCATTGCCAAACTATCTCATATACTCAAAATCTTCGAAAGTAATTTGTATGATAATTGAAGTTTTCAATGCAAGTCTTAAATCTCCCCCAGACAACACGGCTACCTCAAAGGTAGGTCTACAACCATAAACCTTATCGAATTCGTTTTCTTCACCTTTTCAGCCTTAGAAAATGGCACGGAAGTCGATGTTATCTCTACTGACTTCAGTAAGGCCTTTGATAAAATTTCATTCAGATTAATACTCTTCAAACTGTCTTCCCTTGGCTTTGAACCCATCTTATTAAAGTGGATATCCTCTTATCTGGAAAATCGCTGCTACAGCGTTCGCTTTAGTGCTGCCCTCTCTAATCCCTTCCTTGCTTCCTCCGGTGTCCCCCAAGGCAGTCATTTAGGCCCGCTTCTTTTTATCCTCACCATTAACGATACTGAAATGGTTATCAAACATTCCCACATCTCTCTATATGCCGATGATGCTAAGTTCTTTAAGACCATTTCCTCAGAACATGACTCTTCCCTTATTCAATCGGACCTCAACAGCTTTTCCACCTGGTGCTGCCTCGACCTTAACATTTCAAAGTGTCAATCTATTACTTTCTCCCGCAAACGTAACAAACCTCCTCCCCGCCTCTACTTTTTCCATAATCAACCCCTTTCTACCGTTCAGGTGATCCGTGATCTTGGTGTATTATGCGACCAGGAACTCAATTTCCTTGTACATATCAGCGATATAATTCTTAAGGCTAATTCTGCACTCGGCTTCGTGAAACGATGGTCTAAAGAGTTTTCCAATCCCTACGTCGCTCGGTCTCTCTTCATAACCTTTGTTCGCCCTATTCTCGAATACGCGTCTCAAGTGTGGTCTCCTTACTATCATTTACACATTTCCAGAATCGAGAGTATCCAACGTCGTTTTCTCCGTTTTGCTCTTCGCGGCTTACCCTGGGACAATCCTCTGATCCTACCTCCCTATCAAGACCGCCTAAAACTTATTAATTTGGACTCGCTGGAAGAACGAAGAAGACATCCTTTTCATCCACCGACTCCTCTCAGGTACCATCGACTGCGCGTCCCTTTATAACTCTATCTTTTTAACCCTCGTAATAAACGAAATCCACGTCTCTTCTATGTACCCACTTCTCGTACCTCCTATGGCTAAAAACTGTTTCGACTTTAACATCAGCACTCCTTGTCTAAAACTCCGTCTCAATCGCCCTCTTTCTTAGTTTCCTAGATTGTAAGTTAAATTAAGTATGTAGCTTGAATTAAGCACAATAAAATGGGGGCATAGCCCCCACCAAAATCAAAAAAAAAAATATAGTTCGCAACCGCATCTTTACTTTTTCAAATAGTTTATATCTACTGCAATCTACTGTATTGGAGTTTATAATGCTCATTGTGGAACCTGTATCATTAATTAATTAATGCTTTAAACTTAATCCCATCAAGAGTTACTTCTGCATATATTTTATTTCCGAGGCCTAGTTGAGAAAAAAATCAGTGTTATGAACTTCTTAATTTTGAGTTCGAACTTCCTGATTCTGGTGTACGATATTACCTATACTCAATATAGTCTTAACTTATTGTCTAATTCACTTATACTACTTACTTTTAACGATCCAATTTCCTGAGTTATCATCAGCTGGTCCTTCGAAGATCTATAGTCTTGTTTAAGCGCAGCCTTACATGACGTCCAATTTTCTGGTGGGCTAACATTTAGAAGATTCTTTGCGCCTTCTTGAACTTTGGTATCGTAAATTATTCGTAATACTCAACTCTTTTCCTCTTTATCAGCGTAGTCGTCCAGAGCTCTCGTTACCGAATCAATAAACGAAGGTAAACTGCCTGGTTCTCAATACAATAGTGTATATAACGTTTTTTGCTTGATTGTGTGGTGCATTAATACATTTTTGGGTGCTCCCGCTCTGGAACATGCTACGTACAAATGTCCGTGAGAAAAGCACGGTTCCTCCAAATTCACTCGACACACTTGAAACGTTTGTCCTTGAGCTTTATTAATGGTCATAGCAAAGGATAAACGCACGGGAAATTGAAGACGTTTGAATTTAAATGGCATGTCTGTTGGTATTAATGTGATCCGCGGTATCAGTACAACTCTTCCTTTTGCTTTCCCGGTGAGAACTGTTCCTTCTTGTTGCTTGTTAATTCTTCTTTTGATGTTAAAATTGTGCATAAGTTATTTGCTAACGTGATAAAGCCATTTAAATCACTTGCAATTCTGCCATCGCCAATCTGCAGCAATTGTTTTGAAAACTCACGTGCTGATGGATCATCTTGACACACAATTTATGTCAAGCGATAACTTCTGTACATTTCCCCAAAGAATCGAACTTTTCAAACTTGCATTAATCTCATCAGCTGGGTTTGATCTGGGAATGATGGGCAACGTTTGCCGAAAATCACCAGATGACAATATTACTGCACCGACGAACAAATGTTGATTTCCACGTCAAAATCAGATGTTGATATAAAAAGTCATATAAAATACCAATTCGACCAATTTCGTTCAAACTTTACATAAACCATCTACACGACCATATAAACAAACTCTGAAAATTTGATCAAATTCGGTTTGACCGTTCGAATGAAATGAAAATTCGTAGTCACGAATAGAGTTTGTTTGTAAGCGGTTTTGTCGCTACCTGGATTTCATTCAAAATTGGGAAAGCTGGAAGAAGATCCACTTTTTTATCGAAAAATTATCTTCAACGACGAAGTTTATTTCTGGTTGGCAATACAAGAGCTGCTAATGCATCCGAAAAAATGCATCGCTTGGTGCGGTTTATAGTCCGGCGAAATCGTTGATCCGTATTTGTATGGTCGTGAGAACAATGTTGCCGCCAATGGCTCCCTCTATCGTTCGATGAATTTGATTTTTTTTTTTTTTGCTGAACGTAGCCAACATGTGAATCCAAGTTCCAACAAGATGGCAATACATGCCACACGGCATGTGATTCGATGAACCAATTAAGAAATAAGTTCGGTGAGTAGTTTATCTTTCGTTTTGGCGGGTGAGATCATGCGATCTGATGCCTTTATAAAGGGTCCGCCGCCTAACGTTTTTTTTTTTTCAAGTAGTGCTTATTTCGTGAATGGTAACACTTAGCTCATGTCTGATTTGACAGATAATTAGTTTTATCCAGAAACCACCAATGAGACGTGCCACTCAAAATGGCCGCCGACGTTTGCCTACAGGCTCGGGTGAGCACGTGGGTACCTCAAGTGCTGTCAAAATTTTGTAAACAATCAGGCACATTGTTATAATTCCAAGAGTGTGTGTGGCGAGAGTACACTGCGGTAAAATGAAATGAGCTCACACGTATTCACGGATAGAAGCTCGTTTGTAACGGGTTTTGTCGCTACGAACCTGAACTTCTTTCTAAATTTCAGGGTGTCACGGGGAAAGACGTACGAAAGACGCACGTCTCATTCTGGTTTCTGGTTTTATCCAGAGATGAAGAATGAGATATGCAACTTAAAATGGCCGCCGACGTTTGCCTACAAGCTGTGCGAGCACGTGGGTACATAAAGTCCTGTCAAAATTATGTAAACAATCGCGCACATTGTTATAATTCCATGAGTGTGTGTGGCGGGAGTACACTGCGGTAAAATGAAATGAGCTCACACGTATTCACGGATAGAGTCGTTTATAACGGGGGTTGTCGGCTTGGTACACAAACTCCTGTCAAAATTTCCTGAAAAATTTAGGGTGTCACGGGAACAGACCTACGAAAGTTGCATATCTCATTCTTCATCTCTGGTTTTATCCTTCCGCTGAACGAATATGGTTGTGTATACGCTTGAACAACGCTTCGCTAAGTGGGCCTGCGATCGACTTACAGAAGATGCCGATTTTGCCAAAAAAATCATCTTTTCAGATGAAGCTCATTTTGATCTTGGCGGGTATGTAAACAAGCAAAATTGTCGCATTTGGGGCACAGAAAACCCACACGCATACATTGAAAAGCCGGTGCACCCAAAACGAGCCACTGTTTGGTGCGGATTTTGGTGCAGAGGCATAATTGGGCCATTTTTCTTCGAAAATGAGCAAGGAGTGGCCGTTACAGTCAATGGCGATCGTTATCGGGCCATTTTGAACGAATTTTTGTTCACAAAAATTGAAGAGGATGATATTGGCAACATTTGGTTTCAACAGGACGGCGCTACGTGCCACACAGCCGAAGCTACACTCGATGTTTTGCGCCCTGTTTTGAAGATCGCATTATCAGCCGCAGAGCTGATGTCGTTTGGCCACCTCGGAGCTGCGATTTGACACCGTTGGACTATTATGTGTGGGTGCCGTCAAAGATAAGTGTTACGCCGACAAGCCAGAGACAATTGACGCTTTAAAGGACAATATTCGTGAAGCCATTGGTGAAATACAGCTGCACACAATCGATAATGTGCTTTAAAATTGGACCGATCGTGTAGGCTACTGCATGGCCAGCCGAGGCAGCCATTTGAATGAAATTATTTTCCATTATTAACCGGAAGGATTGTCCTTTCAAATAAAAAAAGAAATTTGAGAAAATATTCAGTAGTTTTTTTTATAGCATTTTCAAAAAAAAAAAAATTATTTGGCGGACCCTTTACTTTTTTATGGAGATATGTCAAATAACTTGCCTATGTCGATAAGCCAGCGTCGATTGCAGGTTAGGTTAGGTTAGAGAAGGGGAGTGTGATGGTTAGACATCACTTCCACTCGGAGGCCAAGAGGCCCATTGTGATTCCCTTCGTTTGTGTGGGTACACATAAAATTAACCTATCCTATCACGTGGTGGCTGAAACCACCCCGTGCTCTTGATGAATCTTAGAAGATCCGATATATCTGCATTAGCCACGTCCGCAATCTCTGTAAAGAATCTTTGGCCCAGCGACGCTAGGCGTCGATTCTGGAGAGCTGGGCAGTGGCAAAGCAGATGTTGGATCGTCTCGGTTTCTTCATCATCGTCACAGCTCCGGCAGAGATCGCTGGATCTGGAGTTCCATTTTCGGAGCATTACTCCAATGGGACAGTATCCTGTGATCACTCCGACGAGCATACGGATCGAGTTACGGTCCAGCGCCAGGAGCTTCTTTGTTTTTCCGACATTGAGCTCTGGCCACGATGATCTTGTCGTGTAGCTGTCGTTTCTTGTAAGCCAAGACGAGTTGGCCTCTTTGATGATTGTATCGCTTATGATCCGGTATAATGCGCTGATCGGTGGTTGCAATGATGTGTCCGCTTCGCTGATGTCCATTTCAGAACCTTGCCTGGCCAGTTCGTCTGCTCTTTCGTTCCCTGCGATTGAGCTGTAGCCCGGGACCCATCAGAGTTTAACTTTATGGTGTCTGATGGACTTCAGTGAGTCGCGACATTTCTTGACAGCCTTTGATCTCGTTATACAGGATTCTATTGACTTCAGTGCAGCCTGGCTGTCTACGAAGATGGTGATATCAGATGGTGGGATATCGACTACCTGTAGGTGTTTGGCTGCTTTCTCTATTGCCAGGATTTCTGCTTGGAACACGCTGCACAGATCAGGGAGTCTGAATGATTCCTGTTTGTGTATGGTATCAGAGTAAAACCCGGCCCCAGTGCCTGTGTCCATTTTCGATCCGTCGGTGAAGAGGGTGATCTCATGGTCGTTGATTACGGCGTTTGATAGCCACTCTTCTCTGTGGGGGAAAAGGATAAGTATACTGAGAGAGAAGTCATTTTGGGGGAGAATATAGTCGGTAGTAGCCGCGAGGCTACTAAAACCATGTTTCCTTCCCAGCTCGTCTATTATCTTAAGTATGGCCGCATGTCCATAGTTGGCTTGCTTCCGCAGAGAGGACTTTCTTAGTCTGAGGGCGCTCTTTGCAACGTAGCGTAGAATCATGTTCAACCCTGCTTGCGGCGTGCTTCTCATGGCTCCCGTTGTACAAACAGCTGCTAACCTTTGTACTTTGTTGAGCATGTTCATATAGCTTTTTGTGCTGCTAGCAGTCCACCAGACTAGGGCCCCATAAGTTAAAATGGGTTTGATGATTGCTGTGTACATCCAATGAATGATGTACGGCTGCAAGCCCCATCTTTTGTCGAAGGTCTTTTTGCATGCATAAAAAGCGTTCAATTCTTTTTTCATCCTTTCCTCCAGGTTCCTTTTCCAGGAGAGCTTTGAGTCAAGAATGATGCCTAGATATTTTGCTTCCGCTTTGAGTTTGAGTGGAGTGCCCTCTAACTTTGGGGGAGCAAATGTCGGAATTTTCCTTTTCCTGGTGAACAAGACCAGCTCGGTTTTCTGGAGGTTTATTCTCAGACCGTTCTGCCTTGCCCACGAGGAGAGTTCACTCAGTGCAGATTCAATTAGTTCACTGATAGTTGGTAGAAATTTACCTTTTATCAAAATAACCAGGTCATCCGCGTACGCTATGATCTTTGTGTCTTTTTCCATAAAGAATTTGAGGATCTTGTTGACTGTAAGAAGCCACAGTAGGGGGGAGAGAACTCCTCCTTGTGGTGTGCCTCTAGTTGTCACCTTCCTTATAGAACTGTGTCCAATGTCTGCATTGATGATTCTGTTCTTCAACATATTCTCAATCCAGATTACAATGGATTTGTCTACTTTTATGTCCTCAAGAGCTGTTGTTATGGCCTCTGTGTTTACATTGTTGAAGGCCCCCTCTATGTCGAGGAAGGCTGCCATTGTAAACTCTTTTAAGTTCAGCGAGCCCTCAATCTCACGGACAACACTATGCAGAGCGATTGCAGTCTTGGAAGCCTACATTATATGTTCTATTAGCGAGATGCCAGCCGAAGAGAGATGCATACCCGAAAAAGTGTCTCAAAATTCAGCTCTCTATATTATGGTATATGTATTTTACTTTCTGATTGACTTAGGTAGGGCGTAAGGATTGCAATTAAATTTCATGCTGAAAAGGGATTTTATAATATTTGTGTGCGTTCCACCTGTTTTTTTTTTATAATTCCTTCAGGTTCAAGAGTGTACGCCCTTATGGTGTTTGTCACACAACCTGGACCAGGTGCAGATGGATGTCGAAGATGTTCCTTCACTACTCGCCGGGGGTGGTTGTCCTAGATAAGATTTGAGAGATTCGACTGAATTTGCGTTGGTTGTAGTTCACAGTAACACTTTTCTCTCATTCAGAACTGATATTGTTGCACAGTTTTTCCGTATAGGAATTCTTCTTGACTATGGATGGACTTGATCTACAGACCTTAGGCTCAACAGTCGACGATGATTACTATTACACTACGACCACCCCATTTTTTGTATTATTTTATGGAATACAATGGCCATGCATTTAAGTTTATCAACATTTTTTGAAATGATAGAATAGGGCGAAGGTGCAAATGTTTTGGGATTGGGAGAATTTTTTAAAGTTATGAGGAATAAAAGAATCGATAAGGGGGTGCCATTTGACTCTGAATATATTGGGTCCTACTTTCCAATACATAAGTTGGTCAAAGATTGTGTTAATGTCTACTAAATATCTAAGTATTGTTTTTTAACTTTGCGCATATAATTTGATATTTCATATGTAACGACTTAATATTTCCTCTCGCCCTTTATGCAAGCAGGACGAACAAATAAGCGCTGAACTAGTTCATTCATCACCTGAAACTCTAACTGAACGTGACCAATTTTTGTTTTGCCACTGTCAGATGGCTGATTGCGTTGACATTTCCGACAGTCGACTTACTCAGTTGATTGATTTGGAATTTTGTTATCATTACCAAATAATAATCCTGAAATCCAGGTTGTACCCACCCATTTTTCAACTAACCATCTCGTTGTAGGAAGCAGCCCTAAGTTTTTTTTCTAAAATTATGGAATCGCCATACGCCCCGTTGAGCGAATCCTGTGCCAAAGCTTTGGGCGATAAGATATACGAAAAGCGAAAGCTAGCATCTCAGGAAATTGATAAGTACTTTGAAAATATTCAAAAATAAACCACAACTTTGGTGCTATAAACTGTATAATCCCTCACAGAGCGGTGGCGGAATTCAATAGTAAAGGAAACACAGCACAAATCAGAAAAATGATTGAATTGCTTTCGAATGATTTTGCGAACTCGAGAGATCCGAACAGGCGCAAGGGTGGACTGATTGGTCTAGCTGCAGTTAGTTTAGGTCTGGGAAAGGTAGGTTTAACTGGAAGAGAGTGGTTAGAGGTGTAAATTCTTTGTTTATTTATAGGATTCGGAGAAGTACGTCACGGAGTTGGTGAATCCGATAATAAATTGTTTCTCCGACCCGGACATACGAGTGCGGTACTTTGCTTGTGAGTCATTGTACAATGTGGCGAAGGTCTCACGCTCAGCTATTATTCCCTTCTTTCCGGAGTTATTCGCCGCGCTCTCACGATTAGTCACCGACTCTGATCAATCGCTGAAAGATGGAAGTGAATTGCTTGATCGGTTGCTTAAGGTATTCAAATCGACTCTGTAGAGTGGATCGTTAACGTAGATTATGTGTTGCAGGACATAGTAACCGAGTCGTCGCATAACTTTGACTTGGATTCGTTTATTCCGTTGCTTAAGGAGAGGGTGTACGTGAAAAACTCTCACGCCAAGCAGTATGTGATCTCGTGGATCTCAATTCTGAACGCCGTGCCCGAGATTAATATGGTCGTGTACTTAACTGACATTCTCGACGGGCTCTTTTGCATGTTGGACGACAATACAGTGGAAATACAAAGAATGTAAGCAAATTGGGTTGACTCTGACGATTAGGGGTTACGTGGGTCTTTTTCCAGGTGCGAGACGACAATCGGGCAGTTTCTCAAATCTATTCGAAGCGATTCCTCGTCGGTGAAGATGGAAGACACCATCAACATCCTGATAACGCACGCGCAATCGACCAATGATCTCATAAAGGTTCGAACGACGTAATGGGACGTTGTATAGTTCATACTTCATTTCGCTTCTTGTAGTATATTTCCATCACATGGATCCAGGAGTTTGTCCAGATATTCGGGTCTGACGTGCTTCCGTTCGCCAGTGGTATTTTCACCGCCACCTTGCCATGCCTTGAGTACAATACAGAGTCGAAAAAAAGTGAGTTATCCCTAAGAATTGTAATTGAACAGCTAATAGGTTGGTCTTTCCAGATATCAAGGAATGTGCGGTCTCTGTGAATACATCCATGTTGCAATTGATTTCCTCGAAGGACCATAAGATGTACAACATTGCGAAAATGGATTTAAGGTCGGTCATGGAGGTATTACGGCAATATCTCACCCACAATTCGGTCCACACCAAGGTGGCTGTTTTAAAGTGGATTCACCACCTCTTCCTGCAGATTCCAGCCGAGGTTTGCTCCCAAATATTCTATCAAACCCACTTTGTATTATTTAACTCTATTCTAGATGTCCGCACACGCGAATAGTCTGTTCCCCCTTCTGTTAAGTATTCTTTCGGATAACTCTGACGAAGTTGTCCTTCATTCCTTGGCTGTTCTGGCCGAAATCGTTAATTCCACTCAATCTAATGGTAATTCTAATCTGCTTTAGGAACACTTACTATCGCCTTTTGCTTACAGATGCGACTGAATATAGCAGAATCCATTATAAAAAGTTTTTGCTGAGTTTACAGAATCTGTTTAGCGAAGAGAAAAATTTCTTAGAGAATCGCGGAAGCCTCATTATTCGGTAATGCCTTGGAACTCCCTTTTCGCCTGTACGATTGACTATTTGTTTGCTTTTGCAGAAAACTTTGTGTGCTGTTGAATGCGGAGTACATTTATCGCACCTTTGCTGAGATCATCGACGAGGAGACGGTCAACATGAAGTTTGCTTCCGTGATGGTTCGTTCACTGAATATGATTCTTCTTACCTCCTCGGAACTCTTTGAATTGAGGAACTCATTGAGAGATATAACAGATGAGAAGTCAGCTTCTCTGTTTAAGTGCTTATACAAGAGTTGGGCTCACTGCCCGGTGTCGACGTTGTCACTTTGCTTGCTTGGGCAATGTTATGAGCATGTTTCTGACTTGGTCGTTCTATTGTAAGTAAATGTGTGAGAAATTGCTTTAAGTATACTAAACGATTTGTATTGCTTGCAGCGGGGACTTGGAGATTACTCTGGAGCTCTTGAATGAACTCGATAAGTTGGTTCAGCTGATCGAATCGCCAATTTTCGCAAGTGAGTCACTTTCTCTATAGGACCAGCGTCACTCCTCATTATCTTCTAATCCTAGCTCTTCGATTGACATTGGTGTCCAAGGCAAACAAGTGTGCTGATGCACAGCATCTGGCCCATGCCCTTTTCGGCATCCTTATGCTTCTGCCGCAGACCGAGGCGTTCAGCATGCTCAAGAACCGATTGCAGTGTGTCCCGAACTACTGGGGCCAAGTGCCTGTGTAAGAATATGCTCCCCATAAAGTGCACTTTAAATAAGTCTTCCTCTCCGACAGGGACGGCAACCAATCGTTAGAGAAAAAGAGCAAAATCAAGTTCGACGACCTGCTGCGGCATTTCGAAAAGATCCAGCGGCTGCACAGGGAGCAGCGAATGACCCAAAGAAAACGAAGTGTTATGCAGCCCGAGGCTTCGTAGTAATCACGTTTCGTTTTGATTTGATTTTAGTTATTTGTTTCTAGTTAAGTCGTATCTTACGTGTAGTTTCACATGCTGTGATTTTACCCAAGAAAACAATCAATGTTCGCTTGTTTTATAAAACTTATGCACTTTTGGAAGGAGGCAAAAGCCATGGAATAAACAAAACTTTATTTATTATGTTGCGTTTTATACTGCGAAAGCACTTCTTCCGGGCTAGAGATGCCGTCTGCGGTTATCACGAATTCGGTGGAATCACTCGGACTCTCGGGCGAGTACATCACTTCGAATTTCCTCAACATGACCAGGTGTTTGTCGACTAAGATTTGCTTTGGTATTTTCGATATTTTGATCCTGGTTCGTCCAAGGTGTGCCCACGCCAAGCCTAGACATGGTACGGATTTGTTTGCTTCGTTTATTGTCGTCACCTAATCAAGAGCGTATTTTAGTTAAATTTTTATGGAGGCCAATTAACTAACCTGGTTTACACAAACCACCGCGCAGTTGTACTTGTCGACGTGGTGCAGTAAGCAATTTGCCAGTTGTCGCATCTGCCTGGATCGCTCGATTATATTCGAATTCGTTCGAAAAACAGCTGCCACCGAGTCAATGATTATAGCACCAATCTTCGTGGTGTCCATAAGTGATGTCAACTTGCTTCCGACACAACTCAGCAGGTCCTCCTGAAAACAAATTCGTTATCTCAACTCTCCTTTAGGGATCAACAAAATACTTACAATTTCGATGACATGTTCGACGTAGATGTTAGAGAGAAAGTTCACCTTCTCATCCGGATACTTGGTGATGAAGGCTTCAGCGATCTGATACAACCTCTTCGACGGGAAAGCATCTTCCGTACATATTATCACAGCACCTTTACCTAGGCCTCCATTTTTCGGTGTCAGTTGTACGGTTAGACAAAGCTGTAGCAAAATCTGGGTTTTACCAGCTCCAGATTCGCCACAAATCTCCGTGATACCACGGGTAACAACTCCACCGCGAGAGCATTTATCCAAAACCGGGCAACCATACGATATCCTTGACCATTTCACTGAAGTCCTAGGATTAAGTAGTTCTCCAGCTAATTGATTATACCCATGAAGTTCAAGTTTAAACAGTATTTAGGACATATAAGAACCTGGTGTGAATTGCGCTGCGACGAACTTGGCCGCGGCTGCTTTCAAGATTCGGATGTCTTCCGAATTGGCCCCGAATGCGAAAATCCTTTCATTCGGGGTGGCTATAACCTCCCGAGGTGAAGTTAAGTTGCCTGAAGACAAACATTCTTATATATCTTTGTAGATGAACAGCTGGATTACGTTACCTTTTGTTATGATCTTCTGAATATTCAGCGGTAGTCCTTCGTAAAAATTCGACATTTTTTGCTAGTTGGTGTGCATTAGATGGATATATTGTTGAAACCAAGAGGAATATCGAAAATGGGTCATTGTGTTACTAGGGGATATATCGAATAAATAGATTCAGACGACAAGTAAATAGCAAAAAAAAACACTCGAGCCCGCTCTCGGCCTTTGGGGTTTGACAATAACAAAAGCAACGTTTTTCTCCTCACCATCCTGAGCGCCATTTTTTCAGCTTCGGTAGAAAGTGGTATTAACAGAGTTCTGCATGGTTCGTGTCTTAGACAATATTAGACATTCAATACGTTAAAAAAACATAACCGAAAATTCAAACGAAGAAAAATGCGAGTGAACTGGTGGCGTTCACTATCTACGTGCGGCGCCTGGCTTAGTCCTGATAAATCCCAATTCCTATTGGCACAGTGAACCACTTCTGTGCGATTGCTTCCTTCAGGCGGTCCTGTAGGGATGCAACTCGAAGTGGATGGATGATTCGCACCAAACGCAAAACCTTACACTTGGAAAATTGTGCGTAAACATTTTTCTCATCTTCCTGTTGATTGTTAAAGGTACGCAAATAGGTGCTACCGTCAACTCTCAATAACTTGACAATCATTAATTTGAATATTTTGATAATTTGAATATTTTTTTCCGGTCCCGTGAACAATTATCGATAAATTGAACACTACTGGTCGGTTACGTTACAAAAGCATACTGGGTAGTTAAGAGTTAATGGCATAAAATTATCTACTAAGTAAAGCTAATATCATAGACATTAACATTTGCTTCAAGTGTTTTATTTCATATTGAATTTGTATACCTCTAAAAAAACACCATGTATATCTCGACTGAAAAGGTAAAGTATCTTAAGTCGACTTAAGATATTTCGCGTTTTTTTGTTGAACCTCAGTGCCATTCTAAAGGACTACAGTTCTGTCTTATCGGCAAATTTCTATCTCACTCCTTTGCTTTTTTATATACAAAAACAATTTCATCTTATGTTCAAAAGACACATCTCTACACGAGGTAAAATATCTTAAGTTCACATAAGATTGTCTGTTCTGCACAATCCTAAAATAGACTTCGGCTTAAGACTTTTTTATTATTGTGAAACAGTACAACATATTAAGTTGACTTAAGATATTTTCGCGAGTGCAAACAGAAACAAAAGTCATCCTTAAGGCCCGGTGCACACGAGCGGCGCTGCGGTACCACTTTTGCGTTCTGAAGTACTCACAACTACGGGTAGGGCCATTTAAAGTTGACCTATCTGGCAACGCTGTAACTTTTGACAGCGCTGACAGATCGACTAATGTCATACCGCGTTGGAAGCGTCATTCGAAGATAATTTACACTATGGAACAGTACACTCCAAAAGAACGCGCTGAAATTGTTCAGCTTTACATTCAAAATAACTTCTCAATTGTGTTAACTCAACGTGCGTTTCGTAAAAAAAAATAAATTGAAAAGTGCTCCAGTTAAGAACACAATTAAGTCTTTATACGCAAAATTTGTGAACACCGGTAATCTTAGTAATGCCAGTCATGCATCCAGACAACGAACAAGTGGTTCCGATGAAAATATCGAAGCCGTACGAGCCAGTTTTGAGGAGACTCCAATGACATCGAGTTATCGCCGCTCTCAGCAATTAGACATCGCCCGCACCACTCTCCGATGCATAATTCATAGCGATTTGAAGATGTTTCCATACAAAATTCAAATGGCACAAAAACTAAACCCAGCTGATTATCCGCGAAGCCTTAATTTTGGCAAATGGGCCATCGAAATGACTGAAAACGAACTTGACTTTTGGCGAAAATTCATCATATCAGACGAGGCACATTTCTTGTTGAATGGAGCCGTAAACAAGCAATATTGTCGATTTTATGCCACCGAAAATCCTCAATTAATTGAAGAACAGCCTCTTTACGACCAAAAAGTAACACTTTGGTGCGGTGTTTGCGCGAATATGATCATCGGACCGTATTTTTTCGAAGACGATGATGGAGCCACAACAACAGTCAATGGTGAGCGTTATCGAGCCATGATAACGGATTTTGTGATGCCCATTATTCGTGAAAATGACATGGATGACTTCTGGTTTCAACAGGACGGGGCTACATGCCATACAGCTCGATCAACAATCAATTTATTGCGAGCCGAAAAACAATTGGTGCAAACAAATGCAAAAACACCAGCATTTGATGAAGTAATCCCAACCCGGGAAGCCTGCCGCTACTTTCTGAGGTCAAACCGGCGGACCCCACAAGCGGACCAGTAGGAATGCAGTTAAGTGGGAAGGTTATGGTCCTACACTTCTGACCATAACAACGCCGGAAAAAGGAAAAGAAGAAGAAGATTTAAACATTAAATATTATTGTTTTGCCATGGGACACTACCAACTCCTGAACTGACACTCCTGGAAGTCAACGGCAACTGAATAAGTCAAAATGTTTTTTATATATTGTACATTTGATGAAACCGAACAAATAATTAAGACCATTGTAAAGAAAAAGCTGTCTTCTAATTCCGTAGCAGTTAACATCGATGCAAGAAAAGAACCAATAAATTAAATATCAGCAACAAAAGTGGATGAGATCCGTAACCACATCAACAGCTTTCCCTTGTACGAAATGTACCTACACGCGTCAATCATCAGCACATAAATATCTGGCTTAAACTTAACCGTAACTAAAATGCATGCACTTTACTCGGAATCTCACACAAATCCTTTATTGTCAACTACAACATTTTTACAGAGCGAAAAACGATCGTACCATTGACCACAAGTTTTTAGTACCGGGACATACACACATGGAGTGCGATACCGATCACTCATTAATAGAACGCAAAAAGAAAAGAACCAACGCACAAATTCATCATCCAAAAAACTGGTACTTATTTATTTCATCTTTGGGAACTAAAAACATCTTTAATGTACATGAGATGAAACAATCGATGTTCTTTATGTGGCGCAAAACAAACACGCACCGAAAAGCGTTTAAATTGAGCTCCATTAGATGGCTTAGATACACAAGAACGTTTGGCCAAATAGAGTATAAGACCACTTTAGATGAATCCGAGGATTTTAAAATCTTGAACACAAAAAAAAGAGGAATTAACAAAGTAACAACAAGTGGCGTAAACATTGCATAACATGAACCCATTAAAATAAGTGCTGCAAAAAATAACGATCTTGTTGACATGTTCGATTTAATTAATTCTAATTTTCATGATTTTTACCTTAATCAGCGTTCCGATGATCAACTAGATATTCATCCAGATCTATCAGATGAATCAGAATACGAAACCTAATGTTTGAATTCCTAATATTTTTTTTAATAATTTAAAGACCGTATTATCGTAAAAAAGAATGCTAAATGAAATCAAATTAAGTTTTTTGTTCAATTTTTTTTCCAATATTTTTTGTTATTATTAATTTGACTGTTAAAATAATGTAAAATTAAATTGATTTACGTTTTTCCCAACTAACTAATAATTTGGTTTATTTCCTTTTTATTCATTTTAAGTTTGTATTGACTTTAAAAACAAAGTTAAATAAATCTAAACTGTTTCTCTTTTTTTTTATAATTAATTTTTTCTTTGTACCAAATGTGATTTTATAGGTTTTTTTTCTAAGAAATTCAAGTCTTTGTTTTTTTAAAAGTTTTTTTTTCCGTTATTAAAGTTTATCTTTATAGAACAAATGTGAGCTTTTCATTTTAAAATAAAGAGATAATATCATCTTTTTTTTTTCGTTTTACAATTTATTTATACATCTGTCCTATATTTTTGGAATAATTGACTTAACAACCGTTGTCATTTAGCCATTTTGATACTAAGAAATATTTATAAAGGGTGTCCCACGAGCAGTATGCCAAAAAGCTAGAGCGTGTAGGTCTGGTCAAGACAAGAAAAAAATCGTATGGGGGGGGGTCTCTTCCCCCCCGTTTAGCCGGGAGGGGCAATTTTCTAAAAAATTGACTTAATTGGGAAAAAAAAATATTAAAAATCAACATTTACATCCACAATGCCATGATATACTTTTTTGTAAAGCCAGAAACCTCTTCTTTCATCTTGTTTTCAAACGATGCTGTTTTAAGGAATACTTTTTGAGAAATTAATTTTCAAACCTAAAATTTTGAAAAAAAAAATGAAAAAAAAAATTTCGAACTATTTTTTTTGAAAATTGTATGTAATTAAGTACTAATTTTTTTTCAAAAATTCAATTCTCTTATTAGTTTTTAGTTAAAAACAGAAAACCGGATGCAAAAATGTCTTGTAGTTTTTGAAAAATTAAAAAAAAACCCGAACCATTTTTTCTAAGAAAAACCTTTTTTTTTGGTTTTAACGCGGCTGGACTTGTAGGCAAATTAATGTATGAAACATTGACCTCTTTTTTATTATTTTTAAAAAAATTCGGAGTTTTATGAGGATACAATAAAGTGACACAGTATTGGACTAACCCTGGATTAATCCTTTCTTTTCATTGATAACGCCTGAAAACTGACCTGCCAATTTCGTCTGGGTCCGCCCGCCGCCGATGGGTTCTAACCGCTAGGACCTTAAGACAATAAAACCGCAATTTTTCTCTATTGAAAAACAAAATATTTGCAACCCAAATGTAAATAAAAGGCATCGTATTTTTAATAAAAAACCATTTCCAAATTGGATGTTAACTCATCAACACATTACGATGTCAAACTCATTCTCTCGAGAAGAATTAACGGACATGCACTTCTGTTACGGTTTAGCTAATGGTTGAGATCGTGAAGCCGAAAGACTCTATGCTGAAAGATATCCCAATCGAAGGTGTCCCAGTCGTAGCATGTTTTCAAGAATCGACCGACGTCTGCGATAGCACGGAGTGCTAGAGCATCGAAGAAGCGAAAGATCAGTTACAGATGGATCAGGAATCTTAGATGAAAGAATTTTGGATTTGGTCCGACGTAATCCCTCCCTTAGTACAAGGGGGATAGCTATTATGCTTGGAGTGCCCAAATCTAGAGTATGGAGAGTGCTTCATACCGAAAACTTACACCCGTACCATTTTAGGCCAGTTCAGGAACTCCCCTCAAACGACAAGTTTTTGAGAGCAGAATTTTGTCGATCATTACTGCGTCGAGATGAAACTGAACGAAACTATTTTGCAAGGATATTCTGGACGGATGAAGCACAGTTTACCAGAGATGGGGTTACTAACTTCCACAATTTGCATCATTGGAGTAGCACCAATCCACACAACAAAAAACAAAATAAATCACAACACCGCTTTAGCTGTAATGTTTGGCTTGGTATTCTTGGACAAATTGTAATCGGGCCCCGGTTTTTGAATGTCGTTATTAATGGAGAATTATACCTGCAGTTCCTACGAGACCTTTTGCCCGATTTGATCTACAACGTTCCTTTGGCCATAGCAGATAATTTAATCTACCAGCAAGATGGGGACTACAGCTTACGGGTTAGAAACTGGCTGGATGATCATTTTAGTGACCGTTGGATCGGAAGAAGGGGCCCCACGGAATGGCCACCTAGATCACCAGATTTAACTCCTCTAGATTTTTATGTTTATGAAGTGGAAATAGTATCTTTGGAACAACTGAAAGAACGGATTGAAGTCGCTGGAGTCAAATTGCAGGAAAATTTGTCAAGCATAGACTTATGTATGTGCAGCCATTAAAAGGAGATATAATCTTTGCCTTCTAAAAAATGGGGACCATATTGAAAATTTATTAGAATAAAACTCCGAATTTTTTAAAAATAATAAAAAAGAGGTCAATGTTTCATACATTAATTTGCCTACAAGTCCAGCCGCGTTAAAACCAAAAAAAAAGGTTTTTCTTAGAAAAAATGGTTCGGGTTTTTTTTTAATTTTTCAAAAACTACAAGACATTTTTGCATCCGGTTTTCTGTTTTTAACTAAAAACTAATAAGAGAATTGAATTTTTGAAAAAAAATTAGTACTTAATTACATACAATTTTCAAAAAAAATAGTTCGAAATTTTTTTTTTCAAAATTTATTTACTATTCCTTGAAACCGCTTCGTTTGAAAACAAGATGAAAGAAGAGGTTTCTGGCTTTACAAAAAAGTATATCACGGCATTGTGGATGTAACTGTTGATTTTTTCTATTTTGGTCTATTTTTATGTTTCATCTTCGAACCATTTAGTTGTGTGGTTGAAGTTGTTTAGTCGCTTCGTTCAGTTTGAAATGGGACTTTAGCAATATAGTATCGTCTGCAAATGTCGCTATGATAGCTTCCTCATCCCTACAGACTGGTATATCAGCAGGGTATAAAAGGTATAGGGTTGGCCCCAGGACACTTCCCCGGGGAACTCCCGCTTTTGTCTGGTAGATATTTGAAGATTCGTCTTTATACTTTACATAGAAAGTGCGTTCAGTAATGTAGCTTTTCAGCAGAAGGTAGAAGTCATTAGGTAACATATTTGGAGTTTGTAAAGGAGACCCTTATGCCATACTTGGTTGAAGGCTTTTGCCACGTCAAGAAATACACCTACACAATATTTTTCTTCAAGATCTGACGAATTTTGTTGATGACTCTATGGATTTGTGGTACTGTTGAGTGGTGTTTGCGAAATCCGAATTGATGGGCAGGTATTAATTTATTTTGGTGCAATATGAGTTGCAACCGGTCAAGAAGAAATTTAAATTTTACCGGTTAGTAGGTCATATCCTGGTGCTTTTTTATGGCTAATTCTTTTTTTTTATAGCGTTTTCTACTTATTTTGTAGTTATAGTTTTAATGCGGTTGTCAGGGATTATTCTATTGTTTATTGGTGGCGGAGTGTCATTATTGTCGTCACCTCCTCGAAGTATTTAGCGAGTGTTTCTGCTTTGTCGTGGTTTGTTCTGACCCAGGTGTTGTCACTCTTCTTTATAAGAGGCTGGTGCAAGATTCTGTTTTTGATTTTTTTCGTAGCTTTCCATAGTGAGAAGTTAGTTTCGGATGTGGGAGTTCGTTTTTCCAGATAATTGCTTATGTTATTGTTATGAATCTTAGCTAGTTTCGTTTTGAGTTCTTTACCTGCTTTGTTAAACTTTTTTTTGTCATCAGGAGATCGGGTAGATTGCCAAATTTTTCGGAGTCTTCTGGAGATGTTTAGTAGCCTTTGGGTTTAATTTTTCTGAAGGGGGTCGAGATTAAAGCTGCTTCGCTTATTGTATCGTTAAGAAACACTATGGCCTGTTCTATGTCCTTGTAACTTTTCAGCGGAATATTCACTAATAAGTGTGATATTACGTATTCTCGGAACGTACATATCCCAGTCCGTTTTCCTGTTGTAAAGTTGTTGGTTAGATTGTGTCATGTTTATAATAGTTATGTGGTCTAATTGAAGTGGTGAAATATCATCTTGAATCTCTTTTTTCCACTTTTGCAGACGCAACTCATCTTAGATGGACTTCGAAAACACAAAGCGAAATATCTCGTCTCAACTTAAGATTTTGGAAATTGATATAAAATACAATTTAAATAAAAGCCAAACTATTTTAAGTCATATTTTTTTCTTAAAACGGGCGAAATATTAAAAATATCTTTTTGAAATAAATTAGAAAAAAAGATCATAAGATTTGACATATAACTTAATTCTGTTTTTACACGACAGATACGTTCCTGAAGAATTCGTGTAAAAAAAATCAGGAGAATGTATGTACAATAAATAGGGGAAAACAAAAGATTGGGTCCAGGCTAGCACAAGTAATATAATAACCCAATGAATATTCCTTGCAATTTTATCTTACTTAACTTTATTATCTCATAAAATTGTATAGGATGCTATAATGAACTGAATTATTGTTGAAAAGAAAAAAAGGGTAATAATTCAAAAGTACAAACAGCGAATTAGTTATTATATGAACGTTTTATTCGTTGTCGTCGTCTGACAAAAGAAGTGTAAGATCATTGTTAACATTAGAAGTATCATGTTCACTGTCTTCTTGGTCCATTTGTTCAATCTCGGCGTTAGAATTAGCAGTCGCAACACCAGCTTCAGTGGTTTTATGAACAAATTCGGTTATCAATCGCTGTGTTCCTGTTTTGACTAATCCCTTATATAATTCTCTGTAAGGGGCCAATAATAACATTAGATCTCGTTGAAACCTTTCAGCTCGCTCCTCATTAGGATCTTTTGTTTTGAATGAGTGCCCAGTTTATTGGCCAAGTCAAGACCCTCTTTAATTACATGCGCATTTAGAGCGGGTTCGTCTTCAGCATCATCGCTTATTTCGTCGGGTTCAGGGGTCTCAAGGGCACACTCTATTATTTCATCTTCGCTAAGAGCTTTGTCCACCAACAGTTCATCGATATCTTGAAAAGACAGATCATCAAATCCTTCTCCACCAATTTGTTGCGCCAGAGTTATGATGTTGGGAAATTCTGTTGTGTTGGGAAGGGTGGTATCAGTGTTTTTAACACATTCTGGCCAAACAGCTTTCCAACATTTATTCAAAGTTGACGGTCTTACTTCAGACAATGCTAATTTAGCTTGATTGATGCAATCCATAATTGAAAATTGTTTCCACACATCAATGACTGTCAGCGTTCTTTCACGTTGCAGTTTGTCCAAAATATATTGAAATGGTTGTTTTACGTAATAAGGTTTAAATGCCGCAATTATTCCTTAATCTAGCGCTTGTAAAGGGTCCGCCATCTAACGTTTTTTTTCAAGTAGTGCTTATTTCGTGAATGGTAACACTTAGCTCATGTCTGATTTGACAGATAATTAGTTTTATCCAGAAACCAGAATTGGTGGTTTCTGGTTTTATCCTTCCGCTGAACGAATATGGTTGTGTATACGCTTGAACAACGCTGGGAAATATTGCGACATTACTTTGAAAGTCATCGACTTACAGAAGATGCCGATTTTGCCAAAAAAATCATCTTTTCAGATGAAGCTTTTTGATCTTGGCGGGTATGTAAACAAGCAAAATTGTCGCATTTGGGGCACAGAAAACCCGCACGCATACATTGAAAAGCCGGTGCACCCAAAACGAGCCACTGTTTGGTGCGGATTTTGGTCCAGAGGCATAATTGGGCCATTTTTCTTCGAAAATGAGCAAGGAGTGGCCGTTACAGTCAATGGCGATCGTTATCGGGCCATGTTGAACGAATTTTTGTTCACAAAAATTGAAGAGGAGGATATTGGCGACATTTGGTTTCAACAGGACGGCGCTACGTGCCACACCTGTTTTTGAAGTTCGCATTATCAGCCGCAGAGCTGATGTCGTTTGGCCACCTCGGAGCTGCGATTTGACACCGTTGGACTATTATTTGTGGGGTGCCGTCAAAGATAAGTGTTACGCCGACAAGCCAGAGACAATTGACGCTTTAAAGGACAATATTCGTGAAGCCATTGGTGAAATACAGCTGCACACAATCGATAATGTGCTTAAAAATTGGACCGATCGTGTAGGCTACTGCATGGCCAGCCGAGGCAGCCATTTGAATGAAATTATTTTCCATTATTAACCGGAAGGATTGTACTTTCAAATAAAAAAAGAAATTTGAGAAAATATTCAGTAGTTTTTTTTATAGCATTTTCAAAAAAAAAAAAAGTTATTTGGCGGACCCTATAGTATAGATGTTGTGTATGTTATAATTTTTCACTAAAAGTAACACAGAGAGATACAATTGTTTGCCGTTACACTCGTGTTATTTAAAAAAAAAGTGTTCGTGTTAAAAGAGGATTAAATTCCTTTTCTGATTCGTGTAAAAGCAAATTCGTGTAAAAACAGAATTAGGTGTAAATGCTTTGTTCAATAAAGTCTACACTTGACAGATTTTTTGGGAGGAGGTTTGAAGTGTTTTCTTTGCTCTCCTAAAAAATCAAAAAATCATTAAAATTGACTTAATATACTTTACCTTTTCAGTCGAGATATGTATATCGCAAAGCAGCTTACTGAGAGACGCTTAGGATCTAGCCCTTCACGGACTATGGCGTCCGTAATATACCTCATTAATTTGTCCAAATGGTCTATATGACAGCGAGATCCGAGTCCGGTAGCCATAGCATAAGGTGCCCATATTCACGCCGGCATCAGTGCGTTTAGTAACCGACCTTTTTAGTTTAACCATGTCCTTCATAGCTTTTAGGCTATTTGCTTTATTCTAGAGAAGACCGTGTTGAAACCAACCACCTCGTTCGCACTGGTTTGTTATACACTCGTTTCAATTAAATGCTGTCTCTGCGGAGGTCATAAATCTGAAAGGTGATTCCACTCCGGTAAAGATCAATGAAAAACTCAGTTTTTATGTGACTATTTCTTTATTTCCTTAAATTAAAAAAAAAAAAACAACGCTCATATTCGAACACCCTTAAAAGCTATACATTGAATACTAGAGGTTGTTCCTTAATGCTTACGATTTATACTTGCCTCGCTCTACCAACGAATACAATATTGAATACTTTCACATCTTAGTCCTACATCCCTAGCTAAGTCTCTAACGTAGTTGAATAGAAATGTCGGTATGAAATACATCGTATGCTATGCATGGTGTGGAGAGTGAAGAATGGAAAGGAATCACAAGGAAATAAATTAAAACAATTGATGAAGCATCATGATGGGTGGACAAAACGCCGCAGTAAGCTTATTCCTATGTCAAATCAAAATTAGCGCGGTTTTCATTCATCACGTTGTCGTCGTCGGCTTCGTCATCCGGTGATCGATTGGCAATCGCTGCTGCCAGGACATTGCCCAGCTCGTCTTGTAGTTCACGTTCGATGTTTGCGTTGTTATTGTTCTCGGCGATTTCATTCACGTTTTCTAGATCTCTGAAATTCGGAACTAGAACGGCAGATGGAGCTGGTGGCGAGTAAATGCCCGACGATGAAGAACAACTTGGGTGTAACAGGCGATCATTTAGTTCGAAGTTATTGACCGCTACGGTGCCTTCGTTTAGGAGGTTTTGCACTTCTTCACTTAAGATCGGCACGGTTAGGTCTGGATCGTTGGAGGGTGAATGAGGAGTGGTATTTATGGGGAGATTATGTGGCAATGGCGTAACTAAAGAATGTAACTGCGCAGCAGTGGACACTTGTAGATCTGTGTGGAACGCGTCAAGCCTCGGTATGGCGGGTGTGCTCGTGCAGATTTCGTTGAGATTCATACTCGGCCCGAAATAATTTGATTCGGAGTATTCTGGAATGTATGAGGTTGTTTCACTTGATGTGGCGATTTGATGGAATTCGTTATTCGACAGTGAGGTTGATGGGAACTCGATTGTTGATTGAGCGAAATCGTGTGGAGATAAATCTTGCTTTGGATTGTCCTCCAATACGGTGGACGACGTTGCTTTGTTTTCCATTTCTATGCTTTCCCCGATTTCTGTAGTAAGTGTAGGCAAATCGGTAATACTAGTGGGCACAATAGGAGGTCCGACTTCGACTGCGACAGAATTGATTTCGAATTCGGTATTTGGTTCTGCAGATCGTTGCTGAGCAAAATGAGTTGAAACAAGCTTATCGTCGTCGATGGTGTCGATTAGACGATCAATTTCCCGTACCACCGGATCCATATCATTCGAACCAAAGCCATCGCTGCACTGCGAGAGGTCTGAGAAGGAAGCCGAACCTACTAGCGTACTGATCGCACTTGTATTCGCCTCAGCTTGTAGGCAAACCGTAGCGTCCAGATCTAGTTTACTGTTTTCTAAACTATCCGCCAAATTAATATTTACATTAACTTGTGATGTCGTTTGTGATTTACCAGGCGAGCTGGGAGCAATGACGGTATCAGAAATTATATTTTCTTCTAAAGTCGCGTCGTCTTGTGTAGGAATCGTATTCTTAGTCATTAACTGATTTGGTTCTGCAGTGTAAAGGGTAGGTACACTCGGTTCTAATGTCGCCATGGGCTCTAACGCTGCCGCAATTGGCCCTAATGGCGTCAAAGCTGGCTCCAATGAGGTGATAATTGGCTCCATCAATGTCACGGGTTTGTCGTCGATAAAGGACATTTCACAATCTTCTTCTACTAATGCAGCGTCACTGACGCCTATAAAATTATCTATGCCTGTCTGATCGCTAAGGGCGACGTCCTCTATCGGCTCCGTTACAGGTATAGGTTGAAGAGCGTCCACGTCCTCCTTGGATGCCTCATATTCTATGCTACTTCCAGCATCATTTACAATACTTTCGAGCTTTGTTATATCACTAGAGTCTGCACTTGATGTTGTTGGTTTATTATCCATCTCTGTCAGCAATAGCGCCTGTACCGGATCAATTATTTCTGGGTCATTTTCAATTATATGTGCCTTCTCTACCACCGGTTTCTCAGTCGCATCCGCGGGAACCAAACTGCATGCAAGACTTTGGTTTTCCGCAGGAAATTCTGGTCGTCCAGATTCAGCGGTGGGTTGAGATGTTATCTTGCATTCGGAATCTTCCTCAACAAGCATTCCAGAATCAGTCTTTTCCTCTTCGCTTGGACAATGAAACTCGCTGTGTACCGTTGTGATTTGTAATCCTAACGAGGGTTGAGTGGGTATGGAAATTGCATTCGAAGTAGTGTCTTCATTTTCAGATGGCAGGTCACGATATTCACGGTCAGATTCGGAAGACTCAACTTCGGAATCACTGCTGGAATCTGATTCCGTGTTGCTGTCATCATGCTCATCATTGTAGTCAACATGGTCATCGAGACCATCGTCGATGTATTCCTTTTCCTGCTTTATATTCAGGTTATCGAAATCAATGTTGGCAATGAAGTCGATGTCCACTGATTGTTGTTGAATTTCTTGGCTAGTGCTTGGGGCTTCATTGACGTTAAGCTCTTTGTCGGCGTTTCCCTCAACATAAGGTTCGTCCACATCACTTACCTTTGCATTGAAACTCAGCTCTCTATCGACTTCGAGCAATTCATCGGCGATCGTTTCTTGTTCAACGTTTGCATCCGCATCAACGACTGATTCCTCTGGGATTTCCTGCACGTGTAAGTCGGGTGTATCGTAGGTGGGATCTACAATTTCTTCCTTAATCCTCAGGTGACTGTAATCGAATACGTTTTTATTGCTGTCTACCTTCTCAAGGGGTTCCTCAGCAACCGTAGTAGGTTCTCCTACATCATGGTGTAACGCTAAAGCTTCACTGCCACTGGAAATTGAAACTATTTTCGGGGTCGGGAAGGATGTCTTAATCGGATGAGATGATTGGCGTTTTTTCTTTGCGGTCGCTTCGCTTGGCTTCGTAAGCTCTGCTCCTGAGGTGACCGAAGCGATTTGAAGCATCGGTATGAGATCTTCCAGACGCGGTTTAATATCAACATCATCATCAGGACTTGCACAATGATCGACCACATCCGGGTTCATGTCGGCTTCTGTATGAGTGTGTTCTTCGGGCTCTGTAATCTCATCAAACGTATTGAATGTTACACCTTCGGAAACACAGGATATCTGGAGAGACCCACTTGTCGCTGCTACAATACTCGGAGTGGTATGCGCCGATTGACTCGACAGTTGTTCAATGTTCTCTTTCTCCTCCGACTCGGTGATTTCCTGTTTAATGTGTACGATTTCAGGCAACGGCATGGCTGGTTCCTGTTCAACAGGTTGTGTCGCATGCATTGACGGATTGTCGGGAGTGCTGCCGACATCTTGAGTGCTTGATTCTGACCTCTCCAGTATGCTTGGTGATGCTTTATCGGTAGACTTGTGTTTATCTTCTTTCTTCTTCTTCTTTTTCTTCTTTTTTTCACTTTTCGGCGAATCCACCAGGATTGAGTTTAATGTTCCATGTTCTTTTGTGATCTTTAGCTTCAGAACTGGCTTTATAGGAGTCAAATCTACTTGTTCATCCGGACAGTCTATTTTTTTCTTTGAGGACGCACTTGGCGAATTTCTGTTTTCATGCAGGACCACCTCGCGTTTAATGTTTACCTCGATGTTGTTGTATAGATCTCGATAGCCTTCGTCAATAATTTCCTGTTTGATGTGTTGTGTTGGGACCGGGTCGTCTGTACTTTCGTTGTCACTGTCACGATTGTGGAAATCATCAGCCATTGCCGCCGGCAGTGATTGTGGTGATGCTCTAGCCGACACAGCAGCAGCATTCGAAGGTGACGATATGCTTTCAAAATTATCTTCTTCGCCGAGATTTGGTTCCTTCTTAATGCTCACTAGTGTTGTCATTGTGCTCTTCAGAAGTTCATCGAAACGCTTGAGATCCTTCTTCGTAATGCGATTACTCTTTTTACCAGTGCTCTTGGAGGATGGAGAGGCTGCTTCGTCCCGAAGACTCACATTGCGCGGTATGATAACACACTGATTTGAATCCATCAGTGGTGGAGTTATTCGTGATGCTTGTGCTGCCGTGGTTGCTGTAACCTGTTGTGGGATAGGTGACGAGGGCAGTTCTGCTTCGTTTTTGACTTGAATATGTGGTGACATATAGGATGGGATGCGATGTACCGCCGCTGGACATGTTGGAATGTGTTTAAAGTAGTCTTCTTTCCATTTTAATGATTTATCACAACCTGGGCAAACTAGTGTACTGGAAACGCACGAATGGATGTTGAAGAGATAAGTTGTCTCGAAGATACCCTTGCATTCGGGACAGTGCCAGTCGGGCGTGTGTGCATCGAGGTAGGCCACTTGTCCGCAATCTCGAATGTGCCTAAAATAAACAAACAAAGGAATAAGCAGTCTTTACTCGGATGTGAGGAAAAGGCATTTCTCACTTGGTGTATGTGTAAATACTGCAAGAGGACTCGGAACAATTCCCGCACTGAAAAGGTGTTTTCGACAATTTGTGCCACAAGTTGTGGTTCTTGATTTCCATGTTCTTTTTCAGGGTTTCATCACATTGAACGCAGTGATAGCGGACTATTGAAGGGATGTGGATGCTTTTCAAATGCTTGTCGAGTAGGATCTTGTTGGCAAAACCCTCTTTGCAAATGGCACACTTATCCTTCAGTTTAACCTTGGGCTGCGGAGGAGCGGGTGTGGAATTAGCGGTGCGTGTTGGTGCGGGTTCTACTTTTCTACAAAAGCACAATCCGAATTTAAAAAAAAGTTGGGCTTCTCACATTTAACTTACATTTTCGTTTCGATATTGCTACTTCTTAGTTTCTCTACCTTAACGACTGCGACTTTCTTAGCCAATTTTCGCTGCTTGAGCCGTTCGAATGCCATTTTCCGTTTCTGTATTTGTAGTGGCAACGGTTTCCGTCCTTCCGGATTCGTTTCTGTCTTCACTGCTCTCTTTGGAATTTTGGATACATTCAACACTTTCACGTCTTTCCTTTCCTTCGTCACCGGCTCGGTTTTTAGGCGTTTCTTAGGCAGTCCCAGAATAGGACCAAGTTTGGGGTTGGATCTAATTCTTGTTTCTACTGCACTGACTTCGACTTTAAGGCGTTTTTTCTTTGGCCCATTGGGGAATGTGTCTTTCTGCGGCGGTTTTACGTCTTCCGTCACGTCTGTTTTGATTTCGGTTAGTGCACTGCAGATTTCCATGTCAGCGTTGCGTCGCTTTCTGCTCGGCTTTTGTGGACATACTTCCGCAACTGGTTGCTTTATATCTTTGTCCTCTGTTTTCACTTCAGGAGCTGGCGTTATCAGCGTTGAAATCTGGAGGAGACTATAAGAACCCTATATTCGTAAATATTTCGATTTTCCACATACCTTCTGTTTCGATACCTCCTTAATCCCAAGGAGCTTCCGAGTCTGCACATCGGTCGCGTAGCACATTTCGCGAAACTCGTAAAAATCATTGATCTTGTCAACGCACAATGTACACATAAACTGTGGCATCTTGTCGTCCTTGGTTATCTATAATAACAAAATTGCGTTTTATTTCATCTCGATCGTTCAATCTGTAGTTTGAGCCACATTACGTCCGGCAATAAAAAAAAAAAAAAACTCAAGCATAAACAAAACAATAAAAGTTTGTCAAGAATACAAACACACACCAGGAGGCCAACGCAGTCTAACACTTTCTTCCATAGTTCGGGATCGCCGTCGTCTAAATTCGCTGCCTCTTCGTCGTCGAGGATTTTAACTTTGTCCGGGTTGTCTATACCACAGAGACGGCATATTTTATATAGATTTGCTCTTAGATTTTTGTCAATTTTAATTGCAAAACGCTCCATCCTCGGAGAATGGATTCCGTGCCGTAGTTTTGGGTAAAAAATCGTTTTTGACAATTACTATTCGAATGTACAGGGTGGTCGAAATGAAGCGTGTGTCATTGTGACGAGTGAAGCCTATATACTCCCTATTACTGGTTTTAATAAAATGTGATAGATTTAATTGTATGAAGAATTCTTGGGCACAGAGATAAAATTGATTTTTTAGATGTAAAATGGTGAATAAACGAAATAGTGTGTATTAATCCGCTCAAAACAAATATGGTGGCGATATTCAAGTAACAAAAACGAAATTTCGAAATTCGAAAGCGTTCAAAAATAGTCTGTTGCTTTCTCTGTTTGGTTTGTATCATTCACCGAGTATCCTTGTTATTAGTACCAGGCAACTCGTTATCTTCTTCAAAAATCAATTTTAACTTTAATAATCAGTTTATCTTTTCTTCTTAGATCACTCAGAAACATTTTAAGCTCTTTCTCCCTTTGATCAAGCTGTTAGGGATTCTTTATATTCAATTTAAGAAAATAATTTGTTTATTATATCATCAACCACTTTGATTTTATGTCATGTGGACGAATATTATCATTTGCTACTGGGACGAGTAACGTGTAATCTAGTACAATCGAAAAATTTGCCGAAAGTTAGTAAAGATGGCGTCGGTGAATGATGAAGAAAACGTTGCTCACGAAAGTGGTAAGTTATTTCGTAAAAAGTTAATTGTACAAATCAAAAAATACCGCTTTAACGAAGGTAAGTATCTCAGGTACAATGCCCGTTATCGTAATATATGATTTGTTATCTACTTCCCCTACAATTCGTCTTTTAATTTGCGACCGCCATTTATCAGCTTTTTTTTTTTTTTTTTTGTATTATTTGGTGAATTTGTATATTTTGCCATTTACAATTTAGTTTACAATCGAATTAATTGTATGAATTAAAACACGTTTCAGTTCGCCGTACACGTTCGGGAAGAAAAGTAGTAACGCCAGCTGTATCATCGCCAATCAAGCCAAGAAAACGTTCCACACGTAAACATACCGAGGATCAAGTAAGTTGTTCATAGTTTCCTTTGCCCCTCAAAATGATTATGATTGTTCCCCATAACCTTAAAAAAAGTATTTGCGCCTGACCTGCGTCTATTGTTTGTGATGAAAGCGATTGCAAAATATGTTGGTGGATGTGGCGTTGTTCCATCTGCCATGATTCCAAGCGAACATGATTACTTGCAAGGGCCAACTGAAATTCACTCCATAGAATGTATTCTTGTGATTTGTATGATTAGCAGAAAGCAGTAGTAATGTGCTGTCAATTTTCAGGTAGTCGAGCCGGAACCCGAGATTGTCGAGGAAGTGGCTTGCTCGTATTCGGAGCAATCGGATATAATTAAGGAAATGTTAGCCGAAGCAGCTCAGGGCGTGATTGGTGACGATATGTCACGTGCAAATGTCGTCCCTTTGATACAGGATGATGCGGATTTGATTCAGGAGGTGGTTGAGGAAGAAGTGGTTACCGATGTTATTGAAGAAGTCATTTCGGAAAGTGAAATGGATATGGATATGTATGTCGCGCAGGAGGACATAGAGGATCATACCGAAACGATTGTAATCGACGGTGGAGTAATAGTGAATAATGTGGATGATGAGAAGAGTTCGTCGTTTCCATTCGGAAGTGTGGCACAGAATGAAAATTCGGAAAACGGGCCAAATGAAGTGGCGGCGGCTGAATCGGAGGAAACAAATACCAATGAATGCGTTGAGAGTTTATTATTGGCGAGTTTAGCTGGTGACAATGCAAATAGTTTGCCATCGGTAGGAGAGGAGGAGGGTGAAGCGAAGAATTTCGTCGAGAAAATTATGCAATCATCTGAAAGGGATGACGAGGAAAGCGTATCGGAACCGGCGATAGCTGAAGATACACAGAACAATAGCAGTGACGCAACCTTAGTTAACACCGAAATGGTATCGGAAGATGAATTGCCGATGCCAACAAAACCGGAGGTAAATGACGCCGAAGAGGTGTCGGACGAGGAGCTACCAGCACCACAAAGAGCTGAATTGCCAGCTGACACTGAGGTTGTTTCGGAGGATGAGTTGCCAACCAATGGCAGCAGTAGTGGAAAGAAAGTGGATAGCGCAATGAAACGGAAGGCGGGAGACACTAAAGTCAGTGAAGAATACAATCCAAGCAGTCCAACTAGTGAGAGTAATGATGCTCCCATTCCCGAAAAGAAGGCTAAAATCGAGAGTGACGGTACGAACTCCAACTTCTTTCTGCGATGTGAATATGTTTGACTTTGATTCAACTATTTCAGGAGAGGGAGAAAAGGAGAAGAAAAAGGAGAAAGAGAGAAAGAAGCTACCAGATCTTGACAAATACTGGAAAGCAGTCAAGGACGATCCTGCAGACTTCACAGGATGGACCTACCTACTGCAATATGTGGATCAAGAGGTAAATTTATTAGGGTTCTCGCGACCATCGGCAACGAGCGAACAAACGTTCAACCCTCATTCGATATTGATTTTATTTGCAGACCGACGTCGAGGCAGCCCGCGAGGCATATGATGCTTTCCTGTCCCACTACCCTTATTGCTATGGCTACTGGCGTAAATACGCCGATTACGAGAAGCGAAAAGGCCTGAAAACCAAGTGCAACGAGGTGAGTAACAATGAACATACAAATGCAATTCTCGAATTCTGTACAGCTTACGTTCTTTTCTATGTTTAAACGACTTTTTTTGTATATTTTTTCCGTTACTTTCCATACGAGATAAACAAACCATAATTGCGATACATATTTTCATTTTCGATCAAACTCCGCAATTGTATTTTATCATGTTTGCTGCCCTCGTGCAGCCCTTGCATAATCCCTTTAACAAAGAACTAATAGAATTCGTAATTATCCTACGTATTTGAAATATAACTAGATATTACAATATAATCTATAATTTTCAACAGCCTACGCTCATGGGCATTTGTTGCTGTAATAATTGTGCAGTCGAGCCTCCTCTCTTCCGCCTCGACGACGACACAGTTGTTGTTGTCTCTAAGCATTGCCTGAATAGTATTACTTTGAAATGTGTGAAATTTATTATTTTGTTGTACTACCAGCAGCACATCGTCCACCTTTGTTCCACATCAGATTGGTATCTCCTCGATGTTGGTTAATCCGCACTATACATATGCCTTGAACAGATTAATTTGAGAAAAAAAAATAAGCAAAATCAAAGGAAGAGAACAACCCAATCGGATCCGGACGAACGTCGGCGATGTGCTTCGAAATGAAATATATTTGAACGTATTGTTATTTACCAAAAAAAAAAAAAAAGATCTATGATACATTGAATTAGTGTAATAAAGAGATAATACAGAGCTTTGAAATCTTCCACTTGTCTCATACTCGTTTCGACATACCGAACTCAGTTTAGTTTCCGTTTGCGTTCAACTTGATTTAACTTCCGTTTATATCCGCAACATTTTTGTTTTTAACTTTATTTTATTTTTTTCATTTGATTTCGTTTTCTTTGTACATATACATTTGTTTTCCAAATTTGTCTTATATATGGGTGAAAGTGATGTTCAGTTTGAAATTTGAATTTATTGCCGGTGGTATCAAATGTAAATATCATTTGAATAGTGCGAGTTTAGATCAATATAGCAAAAAATAAAAAATAAATAAAAACCAAAACTACCTGGCGTAAGTACGAAATGGTATTAAAAATGAAATATTTATTGAATTCACCTATTATAAAATGTTATTTGTTAAACAAAATGGTTTCTTACAACAGGTGTTTAAGGCAAATGCGGCAAGTGTTGCAAGGCGTAGTCGATGGACAGTTTTGTTCGAAGGCGAACAGTTGGGATTAACTTGGAATTGTTTGCTTTAGAATGTCCTTACAGGGGCTATGCTATCAAGATCGAAAATAGAAATTTCAAACACTTAGTTCCTCTCTCACCCTATAATAAACTTAGTATCCTGCTGATCCTTAAAGGGGAAATCTACTATTCGCCATTGATGGCTAATTTTAAAAGTAATATTTCTATTGCTGCCACCATTCGGAGTTTCAGACGCAGATCATACCTTTTATTAGGTCTTTACATTTCCGACTTTTTTGCGTAAAGTTAAAAATGGCTATTTCAAAAACAAACAAGCCTTCTTTGAGGAAATCATCTTTTTGGATCAAGAAACCTTCAAAGCCTTGTTTTATAACCTTTGGGCTTGTGAACTTTAGAGATGATTTCCAAAATATCGGTCGGGAATAAGGTTGAATGAGGCTAAAATTCTTATCCCAATTGCGTCAGCTTTAGGAAGGCTGATTGTTGAATGTGGTGTTCTATTATAATGCAGCAGTATAGGTTCATGCCTATATTTTGCGTTAAGTCGATTTCTCTACAACGCGACTGTGATTGTTTTCCCTCATTTGAGAAACGAATAATGGACAGACAACTCCCTAACTCGTCCATCATTATCTTTTTATGGTGAAATATTGCCCGGGAATGCTCCTTGTATGCTCACTCGCTTCTAACCATTTTCGACGACGACTCTATGCAAAAAAGGATACACATGGTGTCAGTTAGTCAAAGATATCACAACCCCCAAATGTATTCGTTGGTGTTAAGACTTGTATCCATCTCTCTATTTTTTTAATCTTTCCGGTGAATGTCACTTTTAGCTTTATGGTTCCAGTTGATGCTTTTCATTTTACAGCAAGGCTATGAACAATCGTAGCTGGATGTTCTTCAATAATCCCTTCTGGTCAACCTCTCTCTCTCTCTCGTATTATGTACTCAAAGCAGAAATAGCGCTCATTGTTCGAGGTGCTATAGCTGCGTTCATATTTTTTCAATAGAAATACGAAGGTCAACTGTTCAATTTCTTTCCCCAGCCTTACGCCACCATGCTCGTTTTAGGAATATCTAGTCTTTAGATAATTAGTTGGGTCTTCCAACTAGTGAATTAGTTTCGAAAGAATTTGATGGTCTGAGACAAAGGCAGTGAAACTTAGTATGTCTAGCATGTGATTGATAACTTTAAAATACATTGTCTTTATCGGGTTCGTAGTCTTCTACGGTCTTAAACAAGCTTCTTGTTTCTCTATTGTAGTATTACCGTGGATATGTAATAATTTTCTTAATTTTCTCTGACTGATGTAAGTCGAATATATTTTCGCGTCGCGGCTTTACAATTTGGAAAGTGGTTTGCTCACATTTTTGAATTCCCTAACTAAATAACAGCGCACACTCATCATCTGTATGTTCTTAGTAGTTCTTAGACAGATTTCTTAGTTGCCCGTTTTCAATGAAACCGATTTGCGTCAAAGAGCAGAATTACGCCTATTTATTATTAGGTCTGTTCCCGTACTTTTTGGGCAGAAATTCACAGATTCTCATTTTTCCAAGAGTGGGGATGAAATTCTCTCAAAGACAAGTGGAAACACAAAAAAGTACGGGAACGCGTTGAACCAAAAAAGTTGCACACATTTTAAATGTCAAAAACATATGTTTGAATTTGATACATTCTTGGATTCGTTAGCAGGTGCAATATACTAATTTGCAAAAACATACATATTATTTTCAGATTACTATTTATTAAATGATTCAGCATATCCATTCATCATTTAATAACGCCATATAGAGACAATGCACATCTTAAAAATGCATAAAAGAATTTTAATATAAAATTGAGCTCTTGTCGTATGACGAAATGACGGAAATCAGCTGATTTCACAAAGCTGTGACATCCTACCCACATCAATTTCTTGGGCTGAAATTCGCAGCATGGGGAAATTTTTTACTCTCTCGAGAGCGCTCTCTTTTGTCCAAAAGTGTGAATTTTTGGAGTACGGGAACAGACTTTCGTAGTTTTTCGTAGATTTGGACTGTTTTTGTCAGGTACGGGAACAGACCTATTATGACTTGATGTCCATTCGGAGAGTTGACAGCCCAGTCTTGTATTATCGTATCATCGCAAAAGGTCCTGGCTGATTTGAGAATGAAAGAAAGGGACGTTTTCTGTGTTTCAAGTTTTCACTAGCTTATAGGTTAAATTTCTTTAAAAAATGAAATGAATTTGCCTTCACAAGGCTTCGTAAGGTTAGTTTTCGTCGGCTTTAATGGAACCAAAATTCTTAATTTTCACCAAAAAAATAAAAATAGGTGGACATCCCAGGATGCAAGGATTGGGGAACATGCTGGAAACTGTAGAATTCCTCATTTAACCCTTGCGATTTCCTTAAGTTTTCTTATTGACTAGAGAGTTGCTCACGGTACTTATTCGCAGTTATTTTTCTGCCTGGGAAAAGATAATCGAAACCACGGATCATATCCCTTGAATTCCTCGATTGCGACGAGTTCAGCCGCTCCACTTCTTTTTCATTACATATTGTTATATAGAATCCACTCCCTATTACCTGTTACGATAAAAAAAAAACAGACGCGGCCCAGCTTATTTTTTTCCGTTCAAGAATACGAATCCCTTAAATGAAGTTTCAAAAGGAATTCAAGTTCCCAAGTTCTTTCTACTAAGGCTCGGAAAATAATACCATCAATGTCAGAAGGTCGACCAGAACGAGGTTGATCGTTCAAGTTAATATTCAGTATCCGAGATATGGCCAACCGGCCACGATCCTATGGAGCACAATCCAAATAAGCGCTCTGAGTCGTTTTTGTTTCAGTACTAAAACTCCATTTCTGTTCTCAACACATGGCGAATATATTGTCCATTTTAGAGTCTGCCTTCTGATGTCACAGCCTATCCATTGGTATATAACAAGCTAATAAAACAAGCACTGGACACGTCATACGGAAAAACCTTTCACCACATATGAAGATCGAGCAGGGACTGCCGCAGTGATCCAATACTTGTCTCCAAAAATACAATATTGTCTGGAATATCACTAATCATAAAACTTTCTTATGTGCCATTAGTGACTAGATTTTTCCATCTTTCTGATAGCATATGAATTTCAACTGGTCCTTTGAGGGTACTCATAATCGACACATTTCTTTTGATCTTCATAAAATCGCTCAGCAAGGACATGCAACGTCGAACGGAACAAGTGAATGTTGGAAGAAGCAAAAGGAATACGGCGCGTCGTTTCCACTGATTTTTTGTCATGCAGCAATGTCATCTTGTCCTATCTCTGCTCGTAAAGTGGCCGGTTTTCCTTCAATGCTTGGCTCAAACACATGGTTGGGTTGTGTTACGAGGGTTGCCTTTTAAGTTTTTATAAAAAGTGAAACAGAAACGAACTATTGCTCTTTGAAATATTCGCCCTTAAATTCTATACATTTTTGCATACGCTCAAACCAATTCCGGAAACATTTTTTCCACTCTGAAGCTAATATCGTAGAAACCTGGTTTTAAAAGTCTTCAACAGCTTCTTGAGGTGAATCGCTGTCCGCGCATCTTTTGTTTGACTTTCAAGATAATACGAATATCCAAGTTTCGTCTCTTGTAACAATGTTGTATACGGATTTCGAACGTCCTCGGTCGAATTTTTTCAACATTTCCTGACACCAATCAACGCGACTCTTTTTTTGCGCTTCGGTCAAATTATGCGGAATCCATCTGGAACATATCTTTCTCACACCTAAATGTTCATGCAAAATCAATTGTATTGCAGTCTGCGATATCCTAAGAGACGCCTCTATCTGTCTGTAAGTCACATGCCGATCTTCTTTAATCATGTTGCGCACAGCATCGATGTTTCTCGGAATGACAACCGATTTTGGCCGACCGTCTCGACATTAATCAGTGATGGACGCACGACCGTGACGAAATTCTGCAAACCAATTGTAAACAGTCTTCTCTGATGGTGCTTCATTACCAAAAGTTGCACGAAACGATTCTACGCATTGTTGTTGAGTAAGGCCTTTTTTAAAATCATAAAAAATCATTCAACGTAAGCCTTCACGGGTGATTTCAATTTTTGCACAAACTTGCTTCTTTTAAACGTTCACTATCAACAACTTACTCAGTCAATTTCCAAATTTCCACTGGCTTCAACTGCTACAACTCATTAACGCCACCTATTGTTCGATTGTAAAAACTTAAAAGGCAACCCTCGTAGAAACACTTTAGGTTCGATTTCTCTCCACAACCTTACGCCATCACGATAATTTTAGGTATATCAAGGGCTTAGATAATTGTTTCAGTCTTTCTTTGCTTTCGGTCAAGCTGGATCGAAAAAAAAATATTTTACATCGGATTCGTAGCCTTCGACAAAGCCTTTTTTTTATACAGAAACGCAATGTGTTTTCCGAATTGCTTTGACTTTGTCAAACGCCGTCTAATCTGTTTTCCCGTCGTGGCTTTATAATTTGAAAAGTGGATTCTTGAATTCCGTAACTAAATATCAGCTCATATTTCTACTGTTTTTCAATCTCCGATCGAATCTTTTAATATCCGTTAAGACCCATTATTGGCGTTAACAAGCGATCATTTATTGTTGTTATTGATGGCTATTTGGACAGTTGACATACCTGCGATTATGGGGCTTGCATTATTGGACAAGCGCAAAAGTTCGTGCCCAAAAAATGAGACAGAGGTGTCTAAAGAAGCGTTTGCTACAGCTGTCTTCCGAATTTTCACAAGCATATGAACTCCATTTCCTTAGAAAATGGATGGAAGATGCCTTCACAGAACTGCGTAAGATTTTCGTCACCTTTACTAGAACCTAATTTTTTACTTTTCACCGAAAAAGGTGAAAATCTCGATTATGGTGGGTGCTAAATGATTCTCAATTTAAATTCCTCAAAATTTGCGGCGTCTACCGGGCGTTGTGTAACCCCTTGTTATCAAAGATAGAAACCGACGCCTTTTTGATCGGCCAAACCGTTCGATTTCCTTTAACTTTTTCAATGCTCTTGCAGTGTTGCTCACAGTTATTCTTATATCCCTTGAATTCCTCCAAACAAGTCTTCCTTCATTGGATGGAAGCCAGTTTTTGTCACGGGTTTAGCAGCTTCACCTGCTTGTTCCCACCTCTATCCGTTACACATTGTCATAAAGGATCCACTTCTCATTAACTGTTCCGATCCAAAAAAAGGTTATATGGTCATAAGGCGTGTTCCAGCTTATTTTGTTACGTCCAATAGCTTGAAAGTGAATCGAAGTTTCCAAGTTATTTCCACTAAGACTCGCTTAATGTTTTCATCAATGTTGGAAAGCCGTCCAGAATGGGGTTGATCGCCCAAATCAATATCATTATTCCGAAATCGAGCAAATCCCATTTTAACGATCCTATAGGCAGAGGCACGATCCAAATACTTGTAAGCGCTTTGAGTGGTTTTGGTTCGGTACCAATGCTCACTCCGGTTCTAAACATATAGCGAATGTGTTGTCCATTTTAGAGTATGCCTTGTGATTTCACGACCTATCCATTGTTTTACTAATAAAACAAGCACCAGACGCTTCATTCCACCACATATGAAGATCGAGCAGGGGTTGTCGCAATGATCCAATACTTGTCTCCAAAAATACAATACTGCCTCGAATATCACTAATTACAAAACATTCTTATGTGCCACTAATGAATAGTTTGTTTTCCATGTTTCTGGCATATGAATTCCAAGTCGAAAGAACAACCGGTCTTTTAAGTCTACTTAATAATCGACCTATTTTTTTTGGCGTCTTCATAAAAACGGAGGTGCTGCTCAGCAAGACAATGTGCGATCGAACGAACAAGGGATAATAGGAAGGAGCAATACCTGTTAAGTTCGGCGGGTGGGGCAGGACCTCCATTTAAGCGTTTCCACCGATGTGTTGTCATGCAGCAATATCACCTTCTCGTGTCTTTGCTCATAAAGTGGCCATTTTTTCTACAATTTTCGCGTAGAACGTATCCATTGCAGTCGATAGCATAGCGTGATATATGCAGAGCAAAACCTTCGAAACAGGAGTATTTGCCTTTGCCGCCGATGTTGATACATGGCTGGACTTACTTCTCAGGGTCAGCGTACAGTATCCACTTTTCATCGCAAAAAACCTTTTCTTTTCTGCCGTTGGAGCATCAGTTTACACATGAAAAATCACCGTTGGACCTCTCGCGGCTTTAAGTTGTTTCTAAATCATATCTAATACATACTTTCAAACTTTACGAAACTATTATGTTATTTCCTTGTAGTGATCTTATAACTTCAATCAGCGTCTAATGTGAGTCTTCATGAATTGGTCGTTGTGCAATCATAATCATCACCGACTGTTGAGCCGAAGGTCTGTAATTCAAGTGCGTCCATAATCAAGATCAATTCCTATACGGAAAAATTGTTCAACAGCATATGTTGTTTATGAGAGAAAAGTGCTGAAGAAGGCATAACACTCCCAGTATAAGATCACTTCAAAATTAATTTTCTGTGTGTTTATTTCCAATAGAACACTGAACCTGCACGAATTATAAAAAAAAAAATTCCTGTAATTCTTCGTCTTTAAACTTTTTTGGTGCGTAAGAGCATTCTTCACATTCAACATCAAATAATTTTTTTTCAACATCAAATAATTTTTTTTTGTCGAAAATCCATATCTGCATGTCGTGTGCGACAGAGCTCATCGAAAGTCTCAACCAGAATTCTTTCTTGGCACTAAACTCGACGGGTTTAGAACTATGAAAAAAAAGCACATCGGAGTTCAAGTTTGCCTACAGTATTTTCTTGTAGATGACGTAGTTCTGGTAGCGTCATCTGTCAGGAAACCGCGAGAACTTATTTAAGTTCCCAATAACCAGTTTATTTATTGTCTAAAGTCAACCACCGTAGCCGTAAAAACGACATCATCATTGATGACAGCAACTTTTATTTGTCGTGCTGGACGTCTGTGTCCTCAATATTGGATCGGACCTTGATCGAATGTATGTTCTACGTACGAGTCGAAAAATACATTATGGATCCATCATTTACATTTCCCTGAACCTGCTACAAATAAGTTATAAGGAGAAAAATCTTAGAACAAACATTCATGTCGTAAACCAGTAAACTGACTTACCAAATACAACATTTAACATTTGTAAGTCGCTGCTCTTTATTTCGTTCCTTAAGTGAAATTCAAACCAAATTGGTGACAGCACATGCAACCTCTTTGTCAGTTGACAGTAATGTACAAATACTCTTCCGACAATCCATGAAATTACGGAATTCCCATTACTTTTTGAACATAATTCGTACAACCATCTTAGCGTTCCGTGAATTCTTCTTGGAAATTATTGTTCATTTCTTATATTTGTTATCGTGTAAGGTTCATATAGGCCGACATATAAAGTTTAATTTCTTTTGCCCTTGTTCATGTACCAAATGCGTCCTGAGCATCTACTGGTTATTTGCCCTGCTTTCCTTGAGTTGTTCAAAACCGCAGTTGAAAACGAGTGAATTCGAGTGAAACCAACTAATTCGAAACAACAATTGTTCCTTATTATGACTTGCAACACATGTGGCTTGAGGAGCGTCATCATTGTTTCTAACTTAGCGCAATCCATACACCCAAACTGTTATATGCAATTGATCTTTTAATCTCAAATGTATCATTCTTCACCTACCTAAAAAAAAAAACAAATATATATAAAAAACAACCCAACAAAAGCTAAGTATTCATGAAATTAACTTTTAATAACTAAACTTGGCACAATTCTTCCATTTTTCTTTCTTTCTCTCTCCCCATTGATCTCCTTCGTATAAACAAATCAACAATCGTCTTCTCCGATCGGTAAAATAGGTATTTGAACGTGGGCTTAAAGCGATACCGCTGTCGGTAGACCTCTGGATTCATTACCTGACCCATGTGAAGGCAAATCAAGGCGACAACGAGGAATATATTCGATCGCAATTCGAACGGGCAGTAGATGCCTGCGGATTGGAGTTTCGATCGGATAAATTGTGGGATGCGTTCATCAAATGGGAGACGGAAGGGAAACGCTACCAGAAGGTTCTACAAATCTATGACCGTCTTTTGGGCATTCCAACGCAAGGCTACAATGGACACTTTGGAAAGTGAGTATAACAAAAGCCACAATTTTGCAATAGCTTACTAATTCCCCATTGTCATAGCTTCCAAGATTTGATCAACAATCATCCAGCGACTGCGACTACAACGCCAGAAGAATTCATAAAGTTGCGATCAGAAGTCCGAGAAGCCCTGGCGGCTTCGAAGGACGCAAGTAGACAGCAAGACAAAACGGATGAAGAAAAAACCGTTGTGACACCGGAGGAAACAGAACCAGAAAACGAAGATCCTGAAGCAGATGATCATGTTCGTAGCGATGAAGAAATGGCTGCGATCAAAGAGAGAATCATATCACTAAGGAGAAAAGTACACAAGCAAACAGTGTCAGCCGTAACAGCACGTTGGACCTTCGAAGAGGGCATCAAACGACCATACTTCCATGTGAAACCACTCGAGCGTTGCCAGTTGAAAAATTGGAATGATTACTTGGACTTTGAGATCGAGAAAGGTGATCGCAAACGAATACTGATTCTCTTCGAGCGTTGCCTTATCGCCTGTGCTTTGTACGACGAGTTCTGGCTTAAACTGATCCGGTATCTGGAAACACAGAACGACCCCGAACTGATACCAGTCACAAGAGACGCTTACTATCGCGCGTGCACCATCCATCATCCGGATAAGCCCAGTTTACACCTGATGTGGTCAGCATTCGAGGAGTGTCATAATGATTTCGATAAGGCAGCCGAAATCTTAGTGGTTTTGGAGAAACGCTGTCCAAACCTATTACAAATTGCGTATCGTCGTATAAACGTCGAACGACGTCGTGGCGACTTTGATAAGTGCAAGGATCTCTATGAACATTATATTAACACAGCAAAGAACAAAAATGTCGCCGGTAGTTTAGCAATTAAGTACGCTAGGTTCTGTAATAAGATTCTGAACGATCTGGACACAGCAATGAAAGTTCTACGACAAGCGTTAGAGAAAGACCCGGCCAATACAAGGGTTGCCTTGCAAATGATCGATATTGCTTTACAGAGGCCAGTTGTCGACGAGGCTGAGGTCGTTCAAATCATGGATCGATTCATGGCGAGAGATAATATCGATTTAGAGCAGAGGGTATTGTTTGCTCAAAGGAAAGTGGAGTTTCTTGAAGATTTCGGCAGTACGTCAACCGGTCTCCTGGAGGCGCAACGATCTTTACAGGTTGCACTGACTAAAGTCAACGAATCGAAGAAGAAATCGTAAGTCACGAATGGTTTGTTTATATTCTATCTACGTCACGTCATCTGACTGGTGTTCTTGTTTGTTTTAGCGATACTAGTCCAAGTAAAAAATCATCCTCCTCTTCCGCGAAGGATGCCAGCGCGGTAACAAGTTCAATGCAAGCAGCCGCGGCCTACAACACCAGCGCCAATAGCGCATCGGCGAGTTACAACTATGGATCCGGTGCGAATTCAAGCTACTACGGCCAGAGCGGACAACAATCATACCAACAACAGCAGTATGACGGCTACTACAACCATTGGCAGTACGGCTCGGGCTACAGTGGCTACGGTCAATGGAGCGGCTACGGAAACTATTATTAGGTTCTAGAAAATATAATTATTCTTACTTCTCCTCGGTTATCTTGATTTCTTCTTTCCTTCTACAAACAATACTTTTATGTCGTTGGCTGACAATTATGAACAAGCGAAATTTAATTTACGCAATGATTAGGTCGCAAAAAAAACAAAAGAAAATAAAATACTTTGACTCGGTTTAGTGTATCTGTAGCTGAATGTTGAGAAGCACTGTCTGACACAGAGCTATATAATGTATATTAGATGCAGACGCTGAACAATGTATATTAACTAAATAAACTAATTTGTATTTGTCGAAACACAAAAGAGTGGTGGAAAGTATTTGAATGAAACTCACAAAGTCTGCCACCACACATCCAAGAAGAGTACAAGGGCGAGACCCTAGTATGTAAAATAATAAAATTAATTTTAATAAACTGATAGGAATTCACGAACATCTTATTTTTTATTTCAGCTGTTAAACTTCAGATACTACATAGAAATCCATTGCTTTTCCAACAGATGGCTTGTTGAACTCCTCCTGTAGAACTGTGGTTAGATTAGATGGCATGCTAAAACACTTCTCTGTAATTGATTCACTCAGTTCTGTTTGAGTGCTCGTTGGACACCAGGAAATAACGAATACGCCATACGTTTTTCTTAGATAAAGCTGAAAAATCAAGCCTGAAAAGGGTGAAAATGTCAATAGTGTTTATGGTTTATGGTACTAACACTGTAACAGCCAATCATGAGCACTGCGCTTTGGAAGGCCAATTGTAGAAAATGTCGATAAAATCATGGAAACCATCGAGTCTGATCGTCATGCAAATGAACCTGAATAAGGCTGGATGCAAAAAGAAGATCGTTGTATGAGTGCCACACAAGTTTACCCAAAAAAACCTCATGGGCCGAATTTCCATCTGCGTATTGCTGCTGAATCGTAACAAAATCGATCCATCGAATCATTAATAGATAACTACTCTGATTAGAGAAATAAGAAACTTCCTTGCTTACAAAATTGATCAATCCTTCTCAAGACGCCACCATGTGTCAGCAGGCTTACGCGACCAAACCAAAAATATCTTGATTAACAACTCTATCCAAGATACAAGAGAATTCCGTCCATCTGACCTAGATGAAATTAAGTTTCCAGGCCGACTGCTTGAGCCATTTAAGGCGGCTGGAGATGAGTTGGTAGGGCGCATGCACCAACTCATCTGTAAAATATGGTTGGAGGAAAGCATGCCCGACGAATGTAATCCATAAGAAAAGGGACCCCTGTAACTGCGCCATCTATAGAGGAATAAGTCTCCTTAGCATCGCGTACAAGATCTTCTCTCCCATACTGTGTGAAAGCATTTATGGATAATGGTTCACGGCAGATCTCGGAAAAGACCCAAGAATTCCTAATCGACACACACTATTTGTTTGTCGATTTTAAAACGGCATTCCACAAGGTTCTCCACTCTCTGTACCCCTGTTTCTCATAGCTTACAATAGTCTTTGCCTAACCCTCTCCCGCCACAAACACATAAACTTCTGCGCATATGCTGACGACTTCACAATATTCATAACTCTCAATAAAAAAAACTTCCCATCCAACATCAACCTGAACCCCATCTTCCAAGATATCCTCTCCTGGTGTGAGGTGAGCTCCTGGGAGCTCAGCTATCCCCCGAAAAGTGCAAACACATGCACATCTATAGAAAACACAAATGCTACTGCGATATCCTAACCAACAACATTATCCTGCAAAAAGTCAACAAACTTAGAATCCTAGGTATCGTTTTCCAGAAAATTATGTTGGAACGCCCACATTGATTACCTACGCCCAGCGCTAGAAAAAAAAACTAAACATCATTAAAATCCTTTCCAGCAATAAGTAACACTGTAATCCTCTTTCCTTAACTTCCATTATCCAATGCATCATCACCAGCAAAACCCGATACGGTCTCTCTTTATACGGCTAATCCGTCAAGTCCCACTTAAAAAGAATCAAAACTATTTACAACACTGCTATAAGAAAAGCACTTAACGCATATTAACCATCTACTACTCGAAGCCAACAGGTCAACAGGCCAACAATCGAAGACATACGCCTCCAATCCATGTTAAAAGCAAAGACTCCCCCTCTATAATATAACAAACTCTATCCAGCAAAAAAAAAACACACAAATCAACTGTCCTGCATACACCGTGCACGAATTCTCTGTAACGAAAACCACATCCTCTGCAAACCTCACCATCTACCCACCTGCTTCCACCCCCTCTGGCTCTTCCCATCCTCACATTTCACTACAAGAAATCCCACACTGCCCCAGAAATTTTCCGAACCCTTTTCTCCGAAATCAAAAGCTAACTCAACGACCACCACTTCATTTACACTGATGATTCCAAAACAGAAGACAAAGCCAGTTTCAGCATCACAGAAAACGAAACAATTTTCTCCTTTCTCTTCCCCTTCTACACATCATCCTTCTCTGCCGAAATCATAGCCATCCTGACATCCTTACAATATACTAACACTTCCATCATTAAATTCGCCATCTGCACCGACTCCCTATCATCAATCGACACCATCATCAACACCAACAACAAAAGTTATTACCCCTCCCTAATCCACAACCTCCTAGACCAGCAGTTCCCGAGAACAACACTAATATGGATTCCAAGCCATATCCGAATCCCTGGCAACGAATTCGCCGACAATACCGCCAAACGGACCCTCTCCCTTCACTCCCCAAACTTCAACCCGCAAGACAAATATATTAGAACACTTCACTGCCCCGAACTACAATCCCTTTTCGACAAATCATCCCACTGGTATGGGACCATTAACGAAGACAGACTCTCTATTAAAAACTACGCCAACGATCCTCGACACCCAATCACATCTAGAACAGACCTCACTAAAATAATCAGACTACGACTTGGACACACCAAAGTTACCCACGAACACTACCTCGACAAGAACAAACCCTCCACTTGCACCTACTGTAACCAAACCCAACTCAACATCCACCACATCCTCAATCAGTGTTCCACCCTCCACTCATCCAGACTCCAACTCCCCTCCCATAACAACTTAATTAACTTCCTTTCTAACCCTAATACGTGTATAGGTAGAAAAAACTAAAACTGTAATCAACTTCCTCAAAATCACAAATTTATATAAATTTATATACGAGTAACCTCTGTAATCAAGATAGTCTAGCTATGTTGCTCTGGCTTACCCCAGCTAGCTTGTAATTTTATTTATTACCCTGTTAGCCTTATCAAATAAAATAAATAAAAATAAAACCGCATATGGCAGTGTGCATAGTGACGAGCTATACCGAGCCATGTCTAGTTTTAACATCTCTGCCAAACTCGTCCGATTGTGCAGGATGACAATGGAGAATTCTTGATGCTCCGTTAAGGTCGGTAACGAATTGACCGAGACCTTTGGTGTTAAAAAGGATTTAGGCAAGGTGACGCACTGTCATGTAACTTCTTCAACATCCTGCTTGAAAATATGACATTGAAGTTATTGGGCGAGCACAACGAGAAGTCAATGAAGTGTTCAAAACCACTGAAGCGGAAGCGGTTATTTCTTTCAGTTAACAAGGGTAAAACCAAATATATACTGCCATACAAAAAAAGACGCACAATACCGATGTATTGGCTAAAACCTCACAATTTACGTCTACAAATTGAAGTGGTCAAAGACTTCGTCTTCCTTTGCTCACTAGTGACCAGCGACAATAACACCAGTGCTGAGATCAAAATCAGAATTACTCTTGCCAACCGCTGCTTCTTTCGGCTCAAGAGGCAATTGAGAAGTAGAGCCCTCTCTCGAAAAACCAAGATAGCACTATATAAAACTGATCATCCCGGTCATCATTTACGGCGCAGAGGCCTGGACCTTAACGAAAATGAGAATGCGCTTGGTCGCTTTGAGAGGAAAATTTTTCGTTCAATATATGGTCCCATTTATATTAATGGAGAATGGAGGAGTGGAGTGACGACTTACCTGTGCAGGGACGGGTTAAGAATATCCCTGCAGCGATACCTCTCGCTTGTTGTAAAATGCGACTAAACAAAGGTAAACAAAAATCACATCTAGGCAATTTAGAAAACACCAAGGTGAGCCTAGGGACACATATACCACCATTAAACTGCCCCACAAGTGTACATGCAAATCAGTGGGTTGACACGACTGGAGATCACCGGTGTGGTAAGAGTTAGATCAAACAAAAAATATATGGAGCATGCCCGTGTCACAAAAAAAAAGGCAGGCCGAAAAACAATTGGTGCAAACAAATGCAAAAACACCAGCATTTGATGAAGTAATCCCAAACCGGGAAGCCTGCCGCTACTTTCTGAGGTCAAACCAGCGGACCCCACAAGCGGACCAGTAGGAATGCAGTTAAGTGGGAAGGTTATGGTCCTACACTTCTGACCATAACAACGCCGGAAAAAGGAAAAGAAGGAGGAGTGGAGTGACGAAGTGTACGGGCTGTACAGCGACATCGACCTAGTACCTCTGTCTCAGAGAAAATATAAACAGAGATAGGACCAATAAAAACATTTATAAGCTACGAAGTCACCTCTAAATTGGTATGGGACTGCTTACAACTGGGACTGCATTGGATTGTGAAATGTTTTATCCGAAATATTTGACGGTCTCGGTGGCTCAGTTAGGCTTCGGGCCGGAGCAGTGGTGTCCACTCGCCTTCGGCCTCAATATTCCATATAGTGCAACAAAATCCTAAGATTCTTTAAAGTATTCCCTTGGGCATCGGCATACTTTTGCCATCAGTTTCCCCAAGACTTCCCAAGGTCCTTAAGGGTAGGCGTACAAGCTTCTTTGACGACACTTAGGGACCCATGGTGTTGCCCTTTGAAGGAAGATTTCACTTTTAGGAATAGAAAAGTCTGCTGAGCCAAGATGGACCAGTAGTAGCCGGTCACCTTGGAGGAGACGTGCATAGTTGTGATGTAATTTACAATTTCCGGCGATGACAGGCCTCACCCGGTTGACATCTTTTTTTAGTCTTAGTACTTCTAGTGAAAAAACATTATTTTCTGTCTGCCTCCCATATACAAATTCACAATTCATGCACACGTTGTGGTCGGTTCTTGGAGTTGATGGCCGTTCAGCGCGGCGCTCGTACCTCACACTCTCTCTGCCTTCTTTGAAGAGCTTGAAAGCCCTTAAAAATTACAAAGGATGACATGTTTTCATCCATGAACACGGTTAATCATGCTCAACGTCTCCGTACCTAATTTCCCCGGACGAACACGAAACGTAATGGCGTACCGCAGCTGAATCGTTTGTTGTATTTTGGTTAAAATTTCGGTCTATCCGGAATGAATGCTCGCATTCGAATGAGCTCCTTAAGCCACGTCTACTTTTGCCCTGTTCGTCCAATAAAAGCAACTTGTCAGATTTGAAATGAAAAGTGATGTTGTTTTTTTTTTAAATGTTATGCGCGCACTCAAGGCTTCATAACCTTTTGATGTCGGCGACACAGTGCGGGTAGAAGGTAAAAGGGAAGAGGGATAGATGAGATGCTGATGGACATTAGTCTTAAACGTTAGCACGTTGTACTGTGGACGGAAGACTGAATCCGGCAGGGAATTCCAGGTTGGTGTGGTTCGGTTAAAGAAGGATTCTCTACACTCAACGCTACGTCCGAAAGTGGGCTTCATAGTATATTGGTGAGCATTCCTAGAGAGACGAGTGTTGCGGGAGAATTGTTGAAGGGGCGGCATGCAACTGGCTATTTCATCAGAGCATTTTTTCGAAAGTTACCATAAAACAGGAAAAAGCAGGTACCAGATCTAAGGGTGAGAAATATTTCTTGCATCTGTATAAGAAGCCTAGACATTTCGCAGCATCCTTTGTGACACTGAATATCTGTTCCTTCCAATTAAGATTGTATATCCAGTATGGAAAGCTTTTCGGTTTCTTAGATACAAGTGCCATTCATGGATAATGGCTGCGGCTTGGTGATATGCCTTAACAACAGGAGACAGCACTGTGTATTGGAGGCATTAAATTCCACTCTATTCTTTTTATCTCATGCAATGATGCTGCTAATATTGGAATTTAGTGAGCTTAACATACGCTGCCGCTCACTGTTTACAGCGGATGAGCAGGGACGTGAAGTAGTTAACGAATATGAGAAGCTAAGGGTACTGTCGTCGGCGAAGGAGTGGATTGGATTAGATTTGGCCGGTGAGCCTCGCATGTTCATTTCAGGGATAGTGTTGAAGAAATCACCTAAACTTAGAGATTGGCATAAGAGGTATAATCATCAGACAGTCAAGCAGCGCTCAAAGTGTCGAACTCAAAATCCGTCAAGCATTGCCACGATGCCCTGCAAGACCTAGGCAAACGGAATAAAGTCAAACTCTGGTGGGTGCTAGGTCACTTTAATTTTAATTTTCGTGGGGGCAAACACCCCCATTTATTAAGCTTAATTCAAGCTAAACTTAATCTAACTTAATAACTAATGAGAACGGGTGAGGGGGCGCGATCATTAGAAACTATGGAAGGAGAGAGGCTATTGAGAAGACGGAGTTTTAGGCATGGAGTGCTGAGGTTGAGATCGAAGGTTCATTGGAGTCGTACGAGGTGCGGGGGGTGGATAGATACAAGAGACGAGATTTGCGTGTGTTACGAGGGTTGGTGTTAAGAGATATCGAGTTATACAGGGTGGCGCAGTCAATGGTACCTGTAAGAAGTCGATGAATGAAGATGATGTCAGATACTCTTCTTCTTTCCTCCAAAGTACTCAAGTTGATTAGTTTAAGACGGTCTTGACGGTATGGTAAGGATTGTTCGACTGTTCGAAGAGCGAAATGTAAGAACCGACGTTGGATGCCGTCGATTCTAGATACGTATGTTGATTTGTTGATAAGGGGACCACACTTGAGATGCGTATTCGAGAAGGAGCGAACCAAGGTAATACATTGGGATCGAGTCACGTAGGGATTGGAGAATTCCTTAGACCAACGTTTCACAAAACCGAGTGCAGAGTTGGCTCGGTATGTGCGCGAAAATTGAGCTCTTGGTCACATAGTATGCCTAGATCGCGGATAACCTGAACGGTAAACAGATGGGCCGATTATTGAGGAAGTAGAGACGAGGATGAAGTTTGATTCGTTTACGTGAAAAGGTAATTGATTGGCATTTGGAAATGTTAAGTTTCAAACAATTTTCGGAGCACCAAACGGAAAGTTGTTGAGATCCGATTGAGTAACGGAAGAATCTTGTTGCGAGGAATCTTGTGTCTTGAAAAACTTGGTGTCGTCGGCGTACAGTGAGAGGTGGGAATGTTTGATGACAAACTCAATGTCGTTAATGGTAAGAATAAAAAGAAGTGGACCTAGGTGGCTGCCTTGGGGAACGCCGGAAGATGCTAAGAAGGGGTTGGAAATGTCAGATCTAAAACGTAGTAAAACGTAGTAACGGTTCTTAAAATAAAAAGATATCCACTTCAACGCAGTGGGTTCAAAGCTAAGGGAAGACATTTTGAAGAGTATTAGTTTGTGGGAGAAGGCTTTACTGAAATCAGTTGAAATGACGTCGACCTCATTTTCATTCTCTAATGCTGAGGGTGCGAGAGAGTGGTTGTAGAACTGGATTTAAGGAAGCCATGTTGTTTAAAGGAGATTAGAGATTTGCAGTGGAAACTTATTCTGTCATACAAGATACTTTCAAAAAGTTTGGGTATGTATGACAGTTTGGTGATAGGCCGGTAGTTGTTAACATCCTACTTCGGACCTTTTTTGTGAACAGGAGTTATAAAAGCGGTCCTCCATATCTGGGAAATTCCCCAAGGAACAGGGATAAGTTGAATATTTTTGAGAGCGGGACAGTAATAATGGGGGAACATTTTTTTAGTAATATGGCATAGAGACCATCGAGCCCAGGAGTAAATTTATTATGCAGTTGATTCAATTTATTTTGAATAATATGGGGGTCAATAGTACGTGGGAGAAATGGTCCACGGGAGAAATTTGGTAAGATTTGGAAAGATTGTTTGAAAAAGTTGGCAATAAACTTGACGATGGTTTTGGGATCATTCGAGGTTTCGCCATTGAAGGAGAGTGAAGTTGGGTAGCCATTAGATTTCCTTTTGTAGTTGACAAACTGAAAGAAGGACTTGGGATCGTTAATAAGATTGGATTGCGTTTCAATCAAATGGCGTTCATAGAGAGTCTTATGCAGCTCGGTGAATTTCAGATAAATACTATTGTAGTTAGAAAAGTCATTGGGGGATTGAGTACGAAGGAAGATTGCCCATAGTTTGTTTCTTTTGTTTCTTAGTGAACGGAGCCTGCGATTATATCAAGGAGGAGAGGTAGATAAATGTTTGGATCGGGAAAGGGGAACATAAAGAGAAATAGAGTTGAATATTTCTCTGTAGAAAATAGATATGGCGTCGTTTATTGTAAGGCTGTCCAAATCGAAGGGGGCGTTGTTGAGATATTCATTGATTAGGTTGAAATTTGGAAGTATTCAGTGGTGGAGAGTAGTGAAAAAATGAAATAAGAAGGGGAGGATGGTAGTTATCGATGGTTGATAAGGAAAGTGGACAAAGTGAAACAAAGGAACTAAGGGGGTCTATTGTGAAGATCAGATCTAGCTGTCTAGCCACGTAATTTGTGATGCCACTAACTTGGCTAAGGTTAGAATCAGCTAGGCGATCTAAGAAAATATATTCTTTGGCAGCAGAGGGATTAGTGTCAATGTAAAATGATTGATCGTCTGATGGAGCCCATTTAAGGAATGGAAGATTGAAATCGCCAAAAAGAAGGATTTCATCATGAGGATCCCGTAAATCATTTATGCTACCAATCGTATTAATGGCGAGTTCATAGGATTCAATAGGTTGAGATGGCAAGATATAAAAGCAGATGATATAGAGCGCTTTACGGGGCAGTACAATCTTGATTGAAACGAAGTCGAGAAACGGGAAAGAGGATATTGCAATAAGGGATGAGTCGATTGAGTTAAGGACGGCTATTAAAACCCCACGACAGGGGCAGCTATCGGTAGGTCGGTTGAGATCGTCGTCGCGATAGACGTTAAAATTTGATGGGAACAATTCTCGGTTATTAATGCTAGAGATCAGTCAGAGCGAAAATTTGGAATGGTAAAGCATGAGACTGTTGAAAGACTCGCTTGCTGCAAAGACTTCTTACATTCTGATAATAGAAGGTGAGGAAGGTTAGCATGAGGGGCAGGAAGAGAATGGAAATTAGAGGCGAAAATATCTGTCGTGGTCTTAGTTTATCATGGAGATAGGCCAAACGAATAGAAACGAGTAGAAAACGATAGAAACGAATGTTTTCATACGTCTTTTTGTCCCTTAGACGAGAGAGAGCATAGCGACATTCAGTGGGGTCACTAACTTGCTGGGTAATTTTGACTGAGGGAGGCAAAAAGGGATCAATTAGGTAGAATTAGGAGGAGACGTTGTTGAAGAAATAGTTGAAACTGTTGGAAGAGAATTGGAGTTGGCTGTAGTGTGAGAGGGCGAGTAAGGTGTGGATGTATTAGAAAAGGCGGGAGCTGAGGGATTGAGGACGTGGGAGCTGCGGAAATTAGGATACTTGGCTTCAGATTTGAGATCGAAATTAGGAAAACAATTAGGAAGGGGTGCTTGTGCTGGTGGCGAGGGGCTAGAGGTGGTAGAACAAGGAATCAGATTGAAGGAAACTGGTTGACGTAGCGGTTTTGGTGGAGCAGAGGAAGAGGTGTGCATATGGGAGATGGAGGGGTGGGTGAAAGATGGGAAAAGTTTTGTTTTGAAGCTCCAGTTATGGTGGGGGTTATATTGAGGTTTAGGGTGATTATCATAAGTGTTAAGCTTAGTTTTAGGTTTCTTAGAGCTAGGTCGATAGATTTCTTTTTTAAAATTATTGAGCGGCTTGGGGTGAATATCTTTGTTTTCGTTTCACCTGGTAAGGGTAGTCTTACCAAGAGTGAAAGGGCGGCCGTCAATGATATGGAAAGCTTCAGTTTGAACGATCTGGAACGTTGAAGCGCTTGGCAACTTACTATTGGAATTTTAAATTTCTTTGTGAAATTTTGTGCCCATTTTTTATGGGCGTCGGAGATCAAATCTGCTGGTTGCTGGTTCCATTCACTTAAAGTCCATATTTGGCCAAAGCGCTCAATATTGGTTTCAACAGTTGGGAAATAAAAGGCAACGATATCGTCGGCCAACTTTCTAGGAAAGGTTCCAGCGAAAAGTACATACATAGATGCCCAACCTTTCTGCGGAATCCGCAAGTTAAAGATTGATTTTCTCTTACACAAGTGGGAAAAATCGCAACACCCGCACTTTTGGAACAGCGTTCAAGAACTCCGATAAACGAAGTGATTCAAACGGCCCTTGAACAATCACTCGATCAATATTCCCAAATATAGTAGTGTCAATATTAGAAGCCTGGTCAGCTAATGGACACTGTAGTCTGAGAAATCATCAAAACCAAATTAACCTCTAGTCTGAAACCGAGTGCCGACTCTATCTAGGAAACTGCAGAGCACATACTATGCGAGTGTCATCTTAGGAAGTGTATCCTCCTCGGAGAAATCATGAATCCTGAGGGGATCAGCTCAGTTCCTACGAAGGACATCCTCAGCTTTATTAAGAAAGAAGAAGAATTCCTCATCTAATTGGCTCCAGGCACATTATATCTACTCTAGTCGCAGTGCTCTATGCTTTTGTGGCACTAGCCCCCAATAAAAAAAAAGCGGTTCATGCTCAGGCTCTCGTTCTGGCTTTACAGCCTTAGCACGCTCATTTTACTTTTTTTCTAAAACTTTCGAATGTTATTTCTGCACCCATCGGCTCTTGTCCATCGATGTATCCTAACCATGCTTGTATTCCATTTTTTTTTTTACAGGAAATTGTCCTCACCCGTCATCTGTCTTAGGTTGAAACCAATCGCATGAGAAGCAGCAACGCCTATGAGGTTTTGACAATATCTCCCTTGCTGTTCTATGGTTTGTGCAGATTACATTAAGGCTTAAAGGAGAAGTGCTTTGTTGCCAGTAATTGTCGCCTCTATTCTTAGTTTCATTAATTTGATTAGGAAAACAAGGTTAGTTTAGGTTAGGTTAAAGAAGGGAATTGTGATGGTTGAGCATCACTACCACTCGAAGGCCAAAGGGCCCATTGTGATTGCCTTCATTTGTGGAGTACACATATAATTAATCTGTCCTATCACGTGGTGGCTGAAACCACCCCGTGCTCTTGATGAATCTTAGAAGATCCGATATATCTGCATGAGCCACGTCCGCAATCTCTGTAAAGAATCTTAGGCCCAGCGACGCTAGGCGTCGATTCTGGAGAGCTGGGCAGTGGCAAAGCAGATGTTGGATCGTCTCGGTTTCTTCATCATCGTCACAGCTCCGGCAGAGATCGCTGGATCTGGAGTTCCATTTTCGGAGCATTACTCCGATGGGACAGTGTGATCACTCCGACGAGCATACGGATCGAGTTTCGGTCCAGCGTCAAGAGCTTCTTTGTTTTTCCGATACTGAGCTCTGGCCACGATGATCTTGTAGTGTGACTGTCGTTTCGTGTAAACCAAGACGAGTTGACTTCTTTTATAATTCTGTCATTTATGACCCGGTATAATGCGCTGATCGGTGGTTGCAATGATTTGTCCGCTTCGCTAATGTCCATTTCAGACCCTTGCCTGGCCAATTCGTCCGCTCTTTCGTTCCCTGCGATTGAGCTGTGACCCGGGACCCAGCAGAGTTTGACTTTGTGGTGTCTGATGGACTTCAGTGCCTTTGATTTCGTTGTACAGGATCCTATTGACTTCAGTGCAACCTAGCTGTCTACAAAGATAGTGATATCCGATGGTTGGATATCGGTTACTTGTAGGTGTTTGGCTATTTCTCTATTGCTAGGATTTCTTCTTGAAAGACGCTGCACAAATCAGGGCGTCTGAATGAATCCTGTTTGTGTAGGGTATCAGAGTAGAACTCGGCCTCAGTGCCTGCGTCCATTTTTGATCCGTCATCCGTCCGTGAAGAGGGTAATCTCGTGGTCGTTGATCACGGCGTTTGATAGTCACTCTTCTCTGTCGGGGAAAAAGATTGGTATTCTGAGAGAGAAGTCATTTTGGGGGGAAATATAGTCGGTCGTAGCTACGAGTCTACTAAAACCATGTTCGTCGTCTATTATTCTGAGTATGGCCGCATGTCCATAGTTGGCTTGCTTCCACAGAGAGGACTCCCTTAGTCTGAGAGCGCTCTTTGCAGTGCAGCCTCTTATGAATGGATCCAGAGGAAGGAGATGAAGTATCATGTCCAACCCCGCTTGCGGCGCGCTTCTCATGGCTCCCGTTATACAAACAGCGGCTGACCTTTGTACCTTGTTGAGCATGTTCATATAGCTGCTGTGCTGCTAGCAGTCCACCAGATTAGGGCCCCATAAGTTAAAATGGGTCTGATGATTGCTGTGTACATCCAATGAATGATGTACGGTTGCAAGCCCCATCTTTTTCCGAAGGTCTTTTTGCATGCATAAAAAACGTTCAATCCTTTTTTCATCCTTTCCTCCAGGTTCCTTTTCCAGGAGAGTTTGGAGTCAAGAATGATGCCTAGATATTTGGCTTCCGCTTTGAGTTTGAGTGGAGTACCCTGTAACTTTGGGGGAGCAAATGTCGGAATTTCTTTTCCTTTTCCTGGTGAACAAGGCCAGCTCGGTTTTCTGGGGGTTTATTCTCAGACCGTTCTGTCTTGCCCACGAGGAGAGTTTCCTCAACGCAGATTCCATTAGTTCACTGATAGTTGGTAGAAATTTACCTTTTATCAAGATAACCATATCATCCGCGTACGTTATTGTCTTTCTCCATAAAGAATTTGAGGATTTTGTGAACTGTAAGAAGCCACAGTAGGGGGAGAGAACTCCCCCCTGTGGTACGCCTCTAGTTGTCATTTTCCTTATAAAGCTGTGTCCAATGTCTGCATTGATAATTCTGTTATTTAACATATTTCCAATCCAAATTACAATGGATTTGTCTACTTTTATGTCCTCTAGAGATGTTATTATGGCCCCTGTGTTTACGTTGTTGAAGGCTCCTTCTATATCGAGGAAGGCTTCCATTGTAAATTCTTTTAATTTCAATGAGCACTCAATTTCACGAACAACACTATGCAAAACACTTTCCACTGATCTGCCTTTAAGGTAGACGTGCTGAGTGTTGGATAAGTTGTGTGAGTTGATAAGTCCTCTGATGTATAGATCAAGGAGTCTTTCCAAGGTTTTTAATAGAAACGACGAGAGACTAATTGGCCTATAGTCCTTTGTGGCAGTATGGATTGGTTTAGGTATGAAAACTACCTTTATTTCTTTCCACTGTGTTGGGATGTACCCCGTGCGCAAGCAATTGGAAAAAAATTTTGCGAGGTGGGGTACAGTGTGGGTTTGTGCTTTTTAAAGCATCGCAGGCAAGATATCGTCCGTCCCCGGAGATTTAAAAGGTTTGAACGAATTTATTGTCCATGATACTTTATCCGTTGTGATAATCTTGTTTATTACTTTTTCGGTTGTGTGAACCGTAGGAACCGTCTTCCCAAAGGAGACTATGATTTCAGGGGTTTTACAACTTGGGAAGTGGGTTTCAGTCAGCAGTTCTAAGGATTCCTGATTGGATTCTGTCCAAGAACTATCTGGTTTAAGGAAAACAAAGAACATTGTGTTATCATCGAGTTTATTTCATTCAATAACGAAGACATCCTCTTATACAGTTCAAGAAGAAAATAAAAAATAAATTAATTTACACATAAACAAAGAGAAAATAAAAAACATAGCGGCCGCTCGCGCAAAACTAGAAGTACGCCCAGGCACTCGGCTCATACCTCTTCCGAATGCCCTCGAAAATAAAGATAAAATACAAATACTCGTATATCTCGAACTAAACGCATTTAGATAATAAACTTTTTCAACAACAAACATGCATGCAACAGTTAATGTTAAAATAATTTCAGTTGTATTCCTTTATGCTTCATTCTCCACGTCTATGAACTACAATATAATATTATTAATGCAATACGAATATAATTACATATTAGATTAACAGCAACAATAACGTACAATAATATATACTTAGATACATAATTATTACATATGTACTTGAACGTGATTTCAAGTGGTTTGCTTTTGAATGAATTTAACGTATTTTGTCTTGTTTCGAAGAATTTAATCTGAGAACAGCTTTACAAATCTACGGTTTTAGTGGATAATTGGAATAAGTATTAAAATAGTTCACTCTGCAGCCTTATTAAGGGGATCTAGGCACGTTAGATAAAAATGTTTACTAAAGGAGTAGAAAGTCTTATCATATCATATGGTATCCTACGCACTTGTAACCTTTCTCTAAAAAATGTTAATTTAATTGCTCATGGATTACATACAATACAAATATCTTGTTTGGCACATACGAGTCAGAAGGATATCTATAGAACCATTTCATTTTGATTAAATATTTCATTTTTGCTTTGTTAAATTCCCTAAAAATGTTTTCTATTCATGTTGTGAGCAATGGTACGATGAGGATGAGGATTAAACTGAATTCCTTACCCGGGCATGGCAATTCAATCGATGAAGAAATGCATTCGACAGATGCCGCTCTCTTAAATGCCTCATGAAATGTCTCCTCCAGCTAAGTACTACTAATCGACCGACTAAACCGTCGATTGAAAATGAAAATCGGAAGAAATAAACGAATGTGTCTACCTAAAGATATGCTAAAAAGTGCAACAACCATGAGTTGGGGTGTGAATACATTAACAAATTGAACTATTCATGTTTCCCTAGATACAATATACCTAATGTCTATATTTGAAGTGGTCATGTGATGGGATTAGTGGCGTCGCGGTTGTTTAGTCATCCCATTCGCCATCGTTTTCGGAACTTCGGTCGCTGTCGTCGTCGTCGGATGACTGAATAACTCGACCGCGTTCTTGTAGTGCCCGACGTAGTGCGTCAGCGAGGGCGTCGGTTCCGCAACTCTCATCGCTGGTTCGGTTGGAAGCTGGCGGTAATTCTCGAGTTTCAACTGGTCGTAATTCAATTCCTGAGCGAATTTCTGACATCAAATCACTACGGGAATCTGCGCTGCCAGTACTAAGAACTGCTGTATCAACTTTCTGCAATGGAAGAGTTTAATTTCATTTTATTCATCAGCACAATATAAGAAAGTTACCTTTAAGGTGGTACCCTTTCGGATACTGTCCATAAGTGCATTTCGCGTGTCATTTACAACGGGAAGCGCCGGCGCTGGGGGCTTCGGTACGTTATGATTTACAGCTTCTGTTGGTGTTACAGGTGTCACAATGCTCGGCATTGGAGGCGGTGGCGGAACTGCAACAGCTGGTGGTGGTGGAGGAGGAGGAGGAGGAGGCTAAACAAGCGATGCACACATATTAAAAATCGATCGATCAGATTTTTGTATTCATAAATACTTACAGCTGCTGGAGCAACTACATTAGCTTGAGTAGGCGGTGGCCTAGATGGTGGCTGGGGTATTCTCGCGCCCGGGGCGGTAGTGGGAACAGGTGGAGGAGGTTGTCTAGCCGGTGGAGGAGGCGGTGCAGACCTTTGTGTCGTTCCATTTTGTGGCTGCAATTAAAACTCATTCATAAAGACCTATATGAGCAAAAAGGAAACAAATTAAACTTACATGCTGATGTCTGCTCGGTACCGGTGGCGGAGCAGGTGCAGGGGGCTTTGGTTTCTCAACTCTTTCCGACTTCACTGATGCCAGCACATTATTGCTTTGTATAAAATCATAAATGAAAGCTCTTGTATCACGATCGTTCATATGATTCGCGGAAACACCGGCTTTATTCAGGAACTTAGTCAGCATTTCGTCTTCTTCATTTCCGGTCAGATCGAACCCTTTGTTAGCGTCCCAGCCCACGTGGCTGACGTGAACAAAGTTCGTTGGTATACTTATGTCCGCTTTGGTATATTTACGTTTCTTGTCCTTGTTCGATAATAATGCAAAGTTTGACGGCAAGAATGTGGGCTTGCTTTGGGTGAGTTGGACACTGTTGATTTTGGAGTTGTTCCGTAGCTGCACGCGAGTGTCTTGCTGGTCGACGGGGGGTGTTGTTTGTAGTTGAAGTTTCGGATCCTTCGTATTGGGTGCCAATGGTGGTGCGGCACTAATTCTAGATCTCTGACGGCGTTCTAAATAAAAAGAAACGATGAGATATTGATCAATCGTATAATCGATACCTTACCCAGACGCTTTCGGTTCCGTGTTTCCATGGTTGTTTCTACAGTTCGAAAGAACGATTCACACTCATCCTCGGATACGAAGTTAAGCCCCACATGCCCATCCTTTCCATTCAACAAATGGTAGATTTAGAAAATTATTTCAATGATAAAAGCGATAAAATTACCTGCCCTTCGAAGGTAAGTAAAAACGGCCTAGCCTTGGTCAGTTTAAGCGATTCGTAGACCTCATGCTCCCATATAAGCTCATGTTTTATTGGACAGTATGCCCGGAAGAAATACGACCGAATACAGCTGTCTTTAACGAAACAAACCACTCCAGTGTGTTTCTTTTTCCAGTGCGAATGTGCAGAGCCTTCCGTTTTGAAGATCTGCACTACAGCGGTGTTCATCGACTGCAAATACAAGATTCAATTTTAAATTAAGGAGGGAAATAGGTAGTCTTCTAACATATATTGGGGCAATATCGAACGAAGATGATCATCTTCTGAAAACAGGTGAATCAATTTTAAAACGCGAAAAAGAAGAGGAATCATAGAAAACGTCGTACTTACATGTATCAATCCCATTTCGAATTAACTGTTAGGGAATTACTCGGGTATTACTGTATAAAATTCATCTAAAACCCCAGTGGAACTTAGGGTATCATCGCGAAAGAAATGTCCAATTTTGAATTTTATTGAAGTACGAAAATGATTCGTGCAACCCGCCAATTAGAGCTACCGACTAGGCCGGATTACTTGCTGGAACTAGTAGTAAAACTGATACACGGAAATACACTGAGTGGATTGCAATAGACATTGTTGAGTGCTGAAGAGAGGGATGGATTCTATCCCAGGTGGAAAAACAATTGAATCAGTGTTAATATACATTACGGCCCACTTGAATAAAGACAACAATTTTAAGTTAAAGTTATTAGTAGTAAGCATGAACAGCTTCGGCTACAATTGCGAGTCCAAAGAGGTCTTGGGAGCACCAGACCAGATATGAGCGTTAGTCGGGGCGGATATATCCCCGATATATTGAAGCCAAAACATAGGGGGTGGAATATTTCCAGCATCGCTGAGGAAAACCTAGTTAAGGATATCGCAGCGACCTCGAATATATGGTCATTGCAACTCAGTGTTTTGTTAACGCACATACCATACCAAGGATGGAAGGTTTTTCGGTTTCAATGACACAAGCGCCATTCATGGATGACGGCTGATTTACATCATTCACAGCAGACAGACATTGGATTGTACAAGCATCAAATTCCACTTTATATTCAAGGTCGAAATTTACCGTGACCATTCCAATTCTACAGTCGAAGAGTATAGACGTATGTCTTGAAACGAATATGGAAAACTGGATATGAATATGGAGGGGAATTAAGGGGTGAGATGCAGTTCGATTTTTCAAAAAATTGAATTTTTTTTTTTGCATTTTCTTGAAGTATGATATTGTCTAAAAATTTCAAGTCAATCCGATGAATAGTTTCCGAGATATCCTACAATTAGTGCAGGTCTCTCGAGCCCTCACGGCTTATTATTAGGTTATACTACTCTATCAGAAATTTTCTAAAATGTATGTTTTACATAAAAAAAGTTTAACTTCATCCATCGAGCTTGAAATTTAACGAAAATATAATACCGTATCTACATCGAAAAACTTAAAATGCGTTTTTCTCAAAACTATGTTTTTCAAATCGGTGACCACGACAATTCAAAAATCCCTCGATGGATTTTGATGAAATTTTTACAGCTTGTTAATAGCATTAAAAACTAGTCTTTGATCGTCGGAATTTCATTTTTGTCCAACATTTTTTTTAACAACAAACTAGTGATAAACTGTCAAAATGCCGCCATTTTGTTAATTTTCAAAAAACAAAAAAGCTACGATATGCTATATGGAAAAAAGAATTATTGACCCGCGTCAAACACTCCAGCGCCGAGGAGCAGAAACTACGAGGATTGTTCAAAAAATAAGGTGACTTCATTTTACTCGAAAAATATTTATTTATTCATTTACATATATCTATTTTGTCTCCTTCGATGTAATCTCCCTCAGTTATAAAACTCTTGTGCCAACGCTTGTTTCATTCTTCGAAGGATATCTGATATGTGCTTTATCTTCCAGTGCGTCATCTCCTTAATTGTGGCAAATCTCGGTCTTTTCATAATTCTTTTCTTTTTTGGGAAGAGAAAAAAGTCGCAGAGGGCCAAGTGCGATGACCACCGTGGCTGATTACGGTATTGTTTTTGGGCAAAAACTACGCGCAGGTCATCCAAATCCGGACGTTTTCTTCCTTTTGCTTCATGCAAGCGGTTCATAACTTTAAAGCATTATACCCATTGGCATTATACCTATACCAACGAAAACATTGACTTTCACATATGACCGAATTTGGCGTGTTTTTATTTAGTCTTCTACCTTGCAAACCTGGTGTAGGGAAAACTTATGCAAAAGCTTTTTCCGTATGTCCGTGTGGACAGCTCAAGGTAAAAGTTTGCAAAATTCAAGGTATAAGACCTGAAGACCTCCCGACGAACTGATCCCATCTTGTTTTCTTCTTGGTTCTTCTCTTCCATTGGGAGGATTGGGTTTTGCTTTCGACGTCGTAACCATACTCATTACACATGTTTCGTCTCCAGTGATGATCCTTCTTCCCGTCATTCAACAGCTCCTTAGCGATGTTCATGCGACGGTTCTTTTGATCAGAATCTTCAGTAAGTTCTCTGATAGTGATTCGACGATTTTCCATAACAATCGTCTTCACTGCTTCAACATTATCATCCGTTGTTGACGTGGTGGAGCGTCCAGGACGGGCATCGTTAACATCTTCTTAGCCTTTTGTCACATTTATAAGCTTTTTTTTTACTCGGAGTTGACTCGCCAAATGCCACAGTCAACATTTCAGGAACTTTGGAGTACTTAATTGAATTTTTCACTATTTGATCCATTTTGTTCAATAGCAAAAAATCACGACGCACACCAAAACACGTCTTACCCTTAGATCTATGAAAAAACTAAATATCCGAAATGGCTGACAACGTAAAAAATTTAACGAACTTAGCTCACGAAATTCAAAAAAGTCACCTTATTTTTTGAACAAACGCAATGAAGAGGAGCAAACATCGTTATAAGCAGGCAGCTGATAAAGGTAAGATACGATTATGTACATAGAAGACGGCTGGAAATCAGAGTATAAGCACGTAACATAATAATAGCCACTTCTTCCTAAAAAGCGTATACCAGTAAGTTTGTAAAAGAATGTTATGGTTGGCCGGCTTTCAAGTAGCGAAACGTTTTGCCGACTGAGGAATCCAGCATTTTTCTATGACGGGCGTGGTTTTCGTCCCCCTAACACCGAATTCCTACTCAGGTGTAACATAAAAACTGTTAAATATGAAAGTTCAAGAGTAATGGATGTGGCTGCGTTTCCCACAACGATACAGGCCCCATTTACCCATTTCAAAATACAACGGACAAAAAGCTATGGGGGTGTCCTAGTAAATATTAATCTGCCACACGCCGAGAAGGAAATGGGATATCGACCATAAGCATACCATTCTGTGACAATAGAATTCAAGTCGTGGAATGCAATTGAATTTTTTTCGGTCTATATTAAGACAGCTACAATTGTGAGATTATGTTTAATGCATCTATACAAAGTTCTTCAATGGAGACATAACGATTATCTATTTTAAATTAAATGTATCCTAAGCTTTATTATGATCCGTCAGTCAAGGTTTATGCTTTATCATGGTGAAGTTCACGAGCAACCTTTGGTAATTATTAAAAAATTCTACGGAGATTCTGAGTCGGCCTTTAAGAGTTCCACCACACCAATTTTCAGACATAATAATCTTCCCATCAGATAAGCTATGGAAAAAATTGAGTTAACTTGAGTCAATAGTGAGTACGAGGGTGGTCCGATAAGTACTTAGCTTCACTGCCAGATGGCGCCGAGCAACTTACTATCGTGTAGTACATTCTAGTAGACGGCTACTGTCGATTTCAGCCGGATCGGACTCGTAGTTTTGTTTCGATCAGAAACCAGAATGAGACGTGCGTCTTTCGTACGTCTTCCCCCGTGACACCCTGAAATTTTGACGAGATTTTGACAGAGGTTCAGGTGCATAGCGACAAAACCCGTTACAAACAAACTCTAATCGTGAATACGTGTGAGTTCATTTCATTGTACGGCAGTGTACTCCCCACACACACTCTTGGAATTATAACAATGTGCGTGATTGTTTACAAAATTTTGACAGCACTTGAGGTACCCACGTGCTCGCCCGAGCTTGTAGGCAAACGTCGGCGGCCATTTTGAGTGGGACGTCTCATTGGTGGTTTCTGGTTTCGATCGCGTATGGAAACGAGAGTGTCCGCGGATTTTTGAAAAATGGAAAAAGAGCAATATCGGTCGGTGATTCGATTCTTGTTTTTGGAAGGGAAATCGCGCAGCGAAATTAAAGAGCGTTTGGGTGCTGTCTATGGTGATTCTTCTCCTTGGATGGCGACCATCAAAAATTGATTTAACGAGTTTCAACGTGGTCGCACGTCGGTTTTTGATGAGCCACGTCCAGGTGCCACGAAAACGGCTACCACGAAGGATAACGTGACAAAAATCCACGATCTCGTATTGGCAGACCGCCGATTGAAGGTGCGCGAGATAGCTGAGACGTAAGCATTTCAAAAGATCGCGTGGGTCATATCCTGCATGAAATTTTGGGCATGAGAAAGCTGTCGGCGCGATGGGTGTCGCGTTTGCTCACTCCGGACAACAAGCGCAACCGTGAGACCACTTCAGAGCAGTGTTTGACGCTGTTTAAACGCAATCCGAAGGAGTTTCTGCGTCGTTTCGTGACAGTCGACGAAACATGGATCCGCTGGTACACACCAGAGACCAAGAAACAGTCGAAACAGTGGACTTCATCCGGCGAACGTGCTCCGAAGAAGGCGAAGACTGTCCCATCGGCCGGAAAGGTGATGACCACAGTTTTCTGGGATTCACAAGGTGTGATCCACATCGACTACCTGAAGAAGAGCAAAACGGTCACAGGGCTGTACTATGCCAAATTATTAGGCCGATTCGACGCCGAATTGAAGAAAAAACGGCCCCACTTGGGGAAGAAAAATTGCTCTTCCACCATAATAAAGAACCGGCTCACACCTCCGCCCTCGCCACGGCCAAATTGGTCGAATCGGACTAGTCCCATCCACCGTATTCTCCAGATTTGGTCCCGTGCGACTTCTTCTTCTGACTTGAAAAAGTCAGTCGCCGGGCAGAAATTTCAGTCGAATGAGGAGGTCATCGCCGCCACGGAGGCCTACTTTACAGATCTCGAGAAAACGTATTTTTCAGACGGGTTAAAGAAGTTGGAGCATCGCTGGGTCAAGTGCTTCGAGCTAAAAGGAGACTATATTGAAAAATAAATCGCCATTTCTCCAAAATTTTTGTTTTTCTTTTGTAGGCTAAGTACTATAAGTGCTTCGGCTCAACATGAGCCTAATCAGTCGATTCCACGCCGTTCACAACAACTGGAAATCTGGCTTACACCCTTATAAGATCAAATCAACTTAAGGTCTGAAGCACCTTGAGCATTTGAAGCGCCGAAACTTCCCCATATTTGTTCGTCGATGAAGGTGATCAGCATGTTACGGGCTGTGTTATCGCTATCGGGTCATATTAAAAGATTATTTTGGTTATAATTGGATGGTCTAGACATCAGTGATATGTAGTTCCAACAAAATGGTGCGATATTGCATACAGTTGGTCAAGCAATTGATCAATAAAAAAAAAACTCTAGAAATGGTCCAATCGGATAGCAATCTCGCTCATGCGATTTAACATAATTAGATTATTTTATGGTTTAATAGTAAGTCGTTGGTTGAAATCAACGCGCAAACAATATTGGCGGAGTTCAGAAACAATATCGAATTGAAATTGCAAAAGTTCCCGTTGATATAATCGTACAAACGAGATCGAATTTCATACTTAAAATAAACATGTGTAGTACACCCAGTATGAATTTCAGTCCGATATTTCAATTATTGTTTGTTTTATTTAAGTTCAAAATTGTTATGTCCTTATTGAACAACCCTGAACCTAATAAACGCAGCTCTAGAAAGTGTTAACATTTTTTAACCATTTTAGGCCTTTATTTTACCAGTAATAAGGAAAATGTTATAATACTCGAAGGTATTGTAAATGCTCTTAACCATTGGTTGCTATTTTTTTTTATAGGGTTCGTGCAGTTTCAAGAGTGTACGTTTTTATGGTGTTTGCCACACAACCTGGACGGGGTGCAGATGGTTTGGGTCGAAGATGTTCGTTCAGTACTCTACGGGGGTGGTTGTCCTAGATAGGATTTGAGTGATTTGACTGAATTTGCGTTGGTTGTAGTTCACAGTAACTCTTTTGTTTCCATGTCATTAAGGTGTTATATTGGAAATGAACACACAGAATATGAATTTTGAAGTGATCTTATACCGCGAGTGTTATGTCTTCGTCGGCATTTTTCGATAATCTCTCATTCACAACTGATGTTGTTACACAATTTTTCCGTATAGGAATTGTTCTTGGCTATCGATAGACTTGAACTACTAACCTTCCGCTCAACAGTCGATGATGTGCCATTTCACCACGACCCCCATACTTCAATATGCTTCAATAAAACTTCGAAATTCAACTTGAAGGAGAGAATTATTGGCATTGCTCTTGTGTGTCACAGCGTTATAGGTGTGCTTTTAATTACTTAGTTCTTAAGCTCGCCATTAAAAATACACTTCATGCGCATAAATGTATTTTAAAGAATTATGGTTAATTCTAGACGGAATCCACAAAGGTCACCCATTGTAAGAGTTAATTATTCAGCATGCCCGAATGGAAAGAAAAGCAATTCTCTGCACGAAAGCTACTTAGGCCTTAATATGACCTCATGAAACAATATTCAAATTGTTCAGCTATAAAGAAGCAATGCTTCCCTCACCATTCACCTGGAAAATTTTTACGATGACTCTATTCAACTAGCTACACACCTTAAAGAGGGAATTACTAAGTTCTTAAGTTCATGAGTCATTCTTACATGAGCGAATTCGGAGCTTCAGTGGAATTTTAATCAGAATATCATCATAGTAAGATGAACACTTTCATGTCCTCTGCTATTGAATATACAGAGATGAGTCTTATCAGTAGATTGCCAACCTACTAGGCACTAGACTTAAATCTGTAACGATTTTTTCTCATACAACTGGATTGTCGTCAATTGCACGTACGTGATTTGTTTCTAGCAACCGTGTTGCATTTTTCCGTGCCAATTATTGATCAACAAACCAGAAACCAGTCTGTCTGCCTTCTACATATTTATTTGTATATAACTTAATGGGACGTAGAGAAAGAAGGAAAAAAAAAAAAACGATTTGCTTATACAATCGATGCATGCAGCAGGCATGCAGTATGGAGCACCCATTAGTGCCGAGGACGATTGTGCTGCAGGATAACTTTGTTATTCAGCTCCGCTAGGCGCGGGCTATGAGATTGTCGATAAAAAGAAGAAAAAAAAACTTTCCATTACTGGCATATATGTACGTATTATGTGCAAATAACGATGTTAAGGTTAATTGGAAATCGGAAATTGATATTTTCCTGGTATCTTATCTATCGAGACGGTTGATAAAAGGCTGTGGATGATAAGTAGTTTTATTGTGAGACATAACCTTTGGTCGAATTCCTCTTCAGTCCAGCGAAATTGGATTTAAAATAGTTATGCGTGGAAGAACCAGTTTTTCGCTGTAAATAAATACAAGTTCATTTAGCCTTTATGGTAAAAGCATATCTATTCAAGTTGCCAGTCAATAAAGATATCTTGTTATGTAACAAAAGAGAACAAATCGGGTTCCAAATTTCAAAAGCACAATACAACTAGTGATAAGTCCAAAAATGATCATTCATAACGATAGCGATTGAGTTATTGAATGCAGCAATACGAGCACATGTTTCATTTTTTATCATTAAGTGTTGCTTAACAGACCTAGCATGCTTGAGAAACAGATGTGAAAATTAACTGAATAATTTGATAAAAGAATATTGTTATTGTGAGAAGGCCGCATGCCGGATGTATGGAAATGACGCATTGTAGTAAGACTGGCGCCAACTCCCAAGATATAACAATTTATCTTCTGGTTTAAGTTGCCGTGACGGTTTTTGTATACTCATCGTTTTTGAACTTTTTTGGTCTCGATCTTCATACTAAATTGCCTTTTCCAGCTGTTTTATATGTCTTATCTTAACAACCAGGCTGGGCAACTTAGATGCTATACCTTTTTTTGGTTTTACTTTGCAGCTATGGACAAGCAAACATGGGTATGTTAGACTTGTACGATACCAACCATAGGTTCAAATTGCCTTTATGAGTGATTTTCCGTAATGAATTTCTCAATATCGATGTTCCTATTGTCATAATAACTTCTGTTTACCTCAACATTTGGTTTTTTACTTTTCCTATTTCCTTAGAACCCACCCAACATCTTTCAGCAGGGATCTCAACTGTTGCATTAGAATTTTGATGCAAATGTGGCGTCAAATAAACTCTATATGATGAGAATGACATCGGATAAATTTCCTTGGTTGCTATACAAAAATTGCGCAGAGAAGCGACTTTCCATTGCGAAAAAAATAGGCCGATGGCATTATCACTTTTCTCATTGAGAAATTCAATCTTTCTTAGATTGAGTTATAAGTCAGGGTTAAAGTGGGCCTCAAGAAACAAGACTTTCCTATGAGCACGATCCATGCCAATTGTTTTCAATGCCGCATGCTCACTGGGTCAATGTCATCCTCTCCTGCCCAGTCCCTTAAGGTTGTCTCGTCAGACCGAAGAAGTGGTGTCCAATCACTTTACATGGCCCAGCTATCTTAGACTTTGTATCAGCAAGCGGCAGCAGGTCTACCTTAAATCCTGCTTTTTTTTCCGATCTTTCTACTTACCTGCAATCTTATACGGAAATATAAAAGCAAAAACCTTAAGAATGATCCGAAAATAGTTGCCAACTTTTTTCTTCAATTCTTTAGCCAGTCTTACTCCGAACAGGTCCTTTAACACGATCATGATTGTTTTTGTCACATGAAAGACTGCCCTCAGATATCTCTATCCTTAGTCATCGAGAAAATTCGTAACGACAACAGACGATAACGTAAAGGACGATTAGTCGTCCGGTCCTAACTGCCCCCTCGCCATAGTTGCAAAAAAATGTACCAACTAGCTGCTCCTAAACCTCACGGCCTTATTACAAAGATACATTTCACAGGGACTCTTTCTTCAGCTTTGGAAAAATACTTTCATTAACACAAATAATCAAAGCGGGCGAAAGATTTGTACCTCCCCAGCCCGTAATACCATATTGGAGCTCGAAATGGAAGATACATAATAAATTACTTTAAGTAATTTTGTAAAACATACATTTTTTAGATAGTAGAAGTTGCGAAGAGTGCTGCGAAAATACTACCTTAACGACTCAGTATGGTTCATAAAGCTCATCCTGGAATCTATGCTAAGGCCTAATAAACTATATGAATTCGTCTACTTTCTCAACTGAAAAACAATTATTGCTGCAACTTGAATTACAACAGAAAGTAAAGGACGGTAAAGTGAGAATACAGCTACAACCTATAAGTTTGTATCGTGGACACTTTAACGTTGTTACAGATTTTGGTAGAGAGACTAAAATACATAACTTTTGTTTTTGAGCTAATACTTAATTTGTGCTCAGCTAACCAGATCCTCAATAAATTTAGATCCCAATAGATGTTCGACACGAGATTTAGAACACAGTCCGATCCATAAGAGCAGCCATTAATTTTTGGCTTTAAAGCTAAGTTTAAATAGAGAGTCAATGTAGATCAGGAACAGAATAAGTCCCAGCACAGAACCTTGTGGCACTTCTAAACTGAGAAACAGCATTTCGCTTCTCGCTTCTTCAATCTTTACTCTTTGAGATTGGTCAGAGAAGTATGACCTAAACCAGTCGAGCATGAATCCATGGAACCCTGCTTTTTCTGTTTTTGTCAATGGGATGGCGTGGTTAGCCATCTTAAATGCTTTCGCAATATCTACGAATAGGCCTGCAGTGAATTTTCTCGCATCAAGGGTGGAAAAAAATATAGGAGCCAAATTTTAGAAGAGTGTCTTCAGTAGATTTTCGCACTGAGCTGAAAAAATTAGTTTTATTTAGAAAGGACAATATCCTCTCCTTAACAATTTTTTTCAAAAACTTGACTAAAGACAGCAAGAGAGGTGGTCCTGTAATTGCCCATAACGCCTTTAGAACCTTTTTTGAACAAAGGAACAACGTTAGCGCATTTAAGTTTGTCAGGAAAAATCCAGGAAAAAATGCTGCGATTAAAAATAACAGCTAGATCATCAGGTACAAAGTAACCAACGTGTTTTGCAATTTTGTTAGAAATGCCATCGAATCCACGTGCATCCAATTATTTTAATTATTAAGGCATCCAATTGCCCTTAAAAATTCTAAAAAGGTTATAGGCTCAAAGGCAAAACTATACCCCTGAACTGGCCCTGAAGAGTTTGTACTAAACGAACACAGGTTACAAATTCATAGGTTGTTTATTTTGACTAGTTGAACTCTTCGCTATTGAGGTAAAGTGTTTGTTGAAATGAACTCTTCACTATAATGATGATCGCGACAAATGGGAATATCTTTTTTAACTTCTTGTACTTTCTTTTCAGATTATTAGGATGCTTAGAACACTTGACTCTAAACTTATTTTTTCGATAGTAAAACCTATCGAAAATATGAAGTGAAAAATTCAGACCGAAATTCCTAGTATTAAATAAGGTACAACTCATAGTCACCGACGCAGCGTAAGCAACGCCTAGTCTGCAGCTGCTACCTTTCTATTGTTGTCACCGGTCTTTTATATCTGCGTTCGCAGTTTCTGACGGTCAACTTTAGTACATTACCTACCTCTGTATATGTGGAATAGTGAATATCAATTTTTGTCGTGAATATACAGGGTGTCCCACGAGCAGTGTGCCAAAAAGCTAGAGCGTGTAGGTCTGGTCGAGACAAGAAAAAAATCGTATGGGAGGGGGGGGGGGGGTCTATTCCCCCCCCGTTTAGCCGGGAGGGGCAATTTTCTAAAAAAACTGACTTAATTTGGAAAAAAAAATATTAAAAATCAACAGTTACATCCACAATACCGTGGTATATTTTTTTGTAAAGCCAGAAACCTCTTCTTTCATCCTGTTTCTAAGCAAAGCTGCTTTAAGGAATAGTTTTTGAGAAATTAATTTTCAAAATCAAAATTTTGCAAAAAAAATAAAAAAAAAAGAATTGTCGAGCTATTTTTTTTCGAAATTGTATGTAATTAAGTACTAATTTTTTTTCAATACTCTTATTAGTTTTTAGTTAAAAACAGAAAACCGGATGCAAAAATGTCTTGTAGTTTTTGAGAAATTTAAAAAAAACCCGAACCATTTTTTTCTAAGAAGAACCTTTTTTTTGGTTTTGACGCGGCTGGACTTGTAGACAAATTAATGTATGAAACATTGACCTCTTTTTTATTATTTTTAAAAACTTCGGAGTTTTATTTTCAATATGATCCCCTTTTTTTAGAAGGCAAAGATTATATCTCCTTCTTCTCCTAATGGCTGCACATATCTATGCTTGACAAATTTTCCTGCAATTTGACTCCAGCGACTTCAATCCGTTCTTTCAGTTGTTCCAATGATACTATTTCCACTTCGTAAACATAATTCTTCATGAATCCCCACACATAAAAATCTAGAGGAGTTAAATCTGGTGATCTAGGTGGCCATTCCGTGGGGCCCCTTCTTCCGAATCAACGGTCACTAAAATGATCATCCAGCCAGTTTCTAACCTGTAAGCTGTAGTGTGCTGGTGCTCCATTTTGCTGGTAGATTAAATTATCTGCTATGGCCAAAGGAACATTGGCCATCAAATCGGGCAAAAGGTCTCGTAGGAATTGCAAGTATGATTCTCCATTAATAACGGCATTCAAAAACCGGGGCCCGATTACAGTTTGTCCAACAATACCAAGCCAAACATTACAGCTAAAGTGGTGTTGTGATTTATTTTGTTTCTTGTTGTGTGGATTGGTGCTATTCCAATGATGCAAATTGTGGAAGTTAGTAACCTCATCTCTCGTAAACTGTGCTTCATCCGTACAGAATATCCTTGCAAAATAGTTTCGTTCAGTTTCATCTCGAAGCAGTAATGATCGACAAAATTCTGCTCTCAAAAACTTGTCGTTTGAGGTGAGTTCCTGAACTGGCCTAAAATGGTACGGGTGTAAGTTTTCGGTATGAAGCACTCTCCATACTCTAGATTTGGGCACTCCAAGCATAATAGCCATCCTCCTTGTACTAAGGGAGGGATTGCGTCGGACCAAATCCAAAATTCGGGTAGAACCCATCGGCGGCGGGCGGACCCAGACGAAATTCGCAGGTCAGTTTTCAGGCGTTATCAATGAAAAAAAAGAATTAATCTAGGGTTATTCCAATACTGTATCACTTTATTGTATCCTCATAAAACTCCGAGTTTTTTAAAAATAATAAAAAAGAGGTCAATGTTTCATACATTAATTTGTCTACAAGTCCAGCCGCGTCAAAACCAAAAAAAAGGTTTTTCTTAGAAAAAAATGGTTCGGGTTTTTTTTAAATTTCTCAAAAACTACAAGACATTTTTGCATCCGGTTTTCTGCTTTTAACTAAAAACTAATGAGGGCATTGAATTTTTGAAAAAAAAGTACTACTTAATTACATACAATTTTGAAAAAAAATAGTTTGAATTTTTTTTTTTCAAAATTTTAAGTTTGAAAAATAATTTCTCAAAAACTACTCCTTAAAACAGCTTCATTTAAAATAAATATGAAAGAAGAGGTTTCTGGCTTTACAAAAAGGTATATCGTGGCATTGTGGATGTAACTGTTGATTTTTAATAATTTTTTTTCCAAATTAAGTCAATTTTTTAGAAAATTGCCCCTCCCGGCTAAACGGGAGGAAATAGACCCCCCCCCTCCCATACGATTTTTTTCTTGTCTTGACTAGACCTACACGCTCTAGCTTTTTGGCACACTGCTCGTGGGACACCCTGTATATAAAATAATCAAAAAGATGAAGCAGGTAAAGTTGCTGTCACAAAATGTACATCGAAAAATAAATCATCCACTAGTGCTGCAACAAAGAAGTCGACTCTTGCATTGACCAATGCCATGATGGTTAAGCTAAGTATATACTATGGTTCGGCTATTTTGAGAAATCCAGATTCTCAAGAAGGAATGAAGACAGTAGTGTGGGCTACATACTATCATTACATTTCAACCGATGAAAACCCCCAACACTCGCACTGTTCAATTGCATGGTGCAAGTATTTACAACATACAGAACAACAGAGAATACAGAGGAAATTTACACACATCCTCCAGCATTTGATGAAGAAACAGCAAGTTTTTTGAAGCGAATTTACGAAGAATTATCATCTGATGATCTAATACAAAAGGTGCTTGGTAAAAAACACTCAGAAAAACAACTAGTCGTTTAATAGTTGCATCTGGATCGTGGCTCCAGAGCATAATTTTGTTGGAAAAAAGAAAAAGAAATTTTGTTGGAAAATTGCTTCAAGGACAGCTGCGTGTATGTTTAATGAACGATTTTCACCTATCCTTAAAATAATGGAGATTGTTGGTAGGCAAATTGGCCGAATTTGCCTTCTCGTATGATGAACGACGAATAACCCGTGCAGAGCGGTCCACGTCCGAGGCATCCAAAAAGGCAAGGGCTTCCCTCAGGTCCCAAAAACTGACAGAAAATGATGTGTATGAAGCCACCGAAGGGTTATTGTATAGTCCCGGCATAGCAGATTAGTGTAAGTATAAATTTTCCACGAAAATTCTACTCTTGAAACTTTAAACGCATTTTTCTCGGAACATCATTTACTAAAACTGTCATGGTCCTAGAAAAAAAAACTATTCAAATTGCTTTGAAATTTATATATGTTCTTCTACTCTTCTAATGGTTATCAACCGTACCAAAATTGCTTATTTTCGAAAATATTTTCTTATTTTTTTTAAACGATTTTTAACAAAAAAATTAACAAAAAAAAAAACAATGTTTTTTTCTATAGGTAGTCCGCCATTTTTTTTTCAATGAAATTAATTAATTTAGTTAGGGCCGATAGCAACAGACCTACTAAACAATAATCCATTCCATTTTTTTATTTCAGACAACATGAACAGCCGCTATTACCATTACCAGTGACCTGCTTTTTTTTGTGTCTAATTTAATTAAAAAAAATATATATAAAAAATGTAGAATAAGAAAAAAAAATTTACACAGTTTAAGATACAAATAAAAACATAAAAAAATTAAAATGATTGAATTTTATTGCCTTATAAAAAAAAATTCGCTAAAAGGAGGTAAAATGTATGCGTTCACATGAGACTACCCCCTTAACGAGATCAATTTTTGGCATAATGCTAGTCGGGTTAACACATTGATTCACTTTTTTGTTGGAATTCTAGTTGAGCAACAGCCCTGTCATTGAGTGATTTGGGATATTCAAATCAAGTCTGCTCTTTTCGCAGGAGCTAAGGGGAGAATAGGCAATCATTCTACTAGGTTAATTTATGAAGCTGAATAAACCATTTATAAATTTTTGAGACTATCGTCTACGATACAATATTTTTTCACTGCAAATCCATCTTCTCCCCAAATCATCAAGGATTCCTAAAAGATTGATCGGCCACCACTAACCTGATTGAGTTTGTCTCACAATCCTTGTGTGCACTTGAGGCAAGAAGTAGACTTTGTTGCCAAGGACTGAAGAAAAGTCTTCGATAAACTGGTAACCGAGAGGTCTTGAAACACGATTTTTCACTTGTGAGCAGCTAGTTTAAAGGCAAAAAAGAAAGTATTTATTACTTCGTTTTGCGACTGGGGATGAGAAATCGATATTCTTCGGTAATTCTAAGAAGAAAAAATACTACGCTAAGCGTGGTGTACCATTACTATCGACCTCAACATCAACACTAAAGCAAAATTTGAGTTCAAAAGTCATGCTGTGTATCTGGTGGTACCAAAAGGCGGTTGAGTACTATGAGCTGCTAAAACCTAGTGAATACATTCCGGTGATTGGAATTTGGTAGGCTACAACCGATTGGTTTGGCATGTGCATTGCGAGAAAAATTCGTTTAAAAGACGTGGACTTTTCTGGCCAGAAACCATACCAATATTTGATGAATGGATTCAAGCGTACACGTAGTACGACAGAGGATCTTATAAGCGGTGTTTAGGAGACTAATTGCCTCTTGTAGACCTGGCAAACGATACTCGATTTCGATTTATCGGGCATGCTTCCCTCCGACCATATCTTATAGATAAGTTGGTGCATGTTCCCAACCAATCTATCACCATCTACTTGTCGAAAGTTTTCCCGATTCGATATCGCTACATTGGCCTCATCCAAGTCTGATGGACTGAATTCTCTCTCGTCTGTAGCGAGTGTGAATTATTCGTTCTGCTTGTTAGCACAAGTTGTTCAAGTTCATCCCTACAAACTCTCACTCTGGCTTTATATTCCAAGCATATTCCTTTTACTTTCTGCAATAGCATCTCTCCATTTCTTCGATCTCGTGCTTTCTGTTCCTTCACAGAAACGCATGTTCCTCTGTTCTTATCTGGTCGTAAAGTTTCCGAACAGATCTTGTCCGTCGATGTAGTGGAGTCATAAATGCAATGTGTTTCAATACATAGACCTATTAGCACTCTTTATTAAACCAAGGGCTTCTTGTGGATATTGGCCTAAAACCAAGCGAAATCAGAAGCGGTATCCCTGATCGTGCTTGGAGGCAATGCGACTTTAAAGGACTGCCGTTGCTATAAAAATTGGCAAAAAAATGAGAAGGAAAGACTAGAGGCATCTGGATAAATGGAAATGGAGAACGGGAAGCACATAAAATGTTAAATGGATGATATCGGGGGTGGTCGTGGTGCAATGGTAATCATCACCGACTGTTGAGTCGAAGGTCGGTAGTTCAAGTCCGTCCACAGTCAAGAACAATTCCTATACGGAAAACTGTGTAACAATATCAGTTGTGAATGAAAGATGACCAAAAAGTGCTGACGAAGGCATAACACTCGCAGCATAAGATCACTTCAAGATTCATACTCTGTGTATGCATTTCCAATATAACACCTTAACGACAGGGAAAAAGAAGAGTTACTGTGAATTACAATCAACGCAAATTCAGTCGAATCTCTCAAATCCTATCTAGGACAACTACCTCCCGGAGATTAGTGAACGAACATCTTAGTGTGACCAAGCACCGTAAGAGCGTACACTTTTGAACCTGCACGAATTATACAAAAAATCGAGCTGGTACTGACGTTTAGAGGACTACTCAACACGTGCCTATCTGGCCTAGAGAGAAAGTCTCATACAAAACCGTGAAAAATTAATTTCGGCAGAATTTGAACAATCTATGTGGAAGGGGATTACAATAAAATTGATATGATAAAAACTACATTGTTAGGAACACTAAGCCGAACTAGGAATTTCCACCTGATAATGATATTTTCAAAAACAAACAATTTCGCTACGAGTTTCACTAATTTGTCATATCAACGTGCCAGCTTTTATGGCTCTTGCCAAGGCGTTGTTAATCAATTTGTTGAAAGGAACTATTCCGTCAACTAACTAGCGTTTGCTAATTTTGTTCCTACTTACTATTCAACTGCATAAATCGAATCTGAAAAGCCTTCCTTTCTTCCGTTCGAGTAGGTTTGCAAGTACTTACGACGTAATGACCTAATAAGTGCAGGAAAAAGGAACGCATTTCACTCGCTTGACATAAATTTCCACACAAGAGCGAAGTGCCAAGCATATTCCGAAAACCCTGACAAAAGTACTTAGGGGTATTGATTTACTATAACATGCGACGTATTGCACATGTAAGTACCCTTCGCCCACTTTGATCCAGTAGCTTGCACAACACCGAGTTACATAGACCCGATGGTAGTGCTCATTTTGGGGCTGACGCATTTTATCTTATCAGCGGACACTAGATAGTGTGCCAAGAACATTGATAAAAGTAATAAATACGCTTGAAGTCACCTAACGAGCGTAATTTGTCACTGAAAAGATGGATTACTGCTTAGCTTTGTTTTATATTACGTAGAAAAGCGTTCAACTTTCTTTTTTCTTACATTCCGATTAGAGAATTATTAGAAAGTTCGCGCACCAACAACTGCCACGCTTTTGTATGGATGTTTTCCCTTTCAACAATCAGTTCAGATCGACAAACCCATCTCAGCACAAAAGTTTTCATCAAACATCCGCTAGAGTCATCAGTATAATGAATGTAATGCACTCAACTCACCTGACATTTTCGTCCCAGTAGCCCGAAGACCACCTCGTTCTCGCTGGCCGACAGGAGACTGCTGCCACTGTTGATTTTCTGGCGCTCACTGCCACTCGATGACATTTGCTGCTTCATTGTTTTATTATTCATTAAATATCTTTTCAAATTTGATTTGACTATATGAGTGTTGCAATTTGACTTAATTTGATTTAGAGTGCACTCCCATCAGAGACAGTGAAGGGGGCAATCTCTTTTGTTTTCCTATGCTGCACAATCACAGAAACAAAAACACACAACAAATGAAGGAAAACATAAAAGCAAGTGGGACTGCGACTACAAATGCGAGGCGAGCGCGTGAGTCACTACTCAACTCACTATGTGGGGGCACACAGAATGCTGCTTTTTTTGTCTTCTTTCTCTTAGCGAGAGTTTTTTGTTTTCCAAAAAAAGAAAGCGAACATGTAAGATACGAGTGTACGAGTATGCAATGTTACCAAATGATTGACTTACAGATTGTGTTTCTGACCTTACAGAACAGAAGATTGGTTGAATTAACGATATTTTTTTGTAAGCACAAACACCGAACTAATCACAAAGGACAACAAGAAGTAAAACAGCCTAAAATTGTAGCACACGACACCGAGCTGCGGGAATTGGTTAGTTTTCGCAAAAGTAATCTAATCAATTGGTTTTTATCTAATCAGGCTCGGGGGACGATAGAGTTGTCCGAACGATATTTTGGTGGTGATATTGAAAAGAAAACAAATTGAGGCGATTATCGTCGTGGACTTGTGACACAAGCTCGTCTTGTTCACCTTTTTTCCTATCTTCTTTCGTTCGCTTTTGCACAATTCAATTGAATGAAAGTCAGTTTAGCAATCGGTTGTGTATAAATTATACCAATTGGGCTGTCAGTTGGTCTTATTGGTCGACTAGGTGTGTTTACTTTCGTGACAGTTTCCTACTCTGTAGTTTTGTTCGTTTAGATATTTAATTTCTTAAAGATTTTCAATGTTGTCTCAAATTACATTATCGGTAAAAAATGGATCAACTTATAATAAATATTCTTAGCGAAGATATGATACGAGCACAAATATAAAAATATGAATAAATCGAAAGCGATATCTAGGCAATGCCAGTATCACTGGGCGATCAGAATTTGGAATCTTTTTGCATCGTTTTTAGATTTTTTTTAAGAATGGTATTAGTATTGACCATATGTATTGTATACAAGTTAGGAAGAGATAAGCCTTGACGTAGTTTTAATATTTCTGTTAAGCTCGCCAGGCTATGTCGGATAGTAATAGAGAATTTTCATTGCTCCATTAAGGTCGCTAATGAACTTTCTTTGATGTTTTTTTATTTCTTCAAAATAATTTTTAAAAATATCGCACGGGACTCCTGGTCAATATAAGACGCTCGGCCTATTTCAAGTCTGAACAATTGATATGATGTGGTGGCAATAAGATGACATTGACGTATTCAATGGAAGTAGAAATGGCTAAAGTGGGTCTGATGGTAAATGAAGGAAAAACAAATATATGCTGTCATAGAAGACACCAACGCAACGTCCTGACAAAAACGTCACTTTTAGGTTAGGTTAGGTTAAAGAAGGGGAGTGTGATGGTTGAGCATCACTTCCACTCGGACACCAAGGGGCCCATTGTGATTCACTTCATTTGTGGAGTAGACATATAATTAACCTGTTCTATCACTTGGTGGCTGAAACCTCTCCGTGATCTTTATGAATTTTAGAAGTTCCGATATATCTGCATTTGCTACGTCCGCAATCTTTGTGAAGAATTTATGGCCCAGCGAAGCTAGGCGCAGACTCTGGAGAGCTGAGCAGTAGCAAAGCAGATGTTGGATCGTCTCGGTTTCTTTCTCATCGCCGCAGCTCCAGCAGAGATCGCTGGATCCCGAGATTCATTTCCGGAGCATTGCTCCGATGGGACAGTGTCCTGTGATCACTCCGACGAGCATACGGATCGAGTTTCGTGCCAGTGCCAAAAGCTTCTTTGTTTTTCCGATATTGAGCTCTGGCCACGATGGTCTTGTCGTGTGGCTGTCGTTTCTTGTACGCCAAGACGAGTTGGCTTCTTTTATAATTGTGTCATTTATAATCCGGTATAATGCGCTGATCGGTGGTTGCAATGACGTGTCCGCTTCGCTAATGTCCAGTTCAGACCCTTGCCTGGCCAATTCGTCCGCTCTTTCGTTCCCTGCGATTGAGCTGTGACCCGGGACCCAGCACAGCTTGACTTTGTGGTATCTGATGGACTTCATTGAGTCGCGACATTACATGACAGTCTTTGATCTCATTGTACAGGATCCTATTGGCTTCAGTGCAGCCTGGCTGTCTACGAAGATGGTGATATCTGATGGTGGGATATCGGTTACTTGTAAGTGTTTGGCTGTTTTTTCTATTGCTAGGATTTCTGCTTGGAAGACGCTGCACAAATCAAGGCGTCTAAATGATTCCTGTTTATGCAGGATATAGAGTAGAACGCGGCCCCAGTGCCTGTGCCAATTTTCGACCCCTCTGTGAAGATGGTAATCTCGTGGTTGTTGATCACGGCGTTTGATAGCCACTCCTCTCTGTCGGGGAAACATCACTTTTAACGGCAAGCTATCCTTGTTCGAAAAAATGTTCATGATTTGACCAAATGACCAAAACATCCTCCTTACACATGTGAACATGATATGTTGAGGCTAAGTGCTATTTTAAAAGTAGCTCCTGCTAGACGTACCACAATCAATTCAATTCATTTTTATTTCATATTAACTTATATCTATCTTACCCTAGTGAAAAATGCTTAAAACTAGCTTAACTATCTTAACAAATGTAACTATCTTACTGGCCCTAGGCGGACACTCTAAAACAAGCAGAACAATTGAAACATACTTATGTCTTTCGACGTCTACATGAATTTACTATTAACATTATTATAACTAACTTAAGCTAAGAAAAATGTTTTTTTTTATTAAAAAACTTAGCATATGATCATTTTTTTTATTTTTTTTTTTAAATATTTTATATAAAACTTAACTAATTAAACCTAACTAAACCTATCTTATTCTAACTTAACTAAAATATATAACACAAATATATACATTATATACATATATTTTATATATCTTTTTTTTTTATGTTTTTATTTTTAATTTTTTTTTTGTTTTAAGTTTTATTTTTTTTTTGTGATTTTTCATTTTGTATTTTTTTTTTTTTTTTTTTTTTTTTGTCGTTTTTGCCCTAGCCTACCCTAACCTACCCTACCCTACCTTACCCTACCCTAGCCTATGTAAGCCTGCCATTGGTGTTGGGCAGGCCTTGCCTTGAAGAGGCTGCTCCTATCAAGGTGTCCGTGTCAACTTCCAGTCATCACAATACTGCTGAGTTTTTTCGAAGTCACGCTGCAGAAGAGTAACAATGACGTCGATCGTTGGACCTGATCTGTACGCGATTAGGTCATCTGCGTACGCTATTGAGTGGTGTAGAGAAACAAGTAGATCACTCAGGTAAATGCTGAAAAGGATCGGCAAATTTACCGTACCCTGTTGCAGTCCGTTTTTGATTTCAAATATTTGGGTAGAAGTTACATTGGCAATTTTCACAACGAACTTTCTGCCGGTTAACATGTCAAAAATCATATATAGCAGTGGTTTACTTATGCCCAGCCGACTGAGCTTGTAATAAAGACCTTCTAACCATACGGTGTCGAAGGTTTTTTCCAAGTCAATCAGACAGGCACCCGTGCATTGGTTCTGGCATTTATTCCATTGGATATCCGACACAAGCTTCGATGCGGCATGAATAGTGTCATGCATCGCTCTGAAACCGAATTGGTTATCTGGGATGATTTTATTGTCCTCAACCCATTTAGCCAGGGCCCTATGGATCACCTTCTCGAAGACCTTGCTAATACTCGGAAGGAGAGTTATCGACCGGAGATATGCCGGGTTAAAGGTGTCTTTACCCTTCTTGGGGATTGGTTGCACCACCGCTGTCTTCCAATGCACTGGATAATATGCATTATTCAGTGCATTGTTGAACAGGATGGCGTACCTCTCTACAGCCATTGGTGGAAGGTGCCTAAGCACAACATTGGATATGCCGTCGATACCCGCGGATTTTTTCCTTTTCAATGACTGAAAGATCATCTGGAGATCTTCCGTCGAAATGAACAGGGTGTTAGCCCCCTCACTGGCGATGGCATTGCTTGCCATGAAATCTTCATTGAACCTGGTAAAACCAAGATTCTCGGATCGCCAATGATCGAAATCATTTCTAAGGTAGAAGTGATGAAGCAGGGCTCTGTTGTCCAGGTCATGGTTCGGGCGAATACTATCATTCATCTTGTACACTTCTTGGAAAACAGCTCCCACTGTCGCCACCTTCTCCTGAGGATCCTCAATCACGAAAAAGTCTTCATCCAGAATGGCGCTGTCTGGATCGATGCTAACTGTCCGTAGCAAACGTTCATTGTCTGACGTTCTCGGAAGTTTCAGATCCTGAATGTCATTCTGATCGTTTCTCCGAAATATTTTATTTATTTGCGGGAACATACTCGCGCTGTTGGATTTTACAGCACGAATTCTGTTGTTCCAATGCAAACTTACAGATATTCTGCAATTTTTTCTGATCAATTGTTGGAGATTTTTAATCAGTGACTTCAGTGTCCTGACCTCCGAGTTTTGTCTGTAGGTAAACCGCCTGTACAAGAGTTTGAGTCTTGTTAGGAGTCTACTTTTTTGTCTATGCAGTGCGTCGATTGTCGCGTTTCGGTATATGTTTGTGGTATCGTGCTGTCTTTGACGTGGTATCGTACTGTTCATAGTCTGTTTAATGATATCGTCCATTTCTTTGAGATACCTGTCAATCTCGTGGTTTGACAGGTTCCTATTAGTTGGTGGGAAGGAGGCGCTGGAAGTGAGCGCTCTCGTCAGGGAATTGGCGAAGCGTGGCCAGCACAACCTACTGTAATCGTAGGGGTGCTGTGTGGACGTACTCTGCCATTTCCGCGAACTCGTCAGGTACTGTGATCACGGCACATAGTCCGCAATGGTCACTGTCGTATACAATGGTCCGTAGATAGTTAATAGACCATTCGTTCGTGTCTGTCAGTCTCAGTCGAGAGTCTATCAGCATTAGATCCAGATAGGAACCGCTCCTAGGATACGACGGACTGTCCGTTGCGAGCAACTTGACCCTATATTCAGTGTTGTGAAGAACCTGCCAATGGCTTAGTAGGCTTTCCCTAGTGTTGGGAATGTTATTTCCCCAATCACTATGTTTGGCATTTAAATCGCCGGCCAGAATATAGAAGTTTTCTACCGAGTTCAAGCGCAGATATCGAAAGAGTGTCTCGAGTTCTGCGATAAAAATATTGGGTTGAGGTGCTTCAGGTGCATAGGCTGATACAATGTACATTCTCTTTCCATTTCGGAGAGGAATGCACACAATACAGGCCTCCAGCACCTGGAACCTCCGCACTTCACTGCTATATATGACCTTATGTTTAAGATTATTTTTAATGAAGATCGCAACTCCCCCGCCTTGAGTAGCGTTGGGTCGGTCTCTTCTAATTATTTTATACGAACTGTGCCGGATTTTGTGCTTCTGGTTTAGCTTTGTTTCGCTAACCACGAGTACATCGGGGCTTTCGTCCTGCAACAGGTTAAAAAGTACGGCTCGTCGCTCGATCCTTATCAGTGAATTTACATTCACCGACAGGATCTTCAAGTGCCTCTCTACCAGTGTACCCATCATGACCTTAGGTGCGCTAGGCCCGGCAGAAGCGAGCAGATACTATCTACTCGGGTCGCCGTTTCCAGGATCTGTTTTTGGAGCTGCCCAATCTGCCCTTGGATTGCGAGCAAGATCGAACAGACATCCACCTCGGCCCCCGGTGCCTTAGAGACAGGCAATGGAGCTTTAGGAACAGCCACGGGCTTTTGTACCGTCTTTCCCGAACCTGCCGCCATTTGGGCGTAGGTCAACTGGGATGTGACGGCTGGTGTTTGGAAGCGACCCGAGGGACGCTTCTCCTCGACCTACTGCTTACGGGCCAGGTTTTCTTTCTTGATGTCTTGGAACTTAGGACATCCCCGATAGTTTGCAGGGTGTCCTCGGTTCCGACACAAGACACACTCGAGCTGCTCTCTGTCCGCCACCTTGTCTTTCCCAAGGTCGCATTCCTCGTTCTTGTGATTCTTTGCACACTTAACGCATCAAGGCTGCATTTCGCAGTTCGACGCGGCGTGCCCGAATCTTTGGCAGCGGATACATTGCAAAATGTTTCCTTGCCTTTTTAATATTTCCCATGTTACACGCTGGGAAGCCAAGGAAGTAATGGACCTTAACCTCTCCAGCTTGCTGTTGGGTGTGAGCTGTACCACGAAGAAGGGAATCACTCGCTTCTCCCATCGGGAGCTCACCGTGGAAAATGGCTTAACCGCCACGAATTTGAGGTCGTCACTCTCGAACTCTTTGAGCTCTGAGAGCATTTCCTCGGGATCTGTGATAGATTCCACGCCTTTGAGGAGCATCGTCCGCAACCTCTCGGCCTTTGGAGTGAAGGAGAAAAACTCCGTCGTTGACTCCTTCAGTAGGCTTTTAATACGCTTATGTTGCTCCAGTGTCTTGCACTGAATAGCATAGCGTTTCTGGCCCAAACATTTAAATTCAAAATTACCTACACCAATGGCATACTTACACAGATCGATGGTTTCTCGTAAGGCAGTGGTATAGGTGAGGATCGGAGACGTACCACAATTGAGAGCTTGATGTGATGAGCGAATTAGAGGTCTATGTATAAGATTTCAACGCCCCCACGGCGCACTTTATTAGTTTCATACAAGCCTTAACAAAAATAAATAACTTAATTAATTTATTAACTAGGTAACAGGGTGGGAGCGATTAAAGAGAGGGTGAAGGGTTGTGGTATAGGGCAATTCTAAAACTAGACTTTTTGATGTGAAGGTCGAGAAAATTGGTGTTAGCTTTGCGCAGCATTTTGGATATTGGGTCGTGGTAGCCATCATTTGTGCGATGAGCGTTTAGACGGAAAGGGGGCATGGGCAATGGGAATCGTGTGCAATAATGTGGGGCTTTCGATGTTACCGCTGAGAAGGTCGTGAATACATAGGTTAATTAATCTCAGGCGATCCGTAAAAGGTGGTAAATTAAGGGAGTCAGCCTAGAGAAGACTACGATGGGCAAAACGGATAAACCTACGTTGAATGGCCTCAATACGCGTAGTGTGGGGTTCGTAAGAGGAGGACCAGACTTGACTAGCATATTCGAGAAGTGGCCTAACGAAAGTAATGATTTCGTAACGTAAAGATTCGAGAATTCTTTGGAGGGCAGAGTTAGCACGTTTGATGATGTCGTCGATATGGAGGCGAAAATTAAGTTCACTGTCACGAATGAGTTTTGAAGTGATCTTATACTGCGAGTGTTATGCCTTCGTCAGCACTTTTTTGATCATCTCTCATTCACAACTAATAGTGTTGCATAGTTTTTTCGTATAGGAATTCTTCTTGGTTATGGACAGACTTGAACCACAGACCTTCCGCTCAACAGTCGGTGATAATTGTCATTGCACCACGACCACCCCCAAGTAAGCAGAGATCACTAGCAGTCCAATATTTATAGTTCTTCATGCCGTGTCAAGCATTCAGTGGAATAAGGCGAAAAAACCAATGTACGGATGCTTGTTTGGCTGAGTTCGAAAAGGCCTTCGACATCATACAGAGCTCACCACACTAGGACTGGGAATTCCAAATACATGATTTAGGTAGGAAAAGAAGTTTGATGTTAAATGAGGAAACGTTATTTCGAACAGGATCTTTGATATTAAAAACGATTTAAAACAGGGAGCGGCTAACTTTCCGATACTGTTTAACATCTTTACTGGCGATCTTAGTGTACATGGGTTCATACCGTACAGATCAGGTTTAAAAATGAAGGCCATCGATGCGGTGCCGCTGTGTAACTTCAATCATATTAAGAGGTACTGCTTTGATTGGTAGCTTAAAATTTACTTCTAAAATTCCGTTGCGTAGGGCCTAAAGGGTACGCAGTCGAATTGACCGCAGGGTAAAAATCATAAATCATATGCTACGTGATTATAATAAGACCCAGATTCGCGTATGGTTGCCCGGCGTGGTTTAATGTAAATAGTACCTCAGGTCCTGTCTTCTAATCTCCAGAACGCCAGAGCGTTAATTCATTGAGTATTACCCTTAAAAGCCCCGCACGGCTTATTTCTATATTTTCTTATTAAAATGCGGCTTATATAAAAGCGGCTCATCCGCAACGGGTACATTGACAGAGCTCATGAGCACTGGGATATAAGCGATGTTGTTAAGCAACACGTTGGCTTTGTGACTGCCGGGCAAACACAATTCCAGAAAGTTGCGTTACCTCCGTAAGATTCTCCGCACGGCTTAATTCGTAAGTTAGATTAGGGTTAGATTCATGCTTAGATGAAGCTGAGAACTTACTGAGGCCTCTCAAATTTGGTGAGATCTCGGGATCGGATTTAATTAGAAGGGATACCACTCGGAATAAGACTCACGAGTGTTAGCCAACCTAATCATATTTAAGATTATACCTTACTAGGTTAGGGTAGGTTAAGATACATATTAGACTGAGGTAAAAGAAGAAAAAATTAATCTGCGGCTACAATTTTTCTAGAAACTTGAATTTTAAATTAATATTTATGGCATTTGGCCAAGATCCAGATATTCAGCCATGAGGTCCTCATACAATCCTTTTAGCTTTAAATCTTTCTCCAGACGCCTCGAGCGAAAGATATTGAATGCATCAGATTTTGTATTGCCTTACTGTTCTGACTGGAATGTAAATGTCCCAGTCGTGGAAGTAACAGCGCGGCAGAATCGATGTGGAACTCTGGATGCGTAAGAGAGCTTATAACAAATTGGACCACGTTCCAGACTAAAATACCTCCAATGCCAGTCACAGGGAACGAGATTCTAGTTCGCCGAAGATGCAAATGCTGCACCGCATACTCGCTTAACCGCGTGAACCGCTATCTAACAGCGCTTGAAGCTGAAGAAAATATTCAGTAGCAGATCAAACAACCATTAGATCCGTGAAACTGGACAAGTAAGCTTAAGTCGAAGGGTATTAGTTATTAAGGAATATAGTTAGGTCAGTAAGGCCAGTTAGACCTAAGGCGCATTAAGACTCATAATTCGATAAAAAAAATCAAATTTCTTTTTATCGAAAGGAATGATCAGGACTCAGGATCAAGCTTAAACTAAACGTCGACTTTTTGGTGGCCGCCATTTGAAAGTGGGTTGCAGAATAGTTTGCTGCTTCGAAAAGGTGGCCACACAGAAGAAAACCTATTAGAGATATCCAACCTGATACCCAAGCTTGGAAAAGGTTAAGTTTTTCGTGGATAAGTTTCACAAATTTTGAAATGATTTTTAAGATTTATCACTTAGAGAATTTTTCTTAGAATTGAATAAGTATTAAGGTAAGCAAGGTCGAAAGTTTTTTTCTACTGTACCATATTTAGGCTCGAATAAAGGATTTTTACTTCTGCTTGTTGAGAGCATCAATTCTCAACCAAAACATCACTGGATAAGTTCCTAGCATGATTAATAGCAGCAACTCTTAGGCAAAATTCGACTTTATTCATCAACATAAGTAGCCTCTTTCAATGTTTTGTCAATGATTTTTCTGTTGATTTAAAAATAACAAAAGTGCCGTCAATAAAACCACAAGAACTTGGAACTAGACCGTGATACTTACTTACTTAAAATCATGGATTTTTCAGTAGTGGCGCTATCAATGCGTCATCTGATGAAATTTCGAATGTTGTAATATCCCTGAAATAGCATTTATCTGTCTCACTGGTGGGCTCTAATCCGATTTATGCTTGCGAAATGACGGTCTTTTAAGGTCTTCTTTACTATTGCAAACTGATAGTTAGAAGAACCCATGTCTGACGGGCATGATCTAAGGAAGTTGAGTTGGTGCACCATCATCAAATCCATGTATTTTTTTTGCCAATGCATAATTGAAAATGCCTCTACTGGTGACACCTTTTATAAGTTCTATGTACAAACAAGGTTTGTTCAAAAAGTAAAGTGATTTCTTAATTTCGCGAACTAAGATTTTCAACTTTTTTTTGTTATGCAGGTCCACATGGCCCCTAACATATGTTGACATGGTCAGCCTCTTGGATATTTAGTTTTTCTTTTCACAAATGTAAAGGTTTGAAAGATTAGTTTGGGTGTGCCTGGCGATTTCTTGTTATTGAAAACAATGGATCAAAGAGTTTTTATTAAATTTTGTGTGAAAAATAAAATGAAGTGCTCTTTGAGTAAAAAAAAATGTTTATAATTGGTACGAGCCATTCACAGAAGGCTGAGAAAGATGCCCGCCATCCACGTCCCAGCGCGTCAGCAAAGGGTGAAAACATTGAAGCAGTAAAAGGTCGTTATGGAGAATCGTCAAATCACTATCAGAGATCATGCCATGATATTTGTTCAAATATTTTGCGAATGAATCGACTGGTCGTTTTGCAACGGAAGGTTTGTAGTTCAAATCGGTCCACAGCCAAGAACAATTCCTATAAGCGAAAACTGTGCAACAACATTAGTTGTGAATAAGAGAGGCATAACACTCCCAGTATGAGACCGCTTCAAAAATCATACTCCGTGGAACAATGAAAAAAAGAAAGTTACTGTGAACTACAACCAAACGCGACAAATTCAGTCGAATCTCTCGAATCCTATCTAAGACAACCACCCTCCGAGAGTAATGAACGAACATCTTTGACACAAACCATCTGCACCCGGTCCAGTTGTATGACGAACAACATAAGAGCATAACTTTTGAACCTGCGCGTACTCTATAAAAAAAAAGAAATAAAAAATAAATTAAACCAAAAGAACCGTGGCATGACTTGAATGACTTAAATGACGATCCAGATTTGCTGAAAAGGCTCACCACCGGTGACGAAACAATAGCAAAACCGTAAACATGGCTCAGTCAATCAATTCACCGGACCTGGCTCCCTACGACTTTTTTCTCTTCCCAAAAATGAAAAGACGAGAAGATAGCCGAAGCATCGCTGGAAGAGGGCATATTGTATTACATATATCTGAAGGAGACCACTTTGAAGGAGCAAATTAGATATTGATGCCTAAACAAATATTTTTGGAAAAAAATAAAATGTTACTTTATTTTTTGAACATCTTATCTTTGTTGATTTCATTTAGCGACTGAAGATTAACTCTAAGACATGCTTTACAACAAAGCCACACTTAATATCCAAAAAATCTAAAACGTTTTCATGGCCTGAGTTTGTTGATATGCCAACATCTTCAACGGCTCCTTTGATTATGATTCGCCAGTTGTTTACAATCCTTTCGTTCATACAGTAAATAATCGCCTGTCGTAGGAAATATGTATATGCGACACCTCTGGCAGCTTACAGCAGACAGAACAAGCGATTTTATAGATATTAAAATTTCATCCAAATCGATATAATACAACTCGCCTAATAAAAATTCCTGTTACTTTTTGAACAAAACGTTTCAGCATATATAGAATACCTACCTGAGACGTATTTCGTCTCACAGACGATTAGCCAGTTTTCCTTTATTTTCTTATCTCCGTCGGTCACGTTCGAAAATAACTACGGTAACATGCTGATGACCATTTTGCACATTTCTCACAGATTTCCCACAATCTTCGTCCATCGCATCTTTTTTTTATTTTTTCATCTCCTTCATGGTTGTGTACAAATATCCTCACTCACCTGGTTGGCATCTGACATATCTATCAATTGTGCACTCAATTTGCAGCGACTTGGATTGGTTTCAATTTTGATTTTTTTGCATATCCACAGAGTTACGTGCCGATCCATCCAATAGATGCCGCAGTATCGTGGCGAATTATGTAAACTCGGAGTTACCTGCATCACGATCCCCATATGGACGTCTGGGTGACATTCATGGATCAACTTACCAACATGGGACAACCAGTAACATTGGTTGATCTCGTCTGGGTTTAAGGTGATAGACAGTCCATTTGTTATTCGTGCATGTGAGGCGAATAGATTTTCTTATGACTGCAAACGGGCATTTACAAGACACAGCTGAGTAGGCCCGTGGAACCTGCGATTGTCAGTTATGACAAAACATATTATGGGTCATAGAGATCATATTAAATGGGTTTTTTCCGCTCACGCTGTGTGGTAAGGTCAGACAAATTTGTCTACCGACGCCATTGGATGCCTGTCAGAGATGAACTAGTTATGAGTATGCACAAGAAAGAGTTAAGATTTTGAAGGACACGTTTATTCCGTAAAACATTAGACAGAGGAACTGTATGGTGATTTCGAGCCAATTTTCCGTGGAAAATTTGTTCCGATACACACGAGACAAGAGGGAAACCTCGTTCGCTATGGTAAATGGCAACCGGTTTCAAGCCAAGCACGTTGTCTTACCTTCCCACCGAGGAAAGGCACTAACAAGCAGTATCATACATAAGTCTGTACTCGGTCTCTCCTTAGACGGTTGTTGGTTTAAAGAGATTTTTCGAAAAAGATATTTAAAATAATTTGTTAATATGACGCATGCGATTCTGGTCACGCTCTCATATTGCTATCGACACTAGATCTGAAGCCTTGGTCGGATACCAGTTCAATTTGAATGGTAAGTGGAGCAAGGCAGATGATTGGTAGCATAATTTGCTGAACGTTTACTGCCGCGCAATATGGATTTGCATTTCTGTGCTGGGAGGTAATTATACCAGCTTCATGATAGAATAGACTTGAAGGGAATGTGATGTAATATTAAAGACTCAAGTAAAGATGCAATTCATCTGCCCCCCTTTGATAGCCTGAAAGCTAATTCTCGAATAAGAACCTGAAATCGAATTTATGTGCCCATTCATGGTATAACAAATAAACCTTTGGAAACTTTTCCTACGAAGAGAAAGTTTCTTATTATTCTTGCTTAACTAACTAGAAGAAAAGGAAAATTAGTTAAGTATTTGCTTGACATACATAGCCGCCTTGTTATACATTCCAGCCAAACATTTTTTTTTTGGATCAAATAAACCAGTTCAAAGTACATAGAGGAAATAAACACAATTGTTAAAGCCTAGAGTTGCCGCGAAGGTCCATGACAAGTCTGGCTGAGTATGTTGATTACAACAAAGGGAAATAACTTATCCACGAACGAGCTGCACATTTTTTGGAGTTTTAGAAGCAGACAGCTTATTTCGTTAATTTATCATTAACGTCGGAAAGTTATGGCCATGAAAGACATAGCAAGATTAAGTGGCTGTCGCTAACAACCAGGCAGGCGGCTGAATGGGTTTTAAGCTTCAATGTTAAAGTCGGGCATTAACCGGAATTTATAAACTGTTCCAAGAGCACTTGGGGGTGGGCGTGGTGCAATGGTAATCATCACCAACTTTTGAGCCGAAAGTCTGTAGTTCAAGTCTATCCTCCATAGCCAAGGACAATTCCTATATGGAAAAACTGTGCAACAACGTCACCTGTGAATGAGGGATGATCAAAAAAATGCGACGAAGGCATAACACTCGCAGTAGAAAATCACTTCAAAATTCATATTCTGTTTGTGCATTTCGAATATAACACTTTAATGACATGGAAAACAAAAAAGTGTTACTGTGAACTACAACCAATGCAGTCGAATCTTTCAAATCATATCTAGGACAACCACCCCCGGAGAGTAGTAAACGAACAGTTTCGACTCAAACCATCTGCACCCTGTCCAGGTAGTGTGACAAACAACATAAGAGCTTTCACTCTTGATCCTGCACGAATTATAAATCAGCATGCCAAATGATGGGGTACTTTAAAAGTAGAAAAGGTGCAAGGCCTTTGAGTTTCCAAAAACCAGAAGGCTAAGAGGCAGGTTCCTGGTCATCCTCCGGCTGAATGTAAAGTAGGGGACAAACTTGCGATGAGATAACGTATGAAATGTCATTGCAGTATGAAATGTGGTACAAGAACAAGATCCATGGTAACCAAATTTTGAAACGGCAGATTCATTGGCTATTTACCTCAAGCTATTTCAACCATTTGAAAACCTTTGAAATAGTCCAGAAACAGGGAAATTAGGTGCCGTACGAGTTAATACGAAATATGTTACGTCGAATGGCGTCTTTTTCACAAGAGAACTGATGCTCTAGCGGCAAGAAAGAAACGGTTTTATGCATCGTACTGCGACCGGTGATGAAAAGTGGATCGTATCGTACCATTCAGGGGTCTGGTATATGTAAAGGGTCCGCCAAATAATTTTTTTTTTTTTGAAAATGCTATAAAAAAAACTACTGAATATTTTCTCAAATTTCTTTTTTTATTTGAAAGTACAATCCTTCCGGTTAATAATGGAAAATAATTTCATTCAAATGGCTGCCTCGGCTGGCCATGCAGTAGCCTACACGATCGGTCCAATTTTTAAGCACATTATCGATTGTGTGCAGCTGTATTTCACCAATGGCTTCACGAATATTGTCCTTTAAAGCGTCAATTGTCTCTGGCTTGTCGGCGTAACACTTATCTTTGACGGCACGCCACAAATAATAGTCCAACGGTGTCAAATCGCAGCTCCGAGGTGGCCAAACGACATCAGCTCTACGGCTGATAATGCGATCTTCAAAAACGGGGCGCAAAACATCGAGTGTAGCTTCGGCTGTGTGGCACGTAGCGCCGTCCTGTTGAAACCAAATGTTGCCAATATCCTCCTCTTCAATTTTTGTGAACAAAAATTCGTTCAACATGGCCCGATAACGATCGCCATTGACTGTAACGGACACTCCTTGCTCATTTTCGAAGAAAAATGGCCCAATTATGCCTCTGGACCAAAATCCGCACCAAACAGTGGCTCGTTTTGGGTGCACCGGCTTTTCAATGTATGCGTGCGGGTTTTCTGTGCCCCAAATGCGACAATTTTGCTTGTTTACATACCTGCCAAGATCAAAATGAGCTTCATCTGAAAAGATGATTTTTTTGGCAAAATCGGCATCTTCTGTAAGTCGATCGCAGGCCCACTTTCCCAGCGTTGTTCAAGCGTATACACAACCATATTCGTTCAGCGGAAGGATAAAACTAATTATCTGTCAAATCAGACATGAGCTAAGTGTTACCATTTACGAAATAAGCACTACTTGAAAAAAAAAACGTTAGATGGCGGACCCTTTATTATGAGTTATTGTAACCAGTTGGGATCATAACATGAATTCGCGATCTAAAACACAAGCTAATCATTGAAGGAGAAACAGCCAATACGCGTAAAGACATGACGAAGTGATTGATATTGTTCCTTCCCACTACCATCTGCTTCGATCGATGATGCCCTGGCTGAACTGATCTTTCTCTTTCGAAAAAGCAAGTATTTCGAATCTTTTTTCGTTTTTCTAATGTGTACAAGCTTATAAACTCAACGCGGTGATAACAAGGAGGTAGGATTGTCCTCGGTAGACCTCGAAGAGCAAAACGTATTGTAGAAATGAGGTGAAATTCTGTCGATTCTGGAAACGAGACTATGTCAGTAAGGAGATTACACATGAGAAGCATATTTAAAAAGGGGGCCAAACAAAGGTTGGAAAATTCGTGAGACCACCGTTTTGCGAAACCGATAGCCTGAGCTCCTGAGTTAAGCTCCAGCCAGTTTTTGGAGCAAGAGATAAAAAAAAAATGCGTGAGATCGAAATGAATAAGGGAAGAGTCATGTCCCGGGGAAATAGTCTTGACAAACATGGTATGTTGATTGACCATTTCAATTTGTTAATAGAAAAAATAAAAAGAAGCGACAACCTTAAGGGACGCCGGGGAATTTTTAGAAAGCACTCAAGTAAACAGATCTTTAACAAACAAATCGACATTAATTTTATAAGTTAAAAGCTAGGGTTGTTCAAGGGTATCATTCTATCTATGGGTATATAACTTAATTCGTGCGGTTTTTTTTTTCAAAATTTGAACGTTTATTTAAGAAAAACATGTACAATAGTATTATTCAAAGTATTGCCCATCTGAAGCTTTGACTTTTTCCCATCTTTCTGGCAATTTGTGGATCCCATCCCAAAAGAACTGCGCCGGCTTGGCAGCCAAGAATGAATCAAGCCAATTTTTGATATTCTGCTCTGATGTGAACCGTATTTCAGTGAGGGCGTTCTGCATCGACCGGAACAAATGTAGTCAGAAGGGGCAAGGTCTGGGCTATAAGGCGGGTGGGGTAAAACTTCCCATCCACTGTTTTCCAAATAGTTCTTAACCGGAATAGCAACGTGGGGCCGAGCGTTGTGATGATGGAAAATGATTGCCTCGTGTTTGGTCGCATATTCCGGGCGTTTTTTCGGCTACTGCTCTCTTCAAACGGATTAATTGTGTTCGGTAGCGTTGTCCATTGATGATTTCACCCGGTTTTAGCAGCTCATAATACAGCACACCCTTCTGATCCCACCAAATACAGAGCATTACCTTCGCGCCATGGCTTTGCCGTTGATTTGGCTGGTTGGCCGGGTTTCACATATGATTTTTTGCGCTTGGGGTTGTCGTAATGGATCCATTTTTCATCATCAGTAACAATCCGATGCAAAAATGACTTCCTTTTGTGGCGTTCCAGCAGCATTTCGGACATGCAAAACCGCCTTTCGATGTCTCTCGGCTTGAGTTCATGTGGAACCCAATTTTCTTGCTTTTGAATATATCCAGCTGCTTTTAAACGTTTTGAAATGGCTGCTTGAGTGACATCCAAAGATTCTGCGAGCTCTTCTTGTGTTTGGCAACAATCTTCATAGAGTAATGCTTCCAGTTCTTCATCTTCAAACTTTTTTGGCTGCCCAGGACGTTAATCGTCTTCCAAGCCAAAATCACCACTTTTAAATCGTGCAAACCACTGGCACGTTCGCTCAGCTAGCGCATGTTCACCATAAACTTCCACCAAAATACGATGACTTTCGGCAGCAGTTTTCTTCATATTAAAGTAATGAAGAAGAACTCCCCGCAAAAACACTTTTTCAGGCACAAAGTTCGACATATTTGAGTGAAAAAAAAAATGATTGCTATTTACGCTTCAAATGAATGACATATACTGAAATGACGTACAATGACAGTAGCTTTCCAACGCATGTTCCAATGGAATAATACAAGTTACGCCATCTCTTAGCAAACCGCACGAAATAAGTTATAGACCCAATAGAATCTTAGCAAACGCTTTATTTAAACCAATTAAAATAGCGACGTCTTCTTTGCCAGACTCTAAGGCTGAAGAGGTAAATGGCACCAATTCAACAATGGTTGTGCATTTGAGTAATCCATGCTGCCTAGGACAGATTAGAGATTATGGTATGTATATGGTTTGGGTATGCATATGTTTGGCAAATGGACGAAAATAACTAATATCGCTCATCGGATTGGAGGAATTCTCAAAGAAAAAGAGATGAACTGAAGATGTTTCAAAAATGAAGAGAAGGAATGAAATATTTCTTGTTTTCTTAGAAATACAGGGAGGCTTTCGGGGCCAGGAAGGAACTCATAATTAAATTTACTTAATTTATTTTCGATGATTGAAAGGTCTACAGTACGAGTGAGAACTTTGGTAAGTAGTTGTATTAAGCCGAATCAGGTACAAAGGAGTGGTCGGCGATAGATTGCTTGAAAATAGTGGCGAACAGGTTGGCATTAGTGTCGGCCTTAATTGAGGGAAGATAAGGCTATCAACTTTTATAGTTGGCAATCAGAGTGTGATGCACGAAGAGCCATTACAACTACTCAAAGCCACTGTGTGGTGTGGCTTTCACGCGAGAGGAGTGATTGGGCCGTCTTTTTTTGAGGATGTCATCGGCAACCAGGACCGTGACAAACGACTTCCTACTGGCGAAATTGGACGAGCTGGGCTTGGTGAACATGTGGTTTCAGCAAGACATTGTAACCGCACACACAGCACAAGCCACAATGGAGCGTTTCCTAGTCGCATAATCTACCGTTTTGGCGATTTGGCATGGCCAGCAAGATCGGCAGATTTAACTATCCCAGACTTCTTTCTTTCATCATCGAATCACAGCTAAAGGGTCCGCCAAATAATTTTTTTTTTTTTTGAAAATGCTATAAAAAAAACTACTGCATATTTTCTCAAATTTCTTTTTTTATTTGAAAGTACAATCCTTCCGGTTAATAATGGAAAATAATTTCATTCAAATGGCTGCCTCGGCTGGCCATGCAGTAGCCTACACGATCGGTCCAATTTTAAAGCACATTATCGATTGTGTGCAGCTGTATTATTGTCCTTTAAAGCGTCAATTGTCTCTGGCTTGTCGGCGTAACACTTATCTTTGACGGCACCCCACAAATAATAGTCCAACGGTGTCAAATCGCAGCTCCGAGGTGGCCAAACGACATCAGCTCTGTGGCTGATAATGCGATCTTCAAAAACAGGGCGCAAAACATCGAGTGTAGCTTCGGCTGTGTGGCACGTAGCGCCTTCCTGTTGAAACCAAATGTTGCCAATATCCTCCTCTTCAATTTTTGTGAACAAAAATTCGTTCAACATGGCCCGATAACGATCGCCATTGACTGTAACGGCCACTACTTGCTCATTTTCGAAGAAAAATTGCCCAATTATGCCTCTGGACCAAAATCCGCACCAAACAGTGGCTCGTTTTGGGTGCACCGGCTTTTCAATGTATGCGTGCGGGTTTTTTGTGCCCCAAATGCGACAATTTTGCTTGTTTACTTACCCGCCAAGATCAAAATGAGCTTCATCTGAAAAGATGATTTTTTTGGCAAAATCGTCATCTTCTGTAAGTCGATCGCAGGCCCACTTAGCGAAGCGTTGTTCAAGCGTATACACAACCATATTCGTTCAGCGGAAGGATAAAACTAATTATCTGTCAAATCAGACATGAGCTAAGTGTTACCATTCACGAAATAAGCACTACTTGAAAAAAAAAACGTTAGATGGCGGACCCTTTATTACCGGAAATCTTGCGGAAAGTAAAATGAAAATGCGACAAAATGGATACAAATGTGTATCGACATAGGCAACAGCCTCTTGACGGATGTCATCTATTCCACTTAACAGAAAAAATTGAAATTGAAGAAAAAAAAACATTTTGGTTTGTTATTCAGTTAAAAAGTAATTCAAAAACTATTTTGGATGGTTAATTATGCGCCACCTTTTATAACCATCAATATACTCTCAGACAGCGAAGCAGCGCTCAAAGCGTTGAGCTCGTATAGCACGGATTCAAAATCCGTTTAGGAATGCCACGATGTCTTGCAGGACCTAGCCAAAAGGTACATAGCTAGATTTCACTAAGGCTTATTCTCCTACAATTTTCCTTAAGAGGTTTAATTATGTATTCCAGCACCTAGAAGAACTGGTGACAAGGCGTCTCCTTGTTTAAATCCTTCACGAATCTCGGTTGTTTTAGATAGGGCATTTCCTTTTTTAACTCGTCCTTTTTTCCCTTATTTACCTCATTAACTTATAGGTTTTCAAAATTGAAGCGAGCGTTTTGTTGGCTTAGCGGAGTTTATGGAAGTCTTAAAAAGTCACAATTGTAGGAAAATTGTGGAATAGTGTCCGAAGCCACATTAAGTGACGATTGGGTGTGGTTTTTTGATTGGCTATATTGTTTTATGGAAAATTTTATTGTAGCCACCTTTTCAGTGAATGGGTTGTTAAATCGAGCGACGATTACTGATCAAACCTTTTTATCTGAAATTGGTGCTATTGCCATAGTACGAACATAGCTGATAAGATAGAGGCTCTATTGCGTAAGAAATTTTCTGAAAGTGTGAGTCTTCATATAAGTTGGTCGCTGGGATCATGCGATATGCGATTCATTATCTCTAGATGGCTATTCCAGCAAAAGATTTGTCATTGTATAACATTACTAGAATCAAAATTTGAATTTTAGATTAAAATAAAAATACCAACATTTCATAAAAATGTTGCGTATTTATTGGTTTCACATAACACCTTTGGTTGGAGCTCCATATAAGGCTGAACCCCTAGTCCTTGACAGTTTGGAATGACTCTAGGCACTCCCTTACAAGGACGTGAAGGTCGTGTCTTACGTGATACATAATAATTAGTAATTAGGTCTTACGTTTTTGAAAATAATAAGTAAGACGCTGTCTGCTATACACGATTGTTAACCTTTTATTTTTAGCACGAATTTGAAAGACAACACATCAAGCCAGATGTCTTAAGTGAAATGTTCAGCGGTTGCATTATTTCATACTACGATGGCGTCATTTCGGGATTAACTTCATGCGATTATTTCTCAAGTGCCATTAAACTTAAAAGTGCCAATAAACTTGCAATGTTTTCCGTGTTTCTGTCGAGATAAATTTTGGACGAGATAAATATTGGAAGACCAGGTAGTAGCCACATGCTTTCATATTTTTTTGTTATGGATAATCCGAAGAATTCGATTAATAAAGTAATGAGAAACAGTCTTACATTTCGTGTGATTTCTTTTAGATAAAAGTTAGGAAACTAGAGTTGGATCGCTCTAAAAGAAATAATCTCGAAGCTTAACTTGTTTTTGAATCTCTTCCTTTTAGTTTTTAGTTCGGCTTATTAATCTCTTCAAAACTTGAAAGTAAAGTTTCTGAACAGACTCTTTTATGGCGATCGATAATGACGGTCATTTATGTTGAAATGGCGATAATCAATCAAAAAACCGTTAAAACCTAAAAAGAGTTAATTCAATTTAATTAACTTGCGTATGTAGCCTGTAGAGAAAGGCTATCTTGGTTGATTTCGGAGGAAATTTGAATTCAAACCACTGCTGATTCATGGGACGAAGGTAAATTAAAAATTACTTTTATGACCGTAGCGCAGAAGGTATGTACAGGGTGACTCAGAAAATGCGCCTTTCCTACTCCTATACTGAAAAAAAAAACTTATTTTTATAGCCATAAGTGCTTAATCTGTGCTTTTATAAGAACAAATATTTTCCACACTTGTAAAACCGTTCGTATATTTTCCTTCCTAATCCAGCTTAAAAGTCAACAAAAGACTATTCACAAACCGGTAGGAAACGACTATGCGTCGAGCTCTCGCACTACCACAATCCGCCAATCACCGCCCACATAACACAATTATGTGAGCTTAAATCACATAATACAAACCAAACGGTACAAGAAAGGAAAATGTATACCCATAGGCAGGTATCAAAAGCATACAGAGTAATATCTTAAGACTCATGCCTATATTAATTGGTAAATTGGTTAGACGGTCAGTGAGTTACAGTCCGCCTCCTTAGGCCGAGTGTTAATTTAGTAGATGACAGGGAACTCACTATCACTATCCAAGTTGAGTCGCTCTGCAACCGCAAAATTCGACGTTGAAGGCAGCCTTGTAATCGTAAATGACACTCATGTTGAATAGTTCGAGGCGACAGCGACGGTCAGCTGTATGAATGTGGCGTATAATCATATTTTGGGTGGCAAAGTTAATCAATTCACCGCATCGATAGTTACCTGTCCGTAGACTGGCCGAGGAGCAATGACTTATGTGTGACAAAGTGGCAATTATTAGGCTTGATGAATAGCTACCAGTCACGAAGCATTTGAAATGTTAATGGTTTCACAGTCTTCCGATTATGTCAGTGATTTCAAACAATCTATGATAATAGTCAACGATCTGGTTGTTGGGGATCTGCGATGCTTATCTGCCATGGCGTTTGACGGTACGTTAGCTACCACACGCAATCTATATATAATAGGCCGTTTGATGTGAATGGTGTTGATATGCGGACATGCTGAGTGTGGGGTAGAGGTAGTAATTTAAAAATTATCTGCAACGCTTAAGACTTTAAACTGTCGTATAATAGTGGATTAATTGCCGCGTTCGTTTATTTTCTTGCTTAATTAATAGCCAATGTGAAATATTGAATGGGCGTGTTAGGTAATAGACCGTGGAAGTTAAGGAAATATCAGTACGATAGCGCAGCTTAGCTTTCCTTGACCACGAGAGTCGATCGCAATTAAGGCGGGTCTGTTCAATTCACTATGCCCTTCTGAGACTTAACGGAGACTCCCCTTCTGATTTGAACATTCGTAAACTGGTTTAGGGTCAATGACTAATACGTCACCTCAGTTGATAGAGAAAGGTTCATGTAGGTTAAAAAAGTTTAAACGAATCAGCCAAGGATTTCTGCTAATCAGTCAATCATTCTTTTAATTCAAGAAGATTGAGTGTGTCCTCGATCTGCACATATGCGAGCTCATATGATATGATCTTCTTGGAAATTCACACACCCTTGCCCCAAGAGTAAGCCCACAGAGAAGGTGCTGCACGGTGTCGTCCAGCCAGCTCCATATACTTCAAGCAATATACCCTAGATTTTACCAGATCCATTAAGAAATCTATAACTGCTATTGGCGTAGAAGGCTTTGTACACAACTGGAAAAAGTCCACGCTAGAAAACAGAGTAACTACCCAAGACTTGTAGATCGCACTTGTATAGCTCATAGTCTCTAATCAAATTATATTCAAGTTGAGAAGCAAATGAATAAAAGTGGTTAGTATCGGGATTATTCCCTCCTGCTTTAAGTAAATTTTCGGAAAGGGCTTTGGCTAAATTATACGCTTGGCCACCGAATATGGTCTAAATGTAAGCTAAAAAAAACACGAAAAACCAAAACCGTAATTTAAACTTCCATGGTAAATAACTTAACTAAGGCTTCACTATAGATTTGAAGCTCAAGTTGAAGTAATATAGGCAATCGAAAAATGTTGGGAAAAAGGTGGGTCTAAGTTGAGTCTCTGGATGTACACGGCTGTTGTCCGTCTAATATTCTGTTACTAGTATTTATCGTTGCTTTGGTGGCTTGCCTTAAAGCTTGACTCGAAGACGAATAAACGGTGTTCAAGATTCGGTTGGAATTGGTACGACGCCTGATGATCATAGGCATACATCTGGTCCAGTCAGACTCAGGCATCCCACTCCGATGCGTCCGAGAGAAAAGTTACGGGATTGTCAAGTTTGCTGGATCTCGAAAACCAAGTTATGATAGTGGGACATGTTGTCTAGTGATCAGCCGAATTTGAATTTGGAGCAGGCAGGAATGTGCCGTGTCTAGGGATATTAAAAACAGATCGAGCAATATTACTGAAGACTACATTAAGTTTCCTTCCGGATCTGCAGTCAACTTTATAAAAAAAATTCGTAACCATAGAAAAAATCTGTAGCAACAGAGTTTTTGCAAGGATCATCTTAGTCTGGCTGGGATATAATAGCAATAGAGCTCGCAGGTGTTTCACTTAGGTGTGAAACTAAGTTTATCAAGAGATGGCTCCAGTAGAAAGTGCTGATCGATTGTGACGTATTCAAAACGTCAACAACCAAGCTTAGACATATGATAAACAAACCGCTTTGACACTTTAGTGATTTTGTTTTCGCGTCATATACTTTTTGTTGTGTAAAAATGTCTGATTTTGTGCCAAATAATCGTCATTTGCGGGAAGTGTTGCTTTTCTTCTTTCATTCGAAGAAAACGTCGGCTGAAGCGCATCGAGAACTCCAAAAAGTTTACGGAGATGCTGCTCTAAGTGGAACAACGTGATTGATTCCGTCGCTTCAAAGACGGTGATTTCGAAGTTGACGACCGTTCGCGTGAAGGAAGGCCAAAAACCTTCGAAGACACTGAATTGGAGGCATTGCTCGATGCCAAACACAAAAAGAGCTTGCTTCAGTATTAGGAGTTACCCGCCAAGCTATTTCCAAGCGATTGCGTTGGGAATGATTCAAAAGCAAGGAACTTGGGTTCCTCATGATATGAAGCCAAGAGACGTTGAGCGTCGTTTTTTCGTCTGTTAACAACTGCTCCAGGGGCAAAATGGAAGGGTTTTCTTCATCGCATCGTTACGGGTGATGAAAAATGCATTCATTACAGCAATCCAAAGAGAAAAAAATCATGAGGCCAGCCCGGTCATTCTACGTCGTCGGCTCGGCCGAATATTCACGCTGCGAAGGTTATGCTATGTATTTGGTGGGATCAGGGCGGTGTTAAATATTATGGGCTGTTGCAACAAAACGAAACCATCACTGGGGAACGGTATCGAACTCAATTGATGCAATTGAGCCGAGCCCTGCGCGAAAAGCGGCTACAATACGAGCAGAGGCACGAAAAAGTGGTTCCACAGTATGACAACGCTCCGCCTCACGTTCCCAAACCCGTTAAAACCTACTTAGAAACGCTCAAATGGGAAGTTCTACCCCACCCGCCACATTCTCCAGATATTGCGCCCTCCGATTATCACTTGTTCCGTTCGATGGCACATGGTCGGGCTGATCAGCAGTTCCATTTATATGAAGACATCTCAAAATGGCTTGATTCGTGGATAGCCTCAAAAGATGAACACTTCTACCGTGGCGGTGTGCGAGCTCTGCCAGAAAGATTGATTCTTTTGTAACCGTTTTTTTTCACAATAAAGTTGCATTTCATCAAGAGAACTTAGTTATCCTCCTAATAGCTTTCTTATATCAGCATATCAGCCCTACATTTCTTGCAGTCTGTACATAGGCAATACTGCAGTACCCAAGTTTGATGGCAGGAAGGGCAGAGCTGTAGATCTGCATTCATTTTGGCAATGTTTTGTTCCGCCGTACCAAGTGGAAATTAAATTTGTACCTGCAAGTTTCTATATACATATAGGTACATGTTTACGCAACAATGTTCGGCAGTTTACTGACGTATAGAAGGACCAGAATGGGACCCAGGATAGAGCCTTGCGTTACGTCTGTTGTCATAAGGAGAAAGTTTTACATTTTATTACCTATTGCGATAATCTGCAGCCTACTGGCGAAGTATGAAATTTTCAGACGACTTGTTGAGGAGAGAATTTTAAAAGGCTTCTCATAAGAGAACAAAGTGAATAACGGTGTCAAAGATTTTTGCTAAATTGAGCAAAGTTATGGTGATTAACACTCTTTTATTAATGCCTTTTCTGATTTCATCGACGAAAAAGTTCGTCAACTATGCTTGGAAAGTCTGATTGGTTGTTATTAGCTACAAGCTTTCATGGATTGGTGTTGTATTATTTGTAATATGAGATTTTTTAACCTCTTGGTTTTTATTTGTCAAAAAAATTACAGAAAAAAACCACAATAATTACATGACTTTTATTAAAATTTAAAAGCGATCCCTGCCATTTATTTTCTAAAGATTATATTTTATAAAGGTTAACAATGACTAGGTTTTAAGCAGACTATACGGAAAGTAAAATTTTAAGTCTTTTTTCTTTTTCGAACCTAGTGGCTACCTCGTATATCAAGTGTAATATTGTCTTCCAAGACTGCAATCGAACCCAGCTTATCGGCATAGGTAAGTGATGGTCGTATCCCCATAAAAAATAGTATAAAGAAGACAAATCACACCACACAGCCAATTTCCTTATCCATAACGAGAGGTGAATTGCTTAACGAACTCATTTTGGTACATCGCTTCACGTGCTTTGTGGCATGTAGCACCGTCTTACTGGCGTTACGTCTTATCACATGACCCAGTTCAGCTCGTGTCGCACCAAAAAGTGCAATTTTCCCGATGCATTGGTATCGGAAGATGTTATAACTTTTCCATATGTCGTCGTACGTCAATCACATTTGACATTTGTTAACTAGACAACTGCGGTGTACAAACAGATAAACAATAATTATGCCGATTTTTTTTACCAATAATCGGTCGGTGTTGTTAACGCCGCGTGAACTTCGACGTCGGTTTTCTAATCTGGGCAAACATTCCAGTGCTACTCGACTCGAACAGACTTGAACCACAGGAGATTATGCAGGGCATGGCCGCCGACGGACTGGTCGTTTGGCCGATATCATCCCGGCTGTGGCTGCCGATGTCGCTGAGAACGAAGAATCATCAACCAGACGACGGACCACGCAATTGGGGATCAACAGACGGACCCTACAGTCAATTTTTGATGCCTGCTGACCATTAGTCGTGTGTGAATATCTATCAAGCCATCCTTAATCTCACTGAAAATCCGCATGGGATGCATGAATAGCCATCACATAAACTTAAAGCCACTGTGTGCGGCATTCACGCGAGAGGACTGATTGGGCCGTATTTTTTGGAGGACGCCATCGGTAATACTGTCACTGTTATTGCCGAAATTGGATGAGCGGGGCTTGGTGAACACGTGGTTTCAACAGGACGGCAGACTCAGCGCGAGCCACAATGTATATTGTGAAGAAATCATTTCCTAGTCGCGTAATTTCCCATTTTGGCGATTTCGGGCCAGCAAGATCGCCCGATTTAACCATCCCAGACTTCTTTCTTTGGGGCTGCTTGAAGTCGTGGGCTTATGCCGACAAGCCTCAGACAATCGCAGCCCTTAAGGAGAATATTCGATAAATTTGTATCAACACTGGCGACAAAATCATAAATCTAGTAAAAAAGTAATTCAAAGATAAAATTGGATGAATAATTTTGTGGCACCTTGTATTACTGGATGTTACTCGCCGGACCAATTATGGCCGTTTTGTTTATTAACATATCCATTTAACCAGAAATGAGATTCAGCTCTGATGACTTTTTTTTCGATAAAAAAATTAATCTTCATACAGCTTTTGTAAGGCCCACTCACCATGCTGTGGCAGGTCGTTAGGCTTCGGTTCTTTCACGAGCTGTATTTTGTGAGGTTTTAGACCAAGTCGAGTAACATAATCTCCTAATTGACACGAGGGGCGACGAATGGACAAATCACAGTCATCATTTACGTGTTCAGCATTGGCCTTAGATGCTTGTTCAGTAGGACGATTATGTGGACCGTAAAATAGCCGAATTGCACAAAAAACATTTTCCATACAACATGAATTTCGATAGTAAAATTTAATAACTAGTAAGCGTTGTTGGAGTGTGACTTTTTATAGTGGCAATGGCTATACTAAATGAGCATGTAACTTCGAAACATGTTACAAATGACGTGTGGGCTGTTAAAAGTAGGACACTGAAAAACGAAACGGCAAAAAAATCAATCTTTATTTGAGGTAAGATGGCTTCTTCAAAAACGTTGAATAAGTGGGGCACAATCGCTATAGTTAGATGCTCGATACGGCAATAATTTTAGCTCTTTTCATTCTTAACTCAATCAAGCCTGACGGCATTTGATTTCAGTAATAGTATAGCCACCAATCCATCAACGCCAATAAATATATGCAGGTTGAACAGCCTAGGGCGAGACGGCACAGACGCTTCTTCTGTAAGGACCACTTGCTGTTAAACAATTTTTGAGAGTAAGAGAAAGGTGAAGATGGAATTTAGAGCACCAAAATGTACGTCACCATATACGTGAGTTTTTTTCAGAGTCCTTCACCTGAACATGAGGGATTAAGACGGCGGTCTTCAAAGACATTTTTTTTTTGGCATTTCTTACTTTTATTAATTACTTACTTTACTTTAATTACTTTATTCCTCTAGCCTCGACAAATTACACACAAAGCCTTGTTTCTATATCGTCCTCTTCGACGATATGCTAGGCCTTCATCAACTTTGTAATGGTATCGTTCATCCACTTTAAATAGTTTGAGTTTGACTTCTTAAAAAAGGAAATTTTTCCCATGGCGAAGTAAAAATCTTCTTGAGCTCAAAATGATCTACATTGTTAGCTTTTCTTCACCGTCTTATTGCAGGTGGAATCGTTTGTCTCCCACTTACCACCCGAACGCAATTAAAATAAAAATGCTAAGTCAAGCATAACTTTGTAAATAACAAACTCCACCGCCGAGCTTTGACATGCTCGCCACCCTAGTGGTTGCGAAAATTGTCCAAAGCAACAGAAAGCGCATAATAAATCATACAAACAATCGATAAAGCTGTCTTTGCAAGACAAAGTATCATTTTTCACTCGCAATTCTCACTTCCCTAGCCGCGGCGTCCTTCATTTCTGCCTAATGGATCTCATTTAATTCTACTTACACTTTCATTATGCTATGAGAAGTGGTTGCGCTTTGCAAATTAAGCGTCATACACTCTTACTTACTTATATACCCACACTTTGCTCATTGCAGTTTCGGTTTGGTCGTTTATTAGCACCCACAGCCGAATGGGTTTAAATTACGACAATGACACAGTGTTCCCACAAGAAGGGCAATTCGATCCGACCAAGCAATCGGGCTGACTTACGACGCAACGCGAAGTCAACCGCTAGGCGTCGTCATACAAAAGAACACCAATCGATCTCCTCGAACGCAGATTTCGTCATTGTACCACAATTAACGGTAACGGATCACTAGCCGAGATCATATGACTGTACCCGGTACCCAGTCTGTATTTGAATCTAGTCCATACACCTCGAACAAGCTCGTAAATTTCTTTATCTCCCAAATTGTTGCATAACAATCTGCTTTATGCATTTTATCTGACAACGGTTTTGTCACCACACTTGTGAATTTTACACATTCTTCTAGCATTTTTTACCATATCTTTCCGGCACGGGAGTATGTGCGAAAAAAAGGCGCGTTGACACTAGACCGATGTACAATAGTACGTGCTGCTCACTAATAAGGTAAACAAAACCTGTATCCGAAGGCTTTCGGTTGAGAGGAACACGGTAGCAACGACTCTGCTGGCATGTCATACCACCGTTGGTGCTCCATTGTTATTCCAAAAAAGGTAAACTGGTGTCAACCAAAGACCAGATCTTCGAAATGTGTGCAGATTTCATTCGCATTCTACTGCGAATCTCTCAATGCCTAGGCATTGAAATTTGTCATAGTGAGATATGCATGGGGCTTGGCTTATCCCCCTAAGCCCTAATGCCTTGAGATTGTATGTATTTTTAGGAATATGAAATGAACATTGATGCGCGTAATCCAGTGCTTGTTCACGGCACAGAAACATTTTCCTATGGAGAAAGTGCTCTTGCAGACGAACGTTTGCAACTCTGTTAGCAGGTATAACTCCTGTTCCCATTTCCACACCTAAGGGACCCTAAAACTAAGATAAAACAAGTAGATTCGTATACAGATCCTGAACGGACCCTAACCCAACCCAACCCTTGGTAATTGCATGTTCAGATGTAACAGGTCCTTTCAATAAGAGTTCAGGCAATAAGTCTTGGGTTTCCGACTTTCACACCTCATAAAAAACTATATCAAACATACATTTATCAGCATAACACAAAGATGACACCTTCAAGTATGTTTTCTACGACTTTTTAATTAACGTCTGCTCTGCCTCAGTTATGACATCGAAAACATACTAGGAAACCTTAATGCGAATCTGACCAAAGTTCGTAGTTGTCTACACACAAGTCTTATAAACTGTCAAACATCAATCGACTATCACCAGACGGAGTCGAGTGACAACCGATTATGAAGTCAAGCTATGGGACATGGTACTCGATCTGCCGGGTTTTAAGACACAACCACAAAGAATCCTTGGTTTTAAAAAAGAAAGCAACGAAGTAGATTCAGGCAATCAAAAAATCACACCGAACTTGTGAACAGCATAACTTACAGTCTGTTCAGCAGGTTCTTCAGTGCTGATCGAATAAAGTAGGCAATTGGCTCATTTAATGCTTATAAAACCCTGGACAAAGATGTAGCCCTTCTTCAAGAAGGTCTAAACCTCATTATCTTGTCCTTGACGTTCCTAATTAGGTTAAGTTTCAACCCGGGGTACATCGTCCAAAATTTGGAGGAAGGTTAACCTGGTTTTACCTAAACTAAATCGCGCTGCCCTTCATTCTGATGTGGGTTATTCCTTCATAGCTTCTTCCGGCGTTCCCCAAGGCAACCACCTAGGTCCACTTCTTTTTATTCTCAATACAAACGACATTGAGTTTTTTATCAAACATTCTCACCTCTCACTGTACGCTGACGACACCAAGTTCTTCAAGACCATTTTCTCGCGACAAGATTCTTTCCTTTTTCAATCGGATCTCAACACCTTTTCCGTTTGGTGCTCCAAAAATTGTTTGGGACTTAACATTTCCAAATGCCAATCAATTACCTTCTCATGTAAACGAATCAAACTTCTCCCTCGTCTCTACTTCCTCAATAATCAGCCCATCTGTACCGTTCAGGTTTTCCGCGATCTTGGCATACTATGTGATCAAGAGCTCAATTTTCGGCCACGTATCGACGATATAATTCATAAAGCTAACTCTGCACTCGGTTTTGTGAAACGTTGGTCTAAAGAATTCTCTAATCCCTCCAATCCCTACGTGATTCGATCATTATTTACCTATGTTCGCCCCCTTCTCGAATACGCATCTCAAGTGTGGCCCCCATATCAACAAACCCACATATCTAGAATCGAAAGCATTCAAGATCTGCCCTGGAACAATTCCTTGTTCTTACTGCCCTATCAAGACCGTCTTAAACTAATCAACTTGAGACCTTGGAGGAAAGAAGAAGAGTATTTGACATCATTTTCATTCATAGACTTCTTACAGGTCCCATCGACTGCGCCACCCTTTATAACTCCATATCTCTTAACACAAGCAATCCTCGTCTCTTCTATCTATCCATCCCCGCACCTCATACGGCTCCAATGAACCCTTTTCCCGTATGCTGGCAAATGTTAATTCGAATATTAACTTCGACTTCAACCTCAGCACTCCATGCCTAAAACTCTATCTTCTCAATAACCTTCTCTCCTTCCAGTCTTAGCTTCTAAGGATCGCGCCCCCTCACCGGTTCTCATTAGTTATTAATTTAGATTAAGTTTAGCTTGAATAAATGGGGGTGTTTGCCTCCACGAAAAATTAAAATTAACTTCTGAGGTCGGTGGTGCAACTTCTTGAACTTTATATCAGAAGTATACTGGAAAGAAATAAGCCCCGCATACTTATCAACATGCGAGCCACAAAGAACGATCAAGTGAGAACCTTCTACATCTAATTGGACATGTTGAAGCCAGTTTAGATGTGTCTTTCTCGACAAACTTATCTGAGAGGATCATGGAGCCTATTACGGAGAGTTTATCTCATAGGAGTTACGGCAAACCATATTATCTCAACCACATCCGGAGAGAGGTTTCAGTTAGAGTTATTGCCAGCAGCAAAAAAACTGCACTAGAGTGGAATCCTGTCACTATTTCCCATTGCTTGCCATTCCTTGCCATCGACGACCTTCTCTACATGCCAACTGATCTGAACCTATTATACCTGAATCGATAACTGTGGCTATAGTCACAGCAAATTTGTAGGAAAGTCTAAAATTGTGTTAGTACCTTTCACCCTAAATAATGCTCGGAAAGCACCTCGACTACCGAATATCCCTTGAAAAACGTCAACGTTTTTTGATGGCACACAGATGTCTCACAGTTGAAATCAGGCGTAGTGGCTGGTAATTTTGGCCCAAACCGCAGAGTTTATAGGACAATCGACTATACCGTAGTGCCCTCAAAGCAGAGCTGTTTACACTTTTTTTTCTTTGGATGTTTTTTCTATCCATTAAAACACTCAGATACAACTACTGGCCGATTGTATTGAAAGGCGAGAAATTGACGAAAAATACCGCGGAAAATTTGACTATGGGAGATTCGAACCCAAAGTCATCGTCATAAGAGGCCAAGGCACCAGCCACTAACGTTCCTTTTTTTGATTTTATTTGCATTACATGGTCAACACATGATAGAATTAGAGCAGGCCGGTCTATATCCCAAGATCAGTTTTACATATGCCAAAAGTGATCTACATATGCCCCAATGTTAGTCTCGAGTCTGGCATTAAAGGTTTATAAAAATACTTACCGATAGCAAAGCAGTATTATGAGAAGCATTCTTTTGTAGTCTTCCGAATCCGAGTGAATGTGAGTGAATGATGGAGAAAATTCTGAACAAGATCATTTCATTCTTTATGACCTTATTGTGCTTCCTAGTCGCGTGCTATCTACTCACGCTTTTGGACTTTTATTTTATCTGTGTCCACACTCAAATGAGCTTATCGAGTATGTGCGGCGCGTCAAGAGAAAATTCGCACGCTGACAAACACCTTAAGCAATCCGGGGCATCCTCATGTCAACGATCATGTCGTGCTTAGCATCGGTACCTGGTACGTATCGAGGTCAACAGGTAGCCTATGGTAATATCCGAAAATTCATCAGTGAACTGGTGACAAAATACAGTCCTCTGACCTTCCCCAGTGGCAGATCTTGATCTTTTATTTTTCCAACGACAAGTGAAGATGCGAAATGGACGATCACTATACTTTGAATTGATGTCGGCAAAGCCAAAGAGAGCCCCAATAAATCTCATTTCGTGCGTCGACCAATTCACATTCAAAATCTCTGGAGTCTCATCTAGCTAGCTATTGTACAATCTTGATTCCCTCAAAATCGTCAACTGACTAAGACAACTACTTTTCGCCTTCTTCGTCACGATCGTCATAGTCACATTTATGGTGATTTCAAGACAAGCCCTCTCTTCGATATCGATACAACCTGCTGCATACCATAATCCCATAATCCGACGCCACTTGATCCGGAGGAAATTCTCGTAATCGAATCTGTGATTGTTTGGATGGTTGACATTAGCAAAAATCTCACCCGGCTTACTTGGCATATAAACGTGGAAAAGTTGCTTATCCTAACTTTGACTATCTACCGAAAAGCCTGTAGGGGTCTACTCTTAACTGTATATTCCCCTCGTCATCCACTCTCGAATGGAGCTTATTAGTATTTGCTATAAGATTGTCAAGGTGCCCCGCAACATCTTGGAACTCTTCCAATTCCGCTCAAAAGAGTCGATTGTCCTCCAGATCAACTGGAAAGCTGGAGCGCTTCAAGAGCACTTTAACTGATTCGAGGGTCATCCTGCCCCAAAAGAATTGCATACAGCTTGAAGAGCCATTTCAAGGAAATCCCCATTACCGGAAAATCGAGGAACTGGGTTAAGAGGTATTGAACGTACCCTTTCTTCTTCTTTGATTCTTCTTAATGTTTTAGCTTCAGATTTCATGGACAGTCTCCTGCAATTAATTCTCCTTATCTCATCCCGGAGGATGATCATGCTAGTAATAGCAAATGCGGCTTCACGCGATATCGTCTGGTGACCTCTTATTGTCCTAAATGCACAAAGCGAATGATGCCAATTTCCAGAAGGTTTTTTTTTCTTCTGAGGGCTGCTGCCCAGATTGGTGCTGAGCTTAGGAGAACAGAGTTGCTCACTCTGCAAAGTAGGGTCTGGGTGTATCCACCCACTTTCGGTACAGCATTGAAACATTTTTGCTCGCGTAGTCCGCATATGTTTTAAATTGCAGCCTGTTATCGAGGACCACTCATATTGATTGAATATTACAGTTGCCGTCCCGATATCTATTTTTCATGGATTTTCTACTTGCGATAAGAAAGGCCTCCGTTTTGTGCTCGGCCAATTCGAGATCTACAAATTCAACACATTACTTGATCTGGACTATTACTGCTGGCTCGACGAGTTGAGTATGCAACGGTTACGATAACTATATTGACTCCCTGTGAAAGCCTTCGACGTCGTATATAAGGTTACAGGAGGGGACCTCAAACCGAACCTTGAGGAACTCCGATTTCCTTATTGGGGAACAGTCAGCCGAGTTAAGTGCGGTTTTTACTACATTACTTGATTTTAATTATTTGCCCATAAACACTCCTGTAACTCCAGACTCCACATTCGATATACATACCTGACACCATGCCTATTTTTTTCGCAGAACAGAACCTCTTTACAAGCTTAATAGAGATATTAAAAACGCATCACTGAGAGAGGCATATGTGTGAAATGCCGAAAGGGGAACTATTTTAGAGGGGATAATAGTAGTAAATAAATAAAATTCTTATCGAAAAAGGCGAATTCCTCTTACTTTTTGAACACACCACACCTAGCGCAGTTCCAGTAGCAGGGGCTTGGCTGTTACACCGTTTCTTATTAATGACTCCCCATTACGGTGTGAAATCTAAAAAATCGGTAATTTTCATCCACCGTTTACCTTTCCCATTCGACCAATAGGAAAGGATTAGCCATTAGCATATGGTAATTACCTTAAGCACTTCACTTTTAGATTAAACAAAGCCTTCCATACAATTTTCAATTGAACTGCTATTTAAGCCAATTATCTGAAGTTAGTCTATCCACCGCACTCGTAAATACAATATGTGTATTAAGTTTATGATAATATTAATTATAACCGCGTTATGGCCACGGGCTAGCACTTTTCGCCAGTACAACCTACAACGAGGAAAAACGAAAATGTTTTGCATATGGTAAGACTCTGTTTAGCCTCTTAATGGAACGTTCAATATGATACAGGAAACAGACCAATAAACTGAAACAAGTTTCGTGGATTCAATTGGAACGCGGTTGTCCGGCGGTTGGGTGCCGGGTGTTGCTTAGCTCTGAAACATCATATCACGACCCGCTGCAATGCATAGACACCGGCACGCAGACAGTGGAGGGACTTTTATTGCTCACTATTTTTACTATCTCCGCACTTGTATCTATTACTCCTGTGTTACTGTTATTTTCGGTTGTAAATCTTTTGAATAGGAAATAACTCAAAACACAGCGTCCAGATACGGCGATCTTTACGTCCATATACTCGAAAATATAGCATGTGTGGAGGCACAGCTTAGCACCTTGCAGTGATTGCATGCAGTCTTGTTACGGGCTTATAGATGACCGACTGACTGACTGACGGACTACTATTGTTTGCATGCCTGGCTTGTGTACATGGAAATAAGTACAACAGGTGAGTTATGTAAAAATAAATTTATTTAACTTAATTTTGAACTTTTTTATTTTGTCTATTTGTGTCTAACTACTTTATGTATGAGTATGACTTAGAAGTATTTAAAGTATTCGCTGTTGAAGTAATCGAACGGTCGTTGCGATGATCCTCCGAAAAATTGACCTGAAACGAAAATTAATATATTTTTCTACAATACATGCATATAGACTTGTACTGTGCAACATTATTTTCTAGAGTTTTCGATTTAGATTTAATCTTTGTTGTTAGGTGTTGTTAGGTTGTGCGATTAACTAAGGTACACTTGACTGGGATTTGTTTTTCATCTACAAAGGGAAGAGTGCAATGAAAGTGTTAATAAGCCTTGAATTAAATGTACACTTGCCTATTTGTTTATTTATCAAGGGTTTAACTAATTAAGAAACCAAATTCTTATAAACTCCGTTCAGGAATGGTTTTGGTTAAAAGTAGTAAAAAGATGTAAATTCTGTGCAAAAATGGAAATTGGAGATTTTTCAATAGATATGTTACGTTACGTCTTTCCATTAGATTGTGTTACGTCTATAATATCCGTTCATTCTGATCGAGGCAGCAAGCAGAAGGATAGAGAGACAAAAAATTGGGCGAAAAAATTTAAAAATTTCTTTAGAAAAACTTCTTAAGATAATTTGTGAAGGCAAAATTCACCGAAAAGCTGATAAACTTGTTGGAAAATCCTTTTCCGTAGTTAGGAATATTATCAATTATCAAGTTTAGTTGTTCATAAGATGCGCGAAATCACGGTTTTTTTTTTTAATTAGCACGCTCAAAAGGGTTTATAAAATCCTCTAAGTGATATTCCTCAAGACACACATTGACTTTAAATGTTTGTGGATTGTAATATGTGAGACATATGGAGCGGAGAAGAGCGGTTCGGCTCAAAAACCAGTCTCTTAATTGAACTGTTAGTCCGAAGAAAGGCTTAAGGGTATATCGGTAAATATTCGGTTGATTTCTTGAACAAGGGGATGCAATTTGCTAGCACGCTTGAGCACTGTTTGTTGTAAGTCAAGTGACGTACAGGTGAGAATACCGAAGGAATGGATTGGATTAGAAGTAGCAAACAGTAGATCAGTTTTAAAAATGAAGGGTGTCGGTTTTCTTTGGAGAATATTGAGCTTGAAACATTCTAAAATGACGGACTGAACAGCCCGAAAGGTAATTTCTAATTCGTAAAAAGAGAAATTCACTGATAAGTACGCAAAACAGCCTGATGCCAAGCTCTATAAAATGCTTTAGAAATATCAAACGGAATGATCTTACTTTGGTAGTGCAGATTGCCTCCACTTTTAGGTGAGATATTCCATCAATTCACTAGTGGACTTATTACTACGGAAACCGAGCTCCTGGTTATTAAAAAGCTTTGGCGATTCAACAATTTTTTTTCATATTATTGGCGATTCCATAACCTTAGAAAGAAGGGACTTTAGTGCTATGGGTCGATAGGTGGGGGAGACGAAGATTCGCTCTTTTTGGGGGCTGAACAAATGTTGTTTTCCATCTACTCGGAAAGAGATCTGAATAGTAGGAGAGATGAAAAACCAATGGTTCTGAGTGACTTGATTTTTAAGAGCGTTATTTAACTGAATTTGACTTAGGAGCCTAAGGCTATCATATAGTCTTTAATTCGGTGACCTATGATAAGTTCGGACCTTCTTGATAGAAATGGAAAGATGGCCTTAAGTCGGTAATCGTCAATTTCATCTGTATTCAATAGGGATACTGTATTGGGTTACATCCACTGTTAGCAAAAGTCAAATATCATTAGGACGTGATTTCAAAAATGTGTTATTTAAGGGAAGATAAAAGAGAGAACAGAAAGATCGGATATAAATTTCCTGTTTAAGTCCTCGATATCGATTTTATCTTGACTGATGGTTAAGTAATTGTGCTCGCCTGAGAGCAATTATATCTTCGTTTGGCTGTTTTTATGTTCACCGATATCAGATTCCGGAGTCATTTAAAGATAGTTAGAAGCTCCCAGCGCAAAGAATCGCGACTATGTCGGGATAGATACTATTTTTTTAAGATTTGAATTTCATAATGTAACTCAAAACAAGAATAGAAACAATATAATGGGCATCCAATGTCTAATTCTATTGATCTTATGCAAGATAATTCGCTTTTTCAGTTTCTTTCGATATGGTTCTAAAAATGCTCTTATGGTTTTTTGTTCAATGATAAATAAAGTCCTGGACGAGAAGAAAAGCTGTACAGGCCTGTTTACGGACATAACGAAGGCTTTGACGCGGTACGAGTAGGTCACACTATTCTCTCAGGCAAATCGGATGGGGCAGGTTTTCGAGGATTAACTCACAGATGACTTGAATCGTATTTGAGGGCAAGAAAAGAGAAATGGGAAACGTTTAGCTAATCGAATCTAGATGTACCCCAAGGATCTATCTTGGGACCTGTTCTCTTCCCAGTCTACATTAATTGTTTGTTTTTTCAACAGTTTGTAGGAAAGTTACTCTGAGCAACTCTAATAGTCATTAGAACCTAGTGACTGACATAAATCAGGATGTTCACTAGTTAAGAATGTGGTTTGCAAAACCTTATTTTAAAATTAACAACGAAACAAAAGAATGAAGGATTCAACTGATTTTGATTTTCATTCTCATGCCGATAGCTATGCTCGCCATTCAACTTTGGCTTGCAAATGTATTCTGTCTGGGATTGTAGATGATGCCTATTGTGACTCGTTTTGTTTCACAATAATTGATATTGTCTATTACTGTATTGTCTATACTATTGTCCATAACAAACAAATTGTGCTACGAAAGTGTGGCGTTAGAACCATTTATGGTGTTTCATGTCTAATCCACTCAATGATGCTTTGTAGGAAATTGAAAATCTTGCCAGTAGGACATCTGTAGTACTACAAGTGTCCAAACGTTTCTTTGGTTATTTACGGAGTCGGATCTAATGTTTGCACTCTACTCTTGAATTACCCGTGGAACACGTTGACATACCTTCTTTTCCTATCTCATTTCAGAGACTTCCACTCCGTCGTGTGTTATACATTACTTAATCTTCTTCCTGCTACAATTCGCCCAAATAGAGCATCTCTTTTTTCTAACTAAAGTCAAAGTATGGCTTCTAATTTCATATTTACTCTTCGCCTTATTTAAAAAAGGGGCGAAGGCATGATCAGGGGAAACCTAAAATGCTAAGAGTGATAACTATATTGTAAGGCGAATGTATCAAACCTTAAGTGGCATTGACTCTTCCAATAAGACCCTTGACTTGAGTTTTTAACGACAGAATTTTTGACTTCAGAACTGTTCTTTACTAAAATTTAAAAGCCAAGGAGTCTTGGAAATTGAACACTGAAAAATAAAAAGAGCTTAGTTTCGGAGTCACATTCGGACCGAATAGCCAAAAATGTTCGATGGTGGTGGTGTTTTCCCTTGTGCTAAAAAATGTTGCCATTAGAATCACTTGTGCTCCATTCAATGATGCTCTTCAGAAAGTTGAAAGTCCTGCCCGTAAAAGAGTAAGACAAGTGTCCAAAATATTCCTTACGAGAGGAGGTTATTATCAGATCTCTGATGCCCGCACTATATGCATTAACTCTGAATTATTCGTGAACATACCTTCTTTTCGTACCACTCATTTTAAAGGCATCTACTCCTTCCTTCCTCCGTTTTTAAATTTGCTTAATTAAAGCCCCTACATGCATCTTTTCTAACTTCTAAGTTTCGACCAGATTCAAGTTGAAATTTTCCCCCCAGAGACACTTCTTCATATTGATTCCGAAGGGTAAGTGCACAATAGAGATGGTATAAATATATAAATTACCATTACCGCTGCCCGCCAGGCACAACGACACTGTTCATGAACCCACACATTTTTGTTGTACCGCCGACTTTTGGTGGCTATCGGGTGAAAACGCTCCTCAGAATGGTGCGTTAATTAAGACTAGCTACGAGAACGTAAAAACTGATTGAGGTCTGTTAGGCTTGGTGAGATCTCGGCTATACAGAGTGAGCGAGAAAACCAAGTCCAGGCGCTGAGAAGATGATGACCATTGGGAACGCAACACTCGATTGCTATCTAAAATTGTTATATATAAGAATAAAATCAAGCAGCTTATGGTGGGTTCAGGTATTAGAATAACCGAAAAAACTGAATCTAGGCTTTTAATAATATTTAAGAAGAAATTTTAGTTTTAAAATGGAACTATTAACGAATAATTTAAGAAAGAAAAAGGAATTCCTTTTTCCAAATTGACTGCAGAGAACCAGGGGCTGAGTTAATTGAAAACATACTCCAACCCATCTGTAAGATATGGCCAGAGCGCTGGCTCGATGAATATAATCTCAATAATCGTTTGTCCGGAGAGTAACAAAATGGATACCTATAATTGCGCCTATCATGGGCGAATCAGTCTGCAAAGCACATTTTATGTCATGCTGAGTGTGTTTTTTAGGCCAGGAAAATTTGACATGGACCAAACATTAACAGTTCGGAATATTTAGGGGCCTTTATAGTCTTTTAAGTCCCACGAATTTTAGATCAATATGCACCACGTTTTTGTCGACTTTGAAGCCGCATATGACAGTGGCCATAAAAATTAGCTATTTAGGGCATAGATTCATGTTTTGATATCGCTGCCAAACGCCTTAGACAACAATAAAAAAAAAACCTCCGACGTTATCAAAGTATTAAGGCAGGATGACGCATTGTCATTTGATTCCTTTGATGTTATCCTTGGAAAAATCGGAAGTGATGACCTAATTTAAGTAGCTAGCATACAGCAAGATGTCAATTAACAGTTTAAAGTCACTGAAGCAGAATTAGCTAAAGTGGATCTAATTGCATATTCTGCCATCAAAGAAAGACGCGTAACATCGATGTCTGGTCATTCACCTTTGACAGCTATAACTTTGAAGTATTCAAGGATTTCGTTTATCTTGACTCACTAGCGAAAAGGCCACTTATGACAATGTTGATATCAGATTCAGAATAACTCAACGGACAACTGCTGCTTCTTGAGTTCATGTGGCAATTGGGAAGTAGAGCCCTATTGAAAAACCAAGGTTAACTTTTCCAAAACTTTGAACATCCCCTTCCTCCTCTACTGGGGTTTGCACATTATGAGAAACTCGCTAGGTCGAAACTCGAAGTAGATGACTAAAGATCATACCAGATGGAAAAGCCTATTCGTTGAGGCTCAGGTGCAACGTACTCCGTTAGGGTCATAACCACTGTCTTTGAGTTTCTGAACCGATATAAGCGCTGCTACCTAGCTTTCCGACTTAAAAATAAGGAAAAGTAATAGTAGCTATATAAAATAAATTTTGTTTCATTGTTCCTATAGAAAAGACCTATTTTGATGGGTCAGTAAAACTTCGTAAGGAAAATCTATAAACTTATGCAACCTGCAATAGCTTTAGGTGCATATATTTCAATTATTAGGTCGTTAGCTTGCGCCAGTAGTAATCAAAGCGAGAAAACTATTAGGAACTGATTAATTACTTTAAGCAGAAATAAGCTATTAAGCTGACTGTAGTCGGGAGCTAACCCAGACACTTAGATTGATTTATGATCTAGATTTAAAACTATGAGATAAGTTTTTATCCCTAGATTTGGATCCGTTCATTAATAAATAAATCATATTGCTATAAAGACTGACTAGATTCCATGGGTAGTAGATTGGCCACTGGCTCTTAGCCGGTCTTCCTGGAGTAATAGTTATGTGCTTGTGCACCTTTCACCGAAACTCTACCCGACCACAGAGATATAATAGCTAAGCAGCTAGATGGCAGCTGTTAATAGGTCGTTAAGTTTATTACTTTCCCTACGTTAAATCACGCCGTGTGGCAGGTTAGACAAATGTTATCCTAAGCACCTAAACAGACCACCTTTGGGTAAAGGGGAAAAAGAGCTCTGTACTTAATAATTCCGTCTAATTTGCACTTAATTCTTGTGTTTCGCATTTGAACATCGTTGCGGATACCGTCAAGCTCGAAAGAACAAATTGTCTGCAATTTGTAAACGCGTTAACTATTATTCCTTCCGATTAACATACAATAAAGCAACATTACTTGATTGCCCACTGCAAGCATATTTCAAATTCAAATCACCATTGCACCAAGATACCTCATTGAATGGCAGCAATTAATTAGATTCATCCAACACAACTATAAAGAACTGAAAAATGAAAAGTAACGAATTGTATTATCCATAATTGCTACGTGCACGCCGTTGTAGATATTCGTATCTGGCAATTAAACAAACATTGGACTTTCATGTGCAGGAGGTACTCGTGTAAGTTCCATGCTAGACGAATCACTCGAGCGACCTTGCCTGATTGCCTACAACTCCCCAATCCAGCCAAGTTTAATTAAGCAATTTATGCTCTCCTCGGTTTTGTTCGCCTCCTCTGCATCAGAGAATGCCGGCAGAAAATTGAATGCGAATTTACCTAGTTGTGCAGCGATGCATCACCATTGTTCGGATACTCTTTCAATGGGCCGAAGTAAGGCTTTGAATAAATGGCCAGAAATGCTGTAAGACCGACGAACGGCCACCGACATGTAGGTATAATATAGACCTACCCGAGTGCTAACATAGTCGCACTAGATGTTAGTAGGTTACGATATGGATACGAATATCGTATCGTACTATACACGAACGGAGTTTTAGGTAGCCTGTTATCGGCGGTGACGATGGCGGTGGGTGATGTGAAATGTGTTACATAATTTCTCTTGCCAGTTACCTTTGGAGACAGCATGCGTCCACCTGACTATGTTGCTAGTAATTGGTAATTGGTAGACCACAGGAAAATGGAAAACATGACGGGATGAGGTTATGTAATTTATATCGTGCCCTTCTGGCCACAATTGCAACATGATAGTCCAAGTAGTCTAGTAGCTGAGCCGGGCCGAGCCGCCGTAAGGATTTTAAGATTTTTATTTGTTTTCTTTCATTTTTTGAGTAGCGGCAGGAACATAAGATTTATGAGTTTCTCGGTTGAGAGCATGTGAAAGTGATTTTATCCTAATACGAAATAGCACCTGATTATTACGTAAGAACGGAATAAAACGGAAGAGAAAAACGTTTTCCAGATACATGAGATCTATGGTTCGAGGATGATTTCCATATTATTTGTATAGCAACTATCCATCAAGCAAAAGCTGAAGGAAAAAAATCGAAAACGTGACTGTGAAATAAGCTGGAAACTAAATCCACTAAGGGCTATTCACGTCTCTACCACTCGACGTGGAAATTCTCTTTAACTACAGATGCCAATGCCCCGAGAGTCACAAAATGAAATCTCAAAAGAGGAAATTAGGTTAAAAAATAATTGTGATAGCCTGAGTAAAAATAATTGCAAACTTGCACCTGTAGCAAGAGTGTATCCTAGTAGTACCACGCTAGTACGCCCTCCGTACACTGTACAATGACTACTGCCAACCATACGAATATAATTGCCATAAATTCCATTTACTTTTAAGAGTTAATCGAGTCAGAGGTATTTATTGCAGAAGGAAAACTAGTGCGAGTAAAGGCAGGATTTGGCAGTAGAGCATGATCATTTTACTGCTTGATTTTTTAGTGCTCTGGTTTTGACAGCTCACACTTGATTTGTCAAATTTGTTAAAGTCAGGAATACTCAGCTAGCATTGCCATTTTACTATGGAAAGACTTATATTCGAACAAGGCTTACAAATTTTTGAATTGTTTGATCAAAATTTGTACTTGTCGAATAATGTTTTTTCCACGCATTTCAACTATTATACGTTCGTCATAATCCACGCACTGAGCAAGCAATTCAAGCCAAAGTGACTTAATTTCGCAGCAAATTCACACTACTAGATATCAAGCCACCCACCCGAATACATAGAGTGCGTGCAGATGAGAGTATTGCTGCTATATCCGCCAGGGCTAATAAAGGGTTAATAAAGACCGTGATTTGTCCATTCGCAGCAATTAGTATTTTGTTACACGATTACATAGACTACATGTTACAAGGATCTTTGTCTTAAAACTTCAAAAATAGGTACAGTTTGTGTAAGAACTGAAGCCGAAAGACCTGCCACAATGTCGAAGTTTGGTGATTGGATCCTAGAAAAACTGAAGGACGATACCCTTTTTTATTGAAATATCGTCTTCAGCGGTGAAGCTCATTTCGGGTTGAATACAATAAACTGTCGTTTTGGGCCGGTGACCAACCTCAGGCACTACAAAAACTGCCAAATAGTCTCAGAAATATGCCCTTTTCTGTGCGGTTTATGATCCGGTGGAATCATTGGTCCGTATTTTATCAAAGATGACTGTGAAAACAACTTTAGCGTCAATGGCGCCCGCTATCGTTCAACGATTTCTATTTTTTGCCCGAATTGCACGAGCCAAATCTGGTCGACATCTAGTCGAAGCGATGGATCGATTGATCGATGGACCAATTCAGAAATAAGTTCGATGAGCAATTCCCTCGTTTTGAACCGGTGGTTTGAAGCCTTTAGACAATTTTTTATGGGGAATCACTCGTATATGCCAATAAGTCAGCGTCTATTGCAGCCTTGAAAGACAACATTACACGTGTTATTAGCGCGACATATTGAATCAAAATTGAAAGTAGGTCAAGGACTGTACTACAGTTGAAGCGCCGTGCGTACGGATAGCACGTCTTATTGCCTATGTCAACGTACAACATCCACGAAGCGGCTTTTCAGCTAAAGCAAATATTAATCTCCCGCTTTAAAAACGGCTACCTTATCCAAGGCCATTGGTCGGAATATAAATCCGCTCTAATCTATTACAACTTACTCGTACGAGTAAAAGTAAGGAAACTGAAGAGAGCGGCTTGGAGAAAGTTTTAAAAATATTTGCAATCCAAAGGTCGTAGGTTTTGTCCGAAGTGAACATTTATATTATAAATTAAATTGCCAATCGAAGGGTAACTTTGTAGATCTGGCTTGATTTGCATTTTTCTGGTTCTACCTTCCTACACTGCCAGATTACAATTGCACCAATCACTACCGAAATTCTAAATGTCTGTCAAGCTTTTCAGTACTAATAGAATAAGGTAGGAAATAAGCCTCTATAAACCCCATGGCATATTCCTAGCACTTCGTCAAACAGTCCTTAGCCTTATCATTCTGGTTTTAAAAGATTTTTTCAGCGTCAGCCTGGGCTACATATGGTCAAGGAAAGTCTACTTGGTTTTCTTAATAAAACTGGAAGACACAAACAGCTGGCTAAATCCTATCGTCCTATCAGTCTGTCGTCGTTCCTTCTGACTCCGATGAAAAAACCCCTTGTACCCTATCACATCACAGATATACTGAATCAAAATAAGCCGCTGCATCCTCGTGCGTACCACAAATAATGACCAACTGAAGACGCTCCAAACCTGGAGCCTTGCTCGATATCGATTATCCCGATCACCCTCGATCATGTTCATGCTCGATCATAATCAACACACTAATTAGGGTAGGGCAATGACCGAAAGCCGTATTATTTCATCGAAATCCGCTGAGATTTCAATGACAGCATCAGCAGAAAAAGGCTCCCTACAAGATGAAGTCCTTTCGCCTCTTCTATTGTCTGTCGTTCGATATACGGATGAACTTATAGGCAAATGTGAAGTAAACTCGTGTCATTGTATGTAAAATGCGCTCCAGTTAATTTATCTATCCAAACTGTCTTCGTACCCTTCTCAAGTAAGCTACACTCATGTGGGGCATTCTACATATATGGGGCAAACATTGCATTCTCAGATGAAGTTAGCTATCTAGGTATTGACTTTATCGTCAACTCAATCCGGACTGTAATATAAATAATCAAGTTATATGCCCATTCTCGCAAGCCTCATGAATGCTAAGGCGGTAGACTTGTTCCCCAGTGGATTTTAGGCGAAGCTGTATGCCATCTAGGCATGCACAAACATAAGTCCAAGTCTGGCATAAGCAGAATAAACATTCTTACCAATAGACAAGCAGCACTTACCTGTGCGTACAAGAGACGAAATGGCGAAACACCGGTAATCGGGCACGTTTCTTGGACGTTAAAACAAAAGCCTACAAGATGTTTTACTATGGATTGGAACAAGGAAAATCCGGAATCGCCATCATCCTTGCGGCAGAGTTACTTGGCAACGTCTTAACCATTTCAAAGTCCAGTGACCGTTTGATGGCTCTCAAATTGGTGATGCATGGTGAGGTGTGGAACATCGTAAGCGCATATGCCCCTCAAGTAGGATGCGAACAAAAAGAAAAAGATGCATTCTGGCTAGATTTCCACAACCTTGTCAAAATCATCCCAAAGGAAGAGCTTTTGTTTGTTGGGGGAGATTTAAACGGACATGTCGGGAAGACAAGCGAAGACTATGAAGGCTACCACGGAGGACTGGGATACGGCACCAGGAACTCTTCAGGTGAAGATATCCTAAACATGTGCAAGTCGTACGGTCTTATAGTGCTAAATACCATGTTCGTCAAACAAAGCCGGCACCTGATCACTTATAGCAGCGGCGGAAATGAAACTCAAATAGACTATCATTTGGTATCCAGTTTCATGAAGCCACGAGCTAAAGATTGCAAAGTGATCCTGGGAGACGCGATCGCCCCTCAACACCGTCTCCTCCTGACTGAATTTTTTATGGATGCGAGAAAGAAGTCAAAGCAGCAAACGAAGGTGTCTGAGAGAATCAAGTGGTATAAGCTGGATAAAGGAAAAGGCGAAGCTTTTATTACCATCATGGAAAACTACCTCTCTTCCATTATCGATGAGGTCGGTAATGAGGAGTGCAGAGCACAAGACATGTGGGATTCCCTACAACAATCTGGCTTGGAGAAAGCCAAATCACTGCTCGGAACATCTAAAGGCCCCTGCCAACACGCAAAAGAAACCTGGTGGTGGACAGACGAAGCCAAAGCAATTATACACGAAAAGAAAATGGCTTTCCAAGCTTGGTCAAAGTGCTCTTCTACTAATAGAGAGGAAAAAGCTCGCCGTGAAAAGGTATATATGTACATAGATGTTGCAAAGGTATCGCGAAGAAAAAATGCGCCGAATTCAAAGCGAAAAGCATGGAAGGCCTCTATCAGGAGTTGGAAGAAATATCGTCTTCCGCGTCTGACAGGAACCAGGCTACCCAGGAGCTTCGACAAAACAATTTGAACAAAGGAGCAAATATCTTTAAGATAGCCGCCCAGAGAAGAAGAAATGCTCAGGAGATTCGTTTCCCAAAGTTTATTAACAATGCTGAAGGCCAACTCCTTGTGGAAGACGAAAAAATTCTCCGCAGATGGCGACAGTATTGCGAGGAACTTCTGAACGAACAGTTTCCCCGAGTGTACTTTCCAAGAGCCGCCCCGAATCATGCCGAAATATCCGACATCACAGTCGAAGAAGTTCGGTACGCGGTTAAAAACTCCAAGAAAAGAAAAGCTGTTGGGCCGGACGGGATACCCTCTGAGTTCTGGAAAAAGATGGGAGACATCGGGTCTAGATGGCTCATGGTTCTTATCTCCAAACGTATGAGAGGCGACACTATGCCTAATCAATGGAGGGAAAGCTATCTTCTTCCATTGCACAAAGGAAAGGGTGATACGCGAAATTGTGATAACTACCGTTCTGTCAAGCTGATGTCGCACACCATGAAGATCGTTGAAGGGGTATTAGATAGCCGACTGCGGAAAATAATACAACTATCTGATGACCAGTGCGGGTTTGTCTCGGGTAAATCAACAACAGATGCAATCCAAAGTATAAGGATCATGATGGAAAAGCATCGTGATTCTTCAAAGGACTTGCATATGGTGTTGGTTGATTTCGAGAAGGCCTTTGACCGGCAACCAAGAGATCTTTTATGGGTAGCGATAAGACAAAAAGGAGTTCCAGAAACCTACGTGCGAGTGATTATGGACATGTACGAGAGAGCAACGACAAGAGTAAGATGCACCGCAGGAGTCACCGAAGAGTTCGCAATCAAAGTCGGTGTACACCAAGGGAGCGTCCTCAGCCCACTGCTTTTTATAGCAGTCCTTGATTGCTTGCTTGAAGGAAAAGTGACGGACCCCAATGTGCACCAGCTATTCTTTGCTGACGATGGGGCCATTATAAGTGATGATCAGGCGTCCCTACAACGAGCACTTGATGTGTGGGTGGACATTTTTGAGGGACACGGGTATCGTATTAGTTCAAAGAAGACAGAGTATCTGTGCTGCCCGTTCTCTGACCCTCATCAGCCTATTCCAGGCATTTACTTGAATGGAAGAGTGCTTCCCAAGTGTGAAAAGTTTAAATATCTGGGATCTATGATTAATAGAGAAGCAACTTGTGATGACGACATCAAACATCGCGTAAGCGTAGGGTGGATGAAGTGGCGGGAAAACTCCGCCATCTTCTGTGATCGAAAAATGCCCCTAAAGCTGAAAGGAAGGCTCTACACTTCAGTTGTACGTCCGGCGCTCACATACGGTTCACAATGCTGGACAATGCACGAAAAGTATGAGAGCAAATTAACGGCAGCTGAGATGAAGATGCTTCGCATGACAGCGGGAGTAACAAAGCGTGACAGAATTAGAAGTTCAAAGATCCGAGGAAGCCTCCACGTAAAAGAAACCATCACAAGAAATATAGAGCGCGACCGACTCAGTTGGTATTGCCATGTTCAAAGGAGAGATCCTTTGAACCCCGTCCAAAAGGCGTTATCAATCAACATTCCAATTTCAACACGCAAAAAAGGCAGGCCGAAAAACAATTGGTGCAAACAAATGCAAAAACACCAGCATTTGATTGGCCTCAGCGATGAAGTAATCCCAAACCGGGAAGCCTGCCGCTACTTTCTGAGGTCAAACCGGCGGACCCCACAAGCGGACCAGTAGGAATGCAGTTAAGTGGGAAGGTTATGGTTCTACACTTCTGACCATAACGACGCCGGGATAAAAAGGAAAAGAAGAAGAAGACAAGCAGCACTTAAAGTGCTGAACTCTCATAGTGTGAACTCGAAATCCATTAAGGACTACCATGACGATCTGCATGAACTACTAAAAAAATATATTTCGTAAATTGAAGAAAACTGCTTAACTCTTGAACAGACTCTCTTAAAACATCTTAAGACTTAATGGAAAAGGTATTGGAGGACTTTTCTCAGATATCATTTTAATAAAAAGGACCTCTTGCCCGAGACGGAGGGAAACTTCTTGAGTATGATAAGACTGCAGAACATAGACTAGGTGAGTCTGTGTCCCCTGTCCTGAATAATCAGCTTAAAATGAAACGAAAAAGGTTACATCTGAACGTGAAGCAACTTTCTGCATTATTGTCAAGTCGAAAAAGTAGCTCAGGAAGCTGAGAGAGGCTGGCAAAATCTTGCACTCCGGGGCGTATATACAACCCTTTTTTCATTTTATGTACCTACTCCCTTACTTATACAATTGACTTCTCCCCTAAGTTGGCAAAAATGATAAATTTGAGCTTACTTCGGCAAAAGGTGGGGCGTGCAACGGTACATCATTCATTGGATATACAGAGCAATCGCCAGACCCATTATAACTTATGGGGCCTTAGTCTGGTGAACTGCTAGCAGCACGAAAAGCTATATGAGCATGCTCAACAAAGTACGAAGGTTAGCCGCTGTTTGTACAACGGGAGCTATGAGAAGCACGCCGCAAGCGGGGTTGGACATGATACTTGATCTCCTTCCTCTGAATTTATTAATAAAAGGCTGCGCTGCAAAAAGCGCTCTCAGACTAAGAGATTCCTCTTTGTGGAAACAAGCCAACTATGGACATGCGGCCATACTCAGAATAATAAATGACCTGGGAAAGAAACATGGTTTTAGTAGTCTCGCAGCTACAACCTACTATACTCGTATTTCCCCCCAAAATGACTTCTCTCTCAGAATACCAATCCTTTTCCCCGACAGAGAAGAGTGGCTATCAAACGCCGTGATCAACGACCACGAGATTACCCTCTTCGCCGACGGATCGAAAATGGTCACAGGCTTCTACTCTGATACCCTGCACAAGGAGGAATCATTTAGACTCCTTGATTTGTGCAGCGTCTGTTGAAATCGTAGCAATAGAGAAAGCGGCCAAACACCTACAAGTAACCGATATTCCACCATCGGTTATCACTATCTTTGTAGACAGGCATGCTGCACAGAAGTCAATAGAATCTTGTACAACGAGATCAAAGGCTGTCATGAAATGTCGCGACTTACTGAAGTCCACCAGACACCACAAAGTCAAACTCTGCTGGGTCTCGAGCCTCAGCTCAATCGCAGAGAACGAAAGAACGGACGAATTGGCCAGGCAAGGGTCTGAAATGGACATCAACGAGGCGGACACGTCATTGAAACCACCGATCAGCGCATTATACCGGATCATAAATGACACAATTATAAAAGAAGTTAATTCGTCTTATCTTACAAGACAACCACACGACAAGATCATAGTGGCCCGAGCTCAATATCGGAAAAACAAAGAAGCTCTGAGCGCTTGACCGAAACTCGATCCGCATACTCGTCGGGGTGATCACAGGACACTGTCCCATCGGAGCAATGCTCCGGAAATGGAAGTCGGGATCCAGCCATCTTTGCCGGAGCTGCGGCTATGAGGAAGAAACCGAAACGATCCAACATCTGCTTTACCACTGCCCAGCTCTCCAAAATCGGCGCCTAGTTTCGCTGGGCCAGAGATTGCGGACGTGGCAAATGCAGATATATCGGATCTTCTAAAAGTCATAAAGCGCACTGGGTGGTCTCAGCCACCACGTGATAGAACAGGTTAATTATATGTAAACTCCACAAATGAAAGGAATCACAATGGGCCCTTTGGCCTCCGAGTGGAAGTGATGCTCAACCATCACACTCCCCTTCTTTAACCTAACCTAACCTTATTTAGGAAGTGATACCTGGTGGGACCTATATATATATCAGGATAGAACAAGTGGTGATACACAAACTGTAGAAATGCATTGAAAAATACAGTTATCAACAAGTACTAGTTTTAGTTTTAAACTCATTTTTATTTCCTACCAATTTAGATTCCAGAGAGGAAAATGGACAAATTCGATTTTGACTGAATTCGCAAATTTGCTAACACCAATCTTGAAGAGAACCTCTCCCTATGCTTGCTTTACTCTAGCAAGGGAATTGACATATCAGACCGTAGCAAATTAACGAAAATTGAATATCAGGCTCCTATAAGGTACCACTTCCATCGCGCTAAAACAATGAAAAATACAAATAAGTAGTTGAAAGGAAAAGTCAAAGAGGTATATTACGGTGTTCCGCAAGGATCACAACTTGGGCCGCTACTATTTATTATACACACGAAGAAGATGTTGTTGAGACCGCTGAAGAACAGTTTCACTATTGCGTTTGGGGATCATAGCTAAGGTTGTAAAATCGGTGCAAACTGCAAAAGAGGTGCTTCAATGTGAATTCAGTAGGGCGGTTCGATTATGTCATGACATGTCTTGTCTTTATTATAAGAAAATCCAAACATAAAAGGTAGTAGGCGACCATAAATACCTCGGAGTAATTATTGAAAAACTCTTACGTGTCAAAAACATATAAAAAAATAAGAGGGGATATTTGCAGCCTCCTTTATAAAAATATGCTAGACGGTCATGGACTAGTCAAGCGTTAGAGTAGGTGTAGTCTAAGTATAAATATGGCATTATAGATGGGACATAGCCAAAATGAAGAGGTTTCAAAACACTATTGCAGATGTTATTCGACAAGGTTGCCAACATCATTAATGTTTTAAGGTTTTACGAGTAGAAAATATCTTGTAGTTGACGGCAATATGAGCATATTATGAAATTAAAGAATATATTGTTTTAAAACACCGATTGGGCATGAAGTCAACACTAAAAGAAGAACGCCAAACGTATACTTAAAATTTACTATTTAGTGACATTTTTATAACATCACTATAGAGTGGGCCGGTTGATTGGTTTCTTTCGTTTAATGTTTTTGATGTGCACTAAAGGAACGCTGGGAAATACTGACAAAGTGGGTGTGAATTTAAAAAAAAATGCAACTGAACCTTCTGTACGAAGTCTTTCAAATATATATGGAGAAAACAGCTAGTGTTAACGCTTTTTTTTAAATTAAATAAATACTTGCAATTATGAGTGACACACATGTTCATGTGACCACCACAGTCCATAGCTTTCTATGCAGTCGATTATCCAAAGGCCAAAATCTTCGATGGCCACAATTTTATATTGGGTGTTATATATAAGGTCACAAATTACCGCCACAGAAAGGAGTTATAACTTCATGTCTAACCGCCAATAATGCCATCTTCAAATTGATCTTCCAATTCCAATTCATTCGATTTATAGGTAGCAAGAAAAAGAAGAGAACGGTCCTTATTCGCCGTGATGACCCCTTTATCTTTATCGCAAACTTTCGTCGACAACCCATTATCCGCATTAAACAATGACTTTTTTGGGAGGTATGGCTTTTCGTGAATCTCCTGCGGATCATTTTCTTCGGAATAATTCACCAGCGATTTTGGTGGAATGAGAAATTCGGTCTTTATTTCCCGACGGTCCTTGTCAAACATCAGTGCGTTTAGGCTCTCGCCTCGAAGAAGCTGGAAAAACACGTAACAAAAAGATGCCGAAAGGCCTAGTAGTGCTCGTTCCGACGAGAATATTATAATCTACCAGATCATGTGCAAGGAAATTGGTCATTACAAGTTCGTCTTTGCAGCGTATTTGGGCATTCGACTTAAAAATGTTCCCTTTCAAAGTGCATATCGTTCATTAGGTAATGCCTACAGTCAATCAAGTCTTAATTACGTTCACGCTTTCGTTTTCCGTTCAAAATTCAATATGAGCGAGGTCGTATTTCCATCTGAATGGAAACGTGAACAAATAATATTTTTGCTTCGTTTTACTCACGAAAAAGCATTACATATCATCTTTGCATGGTGCGGCATTTACGCTGGAGATGTCATCAGACCTTATTTCTCGAGGACGTCATGGGTAACTGATGATCAATGAGTTTTTATTTAGGCAAATTTATGAATTGGGGCTACAGGACATGGACGGTGAAACCGCACAAACAGCTCACACAACAATAAACATTTTGAAATATGCGTTTTTGGGTCATCTAATGTCTCTTTTGGGCGATTTACACTGGCCGGCGCGATCACCCGATTGGACCGCTCGAGATTTCTTTCTTTGGTTTTTTTTGTTAATTCGTGTGTCTATCAGAGCAAGTCACAGACTGTAGAATTTCTCAAAAAGAATATTCTATAGGTATAATTGTGTGAGAATTTATAGCCAAACTCCGGTAAAATTTTAATATCTTTTACAATGTGTACTCCGTGGCTGCATGAATAGCGAAGATTTGCTCTCGATCAGTGTCGATCATTTCGTGTTTGAGTAGAGATTGTTAAAATGGGAAGAGGAAAGTGGTTGAGTGAATTCGAAAAAAAGTCAAATAATTGAATTATTGAAAAGTGGCGAATCTACGTGTGAAATTGGAAGGCAGTTAAATCGTCCACATCACCTCATTCAAAATTTTAAGAAATTGGGGACTCTTTATGGAACAAAAAAGTCATCAGGCCGTCCGCCGACATTAACCAATCACCAGAAAAAGCGCATTTTAAGGAAATTGTCTGATTCCACAAACAGTATTCGACGTGTTGCAGGATGTCCTGCAATAGACTGCCGCCAAGTTCACCGTTCACAGATTTGAAAGGCGTCCGGTCAGCTGCAATCGAAAAGAATGAAGTCGCTACAGGGCGAGATTGGATCCGATCTTTGAGGAATTACGGAGAGTGACGAAAAAAGGTTCAATTTAGACTGGCCGGACGGATGGACCCACTACTGGTGTGGTTTAAAAAAAGAATAAATTTCGTTTTCCAAGCGTCAGCATGGAGAAGGTAGTGTAATGGTATGGGGCGCCTTTAACTGATAGGGAACTTCCCGTTTAGCAATTGTTCCTAACAGGATGAATGCGGAGACATACCAAGACTTGTTGGAGGAAACCCTTATACCATTTCTCGAAGAACTGTGCCAACATTTCATGGTATTTAATTTCAGGATAATTCTCCAATTCATGTGGCGGCTTCTTTTAAAAAATGGTTTTCCCCCAGAAATTCCAATTATGTCATGGCCAGACTTGAACCTTATCGAACACATTATATTAGTATGCTGGGGGACGGTAATTTAATAACGTTCTTGGACTTAAGAGCGCATATATGGACAATTGGCAAAAAATTAAAAAAGAGACAATAAAAAATGAGTAAGCTCAATGCCAAACAGGCTTTACGACACAATTTCAAAAAAGGAGGATTCATCGGGCGTTAACTGATTGATTAATTTTCTGTACCTCTGTGCTTTTCGATGGCTCTATAATTTTGGGACGCACCTTGTGTATTCAGTTTTTCTGTTTTAAATTTTGATATCCTTGCTTTATTTGTAATTGTATTGCAGAGACAGTGCCAAATTGGTTTTGAAAATAAAGAATTGTGTTACATGCATGGGGAAAATAGAGAACAGGCAGGGTAGTTATGGTTGAATTATCTGAAAATTTCGGGCGTCAAAAATAAAAAAAAATAATATAATATAAATGTAGGATCTAAAAATATAAAAATTACATTTTCAATTTTCCACGATATTTGTTAACAGCAGACACAACATAAATTAATAATCATAAGCTGGATTAGTCGAAATCAAAACCATATACTTACTTAGAAATTAAAACGAAAAAGAAATATGTACAACCATTTTCACCACATGTTATTAAAACACTTCCTATACGTACCAACCACAATTAGTACCAATATAAGTCGCTAACTTGCTAGTAATTTAATTCAAATTGCTCAACCAAATTGCAACCAAGAAAAAGGCAACTTAAAATATAAATAAAAAATATTTTTATATTTATTTGGAAAAAAAAATACCAAAATAAAATAAAAACTACATAAACATAAGAAATAATTGTTTTTACTATTTTTGTTTTTCGTTGCTATTTAAATAATACAAAAATCGAGCGTTTACTTTTAATTTAGACAAAAATATAAATTAAAAATCAAAATAAAAGAAATAATAAGAAAATAGTATTTGAATATTGTGCTATCTAGGGGATTCGGGATCGTGTGACACCATCACTTCAATTTCGAGTGCTGCAGGCTGTGCTCTTAACATACGGATAAGTTACAAAATTGTCTATTAACGTTAAAAAAAAATATATTTATTTAAATATGTGAATTAATATTGCTTGTCTTATAGTATTCAGTCACATATCAAATACTCACAATTGTGTTAATAAATTAATGAAAAAAAACCTTCAACGACCGTAGGAAGGATTGTATCTATTCGCTCTGAGTCTTCCTAATTTTTGTATTTTTACACCATAATTTGTTTTTAAATAAAATAAAACATTTTTGTTTGTAAAATGAAATAAAAATAAAATATAAACATTAAGAGGTCACTTTGTTGGGAATGTTAGATGTGCAACGAGATAAAAAGCTGTCTATACAGTGTTTGTGCGGTTGTGCGTATCTATATACACGTGCAGAGCTATTACAGATACAAGTGCTTAAATATAGTAAGGAGAAATGTTGTGTTCTATAGTATGTATTGGTATGTACATAAAAGTTAAACGTGCGATTAAACATAAAAGATAGTTTAAATAGATTTCCTTAGAAGTGTTTTTTACTTTGGGAGGGTGGGACGAAACCGTATCCCGAAGCGCCTACAATAACCCCACTTGATTCGATGGGTGCATCTGGTGGGGGTGGCGGGAAAACAACCGGTCCTATGGTAAGATAAGAAAATAATTTTTGATTTTAAACGTAAAAAGAAAAATTGAGATTTCGGCGTGTGGATGGAAAAGAAGTCATGTGATCATGTGATGAGAGCATGGGACTTACCTCTATTTTGTCGGGAGTCTCGGCTGTAAAGCTCATTTGGAATGGCGTTTAAGGAAAACCTTTTATCGAAGCCGAAATATTGGCCGGAGACTACGATGGCGGATATACAGATGGTAAGGAGGACGATTAGCTGTGGAGTACAACAATACACAATTAAACAATTTTAATATCACGTTACATTTAAATAGAATATTGTATATGGACCAATTGTCAACACAAAAGAAGGTGGTAGGCAGTACAAAGATGACTTTGACTCTTAAAGGTTTAAGGGGAGCACTTAAAACAAATCAATAATTTTAGAATAATTGAAGTCCTATTGAAACCGACATACAAGTTTTCTGTATAGGTTTCCGAATCCTATAAGTTCTGATCTAATTTGGTTTAAATTTTTTGATATCTATATACTCGTACCTACGTAAATTTAGAATAAAATTTATTGATTGATTCTAATAAAATATTTGCTTATCGACTTCCATATGAAAATTATTGTTTCTGTTTTTGGAAATAAAAAAATTGATTTTTTTGTTTTTTCAAGACTTTGGCGCTTGAAGCCTTTTTTTTTTATAATTCGTGCAGGTTCAAGAGTCTACGCTCTTATGATGTTTGTCACACAACCTGGACGGGGTGCAGATGGTTTGTGTCGAAGATGTTCGTTCACTCCTCTTCGGGGGTGGTTGTCCTAAATAGGATTTTAGAGATTCGACCGAATTTGCATTGGTTGTAGTTCACAGTAACTCTTTTGTTTCCATGGCATTAAGGTGTAATATTGAAAATGCAGACACAGAGTATACATTTCGAAGTGATCTTATGCTGCGAGTGTTATGCCTTATCAGCACTTTTTGATCATCTTTCATTCACAACTGATGTTGTTGTAGAGTTTTTCCGTATAAGAATTGTTCTTGACTATGGACGGACTTGAACTACAGACCTTCGGCTCATCAGTCGGTAGTGATTACCAATGCACCACGATCACCCCTTGGTGATGGATGTCTGTATGTTTGTATGCACAGTTGTAAGTTCGTGAATAGTTTTGTAGCGCATATCAAGTGGGCAAATAAAAATAAAAATTTCTAATCAACCTTATTCGACGCATAATTAAATTAACTTAGGCTGACTAAGTTTTTATTAAATTTAAGATTTTTTTTTAAACTGCAAGAAAAACTTAATAGCCCTAATATTCTTGTCTCAACTTAAATACATTAGTCGCTAAGACATGGCTAAAAATAATTTCTCATTCTTCCCGAGTTCTGGAGCTGTTGGCGACTTAGGGGGTACGAATTACATTTCTGGTAAAACTGATACTGGAAGCGTTGACTGCTACTTGCCTGCAGAAGTCTTATAAGCTGTCGGTCCCAAAACATTTTAAGTACCCTCATACTCACATAATGACAACGTAATTCTCTGAAGGAAATATACGATTTTCGTTTTATGAGTTAGTGCTATTATTACCAGAGTTAAAGCTGATATTACTATGCATATACTGATGCCGGAAATTCTTTCATATACTTTGCCAGCGCTAAAAAGAGGCCGGAATATAAGCCTCTCTCTAGTACTTGCTAGTACGAGTATGTATCGGCACTGTTCCCCATGTTTCTAGCTAAACAGTACGCTGGAAGAAATCTAATCAAAACAAAATGCCATAAATCTGGGAACATCAAAATGCGAAGACGGACAGAATTAGAAAACTAACAGGGCACAGGGGGCGAATATGCTAGGTTGTGGTGATTACAGATAGATGCTCCAAGTCATCGATGTATGGTTAATATAGGTTGTTAAGGGTTCTCGAAAGATCGGGTAGGTCGCAGAGTTAATGAAAGGGTTTTTCTTTTGACGAGAATATGTGACAGAGATCGTTGTGGGGATTTGCATTCTAGCCGCATGGATGTCAATAAGCTAGTAGCCCGTGATGACAATAAACAATTTCCCAATGTCAGGACTATCTATTTCGGCTAAATTTGCTGTCTTGATCTTCAGTTTTCATTGGTACATATTGCCATTTTGTTGTAGTTAGAGATCAAAAGTAAAAGAGTGGATATTTGAAAATTGACTTTACTGAAAGGTCTTTTTTATTAGAGACATGACAATTGTGTATTTTAATAGAAAAACGCCCTTACGTTTTTTTTTAATAATCTGCCAAAGCCAAAACGATAGTTAAGATTTACGTTTTTGATATAGTAAAGTTCCCGAAGAAATAAGTTGTGCGAATGATGTAAAATTAGTACTGAAATTCTGAGTCGATGGTCACAACTTTAAGAGTTTTTTCTCCAATTTTCGGTCGTAAATCGTCCCACCACACAGGCTGTATAGTGCTATATAGTAGTCTATCAATTCGAGTCAGTATATTCACATTCTGTACCAATGAGACACCGAGCCAAGTACCCGGAATATCGCGCATAGAGGATTTGGAATTTTCTCAGTTGAAATTGTGGCAAACTGTGCATGAAAATGTTTACCTACAATTTTGAATAAACTCAAGAACTGAAGATTTTTCATAATTTTAAGTGTCGACTCTTCTCCCCCTGGACTTTTCAAGAATTTGGTGAAAATTCTATATTTCAACGAAAAACTATCTTCCTCGCTCAGTTTTTGGCTAATAATCTTGTCAATAAGTAAAATTAGTGTCACAGCCGCAAGCCCCCTTGTGCTTTAGGAGACTCCATTACATCCACAAACAAGATGAGATCAACTCCCCGGGAGCCAAGCTACAATTCCAGGTCTTCTACCTTGAATTTTGCAAACTTTTACCTGTATATCAGAAACAAGAGTAGCTAGGATTCCAAAACCTAGGGCTATGAGCTCGGAATCATGTACTCTATAGCACAGCCAAGTTTCAGATTCATAGCTACTCGACAAGTTTGATTTGATATATGCGTATGCGCGGGCAGACGGACAGACAGGTAAGCCTTTGCATAAGTTGTCCCTACCATAGCTTTACAAGGTAGAAGACTAAAACTGAACGTGTGATTTAAATTTCATGCCAAAGATGCCAACTTTTTTCTTCGATGAAAATGATCGTACCATGTTGGGAGACTATTTTTGATCAGTATCAGTAATATATGGTTCACACCTCACAACTGGTGAAACAGATGATCTGTTGAAGGGGAAGTTGGCTAATCTTCTAATCTCAAGAAATGGTCCGCTGAATCTCGTTCATGCGATTTAATCGTGGAAATCATATCAGCGAGATCGATGTTTTGCTGTGCCCGACTATTTTTGGCTATTAAAAAAATAGATCAAAGTATCTAATAAGTACCTTTACCGAGTCTAAAGCAGAAACTCTTAGTTTACTGTTTCAGACCCATTTTCATTGGATACTGCGGCTGTAGCGATGAAAACAACTCGGCGTAGCTGGTATGTTGCGTCACGCGTGGCAACTACTGAGGCCATTGAATTTGCTGTGGCATCCTTCGATGGCTTTAAGTCGCCGGGCACTGATGGGATATACCCCGTTATGCTGCAAAAAGGTATAAGACAGCTGCTTCCTACACTGAAAAGAATTTTCACTGCTAGCCTGGCACTTGCCTACATACCTATCCCTTGGCGCGCGGTGAAAGTGGTCTTTATTCCCAAAATAGGGAAAGAGGATTACTCACTAGCCAAGAGTTTCAGACCAATAAGTCTAACATCATTCCTGCTGAAAAGCATTGAAAGACTAGTAGAGCTGCACGTGCGCAAAGTTGCCCTTCGAATGCATCCTCTGTCGGACATGCAACATGCTTATCAGCGCGGAAAATCCTGCGAGACAGCGCTTCAAAACCTAGTTGGGAGAATTGAATGCGCTCTCGAAAGGAAAGAGTACGTACTAGGCATTTTCGTCGACATTGAGGGAGCTTTTGATAACGCTACCTTCGACAGCATGTGTAACGCTGCTAGACGGCATGGCGTAGATGAAGCACTGGTTTTGTGGATCAAAGCAATGCTTGTGCACAGGACATTGATCGCTGATACAGGCCTCGAACAATGTGTCAAGTCTGGAGTAAACAGGGGCTGCCCGCAAGGTGGCGTCTTGTCTCCGCTGTTATGGTGCATGGTGGTCGACTCTCTGCTAGATGCTCTCAATGCCTCTGGAATCTATGCCCAGGCCTATGCGGATGATGTTGCTGTTCTCTCTGTCGGCTCATGTTTAGCGAATGTCTGTCTCAAAGCGCAGGCGGCGCTAAACGTGATCGATGACTGGTGCACGAGAAATGGGCTGTCGGTTAATCCTCTTAAGACCGATGTCGTTCTCTTCACGAGAAGGAGGAAAACAACTGGCATTGCTCAGCTGGTGCTAAAAGGCATTCCCATCCCTATATCCAAGGAAGCTAAGTATCTGGGAGTCATTCTAGATAACAAACTTCTCTGGTCAAAACATGTTGAGTCCAAAACCACCAAAGCGCTGTCAGCTTTCTGGCAATGCAAAGGTGCCTTTGGCAAAACATGGGGCTTATCGCCGAAAAAGGTCCTCTGGATCTACACGGCAATGGTAAGACCGATAATCTCATATGCATCGGTTGTTTGGTGGAGCAGGCTGACACGAAAACACGTTGTGGCTTCACTCACCAAACTCCAAAGAGCGGTCTGCCTCAGTTGCACGGGGGCTTTCCCCAGCACACCGGGAGCTGCTTTGGATGCTATGATGAACCTTCCACCCCTTGACATATATATCAGAGGGTGTGCACTGAAAACTATTTCTCGCTTAAAGAGGAATGGTCTTTGGTACAACTCGCAGTGGAGTGAAAGTGTACTTGAGAGAGAAATATCCTACGATCACTGTCTCATGGATATGCCCTTTGACGCAATGACACCTGCCATCCTACTGGGCTGTAACTACACAGTCACATTTCCTTGGCGTCAGGACTGGCTTTGGCCAGACACTGAACCTGGAATAGAATGTCTTCGCATCTTCACAGATGGCTCCAGGACTGATCAGGGATCCGGCGCCGGAGTTTTCTTCGAGCGCGAAAACATTCGACTGCACTTCTCGTTAGGAAAATATGTGTCTGTCTTCCAGACGGAGATTTACGCAATCCTAATGGCCATGCACTATGTTGTGAAACACAGATGGAGGGGAAAGAGCATATGTGTCTGCAGCGACAGCCAAGCTGCACTCAAAGCTGCATCCAATCCTCTGTCCAACTCCAAACTAGTGCATGAACTCAAGACCTTGTTGAACAAAGTCGGAAGACTTAATTCACTTAGGCTTGTATGGGTTCCAGGTCACTCTGGAATCCCAGGAAACGAGATCTCCGATGAACTCGCTAGAAAAGGCTCAGAGGAGAGTTTCTCAGGGCCTGAACCCGCCTTAGGTCTACCAGCTTCAACGGTTAAATCTGACATCAATGACTGGGTCTTTAACGTACACAGTCGTAGATGGAAGGAATATCCAGGATGCAGGATGACTAAGCGCGTACGCCCTGACGTCTGTAAAAAGTCCGCAACATTCTTCTTATCCTTAAGAAGAAATGACTGCAGAAGGCTAACGGGCGTCATTACGGGCCATTACACTTTTGCCAGGCATCTTTACGTGCTTGGCATCAGTGAGACGCCTACCTGTGCTGCTTGTTGCGAGGAGGACGACACAGCGGAACACTTTCTCTGCGACTGTCCCGCCTTCGCTCGTGCACGGTGGCGCACCCTTGGGGCCGACGTGGTGGGTGCCGAATCTCTTAGCTCAACATCACTGAAGCCCCTCCTCATTTTTCTCCGGATAACGGGGAAAATACAATAAAGACAAGGTGTCTGTCTGGTAGTACAATGGACCAGTACTTGTGTCTGAGTGCTCCAGCAGATAGTAGAAGCCTCCAACAAAAAAAAAAAAAAAAAAAAAAAAAATCTATTAAATATTGTATGAAAAATAAAATGAAGGGCTTCAACATACTTGAAATGTGGACTGTGCTATTTGGCGAATTTAATCAAAGCAAATAAACAGAAAACAATTATAAGTGGGACAAGCTTTTCAAAAGTTGCTGAGAAAATTGTTCGTGATGATCCCCATCCTAGATGCCCCAGAACATCAACAACAGAAACGTTGAAGCAGCGAAGATAATTTTTATGAGCATTGCTCAGGAGCTATTGAATGATGAGAATAACGATCCAGATTTGATAAAAAGCTTCATCACTGGTGTCGAAACATGGGTATACATGGTTATGATGTCGAAACCAAGTCAATAATCCCAATTGAAGCGATTTGATTTTTTATTATAGGGTTCGTGCAGGTTCGAAATATACGCTCTTATGGTGCTTGTCTCACAACCCCGTTCAGGTGCAAATGGTTTGTGTCAAAGATGTTCGTATACTCCTCTCCGGGGGTGGTCGTCCTAGATACGATTCGAGGGTTGCGACTGAATTTGTCGTGTTGGTTGTAGTTCACAGAGGCTTTCTTTATTTCCATGTCATTAAGGTGTTATATTGGAAATGCACACATAGAATATGAATATTGAAGTGATTTTATACTGCTAATGTAATGCCTTCGTCAGCATATTTTTGATCATCTCTCATTCACAACTGATGTTGTTGCACAGTTTTTCTTGTATAGGAATTGTCCATAGCTATCGAAGACAAACTTGAACTACAGACGGTAATGACTACCATTGCACCACGACCATCTCCAAGCCAAGACCGAAAAGTTCGGTGCAATCACTGTTTTCTTCGATTAGAATGGTGTGGTTTATCATGAGTTCTTGCCGGAATATCGTACGGTCAATAAGGAATATCAACTTGAGATTGGAAAAAGCGCTGGCGCAAATATGTTATACTAAGGAGTATTCATTTGAAGGAGACAAAATAGATATTGATGCATACTTGATCATCTCTCGTATTTTTGAGTAAAATAAATAGTCACTTTACTTTTTGAACTAACCTCCTTTCATATACTTTCATATACCTGAAAAATCCTGTGCCTTTAATGGAGTTTAAATCAGCTATCGCGGGCCGAAAGTACAAGTATCGTTCCAGAGTATCAAATCTTTGATTTTTCTAGATTAATGCTATTTATTGGTCCAATCTGGTCCAATCACATCAGAAAGCTAAAGAAATTGTTAAAAAAAGTCGTGCAAGATGAGGCATATCAATACTGTCGATTATGGTATAGAGTTATGCGTTGACCATTTACAGAAGATTGGAAAAATATAGAAGTTTAACATATGGCTACCTCTTAAAGTAAGCGGGAAGAACGTTGTTAAAACTCAATAAAAATAAGCCATTTCGGAAACGGATCAATGATGGAACATTTATCGTAAACGTAGGCATCATACAGCGTGGGCCAACCTGTTTAGCCTTTATAAAACCAGGGTTAAAAGAGATATTGGTGATACTAAGTGTATAAAGTGGGCCTATAAAGGTGGATGGCTCTAAACGTTCCAACGCTTAAGAGCTGAATCGATTGTGGACAGAAGTTGTTTTCATCCATTACGGTGAGTACTGATTAGAAGTGACGGGAGTTTGATTGGGAAGTTTTGATATCTCCTGGACTCTAACTTGTTCCTATTTCCGCAAAAGGTGTCCAATGAGGGAAAGCTCGGTAATTAATTAATTTCAACAAATAAAAACTTCAGAAATTATCTCTGTGTCCACCACCGTATTATTAATCAAGCATTCTTTTAGAAAAACAACTTTTTCCTATCGTTGCCCTTATCCACATAACTGTTATGATACAATAAAAACCGATTAGGAAACAATTTGAGAAAAATCTCGATTTTTTTGTTGACCTATAAGCTGATGATTTTTTAGGCTTATGCGAGTATGTCAACAGTTTCGCTATTCACTTAATACTGTCGGCAAAGCACCTAAGGAAGCCTGTCTCTTTCTGCAGATTTTCCCCATAAATCTTGACTGTGACAATAATCCACAAATAATGAAGCATTTTAAAAATTTCAATCTCATTTAAAGCTGTTTCAATAACAAATGCACACATTTTCGGCATCACTGTCAATCAAATTGGCAGTCTCATGGCGGCATAAATTATCCCTCAGTCGACAGTAAAACGCTCGCAATGGTAACAATTTCATTTTGACATTTCTAACTCACAAGAAATACTTTGCATATGTAAAACTAACGACTTGATAAAGAGTCTTTTTGCGGCACAGATGGACCGTCGTGTTCAACCTAGCCTGGTTGTATCATGATTTGCTTGTTAAGTCATGGCAAGATAATCGTGATCGCGGCTACGACCATCATTCCCAGTCTGCTATAGCATATCTCGTGCCCTGCCACTTGACTATCTCGCTACAGATATACGAAAGCCAACATTTGCCAGACCCATGGGAGGATATTAAGATAAGTGCACCTCATTCTACTGGCCTACATTCGTACGGTTGGTCGACTGGCTGCGTGGTAGTTCCATCGGACTTGGTTTTTCATCGAACCGCCAACAGAAAGGAGCGCATGCAACAGGAAGTCTTTTCGAGTTTCATGCATGCACTGCTACGTTCCAAGTGGATTCCATATTAAGTTGCACGACATTTTGCCGTCTGTACTATACACAGATCGTATTGTAAGGTCTTCCGACTGACAAATTCGGTCTCAACCGACAACTCGTACATGCGAGTACCTTGAAAGGCTAGGTCGTTGGAAGTTGTCCAAAACCAATTGGATGATTGACTACTTTCCAAAAACCGACAAAACCGATTAAAACCTTTCGCATTCACTTGTGCACAAACATGGTTATTGCAATTTACGCTCAACTAATCCGTAACTAATTGGCCTTTGTTTGATTAATACCATAGCGACAAGAACAATAAAACGTGATCAACTACCAGATCGTATGTGTTAAGGCTTGTTGCGATTCATTCACAACTAGCTCGGCTTGAATTGATTTAATTTGGGTCAATGCGAATGGAATGCTTGTCTGTATGTCTCTGCTAATTAAATAATTAGGCAAACACTTGGATTGCCTGATAGACCAGTTACAGACTGGCGGAAACCAACTGCCAAAGTAAGCGAAACAAAGTGTCGAATTGAATATAGCGGTAACACGCGATCACTGGCAATACTTATAATAATTCATACCTTTTCTTGGTAACGATTTGTTAAGCTAAGATATCGGAGGTAATCTCTTTGTAAAACACGGACTCGGTGGTTAAAAGAGGTTAATGAATACATTGGTTGTTCGAGTGGCGACGTTGGGAAATGTGACAGTAATAAAGCGAAAGTAGTCGAGCCTACAATGCCAAAGTGAAGGTAAGTCCTCTATGACGTTGCGCTCTAATTTACTGTGTTCATTTATAATGTTATTATATGGTGCATCAGTTACGGTATCCAATTACATTTAATGCTGTTACTATATGTGGAAGGTATTCCCTTGCAGCACACCAGCGATGATTAATGAGATTTTACTGAAGTCTACTGGATCGTAATCATATCTCAGTAAGAAAAAAGATTAGTGCTTATGAAATTCTCGCAATCCTTCGTACTTGAACTAGAATTCGAGTTAGAAGCGAGAGGAGCTGACCGATACAGAAGATAGAGCTCAAAGGTATTTTTTGTTTTTTTTAGGAATAACGTTCGAATCTTTTACCAAAGCCTGGCAGAGCTACAAGACTAGAACGGAAGGCTAGAGCGGCGAATATAAATGATGATGACAGTCGATGTTGCAAATATTCTTATGACAATACACTATGTAGGATTATTCAATAAAAGGTGTCATTTTAAATATATAGAAAAATGGAACATTTTTATGAAAAGTGTTGATATTTTTTCTTAAATCTTTAGTAAAATCTTTCTGAACTACCAAGAATTGGAACTTTTACAGCACAAAATTGTTAAAATTCATTAAAGCTATGGAAAAAGGCGCTTGATGATGACCATCAAAAAAAGTACGAAGTTTTCAAATATTTTCGCTTGGTAAATGTTCACTACCTAAACACACTAAGATCTCCTACTTTTCACTGACTGGTCATCACAGTGAATGTAAATAGTTAAAAAATGGCGCATAATATAAATGACACCACTTATTGAATAGCTAATTATGTAAGTATACAAGAAGGCAAAATCTGCTTGTTACTTCTCCGGGGGTAAAGGGGAATTCAGGTTTCATGACTTAACTCTAATGGGACTCGAGCCCGGTGTTATCGGCGTCAGAAGCCAACACACATACTATACTCTGAACCACGGTATTCCTCTTGTGAAGGAATTAACAATATGTGATTTTCTGCGAAAGTGTTTAAGATAAAAATTATTTTCTGTAAATAATAATAGTGACTAGATTTTAAGTGGTCCATAGGGATAGTCCAATTTTGAGTCACTCTTTCGAGCATATTGACGCCGATTTATTGGCATAGACAAGTGGTTTGACGTATTTCCTAAGAAAATTCTGTTGAGGCGTCAAATCATACCATCCAGCCAGTCAATTCACCGGTCCAAACCGAGCTTCGTTGCTAAAACAGTTTTTCGATAAAAAAGCGAACCTTCTTCCAGCTTTTCAAAGGCCCACTCATCGAAAATTCGACGCTGTGGCGGGTCGTTCGGCTTCTGTTCTAGCATGAGTTGTATTTTGTAAAGTTTTAGACCAAGACCTTTGCCAAAAATCTTCCACGTAGTCGAGAAACACAATCCCAATGCTGCGAACGGTGACGAATGGACAAATCGCGGTCTTCATTAACACTGGCGGATACAGCAGCAGTATTTTCCTCTGTACACATTTTATGCATACGGATGGGTGGCTTGATGGCTAGTAGCGTGAATTTGCCAAAGTATTCACTTACTTGAATTGCTGTTCAGTAGTTCGATTATGGCGAAAAATATTTGGTCGAAGTGTGCGAAAAATAGTAAAATTTAATAATTTAGAAGTGTTGTTCGGAAGCAAGTTTTTTTCTTATTATAAAATGGCAATACAAATTGAGTATGATGAACTTTAAAACATCTTACCAGTCATACCTGAGCTGTCAAAAAGAGAATACAAGAAAACCAAACAGCAAAAAAATTACGTATGCATGGTTTAAGAAACACTCCGGCTGATTACATGACTACAATTATTGTACCTCAAGGAAGGTAAAAGCGAAGAATGCCATTTAGATGTATGAAGAATATTTTTAAAAATAATGTGGCAAAAGACTTGTCATTAGTAAGTCGGTCATTAAGTGGGAGTGAAAGACAGATCTCTAGATTGAAAAGTTAAAATTATCCGCCAATTGAGAGTAGATACTTTGAACCTGGATACCCGCCTTCTTTAGACTTTCTTAGCATCTGCCAGGCAGAGGTTCAAGCCATCATAAAAGCTTCCTCTCTTTGATGCTTCGAGGCATTTTCAATGCCTTTAGCAACATTTTCGAAAAATTCATAAAAATTAAGATTAACATTTTCCCTGCTAAACAGTTCGGTTTCAGGAAAAATCACAGCACTTCGCGTCAAATACTTAGGATTTGTAGGACGTCAGCTTAGCCTAAATAAATCAACCGGCTTAGTCCTCCTGGACATTGAAAAGGCTTCCGATTCAGTGTGACGCAATGGCCTCATAAATAAATTGGTTGATTTTAACTTTCCTAGGGGTCTTATAAAAATTCTACAAAGCTTATTATAAAATCGATCCTTTAAAGTCAATCTTAATGGAACCTAATCTTCAACAAAACCAGTCCCAGCCGGAGTTCCGCAAGGTTCAGTCCTGGCCCCAGTTCTCTTCAATGTTTTTCTTGCTCATATGCCCAGCGTTCCGAGCTGTGACACTGCACTCTACGCAGACGATTTGGCCTTATACTCTTCCCACGGCTATGGTTCAACAATAGAAAATAATCTTCAAATCGGGATTTAATCTTTCTTTGAATATTATAAGCATTGGAAAATAAAAATAAATGTTGACAAGTACGCAGCTTTTTTCTTCACGAGGAGAAGACTAAGTTGTTTCTTTCCTTCTGGAAATTTAAACCTAGAAAATACCAATATTCCGTGGGTCAGTTCAGTATAGAACCTTGGAGTGCACTTAGACCAGAAATTGACCTTCGGGCATCACATCCAACAAACTTTAGCTATGATTGATGTCCTTATAAAAATGCTCTACCCTCTCTTCAACCGCAAATAACATCTTAACAAAAAGAACAAAATAATGATTTTTAAGGTTATTTTTCAAGCACTTACGGGTCTCCAGTTTGGGATAATTGCGCGAAAACCCACATTAAAGGCCTTCAAAATGCCAAAATAAACTATTAAAAATGATGCTTAACCTACCACGAGATTATCTAACCCTTACACTGCACGAAAGAGCGGGTGTTATCCAAATTAGTAGAAGAATCGAAATTTTCAATGAAAAATTCATGTCCAAATTATCTGATGTTGATAACCCACTTATTAGGGCTTTACGGCTGTTATAACTGCACTCGTGCAGGGACGGGTTAAGAATATCCCTGCAGCGATACCTATCGCTTGTCGTAAAAGGCGACTAAACAAAGGTAAACAAAACTCACATCTAGGCAATTTAGAAAACACCAAGATGAGCCTAGGGACACATATACCACCATTAAACTGCCCCACAAGTGTGCATGCAAATCAGTGGGTTGACAAGACTGGAGATCACCGGTGTTGTAAGAGTAAGATCAATCAAAAAAAATATAAAAAATCTGGAGCATGCCCGTGTCAAAAAGGAAGGGAAGAAAGAAAACGGTCAAACCGTAGCATTATGGAAAAGAACGCTAAAAGGAAAAGCACTACCCCGCCAGGCACTACTAATGGTCGTGATCCTGGGACGAGCAGCAATGCTCGGGTCAGAGCTATAGGATTTCCGGGGGATAGCAAAGTAATGCAACGGCGTAAGCCACATTTAAGAGTCGCGAGTTGGAACGTTGGAAACATGAGTGGGCGCAGCTATGAGCTTGAAGAAATGATGGTTAGAAGGCGAGTAGACATCCTGTGCGTACAAGAGACGAAATGGCGAAACACCGGTAATCGGGCACGTTTCTTGGACATTAAAACAAAAGCCTACAAGATGTTTTACTATGGATTGGAACAAGGAAAAAACGGAATTGCCATCATCCTTGCGGCAGAGCTACTTGGCAACGTCTTAACCATTTCGTGCCATTTCAAAGTCCAGTGACCATTTGATGGCTCTCAAATTGGTATTGCATGGTGAGGTGTGGAACATCGAATTTTTTATGGATGCGAGAAAGAAGTCAAAGCAGCAAACGAAGGTGTCTGAGAGGATCAAGTGGTATAAGCTGGATAAAGGAAAAGGCGAAGCTTTTATTACCAACATGGAAAACTACCATTATCGATGAGGTCGGTAATGAGGAGTGCAGAGCACGAGACATGTGGGATTCCCTACAACAATCTGGCCTGGAGAAAGCCAAATCACTGCTCGGAACATCTAAAGGCCCCTGCCAACACGAAAAAGAAATCTGGTGGTGGACAGACGAAGCCAAAGCAGTGATACACGAAAAGAAAATGGCTTTCCAAGCTTGGTCAAAGTGCTCTTCTACTAATAGAGAGGAAAAAGCTCGCCGTGAAAGGTATGTTGCAAAGGTATCGCGAAGAAAAAATGCGCCGAATTCAAAGCGAAAAGCATGGAAGGCCTCTATCAGGAGTTGGAAGAAATATCGTCTTCCGCGTCTGACAGGAACCAGGCTACCCAGGAGCTTCGACAAAACAATTTGAACAAAGGAGCAAATATCTTTAAGATAGCCGCCCAGAGAAGAAGAAATGCTCAGGAGATTCGTTTCCCAAAGTTTATTAACAATGCTGAAGGCCAACTCTTTGTGGAAGACGAAAAAATTCTCCACAGATGGCGACAGTATTGCGAGGAACTTCTGAACGAACAGTTTCCCCGAGTGTACTTTCCAAGAGCCGCCCCGAATCATGCCGAAATACCCGACATCACAGTCGATGAAGTTCGGTACGCGGTTAAAAACTCCAAGAAAAGAAAAGCTGTTGGGCCGGACGGGATTCCCTCTGAGTTCTGGAAAAAGATGGGAGACATCGGGTCTAGATGGCTCATGGTTCTTATCTCCAAACTTATGAGAGGCGACACTATGCCTAATCAATGGAGGGAAAGCTATCTTCTTCCATTGCACAAAGGAAAAGGTGATACGAGAAATTGTGATAACTACCGTTCTGTCAAGCTGATGTCGCACACCATGAAGATCGTTGAAGGGGTATTAGATAGCCGACTGCGGAAAATAATACGACTATCTGATGACCAGTGCGGGTTTGTCTCGGGTAAATCAACAACAGATGCAATCCAAAGTATAAGGATCATGATGGAAAAGCATCGTGATTCTTCAAAGGACTTGCATATGGTGTTGGTTGATTTCGAGAAGGCCTTTGACCGGCAACCAAGAGATCTTTTATGGGTAGCGCTAAGACAAAAAGGAGTTCCAGAAACCTACGTGCGAGTGATTATGGACATGTACGAGAGGGCAACGACAAGAGTAAGATGCCCCGCAGGAGTCACCGAAGAGTTCGCAATCAAAGTCGGTGTACACCAAGGGAGCGTCCTCAGCCCACTGCTTTTTATAGCAGTCCTTGATTGCTTGCTTGAAGGGAAAGTGACGGACCCCAATGTGCACCAGCTATTCTTTGCTGACGATGGGACCATTATAAGTCCCTACAGACAGAGTATCTGTGCTGCCCGTTCTCTGACCCTCATCAGCCTATTCCAGACATTTACTTGAATGGAAGAGTGCTTCCCAAGTGTGAAAAGTTTAAATATATGGGATCTATGATTAATAAAGAAGCAACTTGTGATGACGACATCAAACATCGCGTAAGCGTAGGGTGGATGAAGTGGCGGGAAAACTCCGCCATCTTCTGTGATCGAAAAATGCCCCCTAAGCTGAAAGGAAGGCTCTACACTTCAGTTGTACGTCCGGCGCTCACATACGGTTCACAATGCTGGACAGTGCACAAAAAGTATGAGAGCAAATTAACGGCAACTGAGATGAAGATGCTTCGCATGACAGCGGGAGTAACAAAGCGTGACAGAATTAGAAGTTCAAAGATCCGAGGAAGCCTCCACGTAAAAGAAACCATCACAAGAAATATAGAGCGCGACCGACTCAGTTGGTATTGCCATGTTCAAAGGAGAGATCCTTTGAACCCCGTCCAAAAGGCGTTATCAATCAACATTCCAATTTCAACACGCAAAAAAGGCAGGCCGAAAAACAATTGGTGCAAACAAATGCAAAAACACCAGCATTTGATTGGCCTCAGCGATGAAGTAATCCCAAACCGGAAACCTGCCGCTACTTTCTGAGGTCAAACCGGCGGACCCCACAAGTGGACCAGTAGGAATGCAGTTAAGTGGGAAGGTTATGGTCCTACACTTCTGACCATAACGACGCCGGGATAAATAGGAAAAGAAGAAGAAGACGGCTGTTATAACTTTTTGCCTTATTTACTTACTCATTTATTACTATTTATTTATTTTTTTTTAATTACATATCAATTTATTTATTTATTTACTATCGATCATCTATTAATTTACTTACTACTTTTATTTTCTATATATTTTTATCTATCTCAAACTTAACATCTGTGATATTTGCAATTATTTTGCCTTTCTCGTTATTAAATTGAGGTTTTTTTCCATAGTTTTCCTCCAACTCCATATTTAAAATATTGTATATGTACTGCATATACAATCATACACCAATTGTTTTTTTAGCAGTAAGGTTCTATAAAACAATATCTCTATGCAGGCCTGAGAAAATTATAATACATACTATTGTTAAACACTGTTATACTATGCAAGAAATAAATATCTATCTATCTATCTTTGATGCTACTTAGCTCTTTGATAGTCTGGCTGCTGTAACTTCTTTGAATTTGGTTGCAGTCAGATCGCATTTTCTTGTCTGTAGACTGAGTTTCAAGCTCTGGCAGTTAAAACCTCCATGTCCAGCGTTAAAAGTTCCTAAATTTTCTATCACTATTTACACCAAGCTGAAAAGACGCTAGAAGAATTTTAGGGACATTTCGGGGTCATTTACCAGATTGAGCGAGGTCGTCACAGGACGTTGGCCAATTGGTATATCTTATAGCCCACTTTGTGATCGTCCTGTTCTTTCAAGACGACAACTTATGTAGATGGTCAACAGTACTTCGAAGGATTTATCTGCTAATGGATCTATCATCACCATACCACCGCTAGTTCAATACCAGAACTCGGTCAAACGGGTTTAATACCAGTTGGTATCAATTCACATGTTGTACCAATTTCTCCACTGAATTTCTCATGCTTTCGTTGCAGCGCTACTTGAATACTCTTACCTAAGATTACTTGCTCTTGCTTTTAAACAAAATTTATCGGCGAGTCATTTTTCAATAGTCAAATCGTTGAGGCTTATTCTCTTAGTAAAAAAAGTAACTCAACTTAGTCAACCGGATCTTCCATTAACAGACCAATTACTAGATTTATTAATCAATCATACTACTCTAGATCACAAGGTTGTGGTATTCTCTTACACCTAATAGGATTTAATTTACATCAGAATAACCCCAAGCCCGGTTACGGATACAAAATCCACACAAGAAGAACAATAAATAAGAAATGCAAAGGTTTTTATTAATTAATGTTTTTTAACTATTTTACCTAAAAGCCCCGACTATGGGAAGAACATTAGATAATTAACGTAAAATTGACGTTTTGGAGAAAGTCGATGATCAAATGAGGCAAAGCCTTTGTAGTCAGAGAGCGGTTGAAATGTGATAAAAACCCTTTGACTTCCATGGGAAACAATAAATCAACCTTTTTAGAGGCTGTGATTAAAGTGATAACTTTATCAAAACTTTAACCTATAAGCAGATAGAAAACGTCTGATAGGTATTAAGGAACATAAGTTAGTTTTTATTAATCGGAATCGAACATGTAACCAAAATGTATATTCGACAAATAATGTTCACCAATCATCATTCGGCCTAAAGGAGTGGGGCTCTAAGGTCTATTGAGTTTCCGTATGTAATTGATCCTACGAGTAGTGGTCATTTGGTGTATTTTATTTAGCACTAAAATTTAGGGCTACTGCTCTCACTATACTTGCTACAAATGGCTAGCCTAAAGCTATAGTTCTTTATAAGGTTCATCTTAATAATCCTTTAGACGAGGATATAACCCCTTAGTATTTCTATAAAACAATGAATAAGGGAGATGTCGGGCTTAAATTTGGTGCCAGACACACCATTAATTAAGCACACCATTCGATCTCGATCATATGTTCGCAGCGATCGATCCTTTGGAGTCAATTTTCCACCACTGTTGAACACATACCGGCCAAAACATTGGTAATTTCGGTTTGATATTGTTCATGAGCACCTTAAGCGTGGTTGGGATAAACTATCGGCTTGACGCGACTCCATAAAAATAAATCCATTAAAAAAAAACGTTAAAAAGCATGATCGAGGGGGTAGCGAACAATTTTTCGAGACTACACGATCACCGAATTGCCCCTCCAGAAGATAAATTGTTTGATAAGCTGTATGGTGTGCTACATACCTTGTTGGAACCACGTATTACTGGCGTCAAGCCCGTCCAATTCTGAGCAGAAATAGTTCTCTAGCATGTCACGATAGCGAACGCTACTTGATCACACGAGTAACAATGCGATCATTTTCAACAACGATAAAATACGCTCCAAGCACATCTCGTGGTTTGGATGGTAATTGTGGTGCAATGATTGTAATCATCACTTACTGTTTAAGCGGAAGGTCTGTTGTTCAAGTCTGTCCATAGACAAGAACAATTCCTATACGGAAAAACTGTGCAACAATATCAGTTGTGAACGAGAGATGGTCAAGTACTGAAGAAGGCATAACACTCGCAGCATAAGATCACTTCAAAATTCATGCTCTGTCTGTGCATTTCCAATACACACTGGAAACAAAATAGTTACTGTGAACTGCAACCACTACGACAAATTCAGTCGAATCTCTCATCCTATCTAGGACAACCGTCCCCGGAGAGTAGTGAAGGAACATCTCCGACACAAACCACCTGCAGCCCGTCCAGGTTGTGTGACAAACACCGTAAGAGCGTACGCTCTTGAACCTGCACGAACCCTATAAAAAAAAAAAATCCACACTTCCGACATGAAATACACACCAGACGATCACTTTATTACTGAAAATGATTTTTCGATGAAATTCAAGATTTTCGCAGGAGTTTCGGTGCTTCAAACAATCAAGAGGCCTCAATGCCTAAGATAAAATGATCTTTTATGATTTGGCTAATTCTAAATATTTGAAGCACTGCGATAGTTACCATAGCCCGACCGGTAAATTGCCTTACTGGCTCAGGAACATTCAATAGTGCATCGACTTTATAGCACACAAGGTTTTCGATAGTATTTTTTATAACTACCGAATGTTGTTTCTTCCTGAGCTTTAACGTGATGAAAGTATGAATCTTGATTGGTGCTTCAGCATTAACTGATTGTCAAAATAATTTAAGCATGCTTTTGTTTCAAATTACAAAATTGTTATGCTTCTATTGAAAAACTCGATATAAGCTGTTTAGCTAATGCGATATTGAAGGCAAATCTCGTCCTGCTCTGAAGAAAGCGAAAGTTTTAAAATAACAAATTATATTTCGATTATAATCGAATGTAGTTCAAAATCCATTCCAACTGCATGCAGCCTTACGCCTTTCATATTACCTTTCACGATCTAAATTACTTAGTAAGGCAGCCAAGTTGCATGTCCTATAAATCCTAGTCCCCAAACAATTATTTTTCTAATTTGTACCGCGAAAAAAGGAAACGTATCCAGTATGTTTATCAGAGATTCATATCGCCCAATGAATGTGTGAATAGTTGCTGCAGCGAAATCAATTTTCCGCTTGAAAGTTTGACTTACTTCATAGCCTTCATTGGATATGAAGTAAGCTAACCACATACAAGAACGTGTTCATCTAGATACTACATTGCGCATAGTACTTGTAAAATGTTACTTGCATACCAAGAATGGTGGCTATGTCGATCGCGGTACTGGAACTGGTGTTGATTAAATGATTTAGATGAAGACATGCGCTTACGGTTAAATGTTCAATGAGTTTGATTACCTCGTGAAGATTAAAATATTTCATTGGATTGTCTGTAGACTAGTAAAATGCGAACACAGAAAATCGTTTTCCACCATTTAATCGACTTAAACTGAATGAATAACGTGTTACGGTTGGTAACACGGTGAAGCTACACAAGTGGAGTATTTCAAAATGTCTGCAGCAGAATCGTGGAGCGTACGGTTAAGCACCGTGTGACACAAGCGATCAGAGAGTGCTATAGCTTTGGGCACACTGCCTAATGAATCTCCTTTATTAGCGAGGCACAATCAAAATATATTACGTAAAGCAAGAGTCAATGAGGCAGTCCGTATAATGAGAAGTAAGAAACGCGGGCTTAAAATTACATTATTGGGAAAAGTCATTCTGTACCGTCGCACTTGATTGCTTCATTAACCGCGGTAAGCCATCCAGCAACTTGAGGGTCATCGATTTAAATCCTTCCGTCGCCAATTATTACACAATCTTGCAAATAATTTTCACCTTCAAGCCCTAATTACGTGCAGCGGCTTCAAGACAACTTCAACCACCAAGCCACCACGACACTTTACACCAAGATCAAACCAACTGTCAATTAAAAGTAATTTTCTATAAATAACCGAGCCGCCGTCCATGCTCTTCGTATCACAATCGCAAAAGCCGCGGCCTGCATCCGGCCACGCGGATCACCGACTTGAGATAATCGCCTATTAGCACAAGGAAATGAAACGATAAACCATAGTCATTGATCAACAATTTTTGGCGGGAAAACAATAACGTTGGCAAGATTGCCTACTTCCTCATCCGATCGAAATCGATTGATCGTCAATGTGCAGATCCGTAATGACGAAATCTACTTTGATCTGTTCGAAAAACTGGAACGCCCAATAGTAACGTCAATCTATGCATAAGGTTTCTCCTGCACCCAGTTTCTACACATACACTTTCGAACCGGAAGCCTTTCGACCGCGTTACTCATGCAATCTATTTAGCTATTAAGTCTTTGGTTATCTCATTCGTGTCGATCGCCTCAGCAAGGGGTGGGTGCTTAATATTTTGAATTATGACTCGTCACTCCAAAGCTCAGCCGTTTCTACAGATCCAATTGAAGTCGAAATTACTCCTTCTGCCCATTAATAATCAATTTACAGACAGAAGGTCAAGCTTTAATTAAATGCTTGCATGCGAAGAAATACTTTACGGTATTGCAACGTCTGTTACATGAGTGCCGGGCATACTCCGATCAGCGTGAACAAACATTCAAATTCGTCCAGCAGAGCAATTTGTATCAAATTGCTGTAAACACCAGCAAGTGTCAGCAATTAGATAATCCAGCATAACACGATTCTTAACCAAGAAGGAAAACCATGGCGAAGCTTGCATACTTGGGGCGTGTGAGTAGTACCTGCTTAAGCTAACTGGTAATCGCAGGTTGTGCTTATGATTTGGTATTCGGCCATGTTCGGCTACCTTGGGAGGAAACATTTTATTAATTACTCATTGACAACTTTTTGTTACTGCTACGGTAGTAATTCTGGTTATGGGACTTTTGCCTTTTGTTTTATGGCTTATAAATGGTTTGTCAAATCTTTGTCTTTGTCTCGATTAATTTCGTGGGAATTTGTATTTTAATAGCAATGATACGGACATGTGCATTACCATGGCAAGCGTGCGGACGGTTAATTGCAGGTATTTTGTAGACTTTTGAAAACGGTTAAGAAAATAAACCTTGACGCCACAATAATAGAATCAACCTTTATTGAAGGCAGTTTTTTTGCAACCAATGAAGGTTTTATGAAGGATCGTAGTCAGGAACTGTGTTCACATTCCAATGGTGATTTCCGGCATTTAGATTGAAAAGTTGTGTCTTTATCTTGCATTCGATTTAACAGGGCCCGACACTTTTTGATTAGGGATTCTTAGGCGACTAAGGGGCATATATCTTCATCAATTGATATCGACATGAAGCGTTTGGCTGACCAAGTGGGAACTTAACTACGTAGATGGCGCCACAGTTTAGAATGAGTTTTATCACCACAGAGTCAAGGTAGTGGAAATTCCTTAACAACTTCAAACTCATAGTCACCATTTACCCACAGACCAACTTCCGCAGGGTTTTCCAATAGGGATATAACAATGTTGTACTGATATACCAATACAAAGGCCTCCTTAGACTCCTTTTATGATTCCTTTTATCTATTAATGTCAATACATAACTCAGGACATTTACAAGTGAGTTTTATAAGTGAGTCGTTGCAGCTCTTATTAAAATTGTTTGTCGTAGCAATCGTCCCACAAGAGGCTATGCCATGTCCACATATTCACTATTGAATGTTCCTGGGTCAGCGAGATAACTCTTCGATCGAAGTAACGAACATTTCGTGGCCGTAAGTGTTTCAGCTTAAAATGAGCCAATTCAATTAATTTCATGCTCATTCAGTTTAGTCCACATTTTGCCGAATTTTTCGTAACAATCTTGATGTTCAAACTTATAAAATCGAATCAACTCAAGAACAAAAGCTTCCTATTCCTTTGAAGCGCCAAAACTTCCTCTATTGGATCCTACAAAAGTTTGATGAAAATCCTTTATTTAATCGAAAAATCATTTGGCTTTCTCAAATATGCATTACTGGACAGCGAAAAATCGACATGTGGTTCAAGAGGCCATTGCATCCGCAAAAAGTGATCGTCAGGTGTGGATTTCATGCCGGATGTGTGCTTGGACCGTATTTTTTCGCTAATCAAAATGATCGCCATCGTTCAATGTTGGAAGACTATTCTTTGCCAGAATTCGATGGAATTAATATCAGTAATATATGGTTCCAAATAGATGGTGCCACACAGAAATTGTTCTTCTGAAAAGGAAGGACGGTAACGACATATTCTTGGGAGCTGGTCCCGTAAAAGGGACACCTCAATCATGCTATTTAACGCTGTTGGATTTATTTTGATGGGATTACATTAAGGAGTTGGTTTATACCTGCAAGTCGACAACGCTAGAGGAGCTGCTGATCAATATCAGAAAAAATCGCCAACGTTCGTGTCGATAGTGGTGGAAATCAATCGATGCAAACGTGCTTACGATGGTCATATTGACAAGGTCGAATCCTGTACTTGAATTTGACATGTGTACTTCGGCTGTAATAAATTTAACCCCGATATGCCTTTACTGAAAAGCCCTGTTCTTTAATGCTCTCAAGCGCTCCACTGGGGTCCCGCTGTGCTTTCTCAATCACTTCAATATCGTGCATCTTGTACTGGCCAATGAGTCCCACATGAAGTGTTTAAGGATGATGTGGATGAAATCGGACGACAATGCGTCGTTCAGCAAGTAGGGAAATACAACTCTATCGATCTTGAAAATCGGATTAACTAGGAGGCCGCAGTCGCTTCAATATATTCATGTTGCATATTTCATTTATGCTGCTTATGGTATAAGACAATCTGATAACATAAGTCAAGTGTAAAAACTAATATTAATTAACGCAATTCGGTTCGCGCAATGCTATATGCAGACTGATGAGTTTAATGTGATAGAAAATGGATTTTTTTATTAATTTAAGAGATTACTCATTACGTTCATTAGTTCATGATTCCTGCCATCCGTTTCAGCCTGTTAAGTTTTTTAAGTTTAAATGGCAAGCCTTTTTTCTCACTGATTTTCCGAAATCATTCGAATGGAAAAGGAACGATCCAGATACGATTGAACAATCGGAACCAAGCCTAATGAATGTTCAGTTTTACTAAGATACGAGTACACCACGCCGGAGTCGAAAGTTAAGCCTTGAGAACGATTAATGCTGATTGCGTAAGCTAATTGAAGAGGAAACTCTTTTCGTGTTAAACTTGTTCCATGATCTTTAAAGTATACGGTTCTCGGAGAAATAGGCAGTATATTGTCTGGATATATTTAAGGACCGGAATAGTTGTGAAATTTCACCATTACTCAATTCGTCATTATATCTATAGTCTGTGGTTGGTTTGTAAATTATATCTGCAATAGTACCAAGTGATCCATTGCACAAACCACCGTCTGTAAACAAATTTTCCCTTAGTATTATTGGTGCACCAATGCAAAGAAAAAGTCTTAAAGACAAGCCCTGCGCAGAGTCTGAAAAGATCGAAGTAGCTCTGGGATCGTTATGAATTGCATTTATCATTGCGACAGGACGGTTTGCATTCTTTAAACCTTCTGTATTGTAGGTTCGGATTTCTTCGTTTGTCGACTTCAACTTCAACATACTGTTTTTTGTTATTATATTTGAGACTTAAATGTGGATTTCTCTTTATTCAAGAATACCTGCGAAAATGTATTCTAGTGTAATAAATTTTGCAGTCGATAATATGGTTTTGCTGTTAAAGAGGGCCGGAATGAACAACAATATACAAAGCTTCAATATTTTGAGCTCGTGATTTCTTTATTAAAACACGGATTTGGTTTGCTTTTCTTGGCTAAAAACGTTCGGAAAGAAAGAATCTTCAAAAAAGACAAAAAATAGCGCTTGCGAAAATGTTGCACTTTCAATTAAATTTTTTTTCATCAATTAATTTTTTTAAAATTAGGACCAAAATCAAAATTCTGTTTCGAAAATGACCTAGATATTTCAAAATACTTTCTAGGAGTCTAAAAACCATAAGGATCGGTTAAGAAATTGCTGAGAAACAATTTATCTTAGATCGCAATTGAAGTCAGCCGATGGGAGCTCCGCTCCTTCGATCAACGTCATTTTCTAATCTAGTTAATTTTTGTTTTTTTTTTATAGGGTTCGCGCAGGTTCAACAGTTACGCTCTTATGGTATTTGTCACAAAACCTGGACGGGGTGCAGATGGTTTACGTCGGAGATGTTCGTTCACTACTTTCCGGGGGTGGTTGTCCTAGATAGAATTCGAGAGATTCGATTGAATTTGTCACGTTGGTTGTAGTTCACAGTAACTTTACTTTTCTTATGTTTCCATGTCATTAAGGTGTTATATTGGATATGTACACGCATTTTGAAGTGGTTTTATACTGCGAGTGTTATGCATTTTTTTGATCATTTCTCATTCACACCTGATGTTGCTGCACAGTTTTTCCGTATAGGAATTATTCTTGGGTATTGACAGACTTGAACTACAGACCTACGACCGAGTACTGTCATCTGTATATTGCCAACCATGCCGGTTTTTAAGTCTGATGCCAACTGTCAAAAGACGTACATTTATGTTGGAATAAAATGGATCGAAAAATTGGTATTGAAAATTGCTATTAGGCATTGGAGTTAATTTATAGCGTTTTAATGAACGCAATGCAGGTTGTACCTTTGTCATTTATTACCTACGCCAAATGTAGGTCTCAGGTTCAATAAACATATAATTATCATTTGGTCAAAGCGTAAATGGCATCACTTCATTGGATATGTTGAACTTAGTTCCGGGCAAATTGGAGGGCGAAAAATGCCATGAAGCCATGGGAATGATCTGGGAAAAGCAATAAAATTAGGCATTCATGACGACAGCTGCTTCAATGGCAGAATAGATTTTGGGACGAAGTACATATCTCCATTACGACAATCTCAAGCGCAAAAGGTCGTGAGCTAAGCAACATCAACGACAAAGCCAAATATCTATGAATCCAAGCTCATACTCTATATTTGGTGTAGTCAGAAGGATGTGATCTACTATGTGTTGCTCGAGTTGAAGGAAACTATCACTGCTGATCCCCGCCGATTACAATTAATGCTTTCGAGGCTAGACAACTTTTTAAAACACAACAAAGTCATTGCCAGTACAACAATTCTTGTCCACACGTCATAAAACTGCTGAAATCATAGTTGGAAACACTACAATGGGAACTGCTATCCCATCCGCTGTGGTATTCTCCAGATTCTTATGAGGCTCGCAAAATATAGGTCGATTCATGGACTGCATCTATTCACATCCTGATCAAAGAAACGGATAAAAGTGGTGATACAATAATTCCGTGGACAATAATCCCATTAAAAAAAAAACGCTACGAATTAATTCCAACTCCCAATATAAAAATTAGATAAAGTGACGCAAAGTTCTTCACGTGATAAATTTTTCATTCGATGAGTCTGCTGAGTTAAAGGTACGGCCTATGGTTGACTGTTGTATGTCAACAACAATTGAATGTGTGAAAAATGATCGAAGTGATTATGAACGACTGCAAGATCACACTCAGAAGAGGAGTACATGATGCTAGCAGATCAATTGGATCATACCTTGGGGTCAGATATTTAGAATGGGATCCTGTGGCACCAAAATTTGTTTCAGAATTTTTGAATTTCAGACAAAACCAATGGTGAATAGTAGTTGCTTAAGAGTCGCTAAGAGGTTTTGTTTTGAGGGAATAATCATTGATGTAGACTCCTAACGACTTCTTACTTAAAAAACAATTCTTACTATTGCGATCATATGATTCAAGGCTTGTCGTTTCAAGACATGGCTTTAGCAACAAATATTTGTCTATTTTTGTAAATGGGTCAAGACCATTAGACGTCTCGAAATACCGTATTCTAAGCATCGTGGCATGGTGTATAGTCTCAATGCTTCCGTTTAGATCGAAGTTTCAACATCACTCCTCCGTGAAATATGGATGTGGAAAAGAAAGGAAAGCTCCCCATGTCATATTCGAAATACTTAATTAAACCTATCGAACAAATTAACTTCATTGTGATGCGTGTAAATCGTGATCCAACTCACTAATAAAAAGTGAAAGGGCAATAGCAGCCGGATTTGTACAAAATTATGTAAGAACTCTTAGGACAAGCAAGAGATACCAAATTACCATACATATATGCCCAACATCCGCGCGAAGACATAGAAAAGTTCTTAGACAATGCAAGCGACAAAGTATTAAAGACCATAAGCTTGTTGCTCGTTACTAATAGCCGCACTCCAACCCGACCTATTTCACACATGCAACCATTAACAGTGATAAAAACAATAAAAGAATAATAAATTAAAACCACCGTGACCAACGATATGTTAATAGCGATCCGTATCAAACGAGTGGTGAAGTCCGCTCAGCAGTCACAAAAGCACAATCAGAGTCACTTCCCTCTCTTTGGCTAAGTCAGCCTCAAACCCGTTATTTGACACTCGACTTTATCGAACGAATGTCGAGTTACATTCCCAACTGAATTTAATTGAATTTAACGCCTATCATCTCATTGAGGTTCAGCATCAGTGTCCTCTACGCATAACGTATTATCCAGACGCCGTGCCTCCAACGACACACGGGCGCATGCGTGTTGAACAAATCCGGTTAAGCCTGTCGATATCCACAGGCAAACGCAAGTTTTGATCCACTTTTATCGCACCTCGTAGAATAATTTCACGGATTCAAGTTCAAGATGGAGGTCTCGACTCCAACCGCTCCGTTCAAGCACAAGACTCAAAATCCAAAGTGTAACATTCAGGAATTGATTCGCAAACATGCCCGCAACTATTCACTACTTCTTAGCAGAAAACAACAAGCAAAAGTGGTCTATTTCGATGAATGGCACGCATATGCATTGATCCGTAGTGTAACGTTATGCGACCACCTCATGTGCGTGAAACGGCCAGACGCAATATCTTGATTGTGAAACCGGGCCTAGATACGGGCATTAAGTGTGTGTCGCGTTACATAATTACGAGTGAGCTCGAAATAGGGAGGTACAAAAAACAAGGTTAAATCTCGTTGCTCGACGGTATGTACACCAGGCGCCATTAGATACACAGGTCCGTATGAGTAGAGACACTCAAGCGTGATGCGGTAATGACGATTAAGCAATGACACATTTGTGTTGTATGAACATGGCCACATGTGTGCCTTGATTGGCATGCGATATTTCGAATAAGAACTAAAATTCCAGATACCACTAGCCGCCTATGTAGAAAATCAATTGCCAACCACCTGATCAGTAAAACAAACAAGACCAGTTCTAGATCGTGTCGAATGCTTCTGCGGATTCCTAGGTCAAGGCAACAGACTACTTCTTACCTTGAGAGTTCTTTGTTCCTATAAACTAATTGCAAATTTGTATTTAAGTATGCGCACGACGGACGGCGGAGATACATGTTTTCATATTTTCTTTTCCACGAAAGTGGTCGGGCCTCCAACAGGTGGCACCCACCGGAGCAATGAATTCTTTATGAGCTTTCAAAAGCCAGTAAACCGGGTAGCTAATCGATTAGGTTGTTAATTAGGCTATAGAGATGGAAAAAGATAATTTTATTAGATAGAGGAAGGGAAAAAAATCTCACATAACTGGTTCTAAATATAGTCTAGACGGCGAGTAGGTAGTAACTGTCAATTGAGCTTTTCGTTATATTGAAAGGGAAATACGTACGTAACCGGAATCATGTTGCGGAATTGTGAATATATAGACTGGTGAAGGTCAAAGCTGTGCCGACACGAGGGTTTGTCTCACCTTATGTCCTGTTATCATACGTTCAAGGTAGGCCAATAGTTGGAGTTAAAACATGTTTAAGCCCACCAAAGTATCAAATATCCTATTATGCAAGGCAGTAGTTTCGTTTTTGCCTATTTAGCATATTATTTGCCCAAACACCATTGTGACGGGTTTAACCTAATTAAGACCAACTCCCCCGTCCCCCGAATGCTTTTAAACCTTTCCAATAAGTCTCCTTTCACTTTTGTTATTTATTGGTGGCAGCCTAGGTGTCACCACCATTTATTATTATAAAACTAATGCTGAATGTTTGGCCGCGAAACAAGTCTTTTTAATTTATTTGACAGATAAAGAATTCCTGTCTATAGCGGAACTTGGAGATATATTTAGTGAACATTTAAGGTAGTGTGGTCATCGTACAAAATAGAAGAACTAGAAAAGTTGTATACCTCTTCAGAAGTGCGTGTACATCGTTTATGAAAAAAATTAAAAAAAAAATGTGACCATCATGGTCATTTATCAATAGGGTTTGGAAGAAAGTGATTATGTAAAACATGCTATTGTTTCCTTGTCATGAAGCTATTATTTATCAGTGGACATCAACAATTTTTTTCGCAAGCTCGTGTGACTATAGAATTTGCCATATTTTTCAATACTGGATCTAAGTTGTTCAACATCTCGAAGACACTATCTAATTTCACAAAAATATTGGTCAATATCTGGAAAAAAATTCTAAGCGATGCAACTTCAAGGGTTAATCAAGTTGATTAATCTCCGACATTTAAATACGAGGTGATTTGTCCAAAAAATAAGGTGACTTTTTATTTTTCTCAAAAAATATTTATTTATTCATCATTATCTATTGTGCCTCTTTCAAAGCCTCGGATATATTACACTTGCGCCAGTGCTTTTTCCAATTCTCCAAGCAATTCTGATATGCACTATTTGGTAAAGCCTTGGGGTTTTCCAGTGATACATTCGCTATCTCCCTAATCGCGGCGCACTTCTGTCCTTTCTTCTGATCTTTTCCGTGGATTCTATGGGTTTCGAAAAAGAAAACAGTCGCAGTGGGCCAAGTCCGGTGAATGTGGTGGCTTAGACATGATTTTGTTTAATTGTTTTTGGCCAAAAAATTACGCACAAGTAACGATGAGTGAGAAATTGCGAAAAACAAACTAAATATTCAAAAAAAGCTGTTATTATCAATATGTTAGGAAACATGTGTACCAACATAACAACAAATAAAATCGAATGAAGTTAGCTCTCGAAATTTAAGAAGTCACCTTATTTTTTTAACAAACCTCGTATATCTGTCAAAAAAAGATCGGGACAGAGACATTCAAACAGGCTGCGTTAATGATTTATTTTCAAGAAAGTTCTGTATTTGTGTAACTGATGTTTATTATGAAACTGAGCTTGGGCTCTATTTGTTAGCTAGGTTGTCAGTAGCCAAAGATTCAAGCGATGACTGTTTGAAATTTTGTGTTATAGTTAAAAATTATCTTATAGAAAACTTATGAGGATTCTGTAATATCGAGAACAAGAGATTGAAGTGGTACAAAGCGTTCAAAAATTACGTGGAATTGTTGAAAACTTGCCTCACGCGAGACGGCCTGTAAAATCAGTTACAGAAACATCGACTGCCGTCACGAATCAGTATTTTGATGTTTTGTGTATGAGAAGGCTCGGAGTATGGCTTCCTTAAAAAAGCTGAATTTTCTTCAAGTGGATCACCGAAAATAATTGCTGCAGACATGTAAGCAGGAGTCAATTCGGATCCTACATTCATGGAGCGCATCATCACAGGCGACGAGATTTGGGTTAAGGAGTATGTCATGCAAATAAGCCAACAGAACCTAAAACGAAAAAACCAAGCCAAAATGGCTTTAATTTTTTTCGATATTCGTGAGGTTCACTCAATGGGTCAAATAGTGAATAGCTAATTTTATTTAAACGTTATAAAGGGTGAAAATGAAAAGACCGGATCTTGGATCATGTGATGTACCATTATACGGGTGCCCCTTGTGAACGATCTTATAAGCAAAAATGCTACCAAAATGGCCGAGCGACCGCCGCATTCAGACGACTTTTTCCTTCTATATCTAAGTTTACCACTTCGTTGGACCAGTTTTGAGTCGATTCATCATGTAATAAATAATTCGCTGAGAGAACTTAAGGCAATCTTGGAATATAATTTATAAAAAATGAATGGGCCCCAGGATTGTTGCTTGGAACAATTCAACCGCTTCAATTGGAGCCTATTTTGAATGAAGCAGGATCATTAATTGGTTTGTGTTAGTTTTATTGTTTCCATCCAGGATATAATTTGACAGAATGGAAAATTAGCATAGCTAATTAAAACTCTATTTCTTGGCATCCCTGAAAATTTCTCTGTGCTCTTGTGGTCTCAACTCGAATTTTAAGGGAAAGATCATCTAATTTGTGGTCATCCAATTTGTACTTCCACTTTGAATGGAATATAATATAGTTTAAATACAACACCTTAATGACATGGAAACAAAAGAGTTACTGTGAACTACAACCAAAGCAAATTCAGTGGAATCTCTCAAGTCCTATCCAGGACAACCACCCCCGGAGAATAGTAAACGAACATCTTAGACACAAACCACCTGTACCCCGTCCAGGTTGTGTGACAAACACCAAAAGAGCGTACCCTCTTGAACCTGCACGAATTATAAAAAAAATCCTCCTCCGCGGGAGTTCTTGTATGACTCGATTCTCAAAAGGTAATTTTCGATAAACTTGAGAAATATTCTTTTTATTCTTTTAAGAGTCCGTGCGTCTTGATCTTTTTCATTTCGTTCTGATCCCTTCAAAAATAAATCCAACGGCGACTAGTCACAAGATTTTGGTGGCCAGTTCACATCACCAGAACGCGAAATACGAGTAACTCGTGCGGGAAAATTATTCTGCAATTAAGCTAAAATGGGTCGTGTTGTGTCAAATGCGGCACCATCTAGCTGAAAACACACGTCTTCCATATGCCTACCTTCGAAGTGGGACTAAAAAGATCAGCTATGTACTATTTGGTCATCAGAATTGACGGGGACGCTAACATCTTCCTCAGGAGTATGGAGCGATGAAATCGGACCAAATTGCACACCATGCAAAGACTTTTTGTGAATGCAATGGTTTTTCGATATTTTTTTTGTGTCCACAGAGTAAAAAATGAATCTCATCGGTGGATGTTTCGCGAACCTAGAACCCGAGAATCAATATTTTCACCGATTATTAAACCATTCCTGTTGTAAAATTGCAAACCTTAAACTCTATATGTACAGTCTCGGAAGATAGTTTAGACCACGAATTGGATGACCCTATAAAGGTACATCGTTTCCTAACTTTCTCTCAAAATATCTGGATAAGCGGACGATTAGAAATCGGGTCGTTAAGAATTGATCAAAATCTTCAGTACAATTAAGTGCGAGATAGGTTTCGAAGACTCAAAAAACTGATTTTTTCGTCTCCATGAAATAATTGGAAACTCAAACACCATAGTTAAGTGCCGGAGCGCGTGGCAAATGAAAGGGAGAAATTGACAGTTGAATATGGTTTCCTTTATTATGCTGCGGAATTGGGAACATTTTTTACAGTATATTCTTACTGCAAAAAAAACTAAAAAAAATGTTTGCTCTTTTATTTAAACACCTTTAATGAAGCAATTTTCAATATTTTTTTTTTTGAGAACGGTAAGTCCACATGGGAGAAAGGCCTAAAATTTAATTTGAAACTCTATTGATTGATTATGGAAACAAAAGCAAACAACTAAGTCTGATAGTGATCTCCGATGGATGGAGGCTGATTTCATCTATATATTCGGGAAAATTACTTAAGAAAAATCGTACTATTCATTAGAATTATGCTCTCAAAGTTCAGGTAAGTTATATACATTCCTTTCATGCCAAAGAAATTACTAAGTCTTAAATCCACCTTCCTCACTCGCTGTAATTGACATAGAATTAAATGTTTCAAAAATATTTGGCTTTTTAATATTGAGAAGAAAAAGTCGAAAGAAGTTTTGACCAAAAGTGTAATGAAAAATTCATTATATACAAGGAAAAAAATATTTGAAGATAAATAGTTATGTCGGCTTGGAGGCCAGCCAGAAGGTTTTGATATTCTATTCTCATGGGCATCTCTCCAGATAAGCTAAAACACTAGTTCGCCTTGCTTGTTGACCATGTAGCCTAAATAATTCTGTTTCGAAGGCAATAAGTTAATTTTCTTCTATAATAGTTCCTTGTTCTTTATTTTTTAAGTAAGATAAAAAAGCTCCACATTGCTTAGCTAGAAATCTAGATATTTGTATAGTACAAGCCTATTCTGTAAAGGTTGAACAATACAAAACAATTTGTTATAAGCTTCCGGTACATGTTGGTTTACGTCCGGTTTTTGGCCAAACTTATTAAATCCATGGCTAAATAATTACTAGTCAAGTCCCAAAGTTTATGAGCATTGCTTAGTTTATGACAGCAAAATCAACCTGATAATTACTTTTGACGGAAAACGAATTCTGTACGCAACTGAAAAAGACCTGGAATGGAATGAATTAACGAACACATCTCCAGGTTTGACATTCATCTAGAAGAGATTAGAATGCCTAAATTGACAATATTGTGAAAATGAGCTAATTAAGTTTTCATAGATGCATGCAAAATCAGTTGTAAAGCTGAACATGCTACTTCACCACTGCAGGATTCCAAAATTATTTTACCTGGAATTTGAATGTTTTCTCATACACCATAGAAAAACTCTGTGGCAATAGGGTTTGATGAGGGTTAAAAGCCCTAAATCATATTTTTCTTATGCTCAAGAATTGGGCTTTTGTCTTAATTTGGGCATTATTACCCTAACTTGATCATAAATGTTCTGATAATTCGATAATTCATTCCAGAATCCCATGTCGATAGCCATATCTTTTTTCAGAGACTGATTGAAAGGCAAATCGATGGACTCGCTTGATGCTGATCTTGAACCTCAATGGAAGATCTAAAATATAAGCTCCACAGGATATTGACTCGAAAATTCTCGGAAAATTGAGTTTTCAGAATAATTTTCTATCACGTAAAACTCGAGTCAATGGCAATAAATTACTAAAATAGAATTTATAATGCCCCGCATGGTAAACAGCTTGATATTGACAGTATTGTGCATCTCGAACTATAAAGTCAACTTTACCATTCTAGCTTAGTGGGAGCCATTAGCCTTGACTTTAACATTAGCATTTTCAACCGAGGATATTAAAAATATTTTATCATTCAATCAAAATATTGAATGATTGATGCCCGAGAGGACGTAGATTGTTGAATATCAAGATTTGAATTCAAATAAGTTAGTTTGCATAAGAACCAGACAGAAATCTCTCTTTAGAACTCCACCATAAACTTAGCTAGAACTTATAGACTCTCTTCGGAATGACCGTCGAACGAGTGAAGCTTTCAAATTATAAACAATTTTCAATATTAATATCAAACTCATTTAAAATATTCAAAAAATATTTAAAAACAAACGGAAATAACTTACAAATTTCATTTTGATGAGGTATTTGATGACTGAACTGGGTATCCGTTTGGAAATAACGATATAACTGCAAGCGATTTAAGCCAAATTGCAGAGAAAGAAATCTATCACAAAGCGTAGCACTGTTTCACAGACAATGATTGCAATAGCAAATGATTACCACTATGACAACATTCACACTGATTTCTTTTTATAAATAAACTTAACAAAAAAATTATGATATTCAACAGATAGATAGAATAAGGATGAATGAGCACACAGTGAGAAAGGATACAAGTTGAAGAACGATGAGTTGCGTATACAAGAAGGAAAACGAAAAAAAAAAAAACCAAAATGATAATCACAGTTGTGACCGTTTTAAGCACTCGGCTGCATTTAAAGACAAGCGTAGAGCAAGAATAAAAAACAGAGAGAAAAAAATGAACAAAAAATTTTGGAAGCTTATATGTTCAATTTGTTAGGCAGTGGAACGCTGAATGAATTCAATTGAACTCGGCTCGGTTGGTTTTATATTAATCCGTGAAGCGCTCTCGGCATCAATCGTAGGGGTGCGCAAGCCTCACTCTCACTCTCGACTTCGCTGTCGTTCACTCGTTCTCTCGCAGGCAATCAACTCGAATCGACCGATCGACCCAGCTCTCGACTCTCTTGTCTAATACACAAACACCATAGCACCTTGGTGGCAAACAGAAAACTATTATTAACGAAAAACAAAAAAAATCCAAAGTCATAAGATACTACAGCAAATCTGAAAGCATAAGCTTCCGGGCGTGCAGTAAGCCAAACTTACAAATAATATTGTATGCATAGGCACACTAAGCAGCAAGCAACAAGCAGCAACTGTCTAACCGATATCGTCGGTGTGTTGTATAACAGGTAGACGGAATACAGCCGCACGAGCAGTACGCAATAATAAACAAAACATAGTGCACACACTTGAGTGTAGGTCCACGGGTTCGCTATAGACACTGCAGCATGCACTCGTGCAGCGAACCATCTCAAGGTGTTGGTGGTGAGTGTGGTAGTCGGTGAGAACCAACGTGATCTAGGAAAAGTCATTTCCACCAGCGATGTTTTTCATCTCATGCATAACTTGTGACTTCACCCAGTCCCGGAGCAACCAGTTCAGGTTGAAAGCGAAACTCGTCACACATGCGAGCACGAGTTCTTGTGCTCCCTGATCGTGAACGATCCTCAAGACGCACTTTTGCATATTTTTTGCTTTTCTCCAGATGTCAAGCACAGACGACCAGATGTTAACTTCTTGTTCTACCACCACCTTCCTGGTCTATGTATATCTGTACTGTGTTGCTTGTAAACCAGTTAGCGAACGCGACCATGAAATATGTAGTTGGGGTAGTGATATTCTTAGTTGTAATCAGACATAGTTGCAATGCGGGCAAACGGGATTTGGAGCAAGAATATATCTGGGATACCTTGGCGTATGAGTAACGCACTCGGGGGCAGATCTAAGTTTCCGGAAATGACGTGCGCCATATGAGCTCGAAGTATACTCTCTTTAATTGATTGAACCGAAGGACAGAACGTATGTATTTATACAGTTAACCGTTAGATAGTTCGAGCTCTAAACGTTTATAGACATTTATTTGCATTAATTCTAGATAAGGAATTTGTTATTTTAAGAACATACATACATACGTCTATGGAAGCATGGTTTTAGCAGACGATCTCGCTCAACTAGTTTGATAATTAAACGGTATCATGTATATTTTAACGGATCCTACTAGACACAAAAGAAGATGCAGAATAGCAAATGAAAGTGATAGTGATCACGTCTTCTCCCACTGGGTTCGGTATAAACAAGTGCATCTGACTTTTAGATGAGCCTAGGATATAAGATGTTTGCTGGTACCGAAGCAAATTTAATAACCCCTGATCAGCGTAAGAATACCCGACCTTGACTTTCTTCTGGTTTAATCTTTCCAAGCCATATCGTGTTTCTTATTTTGTGCAAGAAGTCCGAGACCTCAATTTAATTTAATTTTAGTGGGGGCATTATTGCGCTTAATTCAAGCTACATACCTAATTTAACTGGATTCCTCGTATATTACGAGGGTTACTGTTGAAAAATATATAGTTGTATAGGGTCGCGCAGTCAATTATACCTGAGAGGAGGAGGATATCCTTCTTCGTTCTTCCAGCGAGTTCAAGTTAATAAGTTTTAGGCGGTCTTGATAGGGAGGTAGGATCAGGGGATTGTCCCAGGGTAAGCTATGAAGAGCAAAACGAAGGAAACGACGTTGGATACTCTCGATTCTGGAAATATGTGTATGATCGTTACGTGACCACACTTGAGAGGCGTATACGAGAATAGGGCGAACAAAGGTTATGAAGAGAGACCGAGCGACGAAGGGATTGGAAAACTCTTTAGACCATCGTTTCACGAAACCGAGTGCAGAACTGGCCTTAAGAATTATATCGCTGATATGTGCAAGGAAATGGTAGCGCCAGATACGCCAAGATCACGGATCACCTGAACAGTAGAAAGGGGTTGATTATGGAGAAAGTAGAGACAAGGAGGAGGTTTGATACGTTTGCGAGAGACAGTAATAGATTGACACTTGGAAATTTTAAGGTCCTTGGAGCACCAGGTGGAAAAACTGTTGAGGTGCGATTGAATAAAGGGAGATTCATGTTCTGAGGAAATGATCTTGGAGATCTTAGTGTCGTCTGCATATAGTGAGATGTGGGAATGTTTGATAACCATTTCAATATCGTTAATGGTAAGGATAAAAAGAAGCGGACCTAAATGACTGCCTTGAAGGACACCGGAGGAAGCAGTGAAGGGGAAAATCTAAACGAACGCTGTAGTAGCCATTTTCCAGATAAGAGGATATCCACTTTAATAAGATGGGTTCAAAGCCAAGGGAAGACAGTTTGAAGAGTATTAACCTGAAATTTAATCAAAGGCCTTACTGAAGTCAGTTGAGATAGCATCGACTTCCTTGCAATTTTCTAAGGCTGAAAGGGTGAAGGATACGAAGAATTTGAGGAAGTTGTGTTGTCTGGGCGAGATGAAAGACTTGCATTGAAAACTTAAATTATCATACAAAATACTTTCGAAGATTTTGGGGTTATGTGACCGTTTTCTTCCGACCCTTTTTGGGTATAGGTGTTATAAAAGAGGTTTTCCATATCCGGGGGAATTCACCTTGAGAAAGGGATAGGCTGAAGATTTTTGAGAGAGGTAGAGAAAGGGAGGAAGAACTTTTTTTTTTAAATATGGCAGAGAAGCCTTCGGAGCCAGGAGTGCATTCATCGTTAAGTTGCTTTAATCTTTTTTCGATGATATCGGGGTCGACACTCCGAGGTGGTCCGAAGGAGAAGTTTAGTAATTAGTAGAAATAAGGATGAAAGATTGATTGAAAAAGGTGGCAAAAAGGTTGGTTATGGTATGAGGATGAGTTTGGGTAGCCATCAGATTTTCTTTTGTAGTTAACAAACTGAAATAAGGGCTTGGGATCATTTATAAGGTTGGTTGGCATCTCGACTAAGTAGTGTTGATAAAGAGAGTTATAAAATGCAGGGAAGTGCCGAAATAGTCATTTGGGGATTGAGTGGGAAGGGATTTTGTCTAGAGCTTGTTTCATTTGTTTCTCAAATAACTGAGCCTGGTATAATCATACCAAGGGGTGGAGGTGGAGGAGGTTTTGTGTCGAGAAAAGCGTACTTAAAGGGAGATGGAGTTAAATATTTCTTTGTAGAATATGGATATGGCATCATTTACGGTAAGGTTGTTGAAATTAAAAGCAGCACTATTGATATATTCATTGACTTGGCAGAAGTTGGCTTTATGGAAGCCGTGAGATATTTGAATAGTGGGGGGAGAGCTCTGTATAGGGGAGTTGTGAAAGAACGATATAAGAAGGGGGCGGTAGTTGTCGACGGTTGATAGGGACAGCGGACAAGCTGAAACTGAGGACTTAAAGGGGTCAGTTGTGAAAAGTTGAAGTCTAGTTGTAGTTGCCCATGTAATTTAAAATGCTGCTGACTTGGTTAAAAATTGAATCAGCTAGGCGATTTGAGAAGAGAGTTATCATTGCACCATATTGGCATTTCGTAGGTTTGCAAGGACGCAACTTTTTTTGTATTCTTTTTAAGAATTAATTGCTTGCCAAACACACCCTCCAACTCTCAGTTTTTGTATTTAATATATGTATATCCAATGTGTTGTTTCTTAAGAAGAGATGAACACATCGGAATAGGTTCCCAAGGGCATTTCTGGTAATCCAACAGGAATTCCTAGAAGTCCCTGGGTAAGTGACAAGCGCTCCAATTAAGCCAAAAATAGTCTCAAGTGACAGTTTGGCAATGGGACGGTAGTTGTTAATGTCACTCTTCGGTCCCTTTTTGTATATATGTGTTATAAAAGAGGTTTTCTATGTTAAAGGCGTTTTTTCACCTTTAAACAACTGCTTCAACGGCAGGCTAAAAACAGATGTTTGCATCGAATGAGCACTAGCGGTGCAAAATAGATTCATTACGAAAGGCAGAAAGTCGTGAGTTAAGCTAGGCCAACTATTAAAGTCAGCGATGAAGCCAAATATCCATGGGTTCAAGCTCATACTCTATTTGACAGGATCAGAACGGTTTTCTACGATAAGTTGTTCAAACAGAACGAACCCATACAATGAATGAGCTTGATTCGTGTATTGAAGAAAAAGCTGACGAAATACTCCGAAAGAGACAAAAAAAGCATGACAATCCCCCTCTGCAGGTCGCAAAACTTGTTCCGATTAAAGAATTACGGCCGTTGGGGAAGAAGCCTACTTGTTTTGGAGATTGCAGAAAATGGCTCGATTCGTGGATTGGACACATACAAGGTGGCGCAAAATTAACCACTCTATCGGAAGATGTTATAGTTCATAATGGCGTCGTACGTCAATCATATTTGTGAACTAGACAGCTGCAGTATACAAACAGACAAGCAATGGAGCGCTATACTCCGCTAGAGCGTGAAATAATTGTGTCGATTTTTTTATCAATAATCAGTCGGTGGTGTTAGCGTAGCGTGAATTTCGACGTCGATTTGCTTATCGTGTCGCGCCAACTGGGCAAACATTCCAGCGCTTAGCTGATCGACTCCAACAGACTGGAACCAAGGAAGACTATGCAGAGCGTGGCCGCCACCGGACTGGTCGTTCGGCCAAGAATATTGCGGCTGTGGCTGTCAACCAAGCGACGGGCCACGCACTTGGGCATCACCAAATGGACCTTACGGCGAATTTTAGTGAAAGACTTACACATGTTACCGTACAAAGTGCAAACAGTGCATCAGTTAATGCCTGCTGACCGACAGTCGCGTGTGAATTACTGTCAAGCCATCCTTAATCTCAACAACGGAGGGAAAGGTTTTGTGAGGAGTGATTGGGCTGTATTTTTTTAGGACGCGGGCTTATGCCAACAAGTTTCAAACAATCGGAGCCCTCAAGGATAATATTCGTCAGGAATGCCAACAGTTATCACCGGAAACCTTGCGGAAAGTCGTAGAAAATGCGATAAAACGGGTACAAATGTGTATCAACACTGGCGGCAGCCACTGGACAGATATCATCTTTTCTATTTAACAGGAAAAAATTGTAAAGATCCGAATAAAGATTTCCATCACTCGAATTATTTATTTTTTTTTATTCAGTAAAAAAGTAATTCAAAAACAAAATTGGATGATTAATTTTGCGTCATCTTTTATTATTGAAGAGGCGCTCTTCTGATATAGCATTTGTAATCTAAACAAAAGATGGGAAAAAAGTATATTTTAGCGAAAGATAATATTCTGAATAATATAGTTTTTCAAATTCATTTTAAATAAACAACTTTTTTGATAAAACAAAGCTACAAAATAATTCCAATTCCCAAAACTTACTTGGTGCCTCACAAAGAACGGGGGAGCCTGACTGAGAGGTTACCATGGATGTAACTTGCACCTTTGGATTTAATTTGGTCCCCTTTCGAATTCGATTAAACTTAGAAAATTGTGCAAATGACTTGTCCGCGTTTCTCGTTTAGAAACTACACAAAATCTGATTTTTAGGGATTGAATATAAGCTTTGCTCGGAGGTTCTCAAAAAGTATTGTAGAACGTATAGAACGTGCAATATTTAGTTCAATAAAAGTAATTTAAACTACATAATCTTGGTCTAAATTAAGAAACCTTTTGGGGATCACTAGAACTGATAGAAATAAATATTGTGACAGCAAATTTTAAAGAGATAATATAGTCGAAACCAAACTGAGTTCGAAATATAACTTTTTGAAATGTTGTGTTCTGTTAGTAACCTTAGAGCTTGTACAAATTTCTCTACACAAAAACTTTTATGTTTTTTTAAATAATGGTCTTAAGTAACTATCGTGTAATGCCCGGTATTATAAGACATTTTTTTGGACTTCAATTTAGGCTAGAATGCTTTGATTAGGGTAGAGTTATTCAACCTTCGCGCTTTGGCTTGATATACATAAAAAGAGACCCCCATCGGGCAGTAATTTACCTAGTGCTAGTGGTGAGTTAAAAGTTCTATTATTTATCGTTGTATGTATATTATTTTCTTCCGCAGTTCATCTTTTATTCAAAAATATTATACGAGACTAATTGTTATCCTGTTTTCATAAAAATATGCATTTTTTATTAAAGTCGCTAAAATGTCAAATATATCTTGTCTACCCTTGCGATATAAGAGAGATTTGCAACTTTAATGAAAACTTTTAAAATAGCATCATCACTACTGCTTAAAAAAGGTTAAGAACCGCGCGTTCAACAAACGACACGAAAGTGATGTCTAACACCATCCCGCGCCCCAAAATTAATTTAATTATACAACAAACTGGTATACGTGCAAGAGATCAGACATTTCAAGATAAAATTCAGTTGTCATCGGAAGTGCTACCAGTGAGCCAACAACCACATCGTTCCAAAGATCTTATTCATTCTTAATTACCCCATATGGGAATTCGTTGACATGTTTCGATTATTTTGAACTCACCTGAGCCTGTATACCAGGTCAACGTTCTGTCATTTTACGTGCACACAATTAGTGAACCAAATTAGTGATTCAGAGAGTGAGATATAAAAACCGTGGTGAAATGTCGTCGACATGACTATGTCATGTTTGCGAATTCATTATTCATTGTCATTGCCTGGAAGTTGTCATTACTGGGTGTTTGAAAGGTGCGTGTTGCACTCAAGGATTATATCTCAATTGACATTTGCGAATATATATTACGAATTCGCTGATTGTACCTACAGGCAATTAGCTGGGGTCATTTTATTATTTACTTTAAGGAAATGCTATATGCGGTGTACGGTGGACATGCACTAATTGACATTTTCCTTGCATTATTAGTTACTGGCTGTTAATTAGTAACCGGATAAGGTGCCTTATGGATTTAATACTCCTATTAAGGTATATTTAAAAGCTAGCATAGTATTTTAACAGTTTAAATTAATTATATTTAAAGAGATTATAAGGCAGAGAGATGCACCTTCAACTTCCCGACAGTTTGATTTTCGCTAATTGGCAATAAATGGAGCTTATATAGTAATACATTTTCTTTAGTCTAAATGTTGAGTAAACATCTATTTGATTTTGTATGAACTTGTACAGACAAATATTTATGAAACCTGAATCCGTTTTTCCCTAACTGCAAACATATTATGGGAGCATAACCCTTGGCCTAAACTCTAGACGAAAGATCCAAAAAAGGCATTTCATCTGCCTAAAACTAGCAAGGGCGTACAATAAGCCCAAAAACGCAGTGCACTCAACTCCTTGTAGTAAGAAAAAATAATATTAGACGACTTTTTTCAAAACTTCCCTTCGGCCACTTGGATAAGCCATGGAGTTGGAACAATTTTTGATGGGCCAGAGTTTAAGTAGCGTCAGTTTGAATATGATCTATGGTATAATGTCCCAGTGTTATTTAAAGGAAAAAATCTCTGGGAAAGGTGCACGTAGGTACAATGAAATCAAAAGCTAGTATGAATCCTCACTGGTATTTTTGAATCATGATGAGGCATAAGAAGGGCATACGGGCCCATTATAAAGGTTTTTTTTTAGAAATTTGATTTTTAAACTGGCAACATTGTTTTTACAGATTATCCAATTGATAGGTAGAAACTTGATTTCTAATTAGAACGTTTTGCCATTTTACGACAAATATGTTAAAGCCAGAACAACACATGCAAATTTTGCAAACGTATTTTGAAAATCTTGGTTCGGTTCGCCAAACTTATCGTGCGCTACGTCCATTTTGCGGTCGACATAATCGCCCATCTGAGCAAGTTATTGGGAACACGATGAATCGTTTTCGCACCATATACACTCTAGGGGATAACGCCCATCCTTTAAGACGGCAAACAGTGCGAAGAGAAGAAGTTATTGCCGTTGTGGAGTGCAGTGTTGAGGAGAATCGGAATGAGGCCATGCGCCATCGGGCATAGCTATTGGAACTATGCCCACCCATTTTGTGAAAGATATAAGATTATAAGCTTGTGCAAGTGTTGAAACCCCGTGACCATTATACGCGTCATAGGTTCAATGAATGGGCCAAAAACATGATTTAGCTTGATCCTCATTTTCAACGTAAAATGTTGTTCTCCGATAAGGCCCATTTTGGGTTAAATGGATATGTATGTATATAATCAAAATTGCCGAATTTGGAGTGGAGGGAACCCAGAAGCCTTTGTCGAGATGCTCTTACAATCATTAAACCCACTGTTTGGTGTGCTTTATAGACTGGTGAAATCATCGGTCCATAAGTCTTTAAGGACGATACCGGCCAGAATGTTACCGTCAATGGAGAGCGCTATTCAAACTTCTTCGTTTCTCAGTTGAGTGGTATTGATGTGATAGAGCTTTGGCTTCAACAAGATGCCGCAACATGCCACACCGCATGCCAGCCATCAATTTATTGCAGGAAACATTTGCTGAGCGCACAATTACGCGTAATGGGCCTGTGAACTGGCCTCCACGATCCTGTCTTCTCACACATTTAGATAATTTTCTTTGGGGATATGTGAAGTGTATGCCGATAAACGGTCTCATTGGACCGTTTAAAAGTCAATAGTCGCAGCGTTATTGCTGATATACGGCGCTAGTTGCTCGATAGAGATGTCGAAAATTGGACTTCACGATCGCACTTTATTCGAGCTAGTCGTGGCACGTGTAAGCATAAAATGGTATTTAGAACTAATGGCATAAAATTATCTATTTAACAAAACTAATATTATGGACATTAACAAAAGCTTAAAATATTTTATTTCATATTAAACTTGTATACCACTTAAAAAAACACTCTTTATTTTACTAAAATTCCTTTATGCGAAGGTGTCATGCACAGAACACAATGAAATACTTGGATTTAATAAAAAAAAGGTTTTTAAGACATTTTATTTTCATCTTTCAATAAAGAATCCTATAGAAAGAGCTGCGATTTGCAAATCCAGACTGATCTTTGAACGTTTTGACCTTAGGAGAGCATTCATTTCTACAGGACTTAGAAGCATAACGTTTTGATGATATTTTTTAGCCTCTAAAACTAGTTTCCTGATCGCGTGGGAACTATCCAAGGGAGAGCATCCATGAAAAAGAATACCTTCAAATTAAAGATAAGCTTATGAAACGACGAAACCTGTACGGGCTTTCAAGTAATACTCAGCGAAATAGGTAAGTTTAAGTTGGGATAGCGGAACATGGAAGGAACACAGTCATGACAAGAGGGCTTCGAGGAAGGTTGTCCACGGTCCTCTGGACGTTCGATTTACAAATAATAATAACTAGACCTGCTATTTAAGAACTATAAAAGGCTTGATACACCAAATTTTATAAGCAAAAATTAACTGGTTCCGCCAGATATGGAAATAAAGCTTTTCATTCCAGTTAAGATAATGTTTGCAACCATTTCAACAGCGTTCACTCTCTATTGCGAACCCAAGTGACCTTGTCTCAAAATTTGTCTCGAATTATATAGGTGAGCCCGAGCGTCTCGAGTTTAATAGATCGGTTTCACGACGAGATCGGGAGATCGGTCCGATAGCCATCCGACCGCATCGGTGCGTTTAATAGCTGAAGAGGACTCAGTCAATGGCGAATTTCAATTGTACAGCCTCTTCAAGGCAAAACCGAACGCTAGGTTAACATATGCTAGGATAGGTTAAGGTAGGCAAGAATACGAAAAAGAGGAATAAAAATAAAATCAACGAATAAAAGTATGAAAATCAAAATTATTAAAGAAAAAATCCGGCCATTTGGAGCTCGGAAGCCCAAAGCCTCGTTGACAACCCTTTGCCTTCTTGTCACGAGGGTCTTTCTTCTATGCTTCGCTGTTCTACTTCATCTCTTCTAAGTCCGTTCCCATACAGCGCGGCCTTCCCGACGGTCTTTTTCTCTCGGGTTTTCCACTCATTATTCTTTTGACTGTTCGTCCATTGTCCATTCGTTCTACGTGTCCTGCCCATCTTAGTTTTCGTGATTTTATTACTCGGACAATGCTCGGGGCTGAATAGAGTTCCTCGAATTCTTTATTGTGTATTTCTTTTTCTTTTCGTGTATGCTTTCGACCACCATTTTCAATGTTTTCAGTTAAGTCTGAGCAACATCTGGCCTAGCGGTGTCGTGACTTTTCTCGTATTGTGGCCATTGACCCTTCCATGCTCGTCTCAAACGCATTAGTTGTAGTCGGTTGTAGCATCATGTAATGATTTCAACTCATATCCCGCTGAACTGGCCTCATTTCTATCCATGGATGTTTACTATAGCGTCAATGTTGATGCATTTTGGATTTTCGTAATGAATCCACAAAAAAACCTATCCTTCTTGCCTCCAGAGCAGCAGCTAGCTCGCGAAAAAATGGCAATTCCATGGCACTCGGCTGAAACTTGTATGATAGACAATTTTCCTCCTTATTGTTCATTACCAAGGCTTTCAAACGATGGCTTGCATGCGTCAAACAAAAATGCCAGCTTCTGCAATGCCTCCAATTCTGAGTTTTCAAACTTTTTCACCGGTCTAGAATGCTTTTTGTCCTCCAAGTCGATATCACCACTTTTGTAGCATATTCTTTGACTAAAAGAAGCATCGGCGTAAAGTTCAACAATTATTCCACTCGCCTCGGCTCACTTTATTTTAAGAAATTAAGGCGAAACGCAAAACTTGTCGCATATAACGCTTACCTATTTGGTTCAAAAGCCGACATTTTCACGCACGAAAAAATGAATGACGCCGATGATGATGAATTGTTGACAGATGTCCAAGCTTACCATGCTTACCATGTACTGCTAGCGCCATCTTTTGGAAAACGGTGGACTCCCATTAATAGCAAAACTGATACTTCGATAGTGAACGTATCAGGGCGGGAGGTAAAGACAAAGTCCAGGGTGTTGGCGGTATGACGAGCAACATTAGGAATACGTGTCTGCTCATTCTCGAGTTGATTTAAGTGATTTAACTCGTTGAATGTCAAAATTAACCGTTATAAAGGTTCCAAAGCAAGGCGGCAAAAAATCATTAGTACAAAGTGTGGTTGTTGATACATTTTGGCGAAATTAAATTGATTACTTTGGTGGATGGCTTTATTGTGGTTGAATTTCGGGCACACATTGGCCTGCTTTTCTTTTGCTACTTCGGAAAGAAATATGGCTAAGAAGTTCTAAAAGCTGTCTAAGCTTTTCCTCAGTAGTGTGACGAAATGTTACAATAAAGTATTGGTTTCTTGAAATACCAGATTTCGTCATCTTACGAATCACACGTCGCATAATCACATTAAAAAGAACAACCTTCGACCTGGATCAGTAATTAATTCTCTGCTTAGCTCGAAGGTTAACACTAAGAAATCCCCTCAAAATCAAATTCCCTAAGTACACATGGATCTGCTACTAGAAAGTCCAACTCATAAACGCTTCTAAGTTATTCCCATGCTTCATATAAATTTTTTTGTAAACCACTTTCACTGATCAGAATGAAACAACAGCACAAAAATGCCCACAGCTGCCATGCTACATAATAGCATACGTACATACCCGTATGTGCATGAATCGGCCCTCAATCCGAGTAGGGTCGATGTAAATTAATTTAAGTAAAAATTGTTTGGAAGTTATTCAAGGGCGACAACTTGAAACGAATTTCTTTGACACTCACTAAGAGAGACAGGAACGAAAGGCCTCAAATATAAAAAAAAATTAATTTTTTTACTAAACCCCGACGCTATGACTAAAACAGAAAGAAGCTCTCATAGAACTATTTGTAAGGCTCGCTTCCTTCTTAATTATTTCCTGATTATCATTCGTACAGGCAAAGTAATTTGTCATAAATATTCTTCGGTTTCGTATTTTTCATCGCACTCGAATCATTTCCGGTTAATTACCGCTACAACCTAGCAGCCTCGGTCTCCTCCCAAATCAACAGCCAAGAACAAGTTCCCCACTCATGTCTCATATACGCAAAGCCGATGCTACTAAACTCAACACAAAGTTCTCGCGCTATTTCCTGTATCCTTCTTCCGCCCAATAAGTCAGTACATTTCAATTAAATTTACATGCGTCCATAAGCCAAAGTGTCTGAGTTGAAAAATGAGCTCAGGCTTCTCACAGTATGTATAGTAGCTTGGTAACTGTCTGCCGGTAGCTACGAATCATTTAATCATGTTCAATCCGAGCGTAGAGATTAAAACGTCGACACCGATCGATGACGCATGGCCTGGGGTACGATTTGAACAGCTTCTAGAGTCGAGGCGACGCACATGCGTCAATGGATCCAGACTGTGCGACTCGTATGGCGGACGACGATTTGCACTATACCCAAGCACACGAGTATCACTTCGAGTACACTTGGAGCTTGAAAGTGAATGGTTTTGCTTAAGTAGTTCAGTCGAGCAATAACGGTCACATTAAAATAAGATTGCGAATAATTCGTGTTTAAGGAAAGAGAAAAGTTGTTCTCCAACACTATGCCGATGAACTTGAAAACCGTAAACCGAACCTGTTGCCCCCCAATGAACAGCACTTGAACTTGAAGTGTGTGCCATTTCTTTAGGCTTATGTAAGCTAGCCTTTCGTGTACACATTTCGAATCACGAAATTGTAAGGCCCGATCGGGCGGACAATATGAAATGACAGTTTCCTGCCTTACTCGTCATCATCATCGTCGCTAATTGGATTTTAACATTCCCAATTAGCCACGATGCTCAAGCCTCCTGATTGCTTAGCTTCGACTGCACTTGGATGCAGCTTATGCGTCACCGCAGCGATGTAATATAATTGAGTTGACATTTGAGGCATGACTGGTGCGCTGCTGGGTTCCCTACAGCACAGGTTCGATGCTTGACTTTGAACTTGATCTATGCACGTACGTATGCTATGCGGGTATTCGTATTCAATTAAATGAGACATACCTACCTAGCTGCTTACGTTTCTGATTATTATTCCATAAAATAACAGTTATTAGCTTAACTTTGCTAGCCTTGGGCAATGTCGGGTTTCAACTTTTTGTGAATGTAACGTTTGTAATTGTAGACACTTTGAATAAATGCTGAAAGATAAATGCCCGGAGATGACTATTCCGAATGGCTACTCACATAATTGTCGTGCATTTGAGTAATGGTCTGGTCGTGAGGGGATGGATCATTGGTGCTTTGCCATAAACATACAAGCTACGAAGCATTGACTTTCAGGAAGTGATTAGGTTTTGAATTATTTCAATTGTTTTTCTGTTTACCTTACAAGTAGTGAGTTGGAATGCGCTTACATGTGCCAAAGCATGTTGTTAACCTTTTCAGTAGCACTGATTGACGGTAATTTGAAAGGTTACCATAATTACTCTTCAGGGGTAGATTCAATTTGTAATGCTGTATTAAAGTGGGTTTGATAAATGTCGTATGTGCAATTATTCCAACACCTGGGCCTTATATCGAAAGCCCTAGCATAAATATCAATAATTCAGGGTTTGTACGTGTCATGTGATCGTTTAGTGTTGCGCCAGATTAAGTGCATTCGGCCATTGCAGCCAAGGATAGATGTAGTAGGTAAGATAAAAGTTAGGGTGAGTTTCTTCAATCCTTTATCTCTGTGCATTTGTCGGGCTATAATATGGTAATCAGTGACACACCTTTCAAGTCTTCATATGGTTAATATAGTTTCTTAAGCAGGCCATTCAGAAGTAGGTGAAAACGTTTTTCGTTGGGCAGGTAGGTAGATTAGTAAATGTGATGGACTAAACTCCCCTATCAGCTTTATGATGTGCTGTTTTGACAGCGCAGAACCTTGTGTGCATAAGGGTTACAGACATACTGGATAGGAGTCAGTAGAATTTATGTTAACTAACTTCTTCGCATAACTTTCATTAGAGTTCCGAGCCGAACCAAGTTTCCACGTCTCCGACTGGCTACGGCCCAGTAGGTCCCTTAGTATTAGTAGTATCTGCCTCTAAAATATTTTCATAAAATCTCTTTATAGACTCATCGTTTTGGGTTTGTTCTAACTTGGCTAAGTTTTTCTAAGACCGACGCGATTCGCCAACCTTTAACTAATCTCATATGGCTAATTGTAAAACGTTTTGATGAGAATTGCCTTAAAAACTTAAATTTAGCTACGGACGGATTCCGCTAACCGCTAACTTCTGATGCTAAAAAGTTTGTTCTTTGCTTAGTTACCGTCAAAGTTACTCTTTTTGGGGACACACATGACAATAGTAGTCCCTTGACTGGCGATAAATACTGTTGTATTGTATATAACGAGGTTTGTGAATGTGTGACTTAAGCAGGAAGCAAGTTTGTTATATCCTGAGGAGCTCCGCCATAAGCTACTAGTAGGTGATCGCGATGCTTTTAATTTTTCTGAGAAAATGCTTGCGCCAACTCCGCAATCCATTTTAGATTACTGAGCAGTAGCCTATTATTACACCTCGACTTCTCAATTCTTCTACCTAGTTCGGGCTTAACCCTGGCTTCAACCAACAAGCCTTCCCAGCCGGCATGATTTTTAGCTGCTTCCAGTGCGATATGGTCAGTTGGCTGAGGACCCTTTATTTCGTCGTCCTTCGTGTTCAGAATCGAAGACTTCGGAGCAATGGTGACCATTCATTTTACATAACCCAGTTATATTATAAGCCTATACAGTTCTCGAATATATCTTCCCGTCCATTCCCCGTCGAGACAAACCAGTCCAAAGACATAGAATTACTCTCTCGAATCAGCTAAGAGTCTTTTCGTCCATTCTTGTTAATTTTTAAGGCTCTACGCTCTAGGGTTGAGATGATCAAAGCTTCTAAAGAATTACCTAGATTTTCGGGACAGGGCTCTACCTTTCACTTGCCTTTTGAACCTAAGAAGGAACGGTTAGCTTAAGTTATTCTGTTTCTGTTCTCTCAGCTAGTTCGATGGCGCTTGTTACCAGTGAGCCAAAGAAGACTTCTTAAAAGTAATGGTCGAAATAATGTTTTGGCCAAGACGTCGGCCTTGGTTGATTTTGACCTCATTTACCCTTAATCACTTTTTAGCTGTTTCTGCTTCAGTGCTCTCAAATGTTTCATTGACATCACCCGCAAAATATTTTTAAGAATGATATTGAAGAACTCACACGCCAATAACGAACACCATTTCTGCAATATTACCCTTCTCTCTCCCTCCTTTTTCTTATTCAGAAGCACCTGGTTCTTTCTTTTTTTCGGTTTAACGAGCTCATAAGTAGCGCTCTTCTATTGATGCAGCGTGGTCACGTTTAATATGTATTTCTCCTCTCATTAATTCAAAGGTTTGATGACTATTTAAGTACGTCTTCATTGCTATTCTAAGATTTATGCAGATTGCATCGAGTCTTAAGGGAGACATGAGGGTTTAACAAGGTAATCCAGAATGCTGGAAAAGTGCTTAGCGACAATATTTATCTAATCAATTTGAATGATTTACGAGTGATGAGTGAATCTGATTTTTTTAATGGAATCTTGTGCTGGAGGCTAAGCAATTAGGTCCCTTCTCAAGATCTTAAACCCGATTACTGATGTGGTTCTTTGTAGAAGGCCTTCTAAGTTGATGTTAGGTATGAAGGTAAGGATTATTACCTTATCGTGTCTTTACCTGACCACGGTACAGAGGAAAAAAGAAAGTCGAATGAATGTTGGGCAGGCATCTCCAGTTGGGCAATGCTGTGTTTCTATTGGGAATAAGCTACCAGTGTAAATCCATAAGCCGTTTAGATTCAATGGCCCCTACCTGCAATACCTTATTTTCTAGCTAAGGTCAATTTGTCGGTCGCAACTTGTCGCTAAGATCGCAATTTGATCAAGAGTCTCCAGCTAAGCTTGGCCACTACTAGAGAGTGAAAGTGATTAACAGTTAAATTCGCGAAGAATAAAACCCGATAGCTGCGTCTCTGCCCTGGACAGCAGCATATCAGAGTTCTTGGCCTAGAACCTAACCCAATCCAGACCGTGGTTTGACTTATCACCGAAAGAAACTTATTAGAATATTAAAATATTAAGATAATCGATTATATTCTGGACTTGTCTAGCCTGACCAGAATATTTTTCATTACCAATAGCTGCTTAATTCTGACTTCAAAGGAAGACGTTTATATCCTCTCTATAGGAGTCTTAATGGAATTTGTGGCAACCAGTTAGATAAGGGTAGATTGTTCTATAATAATAAAAACGACTACCCGTTTCGGTATGACCTAGATAGAGGAAACAAATTTTTTTGTAGAACCCACCTTGTTCTTGTAATTGTGAAAACAATGTTGCTTGAATAACTGAAACGTCCACTTAGCCCTTATACTGTTTCTGCTCAGATTCAGGTAAATATTATTATTACTGTAGAGTGAAAATTTGGCAAGGTGCAGAGATTCGTAAATCCCTCTGTTTTTGAGCATGGTTAGTATCCACATGAGCAGTGGAACAATTACTTACTTAACTACTTATCAGCCCGGTGGCATATGGATGGTGTGAGCCTGAGCTTAAGCTGCCTTCCATCTTTGACGGTCCCGGGCGAGCTGCTTCCAGTTATCAAGACCAAGGTATCTTGCGTCTTTAAATTGGAGGTTCGATTTTCTCTCCTTCTCGAACCTGGAGACTTGGATTCGAATACCCTTTTAGCTGGAGTGTTAGTATCCATTCACTAAATTTGGCCTAGCCAATGTATTCAGCGGATCTTTGCTTTCCAGACTACGTCCATATCTTTGTACAGCGCATAGAGTTCGAGGTTGTGTCTTCACCTATACTCGCCTTAATCGCAGGTAGGACCGAATATCCACCGCAGAAATTTTCTTTCGAAAGAGCCCATAGTCAACTCTGCCGTCCAGCTTATTATACAGCTTTCGACTCCATAGAACAAAACTGGCAGTATGAGGGTTTAGTAGAGCATGATTTTGGTCCTGCGTGTGAGGAGTTTAGCCCTCAGTTATTTGGCAGACTGTAATAACAACAGCTGTCAAGGATAATTCTCCATCAGATTCCCACAATGTCTTTGTGGAATTCACATCGGATCAATTACTTCCCTATGAATATAATTTCTTGAAAAATGATAATCTGCTGAAAACGTGATTACCAGATCACGTTTATCCAACATTCACCAGATTTTACTACTAGGAAACATATTATGTACAGAATAATCCTATCACGACAGCCTCTCCGGTTATGACGATATTCCAGAGACAATGAAAAAAATGAAGAAAAAAACTTACTCTAAGAAAACCAAGACATCTACGTAAAAGCATTATCATTCCGTTCTTGCCATTGAGAACAAAGATGTAGGTAACTGAAGAAATGCCTGAATATATTCCGGTTGGTTTCATCATCCCAAAAATGGCAAATTGAGGAAGAGGTCTGTACAGCAACATTGGCATTGAGTAAATGAACCGTGCAGCTTCAGCTCGAAGAGTGGAAAATATATCGTATTTAAGCAAAAGGGCGTGCCAGGCTGAAGAAATTTAGGAAAGACTGAAAGGCGTTCTAGAGAAGAAGATCTACGAACTGCCAATAAGAAAGCAATCCTTGGGATTTAACTAAACATCCAATGCTATGCTGAGTTGTCTTCTACCGACATCTAAGGCATGTGCACTTTTTCCCTCATACTGCAAGGCAGTCTCTTATGATATAAAGAAACCTCAACCACTAATTCGTCGAATCTCCGGTGCATAAGTCTCCTTCAGGCCAAAGGCAAGATTTTCATTTATAGCTCTGTTTAATTAGGTTAAAGATAATGTAATCATCTCGGTTAACCATGTCGGTTTCAAGGTATGACATAACACCATTCCCGCTGCAACGAAACTAATTCTCGACAATCGATGAAATGAAAGCGAATATCAGTTGATAGGGGCTTGTCTAGTCGATTTTGAAAAAGCTTTCGACACGCTATAGTTGGATTGATACTTTAACAAAATTAACCAAATTAGATACGTACGAGTAGACTAGATGTGATAATTGACCAGGAGTTCGTGGTCAAATATGACAATGTTAAGATACGACCTTACGTTTCGCTCAATCATTCCGTGACGTACGTTAATGAGTTAGTGGCCCTAATTTTCTATAATGAAGTACCTTCGAAGAACTAATGAGATGTTGCAAATGAAATTGGAAATGATTCTGTGCAGGACCTTATATAACAGCTCTTTTGGGTCAGCTCAATATGGCTGGATTATCGATCGATATTGGAAAAAGCATGCAAAATGATGTTAGCTAAGAAGTGTATCTTAATCGGGTCAAGGACGGAATCAGTTTGTCGTTTACTGTATGTATGGAGACGATCCAGCTACCAAAATATACTTTTCAACATCCGTAGATTTATACCTGTAATATATGATTGGAAAAAAACATGCCAGGTAAATGCCATTTAAGCATCGTCTACCCAGTGTTTAGGAAAAGAAAGTCATGTAAGTGCGTCAATTAGGTCTCCTCCCGCCACCTGATAGCTTGCGATCAGTGAAAATCGAAAAAGAGATCAATTATTCATATCCTTGGAAAAGGTTCACAAATTTCAAGTCGAGGGACATGACCTTTCGTCGACCTTAGAGCCGCATATGACAGTATCTAAAGAGCTGTCCATCATCAACCTAAACATTCCATATTAAAAAAGAATTCAGGTAGGTTCATGTGATTCAAGACTGCATAATTTCTTGTGTTATCTTATAGTGTATTTATTACTTTTAAGGCATTTTTTGTCCTCAAACTTGTGTGCACATAGTCAACAATTTTAGATATTCAGCTTTTTTTTTTTATAGGTTTTGTGCAGGCTCAAGAGTGTACGCTCTTATAGAGTGTATGCAGATGGTTTGTGTCGGAGATATTCGTTCACCACTCTCCGGGGGAGTTGTCCTAGATAGGATTTTTTTGAGAGATTCCACTGAATTTGTCGCGTTGGTTGTAGTTCACAGTAGCTCTTTTGTTCCCATGTCATTAAGGTGTTGTAATTCAAATTCACACAGAATATGAATTTTGAAGTGATCTTATACTGCGAGTGTTATGCCTTGTCAGCAATTTTTATCATCTCTCATTCACAACTGATGTTGTTGCACAATTTTTCCGTATACGAATTGTCCTTGGCTATGGACAGACTTAAACTACAGACCTTCTGCTCAACAGTAGATCTCTATAAAATTTTGCGGCAAAACAAGAACTAAGTGCTCCATTTAGCGAGCCCACTCTGAGCAAAACAAAACTATATGTTATACTAGCTCTCCACAGATTGGTACAAGATGGGTCAAAATGAATCACCCTATCGGAAGATGTTATAATTTTTGCAAATGGCAAATCTCTTGCGTTAATCATATTTGACACTTGTGAACTACACAGCTGCAGATAACATACAGATAAGCAATGGAGTGCTCTGCAAGAGCGTGGAATAATTCTGTCGATTTTTTTGATCAATAATTAATCGGTCGGCGGTCGATTTTCTAATCGTGTCGCACCAACTGGTCAAATGTTCCCACAGAAGACTATGCAGAACATTACCGACTGTTGAGCCGAAGGTCTCTAGTTCAAGTCTATCCATAGCCCCGAACAATTAATACATATACAGAAAAATTGTACAACAACATCAGTTGTGAATGAGAGATGATAAAAAAATGCTGACAAAGGCATAACTTCAAAATTCATACTTTGTGTGTGCGTTTCCAATATAACATCTTAATAGCATGGAACAGAAATGTTACTGAGAACTGCAACCAACGCGGCAAATTCAATCGAATCTTTCGAATCCCATCTAGGACAACCACCCCCGTAAGGTAGTGAACGAAGATCTTCGACACAAACCATCTGTACCCCGACCAGGTTGTGTGACAAACACCATAAGAGCGTACATTCTTGAACCTGCACGAGTTATAAAAAAAAAACAAAAAAAACATCAGACATCGAATTTTGGTGAAATACTTCCACATATTCCCGTACAAAGTGCAAACAGCGCATCAGTTAATGCCTCCTGACCGTCAGTCGCGTATGAATTACTGTCAAGGCATCCTTAATCTCAACAACAAAGAGGACGATATTGTGTCGAAAATCATCATGAGCGATGAGGCCCATTTCCATTTGAGCGGTTCCGTCAATAATCAAAATCTTCATTTCTGGGGCAGTGAACATCCGCGTGTGATGTATGAAGAGCCATTACATCCACCCAAAACCATTGTGTGATGGGGCGTTCACGCGGGAGGAGGTGTCATGGGCCATATTTTTTTGAGGACGCCATCGGCAATACGGTCACTGTTACTGGCGAACGTTACATGGTCATGATAAACAACTTCTTATTTCCAGAATTGAATGAGCGGGTTTGGTGCCTCGTGCAGGGACGGGTTAAGAATATCCCTGCAGCGATACCTATCGCTTGTCGTAAAAGGCGACTAAACAAAGGTAAACAAAAATCACATCTAGGCAATTTAGAAAACACCAAGGTGAGCCTAGGGACACATATACCACCATTAAACTGCCCCACAAGTGTGCATGCAAATCAGTGGGTTGACACGACTGGAGATCATCGGTGTTGTAAGAGTAAGATCAATCAAAAAAAAAAAAAAAATCTGGAGCATGCCCGTGTCAAGAGACGAAATGGCGAAACACCGGTAATCGGGCACGTTTCTTGGACGTTAAAACAAAATCCTACAAGATGTTTTACTATGGATTGGAACAAGGAAAAAACGGAATCGTCATCATCCTTGCGGCAGAGTTACTTGGCAACGTCTTAACCATTTCAAAGTTCAGTGACCGTTTGATGGCTTTCAAATTGGTGATGCATGGTGAGGTGTGGAACATCGTAAGCGCATATGCCCCACAAGTAGGATGCGAACAAAAAGAAAAAGATGCATTCTGGCCAGATTTCCACAACCTTGTCAAAATCATCCCAAAGGAAGAGCTTTTGTTTGTTGGGGGAGATTTAAACGGACATGTCGGGAAGACAAGCGAAGACTATGAAGACTACTACGGAGGGCTGGGATACGGCACCAGGAACTCTTCAGGTGAAGATATCCTAAACATGTGCAAGTCGTACGGTCTTATAGTGCTAAATACTATGTTCGTCAAACAAAGCCGGCACCTGATCACTTATAGCAGCGGTGGAAATGAAACTCAAATAGACCATCATTTGGTATCCAGTTTCATGAAGCCACGAGCTAAAGATTGCAAAGTGATCCTGGGAGACGCGATCGCCCCTCAACACCGTCTCCTCCTGACTGAATTTTTTTATGGATGCGAGAAAGAAGTCAAAGCAGCAAACGAAGGTGTCTGAGAGAATCAAGTGGTATAAGCTGGATAAAGGAAAAGGCGAAGCTTTTATTACCAACATGGAAAACTACCATTATCGATGAGGTCGGTAATGAGGAGTGCAGAGCACAAGACATGTGGGATTCCCTACAACAATCTGGGGAAAGCCAAATCACTGCTCGGAACATCTAAAGGCCCCTGCCAACACGAAAAAGAAACCTGGTGGTGGACAGACGAAGCCAAAGCAGTGATACACGAAAGGAAAATGGCTTTCCAAGCTTGGTCAAAGTGCTCTTCTACTAATAGAGAGGAAAAAGCTCGCCGTGAAAAGGTATATATGTACATAGATGTTGCAAAGGTATCGCGAAGAAAAAATGCGCCGAATTCAAAGCGAAAAGCATGGAAGGCCTCTATCAGGAGTTGGAAGAAATATCGTCTTCCGCGTCTGACAGGAACCAGGCTACCCAGGAGCTTCGACAAAACAATTTGAACAAAGGAGCAAATATCTTTAAGATAGCCGCCCAGAGAAGAAGAAATGCTCAGGAGATTCGTTTCCCAAAGTTTATTAACAATGCCAACTCCTTGTGGAAGACGAAAAGATTCTCCACAGATGGCGACAGTATTGCGAGGAACTTCTGAACGAACAGTTTCCCCGAGTGTACTTTCCAAGAGCCGCCCCGAATCATGCCGAAATACCCGACATCACAGTCGATGAAGTTCGGTACGCGGTTAAAAACTCCAAGAAAAGAAAAGCTGTTGGGCCGGACGGGATTCCCTCTGAGTTCTGGAAAAAGATGGGAGACATCGGGTCTAGATGGCTCATGGTTCTTATCTCCAAACTTATGAGAGGCGACACTATGCCTAATCAATGGAGGGAAAGCTATCTTCTTCCATTGCACAAAGGAAAAGGTGATACGCGAAATTGTTCTGTCAAGCTGATGTCGCACACCATGAAGATCGTTGAACGGGTATTAGATAGCCGACTGCGGAAAATAATACGACTATCTGATGACCAGTGCGGGTTTGTCTCGGGTAAATCAACAACAGATGCAATCCAAAGTATAAGGATCATGATGGAAAAGCATCGTGATTCTTCAAAGGACTTGCATATGGTGTTGGTTGATTTCGTGAAGGCCTTTGACCGGCAACCAAGAGATCTTTTATGGGTAGCGCTAAGACAAAAAGGAGTTCCAGAAACCTACGTGCGAGTGATTATGGACATGTACGAGAGGGCAACGACAAGAGTAAGATGCCCCGCAGGAGTCACCGAAGAGTTCGCAATCAAAGTCGGTGTACACCAAGGGAGCGTCCTCAGCCCACTGCTTTTTATAGCAGTCCTTGATTGCTTGCTTGAAGGAAAAGTGACGGACCCCAATGTGCACCAGCTATTCTTTGCTGACGATGGGGCCGTTATAAGTGATGATCAGGCGTCCCTACAACGAGCACTTGATGTGTGGGTGGACATTTTTGAGGGACACGGGTATCGTATTAGTTCAAAGAAGACAGAGTATCTGTGCTGCCCGTTCTCTGACTCTCATCAGCCTATTCCAGACATTTACTTGAATGGAAGAGTGCTTCCCAAGTGTGAAAAGTTTAAATATCTGGGAGATATGATGTGGATGAAGTGACGGGAAAACTCCGCCATCTTCTGTGATCGAAAAATGCCCCCTAAGCTGAGAGGAAGGCTCTACACTTCAGTTGTACGTCCGGCGCTCACATACGGTTCACAATGCTGGACAGTGCACAAAAAGTATGAGAGCAAATTAACGGCAGCTGAGATGAAGATGCTTCGCATGACAGCGGGAGTAACAAAGCGTGACAGAATTAGAAGTTCAAAGATCCGAGGAAGCCTCCACGTAAAAGAAACCATCACAAGAAATATAGAGCGCGACCGACTCAGTTGGTATTGCCATGTTCAAAGGAGAGATCCTTTGAACCCCGTCCAAAAGGCGTTATCAATCAACATTCCAATTTCAACACGCAAAAAAGGCAGGCCGAAAAACAATTGGTGCAAACAAATGCAAAAACACCAGCATTTGATTGGCCTCAGCGATGAAGTAATTCCAAACCGGGAAGTCTGCCGCTACTTTCTGAGGTCAAACCGGCGGACCCCACAAGCGGACCAGTAGGAATGCAGTTAAGTGGGAAGGTTATGGTCCTACACTTCTGACCATAACAACGCCGGAAAAAGGAAAAGAAGAAGATAGCCTACCTTTAGAGTCAATACCGGGAATGATGGATGTTAGTTATCTTAATGAAATAGATTTCCTATCTGATGCCTCAATTCATCACCAGTACTTTAGTTCATAAAGCAATCATAAAACCTATCTATTGTCTTCATCAAGGTATATAAAGATGCACATCACCTACGTATGTCTTCCTGTCAGACCTGCACTCTAGAGCTCGAAAAAAGCTTATGAAATATCCAATACTCTTGCAAGGTTCCTCCTCGTGATAGACGTTCATTATCATTTAGACAAAGCATATCATCAGAGAGCAGTACTATCCACTGCCCAATCAGCCTTTTTATGTTGTATCATATGTCAAAAAGAGCTCATCCATTCCCATTCTCACAAGATGTTTCAAAACCTCATGCTAGACCAATGGTCTACCTATTCAATCGTTTCCCCTATAACTCAGTCGGTTCCATCCGATTGTATTCGGAAACCAATCTTCACGACCATTCGTTGCAGTCCATTTTCATTTAATCAAAACAATGAGATACTTACAAAATGCAGTAACCCTCGCGTGGTCGAGAGCGTGGTCAAATGCCATTCATGGCTGAACCAAGCACTCGAGCCACACTTTGTATCTTTTCTCTAATTCAACACTTTTGTATCGCAAAATAATCATAATTGATTACAATCTAGGTGCCATTGGCGCTTGCCTAAGGTCACTGGATCCGTGCACATACAAGTAAACATGCGACGCGGTGGACATGTACGTGGAACATACATGCTGCGGCTTTCCAACTGATATTTACCGAGCTAAAACCAAACAGATGTTGAATGAGTGATCTAAGAGCTTATAAGTGGCGTGCATACGTGACCACCTTGCTACTAGTTTTTCTTTTTTTTTTTTCTGTTTTCTGTTATTGCTGTTGTCGTTCTTGGCAAGGCTTTAAGCTGCCTCACTGTAAAGTATCGTATCAAAGCGTTTTTTCTTTGATATAAACTTTAATTGCCGGGAGTGGATTATTATTTAGTTTACAGTGCCTGATTGTAGTGTTTTGCAATCAATATGTGAGGGATTCTGGCGCGGGGGCTGGTATGCATTGTTTCATGCATATGTTGCACGACTGTGGACAGATTTTGATGGACGAGATCTTGAGTAACATCCCACGCTATCGGAATGCGGTCTTTGGCATTGAAATTGACAATTGACTGCGTTGGACGGCAGCCAAACTTTTCGATATGATGATATGCGGTTGGACTACGAATTCCTCGTCAGTCTATGGTCAGAAATGGTGATTTGTTTGGCTTTTTATGGTTGATCGCTGGTGTGGCAGTAAGTACTACTGAGAAGGCAATGTGTGATCGGTCTGCTGATTATCTACGCCTGGTATTGCACAAAACGGCATGAAAAAAGTGAATCAGTCTTCCAATACGAAGCGCAGCGGTACATGACGTGTGAAACTCATAGTTCGTAGAGCTTTTATTGCAGGTGTGAGTAGTCGGATTAGTTTCACTTTCACGTGCTGCACCGCATACGGTGAATCTTTAGGAAATTAACTTTGACCCGGTATCGCCTCTCATCGAATCCAAGTTGATTTCAAGCAGGAAATACGGAACCATTAAAAATACCTTTACATCAATTGGCCACATGAATGCGACCTAAATGAAACCGTTAATCATATCTGACTCGGCCGTAGTAGATGAAATCGGCATCTCCGAATCTCCAGTATCACACATTCCCTGCGAGCTTTCTTCGCCCTAGGTATCTGAAACGTAATGAATTTCTCCAAACAGAGACTTGTTGATAGTCATTTATCTTCTCGCCTCAATTCCAATTGTAACTGCTCTGCAACCATCCTCGTAGTATACATACTTCCTCTTTCATTAAGACCGTGGAAGAAAAATGCCATCAACGAAACAACGGCGCCATTTTGCCATCAGTAACGCCAAACAATTTTAAGTAGATATTAGGGTGTCCCTTATATGGGTGAATTTTTTTTTTTTTTTGGATATCGAAATGCATACCCCTTAATTCTTTTTAAACTACCCAGACTTACTCAAATACAAAAAAATTTATCTTCCTATGTCAACATTAACCCATGCCGACAGGGCCGTGAAGATTTTGAAAAACGCTGTCTTTAACCCTTTTCGTTATGTATCTAAATCAAATGAAATATTTATATTTTATAAAAATAATAATAAAAAAGAAAGTTAGAAAATAGGTACTTATTTATTAAAAGAACATACAAAGGGTCTCTTTTTTACAGTCTGGATACAGATTTCTATGCTCTTGCACACAAAAATTGTTTTTGTTCTTCCTTTGCAGTGATCAAACCATGAAAATCTTGCATAAGTTTTACAGCTCTTTCAGCTGTATCATTCACTGCCCTTAAAGAAAGAACCCTTCTTTTTGCCTGCAAATAGGCCACATAGTTTTCCCACGTAGAAACGGGTTTCTTCAAGAAGTTTTCATCAATTTTTAAACGAGAAAATAAATTTGTGCTCTTGGAAGACACAAAATCATTTAATGATTTTCTTGCAACAATAGACAAGACAGTATTATTATCAGTTTATTAAAAACGGTGTAAAACTCCCACTTACCATACAAAAAATCAGACATATCTTCTTTCGATGGAATGTATGTCTTCCCAGAATCATACAAACTCTCTCTTTGTAAGTTCACTACAATATTTCCCTTGGTTTGTTCATAAACTTCATCATCGAAGAGTGATAAAACAGTAATTTCTTCTGACAAGTACCAAAGATGTTGACTAAACTTGCTCAGGGCTGCTTTGGATATCTCTTTGTCAACAGTTTCATATTCGTTAAGCCTCTTTAATGAGCGCAAATCTTGATTTGGTGCCTTCACCGCCAGACTACATCCAAGCCATGATTTCACATATATAACTGCAATGAATAAACAAACGTCTTGAAGTGCTCGTTTATCCTTAGCGTTAATTTTAAACTGAGATTGCAACAAACATATTTTCAAAGAGTAAATAGCTCGAGCCATCCACCTTGCTTGATGCATATGCTACAACATGAATTTTGGCTTGAAGTATATACGGCAAACACCCCGTCCACCTCGATTGACCTTTTTATTTCAATTTTGCAAAACCACATAGGATCCTCAACATCAATCAGAAATTACTCTAAAAAAATATATCTCAAACCTTGGATGAATAAATGCTTACTAAAGCAGATTAACAAAAAGAACAAGTTTAGTATCAAACTAAAAAAACATCCACATAACAAAAAACTGAAAAAGTATTATCTTAAACTTTGCCATAATGTAAATAAAAATATCGAACTGACTCGAGAAAAATATTACGAGAATTTACTTGAAAATTCGAAGGGTAATAATAAAGAGGAATGGAAAGTAATTGATAGCATATTAGGAAAAACCAAGAAGCCTAATACAATAGAATCTGTGGTCGTTAATAATGTTCCCATTACAGATCAGAACTGCATTTCAAATACATTTAACGAATATTTCACTAATGTATCTGAAATATTGAATCCCTTAACAGATTGCAATACTGAATGTAATTGCCTTAATCAAGCTAAATTGGGAAATGATCACCATCAACCAAACAGTTTTGTTTTCAGTAATTTCTCTTCCTTTGAAACATACAAAACAATAATGTCATTGAAAAATAAAAACTCGTGCACTTCAGATGGTATCTCAAGTAAGCTACTGAAAAAAATAGCTTTTTATGTCTCAGGTGTCTTGTGCTTCATATTTAATTCAAGTGTTGAACAGGGAAACTTCCCACATCAATTCAAATGTGCTGAAGTAATACCACTTTTTAAAAAAGGGGATAAAAAAAATATCACAAACTATAGACCTATATCTATTCTCCCAACACTTTCAAAAGTTTTCGAGAAACTCATGACAAAAAGAATTATTTCTGTTTTGAACAAAAACAATTATTTTAGCCAAAAACAATTCGGTTTCCGTCCAGGCAAGTCAACTGAAGATGCAATTCTCAGGCTATGCATTCAGCTTTACGGCAGTCTAAATAACCACAAATCAACAATAGCCCTCTTTATCGATATGACCAAAGCATTTGACTTAGTTGATCATGATCTTTTATTAACTAAACTATTTAATGCAGGTTTTAGAGGCATAGTTTTTCAATGGCTAAAATCATATTTGAAAGGTAGAGTACAAAAAGTAATTGTTAATGGCACACACAGTGAAGCTAGAATCTTAAAAAATGGTGTACCTCAAGGATCCGTACTCGGCCCTCTGTTCTTCTCAGTGTACATAAATTCGTTCTTTGAGCTTCCTCTTAACGGTCTTTCAACGGCCTTTGCTGACGATATTGCTCTAACGTATGAATCTTACTCTGATCTTCACTGTGTCACACAAATTCAAGAAGATTTCCAAATTGTAAGACATTGGTTTTTTGCACAAAAATTAATTGTTAGTGAAAAGACTAGACTGATGAATTTTAAAATATCTGACCACCAACTCTTCGACTATAACTTATTCTTTCATGACCCTAACTGCAAGCAATTTAGCTTTCCAGTACATGAATGTGGCAAACAAAATTTCCTTGACACTAATCGCTGTCCAAATTCTTGTGTTAAAATTGAATCAGAAAACAAATTTAAGTAATTAGGTATTACAATCGACTCTAAATTGAATTGGAAAGACCATATATACAATCTCAAAACTTACCTGATGCTTATTACGCGCAAAATGTATCTATTAAAACAATTCTGCTCCAAAAGTGTTTTGACTTTGGTATACTATGGTCTTGCGCACTCAAAACTCCAATACGGATTATCTGGCTGGGGTGGTTCTTACTCAACTATATCTAGACCTTTATTGATTGCACAAAAACACCTTATTCGTATAATTAGCAACAAAAGTCGTTATACAGAAAGTTGGCCTTTATACAAACAATTACGAATACTACCCTTAAAACATCTATATATTTGTAAAGTATTAAGGGAATTTTTCAAACAAAGTGGTAATATTCCCAGTAGAAATTCTCAATTATACAACCTTCTTATAAACAACATGCACCTTTTCGCTGAACCATCTTCTCATAAATCTCATTTCTCTAATTTTTACACTGCAAAAGCACCCAAGATATTCAACAAACTGCCTCTATCTATCAGAAGTACAAAAAATATCAACTCATTTCTGAAAAAAGTAAAAGAGTGGCTCTTTACACAAGACTTAAAAGAAATCGAAAACTATCTGTAGTTCAAAACAAAATAATTTAAACTTAAACCATTGTTGTTATATTCTTTGTCCAGATTGTCACCCCACTTCAATATCTGTAGCTCATAAAATGCATATTGTAAAGCATCATTCAACGCTAACGATAAAGTTAAGAATGATTACTATTAATTATTTGTTTTTTTATTTTTCTCACTTTCAAAGCAACCCAAAATTTATCTATGTAAAATTGTAAAATGTGTAAAAAAATGAAAAAATGAATGAATAGATTAAATCTAATCTAATCTAATCTAATCTAAAAAAAAAGGTCTTATTTAAATTTTTTTCTCATTATCTCCTCCTAAGAAAATAATAGATAGTTCAATCAGTTCCCGATAATCGTCACGTACAATGGATTTTTTCAGCTCTTGATTATAAAATGTCAACAATTCTTCTATCACTGTATTACAAAAATGTTGTGTGATGATGTCGGTGTATTTTCAATAGCAACAGGATTAATAGTTTTCCAGTTGTCTCTAAACTTTTTGAACATCGGGATATCAGGGCTACTTGTGATTTGGTGGATTTTTGTTTCGAATACACATTTTAAAACCAGTTCGTAAACGTGATGGCGGCAAGCAAAGAGTAATAATTCCCTGTCTAGCTTTTGTTCCAAAAGTACACAAGCTCCTTTCAATCGCCCTGTATTAGATGCAGTTGTGTCAGCACATTATTTGTACTTTGTCCTCGAGGTTCCAGTCATAAAGTGCGTTTAACACAGTTTTAGCTTGATCTTGACGGGAAGAGCTCTCCAGTTTGGGCACAGCCAAAAGTTGTTCCTTTTCTCCAAATGAAATAAGAATTGGCAGGCGTTCTTCTTTAGAACTTTTTACGTCCAGTCCAGGTAATAATTTCCCGTCCCAGTGAACGGTCACCGTTTCAGGCAAATTATTCTGAAAATCTGATTTTATAAATTCCGCTCTATCTTTTCTACTCTGTGTGCGAATTCGTTGAATAGACGATTTATTTATCGGGAAATCATCACGGCTAAGATCTAGTGCTTCTACTACAGCCTGAAGTATATAGACAGAATCCCTTATGCTTAATTGACATCTACATACATATCTAAAGCCGCAACTAACTTAGGAGTGATGAAGTCTTTCCTTCCTCTTTTTCTAGTAGTTCCAGAACTTACCGTCTGAGATGTCGATGGCAAGGGTTCTTCAAAGCTTTCATCAAAGCTGGTAGGTTAATCGGGATGTCCTTGCGTTTCAATAAAATCTTGTGGAGTTAGAGATGACGATAAACTCTCGGAACACATTTGCTCATGTCTTTTTTTCTCTTCTTTGAATTTTCTCTGTCTTGCTCTTTCTTCTTTCTCGGCTAACTTTTTATCTACACCGGCTAAACATCCTGGACGTTCTCTTTGTTTTTGTAAAAAGATTTTATCTTCTTCTATTTTCATCCAATCCAAAGCCTCTGTTGCTGCTCGTAAGTAAAGTACCGTCGCCAATTCTTTGCAAAAGTTCCATCAATACGCTAATATCAATTTCATGATCCTTTGTTCTCGTTTCCTATGCATCAACACCATCAATTGTAGACCAAAGCCAAGGAATACACTCCACGCATCAACATTGTCATCATTCGAACACGAATAGCGGTGGTTGCGACCGAAATTTAGCAAACTTTGCACGTGTTCATCCTACATTAAATGTCGCTCCCAAATGGTGGTGGTTGCGATCGAAAAACGAGAGTTCCTGATACACAGGAGGAACTTACCAAGGACAGTCCATTGTAAATCGTCCATTAACTCAATAAAATTATTTGTATTTAAAGTTTCGCCTTTTCTTTTTTTGCATAATATTTGGCTAAAAAGCTAGTCGATTCATACGGTCCTTCGAGCCGGATTTTTAATCAGTGTTTTTCCAATTTAAGTTATTTCAATTTCGAACTCGCAATTATCAGTATTACAACGCAGTTAATCAGTATTGTTCCGTTTAAAATCATTTCAAATCCGAATTCACAAGTAAACATTGTGCTAAATTAGTGCTTTATAATGGCAACAAATAAAAATAGTGACCAGGCGTGTGAAACAGAATTGAAAGCGCTTCGATTGCAACGTGCCGTTATTCTCGGACAGCAAACCAAAGCAAAAAACTCTCTAGCTACCAATTTGCATTGCCTGAATCGCTTCCAGGTCGAGACAAAATTGCAGATGCTCGAGACGCAGTACATTAACTTCGAGAAAGTTCAATCCCAAATTGAACGTTTGGACGAACATGAAGTTACAAGCGGTAAGAGGGATTCTTTCGAGGAGAATTATTACACCTTACGGTCAGATATGCTTCAACACTTGGACATCGTTTCAACACCAAACCTGTTAAATAGCACACTCGCACCCAATAACACCACGTCTTCGCATAAATCTCGCATCAACTTACAGAAGCTAACACTTCCATCATTTTCGGGAGCATACACAAAATGAATGGACTTTTCAGATATGTTCAATTCTCTCATTCATGACAACAAAGAGCTCACCAACATCGAAAAATTCCAGTACCTTCGATCTTGTCTCCATGGAGACGCGGCCAGAGTTATTGAATCCCTGGAATGCACTAGTCAAAACTACGAAACGGCATTAGAACTTTTAAAATCCAGATTCGATAACAAACGATTTCTATTCCAGGCACACATTCAAGCAATTTTCCAACTGCATTCCATCGCAAAACCAACTGTGGAAGCTATTCGATGTATGATCGATACAATTAACGTCCATCTCAGAGCTCTGAATTCAATAGGAACAACAGAGCAAATTGCTGATGGATTCTTGCTGCATCTGATCTTATCAAAGTTTGACAACGAATCACAAGTCAAATGGGAAGATGAAGTAGCAGCTGCACAAGATCGAAAGGCGCTTAGTAAATCAACACAAAATCTGGATTCCACCTCTATCAGCAACAGTGGCGAATTTGAATTCCCAACTTGGACCGAACTGTGCACTTTCATGGAAAGGCGTTGCAAAACTCTGAACATCATCGAAGCTAAATCGCGCCCAACCTTGGCTCATTCTTCACACTCGCATAAATCGCACCAAAGATCACACCATTTACCTCAGCCTAAACAATTGTACAATGCAACTCTACTAACTACCGAGTTACCTACAACCTCATCATGTGTTTTTTTTTTTGTGGCCAATCATCACACAATCCATTTAGTTGTCAGAAATTCATAAAGTTGTCGGCAATGGATCGCTTCAAGCTCACCAAGGAGTTGAAATTGTGCTTAAATTGCTTGAGAGGACGCCATACTGTACAGAATTGTGCTTCCATAAATAAATGCCAAAAATGCGGTGGTACTCATCACACACTGCTTCATCGTGAACGCATTGGACCTGCTACTGATCAAGTTACAGGATCGTCGAACACCAGAAAGCAGGAGGCCGAACAACTTCCAGGTAAACCATATAATATTCCTCTGTCAAACACCACTTCGTTACAGGCAAGCCACCATCACTCAAGATGATGAATATATTCTTCTTGGAACTGCACTGCTTAGCCTGTCCAGTAACGGAGGCGCTTCTATAATTGCCCGAACACTTCTTGATTCATGTTCCCAATTGAATTTCATCACGGAACATGTCGCACAACACCTTAAACTTAAACGCAGTCGGACATACGTTGACATCTTTTGTCGTTGGCACCTTTGCATGCCACCGAGCACAAATATGTGTCAAATCATTACACACTGGATACAAGGTACATCTTAGTGTTATTATCCTTCCAGAAATTACTTCGATCCAGCCAAGTCGGCGCATAACCATCAAACATTGGAAGATTCCCTCTAACATTAAATTATCCGACCCTCGATTTAATCAACCTGGTCCTGTTGACTGTCTTCTCGGCGCAGGAATTTATTTTGATCTTCTGCAAGTAGGACAAATTAAACTCGGAGAAAATCTTCCAAGCTTACAAAAAACATCTCTCGGATGGATTGTTAGCGGCAGCATAAAAAATAATCATGAAAGAAATCTCGCATCGTTATCAGGTCGCATACCAAAGGGACAAATTTCGCCTAGTATCAACTACATTTGCTTCACTACTACCACCGCTCCTTCCGTAGAGGAACTCCTACAACAGTTTTGGACCATCGAAGAAAATCATGCACCAATGAAGAAATTCTCGATAGAAGAAGAGGAATGTGAAACATTCTTCAATTCCACCACAACACGCTGCCCACTCACCAACAAATTCATTTCGTGAAAATCGCACGTCGCTCGGGAGTTCATATGACATTACAAAAAGGCGGTTGAACAAAAAATATATCGTTCTCCATCATTACAGAAAGATTATTGCCACATTATCGACGAGTACGCACGCCTAGATCATATGTGCAAATTAAATACAACAAAGGCGATTCATGAAGAAGTAAACTAGATTCCTCACCATTGTGTGTTGAAGCCCTGTAGCTCAACCACCAAATTGCGCGTCGTCTTCGACGCATCATGCAAAACATCATCAGGCAAATCATTAAATGACATTCTGAAGGTTGGTCCAACTCTTCAAGACGACATCTTTACCATCCTTGTTCGTTTTCGCACCCATCGCTTCGTGATAATGGCCGACATAACGCAAATGTATCGACAGATACTGGTAAGTCCTAAGGACACTAACACACAATGCATTTTGTGGCGTAACTACAAAACAAAGGCAATCGAGAGCTACATGCTGAAGACGGTCACATACGGTACAAGCTGTGCTCCATATTTGGCAGTGAGATGTCTTCGATTGCTAGCAGAAAAGGGCTCTCAGCAATTTCCCCACCAATGATAAAGGTCCCACCATCATAAAGGACATTCCGGAACAAGACAGGGAATCATTCATAATGCTAGGGGACAACGAAATCATCAAGGCTCTTGGAATGGGATGGGATCCCAAGGAAGATACATTTTGCTTCAGCTACATCGAGTCTCCAAATGGCAAATCAAACAAACGTAGTATCCTTTCGCAAATATCGCAATTCTACGATCCACTGGGGTTAATGAATCCCATCATCGTGAAGGCAAAAATCTTCATGCAGACACTATGGAAACTCAAACTCCATTGGGATGAGAGTCTTCCAGAACATCTTCATATACAATGGCTGGAATACAAGGATCATCTTAAGGACATCAACCAGATCAAAATTCCTCGGTATGTATCAAAATATAATGCTAACGCACAAATCCATGGTTTTTCAGATGCCAGTACCAAGGCTTATGGGGCATGCGTATACCTCAGAACGACAAACGAAAATGGAGAAGTTTCATCGCACTTGATTTGCGCAAAATCGAGAGTAGCACCAATTGCAGACACAACAATTCCCAGACTCGAACTCTGTGCAGCGCTCCTGCTAGTGGAACTACTTGACAGAGTCACAAGCATGTGTAAACAACAACAAATACAAACCTTCTGCTGGACAGACTCAACGATCGTCCTAGCCTGGCTGGCATCTGAACCATGTCGATGGACAACATTCGTGAGCAACCGAGTGTCAAAGATTCAGAATTCTAATCATATCATATGGAATCACGTACCAACATCAGACAATCCCGCGGACTTGGTTTCTCGCGGAGTAGTCCCCCACGAACTCATTGGCAACAAGTTTTGGTTTCAAGGTCCAAACTTTTTGCTTCGATCCGAAACAGAACGGCCCAAACGCCAAAGGACGAATACGATGGGTAATTCACCGTTGCTTGATCTGTTTTTGCAACAAACCAATTCTAGGATGGAGCTCATCGCAACCCAACATTCGCATAAACGATATGGTTATTTTAAAGGAAAAGAATACACCACCACTGAAATGGCCATTGGGGCGAATCATCAACACATATGAAGGGGATAATGGCTTTGTGCGTGTAGTTGACGTGAAGACACCAAACGGGATCTACAACCGAGCCATTACCAAATTGTGTCCATTACCACTCGATTCGTAAAACCAAGCAGGCAATGTAAAGGTGTTGAAAACAAAAGTTTTCAAGGCGGGCAGTATGTTGCTGCTTGTAAGTAAAGTACCGTCGCCAATTCTTTGCAAAAGTTCCATCAATACGCTAATATCAATTTCATGATCCCGTGTTCTCGTTTCCTATGCATCAACACCATCAATTGTAGACCAAAGCCAAGGATCAACATTGTCATCATTCGAACACGAATAGCGGTGGTTGCGACCGAAATTTAGCAAACTTTGCACGTCTTCATCCTACATTGAATGTCGCTCCCAAATGGTGGTGGTTGCGATCGAAAAACGAGAGTTCCTGATACACAGGAGGAACTTACCAAGGACAGTCCATTGTAAATCGTCCATTAACTCAATAAAATTATTTGTATTTGAAGTTTCGCCTTTTCTTTTTTTTGCATAATATTCGGCTAAAAAGCTAGTTGATTCAACCTCCTCACGGCGCTTGTAAACATCTTGTGTTTTTTTTTGAATTTTTTTGTAACTCTCTCCAAGCATGGTAAAGATTCACAAGTTTCTTTACACAGTTAGGCATAGCTCTGATAGGGATTCTAGCTTTTTCCCAGAATATAATACACTCTCGAACGACAAGATTTGCGCTTTCATTAACAGTCAATTTAACTTCGCGAATGTTAAAAAAGAGGACTGCAAGAACTTGACGGTTAGACGGTAACTTTGCTCCAGTTATTTGATGGTTCACGTCACCAACTAAAGAAAAGAAAAAACTGTTTACATCCATACATACATCTTCAGTCATAAATATAAGTAATAAAATGAATTTAATTTTTGTATATTAAAAAGTAAATATCCAATAAAAACAAATGACAAATACGACGAGTACGCGGCGCTGCTTCACCGTAACTTGTATGAACATGATTCGATGCAAGTCGGCACGGGTTATCGTTCTCCAAATGAGGTAAAAGTTTATTTTCGAGTGTTTTAGGAACAAATGAACAAAACTAAGGCGTATGCGTTAAAAAATAAAAACTTTGAAAAATAAGGGACACCCTAGTAGATATACTCTAGTAGTACATACATTCGGTGTCAAAAAAAAAACACCTTATCTAGGCATCTTAAGCGTTGGACCCGTCTAGGTATAGAGCCACAAAGTTTCTGGATTTCCTTTGTTGTTATGTCTTTCAATTCTCTTTCATGGTTGTCCTGAGCTCTTCAATTATTTAAGGTGCCTTGTTGCGTACTTTCTGACCCCAACTGTCTATTATCTTAAGCGATGTTGCGATGATTGGACGTTAACAACTTTAGTATTTTACAATATTAACCAATTTATCAACTACTTTATTGATTTTTTTAAGTTTTAGTACTTTACAATATGATGCTGTCTCGACGGTGTCCGCAACAGAAGTGTTCACCAAAAATAATCTCGGTGTGGTATGTCATCTGGCTCCATTGCGAGGCTCGCATCTTCGTTCAAAAGCGATGATAATGATTGCTGACATTGGGTGCGTTCACGCTTCCTACAAATTATTTTTTCGATATAACATTAGCCTTGGGAAAATTCCTACATCAACACAATCCAAAATATTAATTGTCCAACTATCGCCCCAGTGTAACGTTTAAAATATAATATTTTTTCACCCAACCAACATTGGTTCCTAAAAGGAACCATCAAGTCATCAATCCTCGTGATGGAAAAGAAGCAGAGACGTTCTTACCACACTTCAGCAGGGCCTTCGACAAAATTCCGCATCAAAATATATAATTTGCTGCTCTTGGCCTTAGTAAGTAAGAAATATAGTTAACTTAGAGTGCCTCTACAGGGCCAGCAAGACATAAGCAATTGAGCTATGTTTAAATTAGATTCAATTTAGATTTGTCTAGAAAGTAACTAATATATAGACTAAGAGTAATAAGCAATTGAAACCCACAAACAAATTCGATGGATGGTAATGACATTGGAAGAATTCATTAAAGGGTTAACGAAAACGGAAGTTCGCAAGGACGAATTATGTCGATTCCAAGAGTATGAAAAAATACTTATGCCTTTCACAACGGTGATAACGGATCAATTTCCGCTATTATAGGGAACCAACCATTCACTTTGTGGGTAAGCAACTGGTTGATATTAAAGTCCAACAAGGCTGTGGTGCATTTCGTCTATCTACTACGAATTCCAAAATTAATTGCCAGAAATAACCGGCATTTCGTTAAACATTCTCGTCAATGCTTGCCGAATCTAGAATGAAGCCTCGTTTGATTGCGCCAAGTATAAGGGGCTACATCTCTTTCATTCGCTTTTTCATGCGAGTGACATCATTTGCGAACGAGCTGATAGGTGCGTGTCAGTGTGGTTTTACACCTGGGAAAGGCATACAAAACCTTTTGTTCAGGAAGAGCTTGTCGTATAATCTCTTTTAACTATGGAATAAATACATTAGGGATAACACAAGTCATTAAAAGAAGCTTCAGCTCTGGGCTATCATAGTGTAAGGAAAAGGATTTATTTCAAGACCCTGCAGCTGAAAATATATTCGGTCATATAAAGGGTGATTTTTTTGCTGTTTGGTTTTTCAATTTTTAATTTTTAACAGCTGACGCATGATTTGTGACATGTGTTGAAGTTAAGTATAGTTACTGAGGATTGCCATTTCATTATGAAAAGGCTTAATTCCAAAAAGCCACAGTGACCAAATTTCGCACCAATTTCACACTATTGGACATTAAGCCGGTTGATAGAAGAGACGGAGATTTCGAACATTGCGAGGGTTAGTGTTGATAGAGACAGAGTTATAGAGGGTCGCGCAGTCAATGGTACCTGAAAGGAATCGGTGAATGAAAAGAATGTCAGATACAATTCTTCTTTCCTCCAACGTGTTCAGGTTGATTTAGTTTAAGGCGGGCTTGGTAGGGTGGTAAAATCAAAGGATTGTACCAGGGGAGACCTGGAAGAGCAAAACGTAGGAACCGGCGTTGAATACTCTCGATTCTAAAAATATGGGTTTGTTGGTAAGGAGAATACAATTGAGAGGCGTATTCAAGAAGGGGCCGGGCAAAGGTTATGTAGAGAGATCGGGTAATGTAAGGGCTGGAAAATTCTTGAGACCATCGCATCACGAAACCGAGTGCAGAATTACCTTTAAGGATTATCTCATTGATACAATGCGAGTATACCAAGATCGCGAATAGCGTGAACGGTGGGAATGGGTTTATTATTAATGAAGTAGAGACGAGGAGGAGATTTGATTCCTTTACGTGAAAAGGTGATTGATTGGTATTTGGAAATGCTAAGCTGCAAGCAATTTTTAAAACACCAGATGGAATAAGGGAAGAGTCATGACTGGAGGAAATGGTCTTGAAGAATTTGGTGTGGTCGGCATTTAGTGAGATGTGGGAATGTTTGATCATCATTTCCATATCGTTTATGGCAAGAACGAAAAGAAGTGGACCTAAGTGGCTGCCTTGAGGGACGCCGGAAGAAGCTATAAAAGGGTTAGAGAAGACACATTTTCCTGGTAAGAAGATATCCACTTCAAAGGAATGGGGTCGAACCCTTGGCTTGGCTTCGACCCCATTCCTAACAGCAGACCTTATATGTTGTATGCCGTTCCTCTCGCAAAATTGCTCAAACATCCCCGAAGTGAAGGCTGTTTCTCGGTCGGTGACTACCCTTCGTGGTAGCCCCAAATAAGCCACTTCGTTCAGGACTGCGAGAACGCCTCTGCTATTGGCCGTCTTGACGGCTCGTAGGACAGTACACTTGGTGAATTTATCCACCAAGACCAAAACGTACCTGGTTCCGCCCTTGCCTTTTGTGAATGGTCCGAGGTGGTCCAAGTGCACCGCGTAGAATGGTAGCGGGACGCGATCGATGCTGTGCAGCTCCCCTTCGACTCTGCCTTCTCTCCTCTTCGCGCATGGGCACTCGACGCAGGATTGGATGTAGCTTCTTGTAAATCCCTCATCTTCGGGAACCAAAATGTCTGCTTCATCATGTCCATCGTCTTCTCGTCGGCAAAGTCTCCTGCCTCATCGTGGCACAGCTTAAGGATTTTCCACCGAATTCACTTTGGGACGACCTGCGGAATAAGCGCCACCCTCGTACCACGTAATCTTTTTGCAGTCGCTTTCTCTCCTGTGGCATCTCGCTGCCGGCCCCTCGTTCACACTCCCGTTGCTCGGTCTCGCTTCGTACTGGCGTGGTTGCCCTCTGCCCGTTGCTCTTTAGCCCCTCACCCAGCGAACCCTGTTGAGAACGTCGTTGACCGACGTCGGCCTTAGCGCTCGGATGCTTCCTGGCATTCCGCATCCGCTATCCCCTGGATGATATACTTGACCAGAGTGCTATCCGTGCAAATATATATTCCTCCGTGTCCTCACCGGGGCGTTGCCTTCTTTCCCGCAGCCTATCATGAATATCTGCGTCGTCGTCCGCCACCGGGGAGTTATGGCATAGTCCTGAGAATAGTTCTCCTAAGGACTTGATCGTTGTGCCACGGCTCTACTACTTTGCTGCTCCCACCAATCTAATAGTCGCGGCCACGAGCACCAGAGTATATGTGTCGGGGGCAGCATCTTTCCCTTCTCACCGCATCATCCTCAGGTGTATATCGGTGTGTCTGCCCATTCAACCCGACTCTGTTGCCAACACCTTCCTTTTCAGCCAGACCACTGCTAGCCACCCCTGCCCTTGCTGTCGTGAGATCGGCGACCATCTCCCTCAACCGTTGTAACTCGGCGCGTAGCAGAACGAGGATTGGGCTTCAGCCCCACCCCTCGCGCTCACCAGTTTGTCGACTGACTGTCGAGACGTTGATGGGCTAGCAACTGGTATGTCCTTCGTCACACTCACTGGCGGCAGTTGCTGATCCAACGGAAGCAATTCTTCCTCTTTCGCTGCCCGGGCATTCGTCATCGGGTTAAGTAACCGAGCCAGCAGCTTCTCCTTCGTCCCATACGTAAACATCCCGCACTTTTTTAGCACCTCCTGGAGCTCATCACGGGTCATGGTTCCGTACTCAGCTTCCATCTGCTCACGGGCAGTGTTTGAATGCACGGCTGATCGGTGTTCTAACTACAACAATGGTGATCTTAAGAGACTTGCTTGATTCGTGAAATCTGCATTCGTACCTTAACTGCCACATGATAATGATCCGAGTCAGCATTGGCTTCTCAGAACGATCGGGCATGAATTTGAAAACTTTGACGGTTGGCCAGCTTCCTGTTCTCGGCATCGCAGCCACCACCATCTACCGGCAAATTTCGTACTACACAATCTAACAAGCAACCAAATGAAATTTGACATTTACTCACCGACAGTTTCTGCCAGGTTCTAGAAAAAATTGCACAGCGATTTGTTTTCTGCCAAAAACTAACAATTTTTGACATAAATCCACATCTGGTTCTAAAATTCTGTGAAATATTATTTGCATAAAAATAAAAATACCAAAAAGCTTCACTAAGTCAATAGCATACAATCAAATTATAATTAAAATGCTTCAGTGTTATAACCGCGGTTGTGGTAAAACCTACGATCCCGACGACAACAATGACGGTAAGGTTAGCTCTAGATCCGATTGTTGCTTTTATTTTAGATTTCCTCTCACTTTAGATTCATGCTGCCATCATCCGGGTGCTCCCTTCTTCCACGATGCCTATAAAGGCTGGTCGTGTTGTAACAAAAAAAGTGTTGACTTCACAGAATTTCTGAATACCAAAGGTTGCACGCTGTCGAAGCACTCGAACGTGAAGCCACCTGAACCGGAGAAGCCCGATAAATCCGTGGATGTTCCAGTTCAACAAGAAATCCGGCCACCTATCCAAAAGGAAGTAATGGAACGACCTGATTTCAATGCGCCTCTGACACAAATTGCTCCGACCGTAGCTCCGACGCTCAAGGAAGCTATTGACACGCTGAAAGTAGCGGCGCCAAGCTCTGTCGATGAGAGCACCTTGAAACCAGGGTAGGTCCACATATAGTCCTTGCCGTTGCGAGACTTCAAAGTTAGTTTCGTCTTAGGGAGGTTCCAATAGGCACATCATGCAAGAATCGCGGCTGTAACCACTCGTACTCAGAGTCCATCACGGACTTTGACGAATGTCAATATCATCCGGGCGTCCCGATCTTCCACGAAGGAATGAAATACTGGTCATGTTGCCAGAAGAAAACCACTGACTTCTCCGCGTTCATGGCCCAGGCCGGGTGTACCAGAGGCAATCACAAATGGTTCAAGGATAATGACGACAAAATGGTTATAAATTGCCGCTACGACTGGCATCAGACTGCAACCACCGTCACTGTCGCCATTTACGCTAAAATGTACCACTATGGAAAGAGCACAGTGAAAGTCAACCCGATCCGCCTGAAAGTCTCGCTCGTTTTCCCCGACCAGAACGACGCAGAATTCAACCTGGACCTTGAACTAAGAGGAGTAAGTTACACGAAGGACTGCAGATCCGCCAGGCAGTTTATCACTTGTCTCTCTTTTAGGTCATCAAAGTGGAAGCGACGTCGGTTCAGATGTACGGTACCAAAGTAGAGATCGTCATGACAAAAGCCGAACCGGGTTCCTGGGCAAAATTGGATTTTCCCCAAACAAAATCGGCAGCGGAAACGTTGAAAACAGCAAATAAGCTAGACAAACTAAAAGTAAGCAGCGGTTCCGAGTCGGACACGGACTTGGACGACGTTGAACCTGTCTGCTCGAACGTCAGACTCGCAGATATATCCTAAATAAATGGCACAAGCTGAACTTATTAGCGTGGTTATTGCGTTTTTATTTAAATCTACAAAACAATGTAAGGCCTATGATTAGTGGAGGTTGTTGCAGGTGTCCTCAGTCATCTTTCCCAGGCACGTAGTCTTCATCGTCTTCGTCCGATTCATCGCCCAGATCCAAGTCACCAATGTTTTGAAAGAGTGCTTCATCGATCTTAACACTCTCGATGGGATCGCCAGCCTCAAGGAGAAACTTGATATCTGACTCGTTCAACGTGTTGTCACAGAGGAAGAGTTCTTTTCCAGTGAGCTTGCGGGAGTCGGTCAAGTTCTTCTCCCGCTTTGCAGCTACGCCTGTGCTTTCTTCGAATTCAAACTTCCATTTCATGAATGTCTCCACGGTGACACGGGTTCCTTCAAATTTCTTGCGTTCGGCCTCTTCGGTTTCTTTCAATTGTTTAACGCGCTCGTTCTCTTGTAGCTTTTTGTGCTCGTCCCATCGTTCGTTCAACCATTCCTGTGCGCTACTGACCAAAGAGAAAACCATTTCCATCCCCAAGTTCTCCTCAATCGTTTTGGCTATATGGTCGAGCAGTAGCTTTTCGTGTGAGCCCTCGAAATTGACTGTGTCTTCGATCTCGACGATTGGGCCTTCGTCGGGATATCTAGGCGTATAAGTGAACACAAGCTGACATGACAGACCGTTTTCTTCTTCAGCCGAAAAATCTTCGGTCGCGATGGGAATCTTGAATTTGTGGAAAGGCTCAGACTCGAGGACTGCGAAAATGAGAAGAATTAGAAAACAAATGAAATATGTTACCCAGCAGCTGACACTTACTCTCCATGTCCCCGCAATATATCGAGTCCAACGCCTCGATTTCGTTTGACTGATCTTCTTTATAGTTTCTGCTCATCCTGAAGCAAGTAATGTTATTAAGACGTATTTGGTTGGAAATGCAACTTCAGAGGATAATAAATGATTGTTGGCCGAATCGCAGTATTTGCAGGTTATGTTTAGAATGTCATCAAAACATTGACAGCTTGAACAGAGGGATGTCAAGTCGACAATTCGCAAAGTTCTGTTCGAAAGATGAATAAGAGAACTTATTTCGATGAAATTTGTTTTTATCTACATAAAACCAATAGGATACCTGCATTCATTGAGTTTGCTATATTTTCCACGCAACACCTACTTTTCCTTTTTATGTTCGGGCTCTTTGGCTTTTTTTTGCGTAACGTGCGTTTGCATTTAAATGATGATTCCAAGATTTTGGAATTTGAACTTAAGACGTCGGATAACTCAAACCCCTGCCTCTTGCCTAGAAATTAAAGCAAACTAATTGGTAACCTAATCATTAACCTTTAACCTTTAAATAGACATAAATGAATGAAGGAACGAACAAACAAAGCAAATAAGTTGATCGTGTCGGCTTTGATCTCTGTCCCACAAACCAAGCTGACACACAGCCCCCACGCGGCCTCTCCTGGATAGCTGGCCTGGCATCCGTCGGTAGATGAACCAATGTGTGCAGTGAACCCAGCCCTCCAGGTTGGGGGTTGTGCTTAGGGTTGACATCCCTATCACGGAGTACAAATATTGTTACGAAGCAACAACAAGCCTCGGATACGGACGGACACAATGTTGATGACTCATATAAACGAAACGATCTGCGAGTCTGCTCATGGAATGTGCGGTACCTTAACAGACCAGGTACAAACAAACAAGTGAAAAAAGCCCTCGACTGCTAAAAAGCAGATATAGCCGCACTCCAAGAAGTGCGATGCGGTGGACCAGGCAAAAAAGGATAAAAGTACACTCAATGTCCCAGTTATGACACCAAAATTGTACTAGGGGATTTTAAAGCAAAAATGGGCAAAGACGACATACACAACGCAACTTCCGACAACGGATTCAGGCTAATTGACTTCCTAGCAGGGCGTAACCTGCTTGTAGTAAGCACACGATTCCCACATCTCAACATACACAAAGGAACCTGGCGGTCACCAGATCAGTCGACCATAACCAGATTGATCACGTTGCGATCGACGCCAGATACTCCAGTATCCTAGATGTACGAACCTTCCGAGGAGCCAACATCGACTCGGAACACTACTTCGTTGTAACCAAGATACGAATGAGGATATCAAGGATGCCACGGATAAGAGAAAGACAACAATAGTTTGACCACAGAATAAATAGTATACAGAAGTCGCATCTCGGCCTGCGATGATTTTTCACTTTAAGGTGCGGGCGGAAGCAACGAGAGAGCAAGCATGATCAGAGAGTAACAACCAGAGAGCAGCCACGATCAGAGAGAATCAACGAGAGAGCAATCTTAAAATGTTTATGTGTGTGTGTGTATTGTGTTGCTATCCAACGTCGTGAATGCACGTGGTGTTGACAAAATTTTGTTTCAATTTTAGATTTCTATATTTAGTTTTCTTCAGTTGAAAGTTGCGCTTGGTATTCGTACGCGTACTTTTTCGATGTAAACTAAAAGGGCCGGGTAACACCAATTAACGTTATTCCATTATTTGGGATTTTTGTGCAAATTTCAATCTGATATATGTATGTAGGGAAGAATAACCCAAAAACTTTAGTGCGACAGGATTTTAAGTTTGCGGGCTTTAGTAAAATTTTTTTTCTCTGAAGCCCACGAGCAATGCTTCCTCAAGAGTACTAAGATCATGAAGTCCAATATTATTTCCTTATGATCAGAACATGTGGAAAACCATTGCGGTGTGGTATTTTTGCATTTGGATTTTATCAAGTTTTTTATACCAACAGTTTGTGATTGTGTGTCAAAAATATTGCTAAACACTGTAATATGTTTCTTGCTAATTTTAAAAGAAAATTTGTGAAGGGGCAACGAGGTTACCAAAATATTTAAGAGAATTGTAATTTTTATGAAATATGAAAAGTTCACTAGGAACTGTTAATACTTCGTCTTCTTTTCTCAATAAAGAAACACAAATATCGCAGTTAATTTTCGGTATCATTTTGTAGACGATATAACCTATGAAGTATCTTAAAGACGCCAAATCGATACTAAATTCCGAACAATTCTGAAAGTCATCATTTAATACGAAATCATCAATGATTTCTATGTTAATATCTATTTCAGAGTTTTCGTTTCGACTGAGTTCTTCATTATTTGTATCAGCTAAGTCCATATTTGACAAAATATTTGAAAGCGTTTCAAATGTGGTATCACTCAGCTCTTCACAGTTACTATAAGAACTCAACTGCACTATATTTGCAGACATTAAGCGTGCTAATAAAGTGTTTATATCAGCAACTGAGGGGTTAATATTATTTCCACCCTTTTGTCTTAGAACCGAGAACATATTTTCGAGCTTATCTTGGTTTAATGCTCTTGTCATTAAAAAAAATATTTGCGATTTTTTTTGAAATAGCTCGTCTACTAATTGTAATACAGCGTTTAAGGTAAATTTCATTCCATCTTAAAAAAAATACTTTTTTCTTTTTGTCAACAAATGAGATTTCATTGAGGTATTCAAGGAAGAATTTTATATATTCGTGTGATGGACTGTTAAGTTGAACTGCAGACTTATAACAATTCTTTGAAGATAGCGAACCACTATTTAGGCAGTCAAATATTTTGTCAATATTTCCTATGAAGCATGCCGTAGATAAACAAACTTCTTTTGAGCAACTTTTAAAGCCTACTGTCTCAATAACAGTTTTAATTGCTGCTTGAACAGTCCTACTAAAAATTTGGGTGGCTAGTTTTACTTTCATTTTTTCGAAAGAGTTCGGAAATATGTGCTGGCTTGTAAGTTTAAGACACATTTTTGTATTAGATTTGCACTCCATTTCCCATAGTTCCTTAACTACTTTAAAACTAGCAACTCCATTTGGTGTTGTAAGGTCACATTGAAGCCAACCATTTCTTAATGATTTGATTAGATGTGGAAAATCATATACACAGAAAGTTTTACTACCATTATACATAAAATAGGGTTTTTCTAAAGTAGCTCCCAATTCCAAGAAACACTTCCTGTTAGAGGACCCTTGGTCACAAATTACAACTTTAACTATGATGCCAAAACTGTTCAAAATTGCTAAATTTCGTAATATTATCTTTTTTAGTAAATCGGCAGAAAGTCCATTTTTTTGAAACAAAGTAATTAAATGTAAGCGCCCAGTTGGAAAACATTGATTTAATCATAAAAACGCACAATTGTTTACCAATCTGGTTCGTTCTTTCAACCCCATTTTCCTCAAATCCATCCACTAAATCTAATTTGGAATTGTATCGCAATTCCCTTCTAATCGCCATTTCATCCATCAGCAGAATCATATTATTCTTTTCGTACTGGTTCAAATCTAAGCACTTATTTTTTATTAACTCTAAACCGTTATTTTTAAAACCTGGTTGTAGGGAATTTACAGGGGCCAATCGATAAACAGTAGAGATATGTGGCAAATTTAGATGCAATTTATTCTTCAAAAATTGGTACGTTGACTGTGAGACATAATAAATGTTTTGAACCAAATCTTTTACATCTTGCTTATATTCTTTAGGTCGTGGACTAAGAAGAAGTTTGCAAAATGTTTTTGACTCCTTGCTTATTTGAAAAGAGTCGATGGTTTGAAATACGCTTGATTTTGTTGCTATTTGTTTGCGGCTTTGGAGATTTTTATATTTTGCTACCATGTCGTAATATTTTTTTCTGTAAAAATTAGCTGATTTCAGATATTTTTCACAGTCATTACAACATCCATCTACGGAGTCACTTGTTCGGCTCTTTTTAGCTGGACAATCAAGCTCCAACGACTTGTTATCTTCCTCAATAACTTCGAAGTTAAATACCGGAACAGCTCCGAATTTCAACTTTTTTTTACCAATGTCAGAACTTGAGAAGTGATTGGCGCAAATCAACAATTTTTTTGTGTAATCTTTTGTTGGAATATTACATTTTTCGCGCCAAATTTGACCCATAGCTGAGTCATAGGGAGGAAACTTAAACATTCTTATCTTTTCACCATATCGCCTAGATTTACCGCATGTTTTTATGCAGCATCGAATGCCGGACTTTGGGAAAATTTTACCAACAGCCGGTACAGAATCCATTTTTCCTATTCAAAATCGTATGACAACCCCTCAACAATCAATATATAATAATAAGTCCAAAGAATAATCCAAATCGTATGCAAAGTTGTCAACAATTATAAAAGCAACAATTCAAAATCAAAAATAGAGTTAAATATCAAAATACAAAGTAAAAATGGAGTCGATATATAAGCGCAGGAAAACACAACCATTCGCATGAAAGTACAATTCCCAAGTGATTTCGAATCCAATCCACACAATCGAAAACAAGAGAAGCAATACAATACCATGCAAGCTTACGATAGAAGAAGCTATCAATGCATACACACGCACACACACTTGCATACACATCGTAAGCTGCTTTGCTCTCGTAAAAACAAAACCACCGAAAACGCACATGCTACTCTCTTTCGCTCGCACCAGCTTCTCAATTTTTTGTATACATACTCTCTTGCATGTTCTCATGCTTGTACTCTCTGTTCAATAGGGTGCCAATATTGGAACCCTAGAACAAAATTTGCTTTGTATGAGATGCAACTTCTGTATACTATTTATTCTGTGGTTTGACGTCGGGAAGCTACAATCGCAGGAGACCACCTCTCGCAAAGTCCGGTACACCGCCACAATCCACAGAACAACAGTGGAATAACAGCGCGCCATTAGGGATGCTGCTTCTGATATGCTGGGTTTCAAACCACCACCAGCTAGAAGCCCCTGGCTTGATGAGCAAAGCAAGCCGCCTACAAAGCCATGCTACATAGACGGACGAAAGCCCCTCGTGATCTCTATGAGCAGAAAAGGAGAGATGAGCCTTTAAGAAAGAAAAGAGAGAGCACGAAAAGCGTGAAATCGACAATCGCACTTAAGGTAGAGAGGATTGTGTGTTGGCCAAGTTACTTAAAGATCTCGAGCTTTTGATAACGCTACTTTCGACAGCATATGTAACGCTGCCAGACGGCGTGGCGTAGATGAAGCACTAGTTTTGTGGAACAAAGCAATGCTTGTGCACAGGACATTGATCGCTGATGCAGTCCTCGAACAATGTATCACGTCTTGAGTAAACAGGGGCTGCCCACAAGGTGGCGTCTTGTCTCCGCTGTTATGGTGCATGGTGGTCGAATCTCTGCTCGATGCTCTCAATGCCTCTCGAATCTATGCCCAAGCCTATGGGGATGATGTTGCTGCTCTCTCTGTCGGCTCATGGTTAGCGACTGTCTGTCTCAAAGCGCAGGTGACGCTGGATGTGTTTCAGGACTGGTGCACGAGTAATGAGCTGTCGGTTAATCCTCTTAAAAATTACTGGCATTAATCAACCGGTGCTTAAAGGCATTCCCATCCCAATATCCAAGAAGCTAAGTACCTGGGAGTCATCTTAGATGCCTTTGGATCTACACGGCAATGATAACACCGATAATCTCACATACATCCGTTGTTTGGTGGAACAGGCTAACAAGCAAACACGTTGTGGCCTCTTTCACCAAACTCGAAAGATCGGTTTGTCTCAGCTGCACGGAAGCTTTCCCCAGCACACCGGGAGCTGCTCTAGATGCTATGGCGAACCTTCCCCCCTTGTATATCAGAAAGTGCGCACTGAAAGCCATGTCTCGCCTAAAGAGAAATGGTCTTTGATATAACTCGCATTGGAGTGAAAGTGTACTTGCGCGAGAAATATCCTACGACCCCTGTCTCATGGATATGCCTTCTGACGCAATGACACCTGCCATCCTATTGCGCTGTAATTTCACATTTCCATGGCGTCAGGACTGGCTCTGGCCAGATACTGAACCTGGAATGGACTGTCTTCGCATTTTCACAGATAGCTCATTACAGGTCATTACATTTTTCCCGAGCATCTCTGCTGGGCATCAGTGAGACGACTACCTGTGCTGCAGGTTGCGAAGAGGATGACACAGCAGAACACTTTCTCTGCGACTGACCGCCTTTGCTCGCACACGGTGGCGCACCCTTGGGGGTGACGTGGTGGGTGCCGAATCTCTTAGCTCTACATCACTGAAGCCCCTCCTCACTTTTTCCGGACAACGGGGAAAATACAATAAAGACAAGGTGCCTATCTGGTAGTGCAATGGACCAGTATTTGTGTCTGAGTGCTCCAACAGATAGTAGAAGCCTCCAACAAAATAAAACAAAAAAAAAGAACAAAACCTTTACACAACGTCGGTGAGAGCAACCGCTTGATCTTTTAAAGCATTTGATGCAATTGGACATTAGTCTCAGAAACGGATGCTTTTTTTCTTTCTAACCGATGAATCTCTTCTTCTATGGAAAAGGTGCTGGATTATTTCAAGACTGTAATCACCCAAAAAATCCTGGTGTTCCCCAAGGCTCCGCCCTGCTACCGACACTTTTTCCTATTTTTTTAATGATCGTCTGTCTGCTTCTTCTAATCCAAAAAACTCTTTCGCTGATGATTCACGTTCCTGTTCTTCGGTCTTAGAATTGGAACGGCAACGTATGTTAAGCACGTATGTTAAAATTACGAAGTCACTTGAGCATCAACTCATTGTTTCCTCTCTATGATTGTCTTATCGTTATTTCAACAAACAATTTCCAAGCAAGATAGCCAGTTGCATTCCTCTCTTTCAAGAACTCAACCGCAATACTCGTCTCGTTGAGAAGCCCATCAATGTACTCTGTTTTCGAACGTACAGTTGAATTTAGAGACTCGTTTTTTAGCCGAACCACGTGTATATGGAATACTCGTTCCAGCCCAATATTTCCCACGCATAATGATCCACAAGCTTTTCAAACCAATGCCTGGCGGCATCTTTTCTTCTCTCCTCTCCTCCCAAAAGTGTATTTTTAAAGTCGGTTGCACACGTGTACCATTTTAGATATAAAAAAGAAATCAAACTTGATACTGTGATGTTTGTACTTGTAGGTAAGCTAAGGCCCCTATTGCGAGTGTCGATCAGCGATCGACTCGACAATTGTCGATTGCGTCGATTGATTCTGGATTTGGTATTGCGTAACTCAATCGACGAATAAATGTATTATCGTGAATAAACAGCACATTATTGTGAATGATATGAATTTGACATGCGTTTGACATATACATGACATTACACATTTCGTAAACAATAGGCGGTGTAGTTTTGATTCGTGAAATTTTCTGTGTGAATTTAATTAATAATACGATAAAAATGACATCGGTTGAGTTGTTTCTGAGTGATTCTGATTCCGAATCCAACGAGAGGGAATTATTAGAAGTAGCTCGCAGAAGGAGAAGAATCAGAGATTCCTCAAACCCTTTCGACCTGGAAGAAAAAATGTAAGCATTGTTTCCTAACAGAATTACATATGTAGTTCATGTCCTTAATTTACAGGTTTCAGGTACGGTATCCTGGATCGGCACACGACTCCCATGTCTTTAACATGTCAACCTTAAAGACAATTTTGGAAGAAAGATATCACAGTGGGGAAAGACAAACGTGGTTATTAGGTTGTCCAATTTTTCTTTTTTTGTTTGTAATAGCTAATTCTTATTTATTTTAGGAGATGCCGGGTACGCGTTAAAACCCTATTTAATGACTCCATACAGGGATCCTGAAGGAAGTTCGCTAGAAAGCCTATACAATACCAAACATGCCAGGGCCAGGAATATTGTTGAGCGGTCAATAGGCGTATTGAAAAGTAGATTTAGATTTTTACTAGGAGCGCGCCAACTACATTATAGCCCGAGAAAAGCTGCCCAGATCGCAAATGTTTGTGCAGCATTGCACAACATTTGTATTAGATATAACATCCCTCACGAGGAAGAAGAGATGCATGAAGGGGCGAACAGGCCAAACACCGAAGATGTGCAGTATGAAGATAACCTTTCAGAACGAAATGAAGCGGCACAAATAAGGAACAATATTCTTTTTTCTTTAACATCATAGTTATTATTTGGTAATGAAAAAATTCTTACAACTAAAGCCTCTCAATTCATCTTAATCTTAATCACATAAAAATATAAATTCATTATTAAAAAGGAAAGAGCAGAACGAACTGTAAGAAAATATTTAAATATTGTTATTAATTTGGGCTCTCTGTAGCTCTAAAATTTGTTGCTTTAAATTTAATTTAAGCCTCCTATCTCTGCATTCAACTTCGTTTTTCAGGATTTTTAATTTCTCCTTTTTTATAGCTAAGCAATCTCTTTGAAAATCTTTACACATATAATACCTTTTTCTTGTGTATTCCTCAGTATTCTTGCAGCTTTCTCTGATTTGCTGCATGGTATCTAAAAGGCTTTGGTAAAATCTTCCTTGATTTTCCGTTTGAGCTCTTAATAACTCTAATCTGTTTTCTTTGGCAGCTTTGGTTTGGCTAAATATTTGTTTTCTTGCTGGTGGTGTTTCCAGTAGTTCAGGAATTGGTGTTTCGTTCTGGCAAAATTCATTACCAGTTGGTTCTGGCTCTCGTAATTCTTGGTCCCCTAGACCAAATTCTCTTCCAGGGGGGTCCATATATGTATCCATTTCCAGCAGGGAAATAACACTTTCTTCTAATTGGCTAAATGAGTGCAATTTGTTTGGTCCGCCGCCGGTTGATTTCATTTCCAACTTGTTCTGCGCCTTCTTCTTTCGAGTTTTGAATTTGAAATCCGTCCAAACCTAATTATTAAATTCAAATTACCACTGACATATAATTATGCATGTTTTCCGCCTACCTTTACCCATTTTTCCCAATTACGTACGGGAGGACCATGGCTATTTAGCTCAATTGCTAATAATTCCCACCGTTTTTTCGCCTGCGTTTTAATGCAAATACCTTTCGCCAAATCAGAATTGTCTTACATATATGAAACCATTATTTCCATTTGTTTTTTGTTTGTCACTAATTTTGCCCTAAAATATTTGTAATTTTATTATTCGTGATTTTATTATTTTTCCATTTGCCACTTCACATTTTCCTTTCAAAATCCTTCAATTGTCAAAAACACACCAGCGAGCGCACAGAAATGATTTGTATTCCTCTCAAACGAAGCAACGATCAGTATTTTCTGATCGACAAGAAGCGATAGTGAAACTGACGTTTGTCGATCACAATCGACATTCACAATACCGAAATCTGCAATCGACGATCGATGATCGATAAATGTCGATCTTCGATCGCTGATCGACACTCGCAATAGGGGCCTAAGTCGAGACGTCGGTCTCTTATCATAACTTGTTTTAATATAACCTTGGAATTAAAATATAAGAGATTTACATCTATTCCACAAAGTAGACTCGAATATATTAAAAAAATATTACTCGGATTAAAATAAGGGATCCTGCTAGAAATTAATTTATATCATACAAGCTACCATAAAATAAGTTTATTTGTAATATATTTAAAAATAATATTCTTATTTACCTCTCATCAAAAAACTATAAAACAACCTTATCTGCTTTTTAAACAACTTGATTGCGTTCATCGAAACAAACAAACCATGTCCATCTCAGACACAGCACACATGCAAACCCAGCGAAATGTCATTGTGGCAGCTGTCAGCAATCTTTCATACATTCGAGGTTAGACTTGAGGGCTGTTCCTTGGATTTATAAAAGAAGTAATAAAACCTTAATTCCAATTTCGAATATATAAATACTACGCGCTATATTGCAACTGTACTATTTTTTTTAACATACCGACTGGTATATTGCTTTCTATCTAACACACATTATTTGCTTTTTATTTTTCTTTTCTAGTTCTCCATTCGGTATAATTACATAATTGTCAAAGGGAAAAAATGTCTCAAGCTCCAGTTCGTGTTTCTCCTCTGATCAAATTCAGCAGGTGGAGTTTGCTTTTGGTAGGTGTTGCGTACGGTGCCTACAATCAAGGCAGGCTGTCTAGGAAGGAAGCTAAGATTCGTGAGATAGAAGCTGAGCAAAAGGCTGTCCGGGATGCTAAACTCGCCGCAGAAAAGAAGAAGAAGGCTGACGCCGAAATCAGGGAACTGGAGTCAATGGCGAGATAGACACTCGATTAACGTGCTAGTTTGTAATTACAGCTCCATTGGCATTCACTCTCCTATGTTGATGGTAATTCTTAATAAAATCGATGAATAGTTCGAACTGAATCATGAAAATGATTTTGAGAATTAAATTATTTGGACTTGACTTCAAGGTCGTTTCCACTTCTTTGTTACCCTAGAAATGGTAGGTATGCGTTTTCCTCAAAGTGTATACGATATTGAGCTTAAGATGGGTAATTTTTGCCAAAATAATTTTAAGACCGGTCTAAACTAATTCTGATTTGGTTTAGGTAAAGAAAGGGGCCAAAGGTGAAGGTAAACTTTCTCGTGTGGAGAACTCTTGGTTTATTGGCAACAAAAAGCATCTGATGGTAATTATTCAGATCTTCGGTCCGTCTGGCCAAGGGGATAAAGACGAAGACGTCTCTTCTCAGTTTGCCCTGACAAAACCCGTGTAGTACATTTGTCACTAAAAGCTGTGAAGTATGGTATAGTAAACTCCCTTCTTATGAACATAGTGGGCAACCGTTCAATCAGCGTTACACTTCTCTTACACTTAAAGCACATTCCTTAAAAGAAGTTTGGGTACAGATTTGGATACCGTGGTCAAATGTCGAAATTTTACTATCGGGAGACTACAAGAAACTTACTGCGGACATGCTTGTCATCGAGAGCCTAAACCGCGAAATTCTTAGCTTGGCCTTATATAGGAAAGCTTAAATAAACGATATAAGCGCCTGCGGCACAGTACGCCCTGCAATTCCTAGGCATCGCGACGGTAGTTTCATAATCCCTCTCACATAGAAGTTCGTTTCTCTATTGGCAAAAAAATGCCCACTACAGTTCTTGCAGGCTTTTTTGGAGGCAACTTTTCACTGGCACCCAAACATCGAGGTTTTGAGTTAATCCATCCTTTTTAAAATGGTTCAAGACTGTTTGGTGGTTTATCTTGGTTTATCTGGTTCTATCTAACTCTTAAGTGACGCTAAGACAACTAACCTGACCACTTCCAAAACTTTGTCAATTTTTCATCGACAGGTCTTCTGGATCACGGCATTTTTTTTTACGAAATGTTCAATTTAATATCGATCTTTACTTAACTTGGAACTTGATCTCTTCTAGATCCATTCTTATATTGTCTTCCCATATATGGCGCCACCTTTCTGGCGGTCTTTTACCTAGGGGTTTTGCAGTCATTCGTTTGACTGTTCGTCCACTATTCATTCGTTCTACGTGTCCTCCCCATTTTATTACTTTGCGATTTAATTATTCGGACAATGCTTCGGGCTTAATAGAGTGCCCCGAGTTCTTGATTGTGTCAGAGGCCAGGTTTCACATCCGTAAAGTGTAACTGGTATTGCTATGGTTCTATAAACCAGGGTATTGAACCTGTCCACTTTCTTAAGGCGTTTATTGAGTGCAATGACCATATATTTGGTTTTCTCTTAATTTTCTTCTAAGCCTACTTGCTTTCCTGCCCTTATTAGGCTTTGTCTATTTCTCCCAATTCTTTGCTCACTATTCCCCAACGTCGTCAACGTAACCTAGAACGAATTCAATTAAGAGGTCTCATTCCAGCAGCAAATAAAAGAGAATTGGTTTTGTCACTCAACCTGGACGGGGTGCAGATGGTTTGTGTCGAAGATGCTCGTTCATTACTCTCTGGTGGTGGTTGTCCTAGATAGGATTCGAGAGATTCCACTGATTTTGTCCCGTTTAGTTGCAGTTCACAGTAACTTTTTTTTTTTTTTTTTGTTTTATGTCATTAAGCTGTTATATTGGAAATGCGCACGTAGTGGGTGTGGAACGTTTCTTATTTCTAACAGATAATTTGGTCACCCGTCCAGCAGATCTTACTAAAGCCAGAGACTCTGCTAGTGTCGGGTTATATTTTTAACGTATGATGTACGACGGGTGGTCCAAAAGTAATGATAATCGGTCATTTCGAGGTTTTACTTGCTCACATACTAGGTTAGAGTAAAAAGTCGTATAAATGGACCACGATTCACAGGAGGTACATTCATTCGAATACAAATGGTCGAAGGGATAACATCAAAATTGAAAAAAAATTAATCATATCGCCTCGTTTCTCAAAAGCTTAATGCAGAGAAAGTGCAATAGTACACGTACGAAAATAAGCTTGACCGACCTATCCATGTAGTAGCTAGGAGTCTGCAGTCTGCACCCCTCCTGCACAAAGGAAGACATTATCGCGGACCTGAAAACCAAAGGTTTCAAAATAACAGATGCGGTAAACATTCTCGCGCGTGAAAAGCACCAGATCGACGGGGAGAATCCGTAGTCAAACGCGGACTTCCCTTATTCAGGACAAAACCGAAGATCGAGAGAAAATTTACGGCATCAAAACGATATTAAATATTGTAGTTGAAATCGAATCATCTCGAAAGAATAGCGCGTTACTTCCTGAGTGCACGCGCTGCCAAGGTTTTAACCATACGCACACCTATTGCAAGAGAGATCCACGTTGCGTACAGTGCGCCGGTCAACAGTCGCGTATAAAACTAAAAGGCTACTACGGATTTCACCCATCAGGAAGGGCAAGGGGCGGATCAACCTTATTTATAAAAGAGAATATTGATCACTCCACCGAAATTCGTAAAGAACTTGGAAGAATTCGAGGATCGAATTCCGGTCAGTCAAAATGTATCGTATCCACCAGAAATACAACAAATGGTGAACGAAAAACAGAAAGTGCGGAAGCGGTGGCAACAAACTCGCGCGCTGCTGGATAAAACCCGATTAAACCATTTGTGTAATTTGCTCAAAAGGACAATTAAAGACTACAAGAATGAGCTTATCAACATTTACCTACAAAACTTGACTTCAGAGAAAGAATCAAATTGCTCACTTTGTAGAGCTGTAAAATGTAAAAAGCCGACAATTCAGGCACCACCAATAAGAAAAGGTCAGGGCGAATGGGCAAAGGGAAATAAGGAAAAAGCCAACATTTTCGCCGATTACCGTGAAGATACTTTTAAACCCAGTGTCAACCGGTGCAGGGCAACGACAATCGCTTGAATACAGCAACGGACTACCGAGTACCAGCTGCAACGCTCTCAGAACTTAAAAAGTAGTAAAATCGTTAAAGTCGAACAAAGCTCCTGGTTACGACTTAATCACGGGAGAAATTCTTAAAGCATTGCCGGAGAAAGCGCTTCTTAAACTCAACAATGCCGTCGCCAGTGAACGGGCTAACACCCTGTTCATTTCGACGGGGGATCTCCAGATGATCTCCAGAAGATCAACTTCCAGAAATCAGAATCTATTTTATTCAGAACGCCTATGTCTGGGGCCTCTCGGGACACTAGAAAAAATTGGGGCAGGCTCTCAATTTTGGACCAGACGGACCTCCACTGGCGAAATAAAATGTAGTCATATACCTTGGAATCGTGCTAGATCAAACATGTAGATGCTGCTCTGGCACGAGCCCGGGGCGCTTTCGATGTGACAAGATGGCTGTTCCATAGCAGCCAACTTGACTCCAAGGTGAAGTTAATCTGCTACATGGCCTTAATCATGCCCATGGTTGCATATGGATGGTTCAATGTGAGAGCCAATGTCTTAGGACTTGTGACTTAGGACGGGCTACATAGGACTCCCGAATCTTCTTCTTCTTTTCCTTTTTATCCCGGCGTCGTTATGGTCAGAAGTGTAGGACCATAACCTTCCCACTTAATTACATTCCTACTGGTGCGCTTGTGGGGTCCGCCGGGTTGACCACAGAAAAGTAGCGGCAGGCTTCCCGGTTTGGGATTACTTCATCGCTGAGGCCAATCAAATGCTGGTGGTTTTGCATTTGTTTCCACCAATTGTTTTTCGGCCTGCCTTTTGAAATTCAAATTGGAACGTTGATTGATAACGCCTTTTGGACGGGGTTCAAAGGATCTCTCCTTTGAACATGGCAATACCAACTGAGTCGGTCGCGCTCTATATTTCTTGTGATGGTTTCTTTTACGTGGAGGCTTCCTCGGATCTTTGAACTTCTAATTCTGTCACGCTTTGTTACTCCCGCTGTCATGCGAAGCATCTTCATCTCAGTTGCCGTTAATTTGCTCTCATACTTTTTGTGCATTGTCCAGCATTGTGAACCGTATGTGAGCGCCGGACGTACAACTGAAGTGTAGAGCCTTCCTTTCAGCTTAGGGGGCATTTTTCGATCACAGAAGATGGCGGAGTTTTCTCGCCACTTCATCCACCCTAAGCTTACGCGATGTTTGATGTCGTCATCACAAGTTGCTTCTCTATTAATCATAGATCCCAGATATTTAAACTTTTCACACTTGGGAAGCACTTTTCCATTCAAGTAAATGTCTGGAATAGGCTGATGAGGGTCAGAGAACGGGCAGCACAGATACTCTGTCTTCTTTGAACTAATACGATACCCGTGTCCCTCAAAAATGTCCACCCACACATCAAGTGCTCGTTGTAGGGACGCCTGATCATCACTTATAATGGCCCCATCGTCAGCAAAGAATAGCTGGTGCACATTGGGGTCCGTCTTTTTTCCTTCAAGCAAGCAATCAAGGACTGCTATAAAAAGCAGTGGGCTGAGAACGCTCCCTTGGTGTACACCGACTTTGATTGCGAACTCTTCGGTGACTCCTGCGGTGCATCTTACTCTTGTCGTTGCTCTCTCGTACATGTCCATAATCACTCGCACGCAGGTTTCTGGAACTCCTTTTTGTCTTAGCGCTACCCATAAAAGATCTCTTGGTTGCCGGTCAAAAACTTTCTCGAAATCAACCAACACCATATGCAAGTCCTTTGAAGAATCACGATGCTTTTCCATCATGACCCTTATACTTTAGATTGCATCTGTTGTTGATTTACCCGAGACAAACCCGCACTGGTCATCAGATAGTCGTATTATTTTCCGCAGTCGGCTATCTAATACCCGTTCAACGACCTTCATGGTGTGCGACATCAGCTTGACAGAACGCTAGTTATCACAATTTCGCGTATCACCCTTTCCTTTGTGCAATGGAAGAAGATAGCTTTCCCTCCATTGATAAGGCATAGTGTCGCCTCTCATAAGTTTGGAGATAAGAACCATGAGCCATCTAGACCCGATGTCTCCCATCTTTTTCCAGAACTCAGAGGGTATCCCGTCCGGCCCAACAGCTTTTCTTTTCTTGGAGTTTTTAACCGCGTACCGAACTTCTTCGACTGTGATGTCGGATATTTCGGCATGATTCGGGGCGGCTCGCAATACTGCCGCCATCTGTGGAGAATTTTTTCGTCTTCCACAAGGAGTTGGCCTTCAGCATTGTTAATAAACTTTGGGAAACGAATCTCCTGAGCATTTCTTCTTCTCTGGGCGGCTATCTTAAAGATAGGTTTAGAAAGATAGGCCTCAGGTTTTGTAAATCGGTGGCGCGCCGAGGTCGGGGATACGGCGTTCGACAACATCAACTTTTGGTTATTAGAGACTTTTGGTGGTTAGAGCGGATTTCGTCAGTCGTACCTTCAGTTCATATAGCGTTTTCAAGGCAAGGCCTGCCAACCGCCAATGACAGGCCTTCATAAGTTCGGGTATTTTAGGGTATTTAGGGTAGGTCAAGGTAGGCTAGAGTAGCGGGTAGGATTAATTTCCTTTTTTAATAAAAAGAAATAAAAAAAATATATATACATATATACAACTAATTCTGTTTTTACACCGTTTTGATTTAACACAATCTACAAAAAAAAATTATTCCGTCTACACGATATCATTCGATTTAGCACGATTAAAAAAAGCTATTTGATTGGAATTTTAAAGAAAAATATTTTTACTGACCCTAATCTTTTAGAAATTTAGTTAAGGAATTCCCCTTTCTAATTAGAAGGGTAACAAGGACAAAGCGCAAAAAAATTAAAACAAAGCAAAGAAAATAAAAGATAACGAAGTATGCCAGATGCGTTTTGTTCGTTTAAGGGAGAGTGAAATTCTATTGCGGTTATAAAACTGTCCACGTCCGGTTGTAAAAGAGTCCGTTTATGAAAGAATTATTTATTTACATTGAAAATCGTGTAGATAATTCCATTCTTTGAAATTTGTCCGGTTATGAGATATGTCCGTTTATGATGGGTATCCGTTAGGAGAGAATACACTGTACCATAATTGTTATTGTTATTTATTTTGATCGGTGATCTCGTACGATCGTTGCATCAACCAACTGCCCAATCGCCATGCACCAACATCGATTGTACGATTCGCGGGCAAGGACTTCGATGCACCCGGAGCTAGTGTATCGATCGTATGTACATACATACATCTGTGTGCTGTTGCGTGGGTGCAGCCTTGCTATGGATGGTGATGGGTCGATCAATCGATGTTGGAACGCGCAGGAGTTAAGTCTTTTATTTAGTTTTAATGAAATTGGACGTATTCTTGTATAAGCTGTTGATTAAGTAACATAAAAGATCGATAAGAATACGGGTAAGCCATATTTATAATACATATTCGAACTTATTGATATCTTTATTAAATTTTAGAACCCTAAGAAAAATGTCGAATACTACAACTCCGAAACTCAAAAGGAAATGTATTTCTTTGGAAACTGAAATTGAAATTTTAGACCGCCTCAACGTCTTTAGGTAAACGCTTTGGTTTTAACGAATCCACAATAAGGACTATTAAATGAAATGAAGATGCTATTAGGAAATCTATTATATCTGGAACGAAACTATCTGCTAAGTCGTCATCATACACTAGAAATTTTGTTAAAGAAAAAATGGGAAAAGCACTGGTAATATGGATAGAGGGAATACACAAAAAAGGATACCAGTTGATGGATATGCCATCAAGCAGAAAGCATTGAGATTTTATAAGCAGATAGAGGAACAAGAACCATCTACATCCTCTCAAACAAATCGTGATAAGCGTTATATATTTTCTGCAAGTACATACAGGATGGTTAACAGGATTTCTTCAAAGGCACTCACTCCATAATATAAAAATCAAAGGAGAAATTGCTTCTGGAGATGAGAAGGCTGCCAAAAAATTTCCACCAAAACTTGCCAAAATAATTGCCGATGGTGGGTACAGTCCAGATCAGGTATTTAATGCCGGTGAAACTGGTCTCTTTTGGAAACAAATGCCAAACCGCACATATGTAGCAAAATCCCAAAAGAGTGCTAGTGGTTTTAAAGCAGCGAAGGATTGGATCACATTTTTATTTTGTAGCAATGCTTCAAGAGACCGTATGCTAAAGCCTCTGCTTGTTAATCGCGCACTTAAGCCTTGATCAATGAAAGGTGTCGATTTTAATCAATTACCGGTTTATTGGATGGCGAACAGAAAGGCATGGGTAACGACTGCTATTTTCACTGAATGGTTCAATAAATGTTTTGTCCCAGAAGTTAGAAGATATACATATGAACGAAAAAGGTCTGATATTCAAAGTTCTTCTGATTGTGGACAACGCTCCCGGCCATCCAGATCTGGAGCACGCAAATGTACAGGTTTTGTTCCTGCCACCCAATACGACTTCCAGTACATTTTCCTTTACCTTTCCAGTATATTTTGGACAAATTAGAAAATGATAAGACCCTTACAGTAATTGATGCTTGGAAGAAGTTTTCTATTAAAGATTGCGTCAAACATGCTGCGTTAGCAGTGTCTGAATTACAACCATCAACCCTAAACGCATGTTGGAAAGCAATTTGGCCAGAATGTGTCAAAACCAAAAATGATGTGCCTGAAAATACGAACGAGCACGATTCCCCTATAATCACTTTGGCACACGCAGTTGGCGGAGAGGGCTTTGATGACTTAGCATTTGATGATATTGACGAACTGTTAGTTGAGAAAGTTTTAAGTGAAGACGAAATAATAGAAGTTGCCTTAGAGACTGTTGATTCTACAGAAAGCAGTGATAGTGATGAACCGGTTCAACTAACTACAAGTTTAATTCTAGAGGGTCGTCAACTTGCTAATAAATTAGGAAATCATTTCGTCACACACGATCCTATTGGCGAAAGGGCTGCATAGTTTCAACGTGATCTGAAGTCTTGTATGGCTCGTTATCATGAATTATACAAAGAGCTATCCAAAACCGGACCACAACGCCTAGTATCCGATTTTGTTGTCAACAGCAGCGCTATCCAGTCGGAAAGAAAAAATCCTAAACTTGTTGAAGGTACCACAGAGAGAACCTTACAATTGGAACGCGATAATGACGTACAAAATATTTCGAGTGATGAAAGCGATTTTGAACCACTCTTATGCAAGCGATCGCGTATGATATCTGATGATGACAGCGAATAGATCTGTTATTTTCATCACCCTGACTTTTTTAATTTTTTGTTTATTGATTTATATTGTTTTCTTGTACGAGTTGTACGAGTTTTCAGTTGAGTTATAGTTAGTTTAAGGTAATTTTAAGTTTTATTTAAACAGATAAAACGATCGTATACTAAGTTTTTTGTAAAATATTTTCATAGCCTGAATTAAGTGAAGTTAGCTATAAGTATAGATATTAATAATCGAAAGGCAAATAAAGGTGCTGTTTATATTAGAGTGTTCACATGGGGCCAGTAAGTTATTTTAAGATATTTAACATAATTAAGCTAGCTTTAAACATTTTTGTCTAGCATAAGGTAGCTCTAAGTAGAACTTGATAAAAACGAATTTAAAACAAAAAAGAAAACTAAAAACTTCTTCTTAAACTTCTTTTTCTCGTAAATGCGGCACTTAGATTAGAACATGTACCAAGCCAATGGAAGTCTACCAGGACAGCTATATAATATTCTAAGATCCTACCTATCACACAGACTCTTCCGTGTTAAGCACGGAAATGAATATTCCGTGCTAAAAGCGATAACGGCTGGCGTACGGCGGGGTAGTGTCTTAGGCCCACTGCTATACTTACTTTATACTCGTTACATACCACAGACAGTAACGGGTTAAGAAGCAAATGTCAAACTACAGTACGCCCTAGATCGTGTAAATAATTGGACAAAATTCGCAAACGAGGCGAAGTTAGTAAGCAAGAATCTCACACTACTATGAGTACGCGCTGTCGGTCATAGAAAAATATTTTATAACGCTCCTTAGATGCTTCCACAATATTGCTATTCAAACTATTAAAACTGTTGCCACAGCTAGCTTCGGATACACCCATTCGTCATGGGGTTTTTTGTCTTTTCCCCTTCTTCTTTGTTTGCCATATAGCAGCTGTCAAAGTGACATCTATCAGCTGTTGCAAAGGGGGTCTGATTTGTTCGTGAATGGAAAGAAGCATCGCCTTCAATAATAAGTTTGTTTAATATCTCGCCTGGTAGTAAGAAGTTTGGAGAATTCCTAGGTAACTCCCACCAGCTGACACGGTACCATCGTTCAATCGAAACAACACAAAGTACAGCGACGATATACTCCGCAAAACACGTTGTAATTCCTCAAAAATTTAATATTTCCGAGACATTCTAGTCGTAGTCTGTAACCAGCAAGTGGAATATGAGTTTGCCGGTATGGGTCCAGCGAAGGGAACAAGGCTTTACACCATATTTTGGCGACATGGACAGCATAATGACTCGAATTTACAAAGGAGTGAAACCGTTCAAATCGTGGTCTGACTATTCGTCGGAAGGTCGGTCCCAATTCGGAGCTATTTTCAATCTCGAGTTTTCACTTGAAGAGTGAGTTCGGAAACATAGTCTCTCGGAGAGCCGGAAATCTATACAAAGTTTTTATTCTTTCTTGCAGCAATATTGTGGCGGCGGCTTGTGAGAGGAAGACGATTCTCCTTTTTGATACGATAACCCAGAAAAGAATGCATGTGATCAGTAAAGCCCATTCTGACAATGTTAACTGTGTAAAGTATGTTCAAAGGTTGCTTGTTGGCCCCTACATTAACAGACCTTCTGTAGATTTCTTGACAATCGCACGTTTGCAACATGCTCTGATGATACGACGGTGGCACTATGGGATATGCGTTTTCTGAAGCGGCGTATTAAAAGCCTGCAAGGCCATTCGAACTGGGTGAAGAACATTGAATATTCGAGAAAAGAGAAACTGCTTGTGACATCCGGTTTCGATGGCAGTATCTTCCTGTGGGATGTCAACTCGGAAACAGAGAATGGACTGGTATACCAAAAGGCATTTAACACTCCCGGCTTGATGAGATGTCGACTGTCGCCAGACTGCTCCAAGCTGGTCATCTGCACAACTGGTGGTTACATCATGGTCATTCACGACTTGGATCTGTCGAACTTAAGCAAGGATCTACGAGGCTTTAGGGTATATTTTAAGGCTTCTACGTAGAATGGTAAATGCAAAACAAATTCTTTTTCAGCCTAGTATATTCAGACTAATGCAGATGGGAGAACAGTACATTCCATCGGCTGCCCAGTATGACTATCTGTTTTCGAAGAAGCAGAAGAGAAACCGTGTGGAGTTAATCACTGATTTTCCGGACGGTAATGACGCCGAAATCATCTTTGCTCTACAGGTAAAACCTTTTCATTTTTGCATTCGAACGGTGAAAAATATAGCATTATTGTGCGTTCCATAATAAGATGCATCCGAGTGGAATGTCTGTTCTGAGCAGGAACACAAGCTATGACGAAATGACTGAATGGAGTTGTGTTCATGACATCAGTGAGGAGAATTACGATCTGACGGAACCAAAGCGTGATCGACGGAAACGAAAACTGCCCGACGAGGCCGAAGCAAGTTCACCCGATTCGCCTAAAAGGATTGGAAATCGAAATAATCGTCGAATTCGACGGCGATTATCACCAAGAGATACGCCGTCCACTTCCGCCGGTTTACTGCCGTCTAGAAATCCAAACCGTAATATCCGTCCGAGAAATAATACCGAAAGTCGACCACCACCGCCGCCGCCGCCACAAATAATCACGGGAACTGATGACCCAATAGACGATGCTGTGGTGCATACCTCATCCGAAAGAACGTCGTTCATCCCCGACATTTGGGCCGCTGAAATCACTGTTCAAGAACGTCTCAGCCGTCAGGCACGCGGCGGACCACCCAACTCAATAGCCGGCTATGATATTGTCTACGCCATCAGCAGTGGCTTGCTGACAAATAGGTTGCCAAATGACTCGAATATCCCGTACCCAGGCGACTCAGCATCCCCGCAACGACCAGTAGTGAAGGAGAGGAACTTTATCCTGCAAAATGCCAAGAAACTAATGTACTGCATCTCGGAGGTCAATGCAGGCAAGGAATTCATCAAAGAGCCAAATTTCTCATGCGATGGTAGGATTATTTGTTCACCTTACAATACCGGTGTCAGACTGCTATCATACAACGAACACTGCTCCCTACTTCCACAGTATGGAGCTAAGGACTGCCTTAAAATCAAACCCATGACCTTGCAGGTCATTAAGAATATTGATTGCCATAATGAAATCGTACTTACTACGGCGTTCAGTCCCCGACAGCCATTATTGGTAACTGGTTGTCGAGCCGGAAAGATCGTGTGGCATCTTCCAAAATTGTAATTAAACTATTATTTCAATGGTCCCCGAAAAGTCGCTTTTTAGTCACGTTTTTGTTTGTAAAATTGTTGTTTCATACTTCTATTGATCGCGAACCACACAATATATAAATTCGAGTCAAGGCAATAAAGGAAAAAAGTATTAGGAATTAGCGTTACTGACTTTTTATAGATAGACCATTGGCTCTAACCAAGGCTCATTGCATGCTAAATTCAAACAGCAATCTGACGTAGCGGAATCAAAAGTGCAAATTGTTGGTGGAGCAACTCTAATCGGTGTATGATCATAACACCTACATCGATTTGATGTTGGGGAGCTACTTGAAATTCGCACTTCTCAATTCTGCTTTACCACCTTTCAGACGTCGGAATTGGTTCCTTTGGTGTCTGTGTTTTGTGTTATGGGAAATTTTAGGGTTGATGTGAGTAATATTCGTGGCCTTAGAACTAAATCTCTTCGCTGTATACGTTCACCTGTCCCTGTATAAACCAGCTGTCTTGGCACTGAGGGAAACACAGATAGGAGAGAATACCGATTTATCGAGCCCCTTTTCTTTCTCCACCGCGGTCTCGCCCTTTATATTCGTAGTCATGTAGCTTACCAACTTAAGCCACAATACGGCCACTGCTCCAATCCGGAATTTAATTTTCTGTGGCTAAAAATCCATGTTCGTAAGCATTTAATCCACTACTGTTTTATTTATAGAAGTCCAAACCTGTATAGCAATTCAACTTTCAATGAGTTGGACAGAATCCAGTCGGGAATCTCTAGAACTGCTGACTGAAACCAACTTCCCAGGCTGTTAAACCCCTGAAACCACAGTCTCCTTCGAGACGACGGTTCCTACGGTTCACACAACCGAAGAAGTAATAAACAAGATTATCACAGCGGATAAAGTATCATGGGCAATAAATTCGTTCAAATCCTTTAAATCTCCGGGCCCGGACGATATTTTGCCAGCGATGCTTCAAAAAACACAGATCCACACTGTACCCCATCTCGTAAGCATTTTTTCCAATTGCCTGCGCACGGGGCACATCCCAACACAGTGGAAAGAAATAAAGGTTATTTTCATACCTAAGGCAGGTAAACCATCCCATACTGCCGGAAAGGACTATAGGCCAATTAGTCTCTCGTCATTTCTATTAAAAACCTTGGAGAGACTCCTTGACCTATACATCAGAGGACTCACAAATTCACGAAACCTATGCAACACTCAACACGCCTACCTCAAAGGCAGATCAGTGGAGAGTGCTCTGCATAGTGTTTTCCGTGAGATTGAGGGCTCGCTGTACTTAAAAGAGTTTACAATGGCAGCCTTCCTCGACATAGAGGGGGCCTTCAACAATGTAAACACAGAGGCCATAACAACAGCTCTTGAGGAGATAAAAGTAGACAAATCCATTGTAATCTGGATTGAGAATATGTTGAAGAACAGAATTATCAATGCAGACATTGGACACAGTTCTATAAGGACAGTGACAACTAGAGGCACACCACAAGGAGGAGTTCTCTCCCCCCTACTGTGGCTTCTTACAGTCAACAAGATCCTCAAATTCTTTATGGAAAAAGACACAAAGATCATAGCGTACGCGGATGACCTGGTTATTTTGATAAAAGGTACATTTCTACCAACTATCAGTGAACTAATGGAATCTGCGCTCTCGTGGGCAAGACAGAACGGTCTGAGAATAAACCCCCAGAAAACCGAGCTGGTCTTGTTTACCAGGAAAAGGAAAATTCCGATATTTGCTCCCCCAAAGTTAGAGGGCACTCCACTCAAACTCAAAGCGGAAGCAAAATATCTAGGCATCATTCTTGACTCAAAGCTCTCCTGGAAAAGGAACCTGGAGGAAAGGATGAAAAAAGAATTGAACGCTTTTTATGCATGCAAAAAGACCTTCGGAAAAAATGGGGCTTGCAACCGTACATCATTCATTGGATGTACACAGCAATCATCAGACCCATTTTAACTTATGGGGCCCTAGTCTGGGGACTGCTAGCAGCACAAAGCTATATGAACATGCTCAACAAAGTACAAAGGTCAGCCGCTGTTTGTACAACGGGAGCCATGAGAAGCATGCCGCAAGCAGGGTTGGACATGATTCTTCATCTCCTCCCCCTGGATCTATTCATAAAAGGCTACGCTGCAAAGAGCGCTCTCAGAGAGTCCTCTCTGTGGAAGCAAGCCAACTATGGGCATGCGGCCATACTTAAGATAATAGACGACCTGGGAAGGAAACATGGTTTTAGTAGCCTCTACGACCTACTATATTCCCCCCAAAATGACTTCTCTCTCAGTATACCTATCCTTTTCCCCGACAGAGAAGAGTGGCTATCAAACGCCGTAATCAACGACCATGAGATCACCCTCTTCACCGATGGATCGAAAATGGACACAGGCACTGGGGCCGGGTTCTACTCTGATACCCTCCACAAACAGGAATCATTCAGACTCCCTGATCTGTGCAGCGTGTTCCGAGCAGAAATCCTGGCAATAGAGAAAGCAGCCAAACACCTACAGGTAGCCGATATCCCACCATCTAATATCACCATCTTCGTAGACAGCCAGGCTGCACTGAAGTCAATAGAATCCTCTATAACGAGATCAAAGGCGGTCAAGAAATGTCGCGACTCACTGAAGTCCATCAGACACCATAAAGTTAAACTCTGCTGGGTCCCGGGCCACAGCTCAATCGCAGGAAACGAAAGAGCAGACGAACTGACCAGGCAAGGTTCTGAAATGGACATCAGCGAAGCGGACACGTCATTGAAACCACCGATCAGCGCATTATACCGGATCATAAACGACACAATCATCAAAGAGGCCAACTCGTCTTGGCTTACAAGAAACGACAGCTACACGACAAGATCATCGTGGCGAGAGCTCAATGTCCGAAAAACAAAGAAGCTCCTGGCGCTGGACCGTAACTCGATCCGTATGCTCGTCGGAGTGATCACAGGACACTGTCCCATTGGAGCAATGCTCCGGAAATGGGACTCGGGATCCAGCGATCTCTGCCGGAGCTGCGGCGATAAGGAAGAAACTGAGACGATCCAACATCTGCTTTGCCACTGTCCAGCTCTCCAGAATCGAAGCCTAGTGTCGCTAGGCCAAAGATTCTTTACAGAGATTGCGGACGTGGCTAATGCAGATATATCGGATCTTCTGAGATTCATCAAGAGCACGGGGTGGTTTCAGCCACCACGTGATAGGACAGGTTAATTTTATGTGTACCCACACAAACGAAGGGAATCACAATGGGCCTCTTGGCCTCCGAGTGGAAGTGATGTCTAACCATCACAAGAATTGTATCCCTACCTCTTCACACTGAGATTGCCATTGCGGGCGATTTCAATGCACACAATTCTAATTGGCTTCGACATTCATGCCAGACAACACCCGAAGGACGGTACGTAGAGATCCTTGCTGAGGTAAATATTCTGACCCAGCTAGTAAATGAGCCTACACGAATACCTGACATTGCAGATCATTCCGCCAACACCATGGACCTGTTTCTCACCTCTCATCCTGAGAAATATTCTGTCGCCATATTGTCGCCCTTAGGCTCGTCTGACCACTGTATCGTATCAGCTAATTTCTGGTCTTTACCCCATACAGTTAGAGAACAGTATGGCTATACGAGCCAATTGGAGCGGCCTTAACGACTTTTTTAATAATTTTAACTGGTCACTATGTTTCCTCGATAGTGACGTGAATGCCGCTGCTGATATGATCACGAATATTCTTTTGCTGGGTATGAGATCCTTCAGTCCTCACAGATGAAGAGTATCAAACCCAAAGAAAATGCGTGGTATGACTCGAGCTGTAAAGAGGCCATCAGGTTGAGAGAGTTGAGTTTTCGGAATTACAAAACCAACCCTACTGAGGAAAACCGGGTAAAATGTAAAAAGGGCCAAAATGACTGCAATGCATTAATTAGACGGGTAAAATTCTTCCACGAACAAAAATTAAGGCAGAAAGTGCTACAATGCCCCAAGGGTAGCAAAAACTTTTGGTCGTTCGTGAAAAACGTAAAGAATTCAGCCTCGTCTTCAATTCCCGCGCTCATTTACAATGATATTCCAGCTGTCAGCTCTTTAGACAAGGCCAATCTGCTTGATGCGTATTTCGCGTATAGCTCAACGCTGCCAGATTCCACATTGTCTCCGCCTGTACTTGAGAGCGTTGATTTCACCATGGGACAAATCCATTTTCGCAATCATACAGTTGCAAGAGTACTAAAAGATCTCAACGTACACAAATCCGCTGGCGCGGATGGTATACCCCCAATACTTCTGAAGAGGTGTTCCTCTGCGCTGGCAAAACCTCTGCGTAAGCTTTTCCATCTGTCCTACTCTTCGGGTCTCTTTCCGAGTAGATGGAAAACAGCACTTGTCCAGCCCGTCCCTAAAAAGGGAAAATCTTCGTCCCGCTCCTCCTACCGACCCATGGTCATGGAAACGCTGATAAACCATCAGCTTAGGAAATATCTTGAATCGCGGAAGCTTCTTAATGACCGACAATACGGTTTTCGCAGCAACAGGTCCACTGGATCCAACAGGATCTCACCGAAAAGTGGAATCAATCTTTGCACAATTTAGGTGAAAGCAAGATCGTTGCGCTTGATATTTCAAAAGCATTTGACAAAGTTTGGCATCAGGCTCTTTTGAAAATGTGTGCTTATGGCATCGATAAAGCTCTGCTTCTATGGATTAGAAATTACCTTTCGAACCGTTCAATTCAAGTTGATTTGGATGGGTTCAAGTCTGATTTTCCCCATATACGAGGGTGGTCCGATAAGCACTTAGCCTCACCGCCAGATGGCGCCAGTATCGCAAGAGCAACTTACTATCGTGTAGTACATTCTAGTAGACGGCCACTGTCAAAATTTCAGTTTTAACCGCGTGTGGAAGCGGGAGTGTCCGCGGATTTTAGAAAAATGGAGAAAGAGCCATATCGGGAGGTGATTCCATCCTTGTTTTTCGAAGGGAAATCGCGCAGCGAAATCAAAGAGCGTTTGGATGCTGTGTACGGTGACTCTTCTCCTTCAATGGCGACCATCAAAAATTGGTTTAACGAGTTTCAACGTGGTCGCACGTAGCACGGTACCCCCGAAAACGGCTACCACGGAGGATAACGTGACAAAAATCCATTTCAAAAGATCGTGTGGGTCATACCCTGCATGAAATTTTGGGCATGAGAAAGCTGTCGGCGCGATGGGTTTGCTCAACAACAAGCGTAACCGTGAGACCACTTCAGAGCAGTGTTTGACGCTGTTTAAGCGCAATCCGAAGGAGTTTCTGCGTCGTATCGTTTCGTGACCACTGGTACACACCAGAGACCAAGGAACGGTCCAAACAGCGAACGTGCTCCGAAAAAGGCGAAGACTGTCTCATCGGCCGGAAAGGTGATGGCCACCGTTTTCTGGGATTCACAAGGTGTGATCCATATCGACTACCTGAAGAAGGGCAAAACGGTCACAGGACTGTACTATGCCAAATTATTGGGTCGATTCGACGCCGAATTGAAGAAAAAACGGCCCCACTTGGCGAGGAAAAAAGTGCTCTTCCACCGTGATAACGCAACGGCTCACACCTCCGTACTCGCCACGGCCAAATTGGTCGAATTGGGCTACGAAGTGCTACCCCATCCACCGTATTCTCCAGATTTGGCCCCGTGCGACTTCTTTTTATTTCCAAACTTGAAAAAGTCACTCGCCGGGCAGAAATTTCAGTCGAATGAGGAGGAAACGGGTTAAAGAAGTTGGAGCATTGCTGGGTCAAGTGTATCGAGCTAAAAGGAGACTATATTGAAAAATAAATCGCCATTTCTCCAAAATGTTTGTTTTTCTTTTGTAGGCTAAGTACTTATCGGACCACCCCCGTAAATGCTGGTGTCCCCCAAGGCTCTGTTTTGTCTCCGACTCTCTTTCGCATTTTTATAAATAATCTCTTGTCTGTTACTTCTAATCCAATCCACTCCTTCGCTGATGACAGTACTCTCAGCTTTTCAAATTCGTTCCAGGACTCACGTCCCTGCTCTTCGGCCATAGAACTGGAACGGCAGCGTATGTTAAGCACATTGAATTACGATCTTGACAGCAGAATCGATTGCGGTAAAAATAATAGAGTGGAATTCAATGCTTGTAAAAATCTATCTACTGTCGTTAAAGCGAACCCGTAATAATCAGCCATTATCCATGAATGGCGCTTGTGTCGACGAAAACGAAAAACTTTCCATCCTCGGTATGTGTATCAATACCAAACTTAATTGGAATGATCACATATGTGAAGTTGCCAAAAACACGGCAAAATGTCTAGGTTTCCTTAAACGATGCAAGAAATGTTTCACCCCCTCCGATTTGGCTTCAATTTATAAGGCCTACATCCGCCCCAAGCTTGAGTAGAACGCTCATATCTGGTCTGGTGCCCCTAAGACCTCACTGCACCTACTAGATAGAATACAACAGCGAGCGTTAAACTTATAGGAGACAGTAATATCGCAAAGTCAATTGACTCGCTCGAACACCGACGTAATGTGTCTTCCTTGTCACAACCGTTGCTTAAATGAGTTAGCCAATTGCATTCCTCACCTCCATGAATTCACCCGCAATACTCGTCTTGTTAGGAATGCTCATCAGTTTACCCTTAAGCTTGCTTTCGGACGTACAGCTAAGTTCAGAGATTCGTTTTTCAGCCGCACAACACGATTATGGAATGCTCTTCCCAGCCCAATATTTCCTACTCACAGAAATTTAGGACCAATGTGTGCAGGTACCTCCTCTCCCTTTCGCCCTCTATACCTTCGGCCCGTGCTGTGTCTTGATTCCGGACAATTAAGGGTAGTCATAACCCCTTTTGCGCGCGCAAATTATGAAAAAAAATCAACTGCTTAATCATATAAATGTCTTTTTATTGTTTCATTTTCTTTTCATGAATTTCGGTTTCTCATTTGGTTCTATATTACAAATTGGTTTTCATTCATCATGTATGGTTTTCACTTTGGCTTTTTATCGGTTTTCTCTTTCAAAATTTGGCTTGTAATGGTTTCTCTTAGGTCGAATTGATTTTAATTAATAAAAAAAAAAGATTTTCTATTTAGTAAAGTTGTAATAATTAAATATTTCGATAAATAGTCATATCTCACACGCTCACTCGATGTGATTCCATCGAATGCAATATTTTTTTGTTTTTGGTTTTAGTTCGGTTTTCGTCTTTTCGAAAGATAAAAATTTTAACAAATGACTGTTCTGCTTTGAGATGCGCTTAAATTTTATTAATATTAAATGTTGTCTAGAGTTGGTTAGCTGTCTTATTGTGTCCTTGGTTCCATTTCCTATTGACTATAGACTTGTGTTATTCTTAGTTTCGGAAAAATTCTATTTACATTCATTTTTTCTTTATTATTTGTTCCACTATCTCATTCGTTTCGTTTCCCTATATCCTATCTAAACGGAAATGTGAAGAAGTTACTAATTTTTATTATTGGAAATATGCAGAGAGTACCTAGACTATATTTCTAGATTTTTTTAAATAATTTTTTTTTTTTTTTAAATAAAAGAAAAGACCGAAATTAGATTTTTATTGCAGAATTAAGTCTGCATTATTAAAATAAAATCATTAAATGATTATATTGATAATGGTAGTTGGTGTTTTCTTTGAAAAAAAAAATATAATTTTTCAAGACGGTTTCAAAAACCTATCACAAAACGTAAAAATTCGAAAAACGTTCAAAATCATAATTTGCATAGTATCGAGCGAACGGCATGGCGGATTATGAATTTAATTTTACCTAGTCCTGCCATAAGTTCTGTTACACAATTTCCAGCGCTTATCGTTCAAAACTTTTTCGGGGTATAGAACCGTTAACCTTTTTTTCAGAACACATGCACTGATCAGTGAAGAATACTAGTCAGTTTGGTTCTAGTTTGCGAAATATTAATATGGAGTGGGGCGTAAAAGAGAATCGAGTCACGGTAATAGCGTTGCATAAGTGCGGAAAGAGTGCTGGCCAAATTTTCGAGTTGCTAAAACCCCTCGGAATATCAAAAATATTAGTTTATCGGGCTATTGCTCGCTTCGGCGAATTGTCTGGAGTAGAGGACAGGCCAAGAAGTGGTAGTGAAGGCAGTACGTGAACGAATTCGGAGAGATCCCTTTAGGAAGCAGAAGATCATATCCAAGGAATTGGATATATCAACCAGATCCATGTCTAGGCTGATTCGGGATGATCTGCATATGAGAGCCTATCGTCGGTCCACGGATCGTTCGCGGGTCAACTCCTAAATAAAAAAAAAAAAAAAAAAATAGGCTGGAAAGATGCAAGCGACTTTTGCAGTGGCACGCGGACAATGGCCATGAAAACATTCTGCTTACGGACGAGAAAATTTTTACCATGGTTTTCAACAAATAAAATGACAAGATTTATGCCTCTTTATTCAAGGAAGCGAAAAAAGTTGTTTCAAGAGTTTAACGTGGCCATCATCCTGTTTACGTTATGGTTTGGTGGGGGTCTCTCACCATGGTTTCACATCCCTCCATTTCTGTGAAAAGGGCATACAAACTGCTGCAAAGGTTTACCAAGAAGATGTGCTAAAGGGTGTTGTGAAGGGTTTGACCAATACCCTTTTCAATGGACACAGATGGATATTCCAACAGGACTCTGCTCCAGCGCACAAAGCCAAAACTACGCAGGAGTAGCTCCGAGTCAATATTCCTGGCTTAATAGCAGCAGAAGATTGGCAGTCGGGGGGTCCAGATCTGAATCCACTGGATTATGGTTTGTGGTCAGAATTGGAGAACACGGCCTTCAAGACTGCCCACAGAAATTTGTAAAGCCTTGAAACAACATTAACCAGAGCAGCGTCCACGTTCTCTATGGAAGCCGTACGTGCCGCTATAGCCCAATGGCCACACCGTTTAAAAGCTTGTGTTAAAGCTAAAGGCGGTCATTTCGAATGAACCCAACTTTTTTTAATAACCAATATTGTGTTCTAATAAATGAAGTAATTTTGAATACATTATGTTTAATGCTTTTTTGGTAGCGTTTTTTATATGTAACAGAACTTATGGCAGGACTAAGTACAATCAGAAAATCGAAAAAAATATGTTCAAAAAATAAAGTGACTTTTTGAATTCCACGATCTACAGTGGTGGAAAACTAATTAGAAACAATGAAAATAATGAAGACAGTTTTTTTTCGCTTTAGAAGGCAATGAGGAATGCAAAAAGACAAATTTGCCGATACCACCCATTAAAACGGTGGTGGAAGGAAATTGGGCTAGAAGTAACGAACATAAATGCAGGTTATTCGCAGAATACGTAAAAAACTTTTTCAACCAAACAACGAACAAGAAGTCGAAGAAGAAAATGAAGAAATAAGACTTACGACCCCAAGGGAAGTGAAAAATGAGATCAAAAATAACACCAATCCGAAAAAATGCCCCGGCTTTGATCTTATAACCGGTGAAATATTGAAGCGGTTACCAAGAAAAGCTGTGGTTAAACTAACACATTTAATCAATGCTGTTTTTAGAATAACATATGTTCCTGATTTATGGAAAGTGGCCGAAGTAATAATGATGTTTAAGCCTGGAAAGCCACCAAACGAAGTGACATCATATAGGCCAATCTCAGTACTATCGGTTATAACGACTTTATAGACAGAAAAATCTGATTCCAAATTACCAGTTCGGATTTAGGAGACATCACTCAACAAATGATCAAGTTCACAGATTAGTCAACATTATAAAAAATCGTTAGAAGAAAAAAAAGTATGTTCTGCATAGATGTAGCGCAGGTCTTTGATAAAGTTTGGCATGAAGGACTTAACCACAAACTAAGATCTGTCCTACCAAAACAATCATACCTAAGCAGGAGATGTTTTAGAATAAAACAGGAAGACTCGTATTTAGAATTAACGGAAATTAAGGCAGGAGTCCCACAAGGCAGTGTGCTGGGTCCGATTCTGTATCTTCTATATATGTACATGTGATCTCCCAGAACTACATTATTGTACATTGGCTACGTTTGCCGATGACACTGCAATCTTTGCAATGGGAAAGGACTAAGATGGAAAGAGCACGTTAAAAAGAAAAAAGAGGAATTAGAAATAAAATACAGAAAAATGTATTGGCTGATAGGAAGAACTCCTCACTATCAGTCTATAACAAGCTTTTATTATATATAAGCAATCACTGAAGCCAATATGGACATATGGCAGTCAACTATGGGGTTGTACCAAAGAGAGCAATGTAGAATGTACAGAGATTCCAAAACAAAGTACTAAGGAAAATCGTAAATGCATCATGATACATAAGCAATAAGGACCTTCACAGGGACTTGGGAGTGGAATTAGTGAAATGAGGTCCAAAAAATGCATGAAGACACGAATCAAGACTTCAAGTACACACGAACACAGAGGCAGTGCCACTTGTAGACAATGCAAATATGGTGAGTAGACTCAAAAGGACAAAGCCATTTGAACTGGTCTAAAGGTTTTAGTCGTTAAAAATCCGGCAAGTTTTGGTAAAAAATTGTTGCAAGTTTTGGTGTGACTTTGTAACTCACAAACGGTGAAACCGAATTCGGTCAAATTTTTAGGGTTTGTTTGTATGGTCGTGTGGATGGTTTATGTAAGGTTTGGAACAAATTGGTCAACGCATTCGTGAATTAGTTTTTTATTCAACATCTGATTTTGAGTGGAAATCAACAGTTGTTCGGCGGTGCATTAATATGGCTAACTGGTGATTTTCAGCAAACGTTATTCGTCATTCCCAGATCAACCCCAGCTGATGAGATTGATGCATGTTTGAAAAGTTCGTTTCTTTGAGGAAATGTACAGAAGTTATCGCTTGACATAAATATGGGTTTTCCGTCTTCAAAATAAGCCACTGGCACGTGAGTTTTCCAAACAATTTCTTCAGATTGACGATGGCAAAATTGCAAGTGGTTTAAATGGCTTTATCACGTTACCAAATAACTTTTGAATAATTTTAAAATCAAAAGAAGAACTAATTCATCGCGTTTTTCCAAACATTGTTCAAAACTATAAAAATCATGCTTGGTTAAGAGAACGCGGAATTTTTGCACCAAAAAATGTAAATGTTAATGACATCAATTTTGAGATTCAACAGAAATTGCCAGGTGACTTGGTATCATACAAATCCATTAATACCGCTACGAATAAAGAAGACGCGGTAAATTATCCGATTGGATTTTTGAATTTTTTCGATCCACCCGGTATGCCACAGTATCGTTTGAATTTAAAAGTCGGTTCATCGATCATACTTGTTCGAAATTTCAATTAACAAAAACTTTGCATTGGAACGAGACTTTCCGTGAAAAAATTAATGCCCACTTTGATCGAAGCAACAGTTCTCACAGGGAAAGCAAAAGGAGAAGTTGTACTGATACTGCGGATTCCATTAATACCAACAGACATGCCATTTCAATTCAAACGTCTTCAATTTCCCATGCGTTTATCCTTTGCTATGACCGTTAATAAAGCTCAAGGACAAATGTTTCAAGTGTGTTGAGTGAATTTGGAGGAACCGTGCTTTTCTCACGGACAATTATACGTAGCATGTTCCAGAGTGGGAGCAGTCAAAATTTTATTTATTCACGCACCACACAATCAAACAAAAAATGTTGTGTACATTATTGTATTGAATTGATTAAAATTTTCTTTTCTTTTTATATAAAAAAAATAAAAGAAACCAATGAATTTGATTTAATGTTAATATTCATGCGGAGCGGAGCACGCAGGCATCCGCTAGAAGGGTTATACTATTATTGAACTTATTTCATTTTCAGTACTCTTAGTAAAAAACTGAATTGATTCGGAGGCGGTACGAAGTTCGCCAGGTCAGCTAGTACACAATATAAATACAGCGGTAATTTGCCGTTTTTTGCAACCGTCCTTGGCTTTTCTTTCATATTGTTTTGATCACTGAAATGTATCCACTCAAGATCAAAGTGGAGAGTGTGTTTTCGGTCAAACTTCTTTGCAAAATTAATTAGAAAAATTGGAACTGGTAAATCTTTAGTGCTGTGTACAGTTAGGTGCAAAACTTAGTCAGTTTCATCTTTTATACAGAATTTGTTCCTGTAAGTGTGTTTATTTGTATTCACAGAAATGTAGCCGCACTAATGATTCCAATTAAAGGGAAATTTCGTACCTAACGATACTCTGAATATGGACCGAGTATCGCTAATTTGGTGATGACTCAGTTTTGCACCATATTTTTTCTTTGCCTACAGCGGCATTCGCAGTTTGACACCCAAGCCAATAGGAACCCCCGGAGTTTGAAAGGTTTTTGGTCTTCATTTTTCATTTTTAAGTTTTTTTGATAGCCTATTTGAAGGTGAGGAAAAATGTACGAGGGTTGCCTTTTAAGTTTTTACAATCGAACAATAGGTGGCATTAATGAGTTGTGGCACCACTGTATTTGTGAACATTGACGTTTGTTATTGCGAAGCCTGTGGCAATTTAGAAATTGACTCAGTAAGTTGTTGATAGTGAACGTTTAAAAAAAACATTTTGTGCAAAAATGGAAATCACCCGTGAAGGCTTACGTTGGGTGATTTTTTATGATTTTAAAAAAGGCCTTACTCAACAACAATGCATAGAATCGCTTCGTGCAACTTTTGGTAATGAAGCACCATCAGAGAGGACTGTTTACAATTGGTTTGCAGAATTTCGTCATGGTCGTGCGTCCGTCAGTGATCAGCCAAAATCGGTTGTCTTCCGAGAAACATCGATGCTGTGCGCAACATGATTGTGACTTGCAGACAGACAGTCGATTTTGCATGAACATTTAGGTGTGGGAAAGATATGTTCCAGATGGATTCCGCATAATTTGACCGAAGCGCAAAAAAGGGTCGTGTTGATTGGTGTCAGGAAATGTTGAAAAAATTCGACCGAGGACGTTCAAAATCCGTATACAACATTGTTACAGGAGACGGAACTTGGATATATCCGTATGATCCTGAAAGCAAACAACAGTCGATTTTCATCACCTCAAGAAGCTGTTGAAAACTTTCGAAACCATGTTTCTACGATATCAGCTTCAGAATGGAAAAAATGTTACCCGAATTGGTTTAAGCGTATGCAAAAATGTATAGGGCGAATATTTCGAAAAGCAATAAAACATTTTGTTTGTTCGTTTCTGTTTCACTTTTTGTAAAAACTTAGAAGGCAACCCTCGTACACACATTTACGTAAATGTGATTTGTAAATGTTGTGCAGTTTTAAGTTGAAGAAATGGCATCTCTCGCAAAGAATATGAAAAAAATGATTATAAAACTACTCAGAGATGGAAAATCAACGCGCTTTATAGCGAAGGATCATGTTACTCAATCCACTGTTGCGCGGTTAAGAAAAAAGTTTGTTCCGGACATAGCTAGTTCTCGAGGAGTAATGCCTAAAAAACTTTCTGAACAAGGCGAGCGTGCTTAAGTGAGGTTCGTGATTTATGGAAGGACGGTTACAGCCAAAGAGCTTCAGTTAGCGCCTGGCAAACAATTTAGCCGAGGGACAGCTAATCGGACGTTGCGTAAGCACAATGTAATAGCTATCGACAAGAAAAAGAGACCAGCAGAATTTAATAAAGTTTTGTGGTCCGACGAAACCAAAATAAACCGCTATTTCACTGATGGCAGATCGTGGGCTTGGAAAAGACAAGGTGAGTCTTTGAAGCCGCATCATGTCAAACAGACGGTTATGCACGGAGGTGGTTCAATTATGGTGTGGGGCTTTAGGCGTTGGAAAATTACACCTTATAGAGGGTATCATGGACCAGCACGTTTATTTAAAAGTTTTGAAATCGAACCTAACCTCATCAATACGTAATATGCCCTATCTTCCGAGTAAAGCTATCTATTAGCATGACAAAGACCCGAAGCACATAACCAAAAAAGTGCAGAGTTGGCTTCAAAGGCGGTCATTTAATGTGCTAGACTGGCCAGCGCAAAGCCCGAATCTGAACCCAAAAGAAAATCTTTGGGCATACCTAAAAACTGCTCTTGCCATGGAATATGACTCCCCACCATCATCCTTAGCTATCCTTTGACTATCCCTAATGATTATTGCCGTCGACTGTCGGAAAGCCTACCAAAGCGAATTACGCAAATTAAAAGGCCAAAGGGTTCTGGACTAAATATAAAGTAGCTTCATACCTTCAGTTTTCACTATGGTGCAAAACTGAGTGAAAATGTATCAGGTCTATTTTTATAAAATGATTTATTTTTTTATTTTCTATTTATGCAAAATTATTATTTAATAAATTATAAAATATTTTCTTTTATGAAGCTTTTTTATTTCTGAGTTTTAAGTTTGTTTTTAAATATTATCTAACAAAATGGGACAACATAAGCGCTGTACAAAGGAATTAGGGAAACTCATAATCCAAAAGTACTGCCAAGAAAAGACTTCCACGGATTCTGTTAATAGAGACTTAATGTGTTTCAAACATATGGTTTACAGTGCAATTATTAGGTGTGCAACTAAGTTCTCGCTGTTTAAGGCTACAGTAGTAAGTGCTGGTCGATTGTGACGTATCCAAAACGTCATGAACCAAGCTTAGACATTTATGGTAAACAAACCGCTTTGACACATTAGTGATTTTGTTTTTGCGTCATATACTTTTGGTTGTGTGAAAATGTCTGATATTGTGCCAATTTTTTTGCGGGAAGTATTGTTTTTCTTCGCATCGAGAACTCCAAAAAGTTTACGGAGATGCTGCTCTAAGTGAAACAACGTGCCGTGATTGGTTCCGTCGCTTCAAAGACGGTGGTTTCGATGTTGATGACCGTTCGAGTGAAGAAAGGCTAAAAACCTTTGAAGACGCTGAATTGGAGGCATTGCTCGATGAGGATCCGTGCCAAACCCAAAAACGAGCTTGCTAGAGTATTAGGAGTTACCCGCCAAGCTATTTCCAAGCGATTGCATGCGTTGGAAATGATTCAAAAGCAAAGAACTTGGGTTCCTTATGATTTGAAGCCAAGAGACGTTGGGCGTCGTTTTTTCTCCTGTGAACAATTGCTCCCGCGCGGAAAAGAAAGGTTTTTTTTTCAACGCATCGTTACGGGTGATGAAGAACGGATTCATTACAGCAACCCAAAGAGACAAAAATCATGGGGACAGCTCGATCATGCTTCGACGTCGTCGGCGTCGTATTTGGTGGGATCAGGGCGGTGTTATTTATTATGAGCTGTTCAATCCAAACGAAACCATCACTGGGGAATGGTATCGAACTCAATCAATTGATCCGGTTCAGCCGAGCACTGCGCGAAAACCGGCCACTATACGAGCAGAGGCACGAAAAAGTGATTCTACAGCATGACAACGCTCGGCCTCACGTTGCCAAACCCGGTAAAACCTACTTAGAAACGTTCAAATGGGAAGTCCTTCCCCACCCGCCGCATTCCCCAGAAAGATGAGAAAAAGTTATCACTAGCGATGGGCAATACTTTGAATGATTCGTTTGTAACCGTTTTTTCACAATAAGGTTTCATTTTCATCTTAGTTGCGCTCCTAATAAGTTCTACACGGAAACAGCATGGAAAACCCGAAAGGCAAATCCCGCACGAGGAAAACCACCGTCATAGAGGATAGACTTATTTGCAGGCTGACTAAGGCAAATCCATTTCTGACCAGCAAGGACATTCACTCAGCTGTGGTGACTGCTGTATTAAGTAGTCAAATCACACCCAGAACCGCTTGAAACCGATTACTTGAAGGAGGTTTACGTGGGTGCATTGCGCGAAAAAGCCGCATGTTTGGAAAAAAGATAAATATAAAACGTCGGCTGAAATTGGCGAAAGAGCATGCAAAGAAGTCATTCATTCGCAACGATGGGGAGCTCGTTTCGGAAACTGCTGATGTGCATGGAGAGCCAGCAGCAATGGAAAACGATGTTATCCATATAGCAGAGGTTCAGGTAGAACTGCCACCCATTGTGGAAGAAACAGAAGCAATCCATCGGCTTAGAATAAACAGAATAACAAGGCCCCGGGAATCGTCCTAATACCATCGGAATTAATAAAATATGCAGGAAAAAAATTAACATAGCCGTTACATGGACTCATCACAACAATATGGCATACCCCAGGAATAGAAAAATTCGGTCATAATTTCCGTATTTAAAATGCAACAATTACCGAGAAATATCGCTGGTATCAAGTAGTTGCAAGGTGCTGTCAAATATTCTCTGAAAGAGGCTGACATCATAGGCTAAGGAAATAATCGGAGACATCGGAGACCTGTGGCTTCAGGACGAATCGCTCGACGAGTCACCAGACTTTTACTATCCGACAGCATTAGGAGAAGAAATTTGAATTCAACGAAACTATCCTCCAGCTATTGGCAGATTTGAAAAAGGCGTATGACTCTATAAATCGATGGAAAATGTATCATTTTGTAAGGCTGGGAGATGTCTTGTAATTTGGTCCTGGAATTCGTAATAAGGTGCTTTCAAAAAAAGCAGAGTGGAATAATCCTTAATGGAATCACATCAGTTCTAGCTTATGTTGATGCTCTGAACCTGCTGGGAGACATTGAGGAACCAGCTTAAAGAAATGTAGAAGGTCTAAAATGGAAGAAAAGGTAGTAAGCTTCGAAGTGATAAATAACGAGAAAATCAAATATTTGGTCACTGACCGACCTAGATCGATCCAAATCTCGCAGCCGACTATACTTGAAAGACTGATTGACAAAGAAGGAGGAAAATATATTTCAGATCTTTTAAAATAAGATCTTAAGAAGAATCTATGGTGGAAAACAGGACGAAGAAACAGGCAAATGGGGAAACCATACAATCAAGAACTCGAGGGGCTCTATTCAGTCCGAATAATAAAATCGACTAAAGACAAGTAGAACGAATGAACAGTGGACAAACAGTCAAACGAATAAGCGTGGAAAAATATCATCAGGAAAGCCGCTTCAGTTTAAGGACATAGAAAAGATGGAACACGCTCATGACAGGGAGGCGATAATTTTAATTTTAGTTAGGTAGTTCTACCAAGAGGTACCCAGTGGAGACTATTGAAAATAAAGAAATGCAGCAACTGTTGGAGAAAATCCAGTTCTTAGCCTTGCTACAAGTCCAAACTGGAGCAAATGTAAGTCTTTCAGTCATAGGAAAGGTTAAAAACTGGAGGGATGTGTAGCACACGTCTTAACTATCACCGATATGCTACACAATTTGAGGGTTATATCATTTCTTGGATCGCGTCGGCACGAAAAGTGGATCCAGACGATCAGTGAGAATGGGGGCTTGCAAAAGGCACCTTAAGGGGGCTTTCCAAGGCAGAAATTCGCTCCAAAAAGGTAATTGGAACAATATGCTGAAAGAGTTGTCAATTATCCTTTTCTAAAACGTGAAGAAATAATCACGACCAAAGAGAAATCAACATAATGAATAATAAACTACGCCAGGAAACAGCCGCCACTGACTGCTATATGATAATGCAAGGCCACATATAGGACAATCAATATTTCTGAAGCTGGAACAGTTGGGAGTTGAAAATTTGCCTCATCAAACTCACTTACCAGATTTATCCCTGACCGATTAACATTTTTCTAAAGTTTGGGATTCTTATAATTTCTAAAATAGAAAGTACATAAGCCCAGAGCCATAAACTTAACTAAAACACGGTTTTTCACATCCGCACAGCCGTTGTTGATCTTATGCTTAAAATGCTTTAAAAATATTGGCAAATTTTTCTTCCTCATTTTAGTACCATTCAAATTGAATAAATAAAAAATACCGTAATTTCCCAAATTATGTTGAACGAATCATAAATATCTTTCTTCGAATAAAATAAGCAAAACTTCAACAGCAAACAATTGTTTTTCTTTGTTTTAAACAAAATAAAAATGAGTTATTCAAGTTATGCTCTTAAACTATTTATAGTATTAAATGTAGTATTATTTACAGATATATCCAAGAATTTTCGCAACCTTTAAGATTGTTTTTACATTAATAAAATGTTGTCTTTTGTTAAGTCATCATCTTGCAACGACCTAGTCATTAATGAAGGATATTTTTGAATTGAAAAATATTAATTTAATTAATTTATGAAATTTTATATAATGCAATTGGAAATGGCAGTGGATTAGACTATTGATATTCCCCAAAGTCATTCTAATTTTTATCAAGATTTTCTATCACTACAATTCCTTTTTTTTAAAGTTTTCTATCATGGTATCATGGTAGGTAAAAATTTGATCGATTTTTTATAGTTTAATAAAGAAACGAAAATTTGAAGCTTTTTATTTAGTAATTCATTTAATGCATAGTCTTGTTTCGATATAAATTTAATTTAAATGAATTTAAATGAAATGGCTCCAAACTACAAATATTTAGAAGTAAATGCAGTGTTCTTAAAAAAAAAATAATTAGTCGTTTCACAACTAGAGAAACAGCATTAGCCAGAGGAGCTCTTTTGGGTTTATTTTTGATATTTGAGGCCATCACCACCAAGGTGGGGCATTGTTTTCAGATATCTAAGACTGTAAAAAGGCAGCTGTGAGCTTATACTATGTTCAAAAGTATGCTCAATTTGCTAATCATTTATTTCGGCTACTGCTTGCTAGATGTCTCAAGGGACTGCCTGGGAAAAGCAAAACAAATATCCCACAGTAGCATTTTAAGCAATTTTAATTGAATTTAGAAATGGATGTATCCGATATGAAATGTGAAGCTACTAGAAAAATCCAAAATGTATATTGAAAGGGTGTTCAGCATTGATTAGCAAAATTCAGAAATACTATATTTGACCTAAGGGATGAGCCTAGTTGAGGTAGGTCAGGAGAGCTAAACGATGAGCTCCTGAAATCTCACTGTTTCAGTAGTGCAACTCGCAAGCGAACTCAACGTAAGCCATGTGACCATCCACCGACACCTAATAAAATGAGAATAGTTTTTAGGCTAGCAAAATGGATGGCCCATCACTCATTTCAGCAAAGGATCGACGCTTGCACTATGCTTCTGTCCCGTCACAATCAAAAACCGTTTTTGAACCGGATCGTTTTCGGAGCTGAGAAATGGGCTCATTACGATAACATTTAAAGGAAGAGGTGTTCTATTCCGCCAGGATAACGCTCGCTCCTATACAGCGACCACAGGACCACACAGTTACAAGAGTTCGGCTGGGAGAGAATGGTGCATCTGCCTTATTCTCCACACTAAGCATCTTTAGATTTCGACTTGTTTCGAAGTCTGGAAAACTTACATGATGCAAACAAATTTATATCACGGGATGATGTCCAAGAGGCTCTGGCGTATTTTATAGCATTGCCAGCGCGCCATCAGAGACTCAGCCTCGGATGTGCTGGGTTTCAAGCCGCCACCATCTAGAAACCTCTGGTTTGATGAGCAAAGCAAACCGCCTACAAAGCTATGCTGCATAGACGGACGAGAGCGGCTCGTGAGCTCTACGAGCAGAAAAGGGCAGAGGAAAACATGCTTTTAAGGAAGAAAAAAAGAGTGAAGTCGAAGAGATGAAGGAATGACGCTCGCATGACGAAAAACTAAAACTGCCAGGGTTATAAAGCCAGAGCAGAAGCTTGTAGGGATTAAGACGGGCAACTAGTAGTAGAATCACAGTCGATGCTGAGAATATGGAAAAACCACTTCCGTAGACTGTATAACGGCGATGATAGATATGATGTCAGGTGGAATGATCCATCCGGAACGGACGAAGATGAAAAAGAATTCCGTCCATCCGACCTTCATCTAAGCTTATAATTGCGAAGTTTAAAACTAATAAAGCCGCCGACGCAGACGGCTTATCTGCTGAGTTATTTAAAGCGGCTGGAGATGAATTGGTAGGGCCTCTGCACCAGCTCATATGTAAAATATGGTCGGAGAAAAGCATGCCCGGTAAATGGAATCTCAGCATCGTTTACCTAGTCCATAAGAAAGGAGACCCCTATAACTGCGCCAACTATAGAGGAATAAGTCTCCTCACAAGTTCTTCTCTGCCTGGAAGCCTGATAATCTGATAGGTTCCTATCAGTGTGGTTTCAGGCCAGATAAATCAAAAATAGACCAAATTTTCACACTGTGGCAGATCTTTAAAAAGACTCCAAAGATTCCAAATCGACACAGAACAGCTTTTTGTCGACTTTAAAGCCGCATACGACAGTGTGCATAGGGATGAGCTATGTAGAGCCAGTTCTAACATACCTGTCGAGCTCGTCAGATTGTGCAAGATGACAATGGAGAAATTTCGCTGCTCCATTAAGGTCGGTAGGGAATTAACCGACGCCTTTGATGTTAAAAAAGGATTTAGACAAGGTGACGTACAGTCATGTAACTTTTTTTAGCATCGTGCTTGAAAATATCATACGAGACTCACTGGCCAATACAAGAGGTTCAAGCCTGCGCAATTGCTTGCGTACGCGGATAACATTAACGTAATTGGGCGAGCACAGCGAGACGTCAATGGGTCTTTCAGTAAACGAGGGTAAAACCAAATAAATGCTGCCATCCAAGAAAGACGCACAACACCGACGTTTTGGCCGTCACAATTGGCAGCTACAAATTAGAAGTGGTCAAGGACTTCGTCTACTTTGACTCACTAGTGACCAGCGACAACAACACTAGCGCGGAGATCAAACGGAGAATTACCCTTGCCAACTGCTGCTTCATTGAGCTCAAGAGGCAAATGGGAAGAGCCCCCTTTCGACAAACCTATATAAATTACTGATCATCCCAGTCCATCTTTACGGTGCAGAGGCCTAGACCTTTAAAAAGGATGAGGATGCCCTTCTTCGTTTCGAGAAGAAAATTCTGCGTTCAATCTATGGACCCGTTTGTATAAACGGAGAATGGAGGAGAAGAGTCAACAACGAACTGTACGGGCTCTTCAGCGACATCGGCCTAGTACGACGTTTCCGTACCCAACATCCAAGACGACTAGGCCATGTAGAGCGAATGGACAACACAGCTCCGGCCCGAATAGTCTTCGAAACCAACTCGGAGGAACGACGCAACAGAAGACGACCGAATCTAAGGTGGCGCGCACAGGTGGAAGGGGACCTTAACCAACCGGGAGTTCGGCACTAGAAACAACTGGCAAATGATCGTAAAAGCTGGCGACGCTTGTTGGTTGAGGTCCAGGTTCACACCGAACTGCAGCGCCATCTAAGAAGAAGAAGACGACATTCAGAACCAAACATTGTCCAAGTAATAAAATTACGAAGGCTAGGATGGGCAGAATAAGAATAATCAGTGCAAAATCAATAAACTAAAGACCCCAAGAAGGCTACGCCAAAATGTCGGTAATAATAAAAACAATTATTTAAAAGGGTCCTGAGAGATGGGCAGAAGTTTTGGTCAACACTGATGACAAAATGTTTGCGTTCGGTAAAAATTATTTAACGGTAAACAGACATTAAACAACTGTTCAGTGCTTCAGTTACAACCTGATATAATTTTAAAAGGATATGCCAATATGACAGCACTTACGAAAGGTGTACCAATGGTTTTTCATTCACTTGGTATTACTTGAGGAATTCAATTTTGAAAATCTAGCGGTATTATCTGTCTTACTTCCGATCCATATGCTGATTTTTTTGCCGTTTTAAAATCTTAACCACAAAGATGAAGTCAATGGGATCAAACAAATTCAAATTCCTATTCGAATACCACGAGGGACCATTTCAAAGATACAATAATAAACAATTTTCAGTAGTGAGGGACATGCGACTCCGCATCCAAGTCAGGTAGGCCGGCCAATTGGCGGTTACCAAATGTTTTAACGCAAAACGTGGAAGCAGAAGAAGATTTGTGCCTGTTGTGCACTGTTTCTTATTTATTGATTTAGGATTCATTGGTTGTCCAAGATATTTGAAGTTCTACTCGAAGTAATCATGAGTCGACCACAATGTGGTAATAAAGAGGAGGTTACAGCAGGACAATGACTTGGAAGATTACCAAGACCTGGTGTCGCTAGAAAAGGATATAAACACTGTAATAGACTTCGGAATCACCAGACCGCATCCATATAGGAAAACTTCGGACTTAAAAATACATATAACCAAGCGATTGTTAGGCTTCCGTCAACTATATTTGTTCTTGAAACTGTTGCGAAGGCTCTGCTCAAATATTCCATAAAGGCAATTGAGTCAGAAAGAACCGGTAATAAGATATGAATCAGTCAGTACAAGGCTTCTGGCTGCTGCTATTTTCTCTTTGTTTGAATATTCTATAAAAAAGTATGAGCACGAAACAAAGACTATAAATGCAAACCTGATTATTAAGCTGTAAAAAAATAAGAAAAAAAATCACAAGTTTGTATAAAAAGTATAACAACCGAAAGAGAATTCAAATGTTTAAATCAAGCATCAGTTCTATTATAGAACTTGCTATTAGCTTTTGGTTTTTCACATATTTAGTCTTTAAATTAAAGAGCTGACCATAATACGGCAAATTACTGAATCATTATTAGAAATGAGTTTTCTGACTTCCTGTCCCATCGACATTGTTTTCTTTTTTCACCTTTGGTTTCAGTTTGAACAAATTTACAGTTTGTAAATAACAATCAAAATGTATTTTTAACATTGTAGATTTCTTTTTCGAGTTTGGTTTTTTTTTTAAATTGTAATTCAATTTTTACCTACATACACTAATGCTTAGGACTAGATTCGAAAGGATAAAAGCGACACGTTCCTCTTGAGCAAATGCGATTGCGGTCTTGATTGCAATGTACTGCCGTTGGTACTGAGTGTGTCAAAGTTTAGGTCCTTCATCGGTACAACTTCGGGCAGTAAATGCCTGATGTGAGATGGCGAGCGGCGGACTTTATATTGGTGCCTAAAAGAAATTAAAATTTTAGTTTTTTTTTATTTCTGGAGAATTTATTCAATGGTCTTTAAAGGTTTTTCTTAATGGCTAAAAATTGTTTATTTTGATTTCTCACTATTTGTTTATAAACAAACAATTTATTCTTACATATTGCCTTCAATGGAACTTATTTGCGATTGGTATTCACTTGCATTTCTATCGGTTGGTTTGCATGTAAGAGAGAAAGGTTTAAATCAAAATAATCGGAAAATGTGTTGTTTTAAAAAAATAATGTAAATATGTGAGTGTATTGTAGTTCTAGATAGATTTAATAGATAGAATAGTAACTCAATATATTCTTGTAATATGTTGTTATAGAGCAAATATTTATGTTGAGATATTCGTGTCAATATGAGCAAAGTCATCCCTGAACAGATCGCTTTTAATCCAAATCCTGTAAATGCATATATCGATGGGAGGCCTACATTCTGCAAGAACAAGAAGATGTAGTGTTAATCATGCGATTGGACTAGGACAATAGTCATTATCTTAAGGATTTTTTTAAAATGACAACAAGTTCGTGTTTAAATTAAACACAGATTAATGAAGATATCGGGCTGAAACGTATCCCGGATATATTCTCCGAAGCCAATTTTCCATCACTCGTCCACATACATACATATATTGTTAAATTGGATGAGCAAAATTACCATTCGATCGGATAATTTCTCGAAATTACTGAACTTGCTCATTAGTAAATCAACTTTTTGAGAAGCTGTGTAGTATGTGACACCATCTACGAGTATTTGGAACCATACATCACCATACATCTGGCCAAAATTACTCGCGGACCCACTACTTAAATTACATTATTCTTAAGTATTACGCAACAACGCATAGGGCTTCTTGTATGTACAAAGTGGGTGGTTGTCCTAGATAGAATTTTTAGAGAGATTCGACTGAATTTATTACGATGGTTGTAGTTCTCAGTAACGTTTTTCTTTCCATGTCATTAAGGTGTTATATTAGAAATCCAGACACAAAGTATGAATTTTGAAATTATCATATACTGCGAGTGTTATGCCTTCGTCAGCATTTTTTGATCATCTCTCATTCACTACTGATGTTGCTGCACAGTTTTTCCGTATAGGAATTGTTCTTGCCTATGGACGGACTTGAGCTATAGACCTTCGGCTCAACAGTCTGTGATGATTACCATTGCACCACGTAGCCCCAAAGAAAGAAGTCTAGGATGGTTAAATATGGCGATCTTGCTGGTCATATCGAATCGCGGGAGATTACGCGACCAGGAAACGCATCCTTCATAATATTCATTGTGGCACGTGCTGTGTGTACGGTTGCACCGTCTTGTTGAAACCAAATGTTCACCAAGCCCCACTCATCCAATTCCGGCTGTAGGAAGTCGTTTATCATAGCCCTTTAGCGCTCGCAAGTAACAGTGATCATATTGCCGATAGTGTCACCAAAAATACGGCCCAAACACTCCTCCCGCGTGAACGCGGCATCACACACGGATTTTCAGCGCCCCAGAAACGAAGATTTTGCTTATTGACGTAACCGATTAAGTGGAAGTGCGCCTCGTCGCTCATGATGATTTTCGACACAAAATTGTCCTCTTCGTTGTTGAGATTAGGGATGGCTTGACAGTAATTCACACGCGACTGACGGTCAGCATGCATTAACTGATGCACTGTTTGCACTCTGTGACATCGGTAGCCACAGTATTCACAGCAATATTCTCGACCAAACGACCAGTCCGGTTGACGCGACATGAATGGAAAATCGACATCGAAATTCACGCTGCGCTAACACCACCGACCGATTATTGATCAAAATAATCGACACCATTAGTTCACGTACTTGTGGAGTATAACCCTCCATTACTTGTCTGTTTGTATACTGCAGCTATCTAGTTCACAAATGTCAAATATGATTGACGTAAGACACCATTTGCGAAAATTATTACATCTTCCGATAGGGTGATTAATTTTGCGCCATCTAAAAGAGATGATGGCCTTGAAACACCTGAACAGATCTTCATAAATTGGAGCTAAGAACCATCTCGATGACATTAGCTTTCAAACAAAAAAAAAACATAAAAATCGGTCCATTCGTTCAGAAACTACGATGCCACAGACAGACACACTGACACGTCAAACTTATAACATCCCTCTTTTTGCGTTGGGGGTTAAAAAATAGTCTTTCAACACTAGCGAACTCCATTGACCGTAACATGGTTATAAATTTTATGCACAAACAAATACGAAATAGAGTCTCTTAAAGCACATGTAGTTTCGTTGCACCAATAATACATATTTGCTTATGGACAATCATTGAGTTAGAAATGAGCTTCATTGCTAAAGGTAATTTTTCGATGGAATTCAAGATTTTCTACAAACTGCACAGTTCAATCGAAGAACTTTCATGCGTTTCGCTGTAGAGCATTCAGTTCTTGGGTCATTTAAATCTTGTAAGGCTATGATTTTACGTGGCTGATTTGTCTTGTTTTGAACAGAATCACTTACGGTACAAGGACATTCAATAATAAATATTGTAAAATTAGGCAATGTGGTTAGTGTCAGTGAAATTTGGTGGAGTATAGTATAGCCGTCCGATCAGGATGCGGTGAAAATACCTGATTTAGAGAGCTACTTCGTCATGATTTATGCAGCGCTTTTAAAAGTCTTCGCAGAATTTCTACGCTTTCCAAGATTGAATATTCCAACAGAGTAAAAGTTTGGTAACGATCGTTGGAAGGTTACAGTGTTGAATTTATTTTTAGTGAACTTAAAAGCATTGTGATCTGTAAATTGCGATTGCGGAAGTTAGCGCTCTTAAAAACAGTAGCTGTATATGAAGAAGCTCGTTTTTAGCTCTTATTAATATAGTTTTAGAGATTGCAAATCAACTGAAGATACGTCCTTAAGTCTGAGTCATAAGAAAATAGCTCTTCCTTCATTATTGGTATAGCTAAATCTAAAGAAGGAAAGATGTTCAAGTTTGTTAAGAGACTTTGCTCTTTTGACTTTTACCTCATGTTTCTGTACCTTGTTCTGAAGATATAGAAAATATACGAAATGGAAGCGTTAAAAGTTAACCGATTTCAAGAACTTCCACTAATTTTTGACATCGATATTGGATAATTGTGAAAGCTTAGTATACAAATTATGTTATTACTTTACTTCACCTAAGAGCGGGGGAATATAATATTCGTACTAAAAAGCTTGCCTTATGTAACTTTAGATCTTGTTTTCCAAGACACATAATCAATTTTTTCCTTCTTTTATATCCGTAAAATATCAGTGGTATCCTATGGTTTAATAAATATGAAATTTGGCATTTCAGGACAAAGGAATTGTTTTCGAATAGTTAGAATAGCTACTTATATCCATGCGTGACGTCTGATAGCTTTTACGCGGAATCTCTTCAGTATTTTCCAGGAATTGAATCTTAAAACATTCCGGACTTTTACTTTTTCATCGCATTCTTTTTCAATCCCTAATTTATTTTCTGCTGCTTCCTTTACAATACATTTTATTGTTGGCCATACTGCTTCTACCTGCCTTGTTTTATCATTAGTTTTTGCAAATTTGGGTTCGACTTTTGATTTTGAGAATGATTGGATTTTGGTATGGTGTCTTATATCCATCAGAAAATGATCAATTTGGTTTTCGAGTTACTCGACTCGATGATGTCCAGTTAGTCTTGTGTATTCCCTTGTATTTGAATGTTGTACTTTTCACGATTTTTTAAGTTGGTAAAACTTTCTGTCTTAAGTTCATTATCGTTTGATTAGACATGCGGGGCTTTCTTCTCCTATTGTTGGCCTGTACATCACTTCTTTCCCTACTATCGAGAAAATGCCTAATATTTCATCCTTCTTCTTCTTTTCCTTTTTCCGGCGTTGTTATGGTCAGAAGTGTAGGAGCATAACCTTCCCACTTAACTGCATTCCTACTGGTCCGCTTGTGGGGTCCGCCGGTTTGGCCTCAGAAAGTTGCGGCAGGCTTCCCGGTTTGGGATTACTTCATCACTGAGGCCAATCAAATGCTGGTTGGTTTTCGGCCTGCCTTTTTTTTTTTGTGACGCGGGCATGCTCCAGATTTTTTTGTTTGATCTTACTCTTACAACACCGGTGATCTCCAGTCGTGTCAACCCACTGATTTGCATGTACACTTGTGGGTCAGTTTAATGGTGGTATATGTGTCCCTAGGCTCACCTTGGTGTTTTCTAAACTGCCTAGATTTGATTTTTGTTCCTTTGTTTTAGTCGCCTTTTACGACAAGCGAGAGGTATCGCTGCAGGGATATTCTTAACCCGTTCCTGCACGGAACGCCTAATATTTCATTCATTGTTTTGAAAACGCATCTTTCACTTCTTCGAAGACATATTTTATCTCCTTACCTACTTACTTAGATAGCGTCACAGTTCGGAGGGAACCAACAAGCCTTCCTCCTCACGCGACGCTTGACTAGGCCGATGTCGCTCTACAAACAGCTCCTGGATGCATCTTCTCTTCCACTTTCCGTTAAAACGCATTTTTTTTCTCCCGAATCCGCAGGCCCTAGGCTACCACGGTTCTTCTGCCCCTGATCTCAACACTGATGTCGTTATTGAGAGCCAAAATAGACTTGGCTGGTTCAAAACTTTAATTTCAAAATGTGTATTTCTTTCATGCCAACATGCTCTTGCTTTCATCCTCATTTACCTTGCAACCCACTTCAGCCCTCTTTGATTAAATACCCTCTAAAGCTTAATTGACGTCTCGCTGTATTCTTGCAATCATCTGAATGATCTTTTCAGAAATACTGTTATAATAGAGTAAACATATGACAATGTGTCGCCCTGTCTGATTTTTTTACAACATCGAAGGTGTCGGATAGTTCATCACTGGCTACTTTGAACATGTCAATGGTCTGTATAGCTCATCTCTATAGGCACTGTAATATGCTGCTTTAAGGTAGACAAAAAGATGGTTGTCTTGACTTAAAATTTGTGGGACTTTTCCAGATCTTCCGTAGCGTGAACTTGTCGTTGACTGATAAGAGCCTACCAGGTGTTTTCAGTATGACAGATATCATATTCTTTGGAGGCTTATGCGCAAAAGTTGCGCAATCATAGGAATTGGTTTTCTTATGGATTGGGCAAATGATGCCATATTTATAAACCATATTTTACAGATAAGTTAGTTCATATTTCCAACAGATTCATCCTCAGCTGTAGTCCGTCTGCACGCACAGCTTTATTAGACTCCAGTATAGCAATCTTTATCTCATCTTAATCAGGTAAAATCAATGTTGGCTTCTCAAATTGTTCGAACATATAGGATGATGTAAAGGAGTCTGGCATCGATCGCTTCTGAAAGACTGCACTTCGTCACATAATTCACTTTTTAAATCCGTTAACCTAGACTAAATGAAGTAATAACAAGTCTCATAAGGGTACTTTAGTCAGGACTCTTCTTTCTTCAAAACTAAAATTGCTTACAGTCGAACGAGTCGAGGCTTCAAGACATATTTATTTGATTCCTTGCATTCAGTTTCAGAAAACCTTACTAGAATATTAAAAAAAAAAACACCGATGCTTCTTGGTATTTTTTGCCAAGAACCTAGAATTTTTACAGAGCAGACTTAATTTTTTTCTTCCGACAATTCTATAGATGACCTCAGGCACAATTTAGTACGTTTCCAACATTTTAAAATCAATCACGAGCAATACTTACTTCTTATGTCGACTTGCCCTAAAACAGGCACAATGACAAGAACATATCGATGCATTCTCCGCGTTTATTGACTGCGAATCATGTCCAATATATCCGCTCAATATGGAACCATTTGCCGTAATAACATCGCCCTCCAAACGCACGGCAACTTGGAGTGCCTGCAAAAGATAAAAAAAAAGAATTCCAAAAAGAAAAAACCGAACCAAACAAAACCATAAAGCATTGAAGGACAACGAATCATAACAACACAAACAAATAATACACCAAAAAATAAATAAATAAACAACACAAAACACACACACAGGTATGTATGTAAATTATTTTTAATTAATACTAATATTCCGATTCGCATAAACAATTTTCTATATAACATAAAACAAAAAACACAAATCAATAGAATGTAATTCACATTCACCTCTGCCGTCCAAAACTTGGACTTGGTCATGAACTACGGGTTTGTCGTAAACCAAAATAATTTCGAAAATAAAACAAAAACAAAATTAAACAAAATTTACGTTCAAACATATTATTTCGCTATTTGATTCATTTTTTTTTTGTTTTTTTTTTGTTTTAATTATCATTTTTAATTCGGTTTTTCTTAGAAAAAGAAGAAAAAAAATGTATTTAAAGGAAATCGTTATAGTTTCTGGTGGATAATTAGCTTGGATTTAATTATGTGAATTGAAAAAAAATAAACAAAAGTCAATTCGAACGGATTTAACAAAGAAATTCAATAATTAAATTACAACTGATAGCATCGAATCAAATCTGAAGAAGACACGAGTAGATAACAAGTGGAAAATATATTTTTGGTGTTTCTACTTTAAATTAATTTTTTTTGTTTAAGTTTTCGTTTAAGTTCTGTAAAGTTGTAGTAACAGTAATATGTTTTGAACGAAGGGTTTTTTTTTTGTTATTAAAATGAAAAAAAATATTTCTTTTCGTTGGAAATAGAATTTTTTTTCAAATATATGCTAGTGATAGAAAAAAATCAAAAAGAGTATCAAAAGAGAAATAAATAAAAATAAGTTTATTACAATCCCAATGGCTGTAATTACTCTCTACTGTTCAAGGAACATCAAATGTACCACCAAAAGGCTATTAGTCCCGAACAATTGCGAAAACTCGACCTATAAATGTGGCGGATAGTTTGCTATATCAGCAACCCCCTCACTATGCCAAAATGTCCCTCTTACCTTCTATTATCAGAATGTAAGAGGTCTTCGTTCAAAAACCCAAGCCGTTTTACAACAGTCACATGCTCTACCCTTTGAGATATTTGCTCTGACCGAAACAAATCCGATCCCATGCATAAATAACTTTGAACTGTTCCCATCAAATTTTAATGTTTATCGCGATGACGAACTCAGCCGACCCACTGATGGTTGTCCTTGACGAGGCGTTCTACTAGTCGTCCTTAATACAATTGCCTCTTCCCTTATTGCAATATCATCCTCCCCACTTCTCGACTTTGTTTCAATTAAGATTGCTTTATCACAAAAGACACTATACATTATTTGTTTCTACATCTTGCCCTCACAACCTATTGAATCCTATCAACTCGCCATTAACACAATTGACCAAATAACCGATTTAAGAAACCCTCAGGACGAAATCCTTCTTTTCGGTGACTTCAACCTTACTCATCTTAAATGAACCCAATCAGACGATCAATCATTTTATAGTGCCACCAATCCCACTACTGCCAAAGAATGTCTTTTCTTGGATCGCCTAGCAGATTCAAAACTTAGCCAAGTTAGCGGCGTCCTAAACAACATGGGTAGATAACTCGACCTCATATTTACAACCAATCCCCTCAATTCGTATGTTTCATTTTGTCCCATTTCCCTTTCAACCATCGATAACTTCCATCCTCTCCTCCTCCCCTCCTCCTTTCTTTCTTTCACGATTCTCCATTACAAAATAAACCCCCTAAAAGTTCTGGCCTCTTACGATTTCCACAAAGCAAAATTTCACCGAATCAATGAATACCTTACAAAAGCCCCTCTCAATTTTGATAACCTAACCGTAAATGATGCAATATCCATATTCTACAGGGAAATATTTTATTCTATCTCTCTTTAGGTTCCCATTTCACAACGCAAAACCTTGTCCACCTACCCTGGTACAATCGCAGCTCCGTTCCTTAAGAAACAAAAGAAATAAGTAGTGGACAATCTTCCTTCGTACTAAATCCCCTAACGACTTTTCTAACTACCTGGGCACTTTACCGCCCTTCACAACTCCCTCTATCAACGCTATTTAACTGAAACGCAAGCCAATCTTATAAGCGATCCTAAGTCCTTCTTTAAGTTTGTTAACTACAAACGAAAATCTGATGGCTATCCTACCTCTCTCTCCTTCCATGTTCAAACCTCGAATGACTCTAATATTATCGCCAATTTTTTCGCCACCTTTTTTAAACAGTCTTTCGCCGACGACTCCTTTGCTCCAGACATCTCATACTTCGATTGTCTAGCAAATTTTTCCCTTGGACCATTTCTTCCACGCACAGTCGATTCTCATGTCATCGAAAACAAATTAAATCTACTTAATGATGAATTCACTCCCGGACCTGACGGTCTCCTTGCCATATTTCTAAAAAAATGCTCCTCAACCATCTCGCTCCCTCTCTCGAAAATCTTCAGTCTATCCCTATCCCTAGGTGAATTCCCCCGCTTATGGAAAACCTAATTTATCACCCTTATACGCAAAAAAGGTCCGAAGAACGTTGTTAACAACTATCGTCCCATTGCCAAAGTGTCACATATACCCAAATTCTTCGAGAGTATTTTGTACGAAACTCCAAGTTTTCGCGGCAAGTCTTTAATCTCCCCTAGACAACACGGTTTCCTTAAATGCAGATCCACAACCACTAACCTTGATTTCAGTAAAGCTTTCGATAAAATCTCCTACAGACTGATACTGATACAAATTGTCCTCCCTTGGCTTCGACCCCATTTCTTTGAAGTGGATATCTTCTTAGCTGGAAAATTGCTATTACAGCGTTCGTTTTAGATCTGCCTTCTCTAACCCCTTTTTAGCTTCCTCCGGCGTCCCCCAAGGCAGCCACTTAGATCCACTTCTTTTCGTTCTTACCATAAACGATTTTGAAATGGCGATCAAACATATGCCGACGACACCAAGTTCTTCAAGACCATTTCCTCCAGTCATGACTCTTCCCTTATTCAATCTAATTTCAATAGTTTTTCCATCTGGTGTTCCAAAAATTGCTTAGAACTTAATATTTCCAAATGCCAATCAATTACCTTTTCACATAAACGAATCAAACCTCCTCCTCGTCTCTACTTCCTCAATAATCAACCCATCTCTACTGTTCAAGTCATTTTCGCGCACACATCGATGAGATAGTCGTTGAAGCTAATTCTGCACTCAGTTTCGTGATGGTCTCAAGAATTCTCGAACCCTTACGTTACCCGATCTCTTTATATAATCTTTGTCCGGCCCCTTCTTGAATATGCTTCTCAAGTGTGGTCTCCTTACCAACAAACCCACATTTCTAGAATCGAGAGCATCCAACGCCGATTCCTACGTTTTGCTCTTCGAGGTCTCCCCTGGTGCAATCCTTTGATTTTACCACCCTACCAAGACCGCCTTAAACTAATCAACATGAACATGTTTTTTTCATCCATCGGCTCCTTTCAGGTACCATTGACTGCGCGACCCTCTACAACTCTGTCTCTATCAACACTAACCCCCGCAATGTACGAAATCCCCGTGTCTTCTATCTACCCACCCCCGTACTGCCTATGGCTCCAATGAACTCATTTCTCGTATGCTGGGACGTGTTATTTCGAATCCTTACTTCGATTTCAACCTCAGCACTCCATGCCTAAAAATCCGCCTTTTTAACCACCCTCCCCTCTCTCTAATAAGTTAGATTAGATTAAGATAGCTTGAATTAAACCCAATAAATGGGGGTGTTTGTCCCCACGAAAATTAAATTAATATCACGCACCTAGTCTCTAGACTTGTTGTTTACCAACGGATTAGTCATATTATCGCTAAATCCCATTGGGTTCAATAAATTTATGTGTGAATTTCTAACCTTAATAATAAAAAGCTCAAAATTCGACATTTAATGCTATATGAGTTTCGAAATGGAGAAAGTGATGAAACTGCAGAAAGCATTTAGACCGTGCACCGTCTGTTAGGAAATTGTTTGCCAATCGAAAAGATATCGTGTGTGGCCATATACATTGGTCAGATACATTATGTCTTCTGTTCAACAGTCAGTAAGGTTCGTTAATTCACAATCCGCCATAAATAATTTTAAGTTGATGCCAGAAAGTGAATTGAAGGATATTATACGTTGCTTGAAACTTAAGAACGTGCCCGCTTTCGATGGAATTAAAAACCTTTGCCCTAAGAATCTACCAGATTTTATCTTAGAATGGAGTTCTTCTCTGATTACCGGAAAGTAGCTAATATAATTCAAATTTTAAAACCTGGAAAAGCTCCCAATGTGCCACGTAGTTACAGACTAATTAGCCTGTTAGGTTCTCTTAGTAAGTGCTTTCTTTTCACAGCACTACTCGCCAAGTACATCGTCAGTAAGAGTACTGACATGTTGATCCTAGACATCGACACCGTTTTTTATGATGGTTTGATGCATAAATTATTGAACCTTAATTTTCTAATGTGCCTTTTTAGAATAATTCAGTGTTTCCCATTTTCCTGAAGTTTAAAAATATCCGTGAATCAAAATTCTCTAAGGCCAAAGAAAGCGAAGTCAATCACATCTGCCGGATTGGCCAGCGTGTTTTTAGAAGCGAGAATCCCTTTCGCTACTTGATTATTTGCAAAAGGTAGGTAAATAACAGGAAAATATTATTCCAACCTTCTTGACCACCTGGATGCCAAAATGCATGAGAAGGCTTGAACAAAAATCATTTTTCACCAAGGCAACACAAGAGTGCGATTTGCTTGGCCATTCTCCCTAATTCCACCTTCATCTTCCATCTGTTTCCAAACTTGAAGAAGTTTGTTCCTGGAAAACGCTTCGCATCCAATGAATTTTCACAGTCATCCAGTCTCTCAATTCTGGAAAGGAATGAAGTTGGAGAACCACTGGACCAAGTCAAATGTGTTGAAGTCAAGGGAGATCGTGAAAAAAACTAAAATCGCTTTTTATGAAAATCGCAGTCTTTAATTGTCAGGCCGAGAACTTATAACCTAAGTTTAATAAAAAAAATCTTGAACTCGGTTATTTTTGATCGAGCGGAGCGTAGCGGAGCGAGAGCAATCACCCACTTTTTGGCCTAGCGCGTACATGTACAGGGAATATAGTGGTCCGAAAACGATTTCGGACTAATCTTGTACGCACTAAATGTAGATATCGGCTATAACCACACATGTGTGCAGCATGTCATTCGATAGATCTAGGTCTGTAGATGAGCCATAAATTATCAAATGAAATAGTTTGATTGAAAAATAGTGAGAAATAACGAAGTAAAGTTTAGCGAGAAACAGCGTTTTTATTCGTCATTTGGTTCTAAAGAATTAATTGTAGATGCAAGGACTGGAATTTTAAACAAGGAGGTCGATAAAGATGGTCCATGTTTCGGATATAAGACCACAATCTCTCAAGCTGTCAATGCGATCCGATTACATTTTCAGTCTTCTTCAAAACGCGTAATTGTATTCTCCACTCAAGAAATTGAAGTCACAAAGAAGAGAGCAATAGATCCACTCACTGGCTTAATTATTCCTTCGTTTCACGCTATTGTCGCATTGGTGGATAAAATTAATGGCAAATACAAGTTGACGCAATATGATCCCCATGCGCCGGGTATTCGAGAGCAATGGGGCGTGAGGAATTTCACTCTGGAATTGGCAAAGGCATTGAAAGCTGATCGGATCATCACACTATTAAGAGGTACCCAAGAAGAATCCATAGATTGCATGCAACGAGCTTTCAATTTCGTCAGAAAAGCCTATAAGGCAAAAGGTGCGAAAGATGTGGTCAAAGCTTCAGAACAACACGTTTCTCGAAAATATGATCTTAAATCTAAACGTCCTTGCAAGTAGACAATTAATTTGATGTATCACACTTAGCTATATGTATTTACTTGAGAGTATTGGTTATGATTGTAATTTGATAAAACAACAAATTTGCTCGCTCGATCAAAAATTTTCAGTAGCGGAGTTAAGCCCGCGCATACTGATCTGCCTAGTATTTTTTTTCTTTTGTTTTATACATTTTCAATAAAAATGGTATTTTCGAATAAAACTAGTTTTTTGTTTAAAAAAAATAGGAAAACTTCTGTTAAGTCATATATTGGTCTCTGGTTTAGGTAGAAAAAAAACCAATGAGACCATTGAGCTCCGCTATGCAGCTCCCATAAGAGATATTGGGACTATAAATTAGTTCGGTCCGTTTTCAAAAGATGCCTCTGGCTGTTACAAATGTTTCATAGTGACAGCTGATCTCTGTGGTTTCAGAGAGGTTAGACACCTGTTAATAACATTCAGTTTAAATCACTTTGAATTTCATAAAGAAATTGGAATAAAAGTGCAGCTGAAGAGCATTGAGTGTTTGTGGAAGTTTATGCTACAAGTGATAAATCACCTAGGGGATGGTTTCAACCTCCGGCATTCGTTAAAGAGAAACCCTTCTCTGGACAACCAAAAAAAAAATCGAAGACAAAGAATTGAAAGCAATACTCGATGAAGATCCGAGGCAAACGCAAATGGAGCTTGCAAATTCATTGGGCGTAACTCAGCAAACATTTTCTGTATGATTAAAATTCACGGGAGATGATTCAGAAGCAAGACAATTGGGTTCCTCATAAATTTAAATCGAGAGATATCGAAAGGCGACTTTTCTCTTGCGAGTAGCTTATTCAAAGGCACGAATCAAAGGTTTTTTTACATGGGATTGTGACGGGATGAGATAACCCAAGGAAGAAAAAACATTACGCTAAGCGCTGTGAATTGTTAGCATCGATCACAATATCAACGTCAAAGTAACATTTAAGTTCGAATGTCATGTTGTGTGGGATCTATAAGCCCTCATGCTGTGTACTATGAGCTGCTACAACCTGGTGAATCCAGTATGGACAGATGCAGCACGATTTGGCTGGTCATCGGTTTACTTCTTTAGCAAAAATCGAAAATTGGCTCCAAAGGCGAAACATTTTTTCGAGATAGAATGAGAAAATTGCCCGAAAGGAGGGGAAAAATAATAATCAACAATGGAAATTATTTTGATTAATCTGTTCATTCATGCTTTGAAATACATCAATTTTTAACAACAAAAAATGGACCGAATAAATTTGTAGTCTCAATATAAAGTAGGGGAAGGACATAGGTTTAAGTTGTACTGTTTATTGTAAGGTGTCCGCATAGGGTCAGTAAGATATTTTAAATAGTTACCATAGTTAAAGGGACAGCAAATGTTTTTCCACCGATAGTACGCGACCTTCCTTCTATGTTCAGCTCCCAGGTCAGGGTACCTCTTCCCCGTGGAGGTCCGGAATTCCGGTTCAACCACAACCTGAAATTCATCCTCGACGCGTTTCCATAGGTGTTTAACTATCGCGTCGTGGCGCCTTACCCTGACACCATGAGTCCTCTCGCACACCTGCAGGACATGGTTGAGAGTCTCAGGATTCAGGCACCCTGGGATATCATAGATCGCGTTGGCAGGTTGTTAATACGAACTTTGTTAATATTAACGAAGTCCCGCCCTGTCAGGAATCTAGTTGGCTCCTGCAGCCACCGGTGTTGACTGGGGACATCCCTGTACTGCCTCAAGGAAGATTCGTCTACAGAACTGCAGAGTTTGGATCTCCAGAAGCTCCTGAGCTTTGCTTTGGTGTCGAGTATGAGATCGGCGGTTGTCAGTAAAGACGATTTATTGACTTCAAAATTTTATATCTTCCAAACCGCTGATTTGATTGGGGTAAACTTTTTTTTTTTAATGTTCCGAACTCTCCATTTTGTAATGAGGTGTTTTTTGAAATTTTCTTTTTTCCGAACCAAGAACTCAAATCAAAAATATAACATAAAAAAACCTTTTTTTTGCGCTTTCTTTTATAACTTTACCATATCCGAAAAATTATAAAACTTTACGCGAAACAGGTTTGCAAAATATTTTTTTTCTCCCAATGTAATCATTATTTAAAAAAAATTGTCTGCTCAGTAGAAACAGTAATCCGTAGGCTTTCGAATGACATTAAGTATATTAATTTATCTTAAACCAGTGCCGAGAAAAGTGTTTTCAAAGTTCAGAAAAGGAGAGTTTTCAGGACGACCATTTTTTGAAAACAAGGGGTTTTACGTATTTAGACGTCATTTTTGTTTTTTGTTTTTAGTGTGTAGAAACCTCGTCTTAAATAATTAATTGATATTGCTAACATTATTGTTTATTAATTATTTTGACTAGTTTCCAAGATGCCTCGTGGCCTCTTCAAACTTCAAAAAACGCAAGGGTCCAGTCCGATTTCCGCAAATGTCAAAAATCAATTTTTCGGAAATTCAGAAATATATTTTACCTACTTCTACTTATCTGATTTTCATTTTCTTTGCGCCATTCGATGCAGAATTGTTTGTAGATTTAGAAAAATAAAAACTTTCATCGAAATTTGGTTGCTGTCCCATTAAGCTAGTTTTAACTATTTTTGTCTAGGGTATGATAGTCCTAAAAAATTATAAATAAAAATGAATTTAAAGCTAACAGCAAAGAAAAAAATACAAGATTGATAGTTCCTCGAGGGCTATGAGAGCTGTGTTCATAATAATAGGAGCGATGCCCATAAATGGAAAAAAAATACATTATTTATATATGTTTGTCTTTTTTTTCGTTCTTTGTTTTTTCATAAAACAAATACATGTTATTTAACAATTTTAGATAAAAAACAATAACAAAACATAAAAGAGAAATTAAAGAATGAAAATGTACTCCAAGTGGTTTTTAAGCTGTCCATAATAATAGGAGCGCCTATAGGAACTTTAATTTTGAAAAAAAAAAAAATTATGATATAATAAAAAAAAGAGTTAATATTTGGTATTATATCCTAACCGCCAAACATCTACGAGACATAGAGTCAACAAGGTGCTGGCAATGAGTTAGTATTATTTTCTGCCAGGCTTCCTTAACGACACTCCAAAGCTTATGTTTGTTTGTTGGTTTTGCATCGGCAACATATTTTATGACATCACACCATAAATTTTCGATGGGATTCAAGTCAGTGGACTGTGGTGGCCACTCTAAAACCTCAACCCCTTGGCACGAACCCAATCTTTTGCCTTCTTGCTGGTGAGCTTTGGGTCGTTATTTTGCTGAAAACCCCCTTTTAGCGGCATATTATATTCGAAATAAGGATTCATAACCTCTTCTAATATTTAGGTAAAGAGATTTACCATAATACCATCTATCAAATATGTCGGCCCCACTCAATGGTAAGAGAAAAATGCCCAAACCATGACTTCAGCACCACCATATTTAATGGTTTTTTGGCTATATTAAGGCAAATATTCTGTATTGGGCAGACGACGAACATATTACCGGGAACCAGTTCCACTAAACAAGACGACCTTGCTTTCATCCGACCAAAGAATATTGCGCCATTTCGCAACCGGCCAACCGGCATGGTGTTTGGCAAATTTAATACGGGCCTGTAGATGCTTCCCTGTCAAGATGGGACCTTGCCACGTCCAATAATCTTCCAATAATCTTCTTCTTGTTGTTCTAATCTTGTTTTCCAATAATCTTTTCCTGACGGTAATATCACTTATTGGGAGTTGTAGCTCATTAAGCATGACTTTGGAAGATGCACCTGGATTGTTTTCAGAAAATCGTACAATCAACCTATTATCACTTTCGGTGGTTTTGCGTTTTTGATCTCGCGTTTCTGGCTTTTCTTCAAAATTCAGCGCATTCGTTATTGTAGAAATATAAGGAAATATAATACTTTGCTTCCGTCGTTTGCCGATATTTGGCGATAACGGTAAGTAGCGGTCGAAAAACACAGATCGCAGACGTCAGGCAGTTGGCTTGGACCTCGGTCAACAGAACACCATCCAAACATTAATCGATTTGTGTCTGCATCATAAAGTTGTTCTCGATTGAAAATGTCAGTTCATTTGCGGGAGGTGTTACTGTTTTGTTTCAATATGAAGAAAACAGCGGCTGAGTCTCATCGAATACTCTCAGATACGTATGGTGAGGACGCTATTAGTGAAAGAACGTGTCGTGAGTGGTTTCAACGCTTCAAGAACGGTGATTTTAACGTCGAAGACCAGCAAAGTGGTGAAAGAGAGAAAGTTTTCGAAGCTGCAAAATTGGAGACATTGCTGAGTGAAGACTCGCGTCAAACTCAAGAAGAATCGGCATGATCAATGGGAGTGACACAGCAAGCCATTTAAAAACGTCTCAAGGCCATGGGCATGATTCAGAAAGAAGGAACTTGGGTCCCGTATGAGTTGAAACCAAGAGACGCTGAACGGCGTTTGTATGTATGTGCACAGTTGCTTCAGAGGCAAAAACGCAAGGGATTTCTGCATCGCATTGTGACCGGAGACGAAAAATGGGTTCATTACGATAACCCTAAACGCAAAAAATCATGTGGCCATGCTTCCACGTCGACGGCCAATCCGAATATCCACGGCTCCAAGATCATGCTCTGCATTTCGTGGGACCAGCTCGGCGGCGTTTAATATGAGGTGTTAAAACGAAGTGAAGCAATCACAGATGCTCGTTATCGAACGCAATTAATGCGTTTGAGCAGAGCATTAAAAGAGAAACGTCCGCAATACAGCGAGAGGCACGAAAAAGTGATTTTGCAGCATGACAACGCTCGACCCCACGTTGCCCCAGGTCAAAACGTACTTGGAACCGTTAAAATGGGAAGTCCAACCCTCTGACTACCACCTGTGGTAGCGCATGGCCTGTCTGGCCAACACCTCCGATCTCATGAAGAAGTCACAAATTTGGATCGATTCGTGGATCGCTTCAAAAGATGAACAATTTTTTCGACGTGGGATTCGTATACTGCCCGAAAGATAGGAGAAAGTGGTGGCAAGCGATGGAAAATACCTTGAATGATACATGTGTAACCAATTTGTTTCATTAAAGCCTCAAATGTTGGGAAAAAAACGGCGGAAGCAAAGTTGTACACCTATTACCTACAGTTACGAAAATTAAGCTAGTTTTAAGCATTTTGTCTAGGGTAAAATAGTTCTAAAAAGTAAAATAAAAATGAATTTAAACCAACAAAAAAAAAATACAAGATTGAAAGTTCCTCGTTGGTTACATGTGACTTTCATGTACCTGTTGATACCTACTAAGCTAAAATTCATATATGGCTTGCATGGGGTTCAACGTGTTCAAACCAAAAGACCTTAACCAAGGAAAAGGGGAAGACTGTCATTGCCTAAATCTTTAAGCCATGTAATAGGATTTACTTATTAATGAACTCAATAAATAACGAAAACAATTTCTTTTAAATCAACAGAAAAATCCAAGAAGAAAGTTTTGATTTACAAATGTGAATGTGTTTTACGTTTCCACCTAGCAACATAAAAAGCAATAAAAAAAAAACTTTAAAAACATGTTATTTTCCCTTCAAACTACAATAGATTTAACACAATCGGATAGTAGAGTTTACAGGAAACAAATAAAAAATGAAAACGAACATCTCACCATTCCAAGTTATACTTCAATCAAACATACAAAGCGCACACCTAAACAAATCTATAAAAAGACATATTTACAAATGCGACTATGTACTAGATACATTCAAAATGAAAAACGAAGCCAAAAAAAAAAAACAAACAAACAAGAGAGGAGACGCACAATACCGCAAATAATACTGCTAAAAGATGAATCAAGGAAGCTTACCTGCATCGCCTGTGCCTCGTCCCTCCGCTCGTCCTCCGTATTCATGGTCACAAATCTGAGCACAAGGAGATTCAAGGAAGCAGCTACTATTGCCAATCCGAACAAAATGAATATTAATGCGAACATTACATATTCGGGCTTTTTATTGAGGGCATTATCCTTTTGTAAAGCTACCATGTCCCCAAAACCTACAACAAGAAAACAGTATCAAATCCATTTACCTATATATACGAGTAGAGTCAATCACGAACCTATAGTAGTAAGAGTAATAAAACAGTAATATACTGAATCAAAATAACTCCAGCCCTCGAATTTCGAGAAGGCTGCAGCACCACCGGCTATCGTTAGAGAGCTTAAAGTTGTAACAACACAAATTAAATCTACTTCGGAAGCCGCAGTTCGTTTACAGCGAAGTGATATCCTCACTGATTGTATAACAAAGCTGAAATCAAACAAGTCACATAATCTTAATCTGCCCTTTAATAGTATTGTATTCCCACCCACCTGCTCAGTCTATTTACTCTTTCTCCAATGCTCTGGAACATAACAAGTCCTAATGGAATGCCAACGATCGCATAGCACATCGTAAAAAGCTTCCCGCCAATAGTGCTCGGTGTCGAGTGACCATAACCGATCGTCGTCAATACCGTGGTAGCATAGTAAAATGCTCCCGTGAACTTCCATTGCTGACCGGCTTTATGTGGTTCCGATTTCAGGACTACCGTTTCCATAACCTTGAAATCCTCTTGCGTTATATTGTATTTCCGTATAATCATGTCCTCGACGGCTGTAATGTGAGAATAAAAAATCAAAAAGGATTATAAGTAATGCATATAACTCGTACAGTTAATATGATTTACAGAACGCCTCCTTGTACTGCGTACGTTTAAAAAATAAATATTGACACTCTGGATGGGATTAAAACTTTTTTATTGAACCAACAGAATATATAAACTCGATTTTCAAGTTGATTTTATCAGCTACTCGGCGCGGTATGATGTTATAGGATGGTCTGCGGCAGGATGATGGGGTTTCCAACTTTATTTTGCGATTGTTTCGAGTAAATTCAGATTTAATAGAGCACACAATTTTACGATTACGAATTCAATTTTGCGGAAAAAGGAGCGGATTTAAGAGCTTTGTATAGTTTTCGAAAAGAATACAAACACGATACGGCTGCTAATGTTTGAAAGAATGTGGTAGGGCCGTGGTAAAGTTCAAGGTTCTTGCCATAGCGAAGACAAACAAATATAGAGATTGGGTAGAAAAAATACCAACTGGAAGAAGATGGGTGTCAATTAGCCTACAAGACGATATTCGCGACATTGGGATCGGAATAGAATCAAATTCTATCGAATAATCAATACAATACAGCTCGGTGTAGACTCTCAAGAATATCAAACCACTATTCACACAAAGCTGGAAAGGAAACAACAAATATCGTAAAAGTTAATCCCATTAATGAGCATTATTTAGTATTCATTGTATCACTTCCCTTGGAATCAATGTCAGACTGATGAAAAGCACGAGATGAAGGCAGGCCACAAGGAAGGCGAAGCATGAAGAGAACTTCGACTGAATTTGTGGCGGATGGATGATTAGCAAAACATTTATCGTACATGCTTCGGTATACCATGGCACAGTGGTTAAAGTATTGACTTCTGACGCCAGCGGTAAAGGGTTCGCATCTCGTAGGTCATCTTGTCACGTGAATTTTTAAGTGTTTGGTTTTTAATTGTCAAAATAAACACAGAAAAATTACAAAAGTGTATACAACCATATTTGATTTGATAAGTCAATACTTGCCATTTATTTTCTAAAGATTATATTGTGTAAATGTTGACCGTGACTACATTTTAAGTAGTTCATACGAAGCAACCAATTTGGAATCATTTTTTCGAGGATATTTGCTGGTATCTCCCTAATAACACGTGTAATGTTGTCTTCCAAGGTTGCAATGGATGCTGCCTTATAGGCAAAGGCTAATGATTTTACCTATAATCATAAATAAGAGTTTATAAGCGTTAAATCGAACAATCTAGCCGGCCAATTCCCCGAAAAAACGAGAAATACATTGCCCAAATTTCTCAATCGGTCCATCTGATCCCGTGTTGCGTGGCTTGTATTGCTGTCTTGCTGGAACCACACCTCAACCAGGCTTAGCTCGTGCATTTTGGGCAAAAAAACGTTCGAAATCATTGAACGGTAACGAGCGAAATCGACCGTTCTTTGAAAAAATAAGGACTAATGATTCCGCCACGCCAAACAGTGCGTTTTCCCAAGTACATTGGGAACTCTTCTACCACCTGAGGTTGTTCATCGGACCAAATACGACAGATTTGTTTATTAACATACCCATTCAACCAGAAATGAGCTTCGTCCCTAAAGTAAATTTCTTGATAAAAAAAAGCGGGTCCTTCTCCTGCTCTTCTAAAGCCCACTTACTGACATTTCGACTTGAGTACTTGCACGAATTGTATTTTGTAAATATCAATGAGGCGTTCGTCTTTCATACGTCTTTGCCCACGACACCCTGAAATTTTTAATGAAGTCCAGGTTCGTAGCGACAAACCCCGTTAGAAATGAGCACTATCCGTGTGAATACGTGTAAGCTCATTTTCATTTTACCGCAGTGTACTGCCGCCACACACACTCTTGGACGCTACAATGTGCGTGATTGTTGACATAATTTTGACAAAACCCCGGGTGCCCACGTGCTCGCCAAAGCTTGTAGGCAAACGTCGGCGGCCAATTAATGGACACATCACGGTCATCGTTAACACTCGCCGATACAGCGGCAACACATGTGGACATTGTCAACCATTTCGAATACCTAGTTTGTTTTTCACAGATATAACGGCTAAGTGTGTTTTTGGTGTGCTTGGCGATTTTTTGCTATTGGAAAAAGTGGGTCAAAGTGTCTGTTATAAATTTCTGAGAAAAAACAATTTATAAGTGATAAAAACTATTGACATAAGGCCGAAGGGAATTTAATGACGATACCCACTCTGGACGCCCCAGCACGTTAACAACGGATGAAAACGTTGAAGCAGTGAAAAAAATTGTTATGGAAATCTTCGAATCGCTACCAGAGAAGTTGCTGAGGATATTTTGAGCATGAAGTTTCAACCTGGTACTAGAGCAGATAGTGTGAAGAACAGGCATCAACAGGGAAGGCACTATCTTCTACAATTCTACCCAGCTGCTAGAATATAGGATATGCGGATGATATTGACATCATCACGCGGTCGCGACGTGACGTTGTGGAAGCGTCCACGGCGATTAAAGAACAGGCAAAACGAGTTGGTCTCAAAGTCAATGAGCATAGAAAACCATTTGAGACAAAACGTGACAATTGACATCTACAATTTCAAAGTTGTTAAGGAGTTTGTCTACCTCGGGGCAAACGTAAATTTCACAAACGACACCACAGTGGAGATCCGACATAGAATCACCCTTGGCCACCGCTGCTACTTCGGATTGTCCAAACAACTTAGGTCAAAACTCCTCACTCATAGAATCAAAGTCATGGTTTACAAAACGCTTACACTGCCAGCTTTGCTGTACGGAACTGAAAGCTGGACGATAAGCAGGACAGCGGAGCTGATTTTGGGTTCTTTCGAAAGAAATTTCTGCTTTTCGGATATTTGGTCCTGTCCTGTCAGTGAGTTCTACGAACTGTACAAAGATGTGGTTGTAGTCCCGAAGGCAAAGATCCGTCAACTGCAATTGGCCACATTGAGCGCATGAAGAGCAACGCCTCAGCTAAGAGGGTCCCCGATTCTCCTGGTTTAAGAAGAAGAGGAAGACCGAACCACTGATATAAAGAGCAAGTAATCGCGGATGTTAGACAACTTGGTGTTGACAACTGGAAGCAGCGTGCCCGGGACCGTCAAGGGTGGAAGGCAGCCATATCCCAGGCTTAGATCCTCCATGGATCGGTGGCCTGTTAAGTAAGTAAGTAAGAAAGTTCAATCGTCTTGCCATGGTGATTTGGCATCAGTAACTGAATAATAAGCAACAAATTTTAAAAACCTTTTAGTTGTGATTAACTTCCCTGTTAATTCCTCTCATGTGTATTTCTGACCGGGACGTAACATTGGTCATCTATAGGAAAATGGCATGATATTATTTTTAAATTCAGATTCAATAAAAAAAATCATTCGCATACAGTAAGTGCAATTATCTGCATTAAAAAAGCGAAAAGTATGCTAAGTTTTTTTTTTTTTTTTTAAATATAATTTTTTTTTTAGCTTTCATTGTTAATTTAATTTAATTATTATGTTTAAAATAAGGCAGAAAGACATAATCTTAATTTGTTCTTTTTTTTATTTATTTCATTTTTGTTTTTATATATTAAGAACACACTTACCCTAGACAAAAATGCTTAAAACTAGCTTACATAACAACTAACATAAAATACCTTACTGGCCCTATACGGACACTCTAAAGCAAACAGAACAATTTAAGACTATGCCTTTCGGCCTTATGGTTAATTTGCAATAATTAAAATAAATAAACAACTTAGGCTAAGAAAAGTGATATATTTTAAAAACTTAGCATCAGATAATTTTTTTTTATAAAAAAGCTTATAACTAAAAACAACTTAACCCTACCTTAACTAAAATATATATACAAAAATACATACGTCATATACCTTTTGTATGTATAATATATCTTTTTTTCATTATTGTTTTGTGATTTTTTTTGTTTTTTTGTTTTTTTAATTACAGCTAAATCTAAAGTAAGCCTTCCAGCCACCCTTGCTTGCCTTAGCCTGTCCTAACCTATCCTAACCTACTCTAACCTCTTCTAATCTACCCTAGTCTATGCAAGCCTGCCACTGGCATATGGCAAGCTTTGCCTTAAAGAGGCTGACCTATTAAAGTTAACCGCTGACGCAGTCTGCTCCAGCCACCAAAAGCGTTTATGCTTTCGGGCGACGTCTCCCCGATCTTGGTGCGACACTGATTTACTAAACCTGAGGCGCTCGGGCTCGCGGAGCGCAACATCATGTTCGTAGAGGAGCCGCCGTTCCACAGATTTACGGGCCACGTGGAAGATTAGCGGTACCGCTGATCTATCCTGGTTCAGCCCACATTGATCAAAATAGAGGAATGCCTCTGGGGGGACAAATCCGCTAAGGCGAACTTTCTCGTGGTACATGTAATTAGGGAAGTAAGCCCCGGAGATCAGGTTATTGACCGAAGTCATTGCTCTTGCAACGTGGCTTCGAATCAGCTTTATCAGAAAGTTATCCACCCGTACAATCCTGGCCCTATTGTATAGGACCTCGTTCGAGTAAAATTTCGTGTACTCAGATTCGGGTGTCCTATATAACCCAAGACAAGTTCTGAGACATTGTCTCTCAAGCACCCGAATCTTTTCCATTAAGCTAGCTCTCACATTAAACCACACGGGACATCCATAAGCAATCATGGGCCTGATTAAGGCCATGTAGCAAATTACCTCTACTCTAGAATCAAGTTGGTTGCTATGAAACAGCCATCTTGTAAGAGAAAAAGCGCCCCGGGCCCTCGCCAGAACAGCATCTATATGTTTGTCAAAATATAGATACTGGTCTAGGTATTTGACTACATTCTGTTTCGCCAATTGGCGCCCGTCCGGTCCGAGAATTGAGAACCCGCGCCAATTTTTTCTAGTGTCTCGGGAGGCCCTAGCAAAAGGCGTTCTGAACAAAATAGTTTCTGATTTCTGACAGTTGATTTTCAACTTCCAGTCATCACAATACTGCTGAATTTTTTCGAAGTCACGCTGCAAGAGAGTGACAATGACGTCGATCGTTGGACCTGATCTGTACGCGATTAAATCGTCCGCATACGCTATTGAATGTTGAAGAGAAGCTATCAAATCACTGAAGTAAATGTTGAAAAGGATCGGCGAGTTCACCGTACCCTGTTGAAATCCGTTGTTAATATCAAATGTTTGGGTAGAAGTCACGTTGGCAATTTTCACAACGAACTTTCTACCGGTAGCTTGTAGTAAAGCCCTTCTAACCATACGATGTCGAAAGCTTTTTCCAAGTCAATCAGACAGGCACCCGTGCATTGGTTCTTGCATTTGTTCCATTGGATATCCGACACGAGTTTCGACGCAGCAGCTTCTTAATTTGTTCTGTTTATTTAAGAGTGTCCCTATAGGGCCAATAAGTTGTTTGAATTAGTTTTAAGCATTGTTATAAAACATAAAATAGTTCTAAGAAATGTGAAATAAAAATGGATTAAAAAAAAACAAAGAATATAAAGAAGCGTCTGGAATATGCCAAAGAATAAGTGCATAAAACGAAAGAGTTCCGGAAGAGTTAATTTTTTTTTCAATTTTAAATTAATTTTTTATTCGATTTTGCTTATAACTATTTTATGCTAGACAAAAATGCTAAAAACTACTTAATTATCCTCACAAATTTAAATATCTTCCTGGCCCTAGGCGAACACTCTAAAACAAACAGTACAACTTAAACCTATGTCTTTCGACAATTATTTATATGTAAACTTATATCTTAAACAATCTTATTATATCTTAAGCTAAGAAAAATTAGTTTTATTAGAAAAAAAAAACACATGATCTCAAATTAACATTTTTGGTTCCGATGTTCATCGTTTTGCCAGGAGAAGAGAAGAATGGCCTTGGATCCAAAGAATTTTACACCGACAGTAAAGCATGTTGGTGAAGGCGTGTCGGTTTGACAGCAAATGGCTCATATAACTGAGAGGAATTCAACCAAAAATTAAGGACAATTTGGGGTTATCGCGATGCGTAACATTGGTGTATGATAATGATCCCAAGCACAATGATGATAGAGAGACTGGTTGACTTAGAATACAAAGAAAGTGTTGCCACGTCCTCCTCAAAGTTCGGTTTCAGGCTTAAAATAAAGGCGGTATTAAAAGGAAAGAGAATTTGTTTACATAATATAATGTTTAACACGTTCATTGCCATGTGTACCGCGGGCGGTCACAAGCTATGTTTTTTGTATAGCCTCTCAAGAGATAGTACATACACGAAAATAACAGTGGTCGCCGGCGTGTCACCTGGCACCGTTTACATTTCAATTACATCAAGTGCCATGTGACCCGCCGGTCGTCACACCCATAAAACACTCAACAATTTATTGACAAAACACACAATAAACGTCACAAAAAAGGAAATAGAAATTTAATAACCCAATATAGGCCTATCTCTCCACTTCCAACCTTTTGTAAATTATTTGAGAAGCTGATGAAAGTTCGTGTTGTGTAATTTATAAATAAAAATCACTTTCTTCGAAATGAACAGTTCGGTTTTCGAGAAGGTAGATCAACGAAGATGCTATTCTAAAGCTGTGCACCGAAATTCACGATAACTTCAATAATGACAACTATAATATAAGACTCTTCATATAAGCAGATATGACCAAAGCCTTTGATATGGAAAATCATGACACTCTACTTAGTAAGTTATACAAGGGTGGGATAAGAAGTACAGCTCACAAATGGCTCTCGTCATACTTATCTTGTAGAACTCAAAGATTAAAAATGGGTGAAATCGTCAGTAACCAGTTACAGATGAAAAGTCGTGTACCGCAAGGTTCAGTCTTGGGACCACTACTGTTTTTAATATATGTATGTTAATTCACTGTCTCATCAAAATCTTTGTAGCAAAATTACTGCTTTGCTGACGATATGGCATTAACTTATGACAATAAAAGTATCCTTGACTCTGCTATGCACCTACATATGGACTTAAATATCTTACGACATACGTTCACCAAACATGACTTATTAATCAGCAGCAAAACTGGGGTTATGATTTTTAGTTTAAAATGATCGTTTCCACTTGACTGTGACACCATTTTCCATGCAAGCTCTTGTTTAAAACGTTCTTTATCTGCCCATACGTGTGGTGACTATAACTTCCACGAAAACTTACTGTGTAATTCAAACTGCTTTAAGGGGTTGAGCACTATCGATTGTACCGATTGAACTACCGAAGTACGAGGGTGGTCCGATAAGGTGGCCTACAAAAGAAAAATAAAATTTTTGGAGAAATGGCGATTTATTTTAATATAGTCTCCTTTTAGCTCGATACACTTGACCCAGCGATGCTCCAACTTCTTTAACCCGTCTGAAAAATACGTTTTCTCGAGGTCTGCAAAGTAGGCCTTCGTGGCGGCGATGACCTCCTCATTCGACTGAAATTTCTGCCCGGCGAGTGACTTTTTCAAGTTTGGAAACAAAAAGAAGTCGCACGGGGCCAAATCTGGAGAATATGGTGGATGGGGCAGCAGTTCGTAGCCCAATTCGATCAATTTTGCCGTGGCGAGGGGGGAGGTGTGAGCCGGAGCGTGATCATGGTGGAAGAGCACTTTTTTCTTCGCCAAGTTTTTTCTTCAATTCGGCGTCGAATCGGCCCAATAATCGATGAATCGGCCAGGTAGTCGATGTGGATCACACCTTGTGAATCCCAGAAAACGGTGGCCATCACCTTTCCGGCCGATTGGACAGTCTTCGCCTTCTTCGGAGCACGTTCGCCGGGTGAAGTCCACTGTTTCGACTATTCCTTGATCTCTGGTGTGTACCAGCGGATCCATGTTTCGTCGACTGTCACGAAACGACGCAGAAACTCTTTCGGATTGCGCTTAAACAGCGTCAAACACTGCTCTGAAGTGATCTCACGGTTGCGCTTGTTGTCCGGAGTGAGCAAACGCGCCACTCATCGCGCCGACAGCTTTCTCATGCCCAAAATTTCATGTAGGATATGACCCACGCGATCTTTTGAAATGCCTACTGTCTCAGTTATCTCGCGCACCTTCAATCGGTGGTCTGCCAATACAAGATCTTGGATTTTTGTCATGTTATCCTCCGTGGTAGCCGTTTTCGGGGCACCTGTACGTGGCTCATCAAAAACCGACGTGCGACCACGTTGAAACTCGTTAAACCAATTTTTGATGGTCGCCATCGAAGGAGAAGAGTCACGGTACACAGCATCCAAACGCTCTTTCATTTCGCTGCGCGATTTCCCTTCCAAAAACAAAAATCGAATCACCGACCGATATGGCTCTTTTTCCATTTTTCTAAAATCCGCGGACACTCCCGCTTCCACACGCGGTTAAAACTGAAATTTTGACAGTGGCCGTCTACTAGAATGTACTACACGATAGTAAGTTGCTCTTGCGATACTGGCGCCATCTGGCGGTGAGGCTAAGTACTCATCGGACCACCCTCGTATCTAGGCTTGTTAATATGTAGATAAAAATATGACCTGGAAAGCTGACGTTGAAGATCTAAAACAGAATAAGTTATCTGTTACAGGTAAAATGTACCTTCTAAGAGAACAAATAATGCTCACGTTCTACTGCGCACTCTAAACTACAGTGTGGTATTGCTAGTTGGTGTAGTGCCTACAGTAGCACGACTGAAGCCCTTGCAGAAATTAAAAAGAAATAGTTAGGTTAATTTGCAAGCAAAACCAATTTTCCCATAGCTGGCCACTTTTTCTAGCTATATCTATACTTCCAATGCAACATCACTACATCTTCAAGGTACTTAAGATCTTCTTAATTCGCTCCTGGCGGATATACAGCGACCCTAAGGAGTTCAAATACATATAACGTACGAATTAACAATATGCCACGGCAACTCCTATGCTTTTCAATAAGTATAAGAATTAAGGAAATTCCTTTCCTGTATGGATAGCTCTACAGTCAAAACTTTTCTCAGTTAAACAAATAAAATAATGCTCACATTGATATCATCCTTGCTAAAAAAGCAAAACTTATATGGGCGGCAGCGAATGTGTTAAAAACTATTTCCTAGTTTCATTTTTGTTTGGAAGTTGTTTTAAATTTAAATATAATAGAAAAATGCAACTGAATATCGAATTGACAATGTCAATACCTTAAACTAGCTAAAATTGTAAGCCAACTTTTAAGGACATATTTGACACATAATTCCCCATACTCTTACGTAGACTGTTAAACCAAATTAAAATAATGCTCTTCCTGCTTCATTAACCACTTGCAGAAAAATCTTGCAAGCTTCCGCTTTAAATGTGTCAACAAACGCTCTCCATCCTTTCAAATACGAAAAACAGTCATACTTTCCGCCACCTTTAGTACTCAGAGCCCAGTATTCAAACAATTTCGCTTTTTTTCCTTGACTAATTACAACGTGAAACAACCGTGAGGAACTGACCTATGAACCCCCTTCGCGCGCAGCAAAAATCCAAGTTATTTTTAGCACAACAAGGACTTGCTTGAAAAGGCATCGTCCACAAAAAAAAAAAGTACCTAGCCCCTCCATAACAAGTTCCAGACAACAACAAGCAGGAAAGGAGTAAATAATCATGATGAGCTAAAAAAGGCTGTTGTTGTACACATAGTCACAGAAAGGATATCTGCAGCGTAATCGTCATCAGTATTACGTCACTCGCACATAAATTACTCAAATAAAACGAAATTTCATTGAGTTTACTAGATTTACCCCCCCTTTCCCGTCCAACCCCAGCGCTAGGCAAGGGTAAAACAAGAATATAAACAGAAACGAACACGGCCGACCGAGCCCAAAAGGGTAACAGAAGTCAGGATACGTTCGTGACCTGATTGCCTTCTTGGTCCCCGGTGTAACCAGGAAGCACAAGTGTGCGGCGGGGCGACAAGAAAATGCCGCAACACCGCATCTTAACATTCTCACGTACCACGGATTGTGTGTACACTTATCTAATATGAAGAAGACGACGAGCATCTTAAAAATACTAGGTGCCGCAGGGCGGCAACAGGGAGCACGTTGCATCATCGCCATCCCCATTGGTGTTGCCTTTTTCGTTTGGATGTTTGGTTCTTTTTTCCTCTCATTCTCTCGTTCTCTCCCTTTTTTTTTGGGTTAAGGATGGATAGATACTTCGTTTGCATTTGTGCTCTTGGGCAAATAAACTCACTTCTGTTTACAATGGATCACCTTTCAAGTATGTTGGGACTTTGTTATACTACGAATATCCCAACGTTTCTTGTGGGCTGTGGGTTGGCTGATTCCGAGCAATTGTATGTCCGTACTTGCTTACATATCCACACATAGAAGGATGGATTCGTATTTTGTCAATTAGAATTCGATTGCGTATTCAACATTCGGCTATTTATGTTGATTTGTATCGCATTTTTATGCTTATGGATGTGAAGAGCATAGACCCGTGACGCATTATTTGCTATTGCGTACGTTGGTACGCGGAGTTAATCAATTTCAAATAACGGTAATTCGAAATATCATATGCAAATTACTATTACATTTGGATAATATAGACTTCCTGGAAGCTAGACGACGATGGGTCGAGTAAATATCACTAACTGCCCAGCACTAGAAAGGGGTGTAATAGTGTGATCTGCCTTTTGGCATTCAAGGTTAATATATTATGTTTGCAGGACACAGATTTAAGTAAATATAACTAAAAATAACTCACGCATTTGATAAGAGAGGAGGTGGTGGCGAATTTTTAAGGCCACCAGCCATCCATTAAAATGAAATGTTATCTCTGAAGACAAGGGAAAAGGGTGCTAGAAAACACACCCCAAGGGTGTAGCAGATTAGGAAAATAAGTTGCCATACATACGAGCATATGAATAGATTTTAAATGTCAAAAACCATTAAGAAATGGGGATTTGTCAAAGTTGCCCAGGAGCTTAACCGGAAAAGGTAATCAAGTTCGACTGTACAAACCGAATTTTGTGAAGCTTTACTGTTTTTTTTTACCTACGATGGTCGCGTATACGGCTCGATTACCATCACTGGTTACGACTCGTTTTAGAAATTGCTCAAGATCATTGTATTTTTCGCGCTCAATTCGTGGCAAGCCTTTCTTCTGAATCTAACACTTTGCGAATGATTCAGGACAGCAACTAATTATACACCATTATCAACAGTGCTGATATGCCCGTCATGCCCGAAATTATTTTTAATAATTAAGGTTCATTCCCCGTAAGCGGTGCAGCATTTTCCAAAAGAAAGTTTCTAATCTGTAGGAAAGGAAATGTATAGATGTTAAATACAATAGAACAAATGGACAGTGGACAAATGGTGAGTTTGTAGGACGAATAAGGGGTGGACAACTCGAAAGAAAAAAAAAACGGTCAGAAAGGCCGCGCCGTAAATGGGAGAACAAAATAAGGATGGACCTGGAAGAGATGGCAAAAAATTAACGAAAGACACTCATGAAAGGGAGGCTTGGCGAAGGGTTGTCAATGAAGCTCTGAACTTTCGAGTTCCAAATACCAAAAATACTATTTTTTTTTGTATAGGGTTCGTGCAGGTTCAAGAGTGTACGCTCTTATGGTGTTTGTCACACAACCTGGACGTGCAGATGGTTTTTGTCGAAGATGTTCGTTCAATACTCTCCGTAGGTGGTTGTCCTAGATAGGTTTTGAGAGATTCGACTGAATTTGTGTTGGTTGTAGTTCACAGTAACTATTTTGTTTCCATGTCATTAAGGTGTTATATTGAAAATACACACACAGAGTATGAGTTTTTAAGTAATACTAATAATAATAATAGAACGTCTTTTTGAACAAAAGAGCCTGATGCCAAACTCTGTCAAATGCTGTAAGAATATAAAGCGCAATGATCTTACATTCGGCGAGGGGGGGCTAAGACTGGTTTAATTTTTCGGTGAGATATGCAATCAAATTACCTGGACCTGTTGCTACGGAAAGGTAGTGCTATGGGTTGGTAGATGGAGAAATAGGAAGGTGTTTCCTTTTTAGGATCAGGCTAAAACAGAAGTGTAGCATAGATGGGAAAGCTTACCCGGTGGTTTTGTCAACATGGAAGAACAACTCTTCAGAAGTACAGCGGGAATATCATCAAGGTCTTTAAATACTCTTGCAACTGTACGAGTATGAAAGTGGATTTTTTCTATCGAAGATTCAAAGCTCTCGAGTCCACTCGGAAACAATGTGCCCATTGCACAGATTGACTTTGTCTAAATAGCTGACAGCTGGGACGTCATTGTAAAAGGGCATGTGGATTGAAGACGAGGTAGAATTCTTTAGGTTTTTTCTTATAAATGACCAAAGGTCGTTAGTACTTTCGCCGCACTTTTTGCCTCAATTGTGACTCACAAGAGAATCGATCCTGGCTCGTTTAAACTGATTCCCATTTTCCTTAGAGGGGTTGGCTTGTAAGTCAACTCTCTTGGCCTGATAGCCTGTTTACAACTCTTGCTTTGGATTTGATGGTCTTTATTATATGAGGAATGGGCGATCTAATACCAAACAGAATAATGTTTGTGATCGCATCTGTAGTGGCATCCACTTCACTATCATAGAAGCACAATTACAAAGTACCTAAAAAAGCTGTTTAATTTGCTCCGATTGCTCCTGACCGTTTGGTCAGGAATTTGTTACTTAACTGAGTGGCATGAGCACGAGAATGATGAAGCTGAGGATTGATCTCGCAGGAAAGTGGTATACATGGCTTCTCTGAGGAAGGCAAGCTTTTTAAGTTGGCACACTCACATAGTATATGTTCAGCATTCTCATTATCCTCTTACGGGAGGGATGATTATTTTATTACGATCATATCTCAGGCCGCAGTTTCACAATAGGTAGATGGTAAGCCTTTTTATGTCATCTCAGGTATTTTAAAATGTTTTTAAAGTGTTTGTTCAAATACTGAATATATATAACTGGATACATTAGAACGTAAGACCAGTGTCTTACAAAATTGTTCCTTACGTTACTTTTCTTTTACTATAAGGTGTTAACAAAATTTGCCATCATGAATCATACTTTTATAACGGACATTAACATAACATACATAAATTATACATATAATAACATTCATAAGGATTGTAGATCTACTAGCCTCAGTCTTTTTAGTCGTCTTCTCGTGTTTTTTGATTTCGTCTTTCGAGGTCCCGATGTATGTCTTCATTAGAAATATACCAAGGTGCATTGACATTGTCCGAAATATTTTTGATTGTAGTCGTTGTATGATATCGATATTTGATTTAGCGGCTGTTCCCCATATTTGTATGTCATAGGTCCATATTGGTTTTATTATGCTTTTGTAGATTAAAAGTTTGTTTTGTATAGAGACCTTAGATCTGTTTCCTAAAAGATAACATAATTGCCTAAATTTGTTTTTGATGTGGTTTCGTTTTTGAATTATGTGCGGTTTTCATCTTAGTTTTGTTGTCTATTATTATGCCTAGATATTTCGCTGTTGATTGTGATGTCTTGAGGTTTAGAATTCCTTTTTGTCGTGTATTTTACTTGAACTGTTTTCTTCTTCATTAATATCTACACCCTATTTGTAGAACCAGTCCACTGTTTTGTCGAGCGTTTGTTTTGTTTGATTTGTAGCAGCTTGTAAGCAAGATTGTGAGGAAAGAATTACTGTTTCGTCTGCGAATGTTGCTAGCATGGTGTCCTGTGTAAGTGGCTTAGGTATGTCTGCAGTAAAGACTAAATAAAGGATAGGACCTAGTATACTACCCTGCGGAACCCCTGCTTCGATTTCACATAAGTTTTACTGTTCGTCATTATATTGCACGTAGAAGTGTCGATTGTACAAGTAACTTTTGATGAGCTGGTGGTGGCCCGGTAGTATGGTCTTGAGTTCAGATAATAGTCCTTTGTTTCATACACTATCGAAGGCTTTTGCAATGCCTAAGTAAACTGCTACGCAGTATTTTTGCTCGTTAAAGTCGTTTAGAATTTTGTATGTCGCTCGATGAACCTGTTGAATAGTAGGGTGATTTTGTCGGAACCCAAATTGGTGGTCCGGGATAAGGTGTATGTTGATACGGTCAAGCTGGATTTTTTCGAAACAATCGATAGTAGACTGATTGTTTTGATTAGTTTTCATCAGAGGTGGTTGGTGGTTACTTCCTTTTGTCAACTTCCACAGCGAATAGTTTGTTGCTTGAGTTGCTGTGATGTTTGACAAGAATGTATTAATATGTTGATTATTATGTTCGTTGAGGAGGTCTTTGAGTTCCTTTGTCGATTTGTCATAGTTTGTTTTGTCCAATGGTGATCAAATTTTGCCAAATTTTTCGTAGTTTTCGTTTTTCTTTGATTTTTTGTCGTATAATTTTTGGTGTTGTAATTGTGGGATTATTGGTTTGATTTCAGGCCTTGGCCTAGTTGCTGCTAGGTGTATAAAAGCGTTTTCAAGGTGTGTCTTGAGAGGAATCCATGGGTCAATTTTCGCTTCAATTATTCTTCGAAGAGCGTTCCAATCGGGTTTATGGTTGGTCAAAGAAGGGATGGGACATCGTAATTTTGTAGTAGTGGAGTATTCGACTATATACCTATGGGGGTGTTCGTGGTGCAATGGTAATCATCACCGACTGTTGAGCCGAAGGTCTGTAGTTCAAGTCTGACCATAGCCAAGAACAATTCCTATACGAAAAAAAAAACTTTGCAACAATATCAGTTGTGAATGAGAGATGATCAAAAATGGCTGACGAAGGCACAACATTCGCAGCAAAAGATCACTTCAAAATTCATACTCTGTGTGTGCATTTCCAATACAACACCTTATTGACATGGAAACAGAAGAGTTACTGTGAACTACAACCAATGCAAATTCAGTCGAATATCTCAAATCATATCTAGGACAACCATCCCCGAAGAGTAGCGAACGAACATCTTCGACACAAACCATCTGCACCCCGTCCAGGTTGAGTGACAAATACCATAAGATCGTACACTGTTGAACCTGCACGAATTATAAAAAACAAAACAAAAAAACAAGACAGGAGCTTACGCTTAATTGAGTATGATTAATGGTCTTGGTAATACAGAAATCAATGAGGTCTGCTTTTTCTTGGTCACTTGGCCAATAGGTGGGCTCACCAGTGCTTATGAATTTTAATTTTCTTTTTTATCGCCTCCTTAAGGCCCCTGCCTATAGAATCAGTTGATCCGTCACTCCGTTGATTTCAACTGAGTGCAAAGTAGAATATACACATTCTTATGGGAGGTGGCCCATAGCCGACGGATGTATGAACTTCAACGGACAAAGTAGAGCTACTTTCTACTTTTTGATCCGTTGACAGTTCATACATTCACATATTGGAGCTTACACATTTACATTCTGAGGTTCACGCATGCACGAATTGAGAGTAAGCACGTTCATTGGTGGATGCAATGAGAGAATGCTTAGGAACTCTCCCGTACTGAGAGAAACTTCAAATTCGGTTGACATTCAAAGTACGATTCGGTTGGTGAAGGTCGTTTAGTGTGCGAAAAGTGAACATTATTCTGGGAAAAAAAAGTTATAAAATGTTCGAGGAAGAACTGATTGAGGCGATCAAAGTCCATCCGTGCCATCAATTTTATAACTCAGATGAACGCACTCCATCAATTAATAAATGTCAACGACAATTGTCAACGGATTGACGGATTCTATGGGCCGGGGCCTTTAGGATTTTCCCTTTTCGCTAGTTAATCTTGAGCCCCAGTTGACATGTTTCGTCGCCCTATGCAATAAAACGCGGGCCCAATGTTTTGATGTACTTGGAATACTGCTGAGGACTTATTGTAAATTTTGGTAGACAAGACAGGGCAGATAGAATGTGCGACAAATGTTTAGATTTTTTTACCAGACATCTATTTGATCTATATGAATTTAGATTTGAAAATGCACAGGATGGTTCGGTGTCCTTGGTCGGCGATTTCGTTGCCACTGATGCTTCTGTGTCCAAGAACCCAGCAAAGATTTAGTTTTGATTTCATGCTTATGAGCTCATTGCTTTAAGTGCTGTTTGACTGTCGGTGAGTATGTTTATATTATAGCCTCCACTCCCAGGCTCCAGATACATATATAGCTCGACTTGTTAGGCCTGGATACAGTGCCAATGCCAATGGTTGTGTCATCGACGAGGTTGCCTCTACGTTTATCTCAAGATCTTCTTGAATAATGTCGTGTGAATAGCTCAAGTGTGATAATATGTATATGTTGCAAGGCAGCCTTCCTGTAGGAATTTCGAAAATGTTTTTTTCGCGAACTTTTTCCCACAACCTTTTGTCGCGGACCCATACTGATTCTCCCAGAATAAATGCACATTTTTTATTGGTTGAAATTTCGAGTCTGCTTTGCTCATTCTGAGCTCGCTGAGGTCGATATATTTTATTGCCTAGTGTTGGATAGCTGTTGAAAATGTTGACGAGCCATCAGAAGGTCTTATGCTACGGATGATTAGGGCAGTCCTATGGCATTAACTTATGTATTACTTCTCTTGCGATGTGCATTCATCTGGGGATCATGCCGATAAAATCGGTTGAGATCTAAGTCCACCAAATAGTGTGCTCTGGCCTGGCACTTTGTGATACGTTGGTCTCATGGATGCTAGTACGATGAGGCGATTACCTCGCATAAAGGGCTGGATTTCGTTAGCGATGTCGTCTTTGACTGTGTAATTGACTCTGTAGTTGACTGTGTCCGTTTGACTCTGTAGTTGACTGTGTCCGTTGGTCATAAAATGCTTCTCTGGCTACTCGGGTAGAGCGTAGTCAGAAATTTTGCGAAAAAATAAATCCGTTTTCCATGTCTGTAAAAGTGTAAATGGATAGAAGTATTTATCTTATCTTACAGCTCCGATCAATATGACACACTGTAAACTGAAATTACACCTGCCTTGTTGTCGTCATATATAGCTAGCACATACGTAAGCTAAGCCTCTGAAATTTATAGACGTTCTTCGATCTATCCATTTTAACGAAAGCAGAACTTCGCTTCCTATGCGGCGTACCCCTATTTATCCTAGACTTTATACCTTTTTTTTCAAATCAAAATGAGGCGTCATGGGCTCTAATTGGAAAACTTGTCTAAATACTAAATAGATAGATCCATCCATGGATCTAATTCCTAAATGTGGCAGTGAAGATAAAAATAGTCCTCAAACCTTCAAGGTGGTCGTGATTGTTATCGGCAGCCTTAAACTTCTAAATCATGGGCATCTTATCGGAATATTTATGTGGACTTCAGTACAGTGTTACCTATGACAGGTTCTCGGTAATATATCCAACTAGGGAACCAAAATCGATTCCTTGCACCATTATTCTGTCATATACCATAGAGAGTAGGTAAGTAGCATTTCCATCAAAGCATCAGTGTTTAGCACATTGCCACAGTATTCCAACAAGTGGTGTATGCAAGTACTTATAGAGTATGTTAAGCAATACTCCCATTCTATGTATGCCATAATCATGAACCATCAAACGCCAATCAAATCAGCAAAACCTAGTAAAAACCATCTCTTGTTACTACAATTACTAAAGCATTTTGACTGTCGCTGATCAATGCCAGGACATATCTGACGATGCATAGGCATTTGATAGCACCAATAAAGGGCTATAAAAAAAAAACTTTTCCACATCCAAATGCACATCACTCGTAGGTCTGACAACATATTGAAATGGAATGAGTACAATGGTGACAGATACAAATGATTGATGAATTACATGGTCGTATCCAAGAACTAGAGATGTACTCACATGATGACAACTATAAAAATAAACGCTTGAAAAACGAAAAAAAAACCTCAGGAGAAGGGCAAAAAAACGCTTGGTTAAGAGTTCGGGAACCTGATTTTGATAATGATAAATGAAATATGATACGAGTGCAGAAATGAGCAATATTGGCTTGGAAAGCTCGGTCGTTCAATGAGAGGCTTTGAGATGTTATCCCTCGCGAAGTTTTTATTCGGATAATAGCATCGTTAGGTGCTATATTTTACTTCGGTAAGTGATGCTATTAGCTTCCATTCTAGGGATGTGGTTATGGCATATTAAGCTTTTTTTCCGAAAAACGAGGGCGTGGGGATAAAAATGTTCGTATAACGTAACGTATGCAGAGCGAGGAAGGAGGTGGTTCACACAAGAATCCATGCCTTGATAGTCATCATTTCACCCTACTTATCCCCTATTTGATTTTAATGCCGGAAAAACCAACGAGCGTACCAGAGTTTTATATTGTATATCGCAATTAGTTTTATTATTAATAGTCATACTAATCTATTTCCACTACTTTAACTCAAAATAAATCTTTTAATTTAAACTTAGCAAACTGTGGATGTACTGGCATGTGTATATTCAACTGTGAAAGACGTTCTCGGAGCCGGAACTCATCGGAAACAGTGAAGGAAACGAGCATCCTGTTCAACACAACTTGTGCACGAACAGCGAAACAGGTGGTTATTGCAGAACTAAAAATAACTCATCCGGAAGAAGTAGAAAGATAAACACTCGAACAGACGAGATGTACATAAGCTTACGTGGCATGTTCAAAAAGTAACAGGAATATGGTAATTTCTAGATTGTATTAGATTTGCGCACTTTTTTTTTTGTTATTGTGTTGATGCAGAAATATTGAATTTTACGTTGGCAAGTCCGCTGTGTTATAAGCATTTTCAAGAAGGCCGCAAAAAACGTTAAAGATAACAAACGCACCTGGGTGTACCACATCAATCATTGAAATAATAATGAACGTTTATCCAAATCAGAGACGCTGTTAAAGCTGTTGCCTATTCATATGTTCACTCCCTTAAATTTTCGGAGTACGGAGCATATGACAGCGAAAGGTGTGACATGACTATGACATCGAAACTAAGATTCAATTGCCCCATTAGAATTTGGGCATGCCATGCTCACAGAGTTTTTCAGAAAATATCCGGTTGTAACTACTGGAAAAATTAAAAACGTGTATATAGAGGGTGTTCTCAACGAATTCAAGTGCCGGCGTTGGTTTGCAATGTTTAGAAATGGCAGTTTTGACCAAAAGGATACCTCGTTCAGGTAGGCCAGAAGAATTAGACAATGAGCTCCGCAATCGAAAGAAATCTCAATGTAAGAAACTCACAAATTAACTCAACGACAGCTAGCAAAAACCTGATAAAGGCATAACACTCGCAGTATAAGATCTCTTCAGAAGTCATACTCTGTGTGTTCATTTCCAATACAACACCTTAATGACATAGAAACAAAAGAGTTACTGTGAACTACAACCAATACGACAAATTCAGTCGAATCTCTCAAATCCTATCAAGGACATCCACCCCCGGAGAGCAGTGAACGAACATCTTTGACACAAACCATCTGTACCCCGTCCAGGTTGTGTGACGAGCACCATAAGAACGAACACTCTTAAACCGGCACGAATTATAAAAAAAAAAAAAACATCGCAAAATAATTTTCAGCAAAGAATTGAAGCTGATCGGATCACCGGAGATGGGAAATGAGTTCTTTACGATAGCATTAAAAATTACTGCCAATGGCTTGGACTATATCCAGCACAACATCCCAGAAATGGACTTCATCACAAGACTGTTATTGTTACCGAGTGTATGGTGGGATGATGAGGGAATAACTAGTTAATTTTTCCTCATAACCAGACTATCACCGCAGAAGTCTACTACCAACAGTTGTGCAGATTGTAGTCGGCACTAGAGCAGGAACAGCCAGAACTGGTTGAACGTTCTGTTCCCTTAAGATAACACTCACCTTCATTGAACTAGGACCATCTGCACATAATTACAGGAGCTCGGTTAGGAAAAAATGGTTCATCCGCCATATTCTCCAGGCTTAGCACTTTTAGGTATCGACGTCTTCGGAAGTCTGCAAAACTTATATAATGCAAACGAATCTAGATCCCGGGATGATGTCAAGAGGGTCTTGGTGTTTTTCTTGGCGGCATTAAAAGTTTGTTGTGAAACTTCGTGTCTGACTAAGGCGTATAGAAAAGACTACACAATCAGGAAATCTATTCAGTCCCAAGAACGAGTAGGACACGTAGAACGAATGGACAATGGACGAACGGTCAAAAGAATAGTAAATGGAAAAACCAGTAGGTAAAATAAGATAAAGTAGATAAAATAAGGATGAATCTGGAAGAAATGGAACAAAACAAGTGAATACAAGTGTTGCCCTAATAAATGGTTTTCCAATGGGGACTTGACAGCTTTGAATTTAATTTGTGAACGCACGCTTTCACTAATCATCGAACTGTCATTGTCAATTTATTCAGTAAACTCAACATCTTCATCATGGTAAAGTATACGAACGAGCAACGTCTGCAAATCATAAAAATTTTCTACCGAAATTCGGAGTCGGTGACCGCAACTTTAAGAGCGTTAACTCCAATTTTCGGTCGTAATTCTCGCCCTAGTAGACAGGCAATAACAAGCTTAGTGCAAACATTTGAGTCTACATATTCCTTGTGTGATGTTGCCGTGTCAGTGAGACAACGGGTTGGTCGAAGTGTCGAAAATATCGCTGCCTTTCAGGCGTCCGTAGCAAACGATCCAAATCAGCGATCTCAAGAATTGGACATCGCTCAGACCACATTATGGCGTATTTTGCGTAAGGATCTTGGTTTACACCCATACAAGATCAAGCTGACTCAAGAATTGAAGCCGATGGACCATTTGAAGCGACGTACGTTCTCCGATTGGGCTTTGGAGAAGATGCGCCAAGATGATGAATTTCATCGCAAAATCATCTTCAGTGACGAAGCTCAGTTTTGGCTCGATGGGTTCGTCAATAAGCAAAATATGCGTTATTGGTCGGGTGAAAATCCACATGTGCTTCATGAATCACCACTTCATCCACAAAAAATAACTGTTTGGTGCGGTTTGCATGCCGGCGGCGTTATTGGGCCATATTTTTTCGTCGACGATAACGATCGTCACGTTACTGTGAATGGCCAGCGTTATCGCGCCATGATTACCGATTATTTTTGGCCCGAATTGGAAGATATGGACTTGGACGACATGTGGTTTCAACAGGATGGTGCCACAAGCCACACAGCACACGTTACAATCGATTTATTGAAGAGTAAGTTTGATGAGCGTGTTATCTCAAGAAATGGGCCAGTCGATTGGCCGCCCCGTTCGTGCGATTTAACGAATCTAGACTATTTTCTTTGGAGCTACGTTAAGTCATTGGTTTATGCCAACAAGCCGACGACGTTGGAAGAGCTCAGAGCCAACATTGAACGCGAAATAGCGCCCGTTTCGGCCGAAATGTGTGGCCGAGTCATCGAAAATTGGGTGCAACGAATCGACCACTGCAAACGTGCCCGCGATGGCCATATGATCAAAGTCGAGTTCCATTCATAAATGTTTTGATTGTACTTCAAGCCGATAATAAAGTTTTTGAAATATCTCAAATGGTTTGCGTTTTATTTAAAGCATAACTTTTTCTGATCCGATCGGAGGACAAAATATTATCCTAAAGGTCGATTTTGAGATGTGTTTCTGGTCAAAAACCAACAGGTCAACTTATTTTCGTGAACACAATTCGTAGATAACTGGTGTTACAGCCTCTTCCAGAACTAAAGCTTCCTTAATCACCTATGTTATGTGTAATTTATTCTTTCCAAACGTAATGAAAAACTTATAGTTTACGGTTGGCTCTGAACAGCAAATTTCGACTAATCATTCGTTTATTTTTATTATTAGGCTTCTTATTAGGTCGCACCCAGACAAGATTTCTGAAAAAGAATTTATAATAAAAATTGCTCTAATCAAATGGGTTAAGGGAAGAAAGGGTTTTTAAACGGGAACAGGGCAGAAAACCTATGTACGAGTGCTTGTCTGGTCGACTTTGAAAAGGCATTCGACTTAGGCTAGGCATGCCAAATCACCCGCTATACATGATTTTCGTAACGGCTATGGCAAAGAAGTTTATTGTTAAATGTGAAAACGATACTTCGAGTAGAATATTTGATATTAAAAACGGCCTACAACTGAGAGGAGTTAACTCTCCGATGCTGTTGAACATCTAAACAAGCGATTTTAGTATGCCATCACTTAATAGCCTACAGATCATGTCCGAACATTGAGTTCATCAGTTAAAATTTAACTTCCAAAAGTGAGAAACGATATTGTTTAGCCTCAAGGGATACTTGAAAAGGTTGGAGGAAATTTGCGATCAATGAGCAACATGGAGCACTATTAACCAAGCAGCTAGATATCTTGGTACTGGTTTGACCAATATCTATATTTCAATGGACATGTAGACGCTCGTCTTGTTGGAGCTAATAAAGCAAATCAACTTGACTGCAGGGTACCAAACATATGCTGTATTAACACCCATCACTGCGTATGGTTGTCCGGCATGGTTTGATGAGGCGCCATCTTAAATGAAAAAGATTCGCGTCTTCGAGAGACAGTGTCTTATGGTCTTAAATAATAGAACGCCAGAGTCCCAATTCATTAAGTATTACCCTAGCAAGGTCCTGCACAACGAAGCAATGACTTGAAAACATATTGCAATAGATATGACCAACGACAATGACTGATGAAAACGCTTCCCAGAACAGTGCAAGATCCTCTTCACTCCTTAGTTTATTAGTTAAGCTAGGGTTGGCTAGGGAATCTTTTGGAGGATTTACGCATCATCATGCTTAGATGAACTTATGCACTGACATAGGCCTGTTAGCATGCAGAGTGAACGAGATGGTGAAGCCCAGTCGCTAAGATACGCATTCAGTTGTGACCACTCGGAATGAATCACACGAGTGCTAGCCAACTTGATTGCATTCAGGATTAATACTAAGCAGCTTAGGGTCGGTTAAACTTTAGAATAAGAAAACAAGGGAATCTAGTTTTAGTAAAAAGCCAAATTTGGAAATGTGGTTATATGAAAATATAATTGATAGGCTTAAGCCGAAAGAAAGTAATTAGAAAGTATAGCTAGACTTAGATCGCCCGCACAGGGCAGGTAAGGCACACATTTGTCGAAATAAGAATAGAATAAGAACAATAGTGAATCATAAATACAAAGGTAGTTTTAAGTTTGCTTTAGAGTGACACACAGGGTAGGAAGGTATACATTAGTAAGTTAAGATATTTAAGGCAGCTTTAACCATTTTCGGCTGGCGTAAGGTAATTCTAAGTAAAATTAGTAAAAATTGATTTAAAACTAAAACTAAAAAAAAGCAAAACCGCGAAATACAATTTCGAGCTTTTGCGTAGGTTCATAGCCATGGATCACTTTAGAGTCGAGAAGAATAAACAATCAAAATAGTGAATAAAAGCGAGAAAATTGGTTCCAAAGAAGACAAGTGAATACCATCTACTGATAAGGTCATGGCGTCAGGTTTTGGAATGCCTGTGGAATACAATATTTTCATAATTATTTCCGAAAAGGTTAAGCAATCAACAGCGAATATAATACATTGAAGTGTTTAACATGAAAAAGGGTATTTCATTAAAGCACCTGTGGTTAAGGGCCTTTTTAACGGGGTTTGCTATAAACAGGACATCGAGGCTATTGACCATCAATGGGAAAAGTGAATTGAGCTTCAAGGACACTATGTTGAAAGTGAAAAATAAAGATATTTTTTTACACATTTTGTTTGATTGTATTTTCTATGTTAGGTCGGGAACTTCTGAGACAATCATCATAAAAGGTATTTGGTTATCTGAAGGGTGAAATAAATGAGGAAATGGCCAAAATATTGAGGTGAAAAGTTGCAAATATGAATTTCAGTTTCAGAATCTACTAAAGCGCGAAAAAGTTGCCATCAAATGAAAGAGTGGAAGTCGAGCTAAAGCGACATTTAGACGAATACCTAAGAAATGAAAATCGTTTATAGTGTACAGTTTATTATTTTTTTTTTTAATGTCGCGAATGGTAAACTATAGGGCAGAGTAACAGCCTATTATACATATTTACATAGGTTTCGGAAGAAGTGGTGGGTAGTCACTTCTATCGTGGAAATCATAATCATACGTGCGCAATAAGCCTTAGTTCATCATGAAAGCTTTGAGCAAAGGAAATGCGCGAATTTGCAGAAATACTCTCCCCGACATTCAGCGTTACGTTGTCGAAGTTATTCTATCCGGTGCTTCGGATCTGTCTAGAATAGCTAATGAAACCCCCGACTTTATGAATATGTAATGATTTCGTGCATTCAGCTTCCATAATGAAAAATAATCCTACTAGAAGTGAATATACCCGCGCTAAGACATTCTTATATCTGGATGATAATGAATGAGAGGAACATTCAACATTTTGAATATCCGAACCTTTTGAGGAGCCAACATCGGATAAATCCCTTGTACGGATATGGTACGATTTCGGGAAATGAACAGAGTCGAGTAAGGTCATTAAGATTTGTCGGCACAGACCGACAGCCGAAAGAAATCGTCAAGACTTCTGTGGATCACGTCTCTTTGAAGCTCTATCAAACCGTGGGAATTGCCTCAAAGGGTCATCAGCATTTGCACCTCTAATGCAATTGGCTTCAAGTCAGCACCTAACCCCTGCGTTGATGACAAGTGCGAACAGAGCAATTTAGAGAAACAATGCATACATAGCCATGCTGTGTGGACGGAAGTGAGCTGCTTGTGTGCTCTACGAACAAACAATAAGAAGGGAGCATACGGAGAGGAAAAACATGAGAAACACGAGATCGAGGGCATTGAGTGATATAGCATCGCACAATGACATAAGAATGACATTAAAAACTTCTATCAAAATTAAAAACAACCATGCCGAGGTCATGAGGATAGAACGGAGCATGCAAGTGTGAACATGGACAACTTGTAGTGGAGTCACAGTCTAGGAATAGGGAAAGAGGGAACTTGTTCAGACTACAACAGTTCACAATAAATGAAGAAGAGACAGAGTTCCGCCTTCTCGACTGAGATGGAGTTAAGGTAGCGATATCGAAGCTGTTGTCCAAAAAAGCTACTGGCGAAGGTAGACTTCCTGCTGAACAATTCAAAGCTGCTGGATATGAGTTGTTTGGGAGCATAAACGAATTCTTCTGTAAGATATGGTCGATGAATAGCATGCGTGTAGTCTCAGAATATGAAAGAGGATCCTTATAACTGCCTTCTACTATAGGGGCATATACATATCTCCTAGGTATCTTTTATAAGTTCTACTCTAATATGTGAACCATTCTAACAGATTCCAATCAGTGTGATTTCACTACGTCATCGACAAGTATACTTTGGCAGATCTTGTAGAAAGCATATAATTTTTAGGTCGCCGCACTCCACCTTACTATTGACTTTAAAGCTTGGAACAAGATTATGACAGGGAACAACCACACAGAGCTTGTCATATTTAAGCATCCCTCCTTAACTCATCAAGCTATGCAGGATGATAATGGAAAATTCTTGTTGCCGCATTGAGGTTGGTATTGAGCTAACCGAGAAGTCCGATTTTAAAGAAAGATTTGGACGTGATGTCATTTCTTTAACATCATTCCAGGAGAAGAACAAAAGTAAGTAGTCATAAAAAAAAAAACGCGTAACACCAACGTCTTTACCAGAGTGTCACCTCTTGCAGTTCTAACTTTGTAGTCTATCTTTTCTTGCAAACAGCAACGATAGCTGAGATTAGACGCTGAATAACTTTGGCCAGCCGCTGCTTGTTTGGGCTCTAGAGGCATTTGGTAAATAGAGGGCTCTCCCTTCAACGTTACTGAACGTGGATTAAGGTGGTGTAGAACAAGCTGTAGAGCGACATGTCTAGTCAGGCATCTACGGATCCAACGTCTGAGATGACTGAGCTATATGAAGCTTATTCTTTCTGCCCGAGAGTCTCCCGAGAGACGACAGCACATAGGGAGAAAGGCATCTCAACCAATTAGGTGAGTGGTATTGGAAGCAACTGGCTAAAGATCGTGCCGACTGGAGAGACTTTTTCGTTGAGGTCCGGCTTAACGCCGAACGTTAGTGAACCGAACATCTAACTAATTAGTAAGATATTGTATAGATCACAACAGAACGACTTCAGTGCAGCTTAGCTATCTCAAATAAAGAGTGAGAAGCTAATGTTAACGTTTATGATATCAGCTTTATTTAATAGGTATGCCATTAGTGCTTAAAAATGACTTCGGGCATATGCGAGTCACGGCTAGCGAAGTTCTATTTTCGTTAGCTTTATCGAGCAACTGGGGCCGTATATCAGCAATAACAAGGCGAATGTTGACTTCCAAATCGTCCATCGTATCTGGTTTATCGGCATAAACTAGTGACTTCACATACCCCCTAAGAAAGTAATATAAAGGTGTGAGATCACAGGATCGTGGCGGACAGTTCACAGGTCCATTGCAAAAATTATGTGCTCAGCTGTTTCCCGCAATAAATTGATGGTGTCCAGCGCTGTGTATCATGTTGCGCCATCTTCTTGAAAACAAAGCTCCGTCACGTCAATGCTATTCTACTGAAGAACGAAGAAGTCAGAAATCATGTTTGTACAGCGCTCTCCATTGACGGTAACATTCTGGACGGCATCATCCTTAAAGAAATATCGGCCGATGATTCCACCTGCCCATAAAACACACCAAACAGTGAGTTTCAATGGGTGTAAGGTTGGTTGTAAGTACGACAATTATGCTTATTTAACCAAAAATGGGCCTAATTGGAGAACAAAATTTTGCGTTGAAATTGAGGGTCAAGCTTAATCCTATTTTCAGCTTATTCACCAAACCTACGACACGTATGATGGTCACTCGGTTTCAACTCTTACACATGCTGGATCTTCAAAACTTTTAAGCCAAGATCTTTCCGTAAAATCTTCCATTAAGTGGATAGGCATCGCTCCAATTGCTGTGCACGACGACGAATCGATTCATTTGGATTCTCTTCAACAGTGCGCTCCACAACGGCAATAACTTCTTCTCTTTGCTCTTTTTGTCGTCTTTGGGGATGCGAATTATCCACTAGAATGTACTTGGTGCGAAACCGATTCATCGTGTTCCGAATAACGTGCTCAGATGGACAATTATTTCGACCGCACGATAGCTTTGGCGACCCGAACCATGGTCTACAAAATAAGTCTGCACAATTTGCATGCCATATTTGGGCGTAAATCTATCCATCATAAAATGGCAAAACGTACTAACCACAAATCAACTTTCAACTGTCAAATTGACAATTTGTAGAAACAGTGTTGCCAGTTTAAAAACCAAATCTCTAAAAAAACAACCTTTAACATAGGTACTAAATGGCAATTGATCTAGAGTCCCCTTTCGAAGGTAAAGTTTTCCGGCGCTCTTGGCTCACACATTATTAAGGTTCAGCTGTAATAGATTAGAGCTGAAATGAATTCTAACACAGGATAAGAGAGCCCGCATTGGGCTAGAAGTCTTTATCTTGTTAATAGTCAGAAAAATTAATTTCAAGCTATAAAGTGGAAAGTGGACGGCGGTTCCTTCCAATATCCGCCATATTGTAAAACCTGCAAATCTAATCACTTTAGGTCCTTAGACCCTTACCGAATTCTTTTCCTCCAAAGAGGGGATAGGTTGAATAGACTTGACAAAGTGTTTGTAATTAAACTTACCCTGTAGTGCCTCCCAGCGTTTCTTCTCCGTTTCCGATTCGAGTGCATCAAAAACTGCGGCGCCAATTAGTAGGTAGGTAAATGTGCACACGATCAAGGATATCGTGCGAACATTTTGTTTCTTCATTCTTCATTTAGGCCAGTTTTATACAAAAACTTATGCTACGCGCCAATATCTCTTCTTTCTTTCTCATACCATTCAAATCGCGAATACCGCCAACTGAATCCAACAACATTAACGCGACGGACACTCCTACACTTCGTTTCAAAAGTCCAGCATTTGCGTAACCTTTTTGATTTCGATTTCTATTATTGCGTTAAACTAAAAACAAAAATCTCTAAATCCTATTCTCTATGGTACAATGGTCAAAAGCGCAAGGACATCCTTGCCTTGCCTTTCTTGGCCCTGTTGGTTTTCGGCGCGGCGCTCGTGTTATAATATTGTAGTTAGAATGCGGTTTCACCACAAGTGACGAGCAAGGTAGATATTAATTTCTTAATTAGCTAAACGCCTTTTCACATTCCCCAGCCCCGGACACTGCCTCTCTACTCATCACTCATTGGTCGTGTTGCTAAGGATTATTTGCTTTCGGTTTGTTTGCCTGTCGACACATACCTTCCGTGCCATTATGGAGACGCTGTCTGATAATAGAGACTTATAAATAGCCATTCGTGATAATTAATCGTCATGTGCTCGTAAAATGTAAAAATGCTCTCCACAAGGAATCAATTGTGATTGCTATTTATCCCATACCCATACCCAAGGTGTTTCCTTTTTCGCCGTTTCTGCTCTTCTCCTTCCCTGGACACGAACGCGTCTTGCATTTATGGTAATCTCATAAAATGTTATTATTACATCCGCTATTTATGAGATCCTTTCTTTCTAAAGACTATGATTGCTTGGTGGAATCGATATTTTATGGATAATTATGTCGAAGCGGTGCGTTTAATCATAGACCGTTGCTTACTGTTGAATCCTTTTTGATGTCATACCCATCATGGCCATTCGAAGATTCTTACTTTGGTCCTGGCTCACTCTCCAGACGTATACGATACACATACTTGTCAAAGAATGTGAATTTTCCTCTCTCATTTTCTGTTCTCTTGTCCGTTCGTTTATATGGTTTTTTTATTTTTGCCTTAAAACAACCCTTCTGATGTCCTGACAGCTGTCAAAAAATCCAATTGTAAGTTTTTGTTGCAAATAGGATGGGGTGGATGGGGGAGGAAAAGTATCACTCACTTACACACACTTTTGATACGGAAGAAACCCGAAACTTTCACGATACCCGTCGTACTCGTAGTAGGTGCGCTTTTTTTCACGGATACAATAATATGTACGGATATAGCTCGTTTGCCAAAGAGCACCTATCGCTTTGGGTTTTCAATAAATAAAACTAATTTTCCTCTATCCACGGCTGGAAAGTGAAGCTTTAATTACATTAGGCACAATTAGGATGTATGCGAGAAGCAACACACTCTGATTCGTCCATGTAGGACTCGGAAGTTAAAAGACTGATTTCACTAACGAAGAGAAAAAATCAATTAGAGATTCGAATCGCGGAACGAAGGCAGATCTATTTTCAGTCTTTATGCTTAAATCACTAATTCCATTGGATTGTATATAATTATCACTCATTTACACTTATATAATAATCTTCACCGGGATGAAGAGCCCTTCAGCATCCTGAGGAGCTGAAAACTCAGACGTGAGAAAAAAAAAATAATGAAAACCACACACGTTCACACGAAACGTTCGCTGGCAAGTTCACACGCTCGCAACGCAAAGTGGAAAAACAACAGAACCGAGAATAGAGCCTGCGAAATGAAAAATTAAAATTTTCATTCGATTTTTAAAGGAAAGAAGAATGGACGCGCGCTCGATTGCCTTCGCTATCGGTCCCGTATTAGGCGAGTGAGGAATGCGAATGCGATTTTAGTTCCGAGGATATCGTAGATTCGCGGTAGAAAAAGAACTCCCGTTTCTTTGTCCTTCTCTCCTTTTTCTTTTCTTTTTTTTTCTTTCCCTCAACAATTGATAAACTTTGCATCAGAAGTAGAGATGTTAAGTACAGCAGACATCCTGGAGAGGAGAAAAAGGAAAAAAAAACAACAAAAACCACAGGAATAAGCTTTTACGTATGGCACAGCATCAGTGTGGATGGGATCGAGCTTGCGAGCGACCAAGTTGCCATCGTAAGTGAATAAAGCACTCTGCATGTGGGGTGTATTCAACCCTCAAACAGGGAGGAAACAAATTTAATTCATGTTTCTAGTGCGTATACGTATTTATTTTTACGCTGTTGTATAAACAGAGAGGTATATTTCTAGGCTCACGCTAAATGAGACGTACCTCAAGGTGGTTTCGTCACCTCTCTTCCAGTTTCCTGGACCTAAAATGGCAAGGTGGTCTATACGAAGGACTTTACTTTTCACACAATCACCCAGTGAGCGACCGATTATGGTCCCAAGCTAAATCTCACAGGAAACAAGAACCAAACTCAAGACACCCACCCATTCACTCTAAAAGTGCATTCACTCAAAGTTTCCAAGAACTACTAATTTCTAGAGATTATTCTAGGCTCAAAGCTTAACTGAAATGATAACTATCTACGCAGGGTAAGCAAGGCGTGCTGGGCCTGCTACTTCTGGTAAAAAAACATTTGGCAAGTTGGCCCCAAACCGAAGGTAACTCTTTCGTTCCGCTCTATATCAACGTAGCAGGTAGCTACCTGGTATAGTTGCCAGTTTTTGCCAAAACACACTGCGACCATTCTAAAATGTGGTACCAGAAAAATTGGAAAATTAAAACAGATATCCTGATCATCTTACTCAAAAAGAAGAGGAGAAGAAGTTCCATATCCTTACCTCCTTTAGAGAGGAAAAAATCGGAGATCTTAAGCCACCGACCGATGGAAAGTGTACATTTGTTAATATAATTAGCGCAACTAAGTTCTCGCTGTTTTTTGATGAAAATGCAACTTTATTGTGAAAAAAAACGGTTACAAATGAATCATTAAAGTATGGCCCATCGCTAGCAATAACTTTTTCCCATCTTTCTGGCAGAGTTCGCATACCCTCACGGTAGAAGTGTTCGTCTTTTGAGACTATCCACGAATCAAGCCATTTTGAGATGTCTTCATATGAATGGAATTGCTGATCAGCCAGACCATGTGCCATCGAATGGAACAAGCGATAATCGGACGGCGTAATATCTGGGGAATATGGTGGGTGGGGAAGACTTCCCATTTTAGCGTTTCTAAGTATTCGTAGGTTTTAATGGGTTTGGCAACGTGAGGCCGAGCCTTCTCATGCTGTAAAATCACTTTTTCGTGCCTCTGCTCGTATTGTGTGCTTTTCGCGCAGTGCTCGGCTCAATCGCATCAAGTTTCGTTTGGTTTTAACTGCTCATAATGAATAACACCGCCCTGATCCCATCAAATACACAGCATTACCTGTGCAGCGTAAATATTCGGCAGAGCCAATGACGTAGAAGCATGACGACGAACAGCCGTTCCCATGATTTTTTTCTCTTTGGGTCGCTGTAATGAATCCATTTTTCATCACCCGTAACGATGCGATGAAGAAAACCCTTCAGAGCAGTTTTTCACAAGCGACAAAACGACGCTCAACGTCTCTTGGCTTCTAATCATTAGGAACCCAAGTTCCTTACTTTTGAATCGTTCCCAACGCATGCAATTGCTTGGAAATAGCTTGGCGGGTAACTCCTAATACTGAAGCAAGCTCTTTTTGCGTTTGGCATAGATATTCATCGAGCAATGCCTCCAATTGAGCGTCTTCGAAGATTTTGGCCTTCCTTCACACGAGGAGTCGTCAACATCGAAATTACCGTCTTTGAAGCGATTGAACCAATCACGGCACGTTGTTTCACTTAGAGCAGCATCTCCGTCAATTTTTTTGAGTTCTCGATGAGCTTCAGCCGCCGTTTTCTTCGAATGAAAGAACAGAACAGAAAGAACACTTCCCGCAAATTACGATTATTTGGCACTTAATCAGACATTTTCACAAAACCAAAAGCATATGACACAAAAACAAAATTACTAATGTGTCAAAGCGGTTAGTTTACCATATGTCTAAGCTTGATTCACGACGTTTTGGATACGTGACAATCGACCAGCACTTACTATTGGAGCCATCTCTTGATAAACAGCGAAAACTTGGTTGCACACCTAATAACATTATCGGAATAGCTTCTAAACTGGGCTTTAGTTACATCCCAGGTAGTTAAAGAGTGCAAACTTACCCTAAACTGTATTGGCAACAGATTGAACTATGTTGAATTGCAGACAATAAGAGTCTGCAACGAGAAAGCAGACACGGTTTAGAGACCAGATACCAATGTAGAAACGAGAGGCCAATGCAGAATCCAAGGAGACATAAATTATTAACTCTATTTTACAATATCCATCTGTGAACCTTCCACTGTACGTCACTTTAAAGCATATAGTTGACGAAAGTATATGCAGGCATTAGGGTAGAAAGGGGCAGGTGGTATTAACTTTTGTGAAAATTATACCATAATTGACTGACATCAATTGTTTGCCTTTTTGGATGCGGGTTTATTATTCGAGACAGACTTAAGCAGAAAGTCTCAAGCTTCCGGCTTGAACAAACGCGTAATGCATCAAACGCAATATGTATCAAAGCTACCTTCTTAGAGATTTAGAGTCAATAGAGATCGTTACAATCGATGATGAGAATATGGACTGTGTAAAAGCTATAGTCCAAATACCGCTGTCAGAAGAACGAACAATTTATATTGAACAAAGAGGAGTTAGAATACCGTAAACCTGGCTTAGACGAGGTTAATGTCTAATAAAGTAGCTGACTGATTGGTAAACATTCCCGATGGCTCAGCTCTCTTTTCCCGATCCATGTGTTTAGGAACACCTTTTATTGTTTTTCCTTTTTTTTTTGTTGTTATTAATTGTACTAATTGTTTTAATTGTTATAACTCAAATAGCCTTTCTTAAACCTGTGGCTCGAACATCGTTTACGTAACATCTTCATCACTGGCCGCACACCTTGTGCGAAACAATGATGATCTGGCTTAGCAACCTTTGAAATAACAACCTTCTTAGCCACCAACTAACCAAGCGGTCGAGCCATGGGGTTTTTGTTATTATAGTCTTGGTTGTACGCGCATTAGAAATAAATAAAAATTAATTATAACGTGTAAAGGCTTCCATTTTATTGAATTTGGCGCATTATCACCCACCATGAGATCCCTGTACCAAGTTTCACTTTACCTTCGCCTACGAAATTTTCTCTGCTGTGTATTGTAAAAACTAAAACAGATCGTGAACAATCTGATACCCTTTTATTAGTGCGGCTTAAAGCCACTAAGATCCATGATAAGCCAAATATTCACACTACGGCAGAACTTGGATAACACTACTTAATTTTCTGTCAACATTCACCACCTTTTTGTCGACTTTAAAGCTACGTATGACACACTTTCATCAGGCTGACAATGGAGAATCGTCGTTTCTTAATGGAAGGCGATATTGAATTAACCAGGGCCTTTGATTTGAAAGAAGGATTTCGACACTCTCTCAGGCACTTAACGTACTCCTAAACCTCCTCCCTCTGGACCTCTTCATCAGATATAATGCAGCCTGTAGCGCCATTAGACTCAGAGAATCTGGGTTCTGGTCATCTAAACCCTACGGTCGTAGCAAGGTGCTGGACCTATTACCTAGTGACCTGGCCACGACTGCAACCGATTTCACGACACCCATACACAACCCAAATAAAGCCGCCCATGTCCACTTCCCATCCAGGATGGCATGGAAACAGGGACTGCACCCTGAGAACCATCAGGTAGCTTTTTTCACCGACGGTTCGAAAATGGAGTGTGGGGTTGGCTCGTGTATCTTCTCAGCGGAACTGAATATCTCCAAATCGTTGCGACTTCCAGACTCGGCCAGCGTGTTCCAAGCGGAAATACTGGCGATTAAGGAAACTTGCAAGTTACTCACGCGCTATCCTATTACCAAGAGAGATGTCAATATATATATTGATAGCCAATCAGCTATCAAAGCTCTCGACTCTCACTCCATAAAATCCAAATTAGTTGCACAGTGTAAGGATAAAATCAGCTGTGCAGGAGACTATTTCAACATTACTCTCATTTGGGTTCCTGGCCACAGCAAAATAGAGGGAAACGAAAAGGCTGACGCTTTAGCAAGGCACGGCTCTTCCCTCGACTGTTCTTTGGCGGAGGCAGTACTCCCCCCCATCGGACTGGTCAAGGCAAACCTTCTACAACACTTTCTCTCGAGGGCGAACGCCAGATGGTGCAGTCTTAGCAACTGCGGCATATTAAGGAAAACATGGCCCTCCTATAACAGGAAAAGAACCCTCGACCTAACTAACAGACCCCGACAAGAGATTGCCAGAATTGTAGCCATCTGTACTGGCCACTGGCCGTCGGTACCCACGCTGCTAAGTTAGGCATCCCATTCAACACCTACTGCCGAAGTTGCAAGAACCCACTGGAAAAGGAAACTCTCACTCATTTCCTGTGTGAATGTCCGGCTCTAGCTAGAACCAGACAGCGCCTACTCGGCAAAATCTCCTTCGACGACCTATCAGAATTCAGGGAAATAGGATTCTGTAATATCATCAAATTCCTTAATTCCACAGGATGGATATGAAACTCCAATAATAGCACACTAGGTCACTGAGTGGTGGCATCAAAACGGCGCATAAGCGCTAATTGGGCCTGGCATCTCGATATCAGGCGGCCACTCCTACCTACCTACCTACCTACACTCTCTCATGTGATTTGTTCAATACCATCTTTGTCGCAATACCAATCTTTACAAGTGCTTTAATAACTTTTCCGAGACGGAAACTCTACCTTTCTGCTATTACATTCGCCACTCATAGCCTACTTATTGTTATCAACTTGCCATCGCATTCATATATTCCACATTTGATATCGCTGACCGCAAAGGCATATCATCCTTCTGTACTTAAAATGGACTAAATCTGACAATGGCACTTACCTCTTCGCAGATTTTTTTCCCACTCTGCTCTCTTTCAACTCAGTAACATCACAACAACTAGGCTCGACAAGTTGACCTGATCTTCTTATCTAATACGGAAAACTGAGTTATTACCTCCAGTAGCCACCACATATCTACCTTGGATCCCCTTCATCCATTCCCAATTTGTCCCATTTATGTACACCTCGAAAGAGCAGTACCTCACCTCCACCCTCTCCTTCTTAGATGGTTCTTAGATGGCGTTACAGCTCACGGGGAGCCAGAGCCAAGCTTCTCTCATTTACTTATGTTGTGTGCGATTTGTGTTTCACACAAGTGAATGGGACCTAGATTTTAATGTCGATTCCGAACGGCAAGAGCCAAGAAGCTTTTTCAAGGCAAGTGTACTACGGAAGGTTTTCTCAGTACCATAACGAGGAGAGAAGCCGCGTAATGAAAATTCGATGGCGTTGTTGTTATCGGGATCCGAACTCGCTCATCGTGCGTCAGAGGCCGACACACTGCCCACTGCGCTATGGCGCTCTCTCCACCCTCGTACAGCAAAAAACTTGACGCCCTGCACAACAAAATAACAAAAGGTGACAGGCTTACCTTAGATCTCGCTCTACTTTCAACATTTCTACTTACCTGCAGTTTTGTATATACGGAATTCGCACAACTATGCGAATCTCATTCCCAGCGATACCTGAAGAGCTTCTATCGCTTTATTATTACAAAAACAAAAGCTAATAAATATCCCTCTACTTTTAATTTTCTCAATACTTCCTCCAATTATCCTAAAATATTTGCCATATTTTCAGTGTATACAACTCGTCCGGTCCTGACTGCCTCCGCCATAGTTTTCAAAGAATCTGCTTACCATTTTCTCCAACCGATTCCATTTCACAGAAACTCTTTCCTCAGCTCTGGAAAAATTATATCATCCCAATCCACAAAAAATGGACGAAAGAAGGTGTCCAGCAATCGCCTTATTGCTAAACTTGCATTTCCAAACCCTTTGAGAGTATCGTCTGCGGTACCATATTTCTTCAGTGTAAGCTTATCCTTTCTCCAAATCAACAGGGGTTCCTTAAAGGATGATCGAAAGCCACTTAATTGAGTTTGTCGTTATTGAGTAAGACGTTATTGCCACAAACTTAAGCAAGGCCTTCGATAATATCTCGCATCTTCTTCTTCTTTTCCTTTTTCCGGCGTTGTTATGGTCAGAAGTGTAGGACCATAACCTTCCCACTTAATTGCATTCCTACTGGTGCGCTTGTGGGGTCCGCCGGTTTGACCTCAGAAAGTAGCGGCAGGCTTCCCGGTTTGGGATTACTTCATCGCTAAGGCCAATCAAATGCTGGTGTTTTTGCATTTGTTTGCACCAATTGTTTTTCGGCCTGCCTTTTTTGCGTGTTAAAATTGGAACGTTGATTGATATTGCCTTTTGGACGGGGTTCAAAGGACCTCTCCTTTGAACATGGCAATACCAACTGAGTCGGTCGCGCTCTACATTTCTTGTGATGGTTTCTTTTACGTGGAGGCTTCCTCGGATCTTTGAACTTCTAATTCTGTCACGCTTTGTTACTCCCGCTGTCATGCGTAGCATCTTCATCTCAGTTGCCGTTAATTTGCTGTCATACTTTTTGTGCATTGTCCAGCATTGTGAACCGTATGTGAGCGCCGGACGTACAACTGAAGTGTAGAGCCTTCCTTTCAGCTTAGGGGGCATTTTTCGATCACAGAAGATGGCTGATGTTTTCCCGCCACTTCATCCACCCTACGCTTACGCGATGTTTGATGTCGTCATCACAGGTTGCTTCTCTATTAATCATAGATCCCAGATATTTAAACTTTTCACACTTGGGAAGCACTCTTCCATTCAAGTAAATGTCTGGAATAGGCTGATGAGGGTCAGAGAACGGGCAGCACAGATACTCTGTCTTCTTTGAACTAATACGATACCCGTGTCCCTCAAAAATGTCCACCCACACATCAAGTGCTCGTTGTAGGGACGCCTGATCATCACTTATAACGGCCCCATCGTCAGCAAAGAATAGCTGGTGCACATTGGGGTCCGTCACTTTTCCTTCAAGCAAACAATCAAGGACTGCTATAAAGAGCAGTGGGCTGAGGAAGCTCCCTTGGCGTACACCGACTTTGATTGCGAACTCTTCGGTGACTCTTGCGGTGCATCTTACTCTTGTCGTTGCTCTCTTCCAGGTTTCTGGAACTCCTTTTTGTCTTAGCGCTACCCATAAAAGATCTCTTGGTTGCCGGTCAAAGGGCTTCTCGAAATCAACCAACACCATATGCAAGTCCTTTGAAGAATCACGATGCTTCTCCATCATGATCCTTATACTTTGGATTGCATCTGTTGTTGATTTACCCGAGAAAAACCCGCACTGGTCATCAGATAGTCGTATTATTTTCCGCAGTCGGCTATCTAATACCCGTTCAACGATCTTCATAGTGTGCGACATCAGCTTGACAGAACGGTAGTTATCACAATTTCGCGTATCACCCTTTCCTTTGTGCAATGGAAGAAGATAGCTTTCCCTCCATTGATTAGGCATAGTGTCGCCTCTCATAAGTTTGGAGATAAGAACCATGAGCCATCTAGACCCGATGTCTCCCATCTTTTTTCCAGAACTCAGAGGGTATCCCGTCCGGCCCAACAGCTTTTCTTTTCTTGGAGTTTTTAACCGCGTACCGAACTTCTTCGACTGTGATGTCGGATATTTTGGCATGATTCGGGGCGGCTCGCAATACTGTCGCCATCTGTGGAGAATTTTTACGTCTTCCACAAGGAGTTGGCCTTCAGCATTGTTAATAAACTTTGGGAAACGAATCTCCTGAGCATTTCTTCTTCTCTGGGCGGCTATCTTAAAGATATTTGCTCTTTTGTTCCAATTGCTTTGTCGAAGTCCTGGGTAGCCTGGTTCGTGTCAGACGCGGAAGACGATATTTCTTCCCACTCCTGATAGAGGCCTTCCATGCTTTTCGCTTTGAATTCGGCGCACTTTTTCTTCGCGATACCTTTGCAATGTCTATATACCTTTTCACGGCGAGCTTTTTCCTCTCTATTAGTAGAAGAGCACTTTGACCAAGCTTGAAAAGCCTTTCTTTTCGTGCATCTCTGCTTTGGCTTCGTCTGTCCACCACCAGGTTTCTTTTGCGTGTTGGCAGGGGCCTTTAAATGTTCCGAGCAGTGATTTGGCTTTCTCCAGGCCAGATTGTTGTAGGGAATCCCACATGTCTTGTGCTCTGCACTCCTCATTACCGACCTCATCGATAATGGTAGTTTTCCATGTTGGTAATAAAAGCTTCGCCTTTTCCTTTATCCAGCTTATACCACTTGATTCTCTCAGACACCTTCGTTTGCTGCTTTGACTTCTTTCTCGCATCCATAAAAAAATTCAGTCAGGAGGAGACAGTGTTGAGGGGCGATCGCGTCTCCCAGGATCACTTTGCAATCTTTAGCTCGTGGCTTCATGAAACTGGATACCAAATGATAGTCTATTTGAGTTTCATTTCCGCCGCTGCTATAAGTGATCAGGTGCCGGCTTTGTTTGACGAACATGGTATTTAGCACTATAATACCGTACGACTTGCACATGTTTAGGATATCTTCACCTGAAGAGTTCCTGGTGCCGAATCCCAGCCTACGCCCTATGGGTACACCGGGACGCATCCTGAATATGCGGCTCACGTACCTGGGGGGCAACAGTATAGGGCCAAGTGGTGCATGGCCTACATAGCCAAATAGCTGTATGGTGGTCTGCCATGCAGCTGTTTGGCTAACATATAAGGCTCCCAGTTAGGGAATAGGGTAACCCTGCTGGGAGTAACGGCTCGACCGGAGGCCTAATTCCGGGACCACGGGAGACAGGAAGCCCCCAGGACAAGAATGTCCTGGCCTGTCTTTGCGGTAGGCCCCCTTTTGGGAGTATCGTGGGGGCTGTGGTTATCCCAAATCGCGGAAAAAGAAGCATTAATGAACAACACGTAATTTATTACTTTGTTGTTCAGGGGGTGGCCGGTACCCTTAATATCGGTAAGAGGTTTTAGATGGGCCTCGCCTCGTACCAAGAGGGAGCCATGTCCCTATGCATGGATTCAATTTGGTACTTATTTACAGGTCTGTGAGTAAGGGCGTTGGTTGTCGTCCAAAAAATCAACCCCATGTGGGATGGCCCACCGTGGAATTAAGCCGACAAGGCAGGTGTCCACGTTAAACCAACAGAGCAATCTGCCGTATCCCAGCCCTCCGTGGTAGCCTTCATAGTCTTCGCTTGTCTTCCCGACATGTCCGTTTAAATCTCCCCCAACAAACAAAAGCTCTTCCTTTGGGATGATTTTGACAAGGTTGTGGAAATCTAGCCAGAATGTATCTTTTTCTTTTTGTTCGCATCCTACTTGTGGGGCATATGCGCTTACGATGTTCCACACCTCACCATGCATCACCAATTTGAGAGCCATCAATCGGTCACTGGTCTTTGAAATGGTTAAGACGTTGCCAAGTAACTCTGCCGCAAGGATGATGGCGATTCCGCTTTTTCCTTGTTCCAATCCATAGTAAAACATCTTGTAGGCTTTTGTTTTAACGTCCAAGAAACGTGCCCGATTACCGGTGTTTCGCCATTTCGTCTCTTGTACGCACAGGATGTCTACTCGCCTTCTAACCATAATTTCTTCAAGCTCATAGCTGCGCCCACTCATGCTTCCAACGTTCCAACTCGCGACTCTTAAATGTGGCTTACGCCGTTGCATTACTTTGCTATCCCCCGGAAATCCTATAGCTCTGACCCGAGCATTGCTGCTCGTCCCAGGATCACGACCATTAGTAGTGCCTGGCGGGGTAGTGCTTTTCCTTTTAGCGTTCTTTTCCATAATGCTACGGTTTGACCGTTTTCTTTCTTCCCTTCCTTTTTGACACGGGCATGCTCCAGATTTTTTATTTTTTTCATTGATCTTACCCTTACAACACCGGTGATCTCCAGTCGTGTCAACCCACTGATTTGCATGTACACTTGTGGGGCAGTTTAATGGTGGTATATGTGTCCCTAGGCTCACCTTGGTGTTTTCTAAATTGCCTAGACGTGATTTTTGTTTACCTTTGTTTTAGTCGCCTTTTACGACAAGCGAGAGGTATCGCTGCAGGGATATTATTAACCCGTCCCTGCACGGAAATTCGATAATATCTCGCATCAAATTATACTTTTTAAATTCACTGTATTTGGTTTCCCATTCGACATCTTTTGTTCGTGCACTTCTTTCGCATGAATTCCTATGAAACAAATGATGGATACCGTGAGTCTATGTCCTGATGCAGGGCGAAATAAACTTTTCTTTACGACCTACACTTCATTAAACTGCCGTCATTTACCGCCGCCATTCCCCTCGCTTTTCTAACAGACATTGAGTTTATTATTGAGCAATATGACTCATGACAAATCAACACGTAATATCAAAAGTTTATTGAAATATTTTAGCACCAAAATGTGTTCATTTCACTTTATTTGTTTTCGGTAAATTGTAATTGCAAAGTAAAACTTAATTCACCTTTAAGTTTTACTTCGCTTCGCTCAAACACACGCTGCAGCGAAGCGGCACGTCAAGCTACTACGGCCTCCTAGTAAGCTTGAATGTAAAGTAAAAGCCTGTAAAGTTCTACGACTTCAATTCTTTGAAAATAGTGAAGAGATCACGCGTACAAGGTATCAGACCCTAAGGAAGGAAGACAGCTGTCTCCATCGAGATAAGAAACGACAATGGCAAAGGACAAAATTTGCTAAAATTCAGTAAGAATGTGCAGCTAAAAACTCGAGAGCAATATATGCAGGACTGCAACGCTGTTCGAAAGCGACCAGACCAGATCAGGATTTATGCTCAACGATTATGGTGACCAATGGAGGAAATTGCTCTTCTGCCAACCATCGAGACAATCCAATCAACAATACCGAAGGAATAGACCTAATACGGTCGGAAGTAGAGGAATTAACAGTGAAGAGTCATGGGCCCATCACTACAATTTGTAACAACGAAACTATCCCTGAGAAATGGAAAAACTTGGTCATTTCCGAATGATGGTACACAGTGCAGCAATTACCGAGGAATATCGCTGCTATCAAGTATTACAAGGTACTCAAAAAATAATCGAAGACTATTAGTGTGGCTCCAGGAACGGTCCACGAAACGGTCCGCCAACTATTCGTAGATTTCAAAAAGGAACATGAATCAAAATTAGAGTGAAATAACCCTTAATGGAATCACACCCTAATTAGCTTGCACTGGCGATCTGGACCTTCTGGGAGACGGCAAGGAAACAGTTGAGAGAAACGTAGAAACTCTAATAATGAAAGGAAAAAAAGAAGGCTTAGAAGTAAATTCACCTAAATATGAATTGTTTTTATGGTACTGATAGTGTAAAAGCTAATCACGCTCCGTTTTCTTTTCGTCGATGCCGTTCCGGTTATTTCGACGCCAAAGATTCGTCACCGCTTTGATTGTCCGGGAACTAAACTTTGTACGAAAACTGTTGATGTATGGATGCCACACGAATTAACGCAAAAAAAAATTCCGAATCGCTGCTGAATCTCAACAGAAACGATCCATTTCTGAAGCTGAGGATGGCTGGCGATGCAAGGTGGATCACTTATAACAGCTTCAAGCGAAAACTATTGTGGTCGAATCTCGGTGAGCTGGCACAATTGGTGGCCAAACCAGGATTGATGGTTTTGCTGTGTGTTTGGTGGAATTAGCAGGGAATCATCTGCTACAAGCTGCTTCCTTACGGCAAAACTCTTAATTCAGACCTGTACTGTCAACAATTGAACCATGTAAAAGAAGTTATCTTACAGAAGCTGCCAACATTGTCCAATAGGAGAGGAATTGTGTTCCATCAGGACACAACACCATACCACACACATCGATAATGTCTCGCCAGAAACTCCAGGAGCTTGGTTTTGAAGTTGTTATGCAATCACCTTATAGTCCGGACCTGGCATCAAGTGATTACCACCTGTTTCTGTCCATGACGAACGATTTTGCTGGTGAAAATTTCGCCTCAAGGTATGTGAGGAATGAATTCCCTGTTTCTCGCCAATAGCGAAGAGGATTGCTTCTATGAGAGAGGCATAATCTAACAAGTTATCTAACTAAACAGCACATATTTGACCTAAATCTAATCATTCTAACTATGTAACGATTTCACGCAATAGGATTTATTTTTATCACCTACACCTTTATATAAACTAATTAATCCTAAAGACTATACCACCAACCTAATCTAAACCTACCTTAACCTATGTAAGCCATCCATCGGTGTTGAGCCGGCTTTGCCTGAAAGAGGCTGAACTATCAAACAATCGACGACGGAGCTTCCTCCAGCCACCAGAAGCATCGATGCTGTTAGACAACGTCTCTCCTATGGCATGATACCGCTCTACCGATCACATTCGTAGAGAAGTCGCCGCTCTACGGAATTGCGGGACACGTGGAAGTTTACCGGCACCGCCAATATGTCTTGTATAAGCCCACATTTGTCTAAATAGAGGAATGCCTCTGGGGGGACAAGGCCATTAAGGCGCACCCTCTCGTGATACGAATTATTGGGGTAGTAAGCCCCGGAAGCTATAGGGAGCGCCGTGGCGCAGTGGGTAGTGTGTCGGCCGCTGACGCAAGATGAGCGAGTTCGGATCCCGATAACACCAACGCCATCGAATGATTATTTCGCGGCGTCCCTCCTCGGCGGGGTACTGGCAAAACCCCCCGTTGTATACTTGCCATGAAAAAGCTTCTCGGCTCTCGCCGTTCGGAATCGGCATTAAGCTTTAGGTTCCGTTCACTTATGTGAAAAAACAAATCGCACACAACATAAGTGAGTAAAAAGAAGCTTGGCTCTGGCTCCACATGAGCTCCAACGCCATCTAAGGTGTTTGTCTGGCAGTACAATGGACCAGTATTTGTGTCTGAGTGCTCCAACAGATAGCAGAAGCCTCCAAAAAAAAAAAAAAAAAAAAATCATTGCTCTTGCAACATGGCTTCGAATCAACTTTATCAGAAAACTGTCTACCCGTAAAATCCTAGCCCTATTGTATAGGACCTAGTTAGGGTAGAATTCCGTGCACTCATATTCGGGAGTTTATGTAATCCAAGACATTGCCTTTCAAACACCCATGAATCCTTTCCATTAAGCTGGCTCTCACATTGAACCAGACGGGACATCCATGGTCAACCATGGGCCTGATTAAGGCCATGTAGCAGATTACCTTCACCCTGGAATCAAGTTGGCTGCTATGGAACAGCCATCTTGTCAGAGCGAAAACGCTCCGGGCTCTTGCCCGACCAGCACCTACATGTTTGTCAAAATATAGATACTGATCCAGCACGATCCCAAGGTATCTGACTACACTTTGTCTCGCAAGTGGACACCCGTCCGGTCCAAAAATTGAAAACCTGCGCCAATTTTTTCTAGTATCCCGAGAGGCCCTAGACAAAGGAGTTCTGAATAAAATAGATTCTTATTTGTTTGAGTTGAAAATCAACTTGCAGTCATCACAATACTGCTGAATTTTTTCGAAGTCACGCTGCAAGAGAATGGCAAAGACGTCGATCGTTGGACCTGATCTGTACGCGATTAAATCGTCCGCATACGCTATTGAATGTTGAAGAGAAGCTATCAAATCACTGAAGTAAATGTTGAAAAGGATCAGCGAGTTCACCGTACCCTGTTGAAATCCGTTGTTAATATCAAATGTTTGGGTAGAAGTCACGTTGGCAATTTTCACAACGAACTTTCTACCGGTAGCTTGTAGTAAAGCCCTTCTAACCATACGATGTCGAAAGCTTTTTCCAAGTCAATCAGACAGGCACCCGTGCATTGGTTCTTGCATTTATTCCATTGGATATCAGATACGAATACGCATGAATAGTGTCATGCCACGCTCCGAAACCGAATTGGTTATCCGGAATGATTTTATTGTCCTCAGCCCATATAGGCAGGGCCCTATGGACCACGTTCTCGAAGAGCTTGCTGATACTAGGAAGGAGACTTATTGACCGGAGATTTGCCGGGTTAGAGATGTCTTTACCCCTCTTGGAGATTGGTCGCACCGCTTTTCCCAGTGCACTGGATAATATGCATTATTCAGTGCATTGTTGAACAGGATGGTGTACCTCCCTACAGCCACTGGCGCAAGGTGCCTAAGCACAACATATTGGATATACTTTTTTCTATTTTCTTCTTCAATGACTCGAAGATCATCTGAAAATCTTCTCTCGAAATGAACAGGGTATTAGCCTCCTAACTGGCGATGGCATTGTTTGCCATGAAATCTTCATTGAACCTGCTAAAACCTAGATTCTTTGATCGCCAATGATCGATATCACTTCGAAGATAGAAGTGAAAAACCGGCTCTCTGTTCTCCAGGTCGTGGTTCGGGCGAATACCATCATTCACCTTGTACACTTCGTAGAAGACAGCTCCTACTGTCGCCACCTTCTCCTGAGGATCCTCGATCACGAAGAAGTCGTCAACCAGGATGGCGTTCTCAGGATCGATGCTGACTGTTCGTAGTAAACGTGCATTGTCTAACGTTCCCAGAAGCTTTAGCTCCTGAATGTCATTCTGATTGTTTCTCCTAAATATTTTATTTATTTACGGGAACATACTCGCGTTGTTGGATTTTACAGCTCGAATTCTGCTGTCCCAATGCAAACTTACAGATATTCTGTAATTCTCTTTGACCAACTATTGGAGATTTCAAAATGCTGACGAAGGCATAACACTCGCAGCATAAGATCACTTCAAAATTCATACTCTATGTGAGCATTTCCAATATAACACCTTAATGACATGGAAACAAAAAAAAAAAAGAAAGTTACTGTGAACTACAACCAATGCGAAAAATTCAGTCGAATCTCTCGACTCCTATCTAGGACAACCACCCCCCGGAGAGTAGTGAACGAACATCTTCGACGCAAACCACCTGCTCCCCGTCCAGGTTGTGTGACAATCACCATATGAGCGTGCACTCTTGGACCGGCACGAAATTTATAAAAAAAAAAAAGATTTGCATTGCATTTTAGGAGCTACAGTGTTCCAATTTCAACTAGAATAAGCTGAGAGCGTCTTCACAAGTTCTACATCCGAAATCTGACCCAAAAATTCCTTAAATTTCATGAAAAATTTAGTTTTTCTTTAATCAAAATTAAATTCTTTTATTTTTACTTCCAATTTTACACGATTTCAAATGTTTCCATTTACAAATGTGATTCAGAACGCAACAAAATCGAATCTAAGCTCCCTGTGCTTCAGCTCCCCTACAACAAACGACATTTTCGTTCCTCTCCCCTGAATATATATATAAAATTTAGTTCTAATGTGTAGTGTAACAAAAATAGATCTGAGTCTTCTCTGTGTGAAAAGAAAATAACAATAAAAGTCGGAGACGTTAAGTGTGGGTCTGTGTGTGTCTGGGAGCATTTATAGTTGTTAACTAATTGCTAATTTTACCTTACAAGTATAGCTCTATAGGTTAATTGTTTATTTTAAATACAAAATCATAACTGTATTCCTCTAATCGCGAGTTCGAAGACCCCATATTGAAGTTCTTCTCGTTCCGACGGTCGGCCGCGCTACCGAACTATGAATGAATTTATTGATGCCTATTTGCGGGAAATTATGTTCCAGCATCTCCAAAGCTGTGTCTGATAGCATACCAAAGACATCAAGATATTTCAAGGTTTTAATGTTACCCAATTGACTGGTGAGAGAAAACGAATTAGGACTGTTTCGGATTATAGTGGATTCTATAGCACTTACATATAGGTAGGAGCCAGGATCTGATAGCACCTGGAGAGAGATAGGTATTCGAGGCTCTTGAATTTACAGATGTAACTAACTGCATTCGACGAGAGCCCAGTGCAGTCGGACACATCCAATTCGAGAAGTTGCGGACACCTTTTGGTCAAAGTTACCAAGTCTGTGAGACGGATAAAGGAAAATGGTTAATAACTGTCTAATCAAGGCACAATTTCAAGGAAGACTCACGTGAATCGAACATGGTCTTTCGACATCCGGCCATGTTTAACCGAAGCAAATTCGTGGTAACATTCGTTACCAACGCGGAAACAGCGTCCACGTTCAAGTTTGTCCACGAGATATTCAAATTAGTCAGATTTTGCAACTCTGTCATCATTTTACGGACGCTCCAGGCCTCTAAGCCGGTAACCATTGCCAGATTCAAAGCATCCAAATCGACATTTTTGGCTATTTCATCGCAAATCTCATCGTTCACGGGCACATGCTCCAAACTGAGCTTCTTCAATTGCCGACACCGGGACAGTATTTGCTTCAACGACGGCTTAGTCACAGCAGCCATACTTAAGTCAAGATACTGTAGCTTCGTTTCGAAATCAGGATACATCTGAAGCAATTCTGGGTCGAAAGCTGGATGAGTAATCTGAAACGAGGACCCGAAAATATACAAACAAGTTTCTTTAACGGACATTTTCGTTTACCTCTGCTTGGGCGAGTCGTAAGATCGATATTCCTCTTGGCAATATATCACCCAGAGCTCCTGCTCTCAACGTTCTACCACCCATATCCAAACGCGTCCATAATGATTCATCTCTCGCGCATCGATTGAATCGCTGACACACATAACTACATCGAATAAGCGTCTTCTTTGGCAGCATCTTGAATATTTGCAACACTATCTCATCGGATAGCTTTGAAAAGTGATCCTTTCCATCCGAGCCTCGTAGTGCGCGATTCCTATATAAAAAGAAACTCTCGTCGGGCACAAAATACTGTCTAATAGCCGCTGCAGAAGTTGAAGCTTTGGTCGGCACCAGATTGGATACCATCGACGGACCGGACGATGACGGAGTGGCTTCTTGTATGGAAGGAACTGATGCGATTGGTGAACTATTGCTATTTGTCTGTGTATTGGTATTCTTAACATTATTATTACAAACTACGGCTGCCAATGGGCTACGTGACTTTTGTGAACTTAGCGAGCCACCACCTAAAATGGCCACTTTCTTCGGATGCTTCTTCTCGGAACTGTTACGATTATCTGTATACTTTTCAGCCGAACTAAAACTGCTATTGCTATTGTTGTTCATATTATTATGGATCATATGCATTGCTTTTGTGAAATTGATAATCTGTAGCGCCTCGTTTGAGAGCGGAGCATTATCTGTGCTGTTCAATTCGAGATTGTTGTAATTGTGACGATTTTGTTGCAACGAATGGTGACAGAATTTCGGGGCATCCAGGCTCGGTTTTGCTTCGTTCGAATTTTCATCACTCGCACTGATGGCTAAAGCTATTGCCGAGGCCGACGATGAAGACTCGTCGGATTCCAGCATCCTGATACCCATTTCTTCAAGCCACTGTTGATTAGCGTTCGGATTCACTTGCTTCCTGGCAGGTGTTGATGGTTTTATTCGTTTTCTGCAGGAAAAACAAAAATGGATGTTAGTTGAATGCAATTGTATCTATCCGTAGTCGTAAAGATAGTTGTTGCATGGCAGGTAGAGACCGAAAAGGGATGGAGTATGCACGTATACGTTATTGTGATTCCATAAATGTGTGGTAAATTGACCAGGACCACAAAAACAACGAACTTTTCACACTAGTTGGATGTAGACCGTTGTTGAACACAATGCATTGCCACTTACATGAAGGAGTTGCCTGCCTACTAACCGACAAGTGCATCAACGTTCCATGATTTCTTTTTTTCAAATGATGCAGCACTTTGCCTTTAAACAAAGTCTCTGACATGCGTATCACTTGTAGCGGCAAACGAAAACAACAATCGCATGCTTGTATACAATCATGCGAAAATCAACAATTACTTCCTCCGTTTGGTGAAGGAATTAGAAATCGAATATGCACATTCCAATTGCTCAGATAGACAGAAATCTAGACCGGGCAAGCAATTAAACGTCCATTAGCCACCGTCATCAATACAACACAAAAGAGGTCAAGACACTGTTTACTCTGCACGCCTTTATGCGGCGTCAACATTTGCACAAGCCATTTCTGAAACTCGTGTTAATTTGATGAGCAACTCATCGTTTCTTGAGAAAGAACTCAAGGGAACGCCTTAAAAATGGTTTAAAACCCAAAAACAGAAAGAAACAAATCCACTTGCCACAACACCCACACCTTGGTTTCGTCTCAAACAAAAAAAAAAACCGGATTCACTGCAAGTCCATCTCCATACAGATGCTCATTCCGGAACTATGTCTAAGAATTAAGCACTTGAATAGCTCGAACACGACCACAGAAAATTAATTTCAAACTCCTTCCAAGAGGAAGGAAATATAAAACCGAATGAAACCAGTGACTCGGTGGAAAACCAATTAGCCGCGCCGCCTTTTCCGACTTTTTTGACACAACCCGAGAGCGAATGTCCCTCCGAGTGACGTACAACACAAAATTTTATTTATGTGTTTGTAAATTTCCCTCCCGTCTGACGTTTCGTTATTTCTCACGGACGAATCGAGGAAGAAAATTTCGGGATCAAATTTTCCGATTGAGCATGTGAATGAAAATTCCCCATTGCGCCAATTCAAATTCATATGAAATGTGAAAAATTATTGAAAGTTATTAGATGCGTAATAATTACCTCGTCAACGGGCACAAATTCTCGTCGTTTTCTATAGACTTTGCTTTCTTTCCGCTCATAGTTTGAGACGAAATGAGTTTTGAATTGGGAAAAATGATTAATTGAACGTAATTGAGTAAATAAATTGCGATCGAAAACTTTGTGAAAGTGATATGAACGTGTGCGACAAGTTCAACAAGTGAATTTTTTTTGGATACAATTCGGTGACGTTTTAGATTTGTGGGTTTCGTGCAAATCGTCTGTGAATGGCGCGCTATCAGTTCGTTTTTTCGCTGGGTCAAGTGATGCCAAGTCGATGAAATTTGGATGGGTGTTTTCGATTCTTTGATCAGTGGATAAAATGTAAATGGATTTATGAAAGGCAGTACGTAGTGACACTTTTAAGGAATACTTTATATAACGTAATATATAAAAAAAGACTTGAAACATTTTGAAAAGAATTAATACGTCTATAACCATAGAGCCAAGTGCGTTTTTCCATGACTAGGTTACAGATGTGGAGCTGTGGAGCTTGCTTTAACGTTTAGTTTGCTAAAATCATGAATCGAAGTCAAATCTATACATACAGTATATTTTAATAAAGTGACTCAATCACACTCTAGTATTGCTTTAGCATGCCTATAAAAACGTCTTTCTAAAATTTCTAAAATTTAGAAAGCTTTACGTTTTAAAGCTCTAAAATTTGAAACAGGCTGCTTGTGATAGGTTTTTATTGATACTTCTGTATAAGGTCACCCTTCAAAATTATGAAAATTATGGTGAAGACCTAATCTGAGGAAAAAAAAACTTTTTAAATCGCAAAAATTTCTTTCTTTCTGAAGAAAAAACCCAACACACTGGTTGGAAATTCGACCTGTGGATAATAATACTCATTACCATTTAAAAACGAACCGTTCTCATAGAAGTCTAAGTTGTTTTTCACTCGTTTGCTCAATTTCTGGAATTGTTTTCTCACTTCATTTTGCAATGGCTTCCCCCTTTGTTTCAAAGAAAAGTCGATGGTCAGAATTATTCAGGCTCATCTTTTTATAAGACTACAGCAAAACATTTGCAGCTGGTTGTAGAAAAAAATCGTCACTAGAGGTACTCCAAGGGAATTCCAGTATCAGGGATGTTCCGTTCTGTGATTAGTGAAATCACAGAGTGAGCTTGGGCCAGAGTTTACACTTGGGCTGCAGGCTGTGACCTAAGCATAAAATCAAAGAAAATTGAGCTACTGCTATTTACCACCAAGACCAAAACACCGTCATTTGAACTTCCACGATTAAACAACTTGACCCTATCTCTTTCCTCCAGTCCTAAGTATCTAGACGTTATTCTAGATCCGAAGCTTAACTGAAAGTCGAGTGAGCCGGGTAAGAAATGTAGTGCAACTTTCTACGCCTGCAATAAAACTTGCTGTAAAATGCGGGGGCTCAGACCTAAACTGAACCTGTGGGTGCACATAGCCGTTGTTCCTCCTATCCTCACCCACAGTTTGAAGACTGGCCCTAAGTAAACTTAATAAGATCCAAAAATCAGCAGGTATCGCAACCACGGGAGCCATGAAAACATGCCTCTCCGAAGCACTTAATACCGTACTGCATCTCCTCCCTTTACACGATACACTGCGGCATGCGGCGCCATCAGACTTAAAGAAGCAAGCTTCTGCTCACCCAGACCGTATGGCCACGGCAGAGCTATGTCACTTCTGTCAACGAATTTGACCTCGCTTCATACGGACTACATCACACCTTCCCTCGACTTCAATAGTGTGGTGCACTCTTCCTTTCCTTCCAGCGAAGAATGGAAAGCGTGCAACCCAGTCCAACTTCTGATTTTCACTGATGACTCAAAACTGGAGCGCGGTGTAGGATCGGGAGTATTCTTGACACAACTGTGTATCTCAAATTCATTCCGTCTCCCCAATCACTCGAGCATCTTTCAAGCTGAAATGCTAGCGATCCGGGAAGCGTGCAAAATGCTCAGCGCAGCCCACCGCAATTACAAGTCCACCGCAATTACAAGTCCACCGCGACTTGTAGCTACAGCCAAGCCGCCATTAAAGCTATTTCTTTACCACCTTCTCTAAACGAGTGAAATTAAACGAACTGGCGGCTGGACGCTCCTTTGGGTTCCAGGACACACCAACATAGAGGGGAATGAGAGGGCCGATGATTTAGCCAAGCTTGGGGTCACCTCAAACTCCCCTACGGGCTAAATCAACTAGATACAGTATATCAAGAAAAACCTGGCTCTCCTATTCAAAAAATAAAACAAATGTGTTCCTCAATAGACACCGCCCCAACATAACTAGGATCGTGGCGGTCAGTACGGTCCATTGGCTACCAGAATATGCATCCGGTCTAACACCCACTGCGGCGAGTCGAATGTTTTACATCTATGGCAAAAAGTTCCTCGATGACCTCTCAGTGGTAGCCAACCTCAGCTTGACCAACATCACCAATTTTCATAACTGGCCAGACTGGATTTAAATCAAAATCCCTCTTCACATGCCTTAGGTTTCAACGGCGCCTAAGGCCTTGTCCTAGGCGTGCAAAGTTGTACGAGTCGTACGTACGAGTATCAGTTTGCACAAATGAAGTACTTCGTGTCGTTTTATGTATTAGAGGTTATGGCTTGGAGCTATTTGCCTACGATCCAATTTTCGACCAACTTAAAGGTATGTTTGGGGTCATTATCATGTTGGAGCGACTAAACCAGCGGCATTTTCTATTCTCCATAAGGTACCAGACGACTTGTCAAATTCGGCTTGCCCTGCGAAGAAAAGGAGCTCCAGACCATAACATTCGCACCACTTTACTTGAAAATTCCTTTGGAGAATTTTGGGTTCAACCTCTCACCTTTCGGTCTCCCCGAGTATTGCATTCCACCTATCAGTACTAAACACAGATTCTATCAGAACAGGCGAGCCTTGAATTTTTTCTTCGAAATAAATGGCTTTTTGGCTGACTTGAAGGTCAGCAGACTGACTTGTAGAGCTCTGCGGCGTGTGGGTCAATACCCAGCTGTAGATCTACCTTTACTAATTTTGAAGACGCCTTAATGTTTCTGCTTATAAAATTTATAATTTTGTCGTTTTCTTCTACGTCGGTTTTGCGAGACCTGCCTTCTCTATAGTCCGCTTTCATAGCCTCACTTTTCATAATACGAACTGTCGACTGGTGGATACAATATTTTGGGATAAACCTGTTATTAAAATCGATTACACCCAATGGTGGGACCCATTTCCTTTTCTTTTTTTTTATAATTAGTGCAGGTTCAAGAGTGTACGCTCTTATGGTGTTTGTCCCACAACCTGAACGGGGGGCAGATGGTTTGTGTCGGAAATGTTCGTTCACTCCTCTCCGGGGGTAGTTGTCCTAGATAGGATTCGAGAGATTCGACTGATTTTGTCGCGTTTGATTGTAGTTCACAGTAACTTCTTTTTTGTTTCCATTTCATTAAGGTGTTATATTGAAAATACACACACAGTGTATGGATTTTGAAGTGATCATATACTGTGAATGTTATGCCTTCGTCGGTACTTTTTGATCATCTCTCATTCGCAACTAATGTTGTTGAACAGTTTTTCCGTATAGGAATTGTTCTTGACTAAGGACAGACCTTCGGGTCAACAGTCGGTGATGATTGCCATTGCACCACGTTTTAATATTAAAACCAGACACGGATATATCAGCAATATGGCGAAAATGAAGAGAAATAATCGAGGTATAAATGTAAATAAAAAACGGTGGCAGATATAAAGTTTGCCGTTAATAACATCAGAACGAATTTATCAACAATTGCAGATTTTCCACACAGGGACAATTGTAGTCTAATTGCTCTCCTTTTTTATTCGAATATTATATCGCGGTCGAGATGAAAGTATGCTATATTGTTGCACTTGGTTACACTTTTATTGACTTGTCAAGTCCAATTTCCCGATTTCCAGTAGCCCTCCAACTATTGCCGAATTGACGGCACTTTGACAGTTGCCGGTAGAATCCACGAACAGCTGTTTTGGTTGCGTCTCGGGGGAAGTGTTCTTTCAATTATATTTTCGTACATTTCAAAATTGTAAATAGTCTTTACTCACAAAAATCTTAATCAAAATGATCGTAATCCGTCGTCTGGCATCAATGGCAATGCATCAACAACGATGTCCTCGAGCCACTTCCATACGATCAGCGAGAATGTTCTGGTCAAAACAGTCGGATACAGAAAGCAAAAATGAAAATGAAAATTCGAGTAAAACAAAGGAAAACACGAATAAAAAACAATCTCAAGTGCCGGCAGTTCGGAATCCCTTTGATGCGGCACAAACCAAAACTAAAGAAACCTATCTGGACATGATAACCATATTCGAGAGTCGCGACGTACATCGACGGAATCACGTTGAATTTATTTATGCCGCCCTGAAGAGTATGTACGAGTTTGGAGTCGAACGTGATATAGATGTGTACAAGGCGCTCATAAATGTGATGCCGAAAGGGAAATTCATTCCGACGAATATGTTTCAAGCCGAGTTTATGCATTATCCCAAGCAGCAGCAGTGCATCATTGATTTGCTGGAACAAATGGAAGATCTTGGTGTTATGCCTGATTATGAAATGGAAGCAATGTTGTTGAACGTGTTCGGAAGACGGGGACATCCGTTGCGAAAGTATTGGCGCATGATGTATTGGATGCCGAAATTCAAACATTTATCACCTTGGCCACTGCCCAATCCGGTTCCCAATGAACCACTAGAATTAGCCAAATTAGCCGTAGAACGAATGTGTTCAGTTGATTTACTATCGAAAGTCGAGGTTTTCGACTCGAAAGACGTTGAGAATGCCATCGATCAGACGTGGATCGTGAGTGGGATGAGTCCGGAGCAATCGAAACTACTGCAGGAGCATAACAAAGCGAAAGCTGTGTATATAGAAGGTCCCTTCCTGATATGGTTGCGTAATAGGTCAATAAATTACTTCACTCTTCGAGCTGATGCTGACGCCGAGGTCTTGAAGTCATTTGAAGAGTACAAAGATCCAGACGGTGAGAAGCAAATCCATGATTTCGAATCACGAATACAGTCATTCGCATTCTTCTTGCAGATGTCTCGAATTTAGGAGTTCCTTTTTTCGGGAAACCGATCAGCGAGTCACGGCTAGTAAAGAAACGTTCCGTGCACCAACAAGACGACGGAACGATATTTGCCATATGTGCCACTGGAACGTCCACGAAAGATTCTCTGCTCTCGTGGATCCGACTGCTCGAAACGAGTGGCAATCCGGTCTTAGGTGAACTGGCGATCCTCTTCAAGTTTAGATCAGTGGTTGACTCGAACATAATTCCGGTATTGGATGAATCGACTGAAACTCAGAAAATAAGTTAATTCTCCTAGTTGTAAGTAAAACGATTGCATAGTGAAGAATAAATGATTTTATTTATTTCACCATGTTTATTCGATGCCCATGGGCTTCCGCGGCTTCTTCGGAAAGGAAAAAGACACAAGATATTCTCAGAAAAAAATCTTTATTTGATATTGTTTCCTAGTCGAACACAAAAGAAGAAATCTTAAAAATCGTTCCCACTAACACCATAGCTCCATTCTTAAGTATCAAATACAAATATTCGCTCCGATTTAGATGTCGTCCTTGGTCTCCTCTTCGTTGCGAGTATTGTATTACTGTATGATTGCAGGAATCTAAAGAAAATTCTAGCAAAGAAAACCTCAATTGGACGTATACAAACTTTCTATAAAACCGGTTACATCTTATATATTAAAAATAAATAATTCTCTCCTAACGTGTACATTTTTACAGATAGTAAGTAATTTATCTAAGCAGAACGACCGAAGAATAACGTCCACCCACATTGCTTATACGTAAATTCATAAATATGATGCGTTAATCTACCGCAAGACATTCATTTACTTCACAGATTTCGACTTTGATTGACTATGTCAAACGTTTGAAATTATAATGATAAGCATTAAGAATCACAGAAAAATAATTTTCACAATCTTGAGTCAGATAAATAAACTACATCGAGTCATAGTTGGATACCATAGTCTAGTTAGTTGGATACCTAGCCGTTGACATAATGCTTCAGCCAGAGTAGTTCGGCTTGTTTGCTTGGCTTGTGAAAGAAAGTCTAGATAATTTGTTACATATGTAGTAGGTACATAGGCATTAATATACATAGTTCCATTGCTGATTTTTACACGAGATTTGATTCAACTTAAAATTTATGGAACAGGAGATGAACATATTAGTTTGGTTTTCAATTGATAAGATTTGCAGAGAATCGACTTATTTATTAAGTGGAAAGACCTGAGTTACCACTCCAATGCCCTTGCTGGTACCTTCGCGGAAGAGAATTCGCATGCCGGGGCGCACGTATTCCGGATGGCCTACGAACTGAAACATTACTGAGGCATTGTCGTTGGTGCCGATCTTCTCGCCGCCCATTATACCGCGGATGATGGCTGTTTGTCTGATGCTGCCTATATGCACTGTTGTTTGGAATCCAACGTAGATAGCGGTGGCATGGAAGAGAACCGATACTTTCGCCTGAAACAAATAATAAGGTTGTTAGGATGGAATGAACAGTTGTTATTTGAGCAATAAAGTAGTGTACAATAGAGGAAGAAAGTCTTACCATTCAATTTACGCTAATAATTATTAACCCTCATCGATTCCTTGTGTCAATTGTCACATTTTTAAAATTCAAGTGGAATCGTGGATACTTGTTATGTCCTCGATGTCTATACTCACGACAGAAGTCGTTATGGAGTGTTAAATAATAAACAATTATCCTTCAAAAACTGTATTGAGTTCTTCAAAATCAAGTAAAATTTGACGTAAAAGGAACTTTAACGTTACTAAAAATATGGGACCGATGAGGGTTCAATCATTCCTGGCAACAAGACTAGCTGAACGATCTTATCTAATTAAGATCGACCCTAAGGTATAGTTTATGGCACATATTTAAAATTGCTATGTTAGTTCAAAAATTAAGGTGACTTTTGAATTTCGTGAGCTAACATTCGGTGTTGGTACACATGTCTCTTGGTATAAAGACATGTTTATCCTTTTTTTTATTCAATTCATTTAGGAAATTTTTATTTTACCGTCATATTTTGTATAAAAAAAATTGTCAGGATTTCAAAAAAGCATAGTTCAAAATCGAATTTGAAAAGGATTTTTGAGATCAATTGCCCTTTGAATCATTTTTAAAAATATAGCAAGAAATAATTACAACGAAGTTTTAAAAGGGAAAATTATTGCTGATTTTTAAAACGGATTATCAAGACATAAGACAATTTTGAAGTAGAGTAAAATCGAAAGTTTTCTTTTTTTGTTATAAAATAAATTTTTATGAAAATTGTGTTCAAAAAATAAAATCAACAAAGGTTAGTATTTTCTCCATCTAAATACATCGGATTTTTTTTAATTTGTGATTTTTGTTATGATAAAATTGTTTTCAACTCTATTTAACTTGGTTGCGGGTTTGAACCTTTTGATTTTTTTTTTGATATTGAATGGCTCGAAGACATATTTCTGACAGGCATATTGCAAGCTATCTAGAGGAGCTTGAAAATGGGTATTTATCAGAGGATGGTGACGAGGTAGATGAAGACGACCTTGGGGAATAGCTGACTCGTGAGCAGCTGGATGAACTTCTGGATGATGAGCACGAAAATGAGGAGATTGGAGGACGTAGAGTCTGCTCTGGAAAAAGATGAGAACGCTCTGCTAGAAATAAACGATGATCCAGGCCCAAGTAGCTCTCGTCAATCGCATAAGCCCTTAGACATGCAAAGGTTAAGATGGAGAAAAAAATCTCTGGAATATGATGATGAAAAAATACAGTTTCAAGGTTGCAAAGAATTTCCTTTCGAAATAATGCGACTTGAAACTCCGTTTCAGTTCTTTTCCAGTGAACTTTCAGTGAACTGCGGAAGTACATTGGAATATTGATATTTATGTCAGTACATCATTACCCAAGAGTTCGGTCATATTGGAATACTAAACATGGCTTTCAGGCCATAAAAGAATCCATGCCAGTCACCCGCTTTGAAAAGATAAGGCAAATTCTTCATTTCAATGACACCGACATGCACAGTCCGGTACACGATCCCAATCATGACAGGCTCCATAAACTCCGTCCGGTAATAGATCACCTGAATAAGAGATTCCTGATGGATCAGCGACTCTTCATAGATGAACAAATGTGCGCAACAAAAATTGTGCATTTTATGAAACAGTATTGGCCCTTGAAACCACATAAGTGGGGTTTCAAATTGTTTATCCTGTGCTCACTGAAGGGATATGCTTACAAGTTCATTATCTACTCAGGAAAGGATAACGATCATATAATGGATAATGAGACGAATGTTGGAGCGGTTGGTAATGTGGTGATAAAGCTTTCTCGGGAAATCGAAAGAGGAGTGAACCACATTGTTTATTTTGACAACTTCTACAACTCATTGCCACTCATGTCTTACATGGCCAAGGAAGGAAATTGTGTGCTTGGGAACAGTTCAAAGAAACCGTCTCGGAAAAATTGCAAACTCCCAACAAAACAACAGGTGATGGCAAAGTTGGTTGAAAGAGGATCGTACGAAGAATACGTCACAAACTACGATGGTATCGAGATGTCTACCGTGAGCTGGAAGGACAATAAACAGGTTACTTTTTTGTAACCTGCGGTAACTTACGTAGCCGCAGAGCCTGTTTCAACAATTGAAAGGTACGATAAAACCGAAAAGAGAAAGAGTATAACATGTCCAAAAATTATCAAGGAATACAACGCCCATATGGGTGCGGTGGATTTGATGGACTCTTATTTGGGCCGCAACAGAATCCAAATAAAAAGTAGAAAATGGTACATGAGACTCTTCCACCACCTCCTGGATTTGACGGTAATAAACTCATGGGTGTTGTATAAGCAAGTTTTGGCAAAAAGAGGAAAAAGTTCGAAAGACCTAATGAATCTAGTTGATTTTAGAAGCGAACTTGCTGACACGCTTTGTAAACATAAAACACATATTCAGCCAAGAGGTCGACCCAGCAGCAGTAGTAGTTTTTCGGAGGAACCAGTCCCAAAACGAAGAAATGCTCTACAGTTTATGCCATCAAGAGATGTAATACGTGATGGTATAGATCATAAGCAAATACGACAGAGCAACCGGATGCGGTGTATGTTGTAAGGATGCAAGCTTCTTAGTAGCGTTATGTGTGAAAAATGCAAAGTTTACTTATGTTCGAAAAAAAATTCCATTCTTAATTTTTCTTAATAAATTAAGTAAATTAAATTCTACACTATTTTTTTATCCCATGAGATCTATGACTCAATGAAGCTCTAAATGCATGTTGTATCAAAAATGATACGACTAGTTTTTTTCGCATACAGCCGTTTTTTCTCGCTCAGGAATTTTAAAATATTTTTTTCCGCATTAATATATGTAAATTAATCCAAACCCAAAAATATATTTTTCTTTTGAAAATAAAAAATCATGCATTTAAGGGTTAATGCCAATAACATCGAGGTTATGGATTGGCCCGCGCAATTTCCTCACCTTAATTGAGAGCTCGTGGGAGATAGTCAACAGGCGAGTTAACAGGGACCAATGCAAAACCTTGGATAAATTGAACAAGGCAGTGAAGAACGCTCGGAAAAACATACATACCTATGAGCATGATAGATAACGTTATAAATTTTATGCCGAAAAGAAGGATGGATGTTAAAGATATGCAACCAAATATTCGCAGTTTTGGTTATTTTATGTAAGGTTTTTAAATTTGTATGTACATAGATGCTTTAGTTTTTTTTATTTCATTTAATAAAATGTAAAAAATCAGTAAAAATAATATGGGATCAGCTCGCCAGGAGCCAAGATTATGTCCAAGTCCTTTCGTCAGTACGCATACATATATCATAAATTATAAAATCAAATACGTAAACCGCCTACAAATTTATTGTTGAATGTTTTTATTCAAACTCTATAAATGTCCATATAACATTCATAAAGTTTATTGACACTCTGTTGTGAGGTTGGTGAATTGGGTTTATTCGTCATTACGGTTCATGTATTTGATTTTAATATTTTTATATATAATTTCATTCACAGTTTATAATTCACATTCACTTCGTGCAAGTTTCTATGTACAGTGGTGAAAAAAAATAATAGAAACGATTTTGTTCTTCGACATTAATCGATAAGAAAAAATATATTTGGAGAAAATAGAATTAAAAATGTACAAGTCGCGGGTGGTATAGAGTACCATTTATCTTCCATTTTGGACCAAAATTCTTCCTTATTTTTGGCTTTGCAGTCTCTGATCTTGCGCTTAAAAAGGCCCCATATGTGATATATTGGGTTAAGATCAGGGGACTGCGATGGCCACTCCTTAACATCGACAACATTAAAGAAACCATTCTTTAGTCTATTTTAAGGTGTGCTTGGGGTCATTATCCTATATAAACTCCCATTTAATAGGCTCTTCAGCAAATGGTAGCATAACCATGTTTAAGATTTCTACATAATCTTTAGCACACATTTTGTCCTCAACACCAGATGCATAAAAGCACCCCCTTTCATGGCATTGTCTTTTTTGCATACTTTGGATCGAATTCTGAGTTCTTTGGTCGTCTGACGTATATTTTTCCATCGGAACCAAATTAATCTTGGTTTCATCCGACCATAAGATGCTATTCTAATTTGCACGGTGGAGGTGTTTTTTTTTTTGGGAAAAAAAACGAATCTCTGCTTTATACTTATCTTGCTCAAGTATGTAACTTTTCTGGGACTTCTTCCAGGAAGACTCGCTTCTATTAGTCTGTTTCGAATTGTACGACTCATACTAGGTGAATTTAAGTCATTTTTTAATTCCGTTGAAGAAAAAAACGGCTTGTTCTTGGATAGTCGGATTAGCAGGTTGTAGGTCTTCTTCTTCTGGTTTCCATTTTGGGACCTCAATAAAGTGCTGTGAATATTTCTTTCTTAGAGCACTTCATTAGCTTAGCTTCTTATTCTTTTCCTTTTTCCGGCGTTGTTATGGTCAGAAGTGTAGGACCATAACCTTCCCACTTAACTGCATTCCTACTGGTCCGCTTGTGGGGTCCTCCGGTTTGACATCAGAAAGTAGCGGCAGGCTTCCCGGTTTGGGAAGCTTCATCGCTGAGGCCAATCAAACGCTGGTGTTTTTGCATTTGTTTGCACCAATTGTTTTTCGGCCTGCCTTTTTTTTTTTTTTTTTTGTGACACGGACATGCTCCAGATATTTTTTTTGTTTGATCTTACTCTTACAACACCGGTGATCTCCAGTCGTGTTAACCCACTGATTTGCATGTACACTTGTGGGGCAGTTTAATGGTGGTATATGTGTCCCTAGGCTCACCTTGGTGTTTTCTAAATTGCCTAGACGTGATTTTTGTTTACCTTTGTTTTAGTCGCCTTTTACGACAAGCGAGAGGTATCGCTGCAGGGATATTCTTAACCCGTCCCGGCACGGAACTCTTCTTCATTAGCTTAGCTATTTCATCCATTGTTTTCCCGTCATTTCTCTTTTTTATCAATTCACGATCGGAACTAGTGCAATGTACTCCACTACCCATGTTCACAAAATTTTAATTTTACTTTTTTTTTTTTTTTAACAAACTAAAACACACGTCAAACGATTTTAATAAAGACGAACCAGTTGTTTACTTCACAATCACGATTGAAGACTGTGGTGATGGTTTGTTTCTATTATTTTTTCCAGGCTAAATATCCCTTACATTTTTTACTACTAGACAAAAACAAAAAAACTGATAAGAGCAAATTGATGCACCTTATCAAAGTACTGTTAGGTACGGTTCCAGTACAGAATTGGTGTCGAAGAAAAACCAAATTATACGGAGTTACTGATTGTTGATCGTTATCTAAACCTTTGTTTCTATTATTTTTTTCATCACTGTATATGATGTATATGTGCAAACAGACAGGAAAGCCCTTGCACAAGTTTTCCTCGCCTCAACTTTGCAAGGTAGAAAACTAAAAACCGTTTTCGCATTGTCATTCATTTTCGATGTCTAGTTTGTTGTTCACAGATATAAAGGTTAGAGTATTTTGGTGTGTTTGTCGTTTTTCTTTTGGATAAAATAGATTAAAGAGTCTCTATTTAATCTTATGTGAAAAATAAAATTAAGTGCTCCAACGTACTTGAAATATTGACTGTGGTGTTTGGCGAGTCTACTAATGAGCAGAAAAAATGTTGACCTAGAAGATATTAGTGACGTCGCCCTGGACACCCCAGCACGGCAACAATTAAAACGTTGAAGCAGTGAAAAAAATTGCTATGCGGGATCGTCGAATTACTATCACAGAAGTTGCTGATGATATTGGTGTATCGGTTGGCTCATGAACTCGTGTCAGCGAACTTTGTTCTGAAATTACTAAATTTTGACCAAAAGCGCTGTCGCATGAGACTCTTTCAGGGGCTATTGAATGACGATCGAGATTTGTTGAAAAGAGTCATCACTGAAGACGAAAGATGGGTACCGAAAAAAGCACGTGAAATTCTGTCGAATTCTGGAGAAAAATAAAGTCACCTTATTTTTTGAACAAACCCAGTATATCTTACGACCTTACAATTGACTAAATTGATCTAAATGAATGATTAGTTGATGTACTTACGGTCATTTCCATTCAAGAGTTTTAAAAAAATTAGTGTCCTGCGCGGATATATGTACCTCTTTCTATCAACTCTTACTCTCACTTGCATGCGGCGGATCCTGGATGCCTATTACCCCAACTGTAGATCAGGCAAATCCCTTGGTAACGACTGCTCGGCTCCTTGGAACGACGGCAAAATGATTTTCAAGATAGATTTAGCATCGGCGTCGGCGGTTCGAGTCAGAACTTGATAAACATCATCAGGCTGGTAAAGACCGACTAGGCTGGATGCAGCCGAAAAATTTGAAAAGCCCTTAACTGCTAAAAGAGCAATGGGGTTGACCAGATAAAAATATGCAAAAAAAAATTGATTTCTCACATGAGAAAGAAAACCTCATAACAACCCGTACAGACAAGATGATCAACCCAAGGATGTGTTATACGGCAATGACAGCTATGACATCAAAATCGTTTTATGAAATTCTAATACGAGATGGATAATACGATTCGCAGAAAAGCATAGCCTAAACAACACCATGTCAAAAAACGACGATCAACCTACACAATCACATTACGATTGGCGCCATACACTTCTTCAGTACCGTGGATGTCCAAACCTTCTAAAGAGTCGACATCTACTGCGCGGATCAACGGAGTCAATAACTCATAAGATACTCACAAGAAGCGCTCTCTCAAAATCATATGCAATCAGAAATAGAGACATTATCAAAGCGCGGACGGGGTGGTCGCCTCCGATGCGTTCGGCTTCTAGCCAATACCTAAAAGAATGCTTTAGTTTGGTGACAACAGACGACTGCCGTTTGTACACCTCTACGTACGGTGAAGGATGGCACATGGAAAAAAAGACAAAGAACCGCTAATTTGAGGGTACGGAAAGATGCTACTGCAGGAATGACCTTCGAAGGATTTACCAGAAAAATAAAATGAACATGTCGAGGCTGTAAAGCCAGAGCGGAAACCTTTATCGAGGGAGCGCGAATTACTTGTAGTGGATTCACAGTCAATACTAAAAATATTGAAAAATCACTTCTGTAGACTCTAAATCGCCAATGAATGTCGAAACACCTCTGTCAAATAGAACGAATCATTCATATTGGAGGAAGAAGGGAAACGATTCCATCCACCCGACTTAGGCAAAGATAAACTCTAATAAAAAAGCCAAAAAGCTCGCGCGGACGGTGTGACTGCTCAAATGGAGAGTTGGGAGCATGCACCAACTTATCGGTAAGATATGGTCGGAGGAAAGCATGCCAGGTGAATGGAATCTCAGAATGGTTTGTAGGAAAGGAGGATATGTAAACATTACTTATAAGATCTTCTCTGTCGTGCTGTATGAGGCCTGACTCATTCGTGAATAATCTAACAGATGTTGGAGAAGACTCATTGATTTTAGATCCACACACCTTTTTTTTTAAAGCCGGAAATGATAGTGTCTATAGAGACGAGCTACACAGAACCATGTCTAATGTTTTGACATCTCTATGAAACTCGTCAGGCTGTGCAGTATGACAATGGAGAATTCCCGCTCCCAGATTAAAGTCGGTAGTGGACGAACTTTAAATACAACTCCAACATCATCCGTAGCAAGGTGGCAATGAAGGGTATGTGAGCATTGGGAATAATTTATGTCTGATGGTTACTGAAGACAAAACCAAATATTGTATGTTCGGGCACCAAAAAAGGAGGCGTCACTTTTGGCAATTCTACCTTTGAAGTATTCAAGGAGTAATTTGCTCCACTAGTAACAATGAGACCAGCGTTGACTCAACGCTACAAAATAAATCTCGACAAGCTCTACTTCTGAACCCTAAAACCAAGTAAATGTTAACAAAACTTTAGCAATATGTGGCACAGAGGCTTGGACATTATCAAAAGTTGATGAAGAGCCAGGTCGGCTTAGTCACTAAGTGAGTTGCTTGGCTGATGTGTATTTTGTGCACCCTGATACGCCTAAGTTTTAGTTGTATATACTGAATCATAGAAATAAAAGACAAATTACGAGGAATGAGCTGGTAGGTCAAAAATGATAGCTTGACTTGCGCAACAGGTCACTGTTTGAATCTAATTCTTTTTATCTCATGAATCAAGAGCGGAATAGTAATGAGTAGCCGAGGAACGAACGTCTCTTGACGAATTAAAGCAGTTTCAACAGTTTGTCAATAAAATTTTAATAAAAGAAAATTTTCTTATATAACATAAATGCACTTTTTCGAGGTTACTAAGTCCGAATATATACCTATTCGCCTTTGTAAACTGGTTTTCGTTTCTCAGCAAACGCCTTAAGCCCTTCAATTCTATCTTTCGTTGGAATAACTTGTGCATAGCACGCCTCTTCAATAGCATAACCCGTCGATATGTCCACTTGTAAACCCTTATCAATTGCCAACTTAGCCATGCGCACGCCTATAGGTCCGTTGGGTAAAATTTCCTCAGCGATCTGTAAAGCCTTCTGATATGCAGCATCTCCAGTGCTATTTTGCGATACAACATGATTCACTACCCCTAACTCCTTGGCGTGTTTCCCATCAAACACACGAGCAGTAAATATAAGTTCCTTTGCCAAAGCTGGATTCAAAATTCTCGGCAATCGCTGAGTACCGCCTGCGCCGGGAAGGATGGCCAACCTTGTTTCGACTAGTCCTAACTTAACATCTTCCACTGCTGTTCGTATATCACATGCCAACGCCATTTCCAAACCGCCACCTAACGCTGTGCCATCAAGTGCGGCGATGACTGGCATTGGAAGTTTTTCAATGTCCACCAGTAAACCGCGTAGTTTTGGCCCAAACTTAGTCACTTCATCTTGGCTCATTGTACGTCGCTCTTTTAGATCTGCTCCTGCACAGAACACACCGGGAACCAAACTACGGAGAATAACCACTCTTGTGTCCCGGTCATGGTGTAGGTCGGATAAGATCGAAGAAATAGCGTCAACGAACGAGCGGCTAAATGCGTTCTTCACAGACGGATGGTTCAATCCAACAACTGTTACTCCCTTCTTGTCACCGGACAGCTTTTCCAAAACCACGTGATTGCTTGAGACTGCAGTGGATAGTTTGCAATATGCTATGAAGCTGGTGGTTAGATAAACTTGCTTGGAAATAATTCTAGTTATTTTCAACATAATTGAAACCCGTGGAATCTGCTCGAAATGAGATTTCCTTGTACAGACGTCATGGTGATAGGACAGTGAAACGTCAAAGTTGACATTTGACAATCAAGTGAATTGCGCACAGGGTGGTCAAATAAAGCTAAAATATTGTTTAGTTATTAAGAAACATTTTAGAAACCCAAAAAATACAACAAAGTTGGAAACAGTATTTAAACTTGGTTTTTTAGCTAATTGTACTGGCAAACGGACATCCCACAGGCAAAAAACAGCGCGCGACATACAATTCCAATGGTTATGGCGAAAACTGGATCTCTAATTTTTTTTTAATTTTTCTAGACAGCTCTCAGCTGATAGATATAGTCTACAGACTCTTCTGAGACTTATTACCCAACATAACGAAAAATCCTGAGATTATTCTTAATATAACCAGCGAGACTACAACATTCCTGTTACTTTTTGAACACATCTGATTTATCCCAACACTTGCAAAAAACGGCTCTCCTTATATCCTAGTTAAAACCCCAAATGCGTTTCTTCTATAACAAAAATCATGAACAGAAGTTTGAACCTTAAATAAACCCTCTCACTAGGCTGTAAGACTAAAAACACTTTTTGAACTCAAAATCGAATAAAAAATAAATTACCTGAAAGAAATACGTTCCACACGGCTCATCGTCAATATGATTATCAGCCAGCAAAACCATACCGCTCCTCAAGGCAGGTAAATTCTGATTTTGGGTAAAGGACAAAGATGCACTCTGTCCAGCTCGTACCACTCGACAGGGAGCTTTATTTCTATGAATAGTTTGCACAGTCACTGAATGAAATTGTCCATCCGGAAGGGGACCAATTTTCATTTGCATGTTCTCCGTCAAAACGCCTTTTACTAGCAGTCCACCGACGACCGGGCCGACCTCCGATACTCGGAAAATCTCGTCAATGTGAAACTCACACGGATCTTGTTCAAGTCTCTCTTTTTCCGAATTGCTGATTCCCGGCGAAAGTACGTACAAAAATTTTGTAACCAGATTCAATCCAGCTCCCGTGACGTTGGACACACAGAATATCGGTACTATATTCTCCGATTCTTGATTCGAACCAGCGGTAAGGACGTCATCGCTATTTGTTACCCAAAAGGGTACTTTTCGGCAGCCAATTGATGTGAGGAGATTCTTAAGCTCATGTACGGTCTGATCGGGCGGTGTGATGTCGGTTTTTGTGACTACAATGAAGAATGGCATGTCCAGTGCCCGCACAATGGACAAATGTTCTTTACTTGTTCCATTAAATCCCCCGCCTGCTGACACAACTAGCATAGCATGATGCGGAGAATAGCCCGACAGAGCTTGTACAGTTGTTTTCATATAACGTCGATGGCCAGCCAAATCCATGAACGTAACAAGTTTCGTCGATCGATCACTTATCTCTTCGGCAGTCATCATTTCGTTATATTTATAATTGATTACATTGCCCTGGGAATCGAACCCAAGTGTTTCATGGGAAATACACGACGTACGGCCTGATTGAATCTCATGCATGTGTCGGAACATATTGAGTCGTGCTCTGCCGCGCCCATTATCGAACTCGCCTTGCGTAAGAACGCCCAAAAGTGTTGATTTTCCCGCATCAGCGCCACCCAATACCGCCACACGCACCTCAATGTTGTGTTGATCATCGGGTATTTTCCGCACAAGAACTTCGGCCACCGATCGGCCTGCAATAAACTTTCGTCGAAGTACACTCGTGCTGGCTCCCAGCTTATGAGCCATTTGCTTCAAAGTGACAAGTGACGCATTCATATCCTTCTCATTGAGACCATGCAAATGACCGGAGTCTGAGACACCAATCTCGTAAATAGCCTCGCCATGCCCCTCGCGCAATCGCCATTTCATTTGCGTGACAAGATGCTCGAAACGTTGCTTTGACGGATTTATGAGCTTTAGTTTATATTCAATATTTCCTACTTGAGGCTCGGGAGGCAATACACCCTGGTCGAAGTCGATAATGAGTTTGTCGTTTTGATTTTCGGCATCACTTTCACTGCTGCTGGAGTTTGTCCGATTGCGTCCGTTACCATTACGAACGTCCTCTTCTTCGAAGCCGTCATCCGGCGAGTTGGGATCGAATAGGCTGAGAAATGATTCCATCCTAAAATAAAGATTAAACAGTTATATTTGTTGATTCCAATGACAACGATTATTGATTGGAAAACATGATCAGGAAACATGGATTGTGCAGATCTCAGATTTTAAACACACAATTTTGTCAGATACAACTGTGAATGAAAGTCATATTTTTGATTTTTTTTTTTTCGAAACTTGTGACTTTCAATAGTTTTTGTGACATTAATCAAGGGCTTGCTTGGCTTGGTTGAGTACTTTCTGCGAGTACTATTGGGTTGTTCGGAAAGTACTTTATTTCCATACTTAAGTCGCATTGCCATACAATTTTGGCGGGTATTATAGTGAGGCTTGTCTACAAAAAAGGGTTGTAGTATTCTGCTCAATAATCTGTATTTGGGCCCCACCAAACATAGGAAGAAGTCTAAAGCAGCAAGGTCGACGTCTATGAGAAAAAGGTTAAAGAAATTCGGAAGCCAATATGCATTTGAAAAGATCTTCCTGTCTGTTCTAGACTAGTCCTGGAGGATGGTTATTAAGGAAGTCGTTTCGTAGTCTACGAGTATACCACGATCGATTCTGAAGGTTACTGTCATCAACTGACCAATTTAATGAATCACTCGGGCAGAAAAAGCCAGAATTAAACCATAGAAAAGGTATAATGGACCACTAAAATAACGTGAAAGTTCAGTGAAACACCAACAGATTTTAGAGTTATTACGCTTACCATATTCCCTAGATCTGGCACCTCCAGATTATTATTTGTTTCGGTCTCTACAATTTCTACTAGTTTTTTAGACGAAAAAGCGTTTTCTACAAATGACTCAGTTTTGGAGAAATAATTAAGAGTACTCGTATGCTCCGACATCGCTCCGACAAGCTTCAGAACTTATTCCAAAGGTTGAAAGAGGCCGACATGAAGCAAACGTAATGGTATGTTAAGGTGCGAGCTACAATGACATAACCAACCCCCATTTTTGCGAAAAAGGATTTAAGACTTTTTCGAAAATTTACCAAACCAATTTTTTGGAGGATGTCGTTAAGCCTCAAAAAAAGATCCTGCTCCGGCCCACAAGGTGAAAAGCAGTCAAGAGTGGCTAAAAAAATGTAAGCGACTTTATGTCACCTGTTGATCGAACCTCTACTTTTTAGATCACAAATTGTGACCCGAAATGTTCAGTCTTTAAAGAGTCCCTTTCCACGACTATCCGATGAAGTGTGATTTCTAGCCTAAAAATCGAAGATAGACCAAATACTACGGCAGATCTTGGAGAAGACGAATTTCAGCTCTGTATATACATTGATGCTGGCTGCCAACTGGTCGCGCTGTAAAAGATCAGAATGGGAATTTCTTGTCACCCCATTAAATTCTGTAATGATCTAACCGAGACCTCCGATGTTAAAAAAAAGGTTAAGGTTACAAAAAAAAAAAAAACATTGTCACGAGGTTTCTTTTACATCATGCTTGAAAGCATCCCTGGACAATGCAAGAGGCACGATCTAAATCTTCACAATGGCTTGCATATGGAGATAATGCTTCAAATGCAACGTTTTTGTTTTTAAAATGTCTTAGCTTAGCTTCATTTATTCTTAAGGTCCAAAGACATAGTTTTAAGAACGTGCTGCCCACTTCAGAGAGTTGTTAATGTGGCCATGACTGGACGAAGACAGTGAGTCGTCAATTTTGAGGGGACTGAAGCAGAAGGGACTTATATTAGTCCGAGGCTTAATGATGGCAAAATCAAATATTGTTTTTTCTATTTTTGATACTTTTCCAATTTTCTAATTTTATGATACTTTTTATTCAAAATGACTTAAGTATTATCTATGATCTTTGTCATTTTGTGAACAGTTCCATAATTCCATCAATGTCGAACTGTTGGGACTTCTGACAAAAGAACTTAAGCATTTCCACTTTTTCATTCTAATTTCTTTTCATTAAGGAAGCTTTGCGGAAATCTAACAAATGGTAATCTGTAGGTGCAAAGTATGGGCTATGCGGTGGATACAGCAAAACTTCCCGGGCAAGTTTTCTTAATTTTTGCTGGGCCATTGAAAAGGTGTGTGGTCTGGTGTGGTCAGGATGGAAGACAATGCCTTTTCCATTGATCAATTCTTGAGCGTTTTTCTTTTTAATTACTTGCTGCAATCTGGTTGATTACTACTACAGATAATACAAATAATAAAAAAATAATCTTTTGTCTCTCCCGACAGCTTGTCGGAAAGGTTGAGCTCCTAATAGCTTCCTGTAAAGGGAGACATTTGGTCCCGACATCCAGCTAAAAAGCCACTTATTTCAAAAGCAAACCACCTGAAACGACTTAAAGAGCATCTAAGCTGGAATGATTTTAGTGATGAATCGAAATTTATTCTTTTCGGGTTGGTAAGAGTGCAAGAGTACATGGCTGCAATTGTGGGCGATAGTTGGTAACGAAATACTCCTATCCCTGGAGGACAGCGGGTGCAGTTATTTCGTATGCAGACGATAATGCACTAGCAATCAGGGGAAATCATCTGCCAATAATCAGATATTTGAGGGAAACAGGCCTAGGCAAACTGGCTAATTGGGGAGAGAACTGCGGGCTTGAATTAAATCCCTCCAGAAGGGTTCTAGTTTCACAAGAAAACGGCAGATTCCTGAAATCACTCCACCAAAACTCAATACGACTTAACACGGAGACCACGCCAAATACCTTGGCGTGATACTCGGCAGGAAGCTCGACTGGCAATTGAATGCGGAAGAATGCATCAAAAAAGCAACAACTGCACTATACATCTGCAAGAAGCCTTGGGCACCAGATGGGCTATCAAATCCCATATTACACACTGGCCGGCACTGGGCAGATCTAACTATTGCAAACTTCTAAGTAGAGTTCAAAGGATGGCGTGCATTGCTATAACTGCGAATAATCCCCAATGCAGCCATCGAAACGATGCTTCTACTACTCCCCTTGGATCTTTTTGGCAAAGAAATCGGCGCTGCGACTTAAGAAATCGGCTCATTGGAAGTTCTCCGAAATAGGGCACGCCAAAGCAATGATCTAAGTGAAGTCACGGACTACTTAACCGCGACCCTAGACTTCAAGATTCTTTATAAAACAACAATTCCCAACCGACAATAATGGGAGGGGAATGAATTTCCAAGCAAAGGAAATATACACAGATAGGTCTAGGACAGGCAATGATGTAGGTGCAGGGGTCTATGCACCGACCCTAAAAATCAGCCAATCCTTTAGACTATCGAACCACTGCATCATATTCCAAGTTGAATTAACGGCAATTCGTGGGGCCGCCGACTGGCTGTCTGTAAGATCGATAAACAATAGCGGCATCGTTATCTACACAGATGGCCAAACCGCAATAAAAGTGCTCGAATCACCAATAATAAGATCAAATTTGGTCATTCATTGCCGCACGTCTCTAAATTAGATATCGAGCAGATGCGCTGTAATGTAGTGCTGGGCACCTGGGCATAGTGATATACCAGATAATTATAAAGCAGACGAACTAGCCAAAATAGGCACCACCAAATATAAAATCTCGAAAAATGCACTGCAACAGGCAAATAAGAGATGGCGTGGCCTGGCTCAGGTATTGTCAACGCAAAACCACAAACCTGCTAAAAACACGCAAACAGATTATAAGCAACCTAATTGTCCTAGCAGGACATTGCGCTTTAGGAAAACATGCCCCAAGATTAGGACTGCCGTATACCGACTAGTAAAGTAGGTGTCATGATGAGGAAGGTAAAGATCATCCATCCCATCTCTTATGTAATTGCCCCGCCCTAGCTTCCTCAAGAAGACGATTTCAGGGAGAATATTTCTTCAATGAACTAACGGATCTATCAGACAAGGAGATCTACATAATATCAAATTTTATTCAGCACTCAAAATGGTTCCAAGAGTAGCGGTGACCAAGCCGACTCAAGTGGCAGCACAATGGATCGTTATTGGTCTAAGTGATTCCCACCGCTTTTTACGGAGGGAAGCCACCTAACCTAACCTAACTTAAGAGTGCAGGACACCCTGGCAAAAGACAATATAATCGTCTAAGGTTGTTTATTACAGAGTGGAGTCGTATTATGGATAGTATTCCAAGTCGTTGTAGAGCAGTAATCGGTAATAAAAGTTTTGCCACAAAATAAAAAATACGGTGGGTTATTCAAGAGTAATGATAATGAAAACAATGAACGGTGTTTTGTTTTTCTACATAATCTCCTAACAGGTCAAAACATTTAATCCATCTTTCACCTAAATCCAGTATCCCCTTAGAAAAAAATTCTTCATCTTGATCCTCCCAAAACACCTTATCAGCGGCCATAACTTCGCTATCGTCTTAAAATGATTTGCCTCGAACGTGTTTTTTGAGCCGAGGAAAGAGATAGAAGCCACTAGGAGCTAGATTTGGCGAATAGGGCGGATGTTCAAGCAGTTCGAATCCCGTTTATTGAATGGCTACCATCGCTACTGCGGCTTTGTGAGCCTGTGCGTTGTCTTGTTGAAACAGCACTTCAGTTCGCAGTTGCCGCGTCTTTGTTCTTTAATGACCTCCCGCAAACTTTTTATTTCGTCTGTGTAGTAAGATCCCTTTTATAAGACTTCCACCATAATTATTCCTTCAGCGTTCCAAAAACATTTCTCGTGGAACTTGACACTTTGAATGTCTTTGGCGATCGTTGTTTGGTTTCAGGATCAAAATCGTGGATCCAGTTTTCCTCCATGAAGACGAAACGTAAGAAAAACATTTATTGATCTGCTTGAAACTTCTCGAGATTCACCCCTCAAATGACGATTCGTCTTATTCTTTTGCTTGTCGGTTAGAAGTCTCGGTACCCAATTCGCAGATTTTTTTCCATATGGAATTCGTTCGCAGAGATTCTTTGAACGTTGCCATATGTGATCCCTGTGACTTCAGCTACATATACGAGAGTGGTCTGAAAAGTTTCCAGGATTTTTTTCTTAAAATTTATTTTTACTTTTCTACATAGTCTCCTTGTAGCTCTGCCACTTCTCCCAGCGATGCTCCCATCTCTCTAACCCGCCCAAATAGTACTCGGCGTTTTTCTCTGCAAAATAGCTGTTCACGAAGATGATTGTCTCCTTATGTGACGAAAATCTCTGTCATCCGAGCACAATTTTTAGAAAAGGGAACAAAAATAAGTCGCTTCGGGCTAGATCTGGTGAGTAAGGTGGATGGTCAAGCAGTTCAAACTGTAATTCGTGAATTCACGCCATGGAAACCGCTGAGGTGTGAGACGGCGCGTTGTCTTGGTGAAACAAGGATTTTCTTTTTCTGCAAATGTGGCCATTTTTCTGCAATTTTTGCCTACAGTTGTACAAGTAATGATGCGTTGTATGCCCCTATAATGGTTTTTCCTTTTTGAAGATAATCGATTAAGATAACTCCATGACTATCCCCGGAGCCGATTTCCCCTTTGCCATCCACTGTTTTGACGGTAATCTCGTTTAGGGAGTATAATGGTGTATCCAAGTTTCATCGACAGTAATTAATCGGCGCCAAAACTCGGATTTATTGCGCCTAAGATGCGCTAACAGAGCGTTGGAAATGTTTATTACATATGTATGATAAACACGTTGTTTTGACATTTTCATAGCCTCTATCCCTCGCTATCTCTCTCACTGTAATTCGGCGGTCGCCTAGCACCATTTGGTGAACTTCAGCGATGTTATCGACAGTTGTTGCAGTTTTTGGAAGTCCCGAACGTTCATGGTCTCCCAAGCTCTCACGGTCACGTTTAAATTCAGCTGCCCAAAACTTTACTGTGGTAAATGATGGTGCAGTGTCCCCATACATAGAGTCCAACTCATCTTTGATTTGCGTAGGTGTATTGCTTTTCAAAAACAAACATTTAATGATAGCTCGATACTCAATTGTCAATTTTCACAAAAACACTTACATCGACTCACTCAAACGACTGTCAAATAAAAACTACGCGTCGCTGAAATTTAGGTGAGTAACTGCCAAAAAATGCACATCTACATTTACTAGCTTTTACTGACGAGTGCTGCTATCTTCGCGTTAAGGTCAGAAACTTTTCACGTTACTTCAGTGAGGGAGCAGAGCCCCCATATAAAATGTCACCTTTCAAACGCGTGTCAGTATGATGCAATCTGAGGAGTGTTGCCCGATATTTGACAGCAAACCCATAAGGTGGCGTCTTGTCTCCGCTGTTATGGTGCATGGTGGTCGACTCTCTGCTAGATGCTCTCAATGCCTCTGGAATCTATGCCCAGGCCTATGCGGATGATGTTGCTGTTCTCTCTGTCGGCTCATGTTTAGCGAATGTCGGTCTCAAAGCGCAGGCGGCGCTAAACGTGATCGATGACTGGTGCACGAGAAATGGGCTGTCGGTTAATCCTCTTAAGACCGATGTCGTTCTCTTCACGAGAAGGAGGAAAACAACTGGCATTGCTCAGCTGGTGCTAAAAGGCATTCCCATCCCTATATCCAAGGAAGCTAAGTATCTGGGAGTCATTCTAGATAACAAACTTCTCTGGTCAAAACATGTTGAGTCCAAAACCACCAAAGCGCTGTCAGCTTTCTGGCAATGCAAAGGTGCCTTTGGCAAAACATGGGGCTTATCGCCGAAAAAGGTCCTTTGGATCTACACGGCAATGGTAAGACCGATAATCTCATATGCATCATATGCATATGCAGGCTGACACGAAAACACGCTGTGGCTTCACTCACCAAACTCCAAAGAGCGGTCTGCCTCAGTTGCACGGGGGCTTTCCCCAGCACACCGGGAGCTGCTTTGGATGCTATGATGAACCTTCCACCCCTTGACATATATATCAGAGGGTGTGCACTGAAAACTATTTCTCGCCTAAAGAGGAATGGTCTTTGGTACAACTCGCAGTGGAGTGAAAGTGTACTTGAGAGAGAAATATCCTACGACCACTGTCTCATGGATATGCCCTCTGAAGCAATGACACCTGCCATCCTACTGCGCTGTAACTACACAGTCACATTTCCTTGGCGTCAGGACTGGCTTTGGCCAGACACTGAACCTGGAATAGAATGTCTTCACATCTTCACAGATGGCTCCAGGACTGATCAGGGATCCGGCGCCGGAGTTTTCTTCGAGCGCGAAAACATTCGACTGCACTTCTCGTTAGGAAAATATGCGTCTGTCTTCCAGGCGGAGATTTACGCAATCCTAATGGCCATGCACTATGTTGTGAAACACAGATGGAGGGGAAAGAGCATATGTGTCTGCAGTGACAGCCAAGCTGCACTCAAAGCTGTATCCAATCCTCTGTCCAACTCCAAACTAGTGCATGAACTCAAGACCTTCTTGAACAAAGTCGGAAGACTTAATTCACTTAGGCTTGTATGGGTTCCAGGTCACTCTGGAATCCCAGGAAACGAGATCTCCGATGAACTCGCTAGAAAAGGCTCAGAGGAGAGTTTCTCAGGGCCTGAACCCGCCTTAGGTCTACCAGCTTCAACGGTTAAATCTGACATCAATGACTGGGTCCTTAACGTACACAGTCGCAGATGGAAGGAATATCCAGGATGCAGGATGACTAAGCGCGTACGCCCTGACGTCTGTAAAAAGTCCGCAACATTCTTCTTATCCTTAAGAAGAAATGACTGCAGAAGGCTAACGGGCGTCATTACGGGCCATTACACTTTTGCCAGGCATCTTTACGTGCTTGGCATCAGTGAGACGCCTACCTGTGCTGCTTGTTGCGAGGAGGACGACACAGCGGAACACTTTCTCTGCGACTGTCCCGCCTTCGCTCGTGTACGGTGGCGCACCCTTGGGGCCGACGTGGTGGGTGCCGAATCTCTTAGCGCAACATCACTGAAGCCCCTCCTCACTTTTCTCCGGACAACGGGGAAAATACAATAAAGACAAGGTGTCTGTCTGGTAGTACAATGGACCAGTACTTGTGTCTGAGTGCTCCAGCAGATAATAGAAGCCTCCAACAAAAAAAAAAACCCCATATGGTAACAGATGTCTCGCAGTACTTTTTCCTTAAACCTTATTTGCTATAAAAAGAAGACCAACATCACAGGCGTCATCTCTTAAACATCAACTTTGGAAACTATCACTTTGAAGTAGTTAAGGATTTTTACTGCATCGGCTCATTAGGCTCATTAGAAATAATTCTCAACAACATTAGCGTTGAGATCAGTAGCAGAATAGCACTCCTCCACCCCAGCATTTCTGAGCTCAAAAAGCAATGGAGAAGTAGACCCCTCTTGTAATCATTTCGGTGCTCCTCTAAGGTAAAGAAGCCTTTAGGCGATTCGGGAGAAAAATTCTTTTTTAGGCGTCGACGGATCCACCTTTAAAAAAGTCATGGTCATATAGAGCGAATGAAAATCACCGCTCCAGTTTTTGATTTCACTCCCGAGGGAGACTGTGTCTAAGGTAGCACACAAAGGTGGAAAGGAACCTAAATAAACTGAGCTAAAGACCATGTCGGCTAAAGGGGATTGGCAGCGCCATCTAAGGAAGTACAAAAGTAGATAGCCATTCTATAGTCATTGAAAATGGCTAGTGGCGAATGACTCTTCCACAATCATAACTAACAATCAGAATATGTGTGGGGTATACGTAAATAAATGAAAAGAAAGAGAGTATAAAATAAAAAAAGTAAATAAAGTTCCATAAATTGCCCAGAACATAATAGAGAAAAAAAAAAACAATAATAGAGAAACATAAGTTAAATGCAAGCAATGAGACTACAATTAAGAACTATAATAAATAGATTTTCTAAATTAAAGTAAGAAACAATTGTTTGACCATTGAATTATCCATTGAAAAAAGCCAGTGTTTTACTTTGCTGCAAAAGAGGTTACGCACTCTTAAAATTCGAATATCATATGGCAATTGATTGAAGAGTTTTGGTGCTGACACAGTGAAAAAATTCGCATAGTGAGATTTATTTGAAGATGGCACATCTACAATATTTCTATTATTAACACGTAAACTATATATTGCTGAGCTTCTCAGCATATAACCGCTGCGCAAAAAGAACACTTTGAGAACTTTATAAACATAAAGATGTCTTAAAGGCAGAATACGAAGATGATGAAATAGTGGCCAGCTTGTTGTTAGTCTACTTTTTTTGCAGATAATCCTAATAATATGCTTTTGAGCTAGACAAAGAGGCTCAAGAGTATTGTAGTAAGTTCCACCCCAGCTTGATAAACCATATTGTAATTTGGAATTTACAAGTCCATGGTAAAATTTCAATAAAAGTTTTGTCGAGCAATATGGTTTTAACATGAATATATTGCGATTTACAGAGACCATATACCTTTTCAAATCTGCAATATGTGCTTTCCAAGATAGGTTCTTATCTATTAAAACACCAAGATACTTAAAACTACCAACTGATTCTATCTTAAAGCAGTTCTCAGTACATTTAGCATTCCTATTGTAATTATCTTTACCGCAAGTGTGAGAAGATAAAAAAAGTTGTTCACACGCTGTAGAGTGAAAGTATACATCACAGTCAACCAGGTCTGAATCTTTTAAATTAAAAATCATAAGCTTAGTTTTTTCACTTATTAGGAGCTTATGTTTTGCAAACCATTTCCTTAGAATTTGCAGATCTTTATACATTTTTGTTACGGATTCAAACAGAGAGTTGTTAGCATATGTAAATACAAGGTCATCAGCAAAGGCTGTAACTCTACTACTAAAATGCTGCTGAAATATAGAATTCACATAAATTAAGAATAAAATTGGACCCAAGACAGAGCCTTGAGGAACGCCGATATTTATTTCTAGCTGGTTACTAAAGACACCATCAAGTTTAACCCGTTGAAATCTACTGCTTAAATATGTTGAAAACCATTCATGGACAGAACCTCTAAAACCGATCTTATATAATTTATCTAACAGAATATTATGATTAACCATATCGAAAGCCTTGGTCATATCAATAAACAAACTTATAGTGTTTTTGTTGTTGTTGACGCCTTCGTATAGTTCACTACACAGTTTAAGTATGGCATCTTCAGTGGATCTACCTTCACGAAAACCGTATTGCGCACTGTTAAAAAATTTAGTTTTGTTAAGAAAAGAAACTATTCGGCTTTTCATTAGCTTTTCAAACAGTTTAGAAAATGTTGAAAGCAGAGATATGGGTCTATATTGGCCTATTTGTTTTCGGCTGCCCTTTTTGAATAAAGGAATAACTTCAGCTGTTTTCAATGATTTTGGGAAGATACCGCAGCTGACACTCATATTAAATATATGAGCCAATATATCAACCACGTAAAGAGCAACGCGTTTCAAAACGCAATTTGTGACACCATCCGAGGTACTGGAGTTCTTGTTGTTAAGATGCAATATTCTTTTATATATTTCATGCGAAGTGAAAGGTTCGAACACAAAGCTATTACATTGAAGATCGTCTTCAACTAAGTCCGAGAACAAATCACATTCACAATGACTTTGAGGAGGGCAAGGCTTTGAATTTGCAGCAACGGATGCGAAGTATTTGTTAAAATTGTTAGCGATTACTATCGGGTTCGAAACAAGCACGTTATCAATTTCTATCTCTAGAGCTCTATCTTTTGCTTCTTGTTTATTCAGTATACTGTTAACAACTTTCCACTCTTTTTTTATGTTGCCCTCACATTTCTCTAATTTATTGGAGTAAAACCTATCTCGACTAGCCTCTACCTTTTTTTTCACAACCTTACACAATTTAGTAAAAGATTTTTGAAGTGTTAAGTTTTGAGGATGACGCTTACACTTTTTCTGCAACCTATTTTTTTTGTTTATCAATTTAAGTAAACCAACGCCAATCCAAGGCCTGAATCTTTTTAGCTTTGGTGTTTCTGACCGAAAAGTTGTGGCATTCTCTATATATCCTTTTAATGTTTCCAGAAAAATATCGTACGCAGATGAAGGATTAGCTTCCTCATAAACTTGAGTCCAAAATTCATACTTAAGATCGTCTTTTAATTTCTCAAAGTCTACAGATTTTCTTACAGAAAAAGGAATGCATTTTTTGCTACTAGATTTACTATCAGACATATACATAACGCTTAAATTTATCATGCAGTGATCTGTAATTCTAAGGTCGAGTACTTCACTAAATACTTTATAAAAATCATTATTCTGAAACCTTACAAAAATATGATCAATGCATGTCTGAGATTGATCTGTTATTCGAGTTGGTACATTAATAATTGACTCCAACCCATAGGAGGACATAAGAAGTAAGTACTTATCAGAATCAGAATTACTTTTTAGAATATCTATATTCATATCCCCTAAAATTAATAAATTTTTTGTTTTTATGCTTTTGAGAATGCTATCCATATGTTCAATAAAGATGCTCTTATTCAAATTATTCTCATGCAAGCGGTATACACAAAGAATAACAAATAGTTTACTGCCCAAAGTGCAATTTAATTGTATTATGTCTGCACTAGTCAGGTTGTAGCACTTAACTTTACATTGATAGGAATTTTTTACAAACACTGCGACACCACCTGAACTATAAGAATTATTACAATTGCCATAAAGATCATACTCCGGAATATTGTAATTGGATAGTTCGTAGTCGTACAACCAAATCTCAGAAATAATAATAAAATCAGCTTGAACATTTAAAGAATTAATATGGGCAAGAAACGAATCAAAATTTCTCCTCATGCTTCTAATATTTTGATGTATCAACAGTGTGGATATTTCTGTTTGTTTTTTATATTGTATTTTTGCATAATAAGGATTAATAGAATTTGCATTCATAATGTATGTATTAAGTTTTTGTAAAATATTCTTATAATTGGCAGAGATCTGCTAAACACCTCACTCTAAATGCATTATCTCCCTCCTTCTTACGCAAAAATATCGTGTTGTTTCTCATCCACATGAATTTGTATTTCTTCTCTGCCTTCACCTTCTTCGTTGCATTAAAGAGCTCTCTTGTTAAAGGAGTCATGCTGTCATTGATGTAGATGGCTGTGCCATCGTGATGATCGCCGAAAATTTTCGTATTTAACTTAGTTTTGTTTTTGCACTTAGTTAGCATAATACTGTCTTTTAATTGCCGACGAATAAGTTTCACAACTAAGATATTAGTGACAGGATCAGATTTTCTGTTGTTTGGGTTAATCTCACTGTTGGATTTTTTTATTGACTTTATAAAACAAGAGTCTATATCGGTTTCATTTATTTGCACTCCCACACCATCACGAACAACTCGAAGAGCGGCATGCACTACATTTGTGCTTTCGACACTTGGAACATTTATAATTTCTATTGTATTTGATAAATTATTTTGCTGCAGGAACTGAACTTTATCTTGTAGTGCACATATTTTGGCTTTTAATTCAGAATTCTCTGTTTGGAGGGTAGTTACAAGAGAAATAAAGCTTTGATTGATTTGTTTTAGTTCTAGTAATTCGTTATATATGGATTCCATGGTTATTGAATTTGGTATTTGTTTTTCTATTGCAGTTTTAGGGGGGGTGGGGATAGATATATTATTGGTGGACATTGAGCGCCTACGAGAACAAGTACACTGAGAGCACCGCCAAGATTTCTTGTTTTTTTTCATAAATTCTATGTCCGCAGGCATGACATTCACACAGTTCCCATGAAAGAGATGTTTGCAATCGCAACACTCAATTTTAGAATCACTTCTTTCAACCTTTTTGTCGCAAATGCAGTTCATTATGAAAGTATTTAGATAGATATTTCACTTCAGTTTTGAAATCTATACTTTAAACTAATGATAAGTTATGGTATTACAAAATGTACTTGAGTAAAGATTACTAGTTTATCGATACGAGTGTACCCCACGACATTCCTCGAATATAGTTCTTCATAACGTTCCAATGGGATTCGATAAGATTTGAAGAGCCATGTACTTGGGTCGTCGACCTCCATGGAAGCTGCGTATGTTGTTTTACGCGCGAAATGCAAAGTTCATTCATTCATTGGGGCATTGTTCGTTGCTTACTTTTTCTGTTGTTGATGTGGAAGCAAGTAATTATCAAAACACGATTTCCCACTAGATAAACAGTAGTTCTTCCTCGTTGTTAAGCACGTCCGGCGAAAAAGCACGAACGAAATTCAGACAGACCAAAATGCAGTAAGACCCAATTCATCATATAAAAACTAATAGAAGTTCTCAACATGAAAATGGACATGATTCGATCATCAGTACAGTGAGAACGTCAAACATTTTCTTTTAGTTGTTTTTCTAAAAACGCACACGTTTCCTATACCTACACCTACTCTATCGACAAACGTGCCGAAAGCTTACAAGTTCAATTATATCAACCGTTCATCGTTTGGGTAAGGTATTTAGTGGAACAACAATAGAATAGCATGAAAAGAAAACAAACAAATTGTCGCTCTTGCCAACGCTATCGACATGCTTAGATGCGATTGGCTACATATATAGAGCATTTCCAATACTACCCGGTCATTAATAACGTAAGCTCTTGCTTAATTTCGAATATGGCATAAGTAATAGAGGAAAATGCCAACTCCACTTCAGGAAAGGTTTATAATTAAACAAAGTCATTTGAAGCTGTTAACCCTGACATGTCGAAAAATAATCCCAAACGCTTTTTGGGCATAAATTTAATCAATGCACACCAATCTATCTTTCCTAAGGAAACAATCAGAAAAAAATCAAGCGGCCTTGCCGCGAAATGATTGTTCAAACCGGGCGCGATATTGTATCATACCCATAGGTACATACATTCATGACATAGTTTGACTCTTTTGATGATGACCTTGAAGAGTCGAAGCGTTGCGAGGATGTAAACGTGGAACTCAATCGTTCTCGCGTCGTCTACATCAGCTAAGTGCCTGCTATTATACGGAACTACATAATATACCCTAGGGGAATCAAAATCGATTAATCCACCACCCATAAGCGTCTAGTTCTGTTTACTATCTAGAAATAAAAATAGACGGGTCGTCATAAAACAGAAACAAAATATCGAAAACGACTTTTATCTACTTTGCACTAGAGTGAAGATTAGAAAGAATCGGTAATTTAATTCTGGGATTCCGAGAACTTAATTTTCTGTGCCTTGCAGGGGTAACCTGCGTGACGGAGTTTATTGGTTGCTTAGCATTTTCTGTTGCTCAAGAGTCCACAGATTTTGTTTGTAAATAACAACTCCCCATGGGATACATACAATGGACGTGCACAAAGCCCAGCCAACAACAAAACAAAATATAAACAGTTTATAAATAGAATAGAGTAAAAGAAAAAAAACAATGCATACTCTGCTTGGTGGCGTGCTCCCTTCTTTGATTTGATTTCCTTTGGTTTTTTCCTTGATATTTTCTTCAAAAAATATTATTTTTCACACTTTTTACTTATTCAATTAACAACATTCTTACAACAGTTGTTAATTACAATTTTCTTTCGATTAATTCACACAGATCCATGCACAACTAGAGCGCCATCAAACGCTGATGCCAATTTCAATGAAAACAATTTCGAAAGGATGTGCAATATGTGCACCTGATTGCAAATCTTTTTCTTCAAGTCAATTGTGTAAACAACATTAACGCAATAGTAGTGTATAGAGACACGATGACACGAGCGGAAGAGTGCGGGAATTACCCGGATGAGCAACACTACAGTGCACTTGCAATCAATTTTAATGAAATCACGAAAAACATAAACGAAACACGAACGAGCGGGTTGCGATTTAACGAGAACGAGTTGCGAAAAATCGAAAGTGGAATGTCAAAAAATCGAAATGACAACAAATCAGATTTTTTTTCATCATATTGGAAGAAATGCGCTGGTGTGGATGGTGAATGTATATGATTGCTATTACAGACTATGAAACGATAGGTGGGGTTGCAAGCTACATGTGTGATACATGAAATATGGAGGTGTTGGAATCACTGATGACTTTTGAATTTCGTGCTTCTTGACAATAACGTTTATTTTTTAACACATACTGTTTTACTGTTTTATTGACGATTGGCCACCAACTGCATCGGTGAAATAACGAATTGCGAACCAACACACGAATATCGTGTTTCTTTTTAAACCGATAAAGTGCGACCTTGATCTACTCCCGACGGCTACTTGTAGCAACTAGTAGTAGTGAGAAGAATTCGGAAGGGGAAAAAACTAAAAGTCCGTAATAACATGTTTTTTCCCAAATAAATAAAAAAAAAACTTTCAAAATAACTCATAAAAAAAAAAAAATACACTTTGCCCCTTACCTCGGTAAACCTTAATCTTAGCATTTTCGTTTCTTCTCTTTCCTACCTTCTTTCCTCTTTTTCTTCTAACATTACATAGTTACAAGCATCGACGTCTAAGCTTTTGTCTACATAGTCCTACTACTATTTTTTTACAGAACAGTCAGAGCTCTTTGTAGGGTTGTTGGGGCAGCCAACGAAAAAGGGATAGGGGGATAGAAGAATTACCAAGATGGAATCAATGGTGGCATCTGGGATTGGAATGAGAACTACAAGGTGGCGCAAAATTAATAGAAGATGTTATAATTTTTGCAAATAGCGTCATACGTCAATCATATCTGAAATTTGTGAGCAACAGCTGCGATATACCAACAGATAAGCGATTGAGTGCTATACTCCGCAAGAGCGTGGAATAATTGTGTCGATTATTTTGACCAATAATCGGTCGGTGGTGTTAGCGCAACGTGAACTCCGACGTCGTTTTCCTAATCCTGTTGCGCCAACTGGGCATACATTCCAGCGTTTAGTTACTCGACTCGAACCACAGGAGACCACGCAGAGTCGCCACCGGACTGGTCGCTCGGCTGAGAATATCGCGGCTGTGGCACTCGATGCCGCCTAGAACGAAGGAACATCTACCAGGCGACAAGCCACGCAATTGGGGGAGCGAATTTTTAGTAAAAGACTTACACATGTTCCCGTATAAAGTACAAACAGTGCATCAGTTAATGCCTGCTGACCATCAATCACGTGTGAATTACTGTTAAGCCTTCCTTAATCTCAATCAGAAACCAGAATGAGACGTGCGTCTTTCGTACGTGTTCCCCCTTGACACTCTGAAATTTTGAAAGAAGTGCAGGTTCGCAGCGACAAAACCCGTTACAAACAAACTCTATTCGTGAATACGTGTGAACTCATTTCATTGTACCGCAGTGTACTCCCGCCACACACACTCTTGGAATTATAACAGTGTGCGTGATTGTTTACAAAATTTTGACAGCACTTGAGGTTCCCACGTGCTCGCCCGACCTTGTCGGCAAAAGTGGCCATTTTAAGTGGTACGTCTCATTGGTGGTTTCTGATCTCAATAACGAACAGAACGATTTTGTGTCGAGGTGCATTTCCACTTAAGCGGTTACGTCAATAAGCAAAATCTTCGTTTCTGAGTCACTGAAAATCCGCGTGTGATGCACGAAGAGCCATTACATCCACTCATAGCCACTGTGTGATGCGGCGTAAACGAGGGAAGAGTGATTGGGCCGTATTTTTTCGAGGACGGCTTCGACAATACGGTCACTGTTACTGGCGAACGCTCCTGGGCCATGATAAACGACTTCTTATTGCTGCAATTGGATGAGTGGTTCTTGGTGAACATGTAGTTTTAACAAGAGTTTCCTGATCGCGTAATGTCCCGCTTTGGCGATTTGGCATGGCCAGCAAGATCGCCCGATTTAACCATCCCAGACTTCTTTCTTTGGGGCTACTTGAAGTCGCGGAACCAACAAGCCTCAGACAATCGAACAAAATTGGAATAATTTTGCTTGTACTTGGTGCTTGGTGAACGCCTTATTCAAGATCACCATTAACTGGGCGTGTGGTACTGAAAGAATCGAGGAAAACCGTGTCGTAGTGGTTAATGTATTGGCAACTGACGACGATAACTTAGGGTGCACGTAACAGCCAGCTTATTAAAATTATATGTCGCGGTGTGTTCTTAACAGATTATCCCAAAAACATCCAAAACATCGTCAACCATGGTAGGTTTGAAGACACCTAAGTCAATCAAAAGTTGATAGGTCGAAAAACTTCATTACAGATAATGTAGGTCTTGGGAGATGAAGGGAAGCGCTTGCGGAAGTAAGTGATAGCTTAACGTTTGATAAAATTAAGCACGAAATTGTGTTTGTGACACCAATCTTCTTCTTCTTCTTAGATGGGGTAACAGCCCACGGAGAGCCAGAACCAAGCTTCTCTCATTCACTTATGTTGTGTGCGATTTATTTTTCACACAAGTGAACGGGACCTACAGTTTAACGCCGATTCCGAACGGCGAGAGCCGAGAAGCTTTTTCAAGGCAAGTGTACGATGGGGAGTTTATCAGTATAAAGATGAGTTGGATTCTGTGTATGGGGACCATAAACCATAATTTACCACAGTGAAATTTAAACGTGGCCGTGAGAGCTTGGGAGGCGATGAACGTTCGGGACGTCCTAAAACGGCAACAACTGTCGATAATATTGCTAAAGTTCATCAAACGGGACTAGGCGACCGCCGAATTAAAGTGAGCGAGATAGCAGAGGCTATGAAAAGGTCCAAAGAACGTGTTTAGACGGTTAGACGGATGGGAGCATCACTGGGAGAAGTGTGTAGAGTTACAAGGAGACTATGTAGAAAATTAAAAATAAATTTTAAGAAAAAATGTCTTGTATCTTTGTTAGGTCGGAATAGAAGATATAAAAATAAAATTATACTGACGATCTTCGAGGCGGGAACTGATCCATAGAATGCAACCAAAGGAGAGACCACGAGCAGTGAATTTAGGACTTGATGCGAGATTCTCTTAAAATGCTGGAATCTGTATCAACTTAGCCATCCTCGAGATCACACAAGGATTGTGGGACAAACTCAATTAGGTTGTGGTTGCCAATCGACCGGAACCATCAATCAATACGGAACCCGTATTGATCCAGTGAGGAATCCTGTGACTATACGAATCTGACTCCTAGAAAGTTTAAGGAGTTGTTTCGTTCTTTTAAGGGAAGTGGTTGGTAGGAACATTTATGTAGCATTTTATGGTGCTGATAGGTATGCCGCAGAATGGTCTTGGCATCGTGAATGGTGTTGTAGAGCCTTTTCTTGCTAATTGGTCTGCATTTTCGTTTCCTATATGGCCACTGTGCCCAGGTATCCACATGAGGTGAACTCTGTTCACCTACGGAAGCCGTATTGATTTGCGAAGAAAACAATCTTGCTCTCTCAAATAGTTTAACATCTTTCCAAAGTTGAAGAAGTATCAGATTTTTTTAAACTATGGCACTGGATGAGAATTCGTTCTTGAAGTTACGTATTTTCCCAATGACTTAGACAGTAATTCACTGATGCTAGAGACGTTTGAGGGCAATCTTTCACATAACGAAAATAGTCATGGTCGGGTTGAAGGACCAATTGTGCAAGACCAAAAAAAAAATCAAATTAAAGGAATAATTAAATGTGGAGAGATAGTTATTAGCATTTGTTTTTGCATATATAGTAGAAGCTCTTGCGATCGGTGATGCAGATGGACTGCATTCGGTTCAGGTATCGGCGGTAGAAACATTCGCATAGTTGTGCGAATTCCGTATAAACTACAATAGAAAGATCGGAAGCAGAGCGGGATTGCAGGTGGGCTTGCCACCGTTTATTTCTTATACTGCGCAGGAAGCGTTCAATAGGATAGGATAGGATAAGGCCATTGATGACTTTGGAGCAGTATAGTACAAGAGGCTTCATCTTCTCCGAAGGAAAGGACAAGTTCAGGACCTGACTGAATACTGGCCGACGGGGGACTACGTGCAGATTATTTTTTCTTGTGTAAACCTCCCAGAAGGCATAACATACAGCCACCTGACAGGTATCATTGCGACCGAAAAGAAAGAGATGGCTTTACTAGTATATGGTAAGTTAACCATGCGTACGTAGTTCAGTTCGGAGTAAACCACTCTTTCATGAGTAAGCCACTCTCGCCGGCTTCTTCACTTTTGAAAATGTCCAAGCCTCTAAGCTGTAGACTACTGGGATGTTTAAGATTTCGTTAAGAATTACTTGGTTTCTAAGAGTTACCCTTGTATCAGGTAACTGGGTTCTCTGCTTTACTTCTCCTGCCTCTTGCGCCCTAGGCAAGTTATATATTCCGCCTCTGAAAAAAAAAAAGGTTGACTGAGGTCGACGAAATTCCGACTACTCCTAGGTTTTAGTTACTATTCAAGACTTTCCGAAATGATGCTACGCGTTTTGTCTTTTTTGTTTGAGACATCATATGTGTACTTCAAATCCGTACATACAAACATTGTGCAGACTTGAAATAGAACGTAGCTCTTGGGTTAGCCGGTGTGTCCCAATGGAGCGCGAACATTTTTCTCTGCCACTCTGTACAGCCTCACGAGCTATGCAAGGAAGTTAAGACATTAAATGACTATATGTAGCCTATCTCTATAAACACTATCATATGCAGCTTTAAAGTCCACCAGGTACGAGGTTTGTTCAAAAATGAAGTGACTTCCAATTACTCTCGAAAAATATTTATTTATTCTAGTAATGTCTAGTAATACCCCTCGGATATAATACACTTGCATCAGAGCTTTTTCCAATCCCCGAAGCACTTCTTCCAGGGATGCGGACTTAATCTCCATCCTATCATGGTTCGTTCCAGTTTTGGGAAGAGAAAAAAGTCGCAGGGGCCTAAGTCCGGGGAATACGCTGCTAAGCCATGATTGAGATATTGTTTTTGGCCGAAATATTACGCATAAGCATCGATGAGTGAGCTGGTGCATTATCGTGATGCAATAGCAATAAACCTGAACGTTTTCGTAAGATCTTCGGCTCGAGCTCATGATGAACCACGCGATTGTAATCGAAGCAAAACTTTATAATTCGGCCGAGTTTGGGGTTGTTTTTTTCGGTCTTGAGTCTTGTGGTCGCTTTCATTGGGCTTTAGTATCGACGTCACAACTCTATATCTATGTTTCGTCACCAGTGATGACCCTTTTGAGCAAATCTGGATCGTCATTCACGTTATTCAACAGCTCCTGAGCTAGGGTTCTTTTGGTCAAAATATTACCAATTTCGAAACGTTTAACACACATACATTTAATGCCCAAAATATCGGAAAATAAGTTAGGATCAGCAAGCCAGGACCATAGCTACAATTCTAGGTCTTCTACCTAGAATTTTGCAAACTTTTACTTGGATCTGACGCTATGAGCTCAAAATCATGTACTCTCTAACACAGCCAAGGCCCAGACTCATAGCTACTCAGCAAGTTTGGCTTTATATATATGTACGTACGGATGGACAGACGGACAGACAAGACAGCCTTTGCATAAGTCTTTCCTACCCCAGCTTTGCAAGGTAGAAGACTAAAAAAGGCATGGCATGAGCCAACCGATATGTCAATATCCACCGCAACTGTTATGATAGTTATTCGGCGATTCTTCATAACAATACTGTCTTCATTGCTTCAACCTTTTTATCCGTTGTTGACCTGCTGAGGTGCCCAGGGCATCGTCATTAACATCTTCCCGTTGTCGTTCTACGTTCTTCATCCTGGGGTGGGTAAACATTCTCTTGAAATGAGTCGCAAATATTGAATTTTAATAGAAAAACCAAAATTTTAAAAGAATTGTCTGCAGGAAGGATAAAGTTCTTACCACGATCCATTCGAATTTTACAAAAAATAGGAACAAAATTCAAGGTGTTTCGGGTACAGTGTATCACCAAGGATACTAGCAAAAAAAAACCGTGGGAAAATCGGCCAACCTTTTAAAGAAAAAACCAAAAGACGCACTAGGAATATACAATAATTCAATATTTTTTATTGTTTTATTAATTCCGACGAATAATTGTCGAATACCTATCCACTCGACGTATGCGCAAGTCGCATGGAAAGTCAAAAGTACAATGCAGGAAGTTGATTGCCGACGCCAAGTTATTAGCTCGTACAGTCTAATTTTTACAGCTCTCACCCAAACAACAGCTGATCGTCGCCGTTGAGGTCGTCCACCCCAGGTTGTGGAGATCGGCTCGATTGCACATGTTCGAGTTCGATTGCACATGACCTCCCAGATTTCGTGTGGATGACGTTTTGCCGTCGGCTTTTTTGCACAAATGCAATTTGCCGACGGCACTTGCACATGATGAATTTATGTTGCGTCGCAACATACAGTATTGGCAACTGTGGCTAATACTTACTCTGGCCCTGGAAATAGAAGGACGCTAAAAGCATCTCAACTACCTGAGATGGAAAAAGCACTTTGTAAATGGTTCCTAGAACAGCGGAGGAAGAATTTACCTATTATCCTGAAGCAAAGAGCCATTGCCATAAATAGAAGCCTGCACGGCAACGAATCCACTTTCATAGCAAGTAACGGTTGGGTGCAAAAACTTAAAAAGAGGTTTAGTGTTCGGTATCTCAAAATATCCGGGGAAAAATTGTCGTCACAACCCGAACTTGTGTGTCCATTTAAGAGGCAACTTTAGAAAAGAATTCAGGATCTGGATCTGAAACCAGATGTCGATGAGTCGGGGCTATATTGGAAGCTTCTACCAGGGAAAACGTATGTGGCATCAACTGAGAAAACTGCTCCTGGACGAAAAACAGTGAAGCAGAGGATAACTATTTTAGCGTGTATTACATAATGTCACAGGTCGGCACAAATTGAAGCCGCTAGTAATAGGCAAAGCGAAAAACCCTCGTCCATTCAAGAATGTACCTGTACATTACAGAAGCTCCAAATCAGCTTGATCTTGGTTGACTGCAGTACCATTTTTAAAGACTGGTTCGGTAACTGTTTCGTTCCCGAAGTTACAAATTTCCTTAAAAAAGCCGGCTTACCCGTCAAAGCTCTACTTATTTTGGATAATGCCCCTAGTCATCCCCCGGAGAGTAAGCTACGAAATTCAGACAGTATCATAACAGTTATTTACATATGTATGCCTCCAAATGCAAATCCTCTCATTCAGCCTGACTAAACTTTTCTATACAAAAAGCTTGCTGTTATCGCTTGTTGCTGTACACAAAGGTCGGACATTTTTTTCTATCATTAACGTGTTGTGTTTTGAATTATATTTCAGACAACAAGTGTGAGCTGTGAAATCTATAACAATAAAGGATTAAGTGTTTAACTTAAGAGCAGCTTGGGATAACGTAAATGCTTCTGTTGTTGAAAAATGTTGGAGTAACATTCTCCAATGAAACCTAGGAGATGAAGACGATATACCCCTTAATATTCTTCGTAGCCATACAATCACAAATGTTGTTTTTACAAATCTTAAAAAATAAATAAAAATTATTATTTTTAAAACATTGAATTAAGTTTATTGTTCGTTCATAACTTATCATGAACTAGTTGGATGTCCCCTTTAATAGATTCAAGAGCTCTTATGGTGTTTGTCATACAACCTGGACAACCTGGGATTCGACTGAATTGGTCGCGTTGGTTGTAGTTCACAGTAACTTATTTTATTTCCATGTCATTAAGGTGTTATACATATGCGGATAAAGTACGTGCATTTGGAACAAAATAGGAGAGAATAGAGAAAAACAAAAAAAAAAGTACGCGTAAAGATGTACCCAACTCCCACATTATCCGTTATATTATTGACAGCGGAAACTCGCGAATGAATGTCATTTTTGGTTGATATAGCTTGTGCTTGCTATTCCAGTTACTGTTCCATTGAAACAGTTATGGTCGTATCACAATGTGGCGTTCGAGCGCTCGGGCTTTTGACAGCATCAGTGGGAACAATGCATTCATACGGAGTAACACGGAATGCAACCTCAGGCGTTGCCTCGGCTAATATCGTACGCTCGAGCTCAACGACAGAGTAGAGCTACTGGCCATTCGGTCGTTCGTTTTGACAGCTGACAATGCTTATATAGGTTGTTTCGTATAAATATTAGTAACTACAGGGTAGGCCATTTAAAGTTGACCTATCTGGCAACGCTGTATTTTTTGACAGCGCTGACAGATCGACAAATGTAATACCTCGTTGGAAGCGTCATTCGAAGACAATTTACACCATGGAACAGTACACTCCAAAAGAACGCGCTGAAATTGTTCAGCTTTACATTCAAAATAACTTCTCAATTGTGTTAACTCAACGTGCGCTTCGTAAAAAAAATAAAGTGAAAAGTGCTCCAGTTAAGAACACAATTAAGTCTTTATACGCAAAATTTGTGAACACCGGTAATCTTAGTAATGCCAGTCATGCATCCAGACAACGATCAAATCGTTCCAATGAAAATATCGAAGCCGTACGAGCCAGTATTGAGGAGACCCCAACGACATCGAGTTATCGCTGCTCTCAGGAATTAGACATCGCTCGCACCACTCTACGACGCATAATTCACAGCGATTTGAAGATGTGAAAATGACATGGATGACTTCTGGTTTCAACCGGACGGGGGTACATGCCATACAACTCGACCAACAATCAATTTATTGCGACCATTATTCCCCGGGCGATTGATATCGAAAAATGGTGATTTGACTGGCCACCGAGATCACCAGATTTGACGCCACCAGACTTTTATTTGTGGGGTTATTTGAAATCCAAGGTATACGCTAATAAGCCAAAGACCTTAGCTCAACTGAAAGCCAATATTCGACGTGAAATAGCCGCCATATCGTCCGAAACATTGGCCAAAGTCATGGAAAATGCCAAAAAAGAGTGCATTTGGCTGTCAAAGCTAAAGGTGCCCATTTACGCGATCTAATTTTTAAAAATTAGCTGGAACAAATCTCCTTGGACCAAAATAAATTATTTTTGAAATGGACAAAAAACATTGTTTTTTTTCAGAAACAAATGGGTCAACTTTAAATGGCCTACCCGTTATAAAAAAGAAAAATAAAATTTCAGTATTATTTTCTGTCATATTCCCGATCTTTGAACACCCGAGCGCTTGAAGCCAAATTTCGTTATAGAGATTCCTAGGTTGCGCGTTTGACATAGGTTTATCGTAAATCGGTACAACACCTCTCAAAAGCCCGAGCGTTCGAATGCCGTATTGTGATACGGCCATTATGTAAGACAAATATTAACATAAGAAACCTACCAAAAAAATGCTTATTACTTCCGTTATAAGAATCACAGAATAATGATTGATACATCAATCTCTTCACCAGGAAATGTACTAGTCGAAGAATAAAGTCATGTTCAAATCTGTTCAGCCATTTTGTTGTAATATGTGTGCAAATTATAAAACAAACTCTTTTTTCAGTTAAAAAGTCATATAAAATGGGTTTTAAAACCTTAGGATACTAAAAACCATCCTATGTAATACGGCTATTACGACAAATCGATTGATATATACATATATTGTTGAGGTATCAACAAGTACCTACTCCCTATTCGCGGACAAACAGAAAAATGTGTTCTCTTTTATAGATGTAGAGAAGATTAAAAGTTGATCATGAATTTTGCTCTTTTTTGTATCTTTTGACAAAAAATAAATGAACAGGCTTAGTTTTTTGTACCGAGAGTGTAATGTATTTAACTCGCGGAGTTAACCCATTTACGCCCGCTGTCCCCATTCGGGGACATCTCTTTTAGTACTTGCATATGTTCACCATTACATTTTTTTTTTTTATTCAAATGCAAATTGTAAGCCTGAAAGAGAGTGACTTCGTAGTGGAAATTTATTTTTTTGTGATAAACGGTACAAAGTAGTTGAAAGCGGTAGCTTTATTTAGTGCATCAATTAACAAAGTTATACGTTAAAGGTAAGTTATTATTTATTTAATGTACATCAGAATTGTTTATAATTTGTTAGTATTTTTCACTTGCCTATAGTTTTTACTATTGAATAATACTATTATATTATGAATTTTCTAATAATTGACCAAAAGAGAAGACATTTTAATTGTATGTCCCCAAATGGGTCCAATAGGCTAATTGCATATGCTTTTTGGTTTATTTTTCCCAGTCTTAGTTTTGGAGTAAACAATGGCGAAGCGAATATTTAATTTTGTAAATGACTTTCGAGGGCTCGAGGAAGCGCTAGAAAGTATTCTACATGAAGAGGATAATCTCGACGTCAGCTACGATTTAGTGGCGATTCCCCCAGACCCAAGTATCCTCACGGATGAAGAAGAAGGCGATGACGACGATGTGCAGCAAAACATACTTCCGCATGATATCCCAGGGAGAGTTGAAGTGTTTGAGTCCAGGAGTGACGATGAATGGGATAGTAGTGATGATGAACCGTTACAAAAGTACAGAAGAGTTGACACCCAGGAACCACGTTGGCGTAAATGTGACGGTTCCTACGTTGATTTACCCTCAACGGAGAACAATATTCAGAATCGAAAGGCAAATGTTGAAAACGAGCTCAAAGACCAAACGCCAGTCAACATTTTTGAAAAGTTTTTCGATAAGGAGGTTTTTGACATGATCGTCCTGAACACAAAATTATATGCTGCACAACATAACAACCATGAGTTTCAAATAGCTGTTGATGACCTCAAAACTTTTTTTGGAATTCTACTCTTGACTGGATATCACTCACTTCCTCGAGAACGATTGTACTGGTCTCTTGATGAAGACTGCAATGTTAACATTATTTCAAAAGCAATGTCTAGAAATCGATTCATGGAAATAAAGAAATTCCTGCATTTCTGCGACAATGAAGCTGCTGCCGGATTCGCCGACAAGATATTCAAAGTACGACCACTTTCTGACTTGCTGATCAAGAAGTTTCTTCAGTGGGGTGTATTACACGAGAATCTATCGATAGATGAATCTATGATAAAGTATTTTGGACGTCATCCAGCTAAGCAGTTTATAAGAGGTAAGCCAGTGAGATTTGGATACAAAAACTGGATGATTGCAAGTGCAGATGGTTATTGTTACGCTTTCGATGTATACTGTGGTAAATCAACAGGAGAAACCAGTAATGATCCTTTGGGATCAAAGGTAGTAAAGAACTTATTGAGGAAAATAAATGCCGTTCCCAATGAGCACAAGGTGTATTTTGATAACTTTTTCACCAGTCACGCTCTGCTGCGAGACCTACGTGAAGCTGGTTATCGTGCGACTGGTACCGTGAGAGAAAACAGGACAAAAAAATGTCTCTCACTATTTGTCAAGGAGATGAGGAAGAAAAATAGACCAGAATTTGATCATCGATTCGATACAGCCAATAAAATTTTGTTTGTGCGGTGGCTTGATAATAGCGTTTGCACCATGGCTACAAACTTTGATTTTGTTCACCCTCTGGGCAAGGTTAAAAGATGGAGCTCTGCAGAACAAAAAAAGGTAGACGTAGACATCCCTTTTGTTTCTCAAAATTATAACAAAAGCATGGGTGGAGTTGATCAAGCTGATCAGTAAATCGCAATATATCAGATCAGCAATACGAGGAAAAAAATGGTGGTGGGTACTCTTTTACCTACATGTTAGATTTGACTGTAGCTAATGGTTGGCGTCTTCATGTTCTGGCCGCGGAAGATAAATTAGATCAACGCCAGTTTCGCCGAAGTATCACCCGATTTTACTTGAGCCGTGTACGCCCTGAAAGACTCGATGGAAGACGTCGTAAACCTTCCTCGTCAGTGCCAAATATGAATTTAAATGGTGTTGGACACTTCTCTCAGAAACTGCAAAACCAGCTGCGATGCGTCGAATGCCACATGAAAGCACGCTGGCAATGTAAAAAATGCATCAAAACATTATGCATCGAAAAAGGATGTTTTGAAAAATATCACACATAAGCCCATCGGCCCCAATTGAGGACGGCTTATTTTTATATGTAAGGGATCTTTTTTTGTTTTTTTTTGCAGAAAAATATATAAGTAGACTCTAATGATACGTTAATAAAGTTTTTTCCAAAATGTTTTTATAATATTGTGCATTTGGGTCCAAATGGGTTAAAAAAGATAATTTTCTTAGCGTTGCCTGTGACTCCACTATGGTACACGTTGTCCGGGTTCATCAATGTAGGCTTGGCCTAAGCATTTTCATTTTAATTTTTGCTAAAACTTTCAAAAATCATTCCTGCAACAGCTTCTCTCCACTTCCTCGACCCCGCACTTTTCTTTCTCAGAAGCGCGTACTCCTTCCTTCTTTTCTGTTTGTAGGGTTCACGAGCAACTCTCGCCCGTCGAGAGCGTGGCCATGTATGCATTATTTCTCTACATGAGTCTGTCTGTGCTCCCATTTAGTGAAACCAAGCATATCAAAGGGCGAATCTCTGATGGCGCTTAAGGGTCTCCATTGCTGCTGCTGTGATTGCGCATTTAAGGGAACATGTTAGATTAAACTCCTAATAGCTGATCTTCCTCGACTCCGTTGACAACAATTACACCACAATAAGACCATATGAAAGAACGCATCTCTACAGTCATATATCTGTTTTTATTTTCATTAACAGTTTCTTAAACATACACCGAACCAATATTTATATTATGTACACTCAACAATTTGCTCGTTTTTTTTTTTTTTGTTAATTTTAAAAAGATAATTCCCGCCTGTCTAAATACTCAGTACTTTTACTAATGTAATTGAAATGTCTCCATTTCCATTCATTCATTCATGTTTTGAATATTTTGCTCTTTTGTATGTAAAATTTCTACCAATTTTGCATTTTTTTTTCGTTTGTGATTTTAGTTTTTTTCCATTTTTTCTCCTTGGAGCCCGTTTAAAAAAAGTATTTAAACGGACGTAAAAATCATCTTATTTACATTTAGTACAATAAAATATGTATTTAACTTAAGCCTTACTACAGGTTGCCTACGACTATCGCTACGAAGGTTTGACATCAATCAGAAGAATCGCTGTATCCGTGGTCGAAGCAATTTCATTGCACCGTATAGTGTTAGTCCGATGAATCCATATTTAATTGTATATTTACATATTCTCGTACCTATACTGGCTGGTGGGATTTCAAGGATAGCCGGTATTTGGCTGGGACTAACCTTGCCCCAGTTTTCGGCTATACCGTTTGCATGACCGATTCCGACAACACCGACAACCCGAACGGGTCGTGCTGTACCGTCCGATTGGGGTACCGGTAGGGCAGCAACTTGTAACGAATGACATAGGAAGAGATCCCGCTCTTTGACGAAAACGTCACTGAATGCCGGAAATTCGCCGGCCATTTCCTGCATTAGTTTTTCGAGAAGATCTTTTTGCTTGCATTCTTCTACCTCTTCGATGCTAATGGTTTCTGATGATGTAAGACGCCAGACAAGCTTTAACGTTTGCCGTAGCGATAGAGCTCGTAGTGCTCTTTGTAGTGTAATTCGTATTGGACGGTCACCCAAATGCAGAACACATCCTGGGATTCTATGAATTTCTTCAAATGCACGACGAAATTCGCCGCCTGGTGCCATACCAAGTTCCTTGGCCAATTGCGCGCTCATATGCAGTAAGAGGATGAAAAATATGCCATTGATATAGCCATTCGCCTGGATGATACTGCGAATCTGTATGAAAATAGAACAGAGGGTTTGTGAACGATATTATTTGAATATACAATTACCTTTGCCAAATTAAAGTTTTTGGCTTCCTCCAGGAGAGTTTTTTCATCTAACTTCAGGATATGAATGCGCGAGGGACACAGCTCTACCATAACGACATCAGGTCGGACATTTCGGATAACCTACAGAAAGCAAGAGACACTTATACCTGTTCAATGAACGATTCAAATGCCACTTCGAACTTACGTAGGATACATCGTCCTGTGACTCTTCGCTAAAGTGAGCCGTTCCCACCAGGTACACTTTACTGCCGAACGGTGTTGTCAGGGTAGTAACCGTATGCGGCAGATGTTTTTCAAATTCCTCAATTGTGTCATAGACATGAATTGAGTTTTGTTTCTCCGTGTTACCCTCGGCGGGCGGATTCTCGGCATTAGCTTCGGTAGCGTTTGATGGTGGTGTGATTGATAGAGTCGATGTTTGGGGATGTGAAGGTGTTGCTGGCGTTAATGGTGTTGTAGCTGCTGTGGCGGAGGACCGTTCTGGCGACAGATTTAATATCTGTTTACTGGAATGTAGTAGGGATTGGACCTTTCGACGACGCTTCTCGTTCGATTGATCGTTATGCGATCCGTTTGCTTCGCCCTCATCTGACGATGATCCGACGACATAAACGGAATTTTCATTTTCCAATGTGGAACTATCATTAATTTCTATAATTGACAAATTTGGATTATCTGTTCTAAATATTGTCTTATTTGCTAATTGGGATTTCGGATCAACTTCCTCCGAATTGTCTATAGATTCAGATCGAATCAACTTGTAACTCGCATTTTTTGTGCTCTTTATACCCTTGGGATATGCACTGCCTGTATTGCTTAGCATTAAATCTAAATCGGTGGAACTGTTGATGCTTGAGTTATGGGTGGTATTATTGTTGGCACTCTCTACTGAATAAGTATATCGATATCGACTGGATGGATTGGATGGTTTTTAAGGCACTTACCAGTAAACGGATTAAACTCGGGTAGGTTTTCTAAGACGCTCTCATATAAACTACTGTCGCCGCTTTGGTTTAGTAACATTGACCGATTGTTTTTCCTGCTCATGATGGATTGCTGCTGCTTTCTTTAGTATTATAAAAAAATAATCTACAGAGAGAGGAGAGAAAACACTGAATACGTGTAGTAAGCGGTAATAACAAAGGTGGCGATGATGAACAAAGGTCTATAACAATGAATGCCAACAAAATGTTATTTTTTTGTTTGACTAAACGTTATTTTCAGTAAAGAATGCTTAAGCGTCGCATAACTAACGACCTTTAGGTAACCGCTAAAAGCAAATTGTTTATGTTTCACATTTAATTACAAGAGTATTACATTTACATACGTTACAATTGCAATTATTTGCAGATATTGCGAAAGAATATTATCGCACACAGCTACAATTGCGTAAGATTGGCAATTGAAAGTGAAAGTGCCCACCACCTACTTACAACTTACAACTTGTAGTTCACAGTGCCATCAAATTGAATGCACATCTTTCACTTCTCCCTTTATCAGCCCATAAAACACTTTACGGACATAAACTTTTGAAAGCACCGACCCACGCAATAGAGCAATCAAAGTTTCAAATCAGGGATGAGGCACTGCTGCCGCTCTATATCTGTTTGAATGTTGTGAAAGGTTTTTCTTACACGCACCTTTTTATTACATACAGAAAAGCAAATTTCGTCAGCATGCTGAACCACTTGTGTGTTTATATATTTTTAGAAAGCCTAACGTTTTACAGCAACAATTATCAATTCAAAAACTCTACCTTCGGGCCTGTTTCCATAAACAAAACAAGCATACCTTAATAGCTAATAACATATTTAATTTGTAAATAAATAGTAAATCATGTATACCAAATATTTATTTATCCACTGATTAGCAAAAGTAAACAGAAACACAAACGAAATTGATAATTTTGATAACACACAGGAGTAAACGCGTCACCAGTGTGATGGAAACATATGCGCTTCGTTGTAATAATAAAACTCACAAGCGTATACTTACATAAAAAATATATGTTTAACTAAATAAAAGGAAATTTTCAAAATAAAAGAACTAAATTTTTCACATTCGGCTGGCAGTAGCAAATACACGTACACAATTTTGCGGGTTTTGACATTTTTCTTTCCGTCATACGTTTCAGTTGATTTGAATTTTTTTTAAAGTAAAGAATGGAGTAGAATTGTAATAGTTTTGATGATGGCGCTCACCGGGACTGTTTGTTCTAAGTGGGAAAAAATGATATTTCAATTGGACATTGAATGTTAATTCATTGGGATGGGAGAGGATTTGAGATATTTATATTGGAAAATAATATTGAAAATGTCAAGTATATCCATATAAACCATTTATTATTTGAACTGGCATTAAAAACCATGGATATCCATTTAATTTTATGGCGGACTCCAAATAGTTAATTTTGAATTTTTTTTTTCAGACCGAGAATCTTGTGTACTTAACATTTTTTCGGGTCCTTCTCTCTCTTCCTCCCTTCCTTGAAAGTCTAATCAGTGGTACTTTGCTGTTCAAGGTTAAATGGCGCTTATTTTTTTTATTTTGATTTTGGTGGGGGCTATATCCCCATTTTATTGCGCTTAATTCAAGCTACATACTTAATTTAACTTCCAATCTAGGAAACTAAGAAAGAGGGCGATTGAGACGGGGTTGTAGACAAGGAGAGCTGATGTTAAAGTTGAAGCAGTTTTTCGCATTAACATTCCGTAGCATTGGAGCCATAGGAGGTACGAGAGGTGGGTACATAGAAGAGACGTGAATTTCGCATGACGAGGGTTAGCGTTAAAACAGATAGAGTTATAAAGAGCCGCGCAGTCGATGGTACCTGAGAGGAGTCGATGGATGAAAAGGATGTCGGATATCCTTCTTCGTTCTTCCAGCGAGTTCAAGTTAATAAATTTTAGGCGGTTTTGATAGGGAGGTAGAATCAGAGGATTGTCCCAGGGTAAGCCACGAAGTGCAAAACGGAGGAAACGACGTTGGATACTCTCGATTCTGGAAATGTGTGTATGATCGTTACGTGACCACACTTGAGAGGCGAATACGAGAATAGGGCGAACAAAGGTTATATAGAGAGACCGAGTAACGTAGGGATTGGAAAACTCTTTAGACTATTATTCAACGAAACCGATTGCAGAATTGGCCTTAATAATTATATCGCTGATATGTGCAACGAAATTTAGTTCCTGGCCGCGCCACATAAAACAAGATCGCGGATCACCCCAACAGTAGAAAGGGGTTGATTATGAAGAAAGTGGAGACAAGGAGGAGGTTTGATACGTTTGCGAGAGAAAGTAATAGATTGACACTTGGAAATGATAAGGTCCGGGCAGTTCTTGGAGCACCAGGTGGAAAATGCAGTTGTACGATAAATGGGTATAGATACTTGGTATAATAAATTGCTTCGCAAGCGGTGTCTATCAAATATTTTGTAGTTTATATTTCCTGATCTTAGAAACAAATTCTTTTAGTACTTTAAAGCAATAGAGGTGACGAACTGGAAGAATATTCAAATTTCGAAATAACGAAAAACTAGGATGCATACGGTACTTATTACATATTCTTATTAGAACAGCTTTTTGTACAATCAACAACGGCCGTAATCTATTGAAATATATACCACCCCAACATGTAATACCATACTGCAATTTGGAGTGGAAAATACTATAATAAACTATTTTCAACAATTTGTTAGAGCAAACTTTACGCAGTTAAAAAAGGTTCCTAAGCGTAGACCGAAATAAATTTGTTAGTACAGCAACATGGTTGACAAAATTTAATCTTCTGTCAATGATTATTCCCAAGTATTTAAATTCGTTAACTACCTAAATTGAAAAGCATTTTTCACTACAGCTCATATTATCGTAAAAGATTAAGGAAGAACAACAGGAGATACAATGGAACTGGAATTTGTGACACTCAGAAGCATGAAAGAAAACATCGCATCCAAAACTATTTTGTGCTGCTAAACTAAAGTACACAATTTTGGTTTTAGAGCTAATCAATAAATTATGCTTAGCAAACCAAATCCTCAGCAAGTTTAGATCAAAGTTTATGTCAGATATTAAGTTTAAGGGACCGAACGCAAAAGCAACATCATCAGCAAAAGCTGTGGCGACACCTTTAAAATCCATTTCAAATACTGGGTGTATATAAATTAAAAATAGCAAAGGGCCGAGTACAGATCCTTGGGGCACCCCTAGGTTTATATATTCCAATTTACTTCTCACATCGTCAATCTTAACGCACTGTGATCTGCTTTCCAAATAAGATTGAAACCACTCAAGCATAAAACCTCTAAAGCCTGCCTTTTCGAGTTTTGCCAACAAAATTCTGTGGTTAACCATGTCAAAGGCTTTGGTTATGTCAACAAACAGACCAGCTGAAAACAGTTTTTTATCTACATTTGCAAAGATATGGGAACAAAAGTGAAGTAAGGCATCTTCAGTTGATTTATCCTTCTGGAAGCCATATTGAATAGGATTAAAAAAATTGATTTTGCGCATAAATTTCGAAACCCCAGTTTTTATTGCCTTTTCAAAAATTTTGCTGATTGAAGGTAGGAGTGAAATAGGCCTATAGTTGGAGATATTGCCTTTTTGCCCTTTTTTGAAAAGAGGCAAAATATCCGCGCATTTCAGGGCTTGAGGAAAAATACCCGAATATATACTTTTATTGAATATATGTGCAAGGACATCAACTATAAAACATCCAATTTTCTTAAGTGTCCGATTTGAAATACCATCCTTGCCGAATGAGTTTGAGTTTTTTAAAGAGCCTATAATTTTTAGGACCTCAAAAGCGGTTATTGGCTCGAAAACAAAACTATTGCCCTGAAGATGGTCGGGGCAGTAATTCGAAGTACAGTGAGAATGATGCAATTGCGGCTTTTTACGTGAGGATGAGCTACAAGAGATGGAAGCAAAATATTCGTTAAACAGATTAGCCATTTCAAATTTGTCAGAGGTTGATGATTCGTCAACACGAATAGTAGTTGGCATTTTGGATGATGTGGATTTATTTAGTATAGAATTAACAACTTTCCATTCACCTCTTAGATTGCCTCGCACAGAGTTAAACTCTTCACTATAAAAACTATCCCTACATAAAGGTATTTCCCTTTTTAGTTGAGTTGAGTTTCTTGTACCTTGTGATTAGAGCGAAGTTGTTAGGATGTTTTGCACTTTTAATTCGAAGCCGATTTTTTAGGATAATTTTATTGACCAAGTAACTAGAGATCCATGGCTTTAATTTTTTCTTAGATTTCACTGGTTTAATTCTAATAGTGCAGCGATTGATATGTTCAATAAGAGATAGAATGAATATATCATAAGCATCCTGTTTAGTATACACTTCCTCCCAAAACTCAAGGCAAAGAACTGATCTGAGCTGTGAGAAATCAATTTTAATAATGTCGCGTTGGGACCCTTTAACTTCTTTCTTAGTGGAGGCATTAACCAACAATCCTATCATAGAATGATCAGTTATATTTAAATCAAAGACACATTTCTCATAAAAACTTGGAGACACTTTTGGGAAGCGTCCATGTGGTCTAAACACTTTCCCGACTAAACCAATGGACGCTAGTAAGGTTAAATATGTTGCTACAGAATCGTTGTTAAAATCTAAGATGTCTATGTTAAAGTCACCAAAAAAAAAATAACATTTTTAGATCTTTCATTACTTAGAAGATTGGAAAATTCTTCAATAAAGATCGAGGCGCTGAATTTTATAAATCTATCTACGCAGTAGACGTCATAGTCTTCATTATTAAATACAAACGATAATTTAAGGCACTTTTGAAATCTAAATTTGAAGCAACACAATCATATTCAAGCTTTACAAAACAGCCAACCGCCCCCCCGCTGCATAATTATCGTTACAATTTGCAAAAAAATCCAAACCCGGTATACTATAATCATTAATTTCGAAATTGTAAATCCATATTTCTGACACAAATATAAATTCAGGAATGCATGCAAAAGAATCTAATTGGGAAACGAGCTCAGAAAAATTTTCTCTTATGCTTCTAATATTTTGGTGGATGAAGAAAAGTTTATCTTTACAGAACTCTTTGGAAAGGAAAACATTATCTGGATTAAAGCTATTAAAATTTGAGGTACTAGTATCATCATCATCTAAAACGTAATTTAAATTCATAATAGGAACATTTTAAAAATTTGAAAATTATAATATGCGTTTAAGATCATCAAAAGATCTTAAAACGATGATACTGCTACCCTCAAATTTCCTCATTAAAAAGTTGTTATTATTAAACCACAAGTACTTGTAACCTTTCTCTTTCTTCGCTGCTTTCGCCTGCATGAAGAGCGCCTGATTGTACACTGAACCCCCCACATACGCGAGGGAAGCGTTCCAAAAAAACACCGCGTATGTTGAAACTAGAAAATGTATGAAAATGTGGACATATGTAGAGATGTACATGTAGAGATGCGTTCCAAGACCAGTGATTTTGAAATATATGTTTTATTCAGTTTTTTTTTTTGAATAAAATAACTTAAAACCAAGAACAAAAGTAATGATAAAATTTAATGAAAACAAAAACCATTCATAACAGAAAAAGTGGTCGATAGGTTTAAAAAATGTATGCTCGGTTGTTTGATTGCTCTTCTTTTTTCTTCTAAAACAAATCGATATGGTGCAATCGTGCTAAGTAGTCCTGCTGTACAAACAGAACTTCTTTCCAAGTTAGAATCAGTGGATTCTATAATCTCAACAGCCTCATTTACTTTTGTTATCAATTTCTCAAATTCTCAGATCGTCAGTTTCTTGTTCTGCAATTATATCGTAATAAACCGGTAAAACCGGTTCGCACTCTTCTTCAAGCTCTATTAATTCTTGAACTGAAAGCTCAGCACTATGCGCTTCCAAGAGCTCATTAATATCACTTAGCTCCAGATCTTGAAAGCCTTTCCCTCCTATCTCTCGTCCAAGGTACAGCAAATTTTCCAAATTGCAATCATAAGCATCCCCAACATCATCTTCAACACACTCTGGCCATAATGGTCTCCAAACTGCATTGATTGTGGTATTCTTTATATCACACCAGGATGTCTTGATATTTGCTATCGCATCAGCAATGTTGTAGTTTCGCCAAAACTCGCGAAGAGTGGGTATATGAGGTCCGTCTATAGCTTCTAACATCTTGCGAAAAGTTTGCCTCAGATACATCTTCTTAAATGTTGCAATAATTCCTTGGTCCTATGGCTGAATTATTGATGTAGTGTTTGGGGGCATAAATACAACTTTTACATGTGCGTTGGAATTGCGAATGGCCGGAGGATGACTTGGCGCATTGTCAAGAATTAACAGCACTTTGAAGTCTATGTTCTGTTTCTTGGTGTAGAGTTCAACTTCTGGGCAAAAGCATTTACTAAACCAGTCAGTTAATAGTGACGGATTCATCCAAGCTTTATTGTTTGCCCTCCAATGCACAGGTAGTTCGGCCTTTGTAACATTTTTTAAAGCTCTGGGATTTTCAGATTGATAGATTAGATACGGCTTAAACTTAAAATCACCCTTAGCATTTCTACAAAATAAAAGAGTGAACATATCTTTTGCAGCCTTGAACCTTGCTGTTTTTTTTTCTTCCTTAAGTTCGGCTAGGCATGCGCTCCAATAAAGCCCAGTTTCATCCGCATTGAAAATTTGTTGAGCCATGTATCCACCGTCTTTAATAATTCTTTTGAACTCCTCTTTGAATTTGTCGGCACTAGCCGCTTCGCCCGTGAATTTTATGTTGTGGAGATTATAACGCTTTCGGAATCTATCAAACCATCCCCTGCTTCCTACAAAATTCGTTTGTTCTGCTCCTGGCTCAATTCCTTTTTCCCGCTGAAGATGATCACAAATATTCTTTGCTTTGTTTGAAATTGTAACAGAATCGACTCCAAATTTTTCCTGTTGTTGTCTTCAATCCAAGAGATTAGCAAACTGTCCATCCTTTCCATTATCGGAACCCTAATTTGCTTTAGTTTTTTAGCTGATAAAGGTGTTGCATTTTTTATCGATGACTTTATTGCTCTTTATAGCTCTGATAGTGCGAACCGTGGATTCATTTATATTGAAAAAACGTCCAACAGCAGAGGGTCCGCCACCCTTTTCAAATCGTTTAATAATTTCCCACTTAGTTTCTAGATTCAACACGACTTTCTTATTTTTGAACGTTTGTTTGTAAGGTTGTGATGATCGCTTTGATGTGGACATCTTAATGTGTTGCGATCGCGACTTCTGTTTTCAAAAATATGTGGCTAAAAATATTAAAATGCATGAGAATCATCATAAAAACATTTGTAATACGAGTACCTACCAAATTGGATAAATTAACAACAATAGTAACACACTAGATCACACAACAAGCAGCGGGAACAGCAGAAATATTAAAACGAATGAACGGAAATCTAGGAAATCTTATGCGCATACAACCTTTAAAACAAATCCAAAGCCTACTGTCAAACAGTTTTTTTTTTGTTTTTGTTATTATTTTCCACAGAATTTTCGATGAATCGCGTATAAGCACCGTGTATGTAGAGGGATTTTCGGAAAAACTCAATCGCGTATAAGCGAAACCGCGTATGCTGAGTCCGCGTAAGTACCTAGGGGGTTCAGTGTATTTTGTTAACGCATCATTAATATAAACGTCGACGTCTCCACCACTGCTATTGCTCGTAATGCCTTTTTCCTTTTCGCCTTCTCTTTCATGATCCGTCGTTTAAGTGAGGAATCAGAAAGCCGCAAACAAATTACAGATTTTTGTGAAGAGCGACTATCTTGATTGCCGTTCATTAATGGTAAGGATAAAAAGAAGCGGACCTATATGACTGCCTTTGGGGACCCCGGAAGAAGCGGGGAAGGGGCAAATCTAAACGAACGCTGTAGTAGGCATTTTCCAGATAAGAGGATATAGTTGCGCACTGAATGCGACCAGATCGATTATAGCGACCTCATGTTCGAGACGTTATTCGAGTTTGACGTAAAGAGGATCTTGGTTGATTGACGTTTTTATTTTTGGCTGACAAGAAGCGAGTAAAGAATAAAGAGCTGCGAACAGTGTGAGAAGCCTCGTGTTTCATTTCGTTATTATTAATTTCTCCCGCCATCCTTTTGTTGAGGAAATATTTATTGCGCTATAACGCAGCAATATCCACTTTAATAAGATGGGTTCAAAGACAATGGAAGACAGTTTGACGAGTATTAATCTGTGTGAAATTTAATCAAAGGCCTTACTGAAGTCAGTGGAGATAGCATCGACTTTCTTGCAATTTTCTAAGGCTGAAAGGGTGAAGGAAACGAAATCAATAAGGTTTGTGGTTGTATACCTACCTTTAAGGAAGCCGTGCTGTCTGGGGTAGATTATAGACTTGCATTGAAAACTTAAACTATCATACAAAATACTTTCGAAGATTTTGGGTATACGTGACGGTTTGGCAATGGGAAGGTAGTTATTAATGTCATTCTTCGGACCCTTTTGTTTTCCATATCCAAGGGAATTCACCTTGAGGAAGGGGATAGGCTGAAGATTTTTGAGTGAGGTCTGGGCCAGGAGTGAATTCATCATTAAGTTGCTTTAATCTTTTTTCGATTATATCGGGGTCGACATTATGAGGGAAGAATGGTCTAAAGGAGAAGTTTGGTAAATAGTATAAATAAGGATGAAAGATTGATTGAAGATGGCATAAAGTTTGGTGATGGTATGAGGATCATTGGAAGATTCATGACTTGGGATTATTTATAAAGTTGGTTTGCATCTCCACCAGTGTTGATAGAGAGAGTTATAAAGCTCTACAAAATGCAGGTGAGTACCGAAATAGTTACAGAAGTCATTTGGGGTTCGAGTACGAAGGAAAATTATCTAGAGCTTGCCCCGGTTGTTTCTCAAAAAACGGTGCCTTGTATAATCATACCAAGGTAGGGAGGTGGAGGAGGTTTTGAGTCGAGAAAAGGGTATTTAAAGGGAGATTGAATTAAATATTTCTTTGCAGAATATAGATATGGCATCATTTACGGTAAGGTTGTTGAAATTAAATGGAGCACTATTAAGATATTCATTGATTTGACGGAAATTGGCAGTGTGGGGAGGGTTCTGTATAGGGGAGTTGTGAAAGGACGCGAGAAGAAGGGGAGGGTGGTAGTTGTCGACGGTTGATAGGGACAGCAGACAAGCTGAAATTGAGGAGTTCAAGCGGTCACTTATGAAAATGAGGTCGAGTTGTCTGCCCATGTCATTTAAAATGCCGCTGACTTGGTTAAGGCTGGAATCAGCTAGTCGATCAGAGAAGAGACATTCTTTGGCTGCAGTGGGATTAGAGGCATAGTAAAACGATTGGTCGTCTGAAGAGATCCATTTAAGGTGAGGAAGGTCAAAGTCACCGAAAACTAGGATCTTGTCTTCGGGATCTCGTAAATGAATTACATATGTGTAAATAATCGATTGTATCAATGGCCAAGTTATATGTTTCGATAGGTTGTGATGGCAAAATGTAAAGGCAGATGATGATGAGAGTGATTTCCGGGGTAGTACAATCTTAATAGAAACAAATTCGAGACATGGCGAAGATGAACTTGCTATGAGGGAAGAGTCAATTGAGTTTCGGACGGCTAGAAGAACACCGCGGCATGGACAACCGTCAGTAGATCGGTTAATATCATCGTCGCGATAAACGTTAAAATTGGATGGGAATAGTTAAAGGTTTTTTATACTAGGGATTAGGTTCGTTTCGGTTAAGGCAATGATTTCAAAAGGTAAGGCATGTGATTACTGCATGACTGCCTGAGTTTTAGAGCGCCGACCTCTTACGTTCTGATCATAAACGGTAAAGGAAAGGTTTTCGGGAAGCGTTAGAGTGGCAGAGAGGGGGAGACTTTTAGGGACGAAAAAACCTATCATGGTCAGCTTTGCTACGCTGAAGGTGCGATATGCGGTTTGAGTGTATATATTGTCTGAAGGTATCAAGATCGTTTGATACTTTTTTGGGTGAGCTATTGAAAAACTCGTGATATTTAATGAAAAGGTTCTTGAGGGCAGTGAAATCAGTGGGGAGCCTTCCTGATGTATTGAGACCATTACGCTGGCGTTTGTTTTACCTTCATAGCAAGCCGAGTCTGATTTGTCATAAAGATAAGCCAAGAAGAGACGAATGGTCTCATAGATCTCTTTATCTCTTAACCTGGAGGGAGCATATCGACATTCGTTGGGGTCAATAGATTGCTGGCTAAGTTGACTGAAGGTGGCAGTAGGGGATTAAGGAAAGGTTTGGAGGGGACAGATGTTGAAGAAAATTGGTTTGTAAATGGTGGAAGAGATGGGGATCTGGCTGCCGTTGAGGTATTAGATAGGGCGGGTGTTGAGGGATTAAGGATGTGGGAGCTTCGAAAATTAGGATACTTGGCTCCGGACTCGAGGTCGAAATTCGGAAATGAGTTTGGATCCGGGTCGTGTGCTAGGGTTGGAGGTGATAAGGTTGTATTGGCAGAAGAACTAGTTGGGTTCAGATTAAAACGGAACCGTTATCGTTGTGGTCTTGGTGGAACTGAGGGAGAAGACTGTATATGAAAAATAGATGGGTGATTAAAAATTGGAAAGAGTTTGGTTTTGAAGCTCCAGTTATCGTGGAAATTAGAGCGAGGCTTAGAATGCTTTTTACTAATATTATTATTCTTACTACACCAACCAAGGATGAACACGTTGAAGAAAATTGCTATGAGAATTATCGAATCACTATCAAAGCAGTTATTAAGAAAGTTGGCATATTGGTTGGCTTACGCCATGAATTTTGTTCAGATATTTTAGGCATGAAATGTGCGAAGTTTGTTTCGAGATTGGTAAATTTTGATCAAAAGAACCGTCACAGGAGCATTGCTTAGGAGCTATTTAATGACATGAATAGCGATTGAGATTTGCTGAAAAGGGTCATCACTGGTGACGATATATTGGCATATGGTTATGAAGTCGAAACCAAAGCCCAATCATCCCAATAGAAGTGACCAAAAGAGCCTAGACCAAAAGAAACAAGCGAAGTTCGATCAAATGTGAAAGTTTTGCAAACTATGTTCTTCGATTAAAAAAGCGTGGTTCATCATGAGTTTTGCCGGAAAATTGGTTTGTTATATGACGTTTGCGAAAAAAAACAAGACTTAGAAAACGTCCAGATTTGCGGGAACAAAATTCATTCATGTTCTTCTTCTCCTTAGATGGTGCTACAGTCCAATGTGAACCTGAGTTGTTTCCAGTGCCGCACCCCCAGTTGGTTAAGGTCTCCTTCCACCTGTGCGCGCCACCTTATATTCGATCGTCCTCTGTTGCGTCGTTCCTCAGGGTTGGATTCGGAGACTCTTCGGGCCGGAGCTGTGCTGTCTATTCGCTCTACATGGCCTAGCCATCTTAGACGTTGTACTAATGATCCGAGTCGATGTTGGCTCCTCAGAAGGTTCGTACATCTAGGATGCTGGAGAAGTGTCTGGCGTCGATCGCAATGTGATCAATCTGATGGATAGTCGACTTATCTGGTGACCAGGTTCCTTTATGGATGTTGAGATGTGGGAATCGTATGCTTGCTACAAGCAGGTTACGCCCTGCTAGGAAGTCAATTAGCCTGATCCGTTGTCAATTCATTAATATTGCATAACGATAATGTACCAGCTCACTCATCGTTGCTGTGCGTAATTTTTTGGTCAAAAACAATTCCGTAATCATGTCTCAATCATGGTATTCACCGGACTTGGCCCCCTGCAACGGAGGTTTGCCACAACTGAGGAGGACTGCATCGCTGGAAGAGCTCAAGACTATACCAAAAAAACGCATAAGAAGTGCTCTGAAGATTGAAAAGAGCGCTGGTCCAAGTATTTATTTATTTACATGAGGGAGATTACTTTGATAAGGATATATGTATGTAGTTCAAGCAGCTTTTCCTCCACTTTGGGAAGAATAATGTTAGGTTGATAGGACAAGAGGGTCTAGGCAGTTAGCGTGTTCTCCCAGGTTTTGGTAAAAAATTCACGTTGATTTCTCTCCAAAAAAGTCTGTTAGAGGCATTATGATAAGGTCAAGACTTCTTGGAAAAAAGAACTGGGAAGTCTTCATCTTTAGGGGCTTTGTGTAGGGCTTAAAGGAATCGTGTCCACTATATTCTATCGGGCAGTCTGTCAAGGTAGGCTATCGGTTGTACTTCATCAAACGGTGAGGGAGTAGAAACAATGAAGTGTACCTTGTACCATTTGATTAGCAATGCAAACGATGCATAATTGGTTCCATTGGAAACATTAAATACGGAAGTGTTATTCCACCATTGTGCCAATAGTACCATGTGCCGACTGTTATTGAAACCTTCTTCACTGCATTCTCGCTCTACGAGTATTACCCGATGATAAAAAAATCGGCTTTCAAAAAAAAAATTGTAATTCAATGCATTTCTATAATGGGCTTAAAAGTGTTTTTTTTTAAACTCATAAATAATATTTCACAAGAATATAATAAAAACAAACACCTCTGAAATCAGCTCTAATCAAGTACATTTCGCTGCCAAGCATTTTCTCGGACACATTCACAATAGCTTGCCATGCTTCTAATGTTTCTTATGTCAATGGGATGTCAAACATGAGTCCTGCACGTGTGAAATAAACAATTGCTGAACCTTCGATATATTTCTTAACGTTGTAGAATCAAAGTGATCTATAAGTTAATTATTATACATGGTAACTAGCCACATTAATCTTCAGCCTTTATTCCGTGTTAGCATTGATTCTTGTTCCCCACAGTGCAATGATTCCCCAACCGCGAACTGCCAAGCAAGTGAAGGAGGATTTCCTAGAGAAAAATCCAAAACTTACGGAAATAAAGGACAAAACTCCGTCCGTAGGCGAGTTCTACAATATCAACGACGATGACGACGAAGTTTGGATAATGCAATGTCCCAAAGGCACAGACTTGTCTATCCTTAAAAGACAAAAGCTCAAACTACCTGGCCGCAGCACTCAGAACGACTTCGAAACAATAGCCGTGGAATATGCTCAACCCGTACAGCATGCATTTGGCCACAAAAACAGGAAAGGCCATAATAGTATTAAAGTCTTACCAGTCCGAGGAAGCATAGTGCTTCGCAGTCGATTAAACGCCTTCACACCACCTGAAGAAATACAAACCGAGGGACAGTCGACTCGGGTTCCAATGCCAACGGGAATCAAGGAACGCCATCCTTTGCATGGAGTTAATTATGAAGCTATGGTTCAAATCAATGAGGATATTGCAGAACGCTTAAAACGCGCTGACAAGGTTAGTCCGGCCAAAGTGAGCAAGAAGTCGAAACAGAAAAGGGCAAAAGCGCCCGGTACGATACCAGTAGATGCTGATGGGGAGGTTGAGTTGGTCTTGCAAAAGAAGGTTAAGAAGAAGAAGAAGAAAAGGACAAATTCGGAGGTTGAGGAGGCGGTGGAAGTGAGCCCACGTAAAAAGAAGAGGAATAACACTAGTAATAATCTAGACGAAGTCGCGGCTGAATTGGAGTGGTTAAATAAGTTGTGAAAAATTTAAATACATTTTTACTTTATATTTTAAGCCTAAAGCGGATTTGTTTTGATTTTATTCTAACGGTTTCTTTAAAGAGATCGTCGTGAACTGAGGTCTTATTCAACTTCGGTTAAAAAATATTAGCCGAAGTCAGTAGTCTTGGATATTTTCTGCTACTTTAAACTAGCATAGCTTAAAACTAGAAATTTATTATTATAAATTGTTCAATATATTTTCCTATGATTTTAAACAGTTTTCAAAAGTGGCAACACTAAAACTCTTAAAACAGCTCACATTCATCACTATTGTGAATGTAATACAGCCATCAAACAACTGTCATCTTGTTTTGTCGTAGAGGAGGAGCGTCCAATTTTTTTTTGTGGGATTCCTTCCCATTTAATTTAATTTTGCGGGGAAAATAGAAAATTTTCAAAATGCGGGAGCCAGAAATAACGACAGCATTTTTAAAATTCATCGAAATGGAGAATTTCAAGTCCTACCGTGGGCACACGATCGTTGGGCCGCTGAAAGAATTCACTGCCGTGATAGGTCCAAATGGTTCTGGTACGAGCATTTACATATTTTTCAGCAAGTTTTCGCCTAAACTGGAATTTTTTAACAGGCAAGTCGAACTTCATGGACGCTATCAGTTTTGTGATGGGTGAAAAGACGTCCAGCCTTCGAGTTAAGCGGCTAAATGACCTAATACATGGCGCTTCCATTGGCAAGCCAGTTGCGCGCTCATGCTATGTTACGGCGAAATTTGTTGTGAATGGAGATATACAAATGGATTTTCAGAGATGCGTGATTGGCGGGTCATCGGAATATAAAATAAATTGCGAGGTATGAGTTTATGATGATCCGAAAGCTATTGTTGTAATGTCTACATTTGCAGAGTGTTTCCAGTAACACGTACTTATCAAAATTGGAAAAGCTGGGCATTAATGTGAAGGCGAAGAACTTTTTGGTGTTCCAAGGCGCAGTGGAAAACATAGCGATGAAAAGTGCGAAAGAGCGAACGGCTTTGTTCGAGGAAATTAGTGGGTAAGCGATCTAAAATGTATGCTTCACAGCCGTGATTGTATGTTTTCCCTAACCCTTAGATCTGGTCTCTTGAAAGACGACTACAACCGCTTGAAGCAAGAGATGAATCTAGCCGAAGAGGAAACCCAGTTCACTTATCAGAAGAAGAAAGGCATCGCGGCCGAGCGAAAGGAAGCCAAACACGAGAAGATGGAAGCTGATCGTTACGCAAGACTCAAATCGGAATATGTAAGTGCAATCCTCATTCCTGCAAGTTTATTACATTAATTCTCTCTTTTACCCAGAATGAAAAACAAGTGGAATACCAGCTGTTCCGGCTGTATCACGTTGAAAAGGACATCCAAAAATTAAACAAAGATCTCGAAGCCAAGCAAGAGGAAATCAAAACTGTCGAAGCGAAAAAGGAACAAGCCGACGAGGTTCTTAAGGAAAAAAAGAAAGAAGCGGGAAAAATCAGTCGCGATCTGGCCAAAGTCGACCAGGAAATTCGTGAAGTCGAGACATCTATCAACAAAAAGCATCCACTCTTCATAAAAGCTAAAGAGAAAGTGTCCCATTGTCAGAAAAAGTTAGGGTCCCTATTAAAGACACTGGAAACGGCCAGAGAAGCCGATAATGCACATCAAAATGATATTCGCAATTTGGAGAAGAAACTTGCCGACGTTGAGACGTTGAAGAAACGTTTCGAGGAAGAAATCGAAGGAGAATCTCAGCGTCGCGGCAAGAGTGTGCACATGGAAGAGGGACTCGTTCAGGAATATGATAGGCTAAAGCAAGAAGCCGAAGCGACTGCCACGCAGTATCGCTCGAATCTAGATTCGGTGAATCGTGAGCAAAAGTCTGATCAAGATTTACTCGATAGCGAAATGAATCGCAAAGCATCGATCGATGAAGCATTCAAGAAACTCACGTTGCAACGTGAGGAAGCAATGAAGCGACACGATAAACTGATGGATCATATCAAATCCAGTCAAGCCGCCTTAGAAGAACAGAATCGCATCAAAGACGATCTTCGACGGGACGTAGGTTCGTCGAAGGAGAAAATCGCAGAAAAACAGCGGGAGCTTGAGAACGTGCGTGATCAGTTGGGAGATGCCAAGATTGATAAACATGAGGATGCTCGGCGTAAGAAGAAGCAAGAGGTCGTAGAGCTCTTCAAGAAACAAGTCCCGGGTGTGGTAAGTCGCATTGTGATGGAAGATTAAGCGAATACCTGTCTCAATTCTACTTTAGTATGATCGGATGATAAACATGTGTCAACCGACGCACAAGCGTTACAACGTAGCCGTGACCAAGGTTCTGGGCAAATATATGGAAGCCATCATTGTGGACACCGAAAAGACGGCTCGTCATTGCATCCAAGTAGGTTGGGTAACCTTTTTATCAAACTGTTATCAAGTTTATCTGCTTTTCAGATACTAAAAGAGCAAATGCTGGAAGTGGAGACTTTTCTCCCCCTCGATTACCTTCAAGTTAAACCCCTAAAAGAGCGTTTAAGGTATAGATCACAACCTGAATTTACCAAACTGCTTTTATATATTCCTTCCTCATAATAGAAACATCACTGAACCGCGGAATGTGAAGCTCGTCTTCGATGTGCTGAAATTCGACCCACCAGAGATTGAACGCGCGGTACTGTTTGCCACAAACAACGCTCTCGTATGCGAGACGCCTGAAGATGCTATGAAAGTGGCTTACGAGATCGATCGCAGCCGGTTCGACGCTCTGGCATTGGATGGAACGTTTTATCAAAAATCTGGTATTATATCTGGCGGTAGTCATGACCTGGCGCGAAAGGCCAAACGTTGGGATGAGAAACACATGGCCCAGTTGAAGATGCAGAAGGAAAAGCTCACCGAGGAGATGAAGGAGCTTGTGAAGAAATCGCGGAAACAGAGCGAACTGGCTACTGTTGAAAGCCAAATCCAGGTTGGTGGTCCTTAATTGTTGCGTAGAGGATTTTATTTGAACAGAGTGACATTGTAGGGATTGGCAAACCGTCTCAAGTACAGCATGGTTGATTTGGAGTCATCGAAGAAATCGATCGCACAATTTGATCGGCAAATAAAGGACGTGCAGAGCCAATTGGACGAATTCTGCGTAAGATTGGAGAGATCGCTTAGAGCTTCTAATCATTCGTCCGTTTTTCTAGCCGAAAATTAGTGAAATTGAACGTCGAATGCTGAAACGTGACCAGCGTATTCAGGAAATCAAGGAAAACATGAATAACGTTGAGGACAAGGTATTCGCCAAATTCTGTCGTCGATTGGGCGTCAAAAACATCCGACAGTACGAGGAGCGCGAGCTCGTTATGCAGCAGGAGCGTGCCAGAAAGAGGGCAGAATTTGAACAGCAGATTGACGCAATCAATACGCAGCTTGATTTTGAAAAGCAGAAGGACACCAAGAGTAAACCCATTCCTCTGCGATCTAAATCAGGGATTAACCTATTCTTTTCGCTTTCAGAGAACTTGGAACGATGGGAGCGCACTGTTCAAGACGAAGAAGATGCCCTTGAAGATTTAAAAGTTGCCGAGAAACGATATTTAAGTGAAATCGAGCAGGACAAAGAAGCTATTGAGAAACTCAAACAAAACAAACATGGCAAGAAAATTGCCGTCGATGAGATGGAGGAAGAGATCTCTAAGGTAAACATGCTTTGAAGAAAGAAAGTGGAAGACAATGACTCACGACTTATTCGCAGGCTCGGCGAGATGTGGCGAATCTAGCTAAGGAAATCCACTCCTTGGGAAGTCAAGTATCGGGAATAGAAGCCAAGATTGAAACTAAGAAAAACGAACGCCATAATCTGCTGTTACAATCGAAGGTAAGGAAATCATTGCAATCTCCATTGGAAAGTAGCTTAGTCTTCTGTCGATTTCTAGATGGACTGTATAGCAGTGCCCCTGCTGAAGGGTTCCCTAGATGATGCAGTGCGGCAAGGCGATTCGGAGGTAACAAACGGCACCTCATCATCCATGATTCTTGAGAGGGAAAATCAGTAGGTTTTCTTCTCCATAAAACGAAGAACTTCACATAGTTACCCCTCTTTGCAGGATTGAAGTCGACTACAGTTGTTTACCCCGAGAACTGTGTAAGCTAAAGGACGATTCACATTTTAAGAAGACCAACGACTCCTTGCAGAAAGATCTACAATCCAAGCTGGACATTCTCGAAAGAATACAAACGCCCAACATGAAAGCGATGCAAAAACTCGATCGCGTCACGGAAAAGGTCGCATCGACCAACGAGGAATTTGAAAATGCTCGACGAAAAGCTAAAAAAGCAAAAGCCGCCTTCGAGAAGGTCAAAAACGAACGTGCTGAAAAGTTTATTCGATGCTGCAATCATATATCCGAGGCTATCGATGGCATTTATAAATCGCTAGCAAGGAACGAAGCAGCCCAGGCTTACTTGGGTCCGGACAACCCTGAAGAGCCATACCTCGATGGGATCAATTATAATTGTGTTGCGCCCGGTAAACGTTTCCAACCGATGAGCAACTTGAGTGGTGGTGAGAAGACTATCGCTGCTCTAGCGTTACTCTTCTCCATTCACAGGTAGGTGCCGAAGATCATCGAGCTATATATATCTAGTAAGCCTGTACTCATATGTATTGTTCAGCTATCAGCCAGCCCCGTTTTTTGTCCTCGACGAGATCGATGCAGCTTTGGATAACACGAATATCGGAAAAGTCGCCTCGTACATTCGTGATCACACCAAGAACCTGCAGACTATTGTCATCTCGCTTAAGGAGGAATTCTATGGCCACGCCGATGCACTCGTGGGCATATCGCCAGCTGTAAGTTTCTTTTTTAAAGAATTTTGTTTTTCGTTAACCAATAAATTTGTCTAACTTTCAAGGACGGCGACTGCTTGATATCGAACGTTTATCTCTACGATCTAACAGAATTCCCTGACAAATAATTGTACGTTTTTTTAAAGTTTTGTCTTTTGTACTACCGCACCATTTTAATGTATGTAATAAAGAATAAAAATACTGAAGTTGGTTTAAGTTTGAAAAAGCAGACGATAGAGAATGTTAGGCGCGAATTCCTCAAGTGGAAATGCTAAGATTCAAGAGCGCGTTGCGAAGCCGTGAGGGCTCAGGTTTCCATTATCCGCAGTGAGCAAATTTATTTTTTTATGTTTTTTGTTTTAAATGACTTATTCTAAGATGTACTGTAAAATAATTTTTCTGCGGAAACTTTTTTTCTATTTTTTTTTTAACTTTAAAGTTTTCATTTTTCACAGAAAAGTACATTTATTCTATCTACAAACTGTACAAATGGACGCGTTCACTCTTCTTCTAAGTAATTTCTGTTGCTGAAGAGGGGATGGGTGCAGTGATTGTTGGAAAATATTATAGGTATTGCCATATGTCCCAAAATTCAAATAATTTAAAGTTAATTTTGCCTCTTTTGTTATATTTTTTTTATTGACTGAAAATATTATACTGTTAAATACCCCAGAATACCTAAAAATAATTAAGCTTTAGCTACAGGCGCCTGCCTGACAGTTGTTGACATACCGGATTGACGAAGTCTCGTGAGCGGCTAAACCCTGCGGAAAAAAAGGGTTGAAATCCTGTCCGCGAGCGAAGCGAGCCACCCACCCCAAAGCTTAAGCACAGCAGACTTTGACAGTGTTTGGTCTACACTTATTCAACTATGAAACTTTTTTTAAAGCGCCATGTGATTTTCACTTAAACTGGCAACACTCTTCCTTACTATAAACAATCTTGTGAGAATTCTGAAAGCGGCTTTCAACAAATCCTATCCTTTGCAACGTGCTCGCAGGAAGACCAGCGCAGTCTGGTGGACCACAGAGCTAAAGCAACTCAGGACCAGGACCCGAACTCTATTCAACAGAGCAAAGATCTCAAAAAGAACCGAAGACTGGGATAATTACAAGTCGAGCTTCAACGAATACAAGAGCAGCAAAATCTAAATCCTGGCGGGAGTTCTGCGAATCAATAGAGGATCTCAACGAAGCCGCAAGGCTCAGGAAGATCCTATCCAAGAACCCCTGCGTCCCGGGATTCATCCTTAAACCAGATGGTTCTTGGACAGAATCCAGTCGGGAATCTTTAGAACTGCTGACTGAAACCCACTTCCCAGGCTATAAAACCCCTGAAACCACAGTCTCCTTCGAGACGACGGTTCCTACGGTTCCCACAACCGAAGAAGTGATAAACAAGATTATGACAGCGGATAAAGTATCATGGGCAATAAATTCGTTCAAACCCTTTAAATCTCCGGGCCCGGGCGATATCTTGCCAGCGATGCTTCAAAAAACACAGATCCACATTGTACCCCATCTCGTAAGCATTTTTTTCCAATTGCCTGCGATCGGGGTACATCCCAACACAGTGGAAAGAAATAAAGGTAATTTTCATACCTAAGGCAGGTAAACCATCCCATACTGCCGCAAAGGACTATAGGCCAATTAGTCTCTCGTCATTTCTATTAAAAATCTTGGAGAGACTCCTTGACCTATACATCAGAGGACTCACAAATTCACGAAACTTATGCAACACTCAACATGCCTACCTCAAAGGCAGATCAGTGGAGAGTGCTCTGCATAGTGTTGTCCGTGAGATTGAGGGCTCGCTGAACTTAAAAGAGTTTACAATGGCAGCCTTCCTCGACATAGTGGGGGCCTTCAACAATGTAAACACATAGGCCATAACAACAGCTCTTGAGGACATAAAAGTAGACAAATCCATTGTAATCTGGATTGAGAATATGTTGAAGAACAGAATTATCAATGCAGACATTGGACACAGTTCAGGAGGCACACCACTTCTTACAGTCAACAAGATCCTCAAATCTGAATCTGCGCTGAGTGAACTCTCCTCGTGGGCAAGACAACGGTCTGAGAATAAACCCCCAGAAAACCGAGCTGGTCTTGTTCACCAGGAAAAGGAAAATTCCGACATTTGCTCCCCCAAAGTTAGAGGGCACTCCACTCAAACTCAAAGAGGAAGCAAAATATCTAGGAATCATTCTTGACTCCAAACTCTCCTGGAAAAGGAACCTGGAGGAAAGGATGAAAAAAGAATTGAACGCTTTTTATGCATGCAAAAAGACCTTCGGAAAAAGATGGGGCTTGCAACCGTACATCATTCATTGGATGTACACAGTAATCATCAGACCCATTTTAACTTATGGGGCCATAGTCTGGTGGACTGCTAGCAGCACAAAAAACTATGTAAACATGCTCAACAAAGTACAAAGGTCAGCCGCTGTTTGTACAACGGGAGCCATGAGAAGCACGCCGCAAGCAGGGTTGGACATGATTCTTCATCTCCTCCCCCTGGATCTATTCATAAAAGGCTACACTGCAAAGAGCGCTCTCAGACTAAGAGAGTTCTCTCTGTGGAAGCAAGCCAACTATGGACATGCGGCCATACTTAAGATAATAGACGACCTGGGAAGGAAACATGGTTTTAGCAGTCTCGCAGCTACGACCGACTATACTCGTATTTCCTCACAAAATGACTTCTCTCTCAGTATACCTATCCTTTTCCCCGACAGAGAAGAGTGGCTATCAAGCGCCGTAATCAACGACCATGAGATCACCCTCTTCACCGATGGATCGAAAATGGACACAGGCACTGGGGCCGGGTTCTACTCTGATACCCTCCACAAACAGGAATCATTCAGACTCCCGGATCTGTGCAGCGTGTTCCGAGCAGAAATCCTGGCAATAGAGAAAGCAGCCAAACACCTACAGGTAGCCGATATCCCACCATCTAATATCACCATCTTCGTAGACAGCCAGGCTGCACTGAAGTCAATAGAATCCTGTATAACGAGATCAAAGGCTGTTAAGAAATGTCGCGACTCACTGAAGTCCATCAGACACCATAAAGTTTAACTCTGTTGGGTCCCGAGCCACAGCTCAATCGCAGGGAACGAAAGAGCAGACGAACTGGCCAGGCAAGGTTCTGAAATGGACATCAGCGAAGCGGACACGTCATTGCAACAGCGCATTATACCGGATCATAAACGACATAATCATCAAAGAGGTCAACTCGTCTTGGCTTACAAGAAACGACAGCTACACGACAAGATCATCGTGGCCAGAGCTCAATGTCGGAAAAACAAAGAAGCTCTTGGCGCTGGACCGTAACTCGATCCGTATGCTCGTCGGAGTGATCACAGGACACTGTCCCATTGGAGCAATGCTCCGGAAATGGGACTCGGGATCCAGCGATCTCTGCCGGAGCTGCGGCGATGAGGAAGAAACTGAGACGATCCAACATCTGCTTTGCCACTGTCCAGCTCTCCAGAATCGACGCCTAGTGTCGCTAGGCCAAAAGTTCTTTACAGAGATTGCGGACGTGGCTAATGCAGATATATCGGATCTTCTAAGATTCATCAAGAGCACGGGGTGGTTTCAGCCACCACGTGATAGGACAGGTTAATTTTATGTGTACCCACACAAACGAAGGGAATCACGATGGGCCTCTTGGCCTCCGAGTGGAATTGATGTCTAACCATCACACTCCCCTTCTCTAACCTAACCTAACCTACTATAAACAAATGAAAAACATGCGAAAAATGTAACGGTCTACCTTTGTAAACTGTTGTAACAGTTAACCCTTCTGTCAATGAGTAGGTCTGGCCAGACCTTTTCCATTTTCGGGACCATTTCTTCATAATTGTTTGTGTAGCTATCTTTGCCAAATTTCCTGTGAAATTTTCACATTTTATCCGGAAAAAAAAGAAAAACTTTTATTACCATCCGCGCCACAGCCCAACGGTAGTCAGACATCAACGAGCCAGAGAAAGTCGAGTAGAATTTGCAGAATAAACGATAAAATAAAGGGTGGTCCAACCATAATGCACGATGTTAATTGTGAGTCACACCTTAACGTCAAGTTTTTTTGCCCAACTTAATTTGACATTTCTTTGTTTCAGTGTTTGACAAATTCAACTATGGAGAGGTACACAATTGAGCAGCGCGTTAAGATTGTTTAAGCCTTTTACGAAAATGGGCGTTCAAATCAAAATGCATTTCGTGCACTTCGTGATTTTTTTGGTCAGCATAATCGACCAAATTTGTCCACAATCGGTACAATTGTGCGCAAATTTCAGCAAGCCGGGTCTGTCTCTGTTTCTTTTACGTGGACACCTGCCTTGTCGGCCTAATTCCACGGTGGGCCTTCCCTCAAGGGGTTGGTTTTTGGGACGACAACCAACGTCCTTATTTGCTACTAAGTACCATTTCGAAGCCATGTGTAGGACCATGACTTCCCTCTTGGTCAGGGGCGAGGCCTACCTAAACCTCATACCGATCTAAGGGTCTCGGCGCCCTGTTGCAAGCAACTCAGCTTATATTTCTGTTGCAAGCAACTTCCCGCATATTGGGATAACCACAGCCCCCCACGATACTCCCACAAGGGGGCCTACCGCAAGACAGGCCGGGACTGTCACTACTCTATTTGACATTAATGTCCCGGGGGCCCCTGTCTCCCGTGGTTCCAGAATTAGGCCTCCGGTCGAGCCCTTACTCTCAGTTGGGTTACCCTTGCCCCAACTGAGAGCCTTAGAAATGATAGGAAGTGAAGGAAATTTAACTAAATAGCTGAATAGCAAAAACTAAACAGCTAAATAGCTAAATGTGAGCCACAATAATCAATAGACTATCCATTGATGGGATAGCCATTAATTAGTCAGAGTTCTGCTTTTGTTTTCCGCCAGAGGAGTATTTAGGGCACAATTGATGTGCACCCCAAAGCCCGACCCTCCGGCGGGTGCAAGCCGGGTCTGTAGGAAATGTGAAAACAATGTGCATGCTCGCCCAGTTCGTTCTGCGGAAATCATTGCCTTTGTTCGCGATAGTGTGGCAGAAGAGCCGTCAACCTCGACTCGTCATCGTGCCCAACAATTGAACATCTCACGAACATCACTGATGCGAATTTTGAATAAAGATTTGAATTTAAACGTTTACAAGGTTCAATTGACTCAAGAGCTGAAGCCTACTGGCCATTTCAAGCGTCGTCAATACGCCGAATGGTTGGTTGAACAGACAGAAGTGAATGGTGACTTTACAAAGAAAATCATCTTCAGCGACGAGGCACACTTTCACCTCAGTGGATTCGTTAACAAGCCGCATTTGGGCAAATGAGAATCCACGAGCGATTGTTGAAAAGCCGATGCATCCACAAAGAGTGACTGTTTGGTGGGTTTATGGGCTGGCGGCGTCATCGAGCCGTACTTCTTCGAAAATGAGGTCGGCCCAGCAATTACCGTGAATGATGTTCGCTATCGCGAGATGATAACGGACTTCTTGTAGCCAGAAATTGAGGATTTGGACCTGGACGATATGTGCTTTCAACAGGATGGTGCCACTTGCCACACAGCCAACAAAACAATGGCTTTTTTGCGCGAGAAATTCAATGGCCGTGTTATCTCACGTCGTGGCGATGTTAATTGGCCGCCACGATCATGTGATTTGACACCGTTGGACTTCTTTCTTTGGGGATATTTAAAAGAAAAAGTGTACGTCAATAAGCCAAAAACAAAGGATGAGATAATTCTGCACAATAACGACATTGAACTTCAATTATGTCTCAGAGTCATTGAAAATATGGACCATCGGATAGAGGTATGCCACCGAAGCCGTGGCGAGCATTTGGCCAGATTTGCATGCATTACCTGCGAAGAGCCTGTTTGTTTACAACATAGCATTCAGCTACATAAATGCCATACAAATAATAACATGTCCAAAAAAACAAAAAGTACTTCAATTATTTCTGTGAATTCCTTTAACTTTCATACAAAATATATGAAGGTCCAGCCAGACCTATTCCATTGATGGGAAGGTTTTAAAACACCCATTGACAGAAGGGTTAATTATCATGGTCGACAGAGCTAATTCTTACTGCATTTTTACGATCGACTTCACTCAATATAGTGCTTTGATGTCCGAGAGAAATTCAGAAAATACAAGTACGTTAGACTCGAAACCCAGTACTTCGGGTACTTCTGAAGAGGTAAAAATGCAGTGGAATATTCCTCGGTTGATAAGAGACCTTGGTAATTTAATAACATTTTTTCAATGTTCAAACGCTGACATTCGCTGTGACACGCGGGCTGTTGCCAAATTTGAAATTGTGCCGGGTACAATGAAGATTTTCATGCGCGGAAATCCTATTGGCGAGTTCAGGTGCTCAAAATCAGGCTGTGTAATCGGAAAAAGTCGCGCTGTTGGCAGTTGGTTTGAGCAAGCTCGAATGCCTTTGCCAAGATGCTTTTATCTTATTACTGCTTCGCCAGGAAATATTTCTACGAAACAGTAAAGATCGAGGATTTAACTTCGTCTCAATGTTTGTCCCAACGAACTATTGCCGCCTGGTATAATTATTGCTGGGAGACAATAGTAATTCGATTTTTGGAAACATTTGAGGCGAAAGGAAAGATAGGCGGACCAAGCAAAATCGTCCAAATCGACGAAAGTAAATTTGGTAAGAGAAAATTCAACAAAGGAAGGCGCGTGAATGGCCACTGGGTTTCGGTTTGATTGAGGATGGGTCCGAAGACTTAAGACTTGAAATCTGTCCAGGAAACGAGCGCAGCGCTGAAGTGCTAGTGCCGTTAATAAAAAAACACGTGAATCCAGGAAGGATCATTCACACCGATTGCTGGAAGGCGTATGATTGTTTAAATGCCCATGGGTTCATTCATAAAAAAGTGAACCACAGTGATCCTGACAATCCTTTTGTTGGTCCTGATGGCATACATACCTAAAGAATAGAATCCCAGTGGCGTGTCTTTAAAAGAGAATTTTACAACGACAATTACTCCAATAATTTCGCTGATTGGATAGTTGAATACCAGTGGAGAAGGAAATTGCAAAAAAAAAAAAATTAGATCCCCTTGAAGAGCTGATTCAAGGGGTGCTTCATGTTTATGGAGATTTTGGCAAACAACCTTCATTTTTTTTAATAGTTTGATTAAAATTAAAAAAAAAAATTTCCTCAAAAAAAAAAATATATTTATGTTTTTAGGCCATTTTAAATCAGGAAAAAAAAAGTTTGCTCACTGCGCATAATGGAAACCCGCCCCGGACCCACCTCCAGACGCAGTCCGAACACTTGTGCCACACGCCAAGTCACGCGGATTGAGTCTATTAATAGGCCTCGACGCCAATGGCCACCACACTCAATGGGGAAGCAGCGACATTAATAAAAGGGATGAGTCCATTTTCGATTTTATAGTCTCCACAAACCTCAACATATGCAACAAAGGTAATACACCAACGTTTCGTAACCGGGTTAGGGTAGAGGTAATTGACCTTACTCTACTAAGTAAGTCTAACTCTATCCGAGTAGAGAATTGGAAAGTGTCCACTAACTGTTCCTTTTCGGACCACAGCCGAATACTCTTCAACCTTAACGTCAACAAAGAGAAACCAAAACCTTTCAGAAATCCTCAGAAGACTGACTGGAATCTTTTCTCAAATCTAGTTGCCAACAGGTTAGTATCGCCACAAGCCATCACTTACATTGAGAATTCAGTCGAAAATCTTGTGAGAATTCTGCAGCTTTCAACAAATCCTGCCCTTTGCAACGTGCTCGCAAGAAGACAAGCGTAGTCTGGTGGACCACAGAGCTAAAGAAACTCAGGACCAGAACCCGAACTCTATTCAATAGAGCAAAGATCACTAAAAGAACCGAAGACTGGAATAACTATAAATCCAGCTTCAATGAATACAAGAGCAGCAAAGCCTAAATCCTGACGGGAGTTATGCGAATCAAAAGAGCATCTTAACGAACCCGCAAGGCTCACAAAGAACCTATCCAAGGATCCCCGCGTCCCGGGATTCATCCTCAAACCAGATGGTTCTTGGACAGAATCCAGTCAGGAATCCCTAGAACTGCTGACTGAAACCTACTTCCCAGATTGTAAAACCCCTGAAATCACAGTCCCCTTCGGGACAACGGTTCCCACAACCAAAGAAGTAATAAACGAAATTATTACAATGGATAAAATATCATGGGCAATCCCCGGGGCCGGACGATATTTTGCCAGCGATACTTCAAATAGCACAAACCCACACTGTACCCCACCTCGTAAGCATTTTTTCCAATTGCGCGCGGGGTACATCCCAACACAGTGGAAAGAAATAAAGGCAGTTTTCATACCTAAGGCAGATAAACCAATCCATACTACCGCAAAGGACTATAGGCCAATTAGTCTCTTGTCGTTTCTATTAAAAACCTTGGAAAGACACCTTGACCTATACATCAGAGGACTTTCACACAACTTATGCGACACTCAACACGTCTAGCTTAAACGCAGATCAGAGGAAAGTGCCCTGCATAGTGTTCGTGAAATTGAGAGCTCATTGAATATAAAAAAATTACAATGGCAGCCTTCCTAGATATAGAGAGAGCCTTCAACAACATTACAACGATAACAGAATTATCGATGCAGACATTGGATACAGCTCTATAAGGAAAGTGACAACTAGAGGCACACCACAGGGGGGAGTTCTTTCGCATTTCTTCTGTACCGCTCTCAAAAATATTCAACTCATCCCTGTCCTTTGGAGTATTTCACCACATATAGAGAACTGCTTTTATAGCTCCTATTCACAAAAAAGGTTCGAGGAGTCGCCCAACTGTCACATATACCCAAACTTTTCGAAAGTATTTTGTGTGACACTCTAAATTTCCACTACAAATTTCTAATCTCCTCTAAACAACATGGATTGCTCAAATGCAGGTCTAAAACCACAAACCTTATTGAATTTGTGTTTTTAAAACTCTCAGCATTAGAGAATGGAAATGACCTCGATGTCATTTCAACTGATTTCAGTAAAGCCTTCGATAAAATCTCCCACAAATTAATACTCTTCAAACTGTCTTCAATTAGCTTTGAGCCCACTGCTTTGAGGTTATTTAAAAAATCTTTATTACAGTGTTCGTTTTAGTTCTGCCTTTTCTAACCCTTTCTTAGCCTCTTCCGGCGTTTCCCAATGCAGCCACCTAGGTCCACTTCTTTTTTTTATTATCATTAACGAGATTGAGTTTGTCATCAAACATTCCCATCTCTAACTGTACGCCGACGACACCAAGTACTCCAAGACCATTTCCTCGCAACAAGATTGTTCTCTTATTCAATCAGATCTCAATAGCTTTTCTATCTGGTGCTCCAAACATTGCTTGGAGCTTAACGTTTCCAAATGCCAATTAATCACCTTTTTACGTAAACGAATTAAACCTCCTCCTCCTCTTTTCTACTTCCTCAATAGTCAATCCATCTCCACCGTTCCGACTGTTCGCGATCTTTTCATACTATGTGATCAAGAGCTAAGTTTTCGCGCTCATATCGACGATATAATCTTTAAAGCCCACTCTTCTCTCAGTTTCATGAAGCGTGGCTGTAATTCGTCGTAATTGTATTTACTTTTCGAATTCTCGTGTCGCCCTTAAATGGGGCGAAGGCCGCAGTTTAATGTTGAGCATACTTTATACGGCATCATTACCACTTAACACGATATGAAAAAAATCGAATTAGTAATTCTTCTAATACAATTCTAAAATGTCCTTGTCTACTTGCCGATTGAAACTTGATTTTGTATCAGGTGGAAAGTATTATGCGATTTTTGAATATTAGTTTAACGTTGAATTGCAGATGCAATTTTAGTCGTCAATGCAATTTCCTTCACTGGACAGCCACTATTCCGAGATCAAACATTATTTCCATCAAGGACGTTTTGCAGACTTCGAAATAAGGGGAATAAGGCGGGTGCAGCATTTGTTCCCAACCGAACTCCTGTAACTGTGTACAAGAGATCCTAGCTGTGTGAGGGCTAGTTTGATGGAGTAGAACAATTGTGAAGTACAATTAACCAAAGCAGATCTATTGTGCATGCTCAATGTCTCTCGTATTAGCTGAGATGACCCCCTCAGAAGTCATAATTCCTCTAAAGAAGATACGCTACCTTAATTAGCAAAGGGTACCCCGATCAAATATTATGTGTTCCGAAGTTTCTTCGTCCTCAAGACAGAGTCGGTAGTCGGTTTCAGATGAGAGGCTAATTCTGTTAAGATGATATGTCAGACTCCAGTGTCCCGAAAGGTAGCTTAACAGGCTTCTGATATCGACTCTATTACATTTAAGAAGTGTTTGTTCTGGAGCCGTATAAACCTTTCCGACTGTCGGAGTCCTCTAAAGCTGTTCCAAAAGGGCAGGTGTGGCGTTTTTCTCACTTGTCTAGGAGAAAATTAATCTTCGACTTGGGGATTCCGCAGAAATATACTGGGCCCTTAATGCCCATGCGTCCTGACACTCTTGTGTGACCTTGTTTCTTTTGGTTAAGTCCTGCATTCCTTTGGTCGTGGCATTCCTTAATGGTTTTTAAGTTGGCACTACACGAGCTCAACGCTTTGAACGCTGCTTGACTGTCCGAGAGTACAAGGCGGCTCAAAATTAATAAGCCAATTCTGTTTTTGAATTACGTTTTTACTAAAAAAAATTTTGAGTGATGGAAATCTTTACAATTTTTCTGTTAAGTCGAAAAGATGATATCTGTCAAGTGGCTGCCGCCAGTGTTGATACACATTTATACCCGTTTTATCACATTTTCCATAACTTTCCGCAAGATTTCCGGTGATAACTGTTCGCATTCCTGTCGAATATTCTCCTTAAGGGCTGCGATTGTCTGAGGCTTGTTGGCATAAGCCCGCGACTTTAAGTAGGCCCAAAGAAAGAAGCCTGGGATGGTCAAATAGAGCGATCTTGCTGGCTATGCCAAAACGGGAGATTACGCGACCCGCAAACGCTTCCTTCACAATATCCATTGTGGCCCGTGTTGTGTGTGCGGTTACACCGTCTTGAAACCACATGTTCACCAAGCCCCGCTCATACAATTCCGACAGTAAGAATTCGTTTAATATAGCCCTGTAGCGTTCGCCAGAAACAGTGACCGCATTGCCGATAGCGTCCTCAAAAAAATTCGGCCCGATCACACCTCCCGCGTGAGCGCCGCACCACATAGTGGCTTTGAGTGCATCACACGCGGATTCTCAGTACCCCAGATACAACGATTTTGCTTATTGACATACGGAGCTGGTAAAGGGGTTTGGAGTAAATTAGGTACAGAATTGTTTGGAAGTATACGAGGGTGGTCCGATAAGTACTTAGCCTCATCGCCAGATGGCGCCAGTATCGCAAGAGCAACTTACTATCGTATAGTACATTCTAGTAGATGGCTACTGTCGAAATTTCAGCCGGAGGAACCGGGAGTGTCCGCGGATTTTAGAAAAATGGAAAAAGAGCAATATCGGTCGGTGATTCGATTCTTGTTTTTGGAAGGGAAATCGCGCAGCGAAATCAAAGAGCGTTTGGATGCTGTGTACGGTGACTCTTCTCCTTCGATGGCGACCATCAAAAATTGGTTTAACGAGTTTCAACGTGGTCGCACATCGGTTTTTGATGAGCCACGTCCAGGGGCCCTAAAACGGCTATCACGGAGGATAACGTGACAAAAATCCACCATCTCGTATTGGCAGACCGCCGATTGAAGGTGCGCGAGATAGCTGAGACAGTAGGCATTTCAAAAGATCGCGTGGGTCATATCCTGCATGAAATTTTGGGCATGAGAAAGCTGTCGGCGCGATGGGTGCCGCGTTTGCTCACTCCGGACAACAAGCGCAACCGTGTGACCACTTCAGAGCAGTTTTTGACGCTGTTTAAGCGCAATCCGAAGGAGTTTCTGCGTCGTTTCGTATCAGTCGACGAAACATAGATCCACTGGTACACACCAGAGACCAAGGAATAGTCGAAACAGTGTACTTCACCCGGCGAACGTGCTCCGAAGAAGGCGAAGACTGTCTCATCTGCCGGAAAGGTGATGGCCACCGTTTTCTGGGATTCGCAAGGTGTGACCCACATCGAATACCTGGAGAAGGGCAAAACGGTCACAGAGCTGTACTATGCCAAATTATTGGGCCAATTCGACGCCGAATTGAAAAAAAAACGGCCCCACTTGGCGAAGAAAAAAGTGCTCTTCCACCATGATAACGCACCGGCTCACACCTCCGCCCTCGCCACGGCCAAATTGGCCTACGAACTGCTGCCCCATCCACCGTATTCTCCAGATTTGGCCCCGTGCGACTTCTTTTTGTTTCTAAACTTGAAAAAGTCACTCGCCGGGCAGAAATTTCAGTCGAATGAGGAGGTCATCGCCGCCGCCGAGGCCTACTTTGCAGACCTCGAGAAAACGTATTTTTCAGACGGGTTAAAGAAGTTGGAGCATCGCTGGGTCAAGTGTATCGAGCTAAAAGGAGACTATATTGAAAAATAAATCGCCATTTCTCCAAAATTTTTGTTTTTCTATTGTAGGCTAAGTACTTATCGGACCACCCTCGTATATTTTAAGATTTGTTTGATTTGATTGCACTTACAGGTAATGTGTTTAAAAGGCATTGTTACATTATTGTTGCAAAGATGTCAGGTGGGTGGGTCGTTCCTGAACATGAGGTGGTTGTGGGTGAGGTTTGTATGTACTAGGTGGAGACTTTAGAATACTTTTAATCTTTTAAAGGGTCCGCCATCTAACGTTTTTTTTTTCAAGTAGTGCTTATTTCGTGAATGGTAACACTTAGCTCATGTCTGATTTGGCAGATAATTAGTTTTATCCTTCCGCTGAACGAATATGGTTGTGTATACGCTTGAACAACGCTTCGCTAAGTGGGCCTGCGATCGACTTACAGAAGATGCCGATTTTGCCAAAAAAATCATCTTTTCAGATGAAGCTCATTTTGATCTTGGCGGGTATGTAAACAAGCAAAATTGTCGCATTTGGGGCACAGAAAACCCGCACGCATACATTGAAAAGCCGGTGCACCCAAAACGAGCCACTGTTTGGTGCGGATTTTGGTCCAGAGGCATAATTGGGCCATTTTTCTTCGAAAATGAGCAAGGAGTGGCCGTTACAGTCAATGGCGATCGTTATCGGGCCATGTTGAACGAATTTTTGTTCACAAAAATTGAAGAGGAGGATATTGGCAACATTTGGTTTCAACAGGAAGGCGCTACGTGCCACACAGTCGAAGCTACACTCGATGTTTTGCGCCCTGTTTTTGAAGATCGCATTATCAGCCGCAGAGCTGATGTCGTTTGGCCACCTCGGAGCTGCGATTTGACACCGTTGGACTAGTTATTATTTGTGGGGTGCCGTCAAAGATAAGTGTTACGCCGACAAGCCAGAGACAATTGACGCTTTAAAGGACAATATTCGTGAAGCCATTGGTGAAATACAGCTGCACACAATCGATAATGTGCTTATAAATTGGACCGATCGTGTAGGCTACTGCATGGCCAGCCGAGGCAGCCATTTGAATGAAATTATTTTCCATTATTAACCGGAAGGATTGTACTTTCAAATAAAAAAAGAAATTTGAGAAAATATTCAGTAGTTTTTTTTATAGCATTTTCAAAAAAAAAAAGAAGTTATTTGGCGGACCCTATATTTTGTTTTTTGTTTCGAGGTGCAGATGGTTTGTGTAGAAGATGTTCGTTCACTACTCTCGGGGGGTGGTGGTCCTAGATAGGATTTGAGAGATTCGACTGAATTTGCGTTGGCTGTAGTTCACAGTAACTCTTTTGTTTCCATGTCATTAAGGTGTTAAATTGGAAATGCACATACTGAGTATGAATTTTGAAGTGATTTTATAATGCGAGTGTTATGTCTTCGTCAGCTTTTTAGATCATTTCTCATTCGCAACTGATGTTGTTGCACAATTTTTCCGTATAGGAATTGTTCTTGGCTATGGACAGACTTGAACTACAGAGCTTTTGCTCAACAGTCGATGATGATTATCATTGCACGACGACCATCCCCTCAGTTGATTGGGTAAATGTCTTTTTCGGCATTGATTGTTGCAAAATGGTGGTTGTATGGTTTCCAATCTTCTTTTTTTATTGTTTTCCAGTGTTGGGTGATTTTTCTATTGATGCCGTTCTTGGATCTCGTGTAGAAAAATATCAATGGCTCCCTAGTCGACGATTTCGCGATTTTGTCTGCTGCTAAGTTGTCTTTTATACCAACATGGACTGGTACCCCCCATCATTTTAGTTTTATGGCTATTTGGTATTAGATTATCTGGGATGGTTTTGAAAATAGGTGTTTTGTTGTTGTTGTTGTTGACTGCCTTTTTCTTTTTGGTAAACTTTTTTGGTTGGAGCATCACCATAGCTTCAGCCGTTAGAATTGAGAAGGATTCGTCGAGCAGTCCTTTGGTTAAGGTGTTACCAACTTGGTCAACTACAGCGAAGGCTACACCAGTTTTTGTTTTTGATCCATCAGAGAACAGGAGGCATCAGTGTTTTAGTTAATTTTCCATTAGTTCGACGTATGGTTGAACAATTGATCAGAGGTTGAGTTTTTTGGGAAAGAGGGTGATGATGGAATCCTGATTAAGCAGGCATGGTGGTAGTGAGATGTGGTTTTGCCTGGATTGGTTTGGATTGGTATGCCGATGTTTCTTGCAAATGAAATGACTTTGTAAATTGTTGACTGATACTTGGGAATTTTTTGCGATTCAGTGTCTTTTTGAGGTCGATGATGATGGGTGTTTTTTTGAGTCTGGAGGGTGACTGTTTTGGGTTGAGTCTGGATATTAGGAGTGAAGTTAGGTGTTCACACCGTTTAGCAACAGATGAGAAGCTAGCTTCGGTTAAGATGCTTATCGTAGGTGAAGATCTTTAGACTTGTCCGTATGGCTGCGTGGTAGGTTGGTTGAATAAGAGTGAGTGATGATTTTGAACATTTTCCATATATGCTTAATCCATAATCAATCTTAGATTATATAATGGATCTAGAGATGTTGATGAGGGAGTGGAGGTGGCATAACCTATGTTTAGAGGCTAAATACTTAATTAAATTCGGAACTTTTCAAACCAACGTCGACACTTTGACTCGTTGCGATACTAAGATTTCTCTCGTAGCTTCACTTCGATTCTGGATTTTCCGGAACAAAAACAATAGTATATGCCAAATATTTCAAAATTAAAAACAATGTAAAGAAAAAGAAGCTTGCAGACTTAATGAGCAATATATCGCACATATTAATTTCAATAACGGTTCAGTAATGAAAAAACGAAAAAAACGCGAATACTTATGTTACGAGGTGACATCTAATTCTGAGCTTTTTTAACAGCAATCCGCAGAATTTCTTCTTCCCAACGTCGTTTATGTTCAGTAACCGAAGACGTGGATCAAATGAAATGAAACAAAAACAGTTTCTTGTTTTATTTTTTCTGTAGAACAAGACGCTTGGTCCTTAAAAAAAAAAAAAACAAAAAAACTATATTTCGTTTGATAAATTAATTATCTATGGCGAGTATAAAACAATAATTAAAGAATTGTTCAGTTTAAAAACTATGTTTTGCATTGTGTCTTATTTGCTTCCTAACGGTGTCTCTTTAGTTTGGTCGACAAAAGAAAACTGTTTTCTTTCGTTTTAAAAAAACTTCCGTATTTTATGTACATATTTTACTCATAATGTATTTAAAAAAAAAAAAACAATAAATTAAGAGAGTCTGCGAATTCTATAAAGTTAAACGCTTTTGTTTTAGTATTTTTTTTTGGAGGTTTCTCCTTTGAGAAATTGATTTGAGAATGGATGCAAATTTGGATTTCGGGATGTGTAAACAACTTTTTTTTTTTTTTCATTTTTTTTATTTCTTTTTTTTTTTAATTAATATCTGCTGAACTTAGATGAATGGGCTAAATCTCAGCTTTTCAGCGTGCCTTTATTTCTGTGAAAGAAAAAAACAAAAGATGGAGAAAGTTAAGGTTTGTTGGATTTTTGGGGGTAAGTTAGCTTACATTGCTACATATTTAAGGCTATCACAGTGAATCTTATACTCCATCGAAATACTAGGAGGTAGATTTAATATTCTACGTAGTGTGTCCCGGATCCGTATTGTGTTGACCGTATCGGTTGCTGTACGATTCCACACAGCTAGTCCATCCTCCTTTTATAAAGAAAAAAAAAAAGAAATAAATAAATTGGCTTTCTCTGGTTAATAAAAAATATGGGTAAAAAATTCATGTGAACCGTATCTAGAACCGTATTCTATGTTCATAAAAGGTGATTGATACTATTTAGCCACTCCATCTCGCCGGAGAGATTATATTTCTTTTAGATGTATAAGGCTTTCATTAAGGGATTTTTTTAGATCGAAATAAAAGTAAACTGAAGGCACTCTAAAAAGATTAAAAACATTACGTAAAGGAATCTAGCTTGGAAAGAAAGGTTCGACAGGCTGGATGGAAAATGGGTCCCTAAGCCATAAGCTGAGTGACTATTGTGGCCTTTGGCATATTTGTTTGAAATTCATCACTTACACGCTCATACTCATTCTCAACTCTATAACAGACATCTTTATGGTGAAGCTGACTAATGTTTGTTTGAGTTAAATTCCCGCAAATAGGTTAAGAAAATTTGTTTTCAAAGTTTCAAATTATTGTCTTAATTCGTTCTGATGTCATTAGAGGTTTAGTGAGCGTCCCTTCTTAAGTGCTGAAGCGCGTGGCATGTAAAACTCAGCATAAACACAAGTCCATTGTACTGCCAGGTAGGCAACTTACTTTGGTGTTGGTTTGGAAAAAAGTATTAATTTTTTTTGTCATTTTATGATTAAATGTTTCGTTTATTTAAAATGAATTTTATTGCCAATATGTAGGCATTTGTTAGGACCCCGAATAAGTTCTCGCTGTTTTTCACCTTTTCGAGTCTCTGCCGGTACAGCGACGGTTTCTAATTCAATGCTTAAATGTAACAACTGCATTCCATAGGGATCTCCGGTGAGAGTTTTCTTCGGTTTAAGCAGTTCCTTATGAACTACATCCTGGTGATCCCACCAACTGCAGGGACCATCGAACCATGGATAATTGCCGTTTCCGACGATATTGATGTATCTCCAGGATTACTTAGGATCTCTTATGTTTAGAACAGTATGCTCTATCCATCACCACTCGCGATATGATACAGAATCCTTTAATTTTCTGCCGTTGAAGCAACAGTTCATATATGAAAAAAAGGCCATTCGAAAACGTTCGGCTTCAACTCATACGACACCCAATGTCCTTGCTTCTGAATCCTTTCTGATGCTTTCAAACTTGTAATGACTTCGCAAGTTCAGCGTTTGAAATAAATAAGTAAATAAAGGCCTACAATCTTTCGTCTTAAAACACTACAGTGCGTCAGAGCGTTCTTTATCTTCAACATCAAACTTATTAAATTTCAAGCCCTAAAACCAACTTCTGCATGTCATCCGAACAGAGCACGGTTACCGAAATTCTGAAATCTTGCAATTTTTTTTATTTTATTTTATTTTTAAATAAAATAATGCAATCAATTTCCCCGCAAATATTCTTTTCTTGGCAAGAAAGTCAACTATTTTCGCACTACCAAACACTAATGTTCCTGCTTGTCTCCAGTACTTCATTGTAGATGCGGTCCCATATTAAATTATTGGGGGTACATATTAATTCGGTCCGTTTTCAAAAGATGGCGCCACCTGCAAGTTGTGGCTGATCTTGGAAGCGATTACCTACTTCTTTAGAAAGGTGTGACATCTGTCAACAATAATTAGTGTGCATCAGCGTCTGTTTCTGACAACAACATTGTTTTTTGCCTCTTCGAAAATGTCCGGATTTGGCTTAAATAAACAGCATTTGCGGGAAGTTTTGATTTTCTTTTTTAATTGGAAGAAAAGTGCAGCTGAAGCCCATCGAATGCTTGTAGAAGTTTATGGTGAATCTACTCCGACCGATAAATCATGCAGAGAGTGGTTTCGACGCTTCAAAAGTGGTGATTTTAGCATCGAAGACAAAGAGCGTCTAGGCCAGCCCAAAAAGTTTGAAGATGAGGAATTGGAGGCTTTACTGGATCAAGATCCGTGCCGAACGCAAAGTGAACTCGCAGAATCGTTGGGAGTGACTCAGCAAACAATTTCCGTTCGATTAAAGAAATTTGGATTTATTCAAAAACAAGGAAATTGGGTGCCGTACGAGTTGAAACCGAGAGATGTCGAAAGGCGATTTTTCACCTCGGAACTGCTTCTTGAAAGACATCAAAGGAAGGGATTTTTACACCGGATCGTGACTGGAGATTAAAAGTGGATATACTACGATAACCCTAAGAAGAAAAAATACTATACAAAGCCTGATGAACCCGTTCCATCATCGTCTACATCGACGCCAAAGAAAAACATCCACGGTTCAAAGGTCATGCTCTGCATATGGTGGGACCAGACGGGTGTGGTGTACTATGAGCTGCTAAAACCAGGCAAAACCATTGATGGGAAACGTTATCGACTGCAACTAATGCGTTTGAGCCGTGCATTGCGTGAAAAACGGCCAGAAACGACCGAAAGGCATGACAAGGTGATATTGCAACATGATAACGCTCGGCCCCACGTGGCTGTAGCGGTCAAAAACTACCTGGAAACGCTTAAATGGGAAGTCTTACCCCACCCGCCGTATTTTCGAGACCTTGCTCCTTCCGACTACTGGCTTTTTCGACGGATGCAAAACGATTTGGGGGGGTCACCGGTTCAGGTTTTTTGAAGAAACCGAATAATGGCTCAATGATTGGATCGATGCGAGAGAGGACTCATTTTTTAGAGATGGTATTCGAAAATTACCAGAGAGATGGGAAAAAGTAGTCGCTTCCGACGGACAATACTTTCAGTGATGTATTTTTGAGGTTTTTTCAATACAAATTTTTTTTTTAACACAAAAAAACGGACCGAATTAATTTTTACTCCCAAGTCGTAGTTCTGGTAACGTCACCTGTTGGTGAACAGCAAGCACTTCTTCAAGAGCCCAATGCAATATATGACTTGTGGGCAGTTCCATAATTCCATCAGTATAGAACTTGGATTTCTGGCGAAAGAATATTTTTCTGAATATTTTTTTTTTATTAAGGAAGTTTTGTAGAGATCGAAGCAAATGACAATCTGTAGGTGCAAGGTCTAGGATATGCGATGATTGCATCAAAACTTCTCAGTCAAGCTTACTAAATTGTTGCTGCGTCATTGTGAATGTATGTGGTATGGCGTAGGAAGACGATTTTTCAATTGATGCACCAGCCACATTTTGAGTGTCTCTTATGCAAATGATCCGAAACTGGCCTTTTTTGTAGTAAAATAACGAAGTATAGCGATTTTTTTAGAAGTTCCACAATTTAACACTACATACTACATTTCCATTTTTGATACGATTGACTAAATACATATTTTTGGACTGAAATGTCACCTTTTGATCGCGCGTCAGTATGACGCAATCTGTTGCCCATCTTTGATTGATATGTGACACCCAAACCAATCTGATGACAGAGCTATATTTTTGACAGCTCACACGTGGCTCGTCAAAATCAAACATGCCCAGTTGGAACAGCCATTTTATCATTGAAAGACTTACACGTAACGGCGCTAGATCATTGAATTTTATTGTATCATTAATCATTTCATTATCATTTCACCGAGCACCAAGGTGAAATATGTTTTTCGCGCACCTCAGCTATTTTACTTATAGGACCTCAAGCCATTTACCTGTATGAGTAAAGTGTGTACAACGTAATGCGTAATAAAATTTTCTGATGGATAGAGGAACGCATAATAACGCACTTAGACCAAGGTATAAAAAAAAATTAACGTTGAAAAGTTAAAGGACCCTTCGTGTCCAGTATCAATACCAGGACGAAATTAATAACCGGCTCGCCGAGAGTCAGCCATGGAAAACGGAGTTATCCACTCAGCAGATGTTCAGGTAGAATTGCCAGCCATTGAGGTAATAAAAGAAGTGATCCATCGGCTTAAGAATAACAAGGCAGCAGTAATCGACCTAATACCATCGGAGTTGATAAAATATGTAAGAGGCTTATCACAACTCTATGGAACAAGGAAAACTATCGCCAAAGAATGGGAAAACTCAGTCATCATTCCCGTATTTAAAAAGGAACACAATGCAATAATTACCGAGGAATATCTATCAAGTTGTTACAGATATACAAATATGTATTATCTTAAAGAGACTGACAGCATACGTAAAGGAGACTACCGGTGTGTGTGGCTTCAGGAGGAACCGCTCTACGAGTGACTAAATTTTTACTATACGGCAGCTTTTAGAAAAGAAGAAGTTCACGAATCGGGCCACCAGCTATTCGTGGATTTTAAAAAGACGTATGATTCTATAAACCGATCGAAAATGTACCACGTCCTTGTAAAGCTGGGAAAAAAGTTGGAGAAACTGATACAAGTACGGCTAAAGGGAAACAAAGGACAAGTTAATGTAGGAAATATCTTATCGAAAATATATGAGAGATGAGAAAGGTTAAGACAAGGAGATGCCTTGTCACCACTTCTTTTTAATTTGGTGCTGGAATTCAAGATCCGATGTGGTGGGAGATAGTGAGGAAACAGTTAAAAAACGTCTTAAAATGGGAGGAAAGGGATTCGGTTTAGAAGTACATGAAGAGAAAACCAAATATTTGGCCACTTGGATCAATCCAAATCTCGCACCTGACTGTACTTGATAAACGCTTTGGGAAAGTACACGAATTCAAATATCTGGGTGCCGTATTGAATGCCAAAAACAATATTAAAATCGAAACAAATAAAAGGCCATAAGGCTAGGCAACCCGTCCTTTTTCGGCCTGGAGGAACTATTTGTCTCGCGATGTTAATATCCGCATTTTTAAAACCTTAATAATGTTAGTGACACTTTGCGGATGTGAAACCTGGTCTCTGATTGAGAAGGAGGAAAATATATTTCTGGTCCTTGAAATAAGGTCTTAAGAAGAATCTATGGTGGAGACAGGACGAAGAAACAGCCGAATGGAGAAAACTATGCAATCAAGAGCTCGAGGAACTATTTTCAACATCAAGCAATATCCGAGTAATAAAATCGAGGAGACTACAGACTCAATCACACAGAACGCGTTATAACGCGACATTAGTGTTACTCCTTAACGCGGCGTTCGGCGACATTGGTTATGTCACACACGCAGCGTTAATTGGGCGGGCGATCCAGTACTGTGGTTGAGTTTGTACAGCAATCATGAGTAGTTCTGATGAGCTTCTTCTTGCTTTAATTGAGAGTGATAGGCGGAGGCGGTATTGGGTTCACCCAGTAAATAAAAGGAGGGAAGAACTGGGTGAGAGGTATCAAATAGATAATCGTACTTCCCCACTTGTTCGATGAGCATTTCAATTTCTTCATCCAAGGTTTTGAAAATGAGTCACCGAGAACGCCGGTAACGCGCGATACTTTTGTAATTTTGTACAACCCGAAAAGTAACGTCGCGTTCCTAATGATGCGATGGATGGTGCAATGCAATGCAATACAACCGTAACGCGATGGTACAGTAACGCGTTCTGTGTGATTGAGCTTCAAGATGGGCGGGACACGTAGAAAAAATGGACAGTCGACGGACAGTCAAACGAATAGTGAGTAGAAAACCCGTTGAAAACCGCCAGGAAGGCCACGCCACAGATGGGAGGGCGGTACGAGGTGGACCTAGAAGAGATGTAACAGAACGACGAAACATGGAAGGTACACACTCATGACAGACAGCCTTGGCGAAATGTGGTCAAAGAGGCTCTGCTACAGGTTTATGCCAAAAGTGTTCGAATGGATTTGAATAAGACTTATATCTTGTCCAGATTCCGTCGACATTTTTTTTTTATAGGGTTCGTACGCTCTTATGGTGTTTGTCACACAACCTGGACGGGGTGCAGATGGTTTGTGCCGAAGATGTTCGCTCACTACTCTCCAGGGGTGGTTGTCCTAGATATGATGAGACTGAATTTGTCGCATTGGTTGTAGTTCACGGTACTATTTTATTCCATGCCATTAAGGTGTTATATTGGAAATGCACACACAGAGTATGAATTTTGAAGTGATCTTATGCTGCGAGTGTTATGCCTTCGTCAGCACAGTTTTTCCGTATAGGAAATGTTCTTGGCTATGGACAGACTTGAACTACAGACCTTCCGCTCAACAGTCGGTCATGATTACCATCGCACCACGATTTTGTTGAGCTGACAATTATTGAAAGCCGATAGGTACTTCTTTATTTATTATTTATAAAATAGACATTTAAAAGTTAGTTTACAATAGTTTCCTTACCGAGTTGGCTCGGTGACAAGGCGCGGAACCATCTTAAAATCTAATCATCTAAAAATGCACCTGCCAGTATAGGAATGATGCTTGGTATGGCTGGTATCAAAAATTCGCTTAAAATGTTAGCTTTAAGGAAACTTCAATTTATTTACCTGCTGCCAATTTACTCTCTTAGGACCATATGACACATCTCCATCCATTTTCATACGAGCCCACGTCAAATGAGCTGCTTTTATTTCTGTATAAATCTATCTTCCTTAACTTTCTACACATCGTTTCGGCGCTTAGATCAACTTGATATAATTCAGGAAGCTCTGCTCTTATATGGACGGCACTTTTAAAGCGATCTTTCATGCTAATTCATTGTAATGCACTGTCTGTCTGAGATGATTTGCATGTTCGTCCTGACCCTTTTTTCCCTATCAGTGGGTCTAGATTTTCTTTTTCATCATCAGTCTTGAAATGGTTGAATGGGAGCATCCTATGTTAACCACAATTTTACGAAAAAATAGCGTTTCCTTAACCAAAGTCAATATTTTAACTTCCGATCATTTTAAGTCCCGATCAGTTGCTGATATTTACCGGACATTTCACTTCTCTGCACTTGTCACAATCATTACTCAATTTAAACCTTTTTTTGGACTGAATACGAAGCCGAATGTCGTTGTGAAAAATACCACTTATAACGCCCGATCAATAAATTGCGAACTTGATCATGATCATTGCGGCGCTTTAGCTCATGAAAAATGATACCCATTAATAAACACTCGTCACAACTGAAACTGCTTGATGCAGGTCGGCTGGTTGTAAGTCGACCACTGAAGTTATGTACTCGCAAGTATATTCCTAGGAGCATAGTTATATATTATCCATCTGTTGACTGATCGTAAACTGGTCTTTGCTGACCGGCACATATGACAATATAGACATCGAATGATGTATCGCATACTTGTAAGCCATTAAGTTAGATTAACGATTGACGTTTCTTGTTGAGTTACATTGCGATATATTTTTAACTCTGAGAATAAGAAGTTACATGTCATTAACTACTACCACTCCAACAATGCTAAGAATTTCGAGAAAATATTCGTATTCCTCTAGTGTTGATAACGAGTGTGAATCTCAGCTGGGAAAGACACGCACTAAATCTACTCCATACACGATAGCCGATGAAAGATAGCACCGATGCAGCATGAAACCATTTAACCTTTTCACTTTGATAACCCATTTTCTGAGAACTCATTATATGGCGCGGTTTTTCGAACGTAGGTGTAAAAAATAAGAACAACATTAATAAAACGATTCCTAATCCTATCTCCCCCTCAGTAAAAACCCCCAAGTTCCATTGTCCACGGCAATATTCAATCAAAACGTTCAAAATTATTTTTTCGCAACAAAACAAAATTTTATTTACCTTAGGTAAGATTACATTTTTAATGATAATAATAATAATATTTATAATAATAATTAATAAGAATACATTTTTAATAAAGTTCTTCTACACATGTGTTTTTGTTTTGTTTTTTTACTTTAGATACATTGTTTTTTGTTTTTTATTTTCTTTGGATTTTTTATTTCCTATGATTTGTAAATTTAAATTATGAAAATTGTTTTGTTAATTGTTTCCCCTCATTAATTGTTTTTTCCCTCTTTTCGTTATGAATTCTTGTAGTTTTTTTGAGAAATAGTATGGTTGTCATATTGATTTTTTTGTTTTTTACATTAATGGGTTAATTATAAGTTTTTTTTTTGATTTGTGTGTTTATGAAGTGTACGGTGTATACTTATTTTTATATATAAATATGAAATTGTTTTTTTTCGTAAAATACATTTTTTTATTGTTTCGTGTGAATGTCTTGTGTTCCTAGTATTCATTTTGTCATTGTTTTTTCCCCTTTCGTGTATATGAGTTTAATTTTATTTTCAATTCAATAATCTGTCTTTCGTCTTGGTTTTATTATGTTTTTTAGTAAATTTTAATTTTATTTAAACACTGCTACCTCCGAGAAAAGATTTACAAATTCGGAGAATCCACACCGTATATACAATAATAAATATATATTTGAATATATATTTATATATCTTTTATATGTATATAAATATAACTAGAATAAGTGTTGAATTATAATTATTTTATTACAGATCACCGTTATGTAACTACTTAGAAAGTAGTTAACTGAAAAAATCTACCTAATTTTTTGCCTTTTTTGTTTGTTTTTTTTTTTTCATAAAATTGTTGCTACGTAAAAACAAAGGGAAGTTTTAGTTGTTTTTTGGTTTTTTTATTAACTACTGCGATAATTTGAAAACTGGCAGTTTAAAACAGAAACATATACGACACACATGTTTATTTGTTTTCATTTATCCATAATTTATTTTTAGTTTATATACGAAAGTACACATATAGAGAAAAGATAAATTACAAGAAGATAAATCCAATGAAATTCAGAGAGAAGGAATAATGAATTGAATGGCATTTTCACGTCTCCATATTTTGTTTTTCTTTCCTATTTAGAGTGCGCTTTTTATTTATTAATGTTCCTAAGTTGTTTCCTCATTTTTTTTTCTATTTTCATCAATTAGTTTTATCTATCTATTATACAACTTATCACTAACCCATAAAGATTTTTTGGTATTAAATTTCTTGATTTGTTTTTTGTTTCTGATGTACTTAGTCTGTTAACATCACTGATAGCTGGGATTTGTGGTTTTTACATCCTCGTGTTCTGGAGATATGTTATATTGCAGCTTGACAGTGAGTTCGGTTGTCGGAGAGTAGATGTGGAAAACTGAGGGTATAGACGAAAATTTGTCACTCTTTTCAAGGATCTTCAGTGGTTTGCAACTTTTAATCTCTTGTTATGATTAATAACGCCGACTATTTGAAAATGCAGAATTCTTGTAAATCTGTTGTTGTTTACAGTTTCTTAACAAACCATCCACTACGTTTTGTTTTTTTGTTTTTGGAATATTTATTCTGAATATATTGCATATGCGATGCGTTCGTATGTATGTATTTCTTCTATCCCAGTATGATTTGCAAGTTTAAATGTATGTTTTACTGTTTATATATTTTTCTTTTGGTTTTAATTATTTTTTTTTCAATTTTTTTCTTCTTTAGTTTGTATAAAAAATTTGCAAGCATAAAGAAATCTATGAAAAAATTCTTTGTTAACTTACTACTTTTTCCAATAAAATTTATAAATATATATAATCTGTTGTTTTTTTTTAATTTTATTTGCCATCTATTAAATTATTTAATGTTTATGTTAGAGCTCCTGTGCCTTAGGTTAGCATTTAAGAAAATACAAAACACGATTTACATGCCTGTTACACGCCTAGACCGCCGACTAACAAGGAACACTGTTTGTATAATAGATTTGATTCCCGTCCAAGACAATAAAAAATAAATAAAAACATCAATATCAAAAGGTTTAAATCAGTTATTTGCGATTGGCCAGGATAGGCCAACGTTATTTGGTACTTCATAAACTATCCATTGTCCATAGTTGGTTGGTGGAAGCCAGGCTATCACATACATGTAACTCACGTTCAAACAACTCTTGCGCTGATATTATTTGTTGTTTTTTTTTTGATTTTTTCCTTTTACATTGAATAAAAAATGTTTAATGATAAAAATGAGACCAAGTACATGTATAGTAAATGGTTAAAAATCTATTTGTAAACAACAATTGATTTATTTTTGTTTTGTTTTTATATTTGCTTCATATTTTAACATTAAAAAAAAAATCTTTCCACGTTGTTCATCGAAGTATGTTGTTCCTTAATTACGTTTTAAATTTTGTGTCTTAATTTTTGTTACAATTTATTTCAGTTTATTTGCTTTATACAATTCGTTTTGGTTTTTTTTTTTTTTTGCGCTAATGGCTAATGATTTTTGTTTTATTTTTCTTATTAAATTTTTATTCTAAATTGTTATTGCTTTTTTCTGGATATTCTTATTATTTGTTTATCAATATTTATGCATAAATGTCTCAATTGTTTCGGTTTATACATTAAATGTTATTAAACGATTATAGAAAAGTTTGCTTTTGGTTTTTTTTATTTTTACACTTTTTTTTGTTTTCAGTTAGGAAGCCTTTTTTCCGAAATGTAAAGTTGTTCACTAAGTTGGTTTTTAGTTTTTTTTTTTTTTTTTTTTAATTCACAGCGATTTGGAGCCATCCATTTTTGAAGAATAAACTTTTCTTATCATTTTGTAATTGGTGTTTTCTTAATTCTGAGCACTTAATGATGGACATGATGATTCCAAACTATGTGAACAACATATTCGTCTAGCGTTTATACGTTAAAAGGGAATATTTTGTTTTAAGGAAAAGGTACGTGTGTGTATATGTGTGTTTTGGAAATGATAAAATTAAGTAGAAAAGAATAAATTAAATGCAATTCAAAGGAAATAAAAATGTTTGTAAAATATAAATGCAAATAACGTAATTTCTCGAGGAATTGTTGGTAGTTTGTCTGCGATAAAATACTATTCACCTATTCAGACTAGTTGTTCAAATTCAAATTTAACTAATTCTAAATCAAATTACCTAAAACTCGTTCCACGTCTACCTAATGATACGTTTCTCTCAACATATTACTGAATCAGACACAAATAACCTAGTGAAATGCTATAACTATACTCGTAGTGGAATATGTTTCATCTATGAGTTTCACAATGAGAAGGAACTGTATGAAAGTAATCCTATAAAATTCAACAAGTGTTTTATGAATATTAAAGGGTGAAGAAGTCTGAACTGAGAAACTCTGCAACGCTTTTGGGGGTGAGACTACTGGAGATCGATGAGTTGATACTGAGTGACAAATCTTTTGACCCATTTATGTTATTGTACATAACCTACTTCATCCGATAAAACAGACCATTATACTTCTAATTCTAGGTCCCATTTATATTTATTCTGGCCACAAACGTATTGTATCCCATAAGCCATTTTTAGAACTATAGGCCGACGCACAATAAACTTAAGTGGACTTAACGTTTCACTAAAATCAAACGAAAATCCAAGTTAAGCTCAAACGAAGTCACGTTACCGCCGAGTGTCTAATTCCATTGGGACGTAAGTTAAGCCCATTAAAGTAACCGACAATTTAATAAAACCGAACGATCAGCCATTCCCATACTTTTTGCCAAAAATGGGATATTTCATCAAGTTGGTTTAAGCCGACTTAATTTTATTGAGGCATGATTCTTAGTTCTGAACTGTGGATTTATGTATCTAAGTAATTTCAATGTTGAGGCTACCGGAGCTCGAATTCTCTGGAGGGGAATCCTTATATTTTTTTTTGTAAAAAGATTACACGAATCACAAAAGTTTGTGAGCAAAACTGTTTTTGGTTGCTTATAGCTTCGCGTGGTCTGTTTCCATTTTTTAGCGCATACAGAAGAACATAAGGACGTAGTTGGGTCTCATTGAAAAGTTTTCACAGGCACTAAATTTTCAGAGCCATTTTAACGAATATCCATAAAACACACCCTACGAGTTAAAACGATCATTTCTGGATGCTTCAGCTCCATCCATTTCCAAATGAATAACCCTAACGAAATAATCCTAGCACCTATAGTTAAGTACTAAACTTCCCTGTTTAATATAAAAAAAAAAAAAAACAAAGGCAGTTTGAAAAAATACTTTTCGATTCTGGTAAGGAATATTAATTCGATTATTCATCTAACAACCAAAATAATATAAGGTGTACAACTTTGCTTCCACCGTTTGCCGATATGTGGCGACAACGGTAAGTAGCGGTCGAAAAAAACAGATCGCAGACGTCAGGCAGTTGGCTTGGACCTCGGTCAACAGAACACCATTCACACATTAGTCGATTTGTGTCTGCATCATAAAGTTGTTCTCGATTGAAAATGTCAGTTTACGAGCCCAATTCTCGTCATTTGCGGGAGGTGTTACTGTTTTGTTTCAATATGAAGAAAACAGCGGCTGAGTCTCATCGAATGCTCTCAGACACGTATGGTGAGGACGCTATTAGTGAAAGAACGTGTCGTGAGTAGTTTCAACGCTTCAAGAACGGTGATTTTAATGTCGAAGAGCGGCATAGTGGTGGAAGAGAGAAAGTTATCGAAGATGCAGAATTGGAGACATTGCTAAGTGAAGACTCGCGTCAAACTTGGCACGATCAGTGGGAGTGACACAGCAAGCTATTTCAAAACGTCTCAAGGCCATGGGCATAATTTAGAAAGAAGGAACTTGGGTCCCGTATGAGTTGAAACCAAGAGACGTTGAACGGCGTTTGTGTGTTTGTGAACAGTTGCTTCAGAGGCAAAAACGGAAGGGATTTCTGCATCGCATTGTGACCGGGGACGAAAAATGGGTTCATTACGATAACCTTAAACGCAAAAAATCATGGGGATATCCCGGCCATGCTTCCAGGTCGACGGCCAAACCGAATATCCACGGCTTCAAGATCGTGCTCTGCATTTGGTGGGACCAGCTCGGCGTCGTGTACTATGAGGGGTTAAAACCTAGTGAAACAATAACAGGTGCTCGTTATCGAACGCAATTGATGCGTTTGAGCAGAGCATTAAAAGACAAACGGCCGCAATACAGCGAGAGGCACGATAAAGTGATTTTGCAACACGACAACGCATAGTGGTGGACCCCACGTTGCAAAAGAGGTCAAAACATAACTTAGAAATGTTAAAATGGGACGTCCTATCCCAGCCGCCGTATTCTCCAGACATTGCTCCCTCTGGCTATTACCTGTTTCGATCAATGGCGCATGGCCTGGTTGACCAACACTTCCGATCTCATGAAGAAGTCACAAATTGGATCGATTCGTGGATCGCTTCAAAAGATGAACAAATTTTTCGACGCGGGATTCGTACACTGCCCGAAAGATGGGAGAAAGTAGTGGCCAGCGAAATACTTTGAATGATACATGTGCAACCAATTTGTTTCATTAAAGCCTCAAATGTTAGGGAAAAAACGGCGGAAGCAAAGTTGTACACCTAGTATTTAATTCAATTTTATGAAAATGTAAAGAAAGACATTTCAAAGGTTGTATTACTGAACCGAAGGTCCAAATTCATATACAAAACTGTTTCTGAAATCATTGAATGGATTTAAATTAAAATAAATAATAAATCTAAGATTTGCTACGACCAATATTTGGTCAAAATTAATACAAAATCTGGCCGCAAAAGATGCCCTGAGCGCAAAAAGAATGTGTACATCTCCACATTACAGTTTAAAAATTTTATATTTAAAAAGGGTTGTATCCTCTTATGTGACATTAACGTACATTTTGTAAGATGTGTATTTGGAAACATCTGACAAGTAAAATTGGGCGAAATGAATAATAACAAAATGGCAGTAACGAAATAAGAAAATACGCGTCAAAAAAGTATACAGCTAGAAGCTGATATTGTAACAGACACTGCTAGCGGGAGAAACACCCGTTATACTGATTTTGTTTTTCGGTTTTCCTTTTCGATTTTGTTTGTCCAAGGGATAGTCGAAGGCATGATAATAGTTGAATTTATATGTAAAGGTGGTGATTCGAAAAAGGGGGAAATAAACTACACTACAATATGAACACTTGTACCCAAATTTAAACAGGAAGTGACGTCATTGACCATAGCTGTAATAGTGGCAGACACCATGAGTGTGAAAAAAATAAAATAAGGCGTGTAAGATCAACCTCGAACTGATCAGACCAGAAAAGTGAAGCAATCGACTTTCAGGAAGTGCGAACAAATTCAGCGGCGAGTGCAGTGGAAATCGTGGAAAAAAGTTAGCGTAACACGTACTGCTCGTGGGTACTCCATAGTAATGGGTAACATAAGGGAGTGCCTCGAAATAAAATTCATAATTCCGAAAAGAACTAAAAGCGATCGCTGCTTTATACCCAAGAAAAATCATTTCACTGATTGGAGCAAATTCGAAAATGTTTGATACAAACAAGATGAAATTAGCTCGTCGGGAGCCCAGCTACAATTCGAGGTCTTCTACCTTGGATTTTGCAAACTTTTAACTCTTTTAACTAGATCTCAGGAACCATAGTAGCTAGAGTTCTAAAACCGGTCAATATGAGCTCAGAATCATATACTCTACAACACAGCCAAGTTTCGGAGTCATAGCTTTTTGACAAGTTTGGTTTAAAACTGACAGACAGAAAAGCCTTTGCATAAGTCTTCCTTACCCCAGCTTTGCATGGTAGAAGATTAAAAGGCAGCCAATAAATGGAGCAAAAAGCAATTAATTTAAAGAAATTAACATATTGGGTTGGCAAAAAAGGAATTTCGGCTTCACTCGTAAGTGGAGTTGTGTCTTCTGTTAGGACCTTTAGGACTATTTTCTCTTGACATTTGATTGCTGGGACCTTTAGCTTACTTTAGTAGCAAATTGCGTTTAGTTCTGCTTACAACTGTAAGTTCAGCGTTATTTTACCATTGAGTGCAAAAACGAACATTTTCGGCAGATTTTGTTGCTTTACTTCCGAAAAGGCAGAAAAGCTCCTAAGGCTCACAAGGATATATGCGAAGTTTATGACCTCGATTGCCTAACATAACGAACTTGTCGGAATTGGTGTAAAATATTCCGTAGTTACAATTTTCCACTCAAAGATTATGAAGCAACTGGAGTGGATGCCGACGAAATGACACGTTCGGGAGAATGGAGAGAGGCTAAACGTATGACAAACAACTGTTAAAAATTATTTAAGGTCTCTTGGATCCGTAAAAATGTTCGATTCTGGCCATATGGATTGACAGAAATTCACTTAACCCTCGGACTGACGCATGAGTCTGGCTGGACCTCTTTTGATTTTTGTTGTAATTAAAACATATTTATAATTGAGCTAGCGACTTGGAATTTCATGTAGCTTCCTAAAATTTGATCAGCTATCAATCTGCACAAAAATTAGGACGAAAAAATATAAACACGTACAAATGCATTGGCTTCTGACCGGACCTCATGTGTTACGAATGTGAAAACCAAAGCATGTGTCAGTCCGAGGGTTAAGGCAGCGATATCCACAAGGAAATTGATTATTTTTTAAAACGAATAATAAGGGGTGACGAAATGTGGATTAATTATAACGTCAGCCGAAAGCGACGTGGTCTAAGGGGGATGAACGAAAGCCAAATTTCGCCGATCATGCTGTCAATTTGGAAGGAGTATAAAAGCGTGGTGTATTACGAGCTGTTTCCAAAAAACCAAACGATAAATTCAGATGTTTACCTCCAACAACTAGTGAAACTGGATCAAGCAATAAGGAAAATAGGGCTGAATTGATGAATCGTAAGGACATTTTTTTTTTTTTTTTTTATAAGTCGTGCAGGTTCAAGAGGGTACGCTCTGTACAGTGTTTGTCACACAAGCTGGACGGGGTGCAGATGGTTTGTGTCGAAGATGTTCGTTCACTACTCTCCGGGGGTGGTTGTCCTAGATAGGATTTGAGAGATTTGACTAAATTTGCGTTGGTTGTAATTCACAGTAAGTCTTTTGTTTCCATGTCATTAAGGTGTTATATTAGAAATGCACACACAGAGTATGAATTTTGAAGTGATCTTATGCTGCGAATGTTATGCCTTCGTCAGCACTTTTTGATCATCTCTCATTCGCAACTGATATTGTTGCACAGTTTTTCCGTATAGGAATTGTTCTTGACTATGGATGGACTTGAACAACAGATCTTCGGCTCAACAGTCGGTGATGATTACCATTGCACCACGACCACCCCTTGTTTTTCACCATGACAACGTTATAGCCCACATATCTTTGGTGACTCGCGAAAAATTGTGGCAGCTTGGTGGGGAAGCCATGTCCCATCCACCATTCAGCCTAGATTTTGCAACATCAGATTGCCCCTTTTTTCGAAGTTTGCGAAACTTTTTGAACGTGAAAACCATCCTTAATCATGACAATCTGAAGTCAAACTTGATTAAGTTTTTTACCTTTAATGACCTAAGTTCTCTGAGCGTTGCATTAAGAAGTTTTTTGAAAGATGGTAATGCGGTCATCAACAGAAATGGAAATTATACAATTGATCAAACTTCATTTTTGTATAAAAAAATAAAAAATAAAAAATCAGCAAAAAAACCAAATGCTTTCTTGGCAACCTAATAAATTCAACAGTAAAGGAATTATGATTATGGTCTGCGGCTTTATGACAGTATCGGCCGTTGGAAACCTAGTCTGAGTGACAGCACCTTCATATTTTAAGGGAAGATTTAGTAAGAATAAATTACGGTCAAATTGGTTAAGAAACGACCACTTTGTCGGACAGTTAGTTAGCTGGGTCATCCTCTGGAATCCCTAGACTTGCAATCCGGGTCTGTGGAGATATTTGGATGGGCAGATTCGAAAACTTGATTTTCAGCAAAGATTCGTTAAAGGCGGTTTTGGTAGAAAAATTTCAACTGAATTTACCAAGAAGTTAATTGAATTAATGAAAGGAGACTAGAAGATGTTTAAAAATCAAAAGGAAAGCCTTATCTCCTTCGTAGATGGCGTTACAGCTCATGAAGACCCAGAGCCCAATTTCTCTCATTCACTTATGTTGCGTGCAATTTGTTTTTTCACCAAAGTGAACCGGAATTATAGCTTAATGCCGATTCCGAACGGCGAGAGCCGATAAGCTTTTTCAAGGCAAATGTACTGCGGGGGTTTTGCCAGTACCCCGCTGAGCAGAGAAGTCGTGAAATTAGCATTCGATGGCGTTGGTGTTATCGGGATTCAAAGTCGATCATTGCGCGTCGGTTGGCCGATACCCTACCCACTGCGCCACGGCGCTCTCTAGGAAAGGAAAGCCTACTAAATATTCATTTTAAGTTTTTGCTTTTTTGCGCACCGTACACTTTTTTTGACACGTAAAAAAATTAAGCTCCTTTTGTTATTATTTTATTGTATTTTTGATTGTCAAATGTTTGCGAATAAATTATTTGAAATGCACATAAATATTCCATAAAAGGATACCAACCATTCGTAAATAAAATATAATTTTTAGAACTGCAACGTGGAAGTGTACACTTTCTTTTGACGCTCACAGTATCCAATTATTACATTTGTGAATCAATGAACAACAAAAATAAAACACAGTTTAAAAAAAAAAAAAACCTTCCAACCATGTCGGACTCATGTAAGCTATTTTAGCTAAAATAACCAATTTCGAAAGTCTTGAAATAAATTCGAAAATCAAATTGTGTGCAATGTGTAAGCATTTCCACTTCATAAACGGTGTCATTTCCCTATTTGTATATTTCTTTTCCAGTAATTTCGAATATTTATATAATTGCGTTAAATATATTTATGTAAATAAATTAAATAGTTCCATTGCAACAGTAGTAACACATTTGAATACATAGAGTATAGATTGGTTTATGTTATGTAATGTTTTGCTTCTGTTTACCTTTCTCAGCTTTGCTATGTCTTAATTGGTTTTTCTGCTTTTTCATTAAATAAGGATTCATTATGTGATGTTTAATTTTGTTTATATATATGTAAAACTGTTTATTGGTTTATCTCGCTTTGACCTATTATGCACCCATTAAATATGTATCTATATATATAATTTAATTATATAATTGAATCATTTTTTAAAAATTTATTTATGTATATTTATTATTTATAATAATGTTGATTTTTCTTCATTCCCATATATATTAATTGAACTCTCGATCTTAATTAATAGTATTTTATGTATATTTTATTTATATACTGTTATAATTATTTTTTTGAATTTTTAATTATATACAACGACTCGTTTTGTCTATTTAATATGTATATATATATTGGCAATTAATTTATAATATATATATACATACATTTATATTTATATAATATTAAATAACTTTTGTACTTATAGTAAAAATAGTTACAAACCGAATTTCAATGAATCTTTCATGTTATTTTCATTTTTTTAAAAATAAAGTATAACAGTTATAACTATTCGAAAATAATTTGTGAACAGACTTCATAGTAATAGCACGACCACGAAAACACAAGTAAATAGAGACGGACGACGAAGGTACATAGAAAGTAAGATAAACACAAAATAGTCTTCGCTTTTTTGTGGAAGAAATATGATTTCTTACAGATATTTATAAAAAAAAAAATAAAAATAAAGAACAAACGGATATTTGAGAGTTGAAATTTTATTGTTTACCATAGTTGTTATTAAATTTATGTGGACATTTGCTTGCGTAGTTTTCGGCTGTTTTATTTTTATTTTTCTTTGCATATGCGTTTTAAGGCTTTTTTAATTTTTTTTTTGTTTTTCTTTAAATTTCGTTTGAATACTTGAATCAAGACCTTGTTTCCGCTTACATACATTGTTTTTTTGTTTTCTCAAATATAACAATTTTCATTTTTATTGATAATGACTAACAGTGCAGTTATGTTTTTTTATATCATAATTTTCTTTTTTCTTTATTTGTGCTTCTACAAACTTAAACAATTTATTTAAAAATCTTTAATCCTTTTGCTCTATACTCACTTAAAATAATTAATCATAATTGGTTGCTTTACTAAAAAACAAAAAAAAATAATAACGTAATTAGAAAAAAAATTGTACAGCACGTAACAAATAATAGAGAATATCATCAGACGCAATATTTAACTTAGCAGCGATTTTTTTTATTCTTTCAATTTTTTTTTTGTTTAAACTTAAGATTATTGACATAATCTGTTGCTTAGGAACACCATGGTTGCCAATTTCCTTTTTTGCTCGTTATTATTATTTTTTCATTTAATTCTTATTTGAAAAAAAAAAACACTTATTCGTATAAATCAAAAATAAAAAGGTTAATTTTTGAAAACGTTTTTATCTTTATTTACTTTCTGCTTCTTTAAATTATAATATTTTTTTTTTGTTAGCTTTGTTTTGTTTGTATTTAAATTTAACATCACATTATAATTACTAATAATAAATATTAAGATATTAATGTATATGTATATATATTATGTATATGTATATGAATCTATTTTATATACAAAAATTGATCACAACTGCGCACTCAACTAAATCATAGTTAATAACAATAAATAGTTTAGGAAATAAAATTATGAAATTAAGACTTGTTTTTACGGATTGGGGCGAGGGGCAAATCAATAAGTTTACTATGTCGGTTGGTTGGTTGGTTGGTTTCTCTTCATATCTCCTTTATCTATAAAACTTTTCACTTGGGTTTACTTAGTTGTTCGTAGGGCAATTGGGCGGGCAAATGCGTGAATACGAACGACATTGTAATGTTAATGTTATTCGTTGGGGACCTATAACAGAAAGTTTTGCAGGATAAGTAGGATGGCTTTCTTGATCTTGGTGCCCTTCGGATTGTTGTGCAAACGAGATGTACAATTAAAGTAGTTCTTTCAATATCTATAGTCGACTTTACATTCTTTTAAATTTCATTTCTTTAAGACCCATGTATTCATATTGAAACGCTATTTTATATATATTCTTCAGAATCACAAGTCCAGAAAAATAGAATATTCAAGCAGACATAAATGGAATACTATAACACAAATACAGAGAAATAAGGAAAACCTTAAGAACAAGATTTCGTATGCCACGAAACACAGCCAAAACCTTCAGTTAGTGGATGAATTGCGAACTAGCATTTAATTGGTATTACTATGTCCGATCTGTTATTTTTTAACTAAGACGATTGAAGAAGAATAAAATTAAAACGACATGCAACACAAGGTGTCATTGTAAGTTTCGCTCAATTGTTGAATTGTCAGTGCAATGAATATGAGGTATTATGAGATCATTAAATATGGATCAGTACACACTCGTCACACGCATTAAAATAGTGAGACACTTAAAAAATGATTAAAAATATGACAAAGCGTCGTCTCTTCTGCGAGACGACGCTTCAAAATTTAATTGCGAAAGTTGAACACATACTCGATAGGAAGTCTCGATGCCTGGACATTTTTGTTGATGCCGAGCCTCTGATAATGCAACCGTATGTGTCGTCCTGCTCACAGGCTAATAGAGGCCTACAGCTTTCGTGTCTCTTACCGTGGATCCCCTTTCTATACGAGTGAATCTCCTTTAAAAGCGACGTAGTGGGTTTTCGCACTATTCACGGTGTATTCAACTATGCCCTTCAGGCTTCTTCGTTTGCTATGGGTTTCGCCTATTACATTGCAACCATATATATATAAAGGGTGTCTCAGTAAGAGTGCACTTTTTAAAATTGGAATATTTTTTTTTTCATGCAAGTGGCAACTCTGAAATTTGACAGCTGTCACCTCTTTTTATCCCGATTATTAAAAATGGAGCGCTTTTCGAAAGAACAACGCGTTATAATTGTGAAAACTCATTACAAAAATGGGGAAAGTTACGCTGAAACCGCTCGCAAACTTCGCCAAATTTTCAGCCGAGTAAGTGCACCTAATGTGTCAACCATTCGAAGAGTGGTCAAAAAATTTGAAGAAACTGGGTCAATTATGGATAATAAGAATCCTTTGCGTCAACGTACCGGTCGGTCTCTTGAAAACATTGCTGCTGTAAACGAGAGTGTCGCCGAAAACCCGAAAACATCAATTCGACATCGTTCTCAACAACTGCAAATTTCATGAAGCACTACGCAGCGAATTTTGACTAAAGACCTCCACCTTCATGCGTACAAGATTCAGTTAACTCAGGAGCTCAAAACAGCAGACCACGGAAAGCGCCGGCAATTCGTTCAATGGGTAATGGAGCAAAGTGAAGTCGATGCCAATTTTTCGAAAAAAGTAATTTTCTCCGATGAAGCGCATTTCCATATGAATGGCTTCGTGAATACACAAAATTGTCGAATTTGGGACTCAGAAAATCCTCATGCAATCCATGAGAAACAAATGCACCCACAACGAGTAACTGCCTGGTGCGGATTTTGGTCAGTCGGCGTGATTGGACCTTACTTTCTTGAAAATGAGGCCGAAATTGCAGTGACTGTGAACGGCATTTGTTACAGGAATATGATAACGGACTTCTTGTGGCCTCAACTGGACGGCATGAATCTGGACAACATGTGGTTTCAGCAGGACGGCGCAACCTGCCACACCGCGCATGAAACAATCGACTTATTGCAGCAACGATTTCTAGAACACATTATCGAAATTCTGATGTCAACTGGCCACCAAGATCGTGCGATTTAACGCCGTGCGATTTTTTTCTTTGGGGTTTTGTGAAATCTCGGTTTTATGCGAATAAACCCGAAACAATTCCTGAGCTCAAATCGGAAATCCAACGCGTCATCGGTGAGATACAGCCACATTTCTGTGCAAAAGTCATCGAAAATTTCATGAAAAGAGTAATGGCCTGTCATCGGAGCCGTGGGGGTCATTTGCCCCCATTACTTAATCGGAATATGTCTTCTTTACAATACAATAAAAATATCACAACTCTGTCATAAAATACTTGTTTTTATTTTAAAATGAAAAAGTGCACTCTTACTGAGACACCCTTTATAAGTGATATCCAAGTTGGAATTAAATACACAAGTACAATCTTAACTTCGAAAATTACTTGATTTCGTATTAGTATGTTTTCAATATTTTTTTTTAATCTAGCTCACAGCTAAAAAGGAGAATCACATATGTGACGTTGTACAATCAAAAAAAAACTTTTAAAATCGATATACGGAGTGCGCCATTTCATATGGGTCGATGTAAACTTCGAATAACTTCAACAATTGTCAACCGATTTTCATATGTCATATCATTTTGGAAACGTCAATTCAGTACAATTTTAACCATGAATCGCTTCACACAAAAAGAATGCGTGGAAATAGTTTCAATGTTCATTAAAAACGAACGCTCGATTGTGCTAACTCAACGTGCGTATCGTGCAAAATATCGTGATCGTGTTGCGCCCAAAAAGGATACAATTCAATTTGGTTCTGTGGCAAGCCCTCGTGAGCAACCTAGGCCACGTCATCTATTCAGTCTGTGAAGGCAAGTGTTCAGGAAGACCCAAGTTTGTCATATCGGCGCCGTTCGCAGCAGCTGGGCATCAGTGGGACCACTTTGCGGAGAATTTTAAAAGATAATCTTCACTTATTTCCATACAAAGTGCAGATAACTCAAAGAATTTTGCCACAGGATGAGTCACGGCGCTTGGCATATGCACAAAATGTCGTTGCAATGATTAATGCTGAGCCGGAGTTCTGGCAGCAAATTTTGATGACCGATGAGGCACATTTTACGCTCTCAGGCTCAGTTTATAAACAAAATTATCGCTTCTGGTGCACCGAAAATCCTCACATTATTAACGAAGTGCCGCTATATGATCAAAAAGTTTCGGTTTGGGCCGGTGTATGTATGTATGTGGTCCCAGAAATGCGTAAAAAAAGCTTATTTCGCGTTGGGTTTCAACAAGACGGCGCGACATGCCATACTACGGACAAAACAATGAACCTTTTGCGTAACAAGTTCCCTGGAAGATTGGTGTCAAAAAACGGCGATATTGACTGGCATCCGAGATCGCCGGATTTGACTCCTCCAGACTTTTTTCTTGAAAAGCAAGGTGTATGCTAACGGCCCGAAGACAATAGAACAGTTCAAAAGAAACATTCATAGAAATCACAAAAATTTCGACCGAAATGCTCGAAAATGTAATGGAGAATGCGCAAAAACGATCCCATTTTTGCATCGGCAATAAAGGCGGTCATTTAATTGATATTGTTTTCAAAGATTAGTAGTAAAAGTCTAAATTGAATAAAACTTTTTGAATTTCCAAAATCGGTTGAGAATTGTTGAAATAGATGCTCCGTCAGATCGACAAGTGTTTCGGTGGCATAAGGTCTTTTTGAAAGGCCAGGAAGAGGTCGACAGCGAGGGCCGCCGGACGCCACCACAGCCGACAATGTGCTGCGAGTAAGGGAACTGTTGAATTCAGACCGACGATTAAGTGCCGATATGTAAAATACTGCGAAAACTCAAATATTCACGAACCATATCGGCATGCCAAAGGTGTGCGCTAAGATGGTAGCAAAAGTTCCCAATTTTTGGATAACGTCATTACAGATAACGAGACTTGGGTATTTGAATATGACCCGGAAACAAAAAGGTAATCTTGGATTACCATTTATATACAAGGTATGTCCTGAAAGTAATGTCAGTGACTTTACTGTGACGCGACTGCACGTCGGAGAGCGATTGGACCGGAGAGTAAAGACAAACCAATCCGTCAGAATTGTTTTGTGACCTGGCACAAGTAAATATGAAGCGTTCGTTAGAACAAAGAGTTGCGATCAACTTTTACGCAAAACTTGGAAAGACCGCGACGGAGATTGTTTCTGTAATCCAGCCAGCTTATAAAGTAGATGCTCCATCAGATCGACCAGCCAGGATGAGAAAATCCAAGGTGAAAATTATGCTTATCGGGTTTTTTGAGATCCGCGGATTGGTTTATCACGAATTTGTAAAACCTGGTACAGCTGTGAACTCCAAATTTTATCTGGAACTCCTCAAACGACCGAAACACAGACCAGTGTCCGCCCTGACGTTGCAGACAACTGGAGGTTGCACTACGACAATGCTCCGGCCCACATCGCCTTCGACTACCTGTTTAAAGCAGGTGTGCCAACGATCCGCCAGCCCCCTTACATCCCGGACGTAGCTCCCCCCGACTTCTTTTTGTTTCCACGCCTCAAAACACTCATGAAAAGTAAGCATTTTGGGACAGTTGACGGAATCAAACGAGCTTGTACCGTGTTCTGGAAGAGGCCTACCGCAGTGCATTCGACAGCTGGAAGACTCGCCGGAGTTGATGTATTGAAGCAGAAGGAGACTATTTTGAAGATTTTTAATCACTTGTAACGAAAAGTTAAATAAATGATTTTAAATTGACTTATTGACATTATTTTCAAGACATAATCTGTATGAGTGAAGTCGAATCTGGGGGCCTTTAAATGCGCATTTGAACGTAAGACGGCTTCCAGTATTTGTATTTTGTAATCAAATTACGAATAAATCTTTAATATTCGAATTACTCGTTGCCATCCACAAGGCCTCTGAGGATGATGTCGCCATTCTCCCTGCGGGTTAAATCCTGGCATTGTTTGTCGTAGGACTCGGGCAACGCTAAGCTGGGTCGAGGTGTGGTGCATAAGAAATGGGGTCTCAGTTTATCCTCTCTTTACGAGAGGGACGAAAATGACGATAATAACTTAATGCGTGCTAAAAGGCGTTACCATTCCGATTTCCAAAAAAGGCAAAAATCTAGGAGATAAAAATGGCGCTTTCGGCAAGACTTGGGGTGTTTCGGTCAGAAAGTTCCCCCAAACCTTCTTGGCAATGATAAGACCTGGATCTTGCAAACGTATCAGTTGTCAACCTCTGTTACAACCTCTTTCGCTTATTTCCAAAGATCGGTTCGTTGAGGTTTCGTGGAAGCCTTCTCTAACATGCACAGCTCTGCTCTGGATGCGATGGTAATTCTTCTACTTTTTGACATTTCTAGCATAAGGCATACACTGAAAATTATATCTTGCCTCAAAAAGGATGGCTTTTGGCATAATTGCAATGGAACTTTGATAAATTTGCGCTATGCTAGCCATTCGACTGTAGTATAATTACACGATCCAGTTCCCGAAGCGTTAGGACTGCCTCTTGCCCGATACTTAGCCCGGGAAGATATGTTTCCACATATTCACAGTCGACTCAAAATCTGAACAGAAGTCTGGTGCTAGAGTCTTCGTAGAACACGATAATGTTCGACTGAACTATGCGTCTGACTTACAGATTTGTACTATCTTTATGGCCATGCACAATAGAGTGAAGAAAAGAACCTGCTTATGCTAAGAGCAGCCTGGCTGTCGGTGCAGCTGTGCTTTACCAAAATACTGTTTTCAACACTCTGAACAAAGTCTAAATACTAAATGCATGGAGTCTTATTTAGGTCCCAGAAGAGGACTATCATCACGGGCCTCTATACGTTTGCTAAACACCATGCAAATGGTATCATTGAAACCAGTACCAGTGAAACTTGTTGTGAGGATGAAGACACGAACAAGCGTTTCCACTATCAATGACCACCCCTTGTTCGCCACAGATGGCGCAATTTTGGGGTGTAATGTCCAGTCGACATAAGAATAACAGCCGGCAGATCACTTGAGGATTGGATGCTGGAAATTAATGAACAGGATTTAGTTTATCTTCCACTCGGCTACGTAAACAAAAAAAATGTTGCATTTAAGGCTCTGAAGACTCAAAAGGATATGTGGAACATCTCCATCCACAACGAGTGAGTTTTGAGCGGATTTTGGGCTGACATTTTCATTGGGCCATCTTTTTTCGAAAATGACGTCGGTGCAACCGTTTCATTGATTGTATTTTGGTGCCGGAGAAATGGCTCCTTCGGAAGACCAATTTCCTGGAAATATGCCGCGAAATGAAGATTTAAATTGGCGCCCGAGACCGTGTGATTTTATCAAACTTTTTCCTTTGGGGCTTTGACAGAAATAAAGCCTATGCCATAATTATGTGGAAATCTGATGAAGAAGTTTATAAAAAGAATGAAAATTTGTAAGCGGAACCGAAGAGGGCATATGCTAGATATTTTATTCCATTACTAACCTCAGATTTGCTGGATGAACCTAAGTTCAAGCAAAACCCAGGCTGATCTCTTCCGTGAGTAATTGGGCGTTTACATACCAAAGAAAATTTACCTAAGCCCCATCCGAGCGCATACCATTCTCTATTTTCTTTAGTTTAACAAGCGCATACAACAGAAAATACGATAAGTGCTTAACTGATGGTACAACGATTGCCGATGTAGAAAAACTAGAGTGTGGAATCAGAGATCAATCTTTAGTCTTTATATCTGTTTCGTCAGATATACTATAGGCGCGATGTTGTAATTGTATTTCCACTATTCACTTTATACTATTGTATATGTATACTGTATTGATTAAATCGGTGTTAAAAGCCGCAGGTCGTTTTACTAATTTATTAGTCATTCTTTCGAAACTCTCCAATTACCCCGGCTCTTTCTAACAACTCGTAGTATAGAAAAAAAGCTATTTTCACCGTGACTCAATCGAATTGTATGTACAACGTTTTCACATCCCCCGAACGTGACTTTGAGAATAACGAAAAAAGCATGTAATTTGTCTTATTTGCCTATGCAGATAACACTGTCTTCGTGAATAAATATTACCATAAAAACTTGCACCGGTCTGGAAGGATGGGACGAAGCGCATGCCAAAGTTTTATCGCTGCTTTTACTAGTTTTTTTTTTCAATTTTAAAACGCCCACTTGGGAGGAACACGTTCCCTTTTTTCCATGCTATACCTGTCCTTCGCAGGTTTCCTAGTTTTTTCTTCATTTCTCTAGCTTTAAATCAGTGCAGAGGTTTAACGTGGGCCATTTCATTTAAGTTCACAGCTCAGAAACCGAAGAATTCAACTGCAATCATATTTATTTCTCTCAAATTGGAATGATCTCGGTCAGAATTAGAAAAAAAGAGACTTTGCAATTATGTAAACGAGGAACCCTTATTAAAACAGCAGGCATTAAAATACAGTTGTAGTTGCACAAGAGTACATATGCGAATCGTTGTTTACGTATGCAACTATGCATACATGATAAATATTTCTGTTCAACGAAAAGCAATTGTTTTTATAAATTATTCATTTTCCATGGGTATCATACCATAATACTCGTATCTACGGCCAAAGGAGGTAGATAAAAGTCAAATTCATCCACATTTGAATACATTTTTTTTTTCAACGCGTGCGATGATCCGACTGTGTTTGTTTGACATGCTGAAATTATTATAGACAAGGATCTCAATAACTCTTCCTTATGCATTCTGTTATACGCAGTTCAAAGTCGTAGAAATAAATGTTGAGTGTTCATATATCAAATCAAATTATTCGTATTATTCAGCTACTGAGAGACCAGTTTTGGGGCAAGCAGTGATCGCTCTTAGAACTGAATTCCCTCAATAAACAGTGGTTAATCAAAAAGCTATTATTTGACTCGAACGAGCTTTAAAGAACAAGCCCCCCTAATCAGAACAATCTCTAACCACTTGTTTCCAATGCCGCACGGCCAGTGTCACGGGCCTCAACAAGGTTCCGTTCACCGTGTCTGTCACCTTAAATAATACATCAATCCAGAGTGAAATCAACAGCCAGTTGACTAGACAGCAATGTGGTTTCGGCCTTCATATTTTGGGATGCGCGCATTATTGAAGGAAGAAGCCAAATGAAGAAAAAAAGTGTTCTTTCACCAAGATGATGCACTGTGCCAACCGCAATAATGGGATAATTGCATGAATCGCACTGTTTCATCTGTTTGCAGACTTGATTGGGATTTGGCTCCAATGAACAAATCACTTTTGAATGAAGGCAGTTATGTTGATAAATAAAGTTAAATTTTTCCTAAAAGATGTTATTTTATTAGCCATCCTACAAACTTGTTGAGTAATGTTATCGTTCAACCTTACAAAGCTGATGAGGGGAAGACTTATAGAAAGGCTTTACTATCTCTCCGTTTGTACCCATATATCATATACGCAAAGTTGCATGAAGTGGATGTGAATTATAAACATGTATTATAATATATCTAGTATTATTATATATCCCATCAAATACATGAACCGTAATGACAAATAAACCCAATTCACCAACCGCATATTTTTAGGATATGATATTTTAAAATTTACATTCACTTCGCGCAAGTTTGTAGATATATGATATGCGTACGGACAGAAGGACAGACAGAAAAGCCTTTGCATAAGTTTGAAAAAATCAAGGTAGAAGACTTGGAATTGTAGCTTGGTTCCTGGCAGGCCGATCTCATCTTGTTTTTTTTTTTTTTTTTAATGGCTCAACTTTTTAAGGGCTACTGGAGGGCAGAGAAGTAGCAGGTGTCCACGCTGCTTGTAGTGAGCCAGGGTAGACGATATTCTTAATTACTCAAAGTTATAGCTGTCACAGCTGATGTGCTGATGTTCTTAAGGGTTTTTCTCCTACTTGAGCTGCTAATGCTCTCCTTCCCTACTCCCTATGCTCAATGAGCAAGAATGCAAGGCAATTGTGCAGATATGAAGTAGGTTGTGCCTCTTTTATTGGCCAATGAGTTACGTAAAGTTTTTTCAAGAAGACTGTTAAAGAAATCAAGTAAAATTGCTTCGCTCTATGTGAATCTTTTTTCTACATCTAAAGTCTTGCCTAACTGGTTTCGACTTCAAAGCATTAGCGAGTATTCTCAACTGTTATCCTACAAAACATGACATGAACCTGCATAGCTTGTCATATACAATTTTCAAGTCTTTTTCATGAATTGTCCTACTGCGATTGTTCGATCTTTCATGAATTTATCTGGCATGAAATCCCACTGGCAGAAACCTGAAATCACATAAATGGTGCATAACTTCAAGGTAATATTCGGTATTGACTGTATAACCTTTCGGCAAGAAATAATGTTGAACTACGCCATTGTTATCGAAGAAAACAGTGAGCAAGACTTTCACATTTGATCGAACTTGGCGTCTTTTTTTGGGTCGTGACTCCCCTAGTCGCATTAGAATGATTAAGCATTGGTTTCGACTACATAAGAATATATATCCATGTTTCGCCATCAGTGATGACCTTTTATAGCAAATCTGGATCATCATAGACGTCATTCAACAGCTCCTGACCGATACACATACAAGTCTTTTTTTTTAATGAAAATTTAGCAATTTCGGAAAAACCTTTGTTGACAAACGTCACGCTGACACGCTGACAACCGATATGCTAATATCCTCCCCAACTTGTCTGATAATGATTCGGTGGTTCTCCATTACATTTTTCTTCATTGCTTCAACGTTTTCATCCGTTGTTCAAGTGCTGGGGCGTTCAGGGCAGGCATCGTCATTAACATCTTCTCGGCCTTCTGTGAAGAGGCCACTTATAAACATTTTTTGCTGAGTTGTCTCGCCAAATGCCATAGTCGACAGTACGTTGGAGTACTTAATTATATTTTTCACATAAACACAGATTTTTTGATCCTTTTTTTTAACAGCAAAAAAGCGTCTAGCACGCCATAATACGTCTAAATTTCATATCTGTGAAAAACAAACTATATATCAAATAAAATGTCTGACAATATCGACATATGAGTATGTTCGGTGAGCCATGTGGCCGTTAAAAAGCATTTTTAAAGCAACGATGAAAAGGTGCCTTGAAGAGGGAATTTTCCCTGAAAAAAACCACCTGGAGTACTTTCGGCTTACCGGTCTGGTAGATGTAACAGGAATGATCCTAGAACGTACCATATCATATATGGCAAACTACTCGCCGTGGCGGATGATAGAGGAGCTTTGTCTGACCATCAATATGATTTTAGAAAATCGCTTTGTACCGTCGATGTCATAAAAGAGGTAGTAGATACAACAGGTGAAGCCTGGCGAGGGGGTACTACGCAGTAGTTGAAAATGCATTCAATTCCGCATTAGGAGGTCTCTGACCAGAATGGATACTCCACATTATTTTGTGACGACAATTCTTAAGTAAAGTGTGCAATTTTGTCGCGCATTTGAAACAGGGGATATTATTTTCACCCACCCTGTACTTCGCTAATCAAAGAAAACTAAGGACTATGGACGGTGGCTTTATATATTGCAATTCTCGCGGGAGTCCCTCAGGGATCATCATTGGACCTCTTTTGTGGAATGTAATGTACGAGTATTAGGGAATTTTGCGTTTAACTCTGCCGCAAGGAGTCAAGATTATCGGTTTTGGTGACGACATCGCCGTTGTTACTGTAGCAAAACACATCCACGAGGTACAATCCGTCACAGATGAAGCGATTGCCAATATCAAATATTGGCTAGAGTCCGCCGACCTTGAACTGGCTGACTACAAGACGGAGGCAGTCTTAGTAACCCGCCGAAGGCTTTGGAATACCCAAATTTTCGGGTTGGGACCAAATTAAAGAGGTCTAAAGAAGAACTAAAATACTTGGGTGTAATGCTTAACAACCGACTCAACTTTAAGTCGAATATTGTAGTAAAAAGGCGTCACAAAGAATGGTGAGCATGTACGCTGTGCCGATCTGGGCGGGAGCTCCTACCACGAAGGAGATAAAAAGAAATCTCTCGTCTGCATACATGCTTTGGTCAATAAGGACAGTATGCGGTTTTCAGACGATCTCGGATGAAGCAGCCTCTATTATAGGAGGTATGATCTCTATGAACTATGAGCTCGCTCTTCTGCCCAGAATGTCCAGAGGAAAAGGAAGACGCAGAGCAATATTCCACTGCAGACGCTTCGAAGACGCAAGAATGGACCTGCCGATCCTACATGATAAGCTCAGGGGACTACTGGCTGGGATCTGCTTCTTCATAAGGAGCAGAACGAGCTAAGAAGACTCGAATGATTAAAAAAGAGCTGAAATAGCAGATACAGAGCACGTAGCAAAAGTTGTTAACCAGCCCCGTGAAGTATTATCTAACGGCAGTCCCGCGGGGAGAGTGGTTGAAATGCGTAGCGTGTGGTTTAGTAGGTAGGCGTGTTCCTGGCAACGAGTATTCAGGGTGGCGAATCGTAAATACCAGTAGCCTGGGCTACAGGATTACACATCCTTTGGCGAAACCATAAAAAAAATATGTGTACCAACGTAACGTAAAAACATATTCCAAAATCGGTTGATCTTAGCTTACGAAATTCAAAAAGTCACCTTATTTTTTGAACAATCCGCGTTTGTTCCCAACCAATTAAGCTTAAGCTACTTTAAAAAGCGACGGTCCGTCTGTGCCAGCAGCTTTAGGCGGCGATATCGAAGGGCAGAATTCCTTTCGTCTTCATCCGGTATTCCCGATATGGTCTTTCTATACTCTCAGTGTCGGCTGTGACTCTACCACAATCTGTCCTTGTTCATCCTTGTAGGCTTTTTGTGATTTTGTAGCCTTGGCATGTTCGTTTTACTTTCGGGTAAAACCTTCGAATTTCATTCCTGCTTTAGTATTGCGTTTTGTGTTTTCTCCTTTCTTCTGCTCGTATAGTTCATGAGGAACTTTAAATTCTGTTCCTCTATATGGGCTTGTCTGAAGTAGTTATCAGAATAGGGATGCCTTATCGGTGGTAGCTTAAAATGGAGCGTATCAGAGTTCGCGTCCCTGATGGTGCTTTGATGACGTCCTCATTATTGTCTGTGCAAAGAATTTTGAGGATTGAGGATCTTGAAGGAAATATGATCGGCCAATGTCCTTGCGATTGCAGCTTAAATACAAAAATGATATTGCAAATCACTGGTTAAGTAAAAAAATCCACTACTTGGCCCAAACGAATGAATGTTCACGAAGATTAAAATGGGATGTCGGAAAGCTTTATATAAGGCTTCAGAAACTGCCAGAGCACTTTGGCCAGCGAGAAAAACAAATATTAAATTCCAACCATATTCAATGACGCTTTTGACCTTTCTTTTTATGATTAAGAGTATTTACGACTTTCCAACTAAGCGCACAATTCAGTGGAAAACCATAGTCATCCGTACACCATAAAGCTGCTCATCTCAAGGGATTAAAAGTGACACGCTGGTACCATGACATACGTTTAATCAAAATGAATTTAAAATGTCAAACGGTCTTTGAAAGAGTAAAAAACCACGCAAAGATTTGATTTCCCACGCCAATTATCTTGACTAGTCCTGAATACTGCGCCGTCTCCTAATTGACAACCACTAAAATGCAAATTGACTTACCGCTTACAAGTTCATTCCCAGTTTGTTGTTCGTGACATTTTCATCAATAATCGAATGGAACAACAAAATTTGTCTACGAAATAGAGAAGGGACCTGTCTTCTTTAAACGTAGTTAAATACTGCACTCATCGTTCGCCTGTCAATACTAGTCGTGCTTCTCCCTCCTTCTGATTTTCATTTCGTTTTTCCTTTATCAAGCTTTCTAGCAGAGCATAGTGCCCATGTCGGATGTCGATTCAATTAAATGACAACGCTCGTTTATAGCATGTACGAGTAGTGTGTAGTGTTCGGAGGGGGTGGGTGGGTACGGCCACAAGAATTATTGTGAACTCTACTTGTTCTGGCCATGAGCATGACAATAGTTCCACCATTACTGTGCTCGTCCTATACACTCGTACGATGAAGGCAAAAACAAAAACGCAGAGTAAGAGTGCATTCACTCAGCAGCAACAGCTGACACCATTTGAAAAATGATCTTTTTCTTTCGTTTTATTTTTTGTTGGAACGGTGGCCTTACCTCCTCCCCTACATACTCCGATAGTAGCATGAAATTGCTTAATGCAACGTAAGGAGGAGTAGAAGTAGATGTGTACGAGTATGGAACAAGGATACTGTCGGTAAATTTAATTCAACAAATCGCTTTTCAATAGCAACAAGGGGAGCTAGCGTAATGTCCAATCCCGTATTGTTATGTTTTTTCGCTTCGTAGCAGAAACACGATTTTCGAGCATGAAAATGAGGTAAACAGTCAACAACAGGAAAAGCATTTTCGAGCTTAAAGTTATATTGTGTGGGGACCGACGTCAATATGTGATGTTTACTTTGAATATTACCGCTCGTGAGTGGACTTTTAACATCGAGGTGGTTTGATTGTGCGTTAACAGCGCACCCATTGCGGTGTGAAAGTTTCGTTATCTCGCTAATCATTTCCCACGTTTAAATGTTAGGAAAAACACAGCCGAAATAAGGGAGCTGAAACGTCCAGTTTGACGAACAGAAAAAGTGAATGGAATAGTTTATTTATATCGCTCTCGCCCGTCTAATGGAACTTCTAATTGCCGAGATAAATCAAGCTAATTGCTTTTGAGACGTTCGGAGCAGTAACAGCAGTTATGCTCGAACAATTTCACCGGACAAGATGCCTAACAAGAAATTCCTCTCATACCCTGGTTAAAATTCCCACTAACATCATCCTTCGAGAAATTCAACAAGAGGCAAAATCTCGAGTTCAATCTCTTAGGAAGTGTTGTAGAGTGTTAAATAACTGGTCTACTCGGTGGATTACAGTTTCCCCTGCTTTCTAGGATTTACTATAGACAATGCTCGCTCGGTCTTACGTTTCCTCTAAAAGGAAGCAACCTTACCTATGCCCCCCCATTGGTATTATGCGAAGTCGGCCCTGGAGGTGATGTGTTCTCCGTTTTGTAATGTTTATGGAGCTTTTCTTCTTTTTTTTTTCTCATTCGTAAAAGGTAAAGGCAGCTGTGGGGGAGAACGCATGGAATCCTCGAGTGAAGAGGATTGCCGGATGGATATGGTGGTAATGTCAGGCCGTATAGATGGGATTTTTTGATTAAACGACACTTTATACTTTATAGAGCAGGATCATCGACAGCGCGAGGCAAGGCGATTCGGGCAAAGTGGTACTATGTGCATGACAACCATTCTCATCCGCGGAAATAGAGGGAAACGCAGAGAATGTCGTCAGGATATAAAACCAGATTAAGTTCACTGATTTGCTTGGCGGATTGAAATGTCTGTGGGCGTAGCGCGGGGTTTGTGAATTTGTCTTCCGTGCCCTCCTCCACTGTTTGTCATTTAATAAAGAGTAAAAGTGGAGTGTATAAATAAATACTATGTAATCCTGAGGAGTGCAACTTTGATAGCAATGTGCAGAAGTATGTGTACCACTCATACACACTCGAGTCGATAAATTACATCACGGAATGAGGTCGAGTTGTACTTGTAAAACGCAGGCTTACCGATTCAGCCAAAAAAGGAAGATATTCCTGTGGTAGTGCCATGTTTCTATGATTTTTTTCTTCTTTCATCGTATTTTCGGGCTTGACCTGACCTCATTCCGGGTCATGGCTGGTTCCAGTGGGTGCGGAAAAACTTGTTTTTTTTTCTCTTCCCCCGTTGGCTTGCACATAACAGAGAAAAGAAAATGAAGAATTGAAACGCCATCGGGATTCAGTGGTGGTTACCGCCTGGCAGTCCATTTCGTCTACAAGCCAACAAGGCATTGAATCTAATTCCATTTAAGTGAGGTGGGCAGCACAAAGAACCAAACACAAGCATTTAAATGCCAGACAAGAATGAAACCAGAACACAAAACCAGGTGGGGGTGTAGGGAGAGAATTATGTAATTGTTAGGTAATGCCTCTCATGGAAATGTGCAAATTCAGCAGCTGTGAGTAAGATAACGTCGAGTAGTTCTGTGGATTCATTGCAATACGAGGTCGACTATTGGTTCAATTAAAATCCTTAAGCTCTTGTATCGACTTTAATTTTCCTTGATTCTCGCATTACCCTGTGCGGTGCACTGGGTTGGATAACGAGCGATTTAATTGCCAGCCATTTCGTTTTATTCTTAGCTATTTTCCTGGGTGATATATAGCCATGGATCAAGTTGGTATATACTACCCAGACAGCGTTTTGTGTGTATTTTTATTGATTTTATGCAATACTGGATGTGGGATGTATTCATTTTGAAGAACGCTCATTAGAATCCTTGTCAGTGCCACTTCTTTTTCTGTTCAACAAGCATTCTTTTAGCGCAAGTGTGATTCCTTCCCATTGGCCGTCGAATAAAATACAAGCGAACTACATGTGAGTACTCATGTCGTACAAGATTCCCATTTTGGATCGACATTTCAACTACAGTGTGTACGGGTCCAACGCCAACACTACTCCGATCACCTGCAACACGGGCTACTGAGTGATTTTACAACTGCATGTACCTGCACTTCAGAGCCGGAAGGAAACTATGTAGGCGTACTAGCAACCAAAGCTAAATATACGTATACTCTCACAGCAGGTACTTCCGAAGGCGTGAGAGAATGTGAATTGGATGAAATTCCTGATAGATGATGGCTTTTGAAATGAGCGACGTCAGCCCACTGTTTCATTGAATTTTTATTCACATGATTCCATCACTGTTTTCCATGGAGCAGATGATGTTACTTTATTACAAGAGGAGTAGCGAATAGACATGCCCGACTCCCAGTTGGCTTTTATAACAAAATTTAAGTTGCAACAAAGACGAGTGGGTAGAATGAGAAATCACTTCATTGTCCCCTCGGCATCGTGCTTTACTTTGTATTCCTCGGCACTCGTGTTATGTTGTGAATGAAATTTGTTACGAGCATTGCGAGTAGCTCCAATGGTGTGAGCCGAATAATTATTGTCGACAAAGTACACGAAACAACATAGGCACGACAAGCTACGAGGTTACTAGGCGGCAGTTAACCATGCAACCTACACACAGGCACATATGCAGACAAGCATTTTTCATTTTTATTTATGATCGGCATCCCCAAAGGCACATTCAACCTTTGTATTAAAATAGTTGGCTGATGTAAGGCATATGTAACACAAGCACTGTCTCTCATACTCGTCTCTCGTATTGGAGTGTGTTTTTTGTAGTCTTTTCCATGCTTAACCTTTCCTCAATTGCCACATCTACTTTTGTGTATATTTCAACTTGCCCTAATGAATCCAAACTTTAAGAAACATTCAACCGAAAGTATTCGACGAGAAGATTTTCATATTTTTCCTCTTTCCCAACAGAGAAAATAGAGCAGGAAGTGAGAAGGCGAGAAATACTTATCGTTAACATAAGTAGGTTATGGCAGCAGTTTTTTTGTATAGTACTCCAATTCTTGGCATTCCCCTTTAGGAATGGCAATTCTACTTGAGTTGCGAACACAGAAACGAGGCCTCAAACATAGACTTGGATATAATGTGTGTATATCTCGAGGATAAATGGATGATGTGATGGTTTGAAAACGCCGCAGGCATTTCCATATTCCTCCAGATAGAAGGGGGGAATAATCTATGAACGAGATTACGAAATCATTTTAAAATGTTTCACAGCGGGTTACTGTGACTGGAATAAGAAGTACAGATAATCATAACCAAATATTTTGCTTGGAATTTGAATGCCTGTGCCTTTTTAATACGCTGATCTCCCAAAAAAAAAATTAAACCAGACTCAGTTGAAGACGAAAGAAAAACGTTTTCCTAAGGACGGCATGGGGGTGCCTGATGCTTTAATAGAATCAAAATTTATTTGGTTAAAAAGAAGGCTAAAATAGTGCAAACACTGAAGCAGGGGTGTATTTCGAAAGCTCCAGGGCAAACATGGTTTTCCCTTTTAAATACCGGTACTGTGCAATGACCTGAGAGCTCCAAGGCAAACTGAGTAAACCACAACGGCGGGTATTTCCAACCTGAAATTACTCGTACTCATTATCCGAGCATTGTGGAGTTTTTTTTTTTTTTCTGGTATGACCGTTAAGACTCCAACTGGGGAGTACGACGCAATCAAATAAATTGAATATATTCGCATATAAAGGTTATCCAATAAGAGGTGTCATTTGTCACATTTTTGAACGGTGATTCTTATAACAGCGCCAACTATAGGGCATAAGTCTTGAGGCTGTAAGTCTGTCACATTTCCGATGAGACTGGTTTAATTAATAGCCAATGGCAAAGCCATCTCCGATTCATCTATTGAATTTCGAATTTTGTAGTGTTCTCATTGTTCTGTCAATAGTAATGCCAATATAACCAAACGTCGAATATGTAAGCCTGTAGAAAAATCGCTGGAGCAAAGAGCGGATATGAAGTTTTTTTTAGTTGAGTGAAATTTATCACAAAATGACCAGTGAACAAGTATTCCGCTTGTTTGCTAGATTTCGTGACGGTCATGAAGACCTTAAGGTAACGATCGTTCATCGAAGTCGAAAATCTCGAGAAATGAAGAAAACATTGAGAAATTCAGAAAAATTCTGCATTCTGACGTGTGTTCGCGAGACTCATTGAGATGACTGGCATTCCTAAGTGTGTGGGCGCGATTTGTACTACAAGGTACAAGGCGCAAAATTAATCACCCTAACGGAAGATGTTATAATTTTTGCAAATTGACATTTTGCAATGGAGCGCTATATTCCGCAAGAGCGTGGAATAAGTGTGTCGATTATTTTGAGCAATAAATCGGTCGGTGGTTACGCGGCGTGAATTTCGACGTCGATTTTCTAATCGTGTCGCGCCAACTGGGCAAACATTCCGGCGCTTAACTACTTGACTCGATCAGACTGGAACCACAGAATATCGCGGCAGTGGCTGCTGATGAAAGAAAGAAACATCAACCAGACAATTGGGCATCACCAGGCGGACACTACAGCGGATTTCAGTGAGATTTACACATGTTCTCGTACAAAGTGCAAACAGTGCATCAGTTAATGCCTGCTGACCGTCAGTCGCGGGTGAATTACTATCAAGCCATCCTAAATCTCAACAACGAAGAGGACGATTTTGTGTCGAAAATCATCATAAGCGACCAGGCGCATTTCCACTTAAGCGGTTCCGTCTTCTTCTTCTTCTTCTTTTCCTTTTTCCGGCGTTGTTATGGTCAGAAGTGTAGGACCATAACCTTCCCACTTAACTGCATTCCTACTGGTCCGCTTGTGTGGTCCGCCGGTTTGACCTCAGAAAGTAGCGGCAGGCTTCCCGGTTTGGGATTACTTCATCGCTGAGGTCAAGATCGCCCGATTTCCGATTTAACTTTCCCAGTCTTTTTTCTTTGGGGCTACTTGCAGTCGCGGGTTTATGCAAACAAGGCTCAGACAATCGCAGCTCTTAAGGAGAATATTCGACACGAATGCGAACATTTATTACCGGAAATCTTGCGGAAAGTCATGGAAAATGCGATAAAAACGGATACAAATGTGTATCAACACTGGCTGCAGCGTCTTGAAGGATATCATCTTTTCCACTTAACAGAAAAAAATGTAAAGGTCCAAATAAAGATTTCCAACACTCAAAATAATTTTTTTTTATTTAGTAAAAAGGATGATTAATTTTGCGCCACCTTGAACTTTCTCTTAGTGAGGCATTCTCGAGAGTGAGTGAGTGGGACATGAAACCTGTAAAAAAAAGAACCCTGCAGTAATGTCATCGTTACTGGTAATGAAATGGTGTGCCTGCAATATGATCTTCTCAACAAAAGACAGATTGCGACATGGAAATCTGAAAACGAGCCGAAAGAGAAGAAGGTGCGAAAGCAGAAGAGTCAAATCAAGACCATGTTCACTGTTTTCTTCGCCTTCAATGGCATTTTCCATAAGGAATTCGTTCCACAAAGTCAGGCGGTAAATGTTCAATAATATTTAGGTGTTCTGAATAGGTTGTGGGACAGAATTCAAGATGTCCGACCGGGGTACAGAGCCCTAATTTTATTTTGAGTTTTTGGCCAAATAACCATCACAACCTACCCACCATACTGTTTTCTGAATTCACATTACCGTGGAAGCGAAATACCTCATCCTTTACATTCTTTAAGCTATTCCGGCCCTCGAGTATCAGACGTGTTTGGAAACGGTTTTAAATGTATCGACTTAAGAGATGATTATTTTGAAAAAATACAAAGTGATTAAGATAGTGAACTAACCCCGGACTTCGATGTTTAAAGGATATAGTCGTGCGGGACCAACACAAAAGGCACGTTCTCTTTCAAGTCTGTATAATTGCTTGCATAAGCAGATGACGTTCGCTAGATGACGTGACTAACGCTGAGACCGTTGACCAGATAACGAATGAGACAATTGAAAAAAACCAAGATGACTTACAAACAAAATCTTAATTTTCCCTGTCCTCTACGACTCTGAGGCTTTAACACGACATCGAAAGTGATTTCCATTGGGGTATGACCATTAAAGGTACGGACAATGAAGGGGAGGATACAACCGAGAAGTATACGGGCTAACTGGACTTAGTCGCTTGGATCGAACATCGACGATGGCTGGGCCGTGTAGGCTGGAGGGTCTTCTTGACCAAGGACCAGTTTCATCCAAATAAGTAAATAAGTCAAAGTTGAATTATGAATATTCAACTATCACAGCGACGACTTCTGATAAGTAAAAACCAGGAACTTATCAAGAATGGTCGCACAACGTGTTCAAATTATGAAAAAATTACTATAGGTATAAACAGTCTTCGCAGAAGCGATTCGTAGAGCTCGTGCTTCTGGTCGTCACTATAACTACAATATTTCAGAGGGGTAAATAATATGAAGCTTCCATCTCGTGTTCATTCCGCAAGGTCAGCCATAATCATCGCCATCAAAGCTGAGAGTGCGACTGAAAACCAGGGTCTCTTTCCGAGTGTTCACAGGTGATGGACCCGTGTGTAACCCATTTCCACCATAGGTTGCGTAACGATCTTGACCTACATGTCTATAAGGCCCAGTTGACTTTAAGCTAGGCGCCAGCACAACGCCTAATTTTCGCTGATTTAGTGCTGGAAATGAATGAACAAAATTATAATTTTTTCGCACAAAATTACTCTGGATAATGAGGCTCATTTCCATTCGGCTGGGTGCGTAAATGAATAAAACTATCAAACTATGACAGCTCAGGGAAAATCTCTTCATCCGCAACGAGTGTTAGTTTGATGCGGGTAATTACCCCGACGTGTAATTTCTCGGAGTAGAGACTTCAACTGGCTGCCGAAATTATGTGGTTTAACACTATTTGAGTTTTTCCTTTCTCGTTGAATATAAAATCTACGCCAGTGCTACACCAACGATGCATTCATCAAAGAAAATATTATTCGCGAAAACGTGATGGAAAACTAACAAATGTGTGATCAACAAACGACGGAATTTGACAGATATTCTATTTCGTTACCGCCATTGATTTAAAATGACACTTCTTGTTGAATGACTATACATTTTCGAAGAAAGATCTTTTTCTAACACAAAGTTAGCAATTTTCTTAATCGTGACTATAACACTATGTACTTACAACTTGGTACCCGCAAATACAAATTGGGCAAAAAATACTTCCGTAAAGAAACTTGTTTTAAGGGGGTAGTCTCATATGACCACTTCGAAAAATCGATAGTAAAACCTATCGAAAATATGCTGTGAAAAATTCAAACCGAAATTCCTAGTATTAAATAAGTTACAACTCATAGTTCTCGACGTGCCGTAAGCGACTTGTTCCGCTCTTGAAACTTTAAACGCATTTTTCTCGAAACATCATTTTCTCAAAATTGTCATGGTCCTAAAAAAAACTATTCAACCGATTGCTTTGAAATTTATATGTGTTCTTCTACTCATTAATGGTTATCGGCCTTACCAAAATTGTTTATTTTCGAAAATATTTTCTTATTTTTTTTAAACGATTTTTAACAAAAAAAAAACAATTTTTTTTTCAATGAAATTGATTAATTTTGGTAGGGCCGATAGCGACAGACCTACGGAACAATAATCCATTCGATTTTTTTATTTCAGACAACATGAACAGCCGCTATTACCATGACCAGTTTTTTGGTCTCTAATTTAATTTTAAAAAAAATTATAAAAAATGTAAAATAGAAAAAAAAAATTTATACAGTTTAAGATACAAATATAACAAACATATAAAAAAAAATTAAAATGATTGAATTTTATTGTCTTATAAAAAAATTCCCCACAAAAACAAAATGTATGCGTTCACATGAGACTACCCCCTTAAGACCAAAATCGACTCAAACGATTACTACAGTGCTGGATCGCTATTTAGCACACCCTCAGAAAAGGATAAATCTTCCCTAATTTCTCGATATAAACTGTTATATACTGTAATTTGTCATGTATTTAATAGGGCTCCATTTTCAATCAAATTTCTAAGTTTGTAATTATGAACTTTCAGTAGGTTTTATGCATTTTTTTTAATAATCCGCTTATTCTATTGACGAAAAAATTCACAAAATCCCATAGATTATAAGAAGAGGTAGAAAAACTAACGAAAGAAAATATTCCTTAATAGCTCGATATGCTCTTAAATATCTTTTTATCACTTCTTTCGAAATGAGAACACATATGTCTTAAAAATCTAGGCCTTTAAAAAATAAAAAAACACAAAAAGCCTTGAGCCAAGCCAAGGCGAAAAATTCTTCCTGGAATTCGCTGATACGGAGCAATCTAAGTTAAATCTTTGATGGAAGAAGCTCCAGTATATGGGAAAAAAGGTAAAGTTTGACGAAGATAGCTCACAGTGTTAGTCCTCTGGACCTTATAAAAGAGCGCTACCAAACTCGTATTTTTTCATTATACCGGCACGATGTTTGCCAGAAGAAATATTCGCCTTGCCATAACACACAGACATGGCTTGGCGCGAGGCAAAGTGAATTATAAACCATTCAATGTCGGTAATGGTTAGACCCTCTTAAAGTCTAATTGAAATCATTGTGGGTGATTGTTAAGAGCATGGCTTAGAGGCCGAAGAATGTAAAGCTTAATTCCTGAAAATGGTACAAATTATCAAAATATTCCCATCACGCGGTGTTGTCGTACCGCCGAATGGAAATCCAACTATTAGGAACTTGAATAACTTCTCGCTGTCATCGCTAGCTACAACTTTTGCCCATTTTTCCACAAATACATCGAAAATGCAGCTAAACCGGGCCATGCATCATCGGTCGGAACAGGTGGTAGTCGGAAGGGATGTTGTCTGGAGAATATAGGCGGTTTTCGAGGTAGATTTAAACGACTTGAACAATATGTGCTTGGGCGTTATCATGCAACAAAATCATCCTGTTGGGTCTCTATTCGTACAGCTGGGCTCAAATGAATCCATTGCAGACGATAGCGATCTCCCGTGATAGTTTCGTTCGGTTTGAGCGGCTAATAGTAAACTTGACTCTACTAATCTGAAAAATGCACCCCTGCTAATCCCGAACCATGCATATAAGGTTAGTTAAAAGAAATCCATTATCTTTGCATACAAGTGAAGGCTTAATTTAGCATACTTGGAATGATCCGATTTAGGCCTAAAATCCGTCGTTTCGTTTGATAATTTGTTGTCATTTGGAAGGTAATTCTATTATGCCCCTCTCATAAAAGCCCTCGTCCCTATTGGCAAGCAATTCGAATAGTAGTTTTTTGGCAAACCTCTCTTGAGACGAATTTTTCACCAGTAAAATCCTTCGCCATGGACAGGAACAGGTTGTATTAATTTGATGCCAGGTCTGGACTATAAGGTGAACGCACATATAAGAACCAAGATCCCGGATGTTCTGGCGAGTCACTATCGATGTGTGTATCTTGGCGTTTTCCTGATGGAACGCAATTCCTTTACTGTTGGCCAAAGCCGGTCTAATTCTTGACACTAGATAATTCCCTACCATTCCCAATAAACATACAGCAAAACCTTCATGGCCGTCAATCCTGGCTTGGCTTGGTCTCTGCTCATCGTAATTCGACCACGACCGTTGAAGTTGTCGTAAGTAATCCAGTTTTCATCACGGATTTTGTTGCAATTCAGCAGCGATTCGCAGATGGCAATTCGGTCTATGAGGTGTTTTTGGGATAACGTGACATCCATACATCGAGCTTCTCTTTGTATCCAGCCGTATTCCATTGGCTCCAAACGGTTTTTTGTTTCCTTAGCTCCTGGGATATCGAAAAAGTGAAGACACGATGATATTTATGATTTTATCGACATATTCGACAATTGGCCTTCCAGAGCGTGGTGCTCTATCAAAATTATCAGAACGAAATAGACGAAATCAAAACTACGCTTGATTGGCTGTTACACTATCAGTTCCATGAACACTATTCGTATTTCAAGCTGCCAGCCTATGTTTTTACCCTAAAATATGGCGTATTTGTTGGTGTCCATCTCTGACACCCGCTCAACGGAGTCAACCATTCACAAAACTGTCAGAAGAGTTTATTTAGCACGAAACCTCCTCTTCCTAACGCCAGCTAGTCTACATCGATAGGATGTTTTTTCTTTATAGGGTTCGTGCAGGTTTAAGAGTTACGCTCTTATGGTGTTTGCCAAACAACCCGGACGGGGAGCAGATGGTTTGTGTCGAAGATGTTCGTTCACTACTCTCTTGGGGTGGTTGTCCTAGATAGGATTCGAGAGATTCGACTGAATTTGTCGCGTTGGTTGTAGTTCACAGTAACTTTTTTTGTTTCCATGTCATACAAGTGTTATATTGGAAGTGTACACATAGAGAATGAATTTTGAAGTGATCCTAATACTGCGAGTGTTATGCCTTCGTCAGCACAGTTTTAACGTATAGAAATTGTTCTTGGCTTGTGGATAGAATTGAACTACAGAACTTCCGCTTAACAGTCGGTGATGATTACCATTGCATCACGACCTCCCCCAATGCAAACAAAAAAGTTGTTCGCATTTAGGTAAACTAATATCCCCTAAAATTCAAGTTTGCCTACAGTACTGTAGATGTCTAACCATTTTAACATGTAAGTAGTTCAGGTAATATTCTGGTTGGAAAACAGCGATACGTTCAAGCTCCAAAAGAATTTTAAAATAAGTTGCTAATTAGCGTGACAGGGAAACAGAGCCCCAACGACAGTTAACCTTTCCGAGTAATGATGTCATGGATCTACATAAGCCAATGTCCCTATGACCTACTAAACGACATGATTAATTGTACGTATTCAATAAAAAGAACAAACTTTACTGACTTGGATAAGTAGAACGAATCACGTAAGAAGTTTTGGAGCAATCTTTTATTTCCGTAATCTCTCGACTTTCCCCTAAAATATCTTTCTCTTTATTCCTCCTACATTCTTGATTTGGGTATTTTATCATCGCTCGATAAAATAGTAAAACTGGAAAAATAAAATCCATCTCTGACAATTAAACCGACGTATCTACCACAAACTTCCAAGATATCGACCTTCAGATGTACGACTATAAGGAATCCAGCAGCAAAAAAAAAAGAAGAAAATAGTAAGCGCTTCCTTCATTTCTTAGAATAGAACACAAGGCAATCTCACAACGTTTCTGTTGTTTCCTTTGCCTTCAATTGACGCTCTTCCCCGCAATCCTGTCGCGTTCTCGATCCTTGTACTAGAATACCTCTCCTCCTTGTCGCACAATGAGCAAACCAATTATTATTCATAAATCTCTTATTCAGAACCCTATCTTTTCGGTTCAGCAGTTCGATAGAAAGGGGGATGAAAATGAGTTGGGTTAGGTAGGTAAGAACATCACAAACAATCTCTCGTATAAGATGTTCCCTCCACCCACGTCTTCTTGTTTTTTTTTTTTTGTGTATTTGCTTCATTAAGAGACCAGCCATCGAGGGAGGATTCCACGTACACGGTTCAATAATTTTTACCCGGTTTTTGTACTGTAACCGTATCGAAACAAGGTAGTCTGTAGTATCCCATCGGGAGCAGCTAGCTTCGCAGTTGCTATATATAGGTCGGTTTTTTTTTGCTATCGACTTCGAGAGCTTAGTTTAATTTCGTAGTTGAGCTTTTGTTCTGATATTGATGTGAAATGTCGATTTCAGATGAGAAGATAGATGAAGTGTCAGAATGAATTTTATGAAATTCCAATGGTGCAGATGCAAATTCAAGAAGCCCCAATTGGTTTCAATTGAAGAGAACTCTGATATGAGTCATCAGTCAGCTATATCTGCAGGTTGAGTAGCTTTTTATAAAATAGAAATCAGTCAAGCACGGCAATAGTGTGATAAAAAAAATCTTATCTTTCAACGAAGTCACTTGCCGGTGACTTGCGACTGCTTAGCATACGTCAATTGAATGCCACATAACAGAGGTGACGAAGATGGAAAGTACAAGCTGCGGAAATACTCTTTTCCTTCGTTTGCAGATTTGCATCGGCTATTTATTAGCGGTACGCAAACGACGTCGTATGTAATTGATTTGATTTACCATTAACCTCTTCATGGTATGGGCAATTTGAAGAGTCTCAATCGAATGAAGTGCACACTTGAGTGTACGTATAGAATATGCGTATAGTTATGACGGAAATAATATTTCAATACTCCACTCGTTAACTATTGAAATCAGCGCTTGGCAGACCAACTGGCGAACATGCTAATTCTATTAAAGCCAGCGCAAGCGCTTTGATTCGCTCATTATTCTGTGTTCCATTGAGATTTGCGATTTCATTGCTATTCGCTGCAATAACTATAACTTAACGCATCGTTTCACCGACGAAACGATGCCAGTCATGCATTCAACTCCAACTCCCTTGAATGCCAGCCGACTATATGTACTCGCACATTGCCAGTGGCACTGCCCCCATAAAACCCATTTTATGTACAATATTATAGCATCAGATCTACACATTGGTTATGCAATATTCCCTGCTCTTCGTAATGACCCACAGAACGTTGTATCAGACCAACCAATAAGGTCACTTGTGTACATGCATGCCTGTGACTAATAGAGATCAATTGGCAGTGATCTTGCGCGCCAGTCATACACGATCGTCACGTCAAGTGTAACGATTTAATGACATCACACATAATTACTTCTCAATTGTACGTCGTAAGATGAGTAATAGTATGACTCGTAAAGCGTTTTTATTTCTGCCAATATGTCGTCATGTCGTTTATTCGATATTTTATTTATTACACAGTTCCTACACACGCGGAAGTCGAATATGCCTCCTCATCGGAAGCTTGATAATTTGCACTCATAGAGTGAATTAAAAATCGATAAGTTCAGCCCCAGGTAGCAGGCAGGTTCGGGTTTTCCACACCCAGAACCTCGTGCGTGCGGGCGTTTAACGCCCCCGAAAACCAATGCCGCGAAGCGATGACGCTTAACAAAATAAATAAATTCGAGCGTAGACCTAAAGACACCCTAAATGCCATTAAAACCATCCATCCGGTCGGGCTGTTTGGCTGGATAGTCCACCCCCTCAAGACACCCTCGTTTCCCTTTATCCATTTGAGTCTCTTCGGTCTTTGGCTTGTTCGCTGTCGCAGGCGCTCTTATTGTTTTCCACTCGCGTCCATGGGGGGTGGCTGTTCAGTTTTTACGAAATGTTTGTTTCGTTCTTTTTGTTTCTTGACAAGCCTATAATTGTATGTACGAGTGTGTGTCTATCTATTTTGGTTATGCCTTGAGCCTATTTTGAATAAAAGTCTCTATTTTTCGCATTCGCTTTTCGCTCTTTATGCGATAATGAAAATAGTAGTTCGTGTGGAATCAAGTGTGAAGTATAGTAGTTTTCTGGTCTTGTCTCGTCGTCTCTTTTAGGCGACGAGTATTCCGAGCTATGGTAGCTATGAATCCATTTAGAGTTACACATGCTTGGGTATACATGACGCCGAGAAGACATGTTATACACGTGCTCATATTTAGCAGAGAGCCAGAAGCTTGTGGAACGGATCTGACAGTCCTAAATATAGAAAACGTCCATGTCCAAATGAAATAGATTGGAATTGTGTTATTCAGTGGTCATGACCAGAAACGACATGACAGTAGTAGCTCTATCTATGTAAGGAAGCCAGGCATACATTTTCTTACGTTCATTTGCCTCATGCCAATCCTGTTTTATAGGCTTCGACTACACTGCGAATCAAGTATGCTGTGTAGGTTGCTCGATTTTCGTTTCGCCTCTTTTTGGTTTCGAGAGATGACTTTTATGAAAAAACAATTTAATTTGTCTTGTTTTTAATATAAGTTGGCGCGCACTTTTAATTATTTTTGCCGGTTGCAGGCCTCTAACGATGGAAAATTGAAAGAGCAAAGGTGTTGCTATCCCGCACATGAAAACTGTCCTTATTCAGAAGCAAATGGGGTGCTTGTCTAGAAATTATTTTAATGAGTTTTTAATGGATCAGTTTATAAAGGGAAAAAAGTTAGAGTTAAGAGATGAAAGTTGCCTAGATAAAATTTATCGATGTACCAGGTCGATGCAATGTTTCGTTTCTGAAATTCGGGGGGAAAAAGACAGATTTGCTGAAATCAATTTATATTGGGTTGTTCGGGTATCAATAGGTGGCGTTCAAAATACAATTTGAGAAAGTTATGTCAATACGATGTCTCGGGTGCGTACGTATTCTGATAAATGACATTTTGACGCATATTAGTTATACCAATAAGGTCTTGACATCAGTTTGAAAATTGTAGGAAATAACGTGCACTTAGCTTTTTTCATGTTGGTAAGGGCAAGAATGTGACACATACTCGAAAAAAATTTCGCAGTATACAGAGAGGACTTGGTACACGAACGAATATGCTAAAAGCGGTTTTCTAAACTTAAGGAGAAAAGAATATTGAAGATGTTCCTCGTTCTGGCAGGTCAGGAGCCACGAATATCAAGAAAATAACAACTTTAATTGACTCCGAACGGCAAATCACAATTCGACAAGTCAACTGTTTCCGAACAAGTGAAAGTTGCAGCATTTCCATTCAATGATTTGCTATATGAGGTTTGTTCAAAAAATAAGGTGACTAAGGCCCCTGCCGTCTCGTACCACGACTTACTCTTTGTCTAAATTGATTGCGTGTCACCTCCTATTAAAGACTTTATTGTTTCACGCTTTAATTTCTCCGAAATTATTACTCCACTATTATTTATGGATTGTCTGAGTCTGGACTGCTCGCCAATTTATAATAGTAGTAACGTTGACGTGCAAGTAGATTGTTTTAAAAGCAACATTCATTATCTGTTTACTAAACATGTTCCAATTAAACGAATTTGAAAAAAGTTTACAACTCCCTGGTTTATGACCGAGGCTTTAAACCTTATTAAAAAACGCGATCTGTTTACTGTTACTGCAGATGGAGAAGGTTCAGATGCCCAGCTTTACTGAACGATTACAGGGTCGCACGTAATGCAAAAACCTCAATAATTCATAGGGATAAGCGAAATTACTACGCGGCGAAGATCTCTAATAGCAACACAAGTTCAGCCTTCTGGAAAAATGTGCGACAAATGGGTATCTGCTCAAATAAGCCTATAGCCCCCAATGATTTTTACATCGAGGAACTCAATCGCAATTTTATTCAGTCGTCATTGAACAGTGTATCACGAAGCTCAACTACTGTCGCCAGCTTAGATTATGATCCAGACTCTTTCTCACTGTCAGGTGTTGACGAACTTTGTGTTGGGCTCACTTTATTCAGAATAAAATCGAATGCTGTGGGCTCGGATGAAATTCACCCCGTATTTATAAAAACACTTCTTCCTTGCATCCTACACCATCTTACTCACATAATGAATAGCGTTATTACGACCTCTACTTTCCCTAAGATTTGGAAAATTGCCAAAATCGTTCCCTTGCCCAAAACAACAGCTTCTAACTGCACGGAGTATCGCTCAATAGCCATACTTCCGCACCTAAGCAAGGTTTTCGAAAGCTTAGTGAGTTGGCAACTTAAGGAACATCTTAAGAACAAGAAGCTCATCACAAGGTTTCAATCTGGTTTTCTCACTAAGCGGAACTGTACAACAGCGTTAATTAGAGTCTGTGAGGATATTCGCGCAGTAATGGACAGTGACATGGTCGGTCTAATGATTTGTTTAGATTTCTCCAAAGTCTTTGATTGCGTGCGTCACGAAAAGCTCATACATAAACTGAAAAGTCAATTCCTATGCGGTGGATCTCTTTGTCATCTTATGTCTTCGTACCTTTCCAATCGGTCGCTATATGTGTATCTCAACAGTAATCGTTCCTCATGTATTTCGGTCACCTCTGGTGTTCCGCAAGGCTCGGTGTTAGGACCGTTATTATTTTCATGTTTTATTAACGATGTCCATCAATTTTTTAATGTCTGTAAGTTTCATATCTATGCCGATGATGTTCAAGTTTACTCTATATTTCCTAAGTCGTGTTCCTCCATTGCAATGGCATTATTCACGCAAGAATTGAATCGGGTGTTTCATTGGTCAGCTGATAATAGTTTGAAGCTTAACGCATCAAAAACGAAGGCGTTAATCCTGAATAGAGGCAGAACTGACTCCCGAATCGACTATGTCGATAAGATAAAAAATTTGGGTATATACGAGGGTGGTCCGATAAGTACTTAGCCTACAAAAGAAAAACAAGAATTTTGGAGAAATGGCGATTTATTTTTCAATATAGTCTCCTTTTAGCTCGATACATTTGACCCAGCGATGCTCCAACTTCTTTAACCCGTCTGAAAAATACGTTTTCTCGAGGTCTGCAAAGTAGGCCTCCGTGGCGGCGATGACCTTCTCATTCGACTGAAATTGCTTCTCGGCGAGTGGCTTTTTCAAGTTTGGAAACAAAAAGAAGTTGCACGGGGCCAAATCTGGAGAATACGGTGGATGGCGCAGCAGTTCGTAGCCCAATTCGACCAATTTGGCCGTGGCGAGGGTGGAGGTGTGAGACGGTGCGTTATCATGGTGGAGGAGCACTTTTTTCTTCGCCAATTGGGGCCGTTTTTTCTTCAATTCGGCGTCGAATCGGCCCAATAATTTGGCATAGTACAGCCCTGTGACCGTTTTGCCCTTCTACAGGTAGTCGATGTGGATCACACATTGTGAATCACAGAAAACGGTGGCCATCACCTTTCCGGCCGATGGGACAGTCTTCTCCTTCTTCGGAGCACGTTCGCCGAGTGAAGTCCACTGTTTCGACTGTTCCTTGGTCCCTGTACCAGTGGTTCCATGTTTCGTCGACTGTCACGAAAAGACGCAGAAACTCCTTCAGATTGCGCTTAAACAGCGTCAAAAAGTGCTCTGAAGTGGTCTCACGGTTGGGCTTGTTGCCCGGAGTGAGCAAACGCGGCACCCATCGCGCCGACAGCTTTCTGCCCAAAATTCATGCAGGATATGATCCACGCGATCTTTTGAAATGCCTACTGTCTCAGCTATCTCGCGCACCTTCAATCGGCGGTCTGCCAATACGAGATCGTGGATTTTTGTCACGTTATCTTCCGTGGTAGCCGTTTTCGGGGCACCTGGACGTGGTTCATCAAAAACCGACGTTAAACCAATTTTTGATGGTCGCCATCGAAGGAGAAGAGTCACCGTACACCGCATCCAAACGCTCTTTGATTTCGCTGCGCGATTTCCCTTCCAAAAACAAGAATCGAATCACCGACCTTTTTCCATTTTTCTAAAATCCGCGGACACTTGGACACTCCCGTTTCCACACGCGGTCAAAACAAAACTACAAGTCCGATCCGGTTGAAATTTCGACAGTAGCCGTCTACTAGAATGTACTACACGATAGTAAGGGTGATACTGGCGCCATCTAGCGGTGAGGCTAAGTACTTATCGGACCATCCTCGTATGTTATACGAACGAATGTGCCAAAAGTGGTTTTCTAAACTTCGTTAGGGAGAAATGAATATTGAAGATGCTCCTCGTTCTGGTAGGCCAGGAGCCACGAATATCGACAAAATAACAACTTTAATTGACTTCGAACGGCAAATCACAATTCGACAAGTCAAAGTTGCAGCATTTCCATTCAATGATTTGCTATATGAGGTTTGTTCAAGAAATAAGGTAACTTTTTATTTTTCTCTAAAAAATATTTAATTATAGCTCTTCAAGTACGAGATCTTTGTCTCCTCAATCATGGGAAATCTCCGTCCTTTCATGAGTCTTTTCAGTTTTGGGAAGAAAGTGGCAGGAGCCAAAGTCCGCTAAATACGTTGGCTGAGCCTTAATATTCCCGTACGACCTTCCGGCTAAAACTCACGATGAACGACCGCAATGTAATTGAAGTAAACGGTTGGGTGAGCAAAACTTTCGCATTTGACCGATCATGGCAAGCTTTTTTTTGGCCTGCCTCTTCTGGTCGCTTCCATTGGGATGATTGGGCTTTGGTTTCATTCTCATAAGCTCATGTTTCATCAGGGAGGATGCTTTTCGGAAGATCTGGATCGACTTTCACGTCATTTAACAGCTCGTGAGCGATGTTCATGCGACGGTTCTTTTGGTCAAAATTTACCAATTTCCGAACAAACTCCGCTGACACACATTTCATGCTCAAAATATCTCATGGCATGAGCCAATTGATATACCAATATCCGCAGCAGTTTCTCCATAACAATTTTCTTCACTCTTTCAACGTTTTCATCCATTGCCGACACGCTGCGGCCAGGGCGGGTATCGTCATTAACATCTTCTCGACCTTCTGTGAAGAGCTTGTACCAATTATATATTTTTTTTTGTTCAGCGTAGACGCGCCAAATACCATAGTCAACATTTCAAGTACGCTGGAGAATTTAATTTTATTCTTCACTTAAAATTTAATTTAGATTCTCTGATCCATTTTTTTCAAGAGCAAACAACATCTCAAAACAAACTAAATACGCAAAGTGGCTGACAATCTCGTTATATGTGGGGGGACATGAGTACCAACATAACAAAAAAGAATTTTCGAAAATAGAATGTACTTAGCTCGCGAAATTCAAAGAGTAACCTTATTTCTAGAACAAACCTCGTGCAAAGACAAAGAATGCGATCAATTTCCGAAACGAATCGTAATAGGCGATGAGAAGTGGATACTTTATAACAATGTCGAGTGGAAGAGTTTGTGGAACAAACAAACCACTTCGAAGGCCGTTTTACATCCGAAAAAGTTTATGCTCTGCATTTGGTGGCATTGGAAGGGAATAGTATACTATGAGTCACAAAGAAATAATGTGCAACTAAGTATTGTTTGCAGTTGGATCAATTAAAGTTAGAAATCGGCAAAAAGTTTCCGGAATCAATCAGTAGGAAAGGCGTCGTTTTTCATCATGATAATGCCAGACCTCATACAAGTTTGCAGACTCGCTAAAAATCGTTGGAGTTTGGCTGGGAAGTTTTGCCTCATTCATCGTACTCCGTCGGCATAGAGGAGGGTGCAACTTTGATAATCATTTATTACAGCCGTTACTCCCTTAATTATATTGTCCCGAACTTTCTCGGGCGGGGTCTAATAAATTAATTTTTGTGACACCCACAGATTCAGTTGTTGTGTCGCCGCAACGATCATACTACTCCATCCCTCTGAGTTATAACCCATTTGGGAAACTTGTTAGTAGAAGGACCTCGGTCGTTCTGCTCAGTCCTCTCGTATTGAAAGTCTCTGTTAAGTGTGTCCTGAGTTAACCCTCAAGCCCAGATATTGACTGGGGTAAGATCAAACTCGTTTAGGTTAAAACCCGAGTCAGACCTCTAGCTGTTGTACGCCCATGGTGGGGTGATAACGCTAGATAACACTCTTCCGGGTTAAAATCCAAGCCGAAGCACTAGTATTTGTGGTACAGGGTGCGCCATCTCGAAGTTTACATCGACCAATATGAGATGGCGCACCCTGTATATAGTGGAAGTACTTGTCTAACCTCTTGTGGGTGGAAACCCGAATCGGACTTTTAGCTTTCATGCTGTCAATACCTGCTCCGTTCTTCTCATATGTTGTCCTGAGGTTCGATTCACATTCGCTTTCAACAACTACAACAAGCAATTGCGTACCACATTTTTGTTGATTTTTCCTTTACTTGTTATTGCAGAAAATTTATTTCGTTTTTTTATTACACTCTGTCTAATTTTATGACTAAAGGGCAAAAGCAAAGAGTGTCCACCCGCCCAAATGTCTTGCCCTCTTAAAGGGCTTAGTTGAACAGCGATAAACTTGACACTTTTCAAGTCGTTACTGTAATTTTCCCTGTTTGCGGGACCTACAACTGTGATGACAGTTATAGCTGTAAGTCTTTGTCTTCTTTGACATGTGGTCTTAGGTTTTTGTTTACGAAGTAAGCGTGACAAAGACATAAATTTTCCTTGTTTTTAAATTTTTCCTTTTTTTCCGGATGGATCTTCCCTCCGTTTTTCTTTGCTTTGTATAATGTTTAAAGTTAAGTAAAACCCCATACGTGATTGTATGGAATAATTTATTCGTCTTTTCCTTTGTGGGGGAAGAAACATAAATTTTCCTCACAGTATGAACATTCTTGTTCCTTTGGAATGCCTCAAAAGCTACATAAACAGCATCTCCGCTAAAAAAAAAAAAAGCAAGAGCTTATACGGGAGGGGAATTATGAAATTACTTGAAAGATGGGAAAATATTGTGCAAAATAACGGTGCAGATTAAAATCTTTTTTAAATGCTTTTTTTTTCATTCCAATTTCGCTTGAAAATCCGGACAATTACTCGGAATAAGTACAAATACGAATCCAATTTATGCAACAACTTGGGCAACAAGTTTTTATTCCGGTTAAAGACTTCTTAATAACGATGACCCGCTGTTTGTATCAGGCTCCCTGTCTTAAAAACTGCCTAGATTTAAAAAACCTGCGATTCGTGTGGTTATCTTTCTTTCTACACTTTATTTACTGAATGCATAGCTTGAAAATTAGGAATTTACAAGAGAGAGATGGCGTAAGTTGTACTATGTAGCTCAAAACCATACTTTAAATATATTCATGGCATTGCTTCATCCTACGGCTTTTGTTGTCAGTATGTATCGATTCGCCGAAGTGTAAATATTCGAATTTATTTCGTATTCAAAAATGTCAACATTCGTGCTAAAGAAACAACATTTGCGGGAAGTCTCGCGATGCTTTTTCAAATTCTTGCTGAAAGTCATCGAATGTGTTTGGTACTTACTGAGAACATACTCCGTCGTTGAAATATGCGAGGTGTGGTTTGATACCGAAGACAAGGAACGGCCTGGATAAGAGGAAAAGTTCGTAGACATAAATTTGGAGGCATTACTCGCTGAAGACTCATGCCAAACGCAAGAAAAGCTTGCAGAATTGATGACACTAGGAGCAATTTCTAAGCGCCTGAAAACGTTGGGATTCATACAAAGCAAGGAAATAGGATGCCATATGAATTGAGGAAATGCTTCTAATCATCAAGTGGTATCTGGGGACGAAAATGGATCCTCCAACCCTAACAGCAGGAAATCATACGTGAAGCGAAACCGGCACATCGATTTCGAAGTAGATGGGGGTACGAAAAAGGAGTGATACAAGCTGTTAAATCTTGGGCAATTGCATCGATTCGTTTGAAACATTGGCAGAAAAACGACCAGAATATGCGTCTAGACATGAATGCCTAAATTTCCATTATGTCTCTCCTCATGTTGTTAAACTGGTTAAAAGCTATTTTCAAAACTGTGGAAGCCTTATCGCACCGACGTATTTACCAGACTTGGCCACTTCTGTTGTTCACTTGTTTCAGTCAATGCAAAATGCCCTTTCAGAATGACGGTTCAGATCAACTGAAGGCATCAAAATTACGGAGTTGTTGGCAAGGTATCCCAAATTACCAGAGAGATGGCAAAAAGTTATAGATTCTGATGGTCAATATTTTTACATTTTTGAGGCCCAAATCAAATGAATATTGATTAAAGGAGAGACAGAGTCAACGAGTGACATTACATTTTCATTTTGTTTTTGTTTGCATTCTGCTCAATAAGTTCGTAGGATGACTTATAGATGGCGCCACTTTTGACAAATCTCTATGATTTTAAGAGAGAGCCAACCCTGGGACGCCCATCACTGACAGCTGTTCCAGAAAACATAAAAAAAAAATGTCTACAAAATGGTTCTGGCCCATCGTAAATTGAAGTTGTGTCACTTATCTGACACCTTAAAGATATCAGGAGGATATTGTATTTGATATTTTGAGTGAACTTTTGAGCACGAGTTCTTGAAGGAAACTTCGCTGATAACTAATGTCCAAGGTTGCCCAGAAGTTGTTTTATTAGTCATCTTACGAGCTTATTGAGTGAACGGTTAGGCCATATTAGCTTTGAATTTAATCAGTATGCAGTTAGGGATCAAAAGTCCAAATCGAGACTTTCATTGCCAGAGATTGACTGGGAGTGTCGAGCCCAGTCTGGCATGTACATTCCAGTTCAAAGGCAGCTTTCACGTTTTGGGTCTCTGAGAAGATTTCGACACTCACAGAAGCATTGACGACTTCATGGTTTAAGGCCGGAACCTCTTTCAGGAAAAGACTGTCGATATTACAATATCTTAAGGTTTACATTTTCAGAGAAGACCCTTAGAACCATTCTGAAGGATATTTTTGATCCGTCAGCGAAGATTGGCTTGCTGAATATGTGTTCAGATTCCTTTTTTTCTTCCTAGAAGCCAATAAAACTTCTTCCCAAATTCAGACAATCAGTTTCACGTTATCAATATTGCTAGGTTCGATTTCCAGAATTTCGATTTAGGGTAGGGTTTTTCTTGCTAACACTAACATTCTGGTTACTGTTTTACTCGTATACCTAATGTATAGTGTCTACTCGGAAGCATTATAGTGTTTCTGTGAAGTCAACGTGGGCAGACCTGAACTTAACGAAGGATGAAAAAGAGAAGGAGAAAAGAGTCTAAATTGGTAAGAAATTTATATACATACGAGTAAGTACCTTTAGATAATATAATGTAATGTGATATGTGGCTTTGTTTAAACATTTCGCAATCTTTATTGTTCCAAACCCATTTTACAAGTAATCCACCTCCGACAAAATATGCTTATTTTGCCAACACAGTTGTTAATAAACTCGTTTTCTAGAATGGCCCTCAGTCCACGTAGCAATTCACGCTGTCTTTGTGGAACTACATATGTAAACTATAGAAATGATCACGAACAATCAATACAGTATAAGACAGTGTGTTTCGAAAAAATTCTATGTTTTTGAAACCAAAAAAGATGATGCGTGTCTGAGGCCCCAATCGTCTTTCAATTAAATTTCCTCGCATTTCGTTACATGATATAAGGGTTGTCACTTTCATGCGGTGTAACCCCCTTTTACATTAATTTGAGGATAGAATGTGTCTTAAACCGTACAGTGAATTTTTCCGGTTGCATTGACAGCTCTTGTATTGCCAGACCATAAGTGAGCTTCTTCGTTGAAGACAATTCTTCGACATAAAAGTGGATGACCGAAACGAGAGGTGGCTTGATTCCTAATAGGATGAAACTTGTGTATAATTCGGTCACTATGGGTTGAGTTTTTGTTCATTAGTTCGATTTTGACGACCGTAAAATGATTGAAGTGCGCGAAAAACGAACACAAATTTCGATAGTAAAATTCAGTAATTTATGAGCATTTTTCAGAGTTAAGATGTATGTCTTTGCATACTAACTGAACATGCTTGACTTTAACACATGTCACGATTCGGGTGAGAGATGTCAAAAATGGCACACTGGAAATCCAAACAGCAAAAAAATAGAGACAACGCTCTTCTCCTCGGGCGCAGACAGCTGCAGGAAATCACGCTGATAGTGGGTTTTCAGTGCTATTTGATTTTAAGGATACTGCATGGCTCATTTCCGTGTCTTTAATGCTTTTTTAAGGCATCTAGGCTTATGAATTGTCTACAATATTTCGGAGATGATTGCTTAAACCTCAAAAAATGTGATAATCGGTCGCGGGTTAGTCTGATAACGCCAAAGTTCATATCTCAACTACGCTAGCTTCAGGAACGTTGGCTGCACAGTATGTGGTCTTGCATCAGCCTGTAGCAGTAAAACTATCATATTTATCATGATATTTATTTTCTAGTGGAAAATCACCTTCACCGGATTCGGAAAGTCAAATACGTCATTCGGTAGGTCAGTTGGTCTTTTTCTTTTGACTCTTCGTCTTCTTAATATTTTCTATTGTTACGGGGTTTTGACTTCGTGCTTGTTGTCTTGGATTAGTAGCATTACTTGCTGTAGACCTCGAATTGCGGTCTATGTCAAAGCTGCTTATAGTTGATTGGTTGTGGACTCTAGATATTTTCCATAGTAAAAAGTGACAGTGTCATTCGTGAAAGTTGCCATCATCATTGATCCTATGTCGGGTAAAGAAATTACAGCTGTTAGCGGTACGTAGAGTAGGGAATGCTTCCCTGGGGTAATCCTACACAGTGTCTATTGGCTTATGTCATTGTATTCCACGTAAAAACCTGAATTTTCCGAATAACTTTTGGTGATCAAAAAATTGTAATCGGTAGCGTACTGCAATGGTGGTTTCGGTTTGAACAGCTCACAGTAAACTACACCCTGATCTGACTAAAGAGCACTTGAAAAACAACAGGTCGTTCCTCTAAAATTGGTCAGTAAGTGAAGCAGATTATTTCATAGCTATAACAGCACTTCCTCTGGACGCCCCAGCACGAAAGCAATGGATGAAAACAATAAAGAAAGCAGTGAAGGAAGTTGTTGTCGAGAATCGTCACATAAGTATCAGCGAAGTTGCGGACGATATTGGTTTTTTTTTAAATTTTTTTCAGATCTAAGATATCTTCGCGAAACATGTCATCGAAGATTGTTCCAAAATTGCTAAATTTTGACCAAAAGATCCGTTGCATGAGCATCGTTCAGTAGCTATTGAATGACATTAATGACGATCCTTATTTGCTAAAAAACGTCATAACTGGTGATGAAACAAAGCCCAGATATGCTAATGAAAGCGACTAGAAGAGCAAAGACCGAAAAATGGATTCTTCATTACTAAATTTTTGATTTTTTGTTACTCGATAATCAGTTGAAGTTTTTGGCCGACTGGAAACTGTTCCAAACTGTACCACTTGTAAACATTTCTTTTCAACAAGTCCAGGCTATCAAAGGCTTTCTGCAATATCCTCGCGTTTCAGCAGGAGAAATAGTTTTATCCTGCAGACAAAATTGAATGCAACTTCTTTGTTCAATTATATTAGAAATTATAAAAATCCACCAAGCCAATTGAGATATTGACATAAAATTTGACACAAAGATCAACGGCAATACTACCTACCAAAACATTTTTCCGAATCGATCTACAAGGTTTGTTAAAAAATAAGTTGAAATAAGGTTTGAATTTCGCGATGAAAACGTTGAAGCAATGAAGAACATTTTTATGTATTGTACAATAGAATCGTTGAATCACTACCAGAGAAATTGATGAGAATACTGGCATATTGGTTGGGTCATGAAACGGGTGTCAGCGAAGTCGGGTCAGAAATTGCTAAATTTCGACCAAAAGAACCGTCGCATAAGCATCATTCAGGAGTTGTTAAATGACTATCCAGATTTGTCGAAAAACTTCATCACTGGGCATATGGTTGTGACGTCGAAAACAAAGCCCGATCATTCCAATGCAAGCGACCAGAAGAACCAAGACCGAAAAAATCATGCCAAGTTCAGAAAAATGTTAAAATTTTGTTCACTGTTTTCCTCCATTACAGTGGCGTGGTTCGTCATGAGTTCTTGCGTTGGTACAATCAATAAGGAATATTCAATAAGAAAACGACCGGATTTGTGGGAAAAAAAGTCATGGCTGTTGCATCACCATGCTTGTGCGTAATTTTTTGGCCAAAGATAATAATCATGCCTCAACCACCGTATTTACCGGGCTTGGCACCCTGTGAGTTTTTTCTCTTCCCAAAACTGAATACCCATGAAAGGACGGAGATTTGCGACGATTGAGAAGATGAACACCGCATCGCTGGAAGAGCTTAAGGCTATACTAAAAAGCGTCAATCAGAACTGCTTCGAGAATTGAGAAAAGGGCTGGCGCAAGTGTTTCATATCTGAAGGGGTCATTTTGAAGGTATCCCCTTTAAATTGATAGATGTTGATGGATAAATAAATATTTTCCGAGAAAAATAAATTAGACAAACTTCATATGCGCAGCTATCTTTCAATTTGACCGAAATAGTACAATATATCAAGAGATAAACCACACGCGGTTGCTCATTTTTCGCAACATTTAAATTCAAGATTACGTTTGAGCCTAGGAAAATAGAATCAAATGAGTTTAGTTCCAAAAATCTTTGTGCATTGCAAAGCGAAATGCCTAAAGAAATCGGAAAGAAGTAAACTATGTTGGCTGCTATACAAAATTTCACTCCGACAGCATTCGTACTCTACACGCTATATTTGCTCGTGAAAGTATAATATTTCCTGAAGAGTGGAAGACTGAGAAAACAAAATGATCGCATCATCATGAAAACACAGTCACAAAAGTGATTAATCACTACAAGATTCGTGTTATACTCGTAATGCTTTTATGCGGAAAAATACCAAAGGAATATAGCAAGCAACATACTCATTCAAGCAATAGATCGCCCACTCGTAAAAATGCACAAGCTGATTCGTCGTAATAATGTTATTTTTACACTCAATAAACCACGAATTGATTAAGCTTTAAAGCGTTTTGCGGCACTTATAGGCTGTAAGGTAGGAGATTTTTCTTTATTTTCAATTTAACCTGCATAAATGCAACCTGTTAAGCCAAGCACTTGCAGAGTGTTATTTTAAAAGGCTGTTTGTCCAGGTAAATAAGAAGCAAGTTTTTCTTTAGGAGGTTGAACCTAATTACTCTAAAGTTCGACGACGATGGATAAAGAATGAATGGTTTAGTCGGTTTGCTGGACAAACACAACGTGTGGCAGCGCTTTATTCTATTATCCCTCTTCTAAAAAAATATTTTTGAATATAGTTTAACGGTCGGAAAGTTAATTCATCTTTTCCTTTGAGGAGAAATCCAGTTGATCTATGAACTATTGTATTGCTAGCCACTACAACGAACGATGACTCAATCGATTTGATCCCTGAAAAGTTTGCTGCTTTCCCCTTCCTTGTAATTCGTTTTTCTTTATCTTTATCTTTTATTAAAATAAGTCCCCGAGATTTATGAATTTCGTACGAGTTATAGGAATGTTAGGATTTCGTGTTATCAATCAACGTTTTATTTTGGTGCTGTAAATCCCAGACTTGTGGTTAGATGACGTAAGACGAAGTTGTCTAAGAAAAGTGGTAATTTGTATTCACATTCGTATCTTAAATGCATTTATCAGTTGCTTTAGGAGCACAAAGAAAACGCCAAAAATTTGATTAATAGCAGAACAATTTTTTTTCTAAAGTCCCCAGAGCCCTTGTGCAATGCACAAAAAAAACAAAAGAGCGTAGATCCCCTCAATCTACTGCAACTTACTGATGTAGTCGCATCATCCCGACTAATTCACTTGGTGAATCATGGGCATCAATCACGGGGGAAAGTACTGTCCTCGTGCACACAAAAGTCCCAGTAACAAAAGTAAAAAAAAAAGTAGGATAAGCAAGTAATCGAACGCTCACCTACTGGTTAGTGTGGACGGGACGAAGTGCAGGACAATACATGACACATACATATGTATGTACGAGAGTTGCGGAAAGCAAACAGTTTTTTTTTTGCTTTTCACATGACATGGCGCGGATTCCTGAAACTGCGAGTGCAAAATTAACCTTTTTTTTAGTGAAAACAATTGCAAACGTAAAAGTGCAGTTCGGTTGTTGGTGCACACGTGATAGGTTCTCCACTATAACAATTAGGACACAAGAATCCGGCGATCATTGAACCAAATTTATTGGGGAGGCTTCCAAACATGCGCTGCATATGGCTCGTGAATGGTTATACGATAATCCTAGTTAGTCGATATATCAGCATGAAGCTAGTATATTGGACGTAGGCGTATGTTAATTAAATTTTAAGTGAATTTTGTGCGAAACTAATTATTATTATTATTTATTTTTTTTAGTAAAATTGCATTCATATACTGGACGCATTAGCGCGTTACGGTCGCAGCTTAGTGGAAGCTTACGCATAGAAGTCGATTAATATATGCTTTTCCGATGTGACAACTTTATATTTTAATCATTGGCTAACAACCCGTTTGGATTCAGAGGTCAAAGTGGAATGATACAGCCAGATAAAGCTAAGCTCTTACTCTTTTTTGGCCTTAATCAAATCTGATATGCTCGTCCTTACCGTCTGTGGGTATTATTAATGCAAATCACTATAAGGTAGAATTAAGATATTCTGCATAAGATCGTCACAAATTCACATTGCAGATAAATACTTTCAGTTTTTTTTGGTCGCAATAGCCGTATGTGTTGCAGGTTCTTAATCATACCGGGTGATCCAATTCCAGGTCCGGATTTGACATCCCTGTTTCAAACACTTACGTCAAACCAAACTGTTATCAGAGACTGTATATGTTTTGTTTGCGGTTTGCCATAACATAACAATAATGGTTTTAAACGTGTTCAAATTTGTGAAAATTAGCTACTGCAATAAGAGCAGGTTATGGTCGATATAATGGTCGGCCGTACTATAGACAAAACCATAAAAAAAAATCGGAGAGATTGGCTATGATACAGAAGTTTTGAGGCCTATTCATCCCTGCAGAAAATATAGCTTGGCGTTAGTGGAAATGTTGAAATGAGAAAACTGTAACAGTCACCGTCAGTTCCCATCGCTATAGTCAATTTTTAATTTTTAATCGATTTTGTTTGGCCTCAAATCGAAGATATGGATGTGGAAGGAATTTGGTTTCAACAAAACAGTGCAGCGTCTCACACAGCACGACCCGTCTTGGTTTTATTTCAAAAAAAGAACCTTTACGAGTTATTTTGCGTTTTGGTGATGTGGATTGGCCAGCAAAATCGTGAGATTTGTCGCCGTTGGATTTCTTTTTCTCTTTTTACGTATACAATTCACAAAATCCGGACGCTTTGAAAACGAATATTCATTCAAGTCATTGCCCGATATGTGTTCAAAATTCATCGAAAATGACCATGTCGGAATCGAGTCCCCTAAGAACTCCCGTGGTGGACAGTTGAATTATATTATATTCCATTCATAATGGTAAGATCCAAGCAATACACTCAAAATATAAATTGATCGAAATCTAAATAATAAAATGTGTTATTTCCTAATTTACTTTCGGAACCACAAATTGGATAGTCTAGTATAAATGTAAAATGTTCACTTTATAATAATCTACGGGCTGCGCAAATTATTCGGCAGCACATCGCCTGTTGAGGGATCAAAAGGACTAGTCGAACATTGTTATGATGGTATTAGTATTGATTTTTCCACAAAAAAGGTACGGAACATTGTTAAAAGATTTTCCTACGGAAACCAGAATAATTCGATTGGTTCGGGTCATTGGCCCATGAAGGATTTAGGCGTAGACATTTATAATCTAATCGTGGCAGCCTTTATAAGGGAACTATAATACCGAGCATCATCATTTCGCAAGCTCGGGTAAAAGTAAGGGAAGGGAAACTCACGACACTATTGCTTAGGTGGCACCTCTATTTTTCCCAAGTATCCGATAACACTAAAGCTCATGTGATTTTTGTTAGGGTTAAACATCTTTTCCTTGGTGTCGCCGCTCTTTTTTACTATGTCTTTTCCGAGTGGGAGCGGTTGGGGGAAGCATGGTCTCTGACACCCGATTGGCCGAATAACTAAATTAGTATTGTATTGATGAGCGTGTACTCGTATTGCACCGTTTATGGACCAATTTTAAGTTTAGAGTACATGTCTAAGCCACCTTGTCATAGATGGCATTATTTTTCTTGATATCTTGTTTGCTTGATATCTAATTTGCTAACTACATTATAACAGTAGGGGGAGGGTCAGTCTGAGTCTGAGATAAATATTGAGCTTATTTAAAAGAAATAAGTTTTTCGATTTCCTGGATAATGGATGGTACTGGATGATGAAGACGTTTTGAATATCAAAAAAACCTTACTAACAATAGGACTAGTTAGAGAGTTATAAATAAGTAAATATTGCAAAGAACAAAACTACTCCATTTCCTCTCTCTAAATTTGTTAAATTTAATTCGAGCGCCTTGAGTGCATATGTTATTAAAATTAATGGCGACTGCTTCAGTGGATAGCAAAATCTTCTAAAACTATCATGTAAAATGTAGATTTAAGTTACGGCCTGGTTTACAGACTACCGCAGAGCTGGCAATATTTGCCGTTCAGAGTCGGCAATACACAGTAGGTTTATTTTTGGGCTGAAATTATTCGCACATAACATAGGTTATTGAGAAAACATAGAATGTTAGCCAAAGTTTAACTTTCTGCACATTGATTAAAAACGCAACTGACTCGTCTCGTCCAATTTTTTTGAGTTGAACTACGTGTTATAAACTGTCTTCATGCCGAAATCCCCAACATGGACAAAATTGACTTACTTTTAGGGTTTCGAAAAAAAAATTGTTTGAGTTAATCAATGAAGCAATATACCAAGAGTAAAGATTCAAATGAAGAACTTCATGTTCAAAAAAACTTATGAAGTTTATATTTCTTTTGCCGAAATGTTTATTTTTAAAACTCGTAAAAGAAATCCAATCAAAAACATCTATTTTTGGGGCTAGTGAACATTGCAATAGCCGCTTATGTATGTATATTGCCTGTATGTTCAATAAAAGGTCACATAGTACACAGGTTCACATACCTCATCTAGTCATAAATATTGATAGAAATTTTAATGCAACCAACGTTACTTAAAGTACTCGCTGCACTCTTTTCATGTTACCCATAACTTTTATATTTCTTTGTCCCTAATGAACTTATAAAAATGTAATATGGTAAAAGGTGATATCTTTCGGACCTTGGAATCACATGCTGTTTTCTTTATAGCATTTATTAAATTATTCGACTGTATTTGGGGAGTACATGGCTGTCAAAGATCCGGCCGTCTACGCACTATGAGAACTCCGGGAGCCTTCAAAGTCGTGGAGGCTCGAATCAGACGCAAACGATTGAGATAGTAGATTTTGTCGCGGGAAATTAACATTTCACAAAAATCCTTGTGACGCATCAGCAAAGAAGACTTGAGACTTCGAGCCTGCAAAAGACCCACTAGACACCTGCTTAGTCGCATTGAAGCAAAAACGGAAGCAAAAATCAAAAGCTTTTTAAAAGCAGCAAGCTAAAGATGTTTACAGTCAAATTCTGTTCACCGACGAGAACATTTTTACATTCAAATGAAAAGAAACTTCAGAGCTTGTTCTAAAGGTAGACAGAGGTCACCACCCTGCAATGGTATGGTGAGGGGTGAGCTACAAAGGCCTCTATTTCAAAGAAATAGGATCTAAGGCTTCGGAAGAAGTTTACTAAGCCACTGTTTTTGAGGGTGTCGTTAAGCATCTAAGTCGAACAATGTTCGTAAACAAGCATTAGAAATTTTAAGAAGATTCTGCTCAAGCCGAATAGCACGCAAGAGTGGCCAAAAAAATCGAATCCGAACTCCAACCTTTTAGGCTACAAGTTATGGTCAGTTTTAGAGCGAATGTCTTGCACTACTCAACACCGAAATACTGAGTCTTTGACCCCGTGCTGTCAACAACTTTCCGATGAATGAGATCCGTAAAGCGATTGATGATGGGCCAGTGCGCCTCAGGTCGAACTTTAAGGCAAATGGCGGTAATTTGGAATGAAATTTTTAATGACTTTTAGCTAGAGATTTGACAAAAAAAGGTATAAATTTGTTTTTAAAAATATCAGCGCATTTTGGTTTGGCATACGCCTTGCTTTGTATCAGTATTTGTGACAAAACTAGGTAATTGATGGTAGCTGTCGAAAAACTTGCTTAACCAGGTGTTAACTTTTATGAAAATGTTGAGGGACCTTTTTATATACCCGACTTATTTGATAAGCGTATACCATAAAAATCACGTATCAGATGTTCAAATATGAAATAGCTGTTTGTTGGTAAGCTTGGGCATCTTGGGCATTTGAAACCGCTCTTAATCCATAAAAAAAAAAATATTTTTACAAGTAGAAAAACGATTTACATTTCCTAGAAAGAAATTTTAATGTCAGATTAAAATGTGGATCACCACCATCCTTTAGGAGATTTGTAATAGCTTAGTTTATTTTCCTGAGCTTCTTATACAACACTTTTTACTGTTGACCGTATTGCTTAACCATACATACCTATCTTGCTTCGTCGTTAGTTTTTATGCCACCTAAACATTATTTCCGTCCTAGTATTGACGCTAGTACGAAAGTCGTTTAACTTTCAACGCTGAATTCTGTGTGCTTCTGTTGTAGATTTTTTTAAAAATAAAGTAGTCCATTAGAATCCTCTTTTCTTGGCACGAAACTCGACATGTTTAAAATTATGAAAAAAAGTTTTTCGACTGAAGTGAACTCAAATATCCTGAAGTAGCTTCCCTACAGTACCTGTTTGCAGACGCATTCCCATCTTAAACTACTGCATGAACATACATAGTTCTGGTAACGTCATTCAAGTTTCTTTAAAAATGTTGAGTTTTTTTTTAATATTTACATGATAGTCCCCCATTAAGCAGGTATGCAACATGAGTATCTTACTTCAGTAGTGTTGATCGTGTTTCGATTTGTTTGTTTAAAAATAATATGGACAGAAATTAATATCCCAAAAAAGAATGGAAATCAAAATTAATATTTATGTAGTTCCTGGAAGCGACATCATTTAGAGAATATCTAACTGTTCAAAGTCCGCAAAGCTATGATCGCATATTATGATATCTGATATGATCTCATCTAAAGTGACTTGAATCTAGACGACCTTGAGTTCAGTCTATTAAGCAAAGGGTAACAAGCAAGTGCGAATCGATTTTATCATTGAGATTGCAGTTTTTCAGTCAATTTTTAGTTTGAAAGCAAAGAGTCTAGGTCTGAAGAAATAATTTAGGTCTTAGAAAAATATCAAATCGAACTCTGCAGGGGTCATAAATATCCGACAAATGGTGGCAATAAATAGTCAGTTATTTACTTGTCTGGCCTATTGAACTGATAGCAGGGTATTATATAAAACATTCTCGGCTAAGTAGTTCTAGGCACTTAAAACCCGATAGGACGCTAACATGAAAACAAAATCGCTATACATTCGCTATACATACCATATCATTATTATATTTCGTGATAACTAATAATAATAACTGAAACTAAGGAACGTTATTGATAAATAAAGGCAGATTGAATTCAAGAAAGTTTAACCGAATTCAATCATTACTTCATACGGAAACTGAAGCATGTGGTAATGTTAACTTAGTTACTAAGCAATTGAGTTGAGTATTCGTTAAGCTATGAGAGCTGATCGCAACCGGAACATGCTTGGCACAAGGTCAACTTATCGCTTTTCCTAACCAATCTCAGACATGATTATAACAGATTCCAATGTAATAACGACCAGCTTCACAACTTGCTGTTACAAGTGCATATTCGCGTCTATTCATTTTCTGTTTGCCCTGGAGATTTCGTTTCGTTTTATTTCGCTTCAAACAGTCAAACCTGTCACTTGAAAACGAAACAGATATCGACGGAAAGCTCCAGTAACAGAAGTGATTTTCAATACAAAGCATTATCTTCCCCTCGTTTGCAATTAGATTTTATTTCAAAATCACCAAAAAGAAAAAATAAACTTATGATCATCTGCGCTTGATAAAGTTTTTATTTGATAAAAATATTTATGTTTCCCGAGTATATTTATATACTGATGAGAAGGAAGGCTAGGTGTCAACGCGATAGAAAGCGTGCAAACACCGACGAGGTGTGAACAAAATTTTAAACATGAGTAATAAATAACAAACAAACTGTCGCCGAGGAAGCGAGGAGCGACATGATAAACTCTCGTGTGTATGTCTCACACACTTGGGCAATTAAAAAAGTTTTCAATTTGTCTTAACTTTACGCTAGGCTATTTGAGACATAATCGTATGTGAGAACGATTTTTTTTTAAATATTGTACGAGCATACAGTGTGGATCAAAATGTTGAAAACACTTTAGTTTTAGACTTTCTGCAACGAGCAGGAACAAATTTGCTTAAGGAAACAGTAAGCTCTTTTTAAATAGCCAATAAGAACCTTCTTCTCTCTACTTGGCGATCTCTTTGACAGACGAATGAATTTGAGAATTTTCAGCTATGAATCATTTAAACTCATGCCTTGCTGCTCTCTTCAAAATTTAACGTCAAGACTTATCAATAAAAATTTTTCATTGTTGCCAAAATGGATTTAAAGTTTCAGTGAATAGTCTTGTGATTAAAAATGAAATTTACGGCGATAAGTTCCAAAATGATATGATAAACGGCGATACCAGAATGACTCAATGGATTATACCACATTACCAGATCATGTCTAGATAACGATACTTAATCATCACCTTTAGAATGCCAAGAATTAGGTTTTAAGCACTTTTAAAATTCATTTTATCAAATAATAGAATAGATCGGGGTTCAGTTCGGTTCATTAACGATTCTTATTTTTAGATTGATAAATCGAGTGAACCCATAGTAATCAATCAATAATATAATTAATTGCAATGGGTCATTGAAAAGGTCTATAAACGATCTCCATACGTAACGGGCAGTTTGCTGTATGACTGGTTTAGTATTTCTTTTCTGGCCTTGTATACCAGTGGATAAGTCGTAGCACCAAAAGTAATATTATTACTAAGCACTTCAAATGCAAAGATTTTGTTTTTAATTTTCTTAGCTTTAATCGTTTATTTATATTAATTAGGTTCATCTCAATGTCGAAAGACATAGTTTTAAGTACATATGGTCACTGTAAGGTAGTTTTAATCAGTTAAAATAGTTAAGCTGGGCTTTTTTTATTCAGATTAAGACTGAACTGAGAAAGGGACAAATTAAAAATGCCTTGAAAATAATAAAATAAAAAATATCGCCAACAATTTAAAAAAAAGGTACGCATGCGCCATGTAATGCTATATGGCGTATTCGTTTTATTTTCCTTGTGGAAATATCTCAGATTTTTACTTATGGGTTAGCTAAGAGGCTTAATATTGACCGTTCATCAGGATTAGCTTAATTTGCGTCTAGGCTTAACACATGGGTGCCAAAGGAGCTTAACCTGTGGCAAAAACCGACAGATTATATGAAAGTCAGCCTTTTTATTAAGTGAGATTTTAGGGATATACGAGAGTCGATCAACAAGTACCTTCGTTTGAAAACAGTTGGCGTTGCTGAGGGTATTTGGCAATACTGATTCAAAGGTTAGGTTTTTTTTGGCGGCAATTTTTTTTGGTTTTTTCGATAAAATGGAAAAAGAGCAAGATCGATCCGTGATTCGCTTTTTACTTTTATATGGAAAAAAAAATTGAAGAAATAAAAACATATTGGATGCTATCTATGGAGACCTTTCACCATTATTGACAACCGTTAGATATTGGTTTAACAAATTACACATGGGCGTACATTGCGGAGGCCGCCCGGCAGACGTGGTTACTGAAGAAATCGTTGAAAAAGTCCACGACATCATGCTCGCTAATCGACGAACAAAAGTGCGTGAAATAGCAAAGGCGTGCCGTATGGAACGGCAATCAATATTTTACGTGACAAATTACACGTAAAAAAGCTGACGGCCCGATAGGTGCCGCGATTGCTGACAATGGACAACAAGCGGATAAGACTGACAATGTCGAAGCACTGTTTGGACCTCTTTAATCGAGATTCTCGAAAGTTTTTGTACCGGGTCGTTATCGTGGATGAAACCTGTATACATTATTATACGCCAGAAACCAAACGTCGCGACAGTTCAAACAACGGATTTTTGGTGGTGAATCTGCTCCGAAGAAGGCAAAGACGGTCCCATCGGACGGAAAAGCATGGCCACAATTTTTTGGAACTCAAGGATCCTCATGGACTTTTTTGGACAAAGGAAGGACAATCACGCGACAGCACTACAGTGAATTATTGGACCGATTCGACAAGAAATTGAAGAAAATACGCCCCATTCATCAAGAATTGTTGCTGCAACACTAAATCGACTGCGCTATGAATCGCTGCCACACCCACCGTTCTTTTTTCACGACATGAAAACATGGCTCGGGAAAAAAAATTCAGCTCACACGAAGAGGTCATCAACAAGACAGAGGCTTATTTTTGAAGTTTGAAAAGTCATATTTTTTGGAGGGGTTAAAGAAGTGGGAAAAACGTTCGAAAAAGTGTATTGAAGATTACGTTGAAAAATAAAAATTCTGAAAAACTTGCATTTTCATTTCCAACAAGGGTATTTACTGATCGTCCCTCGTATGGTGCATTTTTTCGAATTTCTTCTACCTAGCGAAACAGTAAAAGCGAATAAGTGCTGTGTGCATTCCTCCGAGATCAATGTTGAAGTCCAAGGAAATCGCCTGGTTTCGGTTGATCGAAAAGGCGTCATCTTCCACCATGGTGGAAATTATTTTGTTGATGATTGAGAAGCAAGCAGCACGTCAATGTGGGGGAGCAAATTTCTTTTTGTAGAAACATGCCTCATATGTCGAGTTTTGATTAAGGCGTTGCACAAGATCATGAACGATCGTAGTCGATTAATTTAATTTTTCAGTGATCTCACGAGTTAGGTTTGCTTGCTTCTTTTAAAACGTGGTGCATTTTCAACATCAAAAACCTCAGAATGAAATTTTGCAAACCACTGCAACTGGCATTGGCTTTCTGTCAAGGATAGAAACATCGAGAGGATCCATACACATCGAGTAATTTTTTCTGGCTTGAACAGCAATTTTTACTTTTCAGTTGTCTACTGATTTAGACTGTCCATGACGTGGCTCCAAATGAGAACTATTGCACATAATCATACTTTTGACAACTCGAAAAAATGAATTTAATTTCAATATAACTCAATATTTCGTTGTGTTTCTCCTCGGAATACTGACAAAACTCATTCACACGTTCGAAGTCGGAAAGACTCATTAACTCCCTTTCACTTTGAAAGAAATAAATCTCACACAACATGGGTGATTTAGAGAAGCGTCGTGAATAATGCATGTGCGAGGAATTGTTCGTTACATTCACATTTCAAGTTTTCATTTTCTCCAACCGTTGCACTGTGTAATTTTTAATTTTCTATATTCTATAGGGATACCGATCAATAATAATCGTGAAAATAGCTAATATGCTATCTAGAATGCCCATATAGTACATAGGAGGTTTGTTCAAAAAATAAGGTGACACTTTGAATTTCGCGAGCTACTCGTAATTATTGTACAATTAAAAAATAAAAAATTGCTATGGAGAATCACAAGTTCGGTTAAATGTGAAAGTCCTTACCGGAAGGATCAAACGGTCAATAAAGTATTGTATATTAATTTAAAGTTATGCGTGGTTTGCGCAAATTAAAACGAAGAAATCGTCCGGAATTATGGGGGAAAAGCCACCGTCTTCACCGTACTTGACCTCCTGATTGAGGACCGCATGGCTGGAAGAGCTCAAGGCTATACCAAAAAGCACATAACAAATGTGCTTCAAGAACTGAACAAACTGCTAGCGCAAGTGGTGGGTGTTACTAAGAAGGAGATTGATATTGATGAATAAATAAATATTTTTTCGAGAAAAATTAAGTCACCCTATTTTTTGAACAACTTTATATGGCTACGGATTTTTCAAGAAGCACATAAAAATTTTAAATTCAAATTCAACACAAAATAATTAAGATATTGGGCTGAAATTTGATCTCGTTCATATTTGCTGTTCTCAGTGATCAGTACGGTGGAGTCAATTTTCGCAACTCTTTCACACATATCGGCCAGAAAGTTGGCAATTTCGCGTTTGATATTGCCCCTTGGCTTGTTCACGTAAACCAACGATTTAACTTAGTTACGCTAACTTCAATGGCCTCAAATCGCATAAGAGAAGTGGCCATTCAGCCGGATCATTTCCGAAATTACACAATTTCTGAGCATGGCGATCATTTTCATCGATGAAAAAATACGGTCCAATCACACCTCCGGCATGAAGTCCACACAACACAGCTACTGGTTGTGAATGCAATGGAGTGTCTTGGGTTTGTTGCTGTCCAATATCGTATATTTGGCTTGTTCATAAAGCCATTAAGGCAAAATTGGGCTTCATCGCTGAAAATAATTTTTCGACAAAATTTAGGATTTTCAAATGTTTGCAGAACCCCATCTGAGAAGTTTCGGCGTTTCAAAAGGCTTCACTTATTGAGTTAAATTAGTCTTGTAAGGGTGTAGGACAAGATAAATATGCCAAAATAAGCACAATGTGGACTGAGGGATTTCCAATTCCTGTGAATAGCGTGTATTCGAAATTTTGACAACTTTTACGGCTGCGATATTTTCGGCATTTCGTCCGATAAGTTATTTCACTGCCACAGGAACATACATCAATGAATAGGTGGACTCAAATTTATCCACTTTAGCACAGTCTATCTGGTGGGATGATTGTTACGTCAGAAATTTGAATAACCGCTTTTAAGGTTGCGACTACCGCCTGAGAACTTCGATAGAATCTTTTAATAATTTCCGAACGTTGCTCTTTCATGAACTGCACTATAAAAAAAACCTATATAAACCTTGATTGATGTTCTGACTCAGATTATAAAAAAAATTTAAAGAGTCGTTTATACTAAGAAAATAAAATTGTTATGTTCCTATTGAAAAACTAAATCAAAAAATTCCGATTTTTCGAATGAAATCAATTTCGGGTTAGATAATTTTCCCAGCCACTGTATAGAACCATGTGTACGTTCTCATACACCATGCAAACCTAAGCATATCGGTTATATATAGGTTTGCCCCCATGCAACTTATTTTGGCACTTTCTTCCTTTCCGTGTCAAGTGGAAGAGTTTCAAGTTTTCCAACTAATTAGAAACAACATTGTACAACCTCATCATCTTCTCACTGTTGCCACGGTCGTTGTCGTCACAATCAAAATTCCTTCAGCATACGCAAAGGAGGAAGAATGTCCTAATTGCGGAAGGGATAAGTACGCTAAAGGAGAGCGAACTAAAACAAATTCCAAAATAGAGAGGCGAACATCAAGTTTAAGTGCGCAACGACGAAGGGGGTTGGTGTTTATTTATTTTCACGAATACTTGAGCATTAGAATTAGTTGCTCTTTTCTGGTTTCTCTTAGATTTTTTTAAAATAAAATTTCATTTTATATAGTTCAGGAGGACGGGGGCTATTAAGCTAGCTACCAGAAGGGTTTAATTGTAATAAGATATTGTTTAACTGTGGATTGCGTTCATGGCTTTAATTAAGTCCGCTTCGAGAAGAAGCGAGCCCTATTGTTGGAAAATGTATAAAAAAAAAAAAAAAAAAAAAACTTCGAACTAGACACGTATCCTTTTATTATGGCAGCACAATGAAAATGGGGAAAAGGTAAATGTGCGCTTTCACGGAGAGATTGTTTGCTTAAGATTTATGCTATTGTTGTTAATATAATTTAAACTTGCCTATCTACATTACCCGGAGAATGGATGATTAAAACTTTTCTCATATAAAACGCGACTATGGGCATTGAAATCAGAATCATGGGCTCCCTGATGACGTCAAATATAGTGAACGCCAGAGGATTCACTCATAAATATGCACTACGCACGTAGAAAAGGAATTTCTCATGTATAATCGTGACCTCCAACGACTATCGGACTAAGTAAGTTTTTTGCTATCAAGGACAAAGCAAAGCAAATTAATTAGGTTCAAACGTGAAACGAAAGTATGCCAAGTTCGATCGCCCTTATGGCTAGCTTAATGGATATTCACATCGCGTAATGTGGCAAAAATATTTTCTTAAAATCAGGATAAAAACAAAGGACCACACGTCGAAGGTTGGCAATTATGGAACACGCATTTGGATATGACAGAGTTATTTTAAAAAGCTTCACAAAACGGCAATTCTCATGCAATAACAACCAATCGACTTTATCGTCCTAAATTATTTTGTCACTTGGGCAGCGGACTAGATGAATATTTGTGGCAGCTTCTCTTATGTCATCACTCAGTTCCCCAGTCGCAAAAGCACACTCACTCCTCCGTCGAAAGTATATTGAAGTGGGAGCAGATTACTTTTATTTATTTTCTTGATCCCCGTTCAAGGATAATATGTGCTATGCCTTCGTCTCTTAAGGTTAAATAGGCAATAAACTCAAGCGAACCGAAGTGGGCTTTTCGAATAGAAGGAAGCTTCAGTATATGACAAAGATACTATGTCTCATTCCTCCCGTCATCTATTAAATTGAGAATCAAAAAATCGATGACGAAACATTTATTTTTCGTCTGCCATTTGTGTCATCGTTCCCTTGCCTATTTATGAACAGCTTTGGGTATTCAATTATTTAAAGACTCTTTCGTTCGTTTTTCTTCTTTTTTGATTCCCATGGAAATGTGTGTAGATAAAACGAAGGAAATGCGATTTGAATAGGATTGTCGTGAATATATAAGTTTCTTCATCAATAAAAGTTAATATGTTCAATATTGTGTTATAATAAAATGATGAGTCGGCGATTCCAGATCTGGCGACATGACGGACCACACTCAAACCGCCTTCATTATTCAAATATTTCACTTTATACGATTTATTCCTTTTTGATTCTCCTCTCTTTGATAGAATAATGTTCCGTGCTCACTCGGCGATTAACTTATAAAACGACAAATCAACAAAAAGAGAAGAGAAGCTTCATCCCATCGAAACGAGTATTGTCTCCCCTTTGGCTGGTAACTTTCAAAGAAAAAAGAATGAAGAGAAGCACCCGAAATGGGACGCAAGCAGTCAGGGAGGTGAGTTTATGATGTCATTACTCTTGATAGTCCTAGCAATCTAAAACACATTGTGCTGGCGGAGAATTGTAACATAGTAACTAAAACATGTTGTAATGATCACATGGGTGTATAAAACTCCAAACATGACGCAGCATCCTCTAAATCACCGAGCTAAATAGCACACTAAAGCAAAAGAAGAGAAGAACCCGAAAATGACATCATATACTCGTAAGTTATTTTTCTTATTTTTCTTCCCCAGTTTCTTCCGGTGGAATACAGAACTATTCGCATAAACTTTGAAGACCAAGTTATTTAAGTCGGTTTGATTACGTTCCCAAAGAGTTGAGTCATAGAATTGAAAACTATTAAATAAACTCAAATAAATTCGTAACACTTTCTCGTCTCACGAAAATTGAAGAGGAAAGAGGCAACGATCAGAAAGAGTGCAGAACTTCCCATCAAGTTGCATTGTAATAAAATTGATGTGTGTTTCTAAGAAATGTAGGTTATTCGACGTTTGACATCTATGAACATCATCTTTGGGAAAACAATATACATATCTAGACTGCAACCTCTAGGTGGTCTTTTTCAAGCACATGTCTAATAAAATAAAGTGGACTTGCAGCGCATCAAGCACTACTTATTTGCTTTTCAACCATTTCGCCTTAAGAATGATGTTTTTATTCAATCTAGAGATCTGGAGAGGTACGAGGCATGCAATTAAGATGAATGTGGCTCGGTTTATATTTCGCTCCCAAGAGATATGTTCAAAAAGTAATGGGAATATGTTCATATCGCACAAAACGGATCGAAAGTGGCTAAATGTAATCATTGACGATGCGGAACTGCTGATGAAACATGAATTTATTGATATAAGAGTGAAATCCAACGTGAATAAATCTCGAATAAGACGGCGTTCAAATGCGAGGGTCATGGTCATGATTTTTGCGGTTAAATTACGAATCTTAATGTTACTCGCAAAATCGAGTTTCCGAAATACTTGAGCACTTGTTATAGGTAGTTTCATGTACGAGGTTGGTTCAAAAAATAAGGTGACTTTCTTTATCCGATTTTCGGATTGTTTTTATTGTTTTTGTTGTATAAGTAGACATGCACCCTACATATCATACGTAAACATCACCATCCATTTTGGATATTCAATTTGTTTTTCACAGATATAGAGGTTAGTGCTTGGCGATATTTTGTTATTGAAAAAAATGGATCAAAGAATTTGAACTAAATTTTAAGTGAAAAATAAAATTAAATGCTCCAACCTACATGAAATGTGTCACTTAGCGAGTCTACTTCGGAAAAAAAAAACAAAAATGTTTATTAGTGGTACAAGTTCCTCACAGAAGGCCGTGAAGATGTTAATGACAATGCCCGCCATGTAAGCCCCAGCTCGCCAACAACCGATGAAAACGTTAAAGCAGTGGAGACAAATTTCACTATCAAAGTTGTTGAAGATATTGGCATGGTTGTCTTATGTCATTCAATTTTTTTCAGAATTTAGGACATGAAACCTGTGAATGAAGTTTGTTCCAAATTTGCAAAATTTCGACTAAAAGAACAGTCGCACGAGCATCGCTCAGGAGCTATTGAATGAATCTATATCCAGATCTGTTAAAAAGGATCATCACTATCGACGAAACATGTTTTACCGATTATGACGTCGAAACCAAATTCAAATTATCCCAATGGGCCTGCGCACACGGGAGTAATCCAACCGGCTGAAAATTGATTTTATGGGAGGGGGGAGCTGAAGTGTGAAGTATGAAACGGAGTAAAATCTTCAACCGCGTATAGGATGGTTGAAAAGAGCGCAAAACTAATACGTACACAACTCTTTACTTTTCGAGTGGCACGTTTTTTGTCTCGTGTTGCGTCTCAATCGTAATCCGCCCCTCCAGTGAACACTGTATAAACCCAATGGATATTTTAAATGCGTGGACAAAAGAGGAGACGTCTTTTGCGAAATATCTCTGTCAAATGAAATGTCAGAAAGACGAAAACACCAACACAATGAAACGAGGTTCACATATACATTTTTTTCAGTTGGAGTAATTCATTCCGTGTGCGCTTAGAGCAGAACATAACACCAGTTTTCTTCCTGATAAAATTACTCTCATGTGCGCAGGCCCAATGGAAGCGACCAGAAGAACCAAGATAAAAACAATATGTCAATGCCGTTGAAATCACTGTTTTCTTCGGTTACAATGGCGTTCATCATAAGTTCTTGACGCAATGTCGTACGACCAATGAGGAATATCACCTTGAATAACCGTTTGCGAGAAGCATCACGAAGAACACATCCGGATTTGTGGGAAAAATAATTCATGGCTGTTGCATTACGACGTTCCTACGTTGTTCGGTCGTAATTTTTTGGCCGGGGTATTATATCTGAGGGGACTTATTTTAAGGGAGATCAAATAGATGTTGATGAACAAATTAGTATTTTTCGAAAAATAAGTAAAAGTCACCTTATTTCTTGAACAATCAGGTGTTTCCTTTTAATTTTTTTTCCGTTGCTATATACTTCTTGGAGTTTTAAAGTATATTGTAATCAAATTAAAAGATCTCGCCAATTTAAGCCTTGCGGGCATATTAACCAGAAAATTATTATTTTTCAAGTTAACGTCTTTGAATTTCTTATCATTATTCCTATTGACTTCATAGTTACGCTTGTGTTTGGTGAACGACTAAAAATGAATTGAATGACTTTTAAAATGTCTGATTTTACCAGCAAAGGAGTTGCATTACATTTGCATATGTTTGCGGACTGAAATTTCGACTGACTAGCACATTTGGTGACCAGGTTTTGCAAAAAAAAAAAATTACAAGTGGTACCAAACCATTCCAAGAATGCAGAGGAATATAGTATACCCTCTATTTAGTATACTTCTGAAGATGTGTTCTTCCACGCTGGCAAAACCACTGCGTAAGCTTTTTCATCTCTCCTACTTTGCTAGTCTCTTCCTGAATGGAAGGAAAACAGCATTGGTCCAGACTAATATTCGTCTCCCTACATCTTCTATCGATCTATAACACTAACGTCCCTTCTTTCTAAGGTCATGGAAACGATCATAAATCGGCAGTATCTTAATGGCCGACAGAAAGGTTTCCGTAGGAAGAGATCCACTGGTGATTTGATATCATATCTCACCGAAAAGTGGAACCAATCTTTGCACGACCTCGGCGAAAGCATGATCATTGCGCTTGATATTTCTAAGGAAGTTGAATTTGGGATCTCTCTTTTGTCGAAAATGCATGCGTATGGTAATCGATGAATTTCTTCTTTTATGGATTAGAAATTACCTTATGGGCCGTTCAAGTAGAGTCGTTTTAAATGGTTTCAGGTCTAAAATTCATCAAATGCTCGTGTTCCCCATGGTTATTCTGTTCCCCTATACTGTTTTATGATATGAACAATAGAGTGAAATGTAATGCTTCATAAACTCAATGCTGTCTACTGTTACTTAAGCGATCCCCAAGTAATCAGCCATTATCTGTGAAGGGAGTTTGAGTCGTTGAAACCTTAAAACTTTCAATCTTTGGTAGGCTCGTTAATATAACAGTTAGTCGTATGACCATTTATTCGAAGTCGCCAAGAACGCTGTCAAATGTCTAGATTTCCTTAAATGCTAAAAGAAAGAAACGCCCCCTCTGTTATGGCTTCAAACTTGAAGGCTTATAACCACCCCAATCTTGAGTAAAACGCTCATATTTGGTCTGGTGCTCTCAAGACCCTTTTGATAGGTTACTCGACTCGAATATCGACGAAATGTTCACTCTATATCAGTGTTTTATCAATGAGCTCAAGCGAGCTAGCCAATTACATCTCTCCTCTTTAAGAATCCAACCGCAATATTCGTGTCCTAACCTTAAGCCCTTAGAGACTCGTTTTTTAGCCGATACCCATATTACAATCCACAAGCTTTTAGAACCAATGTGCACTGGTACTTCCTCTCCCTTGCTCTCTCTCTCTCTCTATATCTTCGCCCGTGCTATGTTTTAACTACGATCACTTAAGGAAATTCAGGGCTTCAGGAGCTTCTCATCTCGTTTGGCCTCAAAAACACTCAATTTCCTTGAAAAAAGAGCGTCGGGTTAACAACTAACAAACGATAATTTCTCACTACGAGGTGGTCAAAAAACGCTTCACAAATGGGGATGATTCGCCTGTTTTAGTTCCATGTGACTACGGGCTATTCAGCGAACTAATAAAGACCACTTCAGGGTTACTGTTTTGAGTTCATAGAAGGAATTCAACGTGAATCGTGAATTCCGATAATCCAGTTTGATGACTGTATTTGTAACGAAATAATTTTGAAGGCGACGAAATAGATTTGAAGAAACAAATAAAGATTGTAAAATGTAAGTCGTTTTTCAATTTGATCACAGTTCCACAAGATGAGTCGCTACATATCGCAGCTCAACTCTATACACCTCTATCTACGGAGCCCACTATCGAAGTGCGTTTGCTCCTCAAATCGGATGGCATCTTCACTCCCAATCATAGTAAAAACCCTGGGGACATAACTTGAGATGTAAATACTTCCCCAATTCTTCAATGATGCACTTCATTGGTTCTTTGAAACCCCATAAAGCCCCAGGCAAGGATAGGACGTTTCCAACCATATACCAAATAGGTGTGGTCCCCATTATCCCGCCTCTGACAGCCCCATTTAGCTCAAGCTTATACCGGGAGTACATCAGTCAATTTTGAAGGGAAACCAACCTGTCTATCTACTATCGTTCCATGTGAAGTTGTTGGAAAAAATCAAACTCAAACTTCATACCAAAGGTAAGGTACACAGTTTGCCCCATTTTCAATGCGACTGATCTAAAGTAAAGAAAAAGCCACTTTGCAGCTTTCTTATTTTATATCATATTTATTCAAAACAGTCCCCCTCCGAGTCAATATAGTATTGTAAGCCACCATCAAACTTAAGGATATCTGTTGAAGCCAAATTTGAGTTTAGGAAAGAGCAAGAAGTCACACGGCGCTAGATTAAGTGAGTATGGCGGGTGGTCTAGCGTAGTGATGCTTAAACCAGATGAACAAATTCCTTATGGACAATCCGACTCTTCTGCATCCGCACTTTTTTCTCTTTCGGTTCATCTGGTGACTTCCATGAGGGACTCTGTTCATTGGTGTGGCTCGTATTGGAAGCACAATTTTTTTCGCAAATTTCGTGTCTTTTTGCTCCTCCATGAGAGAATGTTCCTAACAGATCTTTTCCTTTCTCAAACCCTCGGTAGGAATGCAATGGACCACACTCTTAGGGATGCCAGTCATCTCCTCAATAAGTCTCGCGGACACACAACGGTCAGAGCGTAACTGGTTTTCTCAATATTTTGTTCATTCCTCAAGGTTCTTGATTTCTGTGGGCGTTTGCCATCTTCAAGTTCTGCACGACCATCTGGCAAGTCACCGGAATATTTGTCAATCACAAGGGCCCAACATCATAGATCGATCATCCCACTAACTGCTGGGCCGGAGAAATGCTCGAAAGTCTTATTATCGCACCTCATCCAGATATACTGATATTATACTATTCCTTGCAAAATCCATTTTATGGAATGAGGTTTGTCATTCAGAGGTTGGATTATTTGGTCAGGAATATGTTAGTTTTTATTGATTAGAATAGCATTTTCAACATTTCTAACGCTCTGTGAAAAAAATTTAATCAGGGCGTCACAAGCCAATATACTAGCCGTTAGTGTCTGTGCTCTCGTGAGGCAACATTTGAATTATTTAAACCAACCTATTCTGGTCGACCGTTAGTGTGGACCAGAGCTTAATTCTGCCCTTAATGCCTTTTCACCTTTTTTTTTAATGATATTAAAAATTAAAACGAATCCTTTATCCTCATACCTACCGACCGACAGATTAATCGATTTTAGATTTACTTTGCTGCCATGCGTCGAATGTTGGTTCGAGCCTGAAACGCTAGACATTACAGTAAGACCTAAGCAGCAGGAATATTAAAACAATAAAAAAGTCGTTAACATATATATCCACTTGCATATCATGAATTTTTGAACATGCATGCGCTCATATACCAACATTAAACCAAACAAAAAACCGAAAAAGGAAAACCTAAGCTAACTTTAGCTTATTTTATGAAAGGTGTGTTTTGTGTCACGCAAATGAGGAAAGCTATATTTTACGAGCATTACTTTATTTTCGGATTTGCTTGTATAGTATATTCCTTGACTCTGCCGCTAACTCCATCTAACCAATCGTCGACGTTTGATGGTTGTTTTTGTTCATAGTTCCTTGAACCCTTCTAAAGTGGCTCATGTGATATTCTATGTAAATAGGCGCCCCCGTGTCCAGGTTGTGTTTTTGCTCCGTTTTTAGAATTCTAATTGGGATAATAAATTTGACTTTACTGCCTTGGGTTTGAAGTCATGTTGATACACATTGTCGGCACAGCAAACTTTATAATCGATTCTTCTTGAGACTGAAAGAAGTTCATAGTATTAGGTTGTTGCACATGTAATGTCGGATTTATTAGTGAAATGAATGTGACTTTTGGTATTTATATTTGGTAATCAAAATAGGCACCTTTACATGGAATACACTTTTCACAGCATAAGTCCGTGTACGAGGGCTGTATGAGAAGTACTCGTGTTTAGCGACTGACGACACCACTGACGCAAAATGTGTGTGCCATCATTGAACGCCATCTTTAAAACGATAGCTGTCAACATATCAGTTAGATTTATCGAGTAATTTTGTTTTGATAGCTACTGGCACCCGTCAAGTTCGTGTTTGTTGGCAACCATGGAGATAGGTCAATACCGATCAGTGAATCGATTTCTTTGTGTGAGGAAATCATGCATGCCGTTTATAAGGACCATGCACCTTCGATGACTACCATTCGATACTGGTTTAATGAATTCAAGCGTGGCCGAATGTCCGTTTTCGATAAAGAGCACACAGACTAAACGATTGGACTTAACAATATCCATGTCTTGTTTGTAGATAGTCGGGTGAAGATCAGACAGATTGTAGACATCTCAATTGAGTGAATATAACATATTCTCCACGAAAAATTAGGCATGAAAAAGTGATATGGGAACTAAGCAAAAACGGATTCGCATGACAACTTTGGAGTACCATTTGGACATGTTTAAGTATAATACCAAAGAGTTGACGAAACCACACAGTGGACCTCATCTGGCGAATCTTGTCGAAAGGAAGCAATAACGATTCTATCGCAAGAAATTCGCGAGGCATCATCTTCGCCAACTATTTGGAGAAGGGAAGGTTAATCACGAGGCAGTTCTATGCTGATTTATGGGACCCATCAATGCCGAATTGATGAAAAAAGTCGCTATTTCGTGAAGAAAAAAGTGTTCTATCGCCATGACAACGCACTAGCTCACTCATCCGCAAGCTGACAGTAAACGTGGTCGAATAACGCTTTGAATTGCTGCCTCATCCACCCTATTCTTCAGGTTTGGCCCCATGTGCGATATGTTTTCCTTTCCAAGCATGGAAAAGTAGCTTAACCGAAAGCAATAAACATCAAACAAGAAAGTCCTTACCGCTAGAGAGGCTTAGTATGTGGAGTTTCACAAATCATATTTTATGGAAGACTGGCAAAAGTTATAATATTGCTGGATTGAAAGGAGGACTATTATCCATCGACTTCAAGCAAGCATTTGACAGCATCATATGCTCAAAGTTGCAAGAACCATTGATAATGCAAGAAGTTTTCCGAAAACTAGTAAGGCTAGCAATGATGAACATGAACGGGTCAAAGGCAAAAGTAAAGATTCAGGCAAGGAGTCAACTGAATTCTACATCAACAATGGAGTAAGATGCGTTGTCGCATCTGCTCTTCAACATGGCTCTCCAGCATGTCATACGCCACCTGGAAGATGGTGGCAGCATATTTAATAAGTCATATCAATTTATTGGATATACTGGCTGACACATATCGTCATATGGCGGAAATATTGGTAACATTGGAGTTAAAAGCAAAGAAAGTTAGACTCAAAGTGAATGGAAATAAAACAAAATATACGAAAATGTCTAGGAACAGCAGAGTAAGAAGCCCCAAAAATACAACCATCTATGACTACTTTTAAATACTTTAGGATACTATTAAGAAGCGACACTAGTATGCACCACTATATTCAAGACAGAATACGAGCAGGCAATGCCTGTTACATTAAATATAAATGGCTTATAAATGGTGTTTTTCTAGAGGATTGGTTTTTAAGCTGGCAAGACTGTTTCTAAAGATTGTCAATTTAACAGTTGAAAGTTGACTTGTGGTTAGTACGTTTTGCCATTTTACGATAAATAGATTAACGCCAGAACAACATGTTAATTGTGCAAACTTATTTTAAAGACTGTAGTTCGGGTCGCCAGACTTATCGTACGCTACGTCCATTTTATAGTCGATATAATCGTCCATCTGAGCAAGTTATTCGGAACACGACTAATCGTATTCGCACCACAATAATCCGCATCCCCAACGACGGCAAACAGTGCAAAGAGAAGAAGTTTTTGCACAAGAACAAGAAGCTCGTGCACAACAATTGGAGCTATGCCTATCCACTTTTATGCAAAGATCTTAGCTTAAAAGCTTATAAGATCGCGTAACCATTACGAGTTTAAAACTCACTGTTTTAAGTGCTTTATGGACTGGTGGAATCATATTTTTTTATTTATTTTTATAGGGTTCGTGCTTCAAGAGTGTACGCTCTTATGGTGTTTGTCACACAACCTGGACGGGGTGCAAATGGTTTGTGTCGAAAATGTTCGTTTACTAGGTACTCTCCGGGGGTTGTTGTCCTAGATAGGATTTGAGAGATTCGACTGAATTTGCGTTGGTTGTAGTTCACAGTAACTCTTTTGTTTCCATGTGTTATCTTGGAAATGCATGCACAGAGTATGAATTTTGAAGTGATCTTATGCTGCTAGTATTATGCCTTCTTCAGCACTTTTTTGATCATCTCTCATTCACAACTGATGTTGCACAGTTTTTCCGTATAGGAATTATTCTTGATTATGGTCAGACTTGAACTACAGCACCACGACCACCCCCCAATTCTTTAAGGACGATGCTGGCCAGAATGTTACCAGAGATGGTGAGCGTTATAGAAACATGATTTCTGACATCTTCGTTCCTTAGTTGAATGGCATTGACGCGACAGAGCTTTGGTTTCAACAAGATGCCGCAACATGCCACACCATCAATTTATTGCCCGAAACATTTGCTGTGCGCATACATAATTTCGCCTAATGGACCTGTGCACTGGTCTCCCCAATCCATGTGAATTCAGTAGTCTATGCCGATAAACCAGAGACGTTGGACCATTTGGAAGTCAACACTCGGCGTCTTATTGCTGATATACGACTCCAGATGCTCGATAAAGTTGTCGAAAATTGGACTTCACGATTGCACGGATGTATGAATCACGAAAAAAAAAGAAACATTCAAAAGCAACCCTGAAAATGTAAGAGGAATGGGTAGACCTAGTATTAGATAGATAAACGGTGTGACTGACGATATACGAAAACTAAACGTTTCAAATTGGAGAAATGCAGCACTAGATAGAGAAGAATGGAGACACGTCGGGCTGAAGCCTAAATCCTTAACGAGGATGGACGCCACAAGAAGAAGAAATGAGGAAATAAATTTGAAAAAAAGGCAGGAAAAATTCATTTTCTTGTTTAAGACCCACAGCCCTTGTATACCAGTTCTGTAGACAACTGGTTTCTGGATTGAAAGAATTCTTCGAACGCGTTTTTGACGGCTTCTTAATTGCCGAATCGGTTTCCCATTAAAAAGTGATTCAAATATTTAAAAAGGTGGTAGTCGGTTGAGAACAGAGATGAGTGTGATGGGCGACAGAAAACTTGAACTTTTTAGACCATCGTTTTTTACATATGTGGTCGAACGTTGTCATGACCCATCTCTTCTGACCAATTTAGGCTACTTTGCGACTAGTTTCTGATGTATTTGTTCCAGATGGTATGGTGATGATTAATAATTTCATCACATTTGAGAGGAAAAGTGAATAATGCTGGCAGAAGATCACCAAACTTTCGGTTTTGGTATGTCTATATATTCGGTGCCGCATTAGCATTCGACTGTGCCAGTGTGACAGTAAATAAAGCAAACCCCCCACCAATCATGTTTTGCTCAGTTTCATTTTCCGAGTTTCTCGACCAAGCGCTTATGACGGAAAACCGTTGGATAGTACATACCCAATTTCTCTGCAATGTTCCTTATTGCTTGGCGAGGGCCAGACCTCACTTCAGCTTGCAATTCGTCGTTATAGATGGCTTATGGTGCATGCCCGTTTAACTCGATAGGAAAATCTCGTAGGGAAAAGACACCCAGGCAGGCCGCACCGTAGATGGGAGGACAGTATAAGGATGGACTTAGAACAGATTGGACAGACACTTATGACCGACAAGGAGGCTTGGCAAAGGGTTGTCAATGAGGCTCTGAATTTCAAGTTAGAAAAATAATATTCGCTGTACGATTCTTTCGTCGCTGATGTTTGTGGCTGTTTGACTGCCTCCGTTGCATTGTGGCTAAGTTAAAACTTGTAAAGAAAAAGTAATAGTTGGTTGGTGAGCATTTATTTTCTTCTGTTGGACTGATACTGCTCGAAGCGAGGGAACGCACCTTTTTGTTTTTTGTTTATAATTTGCACAGGTTCAAGAGTGCACGCTGGTGTTTGTCACACAACCTGGACAGAGGTGTGTGTCGAAGATGTTCGTTCACTACTCTCCGGGGGTGGTTGTCCTAGATAGGATTTTTTGAGAGATTCGACTGAATTTGTCGCGTTGATTGTAGTTCTCAGTAACTTTTTTTTGTTTCCATGTCATTAAGGTGTTATATTGGAAATGCACATACAAAGTATGAATTTTGAAGTGATCATATATGTACATCGAGTGTTATGTCTTCGTCAGCATTTTTTGATCATATCTCATTCACTACTGATGTTGTTGCACAGCTTTTCCGTATAGGAATTGTTCATGACTATGGACGAACTTGAACAACAGATCTTCGACTCACCAGTCGGTGATGATTACCATTGCACCACGACCACCCCCAGTTTTGAAATCATTTTGCAAGTTCAGCTAGCGTTCGACATGTTTCTTTAGTAATGCTTCGTCTCTAAAGTGGCGAAATAATATGCATCTCTGCCTCGACAAGAATTCTGTGTGAGTCATCTGCAGATTTATTTTAAATTAAATATTGTAAAGTAACTCTCCGTAAATACCCTTATCTTAGCACGAAGCTCGACGTGTTTAACACAATGAAAAAATTAAATCTTGCCTATAGTACACCCTTGAAGATGCACTACCATTTTAAATTAAATGCACGTACTTCTGCTAAAGTCATCTGTTGGGAAACAGCGAGAACTAATTCAAAGTCTCAATAATACAGTGTTTTTCAACAAGGACTGAACATTTTTGTATGATCTGTTGATGTGAAAAAGTCAGTTAAGATTTACATTTTTATCGTGGTGAACAAATGAGCAACATTTGGACCTATTGAAAATGACTACCGAAATTCTGAGTCGGTGGTCGTACCTTGAGAGCGTTTACTCCGATTGTCGGCGTAATCATCGTCCCTAATTGTTTCAGTTCCAAAAGGACTAAATGTTGGCCTACAAATTAACTCAAAAACTAAAGCGTCTTGGTAATTTAAAGCGCTAGAACTTCTCCGATTAGGCTTTGCAAAGATTCAGGGAAAATCCTAAATTTGATCAAAAAATCATCTTCATCGATGAGGCTCATGTACATATGTATGTCTTAAGGGCCTTCTCAATAACCCAAATAGCAACAACAGCAACAAACCTACATGTGTTTTGTTTTAAGAGACTCCATTGAATCCACAAGAAGTGAACGTGTCGTGTGGATTTCATGCCGGAGGTGTGATTAGACAGATTTTCTTCGTCGAAGAGAAGTTCGCTATAGTGCCGTGTTGAAAGGCTATTTTTGTCCAGAATTGGATAGATTTGACATCAGTGATGTTCCAATCAGACGGTGCCACATGCCACAGAGCTGGTTAAATAATTTATTTATTTAAAAGAAAGTTATTTGTAATCATGTAATATCGAGCAATGATCCGATGGAATGGCTATTTCGCTCTTGCGAATTAACACCATACCATTTAATTTTGTAGAATTATGTTGTCGTTGGTTTATGCCAGCAAGAGAAACACGTTCTCGCCGATATAAGTAGAAAAGTTGCGGCTCCAAATAATCGAACACTGTGAACCTGGTCATGGTGGTCATATAAACGAGACCGTATTCCATACTTAAATTTAACATGTGAACTACACCTGGAACTAATTTCAGGCCGATATTTCAATTATTTATTGTTTTATTTAAATACGAAATTGTTATGCCCTTATTGATAAGTCGTCTGTAGGCATGACTGACGGTTGCTGTGTTTTCCTTGAATCAATACGAAGCTGAAAAGCTACGTCATCGCCATCGCGTGTTTAGACGCGGTATGAACAATTGTTTTCCTTCATTGTACTCCGATTATTAAAACTTTCACGTGTTCTGTGATAGAAACAATTTACTATGATTTAAAATGGCATTCTTTTCAACAATGATACGAGTTTTCATACCACAACGTTTTTATTTATATAGCAATACAATATTGCATAGCAAAAGTGTGCATGATTCCCATATATTCCATTCCTCATTGCGTGTGAAACATTTCACCAGAAATTTAAACAGCCAAACACCTATGAAGCATCATCACACCACACTTATCAAGAGTCTTAAAGTAAATAGCAACAGCTTTTTGCCTTTGTGCTATCGTTTCCCCTTTACTTCTGCCGACAATATTCGCTATTCACACGTATTATTATCGCAGAGTCACTCTGGTCTGAAACTTATCTAATTACACCAATTTAGGATAATTGCAGCACGCAGAACGATCTGTGATCTGTGCAGATAAGTCATACATATGCATATTACTTCTCGTAGATAATACTCTATGCACTACACTAGTGCGATACTTGTCGCTGTATGCAAATGAGAAATAAAAGTTCCCAAACAAAGCTCGTAAAATCTGCCATCACGTAACTAATTGTAAGTGATGCATTGTTCGGCAAACGTTGTAGCAAAAATCCCACTATACCAGCTCATTATTAGTTGCTAGACAGATTGGAGCTGTGCTTCCATGTCCATGGACATGGTGTTACACACAATAACAAAGAGAAATGGAAGGAAATATATATATATACCTACAGCTTATGTCCAATATCATGAGGCAAAACCGACGATAAGATAAGCTAATCTGACCCTACCGTGTCAGCATTCAGTTTACGTGTCATTTAGAGAGCACACTTCCAACCCTATTCCAATACTGGGGGCAACTACGAGTGGAATGGAAATACTCCAACCATCTCGATACCACTCAAGCCCATACCAACGCGTACGAGTAGTCATCCGCAGGACTAGTGTATACGACAATTAAATTATACAGAAAATTCAATTTCGTACTGTTTGTCCTATTTTAAGATACAATTTACTCGTCATACTTGTACGAGGATAGTAGAACGCCATTGTTACTGGCAAACGTCGACTATAGTTGTTACGCAAAGAAATGCACATCCAGCAAGGACATATAGAATTATGAGGGGAGACAACTACAATACAATGAAACAGTACGAGGAAGGACCAAAATCGTTTCCAAGGAGTTCTCATGAACAATGGCCACTCGGGCATATTTATATGTCATCAGTCGTAAGCCATGAGCCGCCAATGCTATGCAAATGACATTCTTCGACAATAGCCGACAAACTGCCAGAGATGGCTATAAAATACAGCCAAAGAAAGATGTGGTAATGCGATGACATAAACACAGCGAATGTCCTTTTTTTTGCCTTCCAGAAATCCCTCTCTGATATATAAAACTATATTTTTAACAATGTCCTCCTCTCTACTACATAAATATGCAAACTTCGCGGAAAGGAGTTAATGATTCTCCAGTTCATTCCGATCGATAGGATAGAAAATAGGTGAGCTGAACTGATTCCCATATAATAAGCGGTTCGGTACGACCGCCTACATGTAATTGCCACTAAAGTACACAGGATACAGGCAATTTTCCATGAATTAAACTTTATAAGTGACACAATCAATGAGATTGTTTTGTGCGGGCGCTATCCTACGCTATGCCTGACATAATGTACACGCAAAAACATAATTACAATGAAAATTAATTTCTGCACCATTAAAATTCCAAACGCAAACTAAATTCCGTGGAAAACTCAGTTATCGGAAGCCCTCGAGGGGGTGGAGGATCGTAATGGATATGACGCCGAAGAATGGGGTAAAACAAAGTTGTGCACACATACTCGTACTCACCTATACCTACATTCTGTTCGCACATACTGTTATGTTGGACGTTTTTCTTAGCTTTCTAATTCGTTTATATTCGTCAAGGATTGCAAGGGAATATCGTATAATATCGTGTCCACTATGCGAACGTCGAAGGACATTGCTTTTTGTTATATATGTAGATACTTTATCCTTCGTTTTGTTCATCTTTTTAGTTTTTTTGCTTATAGTTTCAGATGAAAACTTTTGAATCGAGTGACAGAACAACTCACTCACGAATCAGCTGCCTGAAAACATAGACGACCTAGGATGGTGGATGGATGGTCGGATGTCCTCAATGCTCAATACAATAAATTTAAACTTATGCGACCTATGAGAAATTTGGCATTCGACAGAAACACAAAAAAAAAAACTTACGAGTGACGGTGTCCTGGATAATTGGCAATTGGTAAAGTCAGTCCAACAGAGACATCATCTTGGTTCTTCCGACAATCTGATCATAATTTAAGTTCGTCTAACTGCATCGACTCGTTTTTCTTATTCTTGCGATTTAGGTTAGAATTACTCAGCAATGTGTCATATTTAAAGAAGCATTCGCGCTTGACGAAGACGAGACAGAATGCCGTCCACTTGACGAGGTTAAGCTGATGACGCAAATGGATCGCCTGCTGAAACAGGAAACATGAATGATCTCTATATCGTTGTCCCCTTTCCGTCCCTTATTCTTCTTCTTCTTCGATCGCGTCGCCCCTCAGGGTAGGATTCAAAGACTTTTCGGCCGGAGCTGTGGCGTCCATGCGCTCTACATGGCCTAGCCATCTGAGGCGTTGGATCCGTAGACGCCGTCCTCCATTCCCCATGTACGCAGACCGGATCGAAGATCGAGCGTAGAATTTTTCTCTCAAAACCACCTAGGGCCTCCTCATCCGCTTTCGATAAAGTCCATGCCTCTGCGCCATAAAGCAGGACCGGGATGATAAGGGTCTTGCATATGGTCACCTTGGTTTTCCAAGAGAGGGCTCTGCTTCTCAATTGCCTCCCGAGCCCAAAGAAACAGCGGTTGGCAGAAGTTATTCTGCACCGAATGATATTCGGCACTGATATCATTGCTGCATGTAACTGCGGAGCCAAGGTAGACGAAATTATGCCTCCCCAGTGCGCCCCAGCCAAGACGCCAGTGGTTCGTGTCCTTTTTCGACGACAGGATATATTTCGTCTTGCTCTGTTTTATCACCAGTCCCATCTTAGCCGCTTCGCTCTCAATGCTCGTAAATGCCTCATTGACATCTCGCTGAGTTCGACCAATTATGTAAATGTCGTCCGCATAAGCGAGCAGTAGCCCCATCTAAAACCTTTTTTGATATTAAAGGACTCGGTTAGGTCGCTTCTGATCCTAATGGAGCAGTGCGAATTCTCCAATGTCATTATGCACAACCTGACGAGTTTGGCATAGATGTCTCTATGCACGCTATCGTATGCGGCCTCAAAGTCGACAAATAGATGGTGTGTCGATCTGAAACTCGTTGGTTTTTTCCAGGATCTGTCGTACTATGAATATTTGATCGATGATGGACTTTCCGGGTCTGAAACCACACTGATATGGACCAATCAGTTTATTAACGTACGGCGTTTACATAAAACAGCAGAGAAGACCATGTAAGCGATATTCAGGAGACTTATACCTCTGTAAACGATACTAAGATTCCATTTATCGGGCATGGATTCCTCTGACCATATCTTACATATGATCCAACCCGATCATCTCCAGCTGCTTTAAAGAGCTCGACAGGTAGTCCGTCTGCTCCAACAGCTTTATTAGACTTAAGCTTAGAAAAAGTATTCCTTACTTCGTCCAGGTCAGGGGGACGGAATTCTCGGCTATCATCGGCCGTTGTGAATGGGTCATTTTGCCTGACAGCGCAATCTATTTCGTCATCGCCGTTATACAGTCCGCAAAAATATTTTTTCCAAATTCTTAGTACCGGCTGCGAATCTACTACTAGGTCTCCTAGTAGTTTCGTCCTTGCAGGCTTCTCTTCTGGTCATGCAGCCTTCGAGCTCTCGTCCTTGTCGCCAAAAAAACCGAAAAAGCCTCGGATTAAAAAAAAAGAAAAAACCGACTGATTTCGTTCCTTATTATGGGACGCTTAAGTCTTAAGTCTTCATGACGATCTTCCCTCTCATGCTGTGTGAGCGCCTTAAACCATTTGTGAGCAATCTGATAGGCTCCTACCAGGTGTCAAGCCATTCACACTACACCAGGTCTTGGAGAAGACTCATGAATTTTAGGTTGGCACATAACACCTCTTTACATTTTAAAGACGCATATAACAGTGCCTATACTTTAGAGCCGACAACTATGCTACGATGTGCAGGAGAATCCTCGTTGCTCCATTAAGGCGGGTGATAAACTAATTGCGAACGGGGCGATCCACTTTCATGAGAGTTTTTCAACATCCACGTTAAAAGGATCGATTTGAAGTCTGCACGTGTACTTGCTTACGCAGATGATATTGATGTGATTGGACAAACACAGCAAGGCGTCAATGAAGCGTTTAAGGGTGCATTTGATGCAACTAGGACGCCCCGCCACCTTTTGGAGCTTCAACTTGGAAATACTCAAAAATTTCGTCTACCTTGACTCACGAATGACAAAGCGACAAGTGCTGAGATCGAACATAGAGTAACCCTTGCCAATCGCTGTTTTCTTTCTTAGCTCAAGAGACAAAACCTTACCCATCTTAACCTTTTACAGTTGAAACGTTTGAATATTTTGGAAAGCCGATGAAGAGACCCATTGGTGATTCGAGAGAACAATTTTGCATGCAATCTTTGGTCCCATGGAGAGTGGGGAAGACATGACCAGGAAATTTAGGCGCTGTAAAGACAACGGACATCTACGAATCCAAAGTCTACGTCTAAGATGGATGGGCAATGTAGTACAGATGGACAGTGCAGTGCTCCGGCACAAAGAGCCTTCGATTCCAACCTCGAAAGACGACCCGGCAGAAAACGAACGTATCAAACGTAACGCATAAAGTGGTAAGCTGGATAATGATCATACAAGGTTGGGAGGCTTATTGGTTCCGGTTCATGTTCACTTCGAACTGTAGCGTCATCAAATAAGTAAGTTTCACTGCTCGGTTTGTCTTCATGTATTTAAATCGTCATCCCATAAGATGAGTCAATCTGTCAATTACGTTTAACTATTATTGCGATGACCCTAGATAAGTAATAGGTTAGTGAAATTTTGACACTAGCTTGTTTTCGTAAAGCAAAGTCAGCCAAAAATGTCTTGTTGTAGCTGAGAGCAGCAGGGATGCACCAAGACCTTGATCTACTTTTTTTTAAAAAACCCAATTGACATCAGAATTGAGTCAGGAAACTGCTCAAAACACAGTACTACTGATTGATTATTGTTATTTTACGCAAAATTGACTGATTAGGACCCGAAAACCCAAAGCAGTCTAAGAACCTCTCTATCCTCCACCGGCGATAGGTTTTTGGGATGGCGATGACATTGATAAAATATATGACATTTAAAAGAATCAAGAGAAGATTAAAAACTTCTTATCAATTACTGACTGTGGACCAGGCAAGAGACAGATACTCAAGAAAGCTGAACATCCAGACGTGGAAGAAGCTTTGTACGTGTGGTTTCTTCAGGAGAGATACAGGCATGCCCCCATTTCGGGAGATATGTTGGCCATGAAAGCTAAGTTTTATTACAAAGAAATAATAAAAAAAAACGAAGACTCTGTGGATAGCAAGGAATGGCTAGAACGTTTTGAAAGTCGTCATGGCATACGTTTAATGACTATTTCGGGAGAGAAGCTTTCTAATGATGCAACCTGCATAGAGCCATTTGGATCTTACCCCGTCACAAGTGTACAATGCAGATGAATCAGGGCTTTTTTGACGTATGATGTCTAACAAAACGTTTGTTTCATGTTACGAAAAATCTGCACCTGGACGTAAGGTGAGTAAAGATCGTGGAACCATATTACCATGTGCTAATGCTGCGGATGCACATGCGTTTAAAATGGTAGTTGTTGGAAAATCTATTAAGCCACGTGCATTCAAAAACAATAATTTATCTATACACTATTACGGACAAAAAAGTGCGTGGATGACAAAAGACCTTTTCAAAAAATGGTTTGATGAATGCTTCGTGTCAGAAATTCGAAAATGGTTAAAAGATCATAATTTTCCTCAAAGGGTGCTTCTAAATAACACTCCCGCTCATCCGTCTGAAAAAGAACTGACATCTGAGGATCAATTCATCACTGCGATGTTTCTTCCACCAAACTGTACCGCACTGATTCAACCAATACTTAACACATCACTCAATAGCTTCATTCCATGACATATGGATGACAAGAGTTATTAGGACGGTGCTCCATCGAGACAAATGATAGAGAGGTGGGTTAGTGATGTTGAATGCAGCTGACGAGACACCGATGATGCTGAACGCTCTGTTCGCCCAAAAAAGTTCAAAAAATGCTTTTGATCGATCGTTATCTGAGTTATATGAAACCTTAAAGATGGGAGAAGGTAGTGCGTTCACCATTATAGTGAAAGCTTTGTTTGAAATGGGTGCCGCGTTTGTTCACAGTCGATCAACACTTGAAAACAACAACGCATCGATAAATCAGAGCAGTTTAAGCGTCAAGATTTTTTTCATGTATGTCTGACGATGAAAAATTTATATGTACATCACTACACTCCATAGTGGAATCGGCAGACAAATGGAAGGATGAAAACCAATTTGAATTCCCTCATCATCCATGGTAATGGTCCGGATCTAGTTCACAGCGACTACTACCTGTTTGCATACTTAAAAATAATGGTCCAGTGAAAGAGTTTTGACTCCAATAAAGGAATGGTCGAAACTGAAAGGTATTTTGAGACCAAAGATAAATAGTTTTACTCTCCTTCTAGAGTGATGCATTCACTTTATTGATAAATAAATCCGAGAAGTTGTTTTTTAATTAGGCATCGTACGAACTTATCTAGTGATGCGTTACGTTCGTGAACTTTTTTTCGCCTTGTATATCTCGAAAACAAATAATGATGTCGACTCCGAGCCAATGTCATTCGACGCGTAATTGCATAATGAACACATGACAAGGTTTTAAAAAATTTCAATTGATGCTATTTTTTTTTAGATGCGTCTTTATTTTTTTAGAGAGTTTGTGTATGTGCATTACACCCGGACCAGTTTTATTTGAAGTATAGTTAAGAACCAATTAAGTCTTGGCCGCCTTAATTCGATGCCACCAACGATTTGTGGAGTCAAATAAATATCGAATTAACAGGGAAAGACAGCCGAAGTTATGTGAAACAAGATGGGATCAGCGCGCCAAGCTACAATTCCAGGTCTTTTACCTTCAATTTTGCGACTTTTTACCTGAATCTCAGGAACCACAGTAGCTAGGGTTCTTAAAACCGGTCGCTATGAGCTTAGATCATGTACTCTATAACATAGGCAAGTTTGGTTTGATATATGCGTACGGACGGACGGACAGGAAAGCCATTGCATAAGTTTTTCCAGCTTTGCTTGTGGTTAAAAAATTCAACAAAAAAAAATTAAATGATATTGATCTTAAATCACACCCCTTGTTGGATGAACTTTTGGCATCATTGTTTCTTATTTCTTCAAGCCGAGATTGTCGATAGCAATCCATAATAATTTGGGGTTGGTCGTGGTATAATTGTAATCATGACCGACTGCTGAGCCGAAGGTCTGTAATTCAAGTCTGTCCATAGTCAAGAACAATTCCTATACGGATAAACTGTGCAACATCAGTTGTGAATGAGAGATGATCAAAAAAGTGCTGAAGAAGGCATAATACTAGCAGCATAAGATCACTTCAAAATTCATACTCTGTGCATGCATTTCCAAGATAACACATGGAAACAAAAGAGTTACTGTGAACTACAACCAACGCAAATTCAGTCGAATCTCTCAAATCCTATCTAGGACAACCACCCCCGGTTGGTTCACATTCTTTTAAATGTCCAGGTTGTGTAACAACCATAAGAGCGTACACTCTTGAACCTGCACGAACTAAAAAAAAATAATAATAATCATAATGAATGATCGGGGCACATAGAGCAGTAGATTGCCATTCGTACCATTCATGAAGATATGGCTCCACCTCAATTCATATTGCTCTCTCTCAAAAAAAGGAAAAAAATCTCCTTGAAAAGCGAGATTAAAAAGTCGATGGAAACTAAACCACACTAAATTTATAAAGGATGGTTTTCTTGCTGTTTGGTTTTTCAGAGTTATATTTTTGACAGCTCACGCGTGACTCGTTACATGTGCCAAAATCAAACATGCTCAGTTAGCTTTGCCATTTCATCATGGAAACACTTCCGTTCGAACAACGCTTAAAAATTATTAAATTTTATTTTCAAAATTCGTGCTCTGTGAAAAATGTTTTTCATGCATTTTGACCATCTTATGGTCGTCGTAATCGACTTACTAAGTAAGCAATTTAAGTCATAGTGACCAAATTTCGCACCAATTTCACGCTATCGGACATCTAGTCACCTACCCAAGTGCGTACAGAAGAAAATATTGCTCCTGGGATAATTAGACAGATGCCAGCCAATATGACCGGAAAAGTCATCAAAATTTGACTCTGCGTATGGACCACTTAAAACATACTCGTGGTCAACAGTTACAAGAAATATTCCTTAACGAGGTAAATGGCAAGCATTGATTTATCAACTCAAATAAACATTTCATACACTTTTGTAATTTCCTTGTTTTTCTTTTTCACAATAGAAAACCAAACCTTGTACAAATCACATATTATAAGAAATTTAAAAGGATGAATTGCAAAGTTGAAGGTCAGGAGCCTGCTATTGTCTGTTTGTTTTTATGGTTTCAATGACAACGGCTCGTTACAAAGAACCTTATAATTGATGATACCAGCCTGTCATCTTTTGAGTTGGGGCCCCCAATATCAGCTTTGCTATTACCAAATTTTAAAACCTCGTTTTTTTATGATTCTAAATTCTCAAATTCGTTTTAAGAGATTTAAAAAGAAATTGTAATCGACGAATTCAAAATTGCTACAAAAGTGTTGCTATGCTGCTGTAAACTTGATCCTAGTCGATCGATTGGGAAAAGTTTATTTTCGAATGTTCAAAAATTAAGGTGACTTTTTTATTAGGAGTGCAACTAAATTTTCGCTGTTTTTTGATGAAAATGCAACTTTATTGTGGAAAAACGGTTAATGAATCAATCAAAGTATTGCCCATCGCCATCGGTAACTTTTTCCCATCTTTCTGGCAGAGCTCGCATACCGTCACGGTAGAAGTGTTCGTCTTTTGAGGATATCCACGAATCAAGCCATTTTGAGATGTCTTCATATGAATGGAACTGCTGATCAGCCAGACCATGTGCCATCGAACGGAACAAATGATAATCGGACGGCGCAATATTTGGGCAATATGGCGGGTGGGGTAAGACTTCCCATTTGAGTGTTTCTAAGTAGGTTTTAACGGGTTTGGCAACGTGAGGCCGAGCGTTGTCATGCTGTAGAATCACTTTTTCGTGCCTCTGTTCGTATTGTAGCAGCTTTTCTCGCAGTGTTCGGCTCAATCGTATCAATTGAGTTCGATACCGTTCCCCAGTGATGGTTTCGTTTGGTTTCAACACCGCCTTGCTCCCACCAAATACACAGATAACCTTCGCAGCGTGAATATTCGGCCGAGCGGACGACGTAGAAGCATGACCGGGCTGGCTGTCCCCATGATTTTTTTCTCTTTGAGTTGCTGTAATGAATCCATTTTTCATCACCCGTAACGATGCGATGAAGAAAACGCTTCCTTTTTTGCTGCTGAAGCAGTTGTTTACAGGCGAAAAAACGACGCTCAACGTCACTTGATTTCAAATCATAAGGAACCCAAGCTCCTTGCTTTTGAATCATTCCCAGTGCGTGCTATCGATTGGAAATAGCTTGGCGGGTAACTCCTAATACTGAAGCAAGCTCTTTTTGCGTTTTGGCATGGATCGAGCAATGCCTCCAATTCAACGTCTTCAAAGGTTTTTGGCCTTCCTTCACGCGAACGGTCGGTCAACATCAAAATCACCGTCTTTGAAGCGACGGAATCAATCACATTGTTCCACTTAGAGCAGCATCTCCGTAAACTTTTTGGAGTTCTCGATGCGCTTCAGCCGACGTTTTCTTCGAATGAAAGAAGAAAAGCAACACTTCCCGCAAATGACGATTATTTGGCACAAAATCAGACATTTTCACACAACCAAAAGTATATGACGCAAAAACAAAATCACTAATGTGTCAAAGCAGTTTGTTTACCATATGTCTAAGCTTGGTTCATGACGTTTTGGATACGTCACAATCGACCAGCACTTACTACTGGAGCAATCTCTTGATAAACAACTAGAACTTAGTTGCACATTTCGCGATGAACAGGTGAAAACATTTAAGAAGTGACGAAAATTGTTATGGAGAATCCTCGAGCTAGAGAAGTTGCTGAGGACACCGGCATATCGGTTGGATCATGCCATTAATTTTTTTCAATACTTTTGGTCATGAAACGTGTCAGCGAAGTTTGTTCCGAAATTGCTAAATTTTGACTAAAAGAACTGTCGCATGAGCATTGCTCATTAGCTGGTGAATGACGTGAATGACGATCTAGATTTATTAAAAAGGGTCATTACTGGTGACGAAACCTGGGAGACGGTTATGACGTCGAAACCAAAGCCCGATTATCCCAATGGAAGCGACCAGAAGAGCCAAGACCAAAAAAAGCGGCAAGTTTGGTAAAATCACTGTTTTCTTCGATTAGAATGACGCGGTTCATCATGATTCATTGCAGATGGTGGTTCGGTCAATAAGGAATATTACCTTAAACTTATACGCTGTTTGGGTAAAGCAATTCGATAAAAACGTCCGCAATTCTAGGAGAAAATATTATGGCTGTTGCATCACGATAATGCACCTGCTCACTCATCGTTGCTTGTGGGAAATATTTGGACCAAAACAATATCGAATCATGCCTCAGTATGTACGGAACTTTGCTCTCTTTTTTCTCTTCCCAAAACTGAAAAGACTCATGAAAGGCCGAAGATTTGACACGATTAAGGAGATAAAGACCGCATATCCAGAAGAGCTCATGACTGACCAAAAATCCTTGTCAGAAGTGCTTCGAGGATTAAAAAACGAGCTGGCGCAGGAGTTTTGAAGAGGATGAAATAATGAATAAATAACTACAGAGCGCGCCATCTCATATGGGTCGATGTAAACTTCGAATAACTTCAACAATTATCAACCGATTTTCATATGTCATGGCATTTTGGAAACGTCAATTCAGTACAACCATGAATCGCTTCACACCAAAAGAACACGCGGAATTAGTTTCAATGTTCATTAAAAATGAACGCTCGATCGTGTTGCGCCCAAAAAAGACACAATTCGTCGTTGGGCCTCGATTTTTTTTCACTTTGGTTCTATGGTAAGCCCTCGTGAGCAACCTAGGCCACGTCCGCGGCGTTCAAACTCATCTATTCAGACCCAAGTTTGTCATATCGGCGCCGTTCGCAGCAGTTAGGCATCAGTGGGACCACTTTGCGGAGAATTTTAAAGGATGATCTTAACTTATTTCCATACAGAATGCAGATAACTCAAAGAATTTTGCCACAAGATGAGCCAAGGCACTTGGCATACGCACAGAATGTCGTTGCAATGATTAATGCTGAGCCAGAGTTCTGGCAGCAAATTTTGATGACCACATTTTACGCTCTCTGGCTGAGTTAATAAATAAAATTGTCCCTTCTGGAGCACCTAAAATCCTCACATTATTCACGAAGAGTCGCTTTATGATCAAAAAGTTACTGTTTGGGCCGGTGTATGCGCTTAAACCATCATTATCCGTATTTTTTCAAAGTTGGCGATCGATATTGGTGGATGTTGGCCCATTATTGTATATGGTCCCAGAAAAGCGTAAAAAAAGGCTTATTTCACTTTTGGTTTCAACAAGACGGGGCGACATGCCATACTGCGGATAAAACAATGAACCTTTTGCGTAAGAAGTTCCCTGGAAGGTTGGTGTCAAAAAAGGGCGATATTGACTGGCCTCCGAGATCACCGGATTTGACTCCTCCACACTTTTTTCTTTAGGGATACTTGAAAAGCAAGATGTATGCTAACGGCCCGAAGACAATAGAACAGCTCAAAAGAAACATTCATGCGGAAATTGCAGAAATTTCGAACGCAATGCTCGAAAATGTCATGGAGAATGCGCGAAAACGAGCCCATTTTTGCATCGGCAATAAAGGCGGTCATTTAATTGATATTGTTTTCAAAAATTAATCAAAAAATTGTTAAGGTTTAAGTTGAATAAAAGTTTTTGAATTTCCAAAATCGGTTGAGAATTGTTGAAGTTATTCGAAATTTACATCGACCCATATGAGATGGCGCACGCTGTATTTTTCGTGAAAAATAAAAAGTCACATTATTTTTTGAACAAACCTTATATACCTATTAAGGCATCTACAGTCCCCGTAGGCAATTGAATGCCTAGTTAATAAAGACAAATCACCAAGACTCAGGTATTTTTTGACTACATTTGCTTGCAAAGTATAACACATTTCAGCAAATAAAAATATTTCCAGGACCGACTCCTAATGCTTCAACTTTATCCAGTCTACTCTGCTAGTCAAATATGGAACATAACGCGATACTTTACCCACTCAGATAAAAAAAAAAGTCAACGAGGAAGGGAATTGGCCTCCGAGTCTCATAAAATATGATTAAAACAAGAAAAAGCGACGAATACTACTGGGACAACAAGCAATAAATCACACAAAACCTCCTTCATTCAATTCGATTCCTTTATATACGTCGTTCGGCCAAACAGACAACATTTCCGACCATCGAGAACAAATCCAAAATATCGTTTGACCTTTTTATTGCTTTTTTTTTTGGACGAAGAACGCATAACCACTCTACCCTGGCGCCGCTAGTCTCAATTGCATTTGTCTCATTGGAAAGTCACGTCATATATTCAACAATGAGTATACGAACTACTCGTATGTGAAGTGTCATCGTCATCGTCATCGACGTCTCATCCATTTGCAGATTGAGAGCAACGGATTTCGTACATTTTAAGACTGTGCCACAGCCAACTATTTCATGCTGCGTTTGGCAGAATGACATTGTCAAATAAAGGGAAAAAGTGAGGTCGAAAGCTCGACAATTATTATTGATCCAATGTGTATACAACAATGTCAGCATATTTGCACAATTGGTGCGTAACCAGCTCAAGGATCCTCCACAGCATACAGCTGCGATATATTATAACCTTGCATGTTCGAATGCTCCTCCTCTTTCCAGCAATTACGACAGAAACTCCTTCATGCAAATATACGCACGCAATGTACGCTAAAACAAGTCATATTTTCGCGTCGACTGATGGGATTTAATAATTAATTTTCGACGCTGTTTTGAGTGCAAAGTCAGTTTTTTAACTAATCGATTGTGAGACCATGCTTCACTGCAAATGCTCAGTGTGTACAACCAACGGTGACTCGAATGCTAATAAACGTGTAAATGGCTGACAAAATCAAATGGCTACGTTACCCAACACTTAAAGAAAAAACGGATGGAGTGGTAAGAGGTTTACTTTTTCGTACCAAACTGGAGTGTGGAAACGAGCCGCAATATTTAAATATTATGTACCCGCATCAGGTTTCGTGTTTTAGTGATATATAGTACACGAATTGGGTCAATAAGAAAGCATATCCATATCCGTATCCGTCTGCAAGCCTCAAGGCGATTCAGTGGCAGTCCTGGTTCCGCTGATATCAGGAAATCAAACTTAGCGTTTGGGTTGCCTCGTCTTCTCGTCGTATATCTGCATTAAAAAGTCTCGAGCTTGCGTGAATCGAGATTGTTTATGAGCTCATCAGATAAGCAAGTCGGAAAAATTGCACTTGGAATTGACAAGAACCGAAAATACAATTTCGATTTAGTCGAGTGGGTCCTCAGTTAAGAAACAAATGCCAAAACGATCAGGCAAGCCGTATGCACGTTGTCCTGCAGCACAATGATCTAAAACTATTATCCAAGCACTATCCCAGAATTGAAGACCGAAACAATACCTTATAAGCAACCTGTAAGACATCTAGTCTTCGTTTCGACTAGTTGAATAGCCCACCGAATGAATCAACTGGCATTACACAGCGCCCCCCTCCCCCATGCACACATAAAATAATTGTGTTCGGGGGAAAAACGATGAATCATCTGGCCATATGCGGCATGATTCAAGCCAAGCAAAAATGCGAAACAAAAATGGTATTGATATAGAGAGATAGAGCGATACACATATGTACCTTGGGACAGAAGCAAAAGGGCAAAGACATGAAGAAAATGAGGACTAAAGTGGGCATTTTGTTGTTTCTCGTTTGCACATCGATCCAAAGGTAAATAAATTAAAAAATAATAAACACAGCCATGACGAAAGGTAACATAACAGTCGCCAATCGCGGCCGCATCGGTTGTATGTGTGTAAATAAAAGAAAATTTAAAATTGTCAATTCGCGGACGGACGCGAGCATGGAACCTACCTGTTTATTGTTGAATGTAGCAGAGCATTTGTTTACTTCTTAGCTGGATGTTGTAGTTCGAAGTATAAACTGTGTTTTAACGCCGATGAATATGTCTCTGTTTCTCGGCGCATGATGGGCGACGGATGGGCTGGCTGTTGGTGGTGTCCGTAATTTGTCGATTGACTGGTTGTCGTTTTTGTTGGGTTGGTTAGTTAACTGATATTGGAGCGATGATGTGCGGTAAGTAAGTAGCTCATGCAGGAAGGATGTCAGCATTGTTTCTTACTTTTTCATACTATATAGCGATATGGTTGTTAGCATGCAGTCAGGAGGGCAGGCAGCAGGACGTTATATAGGATGAATGTTAAACGATGATCATGGGGATTGGTTGGTTAGAGCGCAAGAAAATTATACGGATTACGAACCAAAAAGTAAAGAGGGAAACGTAAAGAAAGAAAGAAAGAAAAAAAACAAACAAAAAAAGAAAATGAAAATAACTAAACTAAAAGGATTGAACTAAAGCTAAAAGGTCAGATTCTTTACATGAAATAACTGCTAACATAGGCTGCGACAATGATACCCAACACAGTCAAACAAATCAGGATCATGATCTTCTTTCGGCGGGCTTTGCTCTGGTACTTCAACGCCTTCTTTGTGTCCTGCGTTGCAGTTTGCACATAATCCATTGCGTGCTCTACGTGATATTCAATACGATCGATCATTTCGCCCTGGCTCTCCACCAGCATTGCCATATCCATGAACATGTCGTGTAATTCCCTAATGGATGTTTCTAGTTTAATAATATCGGCGTGTCGAGCTTCGATATCGGCTAGCGTCTGTTTGGCTTGCTGCGTCTCCATAATGATGCCTTGCGTGAAGACGGCCGGATTGCCCTGCTCCAACATATCTTCGAGTTCTTCATTTGTGGTCGCCCGACCGGTGATCTCGAGTTGACGTTGTATTCTACCTTTGCATCGTTCTCGATAATCGGTCTGCGTGCGATTATACTCGGTCATAACCTCGACGAATTTTCGGGACAGCGTCGAGTGTTGCGTCTTACGGATTCGTAGATCCGCACTCGATTTGTTGGCCTGTTCTTCCTGTTCGATGTTTTGTTCGATGCCCTTGAGTTTGCCACGCACTCTGTTTGCGTTCTTTTTGATATCGGCCATGAGATCCTCGAGCTCCTGTTTAGTCTTCTCATCCGATTGTGGAGCGGACAAGATGGCGCTGTGTTTCTTTTTCACCTCCTCGACATTATCCTGAACTTTGTCGATCATTTCGCGAATTTCCTCGACCTGATTGAAGAAATCGTCCATGTAGCCGTCGCGCCCTTCGACGTTAACGGCCACATCGTCCTGAGCGACATCCTCGTCGTCGCTCTGAGCTGCATGCAACGCTGCTAGTCTGTCCTTCGTCATTTTGCCCGAGGTGCTGCTACTGGTATTGGTGGTGTGATTTAGTTAATTGAACTGATGCTCGCTCTACGAGGTGGATGGCGGTGGTGATGGGTCACAGTCGTAATCGAGGGCGCTACTACTATTGCCTATCCCTTCTCCGCTACTTATTAGCTAGCCGTGGTTTGCAAATTCGTTTGGGAAGAATTAGTCTTGCTGACTACACTATTCACTCACATGAAACGCTTCTTGTTATCTTCGTTCGAAATGGAAACGTGGAAACGTAGCCAGAGAGGATAAAAGTGTTTAGCGTGGATATGACTCACGAAATTTCCGTCACCCGTTTTAACTTTTTTTTTTCTTTTATTTGTGTGTTCTAATCGCCTAATTTGCCGATTACGATACACTTCGCGAGGCGTACTCCTCTCTACCTTCGTTACTCACTGGCAATTTCTTTTTTGTTTCGTTTACTGACGGAAACGTTTTGCAACCCGTTTCGTTTGCTATTACCACTTCACACTTAGATTACGATTGGAATTTACTTTTTTTTTTTTCTTGCTTTCGATATTCTCACTTGAATCGGGAGTGTGCCTCGCGACAGCATGCACACTTGCCCTATAAATTTGATTAGAGTTTCAGAGGATTACACATTTGCGGTCGATTTGTTTGAATTTGAACAATTTTTATGTGCAATTTTCCGGAATGAATACTTCGCAAAAAATTAGCACAACGATCACAAACTACCTCGAGAACTACCTTGTGAAAATCGATATTTTGCTTCTGCAGTGGTTAAACTGTCGCCCGAACTACGCCTGCGTTCCTATACGTTTCACTCACCATGGTGCTTCTCTTTCACACTGCACACAATTCGATTTGATGGACGAAAAATGTTTTCACTTTTATCAAAAAAAAAAGTTGAGAAAAAAAACTTATTGAAGTGTTTTCGTAGCAGATGTACAATGTGACAGATATGAATTTTGGAGTAGATTTCTGACATGGTTAGGCGTATTGTGCAATGGTGAGATCCGATAGGGTGTTTGGGAAACTGAATTCCAATTGGATTTCTTAAGAAATTGAATAAGATAAAGAAAAAAAGCTTTCAGCTGATGTGTTATAATTAACTGCGATCGTAGATTGTCATAAATCAAGTCGGCAAGTTGGTATTTCTATTAAATTTTCCACCAAGCCCGACCGGGTAAATTTTGAACTTTTGAAATAACTGACGGACTGGATTTCTTCTTGACATTTACAGGTGAAAATAAGCAAAGTGATACATTACGTATCACTGCATTTTTAAAAAACAAACCCTATGTGGAGTAAAATTATATTTGCCGGTGTTATTTGTATATTTTGCCTCGTTTCCTGGTATACTTTTGTGAAAAAAAAATTTTCAAACCAGCAAAAATGACAAAATTACATCGTGAAAATAAAATTTAATAAAATCCCGTCCGTGAGTCCTGTGTGAAAATAAGTAACAAACTCTCGTAAAGCAAATCTTATTTGACATTAAATTATGCACAAGCAGCTTAATTAGACTTCCTTTACAAAGAAAAAACAATCTATTACATTCGTAATCTTGAAGCTGTCAACGGCATTCACCCATAAGTTACGCCATTTTCATGTATACGTCAAGTTAATTTCTGGTCATAAATTCCCGCTCTGATCACATACTCATGTCTTCCCTTTCCCACCCACCGGGTGAATGGGAATTATTTATTGCATAAAAAAACAAAACGAGCACACATGTCAGGGTTATAAATAGAATATTCAGCACTGACACAAACCATTCAACTGACAGGTTTCCTATCGTCTTATCACATTCACGAACCACGTAACGAGAACGTTAATTTTAAATGCTTCAACGTCCGAATTGAAATTATATTTTGTGAATTTCACTTATTTTTACACGAAAAATACACCAGGTCCGGGTAACAGGTACATAATTCCTCAACATCCTGATTACAGTTCACGAGAATATCAATTTGAGTACACAAAACTTACCGGATTCTTCGTGGTCAGCACTATTCCACAAATCTCGTCACCGACGAGAAACTGCTCCCCGAGCATAGCCATACATACATTCTCCCAAGCTCGATCGATCTTATTTCTCCGCAATCGAAACATCCACTGACCGCCATTCGTATTGGCCGGATCCTCCCACATCGGTTTTATACCCTGTTTGAATAACATAAGCTCCCGATACGGCGGTAACGCTGACGGACGAATTAGATGGCAATACAACGACCACCATTGTTGTACTGTGGCACATCGTCCAAGGAAACGCAACGATTTACCGTAGTCGGCAGCTCTCTGTGCGCCTTTTCTTGTGAACCACAGACAGTAGGTGTGCTGTAAACGGTTCTCGTTTGGACTTATTTCTATTGGCGCCAACTTATCCACGTCTATGTCATTCTCTGTTTCACTTTCGTCACTGTCTGCCATGTCTGGCCAGGTTTTTCTGAAAATTTCAAGAGAAAACTGTTATTAAATTGGATTCGCTTAGAAAAGGACTAACAGGAGAAGGTGGGTTCTAAAAAGGCGACAATCAATAGACGTTTCAATCAACCTATTCAAGGACGGCTCAACGTGCCACTAAATATAAATAATCCGGATTAAACCCCCTAAAGCCTTGATCTCATATAGCAAGAGCAGGAGAATCGTGACAGACTCACAACAGGCGTTCTTAAACACAATAACCATACCTACAAATGGGCGGCTTACCTTGCACTTCAATCACAACGTCCTTCAATCGCAAAAGGACAACAGGTCAGCGTGAAGGCTGCGCACTGTCGACATTCTCACCAGCAAACCATCGATACACCTTCCCACTAGAACCCTTTCTAAGAACTAAGAACGATTATGCAAGTCAACGACTCGAAACCAAAATAAATGCACCTTCTCACACGTCAACCTCTAAGCAGCCCAACCAAAACAGAGGACCCTCTTCCCGACTGCATGCACCGAATCATGTGCAACAAGTCGGACTCCTCCACTAGGCTTTCAAAGGTCACGCTCATCCTAACCACCAACAGCAGTTCATATCCTTTCTAAATCCAATTGAAACAATTCTCATTTCCATTGAACAAGTTAGATTTTTTCGCACGTTTTGACAGCTCGATGCAGACATAACCTAGAGACACGAAAAATACTTCCTGGTCAGGGCATCTCAAGACATGATTGTTATTGCACATATTGTGCATTGCATCCGTTTCACTATCAACATATGTCATTCACATTTAGAAGTTCTGCTTACGTTTCGAATTGTTTAACTGGAGCCTTTTCCATCGCTTGCTTTTGTTGTTGTTGATTGTTGGTTATGTTTGTTGGTAAATTACTTGAATAGCAGGTTGACGCGGCTCTCGTCTCGATTTGACTTAGTTCTTCTTCGCTTTTCTTCTTGTTGTTTTTGAATAGCTTTTATAAAGTTAACACTTTTTATCACAGACGCTACTGTTTCAAGTGGGAGGTTAGTTTTCAATTTGTTTTTATTCGATTATCAGTGAAATTCAATAAAATCTCTGTAAAACACTTAAAAATTGTATTCACTTGCTCGACAATCGCTTTTACTTGAATCTTTTTGTACACAAAAAAAATTGACACCTCACATTGATTTGTAGTAGATTTTCTATTGGATTCAGCTGCTTGGATGGTGGATCGTATTTGATTCATACGACATGTGTTTTCCGTTGGGCGTGTTCGTTTACTTTCTTTGAATTCGATGAAAACAATAAGATTTCTGACATGCAAATGAGACTCGAACTTATTGGATATTATTTGCACTGAACTGATTCCTTGAAATATCTAGTTGTATTAAACGAAAACGATTTGAACAATAAAAGACAAGTCAACACCCCCAATTAAGAAGTGTAAATGGTGAATTTATTTTCATTGTTAGTTCTTAACCTTTTGCCATCCTGTATGGAAGGATTGTGCGGTTAATGCCCCATGAAAGGAATGTCTCCATTACATACTTCCACCGTCCACCGAAAAGAGAATTCATATAACTGCGCCAACTGGGAGATCACTTAAACGATCTCTTCTGCTGTGTTAGCAATCTGATGGGTCTTTCAGCATGGCTTCAAACCAGGAAAATCAATCATGAATATGAAAATCACTTTCTATCGACTTACAGCCGCATATGACAGTAACTGTAGAGACGATGTCATATTTTGACACCCCACTACTCAGGCTGTGTACGCTGGAGAGTTCTCATCAGAGATGAAGAATGAGATATGCAACTTAAAATGGCCGCCGACGTTTGCCTACAAGCTGTGCGAGCACGTGGGTACATAAAGTCCTGTCAAAATTATGTAAACAATCGCGCACATTGTTATAATTCCATGAGTGTGTGTGGCGGGAGTACACTGCGGTAAAATGAAATGAGCTCACACGTATTCACGGATAGAGTCGTTTATAACGGGGGTTGTCGGCTTGGTACACAAACTCCTGTCAAAATTTCCTGAAAAATTTAGGGTGTCACGGGAACAGACGTACGAAAGTTGCATATCTCATTCTTCATCTCTGGTTCTCATTAAGGTCGGAAATGCACCAATTTAGACCTTCGATGTACTAAAAATGAAAAGAAAGGCAATGTGACGGATTGCCATCTGATGTCTGGCAAATACGAGATACACGATCTGTCTGAAATCTGCAATATTGCGACCAGACGGCGATGATAATGACGTGATTTGACGTAGCTTGATAGGTTTTTGAAAACATTGAAGCCGAGGGTCTGAGTCCAAAATTTAATATAAGCTGTCATTAAAGAAAGATGCGCAATAACGTCGCATTGACCAAAACGACACCTTCGGCAGCTTTAACCTGCTGCCTCTTTGCGTTTAAGAAGTTATTGAGCCTTCTCTCGCATAACTAACATAACTCACTACGAATCCCTGACCATTCCGGTCCTTCTCACCCCGTAGAGGCTTGGACATTGTCGAAAGATAAAGAAAAAATCTATATGCAATCTTTGGCGTAACGGATAGTGGAGGAGAAGCTACAACTAAGAATTGTACGGGCTATACGGCGACATCAGCTTAAGGTGACTGGGCTATGTAGAAAAGGTTCGAACTTCAACAATGGGCATGCTGCACCAGAGGACGGTCGCGTCTAAGTTAGCGTACGCACATAATAAGAGACCTTAACAAACGGCTGCACTGGAAGCAACTAGCCTGATATCATGCCGACTGCAGGGGTCTGCTGGTTGAGGCAAAGGTTTCCGTATTCCAATAGATGGCGCAAGCGGTGCATGCCGGTCAGAATGGAAAAATCATAAACGTTAGAAGGTAAGTTATTATTTGTGAATTTCTATCGGCGTCGTGTAATTTTTTGTGTGTGAAAATGTTGACTTTCAAGCTAAGGATGCGTTTTTGTGAAAAGTGTGGGGAAAAAACAGCGGCTGAAGCGTGTTGAATGATTATAGAAATTTAAGAGAGCCTACTAACAATCAAAGAACGTGTCCTTCACGAGCGAACCGTTGAAGATTTAATGAAATCCAATCAAAAGGATATCCGCTTAGGATCTATGGATCGAATTTATGGAAAATGAAATCATCACAGGAGACCCTATCAAACACAACTAATGAATTTGAGTCGAGCATTGTAGAAAAACGTACACCAAGAGCTAAGGCTTGGCAACGATCAGCCACATATTGCTATTTGAAAACCCTGAAAAGGATCTTCGTACTCCACTCGTCGTATCCTCCTATCCTCCAGACATCGCCACACGGCTTGGTGGAGCAACACTTCCGATCATTCCAGGAAGCCAAAAGATGAGTCGATTCGTGGATCGCCTCAAAAGACGTGCAGTTTTTCCAACACGAAATTCGTATGCTGCCAAAAAGATGGGTAAAAGTTACAGCTAATGATGGCCAATACTTTTAAAAACAAACATGTGTAAGATATGTATAACAAAAAAGAAACAAGTGTATGCACGACGACCGCTTTATTGCAACTGACCATACAACGTTTCATTAGTACTGCGTATATGTAAGCGAATTTTCATACTTAATGTTAACTTAACTAAGCTTGACATCATTCGATAGTAACGTTACATAATTACATAAAAACCAACAGAATATGATTATATGTGTGTACGTGGTGAGTAAAGGGTGACACCTAAAAAATATATTTATGTTTTTTTTTTTATTTATACCTCGATCATATTAAAACTCCTACAACTCGATCATCCTGACCGTAAATCGTCCCTGATTTATCACCGAGTACACTCACATGAATCATTACAATATATAACTTCGATAAGTTGACAAACTTTCAAATGTAAAAAACGCGTAGTTCAAATTCTTTCCAAATTAATTAACGAAATGTTTCTTAAGCTAGCTTTATATACATAACTTGTATAAAACAGATTGTAATGCACAAAAATAACTTCGTTCCATACAATGATAACAAAATACGATTCGATGCGTGTGATCAGAAAATTAAAAAATATATGGTTTCATGTTTTCAGGAGATGCTACTCCTTCGTAAGGAATTCTTGAAATCTGAAGGTTTTCAAGATCTTTTATTAGATATCTGTCATTTGGCAGTATTTTTACTATTTCAAACGGTCCTTTATATTTAGCAATAAGTTTCTTATTAATGCCTGGAGTATTTACGATATTTTTTATCATCAATCACCGACGGAATACGAATAAGGTTTTTTGTGATGTTTATCAAAGTAAATTTTATTAGACTCTTGACTTCGAGCAGTCCTCTCATTTGGTTCTTTCCTCATTGCATTCAAATCTCTTGCCTCTTCAACTATAACATTCTCTTCCAAATACTCTCGGATTTTATCACATACCTCTCCTTTCTGTGCAACACCGAAGAGCAACATACTCGGACTAAAGCCTGTACTCTTGTGTGCGACATTATTTAGAGCAAAGTCTACTTTAGGCAAATGTTGCGTCCAACCACCTGGTTCTGTTTCACTTTCTTTAGCCAACATAGCTGTGAGACTACGATTTACACGTTCTACCTGTCCATTGGATTGAGGTGAACTAGTCGCAATTTTAACGTGTTGTATATTGTATTTGCAACAAAAGGTTGCGAAATCTTCAGAGGTGAAACAGCTTCCTCTGTCAGAGATTATGCGGTTTGGTTTGCTATAAGAACGGAAGTAAGATTCAAGACATGCAATAACCTCCTTCGTGCTTGTACTTCTCACAGCGAAAAGTTTGGTGAATTTTGAAAAACCATCGACTACTAGAAAAATGTATTTTTTGGTACTTCGTATATTATGTGGTAAAGGGCCATAATGGTCAATATGAACTGTCTCAAAAGGTTTGTCACCTTTGGGGATGTTATGCAAAATGCCTTCTTTTCGACCAGACGGGGCGGAGAAGTGTACGAATTTTAAACAACTACCAATATAGCTCTTGATCTTTGCCTTCATGGAAGGAAACCAATATGTTCTTCTTAGAAACTCGTAACACTTCTCAACGCCAAGGTGACACAAAGACTCATGATGCGTTTGAATAACACTTCTTTCCATCAGGGATGGCACATAGAAGAAAATCTTATTTTTTATTTTCCTGTACACAAGGCCATTGATCAACTCGTACGATGGACTTTCTCTTCTCTCTAACATCTCAGCCAACTGTTTCACTATTGGATCTGACTGCTGGGATGCAGCTCGAAAGAATCGGACTCAATGACTAAAATGTTGTGACACCTGCTCAGTGCGTCAACATGATTCATTCTCTTGCCATCTCTATGTTCAATGACGTAGTCATAATCTTGTAGTTCAAGTGCCCAACGTGAAATTCTGTGATTTAATAGTTTCTTATTAAGAGTGAGGGTCAGCGACTTACAGTCTGTAACAATTTTAAATTTTAGACCTGTGAGGTAAATACGGAAACGTCTCAGTGCGTAAATAATTGCTAAAGTCTCTAACTCATACGAGTGGTACTTGGATTCTTGAGAAGTGGCACGTTTTGAAAAAAAGAAAATTGGGTGGAGAGTCTTATCTTCCTGGCGCTGGAGCAGGACTGCACCAAACCCCAGACTACTCGCGTCGCAGTGCAATTCTGTGTCTGTTCTTGAGTTATAAATGCTTAGCAACGGCGCTCTCACTAATTTGTTTTTCAACTCTTCAAAAACGGATAGTTCCTTCTCACCAAAGGTAAACACAGCATCCTTTTTTAAAAGATCATATAAAGGCTTGGATATAATTGAAAAGTCTTTTATAAACTTACGAAAATATGAACATAAGCCCAAAAATGAGTGAACATGTTTAGTGCTTATGGGTATAGGAAAATTCTTCACTGCGTTAATACCATTCTCACTAGGACCTATTCCATCTGCAGAAACCTCATATCCTAAGTAAGTGATTTTTTCGTACATAAACACACATTTGTCCAAACGCAGTTCTAAATTATTCTTTATCACTATATCCATCACTTCATTCAATATCAAAAAATGTTCTTGCTTCGTCTCTGATGCAATTAGCAAATCGTCAATGTATACTAATAACTTTCCTGAACTTATTAGATCTTTGAAAACGGAGTTCACGTAGCGCTGAAACACGGAAGGGGCGTTTTTTAGCCCGAAAGGCATGCGCAAGTACTCAAATTGCCCTAGCGGCGTAACAAAGGATGTACAATATGGTATTGATTCTTTTGACATCTTTACGTGGTGAAATCCACTTCTTAAATCTAACGTTGAAAAATACTTTTTCCCGCGTAATCTGTCTAGGTGATCCTCAATTAGGGGAATAGGAAAATTATCCTTCACCGTGATCTTGTTTAATTCACGAAAATCTATACATAATCGCAATTCTCCAGTTTTTTTTCTCACTAAAACAACAGGTGATGCATAAGGTGAGTTGCTCTCGCGAATAATATTCTTTTTAAGAAGGTCATCTAATATTTTTTGTAACTCTAGCTTATGGGCATACGGCAGTCGTCGCGGCGCGCAATTAAAAGTACTTTTCGGATTAGTAAGAACTATCTTCATTTCATAATCACAAATTCCGTCAGATAAACTATTACTCGTAATACTCCGGCAAACTAAATTACGTAGTTCAAATTTTTCATGGTAACTTAATTTGTCATTTATATTTAAATCTAGGTCATTATCGCGGTCGTCACACGTATCGATGTTTAAAATATAATTTGTCTCATCATTACCGTGATCACAATCATCATGCTCATTAACCAAATCGTTTACCTGTTTCTTTTCTTCTAATGTTAATTGTATATTTGTCTTTTGAAGGAAATCTCTTCCTAAAACTATTACATTTCACATTGTTCCGTTTTTTACTACATGCAAACACAAACTAACATAATCATTACATATCTTAACATTACAATACACTTTTCCAAACACAACAAGTTTACTATTATTAATACCTACGAATTCATCCGTTGAAGATCTAGAAGACGTCATCAAGTAGGAGGGGATGTACTTCTGTTGTACAAAACTGATCGGGCTGCCGGTGTCAATCATGGTTTTCGCAGTCATAGTTGTACGAACAGCTCCAAGTTGATCGTTGTTGAAATAAAATTCAAATTCTCCATGAAAATCTCGTAGAAATGTGGTTTTCGCTGGCTCAGCTTCTTGCAACACCATCACTGCAGTCGATTGTGGACAATTCTTCACCAAGTGACCTTTTTGTCCGCACCGAAAACATGTCCCTCGTTCTTTCCTTGGTTTTGGGCACTGACTGGCAATGTGACCTTCAACATCACAATTGAAGCACTTCAAACTAGACTTTCTATTACTTGATTGTTGTACCGTACTCTTTTGTTGGAACACATTTCGACTTGATTGATGGGACTCCGATTTCATTTTTTCGTATTTGCGCAGAACACACTTCAATTCAGATATATTATTTGCGGTGAACAAAATCTGCTTGTTGAAGCTGGAGTCAGGAATACCTCTGATTATATAGGTTACCAAATCAGTTTCTTCAATGTCGGCGGCGATCGCAATCTCCTGCATACTTAGCACGTACTGCTGAAGATTCTCGTCCTTATGCTTTTTCCGGTTTCGAAGAGAATTATGGACATCCGTTGCTGTAGCGTGTTGATGAAACTCCTTGAGCAGGGCTGCTTTCAACTCGTCCCAGGATTTGCACGAGGTTGATCGTAAAAATAACTTTGCGGTACCCTTTAACACACGTTGCGCGTAAATAAAGCACCGGTGTTCATCCAGATTATACAGGGTGTCCCACGAGCAGTGTGCCAAAAAGCTATAGCGTGTAGGTCTGGTCAAGACAAGAAAAAAATCGTATGAAAGGGGGGGGTCTATTCCCCCCCGTTTAGCCGGGAGGGGCAATTTTCTAAAAAATTGACTTAATTTGGAAAATAAATTATTAAAAATCAACAGTTAAAGCCACAATGCCGTGATACACTTTTTTGAAAAGCCAGAAACCTCTTCTTTCGTCCTGTTTTTAAATGAAGCTGATTTAGGAAATAGTTTTTGAGAAATTAATTTTCAAACTCAAAATTTTGGAAAAAAAATGAAAAAAAAAATGTTCGAACTATTTTTTTTCAAAATTTTATGTAATTAAGTGGTAATCTTTTTTCAAACATTCAATTCTCTTATTAGTTTTTAGTTAAAAACAGAAAACCGGATGCAAAAATGTCTTGTAGTTTTTGAGAAATTAAAAAAAAACCCGAACCACTGTTTTCTAAGAAAAACCTTTTTTTTTTGGTTTTAACGCGTCTGGACTTGTAGGCAAATTGATGTATGAAACATTGACCTCTTTTTTATTATTTTTAAAAAATTCGGAGTTTTATGAGGATACAATAAAGTGACATAGTATTGGAATAACCCTGGATTAATCCTTTTTTTTTCATTGATAACCCCTGAAAACTGACCTGACAATTTCGTCTGGGTCCACCCGCCGCCAATGGGTTCTACCCGCTAGGACCTTAAGACAATAAAACCGCAATTTTTCTTTATTGAAAAACAAAATATTTGCAACCCAAATGTAAATAAAAGGCATCGCATTTTTAATAAAAAACCATTTCCAAATTGGACGTTAACTCATCAACACATTACGATGTCAAACTCATACTCTCGAGAAGAATTAACGGACATGCACTTCTGCTACGGTTTAGCTAATGGTCGAGATCGTGAAGCCGAAAGACTCTACGCTGAAAGATATCCCAATCGGAGGTGTCCCAGTCGTAGCATGTTTTCAAGAATCCACCGACGTCTGCGAGAGCACGGAGTGCTAGAGCATCGAAGAAGCGAAAGATCAGTTACAGATGGATCAGGAAGCTTAGATGAAAGAATTTTGGATTTGGTCCGACGTAATCCCTCCCTTACTACAAGGAGGATAGCTATTATGCTTGGAGTGCCCAAATCTAGAGTATGGAGAGTGCTTCATACCGAAAACTTACACCCGTACCATTTTAGGCCAGTTCAGGAACTCACCTCAAACGACAAGTTTTTGAGAGCAGAATTTTGTCGATCATTACTGCTTCGAGATGAAACTGAACGAAACTATTTTGCAAGGATATTCTGGACGGATGAAGCACAGTTTACCAGAGATGGGGTTACTAACTTCCACAATTTGCATCATTGGAGTAGCACCAGTCCACACAACAAAAAACAAAATAAATCACAACACCGATTTAGCTGTAATGTTTGGCTTGGTATTGTTGGACAAACTGTAATCGTATTCCTATGAGACCTTTTGCCCGATTTGATGGACAACGTTCCTTTGGCCATAGCAGATAATTTAATCTACCAGCAAGATGAAGCACCAGCACACTACAGCTTACGGGTTAGAAACTGGCTGGATGATCATTTTAGTGACCGTTGGATCGGGAGAAGGGGCCCCACGGAATGGCCACCTAGATCACCAGATTTAACTCCTCTAGATTTTTATGTGTGGGGATTCATGAAGAATTATGTTTACGAAGTGGAAATAGTATCTTTGGAACAACTGAAAGAACGGATTGAAGTCGCTGGAGTCAAATTGCAGGAAAATTTGTCAAGCATAGACTTATGTGCAGCCATTAGAAGGAGATATAATCTTTGCCTTCTAAAAAATGGGGATCATATTGAAAATTTATTATAATAAAACTCCGAATTTTTTAAAAATAATAAAAAAGAGGTCAATGTTTCATACATCAATTTGCCTACAAGTCCAGACGCGTTAAAACCAAAAAAAAGGGTTTTCTTAAAAAAAAGTGGTTCGGGTTTTTTTTTTAATTTCTCAAAAACTACAAGACATTGTTGCATCCGGTTTTCTGTTTTTAACTAAAAACTAATAAGAGAATTGAATGTTTGAAAAAAGATTACCACTTAATTACATAAAATTTTGAAAAAAAATAGTTCGAACATTTTTTTTTTCATTTTTTTTCCAAAATTTTGAGTTTGAAAATTAATTTCTCAAAAACTATTCCCTAAAATAGCTTCATTTAAAAACAGGACGAAAGAAGAGGTTTCTGGCTTTTCAAAAAAGTATATCGCGGCATTGTGGCTTTAACTGTTGATTTTTAATAATTTTTTTTCCAAATTAAGTCAATTTTTTAGAAAATTGCCCCTCCCGGCTAAACGGAGGGGAATAGACCCCCCCTCCCATACGATTTTTTTCTTGTCTTGACCAGACCTACACGCTCTAGCTTTTTGGCACACTGCTCGTGGGACACCCTGTATAATGTTTTGGAATCTTCAATACATTTAATCCATCTTGAAACGGGGTAGTTATCATCACCAGAAAAGGTATGTAACGATTCCTCTATGTCTTTGAACGAATACCTCGACTCAGTTGCTTCCCCAGAATTGTTTAACTCCACCAATTTCTTCTGCAAAGATCGTATTTCTTCTTTCACCTTAACAACTGCTCGCAAACGTTCCAGCTCCTGTGATGCGATTCTATTCTCCGCTTCGAGATCAGAATTATTTTCGCTTTCACTAACTTCTTCCAGAACACTCGGAGGAAAATACTGCTCCATCTGCTGATCACTAAATTGAGAAACGACTTCCTCCAAACGAATCTTCAACGCTGACTTCACTCCACTTGTTGGTAAACCGATTTCAGTCAATTTTTCTTTTAATTGCGGCACAGTTGCAATTTCAATAAAATTCTTAGCACTTGTAGTCATTTTAATCGAATTGAATATGAACACACGCGATCCCACTTCTGATAAGATGTAAGATATGTATAACAAAAAAGAAACAAGTGTATGCACGACGACCGCTTTATTGCAACTGACCATACAACGTTTCATTAGTACTGCGTATATGTAAGCGAATTTTCATACTTAATGTTAACTTAACTAAGCTTGACATCATTCGATAGTAACGTTACATAATTACATAAAAACCAACAGAATATGATTATATGTGTGTACGTGGTGAGTAAAGGGTGACACCTAAAAAATATATTTATGTTTTTTTTTTTATTTATACCTCGATCATATTAAAACTCCTACACATGTAATCTGGCTGACGAAGAGTTTAAAAATATGAAAACAACGGTGGCAACGTTTTAGCTAGGGAAACGACATATAGATCTCTCTTTATGGAAATTGTACGGTATTTAATCGCCAGATTGCAGTAACTACAAATTTGGCTCAGTTGTAGTGAATGGCTATGGTAGGCACATCACCCTTTATAACAGGAAGATGTTAAAATGAACTCTTTTGGTAAGAAATCAGGCCGCTCGTTTGATATCACAATCGATTGGATCCTAGGTCATGAAGGTATGCGAGGCAACGAGAAAGCAAATAAGCTCGCCAGTTGCTGCTAGTAGTCACAGTGTTCATTATCAAAACTTTCATCTACTCGCGTTTTCACTCTTTACCTCCCGAAAGTTGGGAAGAATTCACAACATACAGAAATATTAAAGCAATATAGTTTAAATATCACCAAGGCACTCGATGAATCGTAGGGAAGTTGTCAGATTGGTTGTTTGAGACACAAGTCTATTTGAAACCATGAGGCAAAAACGGGAATCCCTGTCATTGTTGAAATGAGTCGTGGAAACGTCCACTTTCGGTTTATATTTTCAGACTTAATAACTAACATTTACTTTTCTGCCATGACTTGAAAGGTGTGGCTTCCGTTTTAGCTCATAGAAAATGGATCTGCTGTTTATTGCCTTTTCCAAGCGGCGAATATCGAGAACCTTTTTTCCAGGCAAGTATGCTACAGGTGACTTTATAAGCACCTCGCTGAGAAGAAACATTGCGAAGTACATTTTCGATGGCTTGGAACCCCCTGTTATCGGCGTTAGAAGCCAAAACACGTGGTGTAATGGTAATCATCATCGACTGTTGTCTGTAGTTCAAGTCCGTCAAGAACAATTCCTATACGGAAAAACTATGCAACAACATCAGTTGTGAATGAGAGATGATCAGAAAAGTGTTGACGAAGGCATAACACTCGCAGCATAAGATCACTTCAAAATTCATAATCTGTTTGTGCATTTTCAATATAACACCTTACTGTGAATTACAACCAACGCAAATGCAATCGAATCTCTTAAATCCTATTTAGGACAACCACCCCCGGAGAGAGTGAACGAATATGTTAGACACAAACCATCTGCACCCCGTCCAGGTTGTGTGACAAACACCATAAGAGCGTACACTCTTGAACCTGCACGAATTATAAAAAAAAAAAATCTTAGACACGACATCTCTTTCTACATATAGAATAATCACTGCAACTGCAACAAAAATAAATTTTATTTAAGTACATAATGCCCCTTAATATCTAAGAATGTGGTCTGGCGTTGTCATGGTGTCTTTTCTCTTGACCAATTGACGGGTTTTTCAAATTGCTTTTTTCAATATCATTATTTGTTGATTGTAGAGCTTAGAATCAATTGTTTGACTCGGTTCTAGCACCTCATAATATACAATTCCCTTTGCTAGGCCAAGCCTCCCGGTCATGAGCGTGTTCCTTCCATGTTCGGCTGTTCAAGGGCGCGGCTTTCCTGGCGGTTTTTTCCTATGCGTTTCCCACTCATTCTTTTGGCTATTTGTTCATCATTCTTTTACGTGTCCTGCCCTTCTTTGTCTTCGGGACTTTATTACTCGAACAATGCTTTGGGCTAATTGTGTAGGTTTTGTTTCACAAAGACATGATACATTTTCGTTCAGTTTATGGAGTCATACGCCTTTTTAAAATCTACGTATAGTTGACAGACCATTTCGTGGAATACTCTGGTCAATCTTCGAGCGTTTTCTCCTGAAATGGTAGTGTACACTTATTTCCTTAAAGAATGATGTCAGTATGAAAACATTTGATAGTACCTTGTAACAACTTGATAGCAACGATATTCTTCGCTTATTGTTGCATTGTGTTAGGTCAGCTTTTTAAAATAGGGGAATGAAAACCGAGTTGTGATGAGCTCATGTAACTTCTCTGTTAATTCCTCTCCAGCATATTTTATTAATTCCAATGTCTTGTCTTGTCATTCTTAAGTTGATGGATGCTTGCTCTCACATTCAGCAATTTATCGAATTATATCCTCCATTAGGCTGTAACTCTGAGCACCTCATTAGCATTGCGTATGAATCCTGAGCTAACCTGGTATACTTCTCGAACAGTTCTAGCCACATTGCTCTCATATATTTAACCTTACATTCTTCCTGAATGATAGCGAATTTTTTCCTTTAACATATTCGTTTTTTATCCCGAAGAAGATGGTTGACTTTGTTTTTCATAGGGTTTGATATCTCGTACGCGTGATCTCTTCGTTATTCGAATCTTAGTATATTATGGGCTTTTACTTTTTTCTCGCATTACCCGATCTCTTCCTCTTTCTATAGCCCCCAAAACAACAACTACCCTCAATATCCCTTCAGCTAATAATACTCCTAACAGAGTACGCACCCGTAACCGTGTATCTTTTAACCTTACGCCCGGCTCCCAGCCCTCACCGAATCTTGTTAATTCAACACCCAATCCCAACCGCCAGGCTTTTCGTAATAGCCGCACGTATCAACATTACCCCAACTACACTCTCACACTCTGAATCCAACTCCCTCCACCTCTTCAGCTTCTCACAACACCCTCCCCCCCACCCCTTCTTAGATCCAATCCTCCCTCCCACGGCCAAAGTCAACAAACATCTTGCCAAACTTAGCGCCGAAGACGTTATGTCACGTTTAAGAGACAGAAGAATCTGCGATAACGTACTTCTCTTTTGGCCCACCTCCACGTATCGATGGTAAAACTAAAACCAATTCCCTAATTTCAATCCACCTGTACTGTTTCAATTTACGGAAAGCTGAATTCGCGAAAATTAATAATCTCCTCAATAATGTTAATTTTAACTTTTTTCTTAACCCTAACTCACACATATCCTAATTCCGAAATCTTCAGCTGCTACTCACCAAAAAAAAATTACACCATCTCCGGCTTGGTATACCAAGGAACAACGATCTTTGCGCAATAAAAGAAACAAAAATTGGCACGTCTATCTTAGATCCTCCTCTACATCTAACATTTATAATTATGAGCCGATGCAATCCTCCCTTATCTCCGACCCCAAGTGTTTTTTTTTCCACTTCATTAATGCAATAAGAAAAACCGATTACTTCGCTACATTAAATTTTCTCAATAACTCTTACAATGAACCCGAAATAATCACCAATTTCCTTGCTCATTTCTTTAGCCAATCATTCACCGACCAGGACCTTCAACCCGATCACGACTACTTTCAATATTTGAAAGATTGCCACCAGACGTCTCTTGTCTCATTGAACACAACTCGCCCCAAATCACCGAAAAAAATACGCAACCTAAAGGACGACTACTCTCCCGATCCCGAGTGTCTGTCATAGTTTTAAAAAAGTACGCGAACCATTTCATTTTGGCCTTTACCGCTTTTTTCCAATGCTCTATCTCTCAAGAACAACTTTGGAAATATGCTTTTATCATTCTAGTCCACACAAAAGGACTGCAAAATGATGAGTCCAACTATCGTCCCATTGCCAAGCTCTCATGCATACACAAACTTTTCAAGAGCATCGTTCACGATGCACTATTCCTTCATTGCAAACCCATATTTTCTCCTAACCAACATAGATTTCTAAAAGGTCGATCGACAACTACTAATCTAGTCGAGTGAAACAAAAGCCGGCAAAGAAGAAGTAGACGTTTTTGCCACTGACTTCAGCAAGGCCTTTGACAAAATGTCTCACCTCGGTTTCCCCCTCCCCTGGTTTAATCTCATCGATCAAATCTGATCCAATTAATGCTACCTCCGATGTCCCACAAGGTAGTCATCTCGGCCCATTGATATTTATTCTAACCATTAATGATTTCGACAGCGTTATTCTGAGCTCTGAACTTTCCATATATGCCGATGATATGAAAATATTTAAACACGTGTCTTACCTTGTTGACTCGTGCCCTCTCCAATTAGACCTTAACAAGTTCACCACTTGGTGTCAAAAAAAAAAACAATCTCGAGCTGAATGTCAGTGAATGCCGAGGCATCACTTACTTTCGCAAGCGCTTTGCCTCACCACCCAGAACCTACATAATTCGTAATGAAACCCTTCCCCTTGTCAACTTCTTGGTTGATCATTTGAGACCGTGAACTTAACTTTCGCCTCGGTTTCGTGAAGTGTCGGTTCGAAGAATTATCGAACCCATCCACTGCTTGGACGTCTGCTTCTTTTCTGGCGTATAGTGGTGGATCCATGTCTCATCCATGGTGACAAATCACCGCATAACATCTGTCGGTGTCAATGCTTATGACTCAGCTAATCATCTTTCGCAAAGCATCCCTAACTCCTTATCAAGATGTTTCGCACCTGCTGATTGGAACGTCACCTCTGTGTCGAGCCGAAAACTTGTTTCCTTTACCCTCGTATATCTCTTAATACCAATGGTACGGATACTCATTGGGAAATAGAATTCGGCGACTGTCATTTGGATCTTGGGCCAGTCTGGCTTCCTGAGAAATATAACTTCCGATAAGTTTGGAAGAAAGCCGGAACCGTCAACGATTTGGTTACGGGCGCAAAGCTGATGTCTGCTACAAACCCTAAACCCTCTTCTTAATCTTAAGGAGAATCCACTGGAGAAGACACCCAGGCATTAATCTGAGCCCCAGACTTCTCAGCATGCTAGGCTTTAGTAAGACGCGTACCTTAGGTCCATATGGCGGTATAGAGGAATATTTCTAGCCGATTTTGTGTTTTGTTAAGCCTTGGCTTAAAGCCGCCCAATTAAGCCTCTATTGGGTCATATAAAAGTGCATTTCATAACGTCATCCTCGGTCTAACCCTCCCACGCGCAATTAAGTGAAGTAAGCAATCTTCAGAGGAACATATACTAACTTCATGAGTATGACTATACAAACTGTTGTTAGGATCAATGGAGGCACAAGTCACTAAACTTAGTGTGCTTTCCACCTACTCACACCTACATATATAAGCCCGTAAAAAAAGACGCTACATTGTATCGCACTCTAAGCGTTAAATTGATGGTCAAGGATATATCACATAGCTATGGCAACCATCCCCCAATGTGTGCTCAGAAAAGCGTACATTCCCTCATCAGTCCCACCCAACCCAGCTGCAGTCACCACTATCCCGACCCATCATAGTCATCAGCCGCTAAAATCAAAACTATTTACTAGAACTCATCACTAAAGTGAAACGTTTAACGAAATGGTCTGATTTAGTTCAACTTTGGTGCTTGCTCGCGTCGGTTCTGTGCAGGAAAAAACGCTTCGTTTTGCTCGAAGTGCCCTACAGTCCAGTTCGATATGTGATAGTGTAGGGGAGGAGAGGATATTCCAAGTGAAATGGCGAAAATTATTTCAACAATTAAGGCAATCCTCACACGAATCATATTTAGTGCGCATAGTATAATCGCAATCTGGCAGGTTACCGAAAATAAAGGCGAAATTATTTACTGGTCCTTGTGTGGACCGCTTGGGCTTCTACTGCTTGAAGGAATTTTTACGTTGGCCATCAAGAAGAATCATGAATGGCGATGGTAATTTACATACCAACTTATCTGTGTGGGTGAAATTTGAATATAACAACAAACTTAAGTGACCGGATGTGCGGGCATTTCCTTTTCGAACACGACAACCGTATTTGTTGAGCGTTTAATTCAAATTTCGATAGATCATTTCGATTAAATCCGCGAGTAAACACGATTACGTAATCTGTGTCAAGTTCCGGGGCTCTTTGTCTCTAAAAAGGGAGTGTATCCTGTACCTACATACTAAAGCGTACAGGTGTGCGCTATTCCTATTAAGTACATATATAGTACGGCCCATGGTATCGGGAGGGTTTGTGGGTTAATGTGTTTTAAGCTTTGATGCAATATCCTTTGCGTTTAGATACTGAACGTTAGGTGGCGTCAAAACAATAAATAAAAAATGATTTAGTAGGGCATTTCAGCCTTGAATGGAGTTAAGTCTGTTTGGGTCGTTAACCGCTCGACGGCTGGTTGTAAAATTCGACTTTAATGTCTATCTTCGGCGTCTTATTAGATTTACGATTTGATCACCAGGTTCTCGAATATAATTTCATTCATTCTTCTCTCCGCAGGTTCTGCCCCTCTGTGTTCCTCTACCTGAGTAGTATTGTACCAGCCATCTGGCTGCTAGAGCTGGACAAGGTGGAGCGACGGAATACGGGCAAATTTAATGCACCGACAAATCGTTCCATTGAGTCATCGCCCCTAGGAACGATTGACGACATTCTTGGCGAGACAGGAATTGAAATGCCGAGCATCAATGTTGACACTTGGACTACGTTGATTGAGCAGTTTTTAATGTTGATTTTGATCGTTGGCAGATGGTTGTTGCCGAAAGGAGACCTAACCCGAGATCAACTGAGCCAGCTTTTATTGGTTTACATTGGTGAGTACATACCACTCAATTACGCAGCCAAGAATTGTTCTTTAAAGTGGAAGCGCACTTCCTATATATATTACAGGCACTGCAGCTGATATAATTGAGTTTTTCGACTCCTACAAGGATGATTCGATTGCGAAAATTCCACTGCTGGTATACCTTACTTTAGGCATCTGGTCATGGAGTCTTTTGCAATTTACGATAGTGCTGTCGGCTACTAGGGCACGCAGGCCTCGCGGAAGTGCTGGCTCACAAGCAACCGAGTGGGTTTTTATCATTCATTTGTTTTCTTAGATATCCTTATTCAGATATATGTGTTTGTTTCAGGAGTAACGATTGCTGTAACAATTGCTGCTGCGGCATCGACGTTTGGGGCATTGTTTTGAACGTCATCCTTCAGGATGCACCATTTTTAACTTTTCGACTACTGATCATATTTCAGTATAAAATTATTAATTATATGAACGTCTTCTTCACGTGTAAGTAATAGGTTTTAGGCGATAGGGATTGCTTTCTTACTTTCTGTTCTTTAGGCAAGAACTCGTTGGTGATTCTTCTGCAATTGTACAGATTGTATGTAGTGAATTCGGAATTTTGGAGAGCACGAAAGGAGAATAAGGCGTTGAAGAAATCGAGGCAGTATAGTCGGACGAGAAGACGTGTGTCGGACGAGTTGACTGATATTTATGTGATTTCAGAGAAGGGAACTGATTTCAGGAGAAAGCAGAGGAGGTAAGTTTTCATTATAGTATATTGATGTTGTGATTTCTAAGACGGATTAAATTCCCGCATAGATCCTATACTATTGACTCATTCAATTGTAAAATTGAAACACAAAGTCTCGTGTTTGAGAGATATTTTTGCAACTTTTCTCTCGGGTGAAGCTAAACTAGCTAAACTCTAGCTTCAATCATGTCAGACTAACCAAAAGCAAAGTTTAATATTTTTTAAATTTGGTTGAACTGATCTGATGAACTAGTGTTGAACCAATCGCAGACTACCTATCCAGGGTCTTGTTAAGTTCTCACACTTTTTTCGACAAGACCGTATGTCGTCCTCATTCTATTTTTGGTTTTCTATATTATTGATTTGAATAAGTCTCAAAACTGCAGAAACATATTTTTACATTGAATACAGAGTAAGCCATATACAAGTTTCTTTTTAAAAATGAAATAAAATGAACAAAATAATTTTTTTTTAATGTATTATGACTTTATTACTAAGAACAAACATTCCCATTAATTATGAAATTAATTAAGGCACGTTCAAGTGCCTGCCTCGGCTGGTTTCGCAACAGTCCATTCTGTTACCCCAATTTTCCAAGACCTTGTTGATGGTTTCGGGCTGCAGCTCAGGGATTGCTTGGATGATATTGGCCTTAAGTGCTTAAATCGTTTCCGGATTGTTGGCATAACATCGGTCGTTCACGGTTCCCCACAAAAAAAGTCCAAATCGCAGCTCCGAGGCGGCCAATTGACATCGCCAAGACGGCTGATAACACGATTTGGGAATTTGGTGCGCAAAATATCGTTTGTGGCATGGGCTGTGTGGTATGGCGCGTCATCTTGCATGAACCAGAGGTCGTCCGAATTCATGTCTTCAATTTTAGTAAAAAAAAGTCGGTTAACATGGCTCTGTAAAGCCCACCGTTGACTAAAGCTTTGTTCCCAGCCTCATTTTCGAAGAAAAATGGCACCAATACGCACCAAACAGTCACTCTCCGTGGATGGATTAGCGTCTCGACAATAACGTGCGGGTTTTCCGAGCCCCAATTTTGCCTATTAACGTAGCCGCCGAGATGAAAATGCGCCTCGTCAGAAAAGACGATTTCTCGCCCAAAATCGTTATCCAATTCAAGCTGCTCTAAGGCCCCAACTGCGAAGCGATAACGAAGCGGATGGTCGCGCGCCTTCAATTGCTGAGTCAATTGGACCTTGGAAGCAAATAATCCGAGATCTTTGTGCAGAATTCTCCTCAGGCTAGTGCGTGAAATGTTGAGCTGTTGAGATCGATGGTGAGTTGATGTTCCTGAATTGAGTCTCACACTCTGAGCCACAGCAGCCACATTCTCATCTGTGCGCACCGTACGACGGGGACCATGAGTGTTGTCCACTAGCATACCAGTCTCATGAACTTTTTGCACAAACTTGCGTACAGCAGTCGCGGTGGGTGCTTCATTTCGGCCAAAACTTATTTTTAAAAAACGCAATGTTTGGGCTACACAGCACTCACTTTGGAAATAAGTTTTCAGCGTAAAGCGACTCATTTCGTTCCGCGGAGGTATGATGCTGACTTTCTGTCAAGATTTCGAGCGGGAAACAGCTGTCAGTGTCAAAATAACCTATGAATTAAGGGAAAACCATTAGATGGCCCACCCTTTATTTAAACATCGTATAGCTTCTTCAATCCTTTATCCTTGATTGCATACATTTTTTTGGGATGCTTTCTAGAAACAATCCCTACTTGAAATAAAATTTGAAGGAGACGGGAGAGAGACTGCCAGATTACGCTCAGTGACTCTGCTCGTAAGTTATGTATACTCGCAGTATAAGATCACTTCAAAATTAATACTGTTAATGACATGGAATCAAAATAAGATACTGTGAACTACAACCAAGGCGACAAATTCAGTCGAATCTCTCGAATCCTAGCTAGAACAACCGCCCCCGGAGAGTAGTGAACGAACATCTTCGACACAAACCATCTACACCCCGTCCTGGTTGTGTGACAAACATCATAAGAGCGTACACTCTTGAACCTACACGAATTATAAATAAAAACACTTTATAACACTGTCCTTATAACATTGTCATATGTGACTTTCAAATGGACGAAAACGAGGTGTGTGTCGATCTGAAATTCGTGAACCCTCTCAAAAATTTGTAGTGAGTGGAGTGTGCTGCATTCTGAGTTAAAGAGTATTCTCGCCTGTAAGAACCTATCAGATTGCTCACAAACTGGAGGCGTTTCCACAGTACGTCAGAGTAAGTAGTTTAAGCAGTGCTAAAGAGATTTAGTTAGCGCAGTTATGGGGATTCCCTTTTATGACAGATAAGTTTGGGCATTTTCCAAACCGAGCCAGTGGTCTTATTGGACTTCAGTTCCAACATGCTGTCTTTATCTTGTTTATGTTAGGTATATGGAATTCTCTCTCGCTCTCCATACAGTGTGAATAGTTCGATATGCTGATAGCGACATTTTGAGTTTCATCACCGTTATATATAATACACTAATGATAATGAGTCAAAGAAAATTCACTAGATATGTTATGTACAAGTTAAACTGGAACATTGAAGTGCCGTCTTATGAAACAAGATGTATGTTAATTGGATTACAATCGCTTGAAAAACGACGTAAATATTTTGCTATCATGTTTGTAAGGGATATATTAACGTATCATATCAAATGTCCTTTACTTCTCACTTTAATAAATTTGCATACTCCCTCAAGAAATTTACGTGAATCCTTTATATTTTATGAGCAATTCCATCGCACTAACTACGGCCGCAATGAACCAATCTCGCGTTGCTTGAGAGAAGCTAACTTAATTTGTAATAGCATTGATCTTTTTGCTAATTGTACACGAGACACATTTAAATCGATGGTTCTAGATTCACTAGCTAGTCAGGTCAGATAGCTTTAGTAATATCTCATTAATCAATTTATTGTTTTGTTACCCTAATTCTGATGCATGAAGATAATAGTTAATATAATTAGTTAGTACTTATGGTATTATATAGATTAGAGTGTTAATATTCTTGTAAGTAGTCTGTAAGAGAATTATAAATCTCTGCTTGATGAAAAAATAAATAAATAAATAAATAAATAGATTTTTCTAATTATATTGGTACCTACTTATCAACATTTTACCGAGCTTCATAGCTCTCTCTACGAACGCCATTTGATCGAAACGCAAGCCGATCTTACAAACGATCCTAAAACCTTCTTTCAGTTTGTCAACCACAAAAGGAACTCTGATGGCTACCCAATCTCGCTCTCGTTCAATGGAAACTTCGAATGATCCCAAAACAATCCTTCCCCGATAACTCCTTTGTACCGGACACTATTTACTTCGACTGCTTACCACATTTCTCCCTTGGACCATTTCTCCCACGTACTATTGACCCCCATACCATAGAAAATAAATTGAATCAACTTCATGATGAATTTACTCCTGGGCCCGATGGTCTGCCTGCCATATTGTTTTTGTTTTAGATCTGCCTATTTTAGCTTCTTCCGGCGTTCCCCAAGGCAGTCACCTAGGCCCACTTTTTTTATTCTTATCATTAACAACATTGAATTTGTCATCAAACTTTCCCACCTCTCACTGTATGCCGATGACACCAAGTTCCTCAAGACCATTTCCTCCCAAGAAGATTCAATCGGATCTCAAAAGCTTTTCCGTCTGGTGCTCCAAAAATTGTTTGGAGCTTAACATTTCCTTCTTCTTTTCCTTTTTGGCGTTGTTATGATCAGAAGTGTAGGACCATAACTTTCCCACTTAACTGCATTCCTACTGGTCCGCTTGTGGGGTTGCCGGTTTGACCTCAGAAAGTAGCGGCAGGCTTCCCGGTTTGGGATTACTTCATCGCTGAGGCCAATCAAATGCTGGTGTTTTTGCATTTGTTTGCACCAATTGTTTTTCGGCCTGCCTTTTTTTTTTTTTTTGTTTTGTGACACGGGCATGCTCCAGATTTTTTTTGTTTGATCTTACTCTTACAACACCGGTGATCTCCAGTCGTGTCAACCCACTGATTTGCATGTACACTTGTGGGGCAGTTTAATGGTGGTATATGTGTCCCTAGGCTCACCTTGGTGTTTTCTAAATTGCCTAGATGTGATTTGTTTACCTTTGTTTTAGTCGGCTTTTACGACAAGCGAGAGGTATCGCTGCAGAGATATTCTTAACCCGTCCCTGCACGGGTCGGAGCTTAACATTTCCAAACGCCAATTAATCACATTTTTAACATAATCGCGTCAAATCTTCTTCTCGTCTCTACGTTCTCTAACCCATCCCCACCGATCAGGTTATCCGCGATTTTGGCATACTATGTGATATAGAGCTCAATTTTCGCTCAAATTTCGGCGATATAATTCTTGAAGCCAACTCTGTACTCGATTTCATGAAGCGTTGGTCTAAAGAATTCTCCAATCCTTACGTGACTCGACCCCTCTATATTACTTTTGTTGTAGGAACGTCGGTTCCTATGTTTCGCTCTTCGAGGTCTGACCTGGAATAATCCTTTGTTCTCACCGCCCTATCAAGACCGTCTTAAACTAAGCAATTTGAGTACGTTGGAGAAAAGAAGAAGGGTATCTGACATCCTCTTTATACTTCTAACAGGCACCATTAACTTCGATTTGAACCTGAGCACTCCACGCCTAAAACTTCGTTTTCTCAATAGCCTTCCCTTCTCCAATCACAGTTTCTAAGAATCGCGCCCCTCTCACCCGATCTTTTTAGATATTAAGTTAGATTAAGTTAGCTTGAATTAAGCTCAATAAATGGAGGTGTTTACGAATTAAAATTAGAATTTGTAGAAATGGTCTTTCCATGTTCTTAGTATTGACTGCGGCTCTACTATTGTACACGGGGATGACTTTCGCTCTGCCTTAGTTCTTGATTATAAAGTTCTAACAACGATTGCATCTCTCAATTTCATGCTTCTCGTGCTGTTTCTTCTTCCTTCTCAAATCTCAACTCTCATCCGTCAATGGAAAATAGCCACTTCTGTTTCAGATCTTCAGTTTGAAATCAAGCGACTCAGAGCTTATTTTTGTTTTTTATTAGCAAAAACAGCGGAACACGCTCTTAATAACCGAAATATTTTTTATTGTACCGTAAAGGCTTCAAAAAGAGAGAGATCTCATAACTGGACAAATTTTGTTGAAACAAACTTTTCATAATTTTTTTCATACAAAATGCATAACGTCCACACAGCACTACATTTTAAAAAAATTAGTTCAAAACATCTCTCAAACAGGAGAAATTAAAAAAACTCAGAAGTAATTGTAAAAAGACCTGTAATTCACCTATTTAAAATTTCCGATTCATATCTGTCTTGATGTCAATGAAGTTGGCGGTTCTCGTTGTAATAAAAATGTAAATATTCATACCATATGTGTCGAGAATGGCGATAATGTTTCAATTCTATACGGAAAAACTGTGTACAACATCAGATGTTAACAAAAGATGATAAACAAAATGCTGACGAAGGGATATCACTCGTAGTGTGTGTACTTCCAATATAACATCGTAATGACATGGAATCAAAATAAGATACTGCGAACTACAACCAACACGACAAATTCCGTCGAATCTCTCGAATCCTATCTAGGACAAAGACCCCCGGAGAAGAGTGAACGAACATCTGCGACACAAACCATAACAATTAAAGCTAAGAAAAATTATAGTAAAAAAAAAAAAAACTTAGCATCGGATCTGCTTGCGTTGTATTTGTTCTCATATTACCAAGCAGCAGTAAGGGAACATGTCTAGGCATATTCGTTTCTCTTCCGATTATCGAATAGCATCCAGTTCTCGTGGCAGAAGTTATAGCTTTTCTACCCTTCCAATGGCTTATGCAGTTGAGACTTTGAACCCTGCAGCAAGATTGAGAATAGCAGTAATTGGAATTTTTAGTTCTTTATCATCAACAACTTCTTCTGCTCTACCTATTGGCTTATATTCTAGTGGTAACACAGAATTTGGTAAATCAATTTCGAAATATTTTCTCGCCTCACCTCACCCGACAACCATTACTTCAGGAATGATCAACAGGACGGCAATCTACAATAATACGCCGCCATAAAAGAAAAAAACTAAATATTTGCGTATACGTGGTGCTTATTGCTAAACTCTTCAACTCAACAGGAAAATAAGAGGGGAAATATACTTTGCTGGCAATGTCATATGGTAAACTACATAATTGAACGAAATTTTCAACGAATCTGTCAAAGTTGGCCTATCCGATATTTGTATTATCTTGCTTTTAATTTTGCGCCGGCTTTCCTGTTTATTTCAGTCCAAGTGTTAGATTTGTAACGATGAACCTTAATCCCGAGTTGCAAATAATGCCCGCACAAATTTTAACGAAAGCCATGAATGTATTATATGCATTAAGGCAGATAAAAGAAATGTTGAATCAGAAGAGGATTAGAAGAAGCCGGGCCCGTCAATTAAAGATTGAAAGGATGAGGAAAGTCTTATTTAGCAGGCGTAAAAGCCTACTCCTTATTATTATTTATAAAGTGAGAAAAAAAGTGTAATGAGTTGATTTGGGGGGAGAATCACAAAACGTTTGCGTTGTTTCGGGTGGTAATATATAAAAACAAGTGTTTGGGCATCAATTTTTCGGTATTTTTACTTCGAATTGGTTAAATACATACGTATTTAATCGCAGGTAAAAGTTATTTATATAAAATGCAGAATTATGTACTTGTACATGATAGCAACTCCCCGATGCCTGTTGCTGATTGCCCGCTGTGTGTACATAACATATCTTGCAGTGGGCGGTTATCCAGTGAAACTATTGATTTTCTGTCAGAAATGTTCTTTGTTCTTACCAAGTCGTTCTCGGATTTGATTTCAACGACTTCCCGATGAATATGCAAAAGTCAATAAATGAGAAAATTCCTTTCATCAAATTTATAAGATTAAAGTTGCACAGAGATCAAATATTAAATTAAAACATGTAACGTATTTATCTCGTTTGAAACGGGCACTTTGGGAGTATTATTCCTCTGTTCGCCTATAAATATGTGAAATTTTAGTTTGCGTAATCCATTTCCGCCAACACCATTATATGCGTTACAAATTTTAGTATTTGAAATAAGCGAGAAAGGATAAACTAAATAACACCGCTGTTCAATGTTTAAAATGGTAAATGTAATTTTCTGATGTTCGCAATTGATGAACTATTTTTTTCAACCGTTCCACATTTCCTTATTGTTTGTTTTTTTTTCATTCATTCTACTAATATTCAAAATAATTAAAAAAAAGCAAATAGAAGTTATCAATCCTTAACTTAATGGCTAGTATGGAATGATACAATAAGTTAATTATTAAGCAAGTGTGATGTGTGGTAAGCATTGGTTACAACCAGGAGGTTCATGGATTTGAATTAAAGAATTGAAAGAAGTTAAAGAAAAAAAAAACAGAAAGAAATTCAATAATAAAGTTCAATTATATAATGAAAACACAATTCGATAATTAATGTGGTATTAACTTGTGCTGGTATTAGGATAGTCAATCAATTTTGAGTAGCGATTCAAGGACATTATAGCTTATGGTAAACAACCAGTCTTTAACTTTTTTTTAAAAAGGAATTTAGATATGCAGTCGGTATAATAGCAAAAGGCAATTTATTGAACATTAAAGGAGCTGTAACAGTGTAGAATTTAGAAAAGTGGGCTTGTGTGAAGATTAGAAAACGGATTACTTCTACTAGGAATGTTACCACTTTTCTTAAAAAAAAATCTTTTAGTACTTTGAAAACATAAACATGTCTCATAGGTAAAACTCGCTGTTCATTAAAAAAAGGCTAACTCGGAATAAAAGAGTTTTTATTACAGATAATCCTGAGTAGGTATTTCTGGGATGTTGGCAGTGGTTTCGAAGAGATGCTATAAAAACCACCCCAACTTGAAATACCGTACTGAAATTTTGAATGAGCTAGGTCATAGTAGATTGTTTTTAAAACTTTTGTTGAACAATGTTGCTTGTTGAAATACATTTGACGTGTAACTAATAGAAAATGCGATTGTATGGTTTGTACATGGTATATGGTATATGGTTTTCCAGTTTAAGTGTTGATAAATTACTACACCATATTAAAATAATTTATTAGAGCAAGGGGAACTATGAATATAATTACATTTACCACAACTATGCATAGGAGTACAGAATTTTTTACAATCATAAGCATGGAACCACAAATTATACTCTTTTAAAAAGTTTGTTTTTTCACTAATAATCAATTCGTGTAGCGTAAACCAAAGTCTTGGATTTTGTAAATCTCTCGATGTTTTTGCCACACGATCGGATTCAGTTTCGTCTGTTTCAAGTTTAGTTCAAAGAGGGAGTTTATGTAAATTAAGAAAAGTAACGGGCCAAGAACTGAACCCTGTGGCACGTCATTTTGTAGTAAGCGGGGATCACTGAAGCTCCCATTTATATTGACAGTTTATTTCCTGTCTTTTAGATAGGTAAGAAGTAAACCAATTATGGATAACTCCTCTAAGATCATCATTCTATAATTTTTTAAGTAGTAGGTTAGGTCAACCAAGTCAAATGCTTTCGTCATGTCAATAAAGAGAGCCATTGAGGATTTTTTACAATGAATACTTTTATACAGCTGGCAGCACACTCACAGAATAGCATCACTGGTTGACAAATATTTTCTAAATTCATACTTAAATTTCTTTAAGATTGTGCTACTAGGGCTGTACAGTTCTTCCTAGCGCAACGTTCATTTTCATGCAAACAAAAAATGTCGTCAGAAAGAAAGGAGTGAGTGAGACTATGTGGAAAGGTAGATAGCACTGAAATTGTACTCCGTATAAATTTATTTTATTATTTTGTTAATGTAAAGTTCATATGTAGTCACATTTTTTGTTCTCAGTAAAGTTAAAGCAAGAGTGTACAGCATAACATATATTTTTTTTTTTCTAATTGAATGAGTAATTGCTCATTGTAAAGTAAGTGTTTAAAGTGAGCAAATTTTAAAAATGTCACATGCTAAATTAACCGGTATACAAAAAAATCTACGATCCGCAGAAAAGCAAGTAATATCCTCTCCCTCCTGTCCAAGCTCCCCCTCAACATCTTTAGCGAACTCTCATCTGTGGAACATTATTGATGCCAGATTAGACTCTTTGTCAAGAGCATTAACTGAATCAATTGAAATTAATTCGATGTACAATGATCTCTCTCTTCGGATTAGTAAAATTGAAAAAGAGTTTGATGAAAAGTTGAAATCATTGGAAAGGAAATCTGATGAGAGATTAACCTCCCTTAACCACGCTCTCTTTACGCTGGGAGGCAGATTGGACGACCTTGAGCAGCAAAAAAGTAGACTGGACGGACATGAAGAAGAGCTCACTTTCTTTAAAATGCAGAGACAACGCTATGCTTAAATTGCAAATTGATGTCATAGCTAGAAATAACATTGCTGGTGATCTCGTACTTCATGGTATTCCTGTTGCGGCAAAAGAAAATCTTAGCGCTCTTTTTCAACGTTATTGTGAGCTGATTGACTTGCAACCACCGACACCTGTAAGCATTCTAGATCCATCACTTAGCTCTCGAGAGCTGTGGAGCAATCTCAAACAAGTCGACATAAAAAAAGACAAAAACAAACATAAACGTCCTTTCGGCCCTGAAGTAATGATTAATGCTTTAATCCCCAGTCAATCAAGCTTAAAAATTCCCAAAGTACCTGACAATGAAAACTCTTGCAGTATCGTTTGTATCGGTGTACCCGAGATTTTAAATTCCATTAAATCTGTTAAATCGAATGCCATCGGTCCTGATGATGATTGTAAAGCTAATTTTTCCATTTATAAAGAATTATTCGCTCTATACATATTTTTAATTTTTGTCTCTATAGTGGGAAATTCCTGGAAGTGTGGAGAAACTCAAATATTATCCCAGTACCTAAAAAAGCAAACCCCTCAAAAACCTCCGAGTTCAGGCCTATCAGTATCTTATCGTTTCCTGGCAAGTTACTGGAAAAAATAATGCACGATCAAATACAGTCATACCTAAACGAACGTCGCTTGCTTTCTGTGTGACAATCTGGGTTTCGCAGCCTTCATAGTTGTGAAGCTGCTGCAATTAAAGTTACTACAGATATCCGATTTGCGCTTGACTCGGGAAAGTTTGGAGTAATAGTACTCTTAGACTTCTCCAAGGCCTTCGACAGTATTGACCACTCAATTCTTGTTTCCAAACTAAAATCGAACTTTAATTTCTCAAATTCATCTCTCAAGCTTTTGCGCAGCTACTTATGTAGTTAATAGAGTTCAACGTATCAAAACTGAAACTGGAACCTCAAATTCATTTGTCACTAATATTGGTATTCCGCAAGGCTCGGTACTAGGCCCGCTGTTATTTTCATTGTTTATTAATGACCTCCCGGATTTCATCTCTAATTGCCAGGTTCATTTATAGGCCGACGATGTTGTTCTTTATATTTTTCGTCCTTTTGGTCTGATGGATGACTGCATCGTAAGATTGAATGATGATTTAAGCCGTATCTTTGCTTGGTCTAGAAATAATAGTTTAACACTTAACCCGTCCAAGTCCGTTGCCATGCTATGCGCTACAGATGAGCTCAACTCTGATGATTTTCCCTCTGTCATTCTTAATGATGAAGTCATAGCCGTGACGTCATAGTCAAGACGTGACATATTTAGGTTTCAAAATAAACAGCAATATAAGTTGCTGTAAAGCAACCTCTGACGCTATCAGGAAAATTTACTTAGTTATTTGAGATCTTCCTCAGACCTTTTGATACCCAACTTAAAGGAACATCTCATCAAATCTCTAATAATGCCTTATTTTGCTTTCAACTCATCTGTTTATCCATCTTTGGACTGTGTTTGTCCCTAGGCAAATAAGTGTATCCCACTTGCGGCATAATATCTTTGGTTTGAGTCTCGATAACTACTTAAATTTTTGGGCTGCTTTTGAGGCTTCACATCCACATAAAAAAAATCCTACATACCTCTCAGATACTCTCAACTTTGCTCACTCACAAAGACGTGTAAAATTAACTTTACCGCGATTTACACACGGTATGGCTGAACGCTCATTTTATGTACCTGCCAATCGTTCGTGGAATTTACTCCCAAACGGATTACAAAGCACTACCTCACTTTCAGCCTTCAAGAGAAAATAATTTTTGCACCTTTCCAATCGTGATTAGATACACTGCAAATTAAATTAATATATTTTAATGTATTTGTTATTTAACTATGTCTGTTTCAAGTTTATTTATTATTTATTCACTTATTTATTTATTTATTTATTTATTTTATTTAAAGTACTCTTTCTTCAAATGAATCTTGTCTATTTAGATGCTCTAAAAGATTTAAATCTTAATGTATCCATGTATTCTATTGGAAAAAATAAATGAAATGAAAAAAAAAAAGAATGAAGGGAATTGACTAGGTAATTATTGCACTTATGTTTTTTGGTTATTCTTTTGGAAGACTTATTATTTTAGTAGGTGTCATTTCATATTAGTCGAATAGTGTAATACAGTAGAATCTAGATAATGTGAACCGGAAAAATTTACTCGCGTTCATTTCTGTTAATTTTTTCTGGTGTTAAGGTTTTATTAAAGCTCCTTTGAAGCAAATATAACACAGATGCCTTACAATCAAAGAAAAAGCTGAGATTTTGAGAAAATTGGAACCTGACTACTAAGGACCCCACAAGCGGACCAGGTTATGGTTCTACACTTCTGACCATAACGACGCCGGAAAAAAGAAAAAGAAGAAGAAGGAAACTGACTACTAAGGGTAAAATCTATCGTAAGTCTAAGTATGGTGTTACAAAATTCTCAATAACAGGAATAAAAAAAAACTAAATATTTGAGTTTATCAAAAAAAAAAAAAACTGAATCTGGAATCAGAAAGAAACAAACGTTAAGAATCTTAGAGATGCCTCAAACGGAAGCTGCCCTCTTTGAATGGCTTAAGTCAGTTTAAGTAATCTCCTAATTTTAATGCTAGCGACGGGTGGCTATAAAAGTTCCGAGAACGTCATGGAGTACGAATATAAAAAATATGCGGGGAAAAATTATCTGCAAACCATGAAGCTGTAAAGCCCTTCCTGGAAGAATTTAATGCCTACGTCAGGGAAAATTCTCTTGCTCTAGCACAGATTTGTAATGAAAATGAAACTGCTCTATATTGGAAACATAACAGCTGCAAAAAATATTAAAAGTATGGCAATTGAAAAATCCACGACTTGCATTCTTCAAACGAAGATCACAAATTTTTTAACTAAGAAATAATTTGGTTTTTCTTTTTTGTTTTTGAATAATAATGTATGTATCTATTAACTTTATTTTTTCCTTATTTTTGTTGAATTAGTTTTATGTCTGTTTATTGTTTAAGCCGTTTATTCTATTAAATAAATAATTCGCTTTTGTTAACCTAAAAACTATGTGTTTTCATTTTGTTTAATGTATAACGAAAAGAAAAGGTTTTTTTTTCTATTCGATAATATGAACCTCTCTGAAATGTGAACTAGCTATTTTTAAATTAGTTCACATTATCGAGATTTTACTGTATTTGTATGAAAATTGGTAATATATTTCTTTGATCTTAAATTACAAGCTCTGAGATTTTTTTGATGAAATTCTAATTCACATTTTCGAATAATCACTGTATTCGTGATATTTTCTTTTAGTGCATATGTATATCGGTGGAAAATTACCAAACTTTGTCACAACAAATGTCAGCTAATTTCTCGTACTCAAACCACACAGTTAGACAACGAACAGTCCTAAAGAAAGTCCTAAAAGAACAGTATGGCTCTACGAGAAAGCCAAATGGCCCGGACTGAACCACTTCTTTAGGAATTCTGACGTGGGTGCCACTGCTGATGTAATCACCACCCTGCTGGGTATGGGATTCTTCATTTCATATAGAGTGAAGAGTATCAAACCTAAGGCAAGTGCGTGGTATGAAACGAGTTGGAAAGAGGCTATCAGATTGAGAGAGCTGAATCTCCGGACTTAAAAGGCCAAACCCTGAGGAAAACTGGAATAAATTTAAACGAGCTAGAAATGACTGTAATGCATTGATTCGACGTGTCAAATTCTCCCATGACCAAAAGTTGATCCAAAAAGTGCTAAATTCTCCCAAGGGCAGAAAAACATTTAGTCATTTGTGAAGAACATAAAGAATTCTTCCTCGTCCTCAATCCCTCTAGACAAAGCCAATCTGCCAGCCGCACATTATTCAACCAGCTCAACGCTCCCAGATTACACTTTGTCTCTGCCTGTATTTGAGAGCGTAGAATCTTCCATGGGACAAATCTACTTTCGAACTTGTACAGTTGCAAGTGTACTTAAGGATCCCAACGTTCACAAACTCGCTGGCCCTGATGGTATTCCCCCAAAACTTCTGAAAAGGTGTTCTTTCACGCTGGCAAAACCACTGCGTAAGCATTTGTCCAGCTCATCCCTAAAAAGGGCGAATCTTCGTCTCCCACCTCCAACTGACTCATAGTACTACGAGGGTGGTCCGATAAGTACTTAGCCTACAAAGGAAAAACAAAAATTTTGGAGAAATGGCGATTTATTTTTCAATATAGTCTCCTTTTAACTCGATACACTTGACCCAGCGATGCTCCAACTTCTTTAACCCGTCTGAAAAATATGTTTTCTCGAGGTCTGCAAAGTAGGCCTTCATGGCGGCGATGGCCTCCTCATTCGACTGAAATTTCTGCCCGGCGAGTGACTTTTTCAAGTTTGGAAACAAAAAGAAGTCGCACGGAGCCAAATCCCATCCATCGGAGCCCATTTCGACCAATTTGGCCGTGGCGAGAGCGGAGGTGTGAGCCGGTGCGTCATCATGGTGTAAGAGCACTTTTTTCTTCGCCAAGTGGGGCCGTTTTTTTTTCAATTCGGCGTCGAATTGGCCCAATAATTTGGCATAGTACAGCCCTGTGACCGTTTTGCTCTTCTCCAGGTAGTCGATGTGGGTCACACCTTATGAATCCCAGAAAACGGTGGCCATCACCTTTCCGGCCGATGTGACAGTCTTCGCCTTCTTCGGAGCACGTTCGCCGGGTGAAGTCCACTGTTTCGACTGTTTCTTAGTCTCTGGTGTGTACCAGTGGATCCATGTTACGTCGACTGTCACGAAACGACGCAGAAAATCCTTCGGATTGCGCTTAAACAGCGTCAAACACTGCTCTGAAGTGGTCTCACGGTTGCGCTTGTTGTCTGGAGTGAGCAAACGCGGCACCCATCGCGCCGACAGCTTTCTCATGCCCAACATTTCATGCAGGATATGACCCACGCAATCTTTTGAAATGCCTACTGTCTCAGCTATCTCGCGCACCTTCAATCGGCGGTCTGCCAATACTTCGTTCGAGATCGTCGATTTTTGTCACGTTATCCTCCGTGGTAGCCGTTTTCGGGGCACCTGAACGAGACTCATCAAAAACCGACGTGCAACCACGTTTAAACTCGTTAAACCAATTTTTGATAGTCGCCATCGAAGGAGAAGAGTCACCATATACAGCATCCAAACGCCCTTTGATTTCGCTGCGCGATTTCCCTTCCAGAAACAAGAATCGAATCACCGACCGATATTGCTCTTTTTCCATTTTTCTAAAATCTGCGGACACTTCTACATGCGGTCAAAACAAAACTACGAGTCCGATCCGGCTGAAATGTCGGCAGCTAGAGAATGTACTACTAGAATGTACTACACGATAGTAAGTTGCTCTTGCCATACTGGCGCCATTTGGCGGTGAGGCCAAGTACTTATCGTCAGCTTAAGAAATATCTTGAATCGCGGAAACTCCTTAATGACCGGCAAATCGGGTGTCGGTAGCAACAGGTCCACTGGTGATTTGATAGCATATCGCGGAATAAAGTGGAATCAATTTTTGCACTATTTCGGCGAAAGCAAAATTGTTGCGCTCGATATTTCAAAAGCACTTGACGGAGTTTGGCATCAGGCTCTTTTGTCGAAAATGCGTCCTTATGGTACCGATGAGTCTATTCTTCTATGGATTAGAAATTAGCTTTTGGGCCGACAAGTTCAAGTTGTTTTGGACGTTTTCGAGTCTGATATTCACCAAATAAACGCTGGTGTACTCCAGGGCTCTGTTCTGTCGCCGACATTCTTCCTCATTTTTATAAATGATCTCTTAACTGGTACTCTTAGCTTTCATATTCGTTCCAGGACTCATTTCCCTACTCTTCGGCCGTAAAACTGGAACGGCAGCGTATGTTAAGCACATTAAATTCCGACCTTGACAGCATAATTATATGAGGTGTAAACAACAGAGTGGAATTGAATGCTTCCAAAACACAATGCTGTCTACTGTCACTCAAACAAACCACCAATAATCAGCAGGGTGTAATTAAAACTCTTAGTTGAAATGACAGCATATTCGAGGTCGCCCCCTCTGATTTGGCTTCAATTTACAAGGCCTACATCCGTCCCAAGCTTGAGTACAACACTCATATCTTAGCAGCCAATTAAAATTTTAAAAAATTGTCACACAGTAGAGCTATTGTTATACTAGCTGCTTGCAACCTGCCGCCGTCCTGCTAAAAATAAAAGTCAAGCACCTTCATTACACCAATTCTCACTAGCATATTTTTGGTAGAAAAAAGGGGCCCAATGACACCGCCAGCCCAAGTAACACAATAAACTTAGGTACTAGAACTTAACCATATTTCTCAGGATAATTGGTATGTGTCACCTTGAACTTATAAGCATGTATGCCAAGATCATGATATAAAATGTCGTACAACATGATTTCTATGATCGTCTCGAAAGGGACAGTCTCAATTTCGGTAACAAAAGCAATAGTTTCAGCTGACAATCTGGGACTAAAACGAGTTGGAGTCCTCATAAAACTAACCTGTCCGAATTTAAATGTTACGGGAAGGCGCATGATGATGACAAAGCCTTTCGAATTGTTTTCGCGACATTTTCTCTGTTCGCATTATTATTCTGTGTGTATCAATCCATATTTAATAACCTCCTTGCTTTTACTTATCAAAAGTCATCACAATGACACAAAATTTAAAATGACCCCTCTTATTGGATGACCCTTTACACATATGAGCGTCTCAACACAATCATAAAATATTGACAACTAAAAGCGTATGAAATTGCTGAAGAAAGTTCAAGCTAATATATTTGTACAAGGCAAGCAAATCTTCTGATACCAAGTTACTCGGACATCCTTATCCGCCGATATTTGGGTCGGTTGTGATGCGGTGAGGAATAAGTAATATTTTCAGGTGAAGGCATATACCTTATCGATCAATAGCTCTACATACTAGTAAAACGTTGAAAGGCAGTAATTCTCTGTCAATTATAGTCCCTCCTATTACTATTCAAAATTTGGCCAAAAGTATTAGCATAATAACCAGTTGACCATTCTTCTTGTTTTAGGCAAAGGAATAGTGACGATGAGTACATCCGGAAGAAGAAGGGCAGAAAAGAAAAGTGAGTACGAGTGTGATTAATTGTACAAAAAACCAAATAAATACAATTAAATAGCTTCCCCAGGCCAAGTAAGACCCGTACCCGCAAAGATACTGGTTACTCAACGGCAAGCTCTCAAAATCTATATTCGACCAAAATTGTCGATGAAAAGTCTGGACCTCGTCGTAAAGATAAAAAGCCGCCCAAGAAGGCCAAACGAGAACCGGAAAGCACAAGTACATCGCCAAGCGAAAGTGAAGTCGAGATAAAACACTCCAAGCGGAAACCGAACAAATCCGACAAGCGTGCAGATAAAAAGTCGGTTAGCATCATTGAATTTGTTTAATAAATTAATTAAAGATTTTTCTTTCGTTCTTTCGCATATTTATCTGCTTACAGAAACGCCAAAGGAAAAAATAAAACTTTTGAACCGCTGAATGAGGTTTCGGTGTCATCATCATCGAAATCGCTGACAACAAGTACATCGTCTTCGTCACGGAATAGCAATTCGACATTGCCAAGTTATGAAGTGATTGGGGATAAGAAGTCGAAAAAACGTCGTCGAAGGTCGAGTCCGTCGAATTCATCATCGTCAACAACGTCAAATTCTTCATCGTCGTCATCTTCGTCGTGAACTGGCCTGATTTTGGAAACGAAAGTATCGCCGTTAGTAGCATAACTATGAACTACTTCTGTTAAAGCCTAGTACGGGATGAGCATTTAGAATAAGATATCTACATTAAAGGAGTTGGAAACTTAACTTTATTTAACCTGTGAAATAAGCAAATAGCAATTAAGCTAAATTATCGTATAAAAGTGTAAAAGCAAATGGAGGTCTTGTTCTTTCAAATGAAGAGGTTTCTTTCAAGCGAATATTTCGAAAACACGATCTTTTGGGTAGCGTTTAGCGCTTTTAATATCATCTATGCTTGAGAGACGACGGCCCTGTAAGGCTCTCTTTATCTTTGGGAACAGAAGAGTCACGCGAAACTACATATGTATATCTGACGAATATGGATGCCAGGAAATATGGGTGCATCGTCATTGTGTAAAGGTCATAAATTGTTTCGTCACAATTTTAGACTTTTTTCTTCGGATTGTTTCACTGAAATGGCCGTGTACTTGTAACTAGTATCCCTTATTGATCGTTTGACTTTATAGCGAAATCCCATGGTGTGATCTACTATGTCAATAAAATTAAAAAAACTAGTCTTGACGACCCATATTGCCTGGAACGATTAAGCCTTATTTTCCTTATCATCCGTACACCGCTGTTTTAGTTCGAATTTCAACACATTGGGCCTGCGCACGCGGGAGTAATCCGACCGGCTGAAAATTGATTTTATGGGAGAGGGAGCTGAAGTGTGAAGTATGAAACGGAGTAAAATCTTCAACCGCGTATCGAGTGGTGTAATTAAATATACGTCTAAAATCGAGAGCCTCTCGTGTTGCGTCTCAATCGTAATCAGAAACCACCAATGAGACGTCCCACTCAAAATGGCCGCCGACGTTTGCCTACAAGCTCGGGCGAGCACGTGGGTACCTCAAGTGCTGTCAAATTTTTGTAAACAATCACGCACATTGTTATAATTCCAATAGTGTGTGTGGCGGGAGTACACTGCGGTACAATGAAATGAACTCACACGTATTCACGATTAGAGTTTGTTTGTAACGGGTTTTGTCGCTACGCACCTGAACCTCTGTCAAAATCTCGTCAAAATTTCAGGGTGTCACGGGGGAAGACGTACGAAAGACGCACGTCTCATTCTGGTTTCTGATCGTAATTCGCCCTTCAAGCAGTGAACACTGTATAAACCAAATTGCCATTTTAAATGCGTGGACAAAAGAGGAGACGTCTTTTGCGAAATATCTCTGTCAAATGAAATGTCAGAAAGACGAAAAAACTAACACAATGAAACGAGGTTCACATATACACTTTTTTCAGTTGGAGTAATTCATTCCGTGTGCGCTTAGAGCAGAGCATTACACCAGTTTTCCTCCTGATAACATTACTCTCGTGTGCGCAGGCCCATTCGGAGCAACGTTGTCTCCATTGGCTTCACGCACAAAACATTCGAAAATGCCACTTATGTTGACGCTTTTAACCATTTCTCTGATTGTGATTTGCAAAATAAACACACCCCGTATGTAGCCTACGCCAAGTACAGGGTCATCCAATAAGAGGTGTCATTTTAAATCAATAGGGAAATGTAACGCTTTTAAGAAAAGAGGTAATATTTTTATTTCAATCTAAAGTACAAGCTCTGAAGTTAGTAATGAAATAACATATCTGCCAAATGGACGTCTTGATTCGCGAATATCATTCCTGATATTTTTTTTAGAGTGTGAAATGAAATGACTAATCACACTATCTCAATCAAAATTTCTATTTCGAGAAATTCCAAGCCGAAATAATTTATTACTCAATAGAGCCAGCTGTATATTACGAGGAGTCGCGATTTAATAGCCAACTCACAATTGTTGTGAGTTGTGATCGAAGCTAGACACTCTTCCTTTTATGCCCTTTTATGCCTTAGCCTTCCGAACCTTTTATGCCTGAGCCTTCCGAGGAGTCAATATAGACACCGATCATTACCTTCTTAGAGCCAGGTAGGGATGCAATTTTCGTGGAATCAATGGAGTTGAGTGAGATCACCAACATTTCACGTCAGGAAACTCCAGTTTGCAGCATTTTGTCGACCATTATCTCAAGAACTCATGACATAGAACAGCAATAGAGACATTACAAAAGCGAATCGGCTTAAGATGCGTTCAGTTTCAAGGCATCACCTACAAGAAACATGTGGTTTGGTGATGACTGCAGACAGGCCCATGTAGAGAAACGGAATGCATTAATGGCTGCATTGTATTTATCTGCTATACGATCAGAAATCAAGGCGGAGCATGCGATTCTGAGAACAGGAAAGAGCATGAAAAGCTCGAGACATGACGTTCGAAAGTTATACCAAAAATCAAAGAGGAACGTGTCCGAGTTTAGTAGAACCAAAAGTACGTAATATGGGAAGATCACTTCTGCTGACGGTATGACGGTGGTGATGGTAAAAATACTGCTGCCAAGCAGATGAACCAATTATTCTGGAAGAAGACGGGTAAAAATGCCATTCATCCCACTTAGACGAAATTAAGTTGTTGGCGTAGACAGATTACCTGATGAACCATTTAAAGTAGTTAGAAATAGGTTGGCGTGGAACGTGCAACCAACTACAATCTCAATGGATTCTCAGTATCATTTGACTGAGTATAAGAATCGATGCGTATAAGCTTCCTAAGCTGTGCTTATAGAATCTTCTCTGCTGAGTTGTGTGAACGACTGAAACCGATCGTAGGCAACCTGATAAATTGTATCAGTATGGTTTGTTCATTTTAAAGCCACCTAAGACAGTCTATATAAAGAAAAGCCATGTCATACTTTGAAATCTATGCCTAACCTATCAGACTGTGCAGGATAATGGAGGATTCTTCCTGAACCAGTCGGTAATAAACTAACAAAGATCTTCTATGTTAAAAAAGCAGAGCAGTACATAGTCATTTCCTTTCTTCGACACCGTTCTAGAAAAGTTCGAAAACTACACTAAAGACTAATATATCTTATCATGATTGAGAGATAGAAGAATCTAGGAAAACGTGTGTCTCTATCTTGCCTATCACGATTATCTGCATTGATGGCGAAACCAAGACTAACGTCATTGTATTGATCTACCATGAAAGCCTTCCAACTGACCCTGACGTACTGAAAAAAAACTTTATCCGGAGAGCCTAATGATCTCTCCTGCATCGCTGCTCATATCGTTAGCTCCAAGCACCTCAAACCTGCAAAGAACTTGTTCTAAGTTCATAGACTTCATAGATTACATATGATGTCGATTACCCCAATGACATTATCATTATCCGTGGCGATTTTAACCTTCCGTATTTGAAATGTGCTAAATCGGACGATGAGACTAACACCTCGTCTGGTAAGAAAATTCTCTTCACACGTGCTCTCTTACACTCTGGTCTCCTCCAACTCAGTAACATCATGAACAACATGAATCGACAACTTGATCTTCTTATCTGATGCGGAAAACCGTGTTATTACCGCAAGTGACCACCTCATCTTTACCTTGGATCCTCTCCGTCCATCCTTACCACGAATTCTGTCGACACCGGAAAGCTAAATAATCTGCTCAGCATTACGTGCATTAACCTTAATTTTGTGTTAAGCCCTTCGCTCGTTCTATTCTATTCTACTCCAAAATCATCAGTTGCTTTACTCTATCCGTTCCATATTCATAGAAAACAAAATTTTAATATAAAATAATTCCTCCAATGATCCGCAAATAGTTGCTAACTTCTTTGTCCATTTCTTCAACCAGTCGTTGACCGAACAGGTCCTTAATCTTTTGTTATATAAAACCGACCCTCAGATATCTCTAGCCTCTAGCCAATGTAACTCCTGCATTAGTCACCGAAAAATACGTATCTGGTCCTAACTGTCTGCCGCCATAGTTGTACAAAAATGCTTCAACTGCTCCTACCCCTCACGACCTTATTCTTTCCTCAGCTTTGGAAAAATGCTCCTAGTCTACAATAAAGGACGAAAGAATAGGCTCTCCAACTATCGCCCTATTGCTAAACTCTCTTGCAATCCCACGCTTCTGAGAGTATCGTTTACGACATAATATTTTTTCATTGCAAGGCCATCTTTACCCCAATCAAAGGTCGATAGACAACCATTCATTTAATTGAGCTTGTCTTACAATCCTTGCGTGTACTTGGAGGATGGCAAAGAAGTAGACATTGTTGTCACTGACTTTAACAAGGCCTTCGACAAAATCTCGCATCAAATTATACTCGTACCTCTTAAATTCTCTCATAGTTTCCCCAGCTGAGTGCCTCTAACGTGCCGCGAATCAATTTTGTCGGAAATGATGGAGCATTGTCATGAAAAAGAATGACTTTGTGTTGCCTTTTTCGGTTTTCTGGCCTTTTTTTCAAGCAGCCAACGGTTTAAATTGGTCAATTATTCTTGGTAACGTTAAGTATTAATCGTTTCTCCAGGTTTTAACTCTGATCTCACCAAACACAGAGCATCGTCTTACTGGCAGAGCGATTCGGTCTTGTGGTCGATGTGATATTGATTGACCCATGATGATTTTTTGGGCTTGGAATTCTCAAAATCATCTGTTACATAGAAAACGACTTCCATTTGTACCGAACCAGCAATATTTCACATGTGTTTTTTCACTTTTTCACTTGCCTGTAGTTTAATTCAAGTGGTACTACCGGTCTTCTAAATCCTTTCCATCTCTTAGTCGATTGGAAACAGCTTCATTTTCTTCGCGCAGGTTCAAGAGTTACGCTTTTGTCATGTTTGTCACAAAACCAGGACGGGGTGGAGATGGTTTGAGTCGAAAATATTCGTCCACTATTCTTCGGGGGTGGTTGTCCTTGATAGGATTCGAGAAATTCGACTGAATTTGTCGCGTTGTTTGCAATTCACAGTAACTTTTTTTGTTTTCATTTCATTAAGGTGTTAATGTAAATGTTATATTGGAAATGCACGCACAGAGTATGAATTTTGAAGCGATCTTATACTGCGAGTGTTATGCCACATATGTTGATCATCTCTTATTCACAGCTGATGTTGTTGATAAGTTTTTCCATATAGGAGTTGATGATGGCTACCATCGGAAATATGTAGTTTGTTGATTTAGGTCCAATTGCTTGCCGATTTGTTTTTGTGTTTGCGAACCATTTTCGTCCAACAATGATTGAATTCCACACCTTCCTATATTTTTGGTTCTTCACGTTCCTTTTCTCCAACATCGAAGTCAACACTTTTGAAATGACGATACCATCGTTCGCATGTACTATTTTGAGATGGATCATGTTCACCACAAGCTTCCCTAAGTAATCGGTATGATTCAGCTGCAGTTTTCTTCAAATGGAAACAAAAACAAAATGGTCCGCGAATGCTCTTTGTTAGGTGTTCGGATGTTTTGAAACTCCATAAGTGGAAGAGAGAGGGAAGAGAAGTGTAAGATTAACTGCCCGGACACTCACAGGCAGAAACCAGAATGAGACCCCCAACTTTCGTACGTCTTTCCCCGCGAAACCCATTTGTTTACATTGATGTTCAGGTTCTTAGCGACCAGACCCGTTATAAACAAGCTTCTATCTGTGAATACGTGTGAGCTCACTTTAATTTTAACGCAGTGAATTCATTTGAATATTGCAAATGGCGTTATACGTCAATCATATCTGACATTTGTGAACTCGTCAGCTGCAGTATACAGATAAGTGGAGCGCTATACTCCACAACAGCGTGGAATAATTGTATCAATGCATTTGATCGTATCGATCGGTCGTGTTAGCGCGGCATGGCACCAGAGGACACCATGCAGGGCGTGGGCACCACCGGACTGGTCGGCCGAGAATATTGTGGCTGTGGCAACCGATGTCGCTGAGAAGGAAGAAACATCAATCAGACGACGTGCCATGCAATTGGGCATCACCAGACGTACCCTACAGCGAATTTTAGTGGAAGACTTACACATGTTCCCGTATAAAATACAAAGCAAACAGTCAGTTGCGTGTAAATTACTATCAAGCCATCCTTAATCTCAACAACGAAGAAGACGATTTTGTGTCGAAAATCATCATGAACGACGAGGCGCATTTCCACTTAAGCAGTTACGTCAATACGCAAAATCTTCGTTTCTGGGGCACTGGAAATCCAGGTGTGACGCACCAAGAGCCAATACATCCACTGTGTGGTGCGACGTTCACGCGGGAGGAGTGATTGGGCCGCATTTTTTTGAGGACGCCATCGGCAATACGGTCACTGTTACTGGCGAACACTACAGGGCCATGATAAACGACTTACGAGGGTGGTCCCATCAGTAGTTAGCCTCACCGCCAGATGGCGCCAGTATCGCAAGAGCAACTTACTATCGTGTAGTACATTCTAGTAGACGGCTACTGTCAGCCGGATCGGACTCGTAGTTTTGTTTTGACCGCGTGTGAAAGCGGGAGTGTCCGCGAAATTTTAGAAAAATAGAAAAAGAGCAATATCAGTCGGTGATTCGATTCTTGTTTTTGGAAGGGAAATCGCGCAGCGAAATCAAAGAGCGTTTAGATGCTGTGTACCGTGACTCTTCTCCTTCGATGGCGACTATCAACAATTGGTTTAACGAGTTTCAACGTGGTTGCACGTCGGTTTTTGATGAGCCACGTCCAGGTGCCCCGAAAACGGCTACCACGGAGGATAACGTGACAAAAATCCACGATCTCGTATTGGCAGACCGCCGATTGAAGATGCGCGAGATAGCTGAGACAGTGGGCATTTCAAAAGATCTCGTGGGTCATATCCTGCATGAAATGTTGGGCATGAGAAAGCTGTCGGCGCGATGGGTGCCGCATTTGCTCACTCCGAACTTCAGAGCAGTGTTTGACGCTGTTTAAGCGCAATCCGAATGAGTTTCTGCGTCGTTTCGTGACAGTCGACGACACATGGATCCACTGGTACACACCAGAGACCAAGGAACAGTCGAAACAGTGGACTTCACCCGGCGAACGTGCTCCGAAGAAGGCGGAGACTGTCCCATCGGCCGGAAAGGTGATGGCCACCGTTTTCTGGGATTCACAAGGTATGATCTTCATTGACTACCTGGAGAAGGGCAAAACGGTCACAGGGCTGTACTATGCCAAATTATTGGGCTGATTCGACGCCGAATTGAAGAAAAAACGGCCCCACTTGGCGCAGAAAAAACATCTAGCAGCAAAGGCTTTCGCTTTTTTTATTTAGTAAAAAAGTAATTCAAAAACAAAATGGGATGAAATTGGGCGTACAAAGTTAGTTATAACAATGTACGCGATTGTTGTCATCATCTTGACATACCCCGGGCACCCACGTGCGCATTCCCGCTGTAGGCAAGCATCAGTGGCTATTTGAAGTTGGAGGTCTTATTGTGGTTTCTGGCATGTTTTTAAGCGTGCTGCATTTTCGCTTGTTATCTGTACAGGAAGGTCGGTTTTCCTTATTCTTTCTTCATCCCGTGAAGCGAGCGCTATCACATGCAGCCTCAAGTGAGGCCTGGCTCTTTTTCTATTTCCTCTTCCGATTCTTATTCATGAAGACAGCGCTTTGACAGTTCACCGTTTATTTTCCATTTTGCTGGTGTGTCGATGAGATAAGGAGCTCCGTATTTCCTTCGATATAGCGTATCCGCTGTACTATCGGGAATTCTGTTTTCCATCTCATTCGCACTTATCTCCTTTCTCTTTTTCTCGTGCGCGTCTGACAGTTGGGAGTGATACAAAAAATGGCGCAGTGTCAAATTCTTATAGCACAAATTGCATTGGTGCGCCATGTGTTGTCTGAAATCCGCATTTCACACTTGTACACCTGGTAAAGAGCATTTGATTCAGGCATGCAAGCGTTTCCAACCCAATATTTAATCGAAATATAATGCATTTCGTGAAAAATGTAAACAAATTTCAATTCGTCCTCAAATACCATACTCACCATGTATCAGATGCACATCCATGTCAACGACAACGGACCCAATTTTACCTTAAAATACTGGGCAGTTTGGAGAACATAAAACATCACAAACACAGTCTTCTTCAGTACACTTTAATTTTTTCTTTCATTTTGTTTTTTATTATGTTTTGTTTCTTTAGAAAATACTTATAAAATAAAATGTTTTACTTTTTTGTTCTCTGGATTTTATTTTGTATTAATTGTTTCTTCATTTTTTATATCGCAAAATAGACTTTTCATTTTTTATTTTCTTTTAATTTGTAACAAACATTTCGAAGTAACATTCTTTTATCCTTTTTTGTTTTGTTTTTTTATTTGCTTTTACATTTTCTGCGAAAATATTATACAATTTTGGTTTTTGTAAAGGTCAAATTTCAAGTCGTACCTTACGAAAAGAGAGAATTAAAAATGCATATATGAGTTGGTAGGTTAAAATCGATCAATTTTGAAAAGGTCTACAGATCATATCTATAATATTAAGGTTTTCAATTACAAAACATTTATCTCACTGCAGCGGTTATTTTATTTTCTTTTTTTTTTCTTACTTACGACGAATTGGAATTTTAAAAATACAATTCGAGATGCAAGTGGTCACATTAAAAAGGTACAACTACAATGTAAAAAATATATATTTATACGTTTTAGTTTTGTTTTCTTTAATTAAATAAATTACAATTTTATAAAATATTCAAAATTCGTTCCCATAATGAATAGTTAATTAAATGAAGTACAATCAATATTAGAACAATGAAATAATTTAACGATCAACTATCGTCTATAAGTGTAACTTCTAAAATAAAGGCAAATAAAATAATTAATAAAAAAAAAACTGAGGTAGATAACAATTCATTTTCATTTAAAAGAAACAATAAAAAATTGCTTTAAACAATCAATAAAACGAATAACTTAAACAAATAAAAAGAGACGCTCATATACGAGTCGATTATAAAAAGAGTTTTCCAATGTTCTTCCTTCAATTTATCACTATAAAAATGGTTTCTTAAAAATGGTTTCGAATGGTTTTTCCAATTTTAAAAATAGCAATAATATAAGATTATAAGGTGAAATACAAAATAGAACAATAACAAACCCATAAATAAAATATTTTGTATTTTATTTAAGGTTTTCTTGTTTTTTAATGCTAGTCAATTCTAAAAAAATGAATGATGAATTAACTTAGTTGATGAGAGGGTTTACAAGTTAGTTTTACTTCCGTTTGCCTTGTTTTAATTCAAATCATTTACAAATATCACATCCACTTACACAGCGAGACAACATTCTACTTTTTTCTTTTTCTTCTTTTCTTTCTTATTTTTAATTAGAGTTTACAATTTTCTTTTCTTTTATTCTTTGTTTTTATTTTCTTGTTCTGTTTTAAACATAAGGTTTAACCTGGAATGTATGGATAAGTCAGAAACCCAGTTTTGGTATTATTATTAAAATATGTGTAGATGAAGCCTTCAACTTTTTGTTTTTATATTTGAATCGAGATCAAAATGTGGCTCTTGATTGAAAATAATTGGACTCATACCTACATAATTCAAAAAAGTCGCCACTTTTAAAAATCCAACTAATTTTCTGTGGTAAAGAATATATTCGCTGTAAATAAGGCTGTAACCATCATGTCGGAATGGTCTGGACCATACATAAAGATAGTGTGTTCCTTAAAATATATTATAATTTAAGAAGTTTGGTTCAATCAAAGTAGACTTATAGAAAGCCATACTAAATTGTCACTGATAAATCGGTTAAGAAAATAAATTACTAAATAAAGTGTTGTAAGAATTGTTTAGCAGACTTTACACAGAGAAATTGTTTCTCGTTAGAGGACAGCAAGGAAATGTGGTCTATTATCAGCTCCAGTCCAATCGTTCACACTTAGCTTTCTTTCAGGATTGCTTCTAAAAACCAACTTTTATTTTCCAAAAGCTGTCTCTACCTATCTCGCCATTTAGCCAGTTTTCTACGCTTCTTGTCTCCCTACAGTGGCCGTCAATATAAGTTGTAAAATCAAGAATTACGTGAGGTTGGTGGAATGAAATCCAGCACATTGACATTTTTCACAAGTCGTATGAAACATATTTTGTAAAACTCCTAATGTCACTTTTTAGTTGTGATAGACATTTTGCCAATCCTAATCCCTCTCCACTTGTCCTCTTGATTGAGGCACCTCTTGAGGAATTTAGATTTCCTAAAACCTCCGTAATTGAGGTCAACCTCCGAATTGCAATATTTTATAAGTCGGAAAATCTGACATCTCTTATCGGAGAATAAAGTTAAATTTACAAAATTTATTTGCGCAGCTGTATCTCATTCTGAAAAGTTCAAGCCCAGCGAATTATTGAATTAAGCTGAGATATAATGCAACATTCGTAACAATGCTTTCCATATTGTAATAGGAGAATGAGCTCATATTGACATGGAGCGCGTTGTTCTGCGAAAACTCTGCCCCAGAAAACGTCAACACCTAAAAAGGCGGGCTGCTTATAAATGCTCTTCGTACCTGTCCACGCATATTGTTTTCTTCAAACTTTCTTTATCAGTTGTTATGTATACAAAATTAATTTCATATGACCCCTAACCTTTGCAAATATAACGTGAATGCCAAAATAACTGCGCTGACGTAGGAACGAATGTCAACAGCAAATGTTGAAGTTCTTACATCATTCTAGACAAGAAGATTATCACTCGTTTCCTAAAGACCAAAGGCATCACAAAGTAAATATTTTATTCAAATCAAAAGTGTATTGGCGGTAAACAGTCCAAGGAAGAATAAAAACAAACAGATTTGAGTCATTGAGAAAGCATAACAGCTGCGTTTTTCTAAGAACATTTGTGTGGAAGAAACTGAGCCTCAGGGCTTGGATGACTTTTCCTTTAAGGGGATTCGATAAAAGTTTAGAAAAAACGAGGACGAAAGGCACTAGCACTGTTGGACAACGTCCCTTGTACATATTCTACAGTGTTGATGAATTATAGAAAACATATACTTTACATTTATCTTTCTTTGTGTATTTGACTAAGCTCAAAACTTTGAATTATAGAAAACATATACTTTACATTTATCTTTCTTTGTGTATTTGACTAAGCTCAAAACTTCGCGGATCTTGCTTCAAAAGTTGATAGTAACCAATTTCTGCAAAACAGTCCTATTTTTGGGATGGTTGGGAGATTTGCCTCAAACGTTGATGCCAAACTAGAAGAGGATGTCGAACTTGCAGGCAGAGACAAAGAACCTCCGAAGACGGGGAGGCCAATTTTTATTAATCTGTTAACAATACGAAAAAATGGATGAAAGATGATGGCGTACACTGAAGAGCGAAAGTGTAACAATTCTAAAGCATTAAATTTAATTCAAAAAGGCGAAGGCAAATCTCCGAGACTTATCGCAAAATAAGCCTCATTGTCCATTTCCGGAATATAAACATGTAGGAATCTTGAAGGAAGTAATACTCTCGTAATCAAGGAAGGAAAACCAAAAGAGAAAATGCGAATAGAAATCGAGAAACAATGACGGAATTTTAATCGCTGGTCAAATATCTCTGCTAAGGGACTGCGTCCCATTGCTTTAGCGTTGGGTGTTCAATGAAATCGATTGAAATGCCAAAAAGGTTCGTCACGAAAGCCTTGTTGAAAAGACAGGCAAACCAGACTTTTGGTGATTCGAAACGGGTAACACCCAATTAGTGATTGCTTTGCATTTTTATTGTAATACAATTTTGATTTTTTAGGTAATTTGGTCTGATAAGGGTGTCAACAGGTTTAAGCCAGATGGCCGTTCTTGGTACTGGACTCTCCAGGTACTCTACCATAAAAGCACAACACATTAAGGAAACCAATATGCATGAAGGAGGTTGCTGGATGATTTGGGGATGCATATCACTGAAAGGTATAGATCTAGTGGTTAAAATTGATGGTATTATGAAGAAGGAACTGTACCGCAATATATTGCAGCAAAGTTTGCCTGCTGCTGTTGCTATAATGAAGATGGATCGCATAATTTTATCAACAGGACAATGATCAAAAATATTCTTCAAAAGTAGGGAAGAATTGGTTGATTATTCAAATATCGATGGAATGGCCGCACTCTGTGCAGGATACTTCTGAGGCTTATTTAAAATGGCAACTAACAAGTTACAACGATGTCCCCAAAGGAATGATGGAATTATGGAGTGCAGGAAGAAGGGTACACGATTTCGCCGGTATTCGTACGTACACTCTACGAGAGTATGCCGAGAAAACTTTATTCTTTGTAGACGGCCTTTGAAAAATCGAAGTTTTCAATTATTTTTTATGTGTTGTAAAACTGTTACAATGCAATAACAATTTTTTCTGTGTACTTTGCTCAAAGCATAGTTTTGTCCTTTGACGAAATTGAAGTTTTGTTTATTTATTTTATTTATTAAAATACCTCATACAACTGATTTACCAATGGCCCTCTATTCAAAAGTATTATGAAAATTAAAGAAAAAAATGATGCATCATTTTACGATACATTGCGTACATCCTGGATTCCAAAAAAGGTTAAAAATATGTATCTAACCCGAAAATTATATTCGAATCCTTAAATTCAGGTCCATGGCACTTATGCCATGTTTCTTCCCGGTAAATAATTGCCTAAGGCCATGTTCCCATTTGCAAGAAATGTCTGACAGTCTGTCTGAGAGTGATTTGCAAGTGGAAATTGCGAAGCAAGTTCGATCGCGACATTTTTTGCATAACTTCTTGCAAGTATTTACGAGTGCAATTAGTTGCAGGTTTAAACTGATTTGCGAGAGTTCTTGTATATATCATGCTCGCGGCTGGTTGACGTCTCTTGGTCTGCGAAGAATCGCAGCGTCAAGAGGAGTCTTTCCTTCGGTGATATTGAATCACGGAATCGAGTGTTTTATTTTTTTTTTATATTAGGACCCACTTTTAATTACAAAACTTTCAAATCAACTGCGGTCATACAAGTGAAATTGAAGTATTGTTGAGCGCCTTCTATATTTAGTTTGTTTAATGAATTATAGAAGGCACCAGCTTCCCGTCTTCCAATCGCGAACCCAAGTTGATCTTTTTTTTCGTTTTTAACAATAAAAATGTAATTGCAGCTGCTAAACGTTGACGTATTCTGGTCATTATTTCACAATTTTAAGGAAATAACCAAATTTCTTTCGACATTAATGTCTTTCCTGTAAATGCCCTGCAATAAATTGCGACAATATGATCGCGCAGCTTCCTGCAAGATATTTATTACAGAAAAAAAAACTAATTCATATGACAATGTAAATGATACTGGAAGAAACTTCTGCAAGACTTCCACGAGTTTACTTGCAAATGGAAAGCAGCCTAAAGGTAAGCGTTGTCGTTGGGGTGAGCTTTTAATAGAAATAAGAGGTATTTAGTCGTGAACAGTCTGATTCAAGGGGCTTTTATTTTATCCGTTCAACATAATTTTACAATCAGAAAAAAGTGCCTACAGACCTGAAAAAACCAATAATCGAAAGGTGCGAGAGAAAAAGTTGGACAGATATAAGGAAATTAGTTAATAAACCTCGTTGAACAATTTAGTCTTGAGAAAATTTGAGAAACTTAATTCGTACCAAATTGCTACAGGCAGAGGCAGAAAAGAAATCTTAACTACACGGGATAAAAGGGTCATAAAGCTTTTCATATCGGAAAAAAATGCCTTAAAGCGTATGTCAAAGAGTATGTTAACAAACCAGATGAATTTTGGAACTAAGAAACTTGGTTGTTGAAAGCCCAATACATCAATGGATAGAAACATTTGATTCCAATCATAAAACACGGCGGTGGTAATGTCATGGCTTGGGCTGCTAGTGACATTGGAAACATAACCTTTGTTCATTGGACGAAGGATAGATTTTAATTTGTGGATTTAAAAAGATAATCATAAATACAGGGCACAAAAGACAAGACAATGTTCAAGATGGTTAAGGTGCAAGATAATAATCTAAAGCACAACTCTAAATTAATTCGAACTTGGTTGATCTACAATTGCAAGTAAACTCTTCCACATCCTCCTCAACTAGCCGATATTAATTCGACTGAACATTTGTACGATTTTTTGGAGCATAGTACATCAGCAGCAAACATAGGTTATTCTACAGAAGTGGGCAAAATCTGATCTTGACGAAATTAAAGAGTTGATCAAATCGATGGGAAATCATTTGAGGAAGGTCATTTTAACCAAAGGCTACCAAACATCTTATTTACATTTAAGCAAATGAATTTTTCTTTAATTTCTTATTCTGTTAGTGAAATGTGGAATTGGAAAAAACTCTAATCAAAGCAGTCAAGGAAATTAAATTCCTATTTTTTTTAATTGGTCTTATGTTCGAAAATAAACGTTTTTATATGCCCAGTCACCTGCTGTATGTGCAATTTTTTAATGTCGTGTAAATTAAAAGCGTAGAATAAAGTTTGATGGAAAAAAAAGAGTTTTGTTTAATTTGAACATTATTGGTAGACTTTTGCTCTTCAGCGTAGTAGTACATTTAAGGGGTCTTTCTATCCCTGAAATTCAAAATTTTAATTTTTTTTTTTTTGCTTATTTCGAAAGTAAATATTATTACAAATATGTTTTACATGTTTTTAGAGTTAAAACTAATTATACTATACAGTTTTATTTTGAGTCAGCGTGAGAGCATCTGCTTCGAATATACTCGTGCCTTATATAGTACGTTAATAATATATCTATAACTTAGAAGAATGGTAGGGAGATTAACGCAAACGGCCACAAACTGTTATTCTTCAGCATTTTTGCCTATAAGTATTCCGCGCGTTCATAGAACACGTGTTAGTTTCAACAAGATTATTTGCCAAAAATGGACAAAAAAGGAAGCAGAAATAAATTATCTAGACTGTCGCGTAGTAAAAAACGTAGATTTAGTGGAAATAAATACACGGATGAATTGATGAACAGGACGAATTTACAAGTACTGCATCATCAAAATTGAAAAAATCCGATGAGTTTGAAGTTACCGTTGATCTAACTTTTCAGCATGTTATTGTTCAATTCTGCTAACCGCCGCAGTAGTGAGGCATCAAAAGAGGCCCGAATAGGTCGCCGTGAGAAAAAATTGAAGCAGTAGGAGCTCTATGAGGCGGAGGAAGGCCATATGTATGCAGCTGGTATGGCTGATTAAGGGTATGTGGATTTAAAAAACAAAAAAAAAAAACTTTAAAAATTTTAAACGCGTTTTTCTCGAAATCATGTTTTTTTGGACTTTTTGGACGATTGAAAAAAAACTACTCGACCGATTACTCTGATTTTTTATATGTACGGCTATCGCATTAACAAAATTGGTCAAGAATTTCCCGATTTTCAGGCGATTTTCTAACCTCAAAATTTTTAATTTTAGTTCATGCGACTTTGATGCAGAAAAATATATCGTTTTTTTTTCAGAAGGTCCAATCAGCAGTTATCATGGCGACCGTAATTTTTTTAGTATTTTTTGTTGGCTCCCAAAAAATTAATTTTTTTTTCTGTTTTTCAAATAATAATAAAATAATACCAAAACCTTCAAAAGGACTTTATTTTAATATTAAAAATTAAGATTTAAAAAATTGTTTTTTTGAACGCTCAAGGATAGAAAGAAGCCGTTGTGAAGCGAAACTGACCTTTTAAGTTTTTGCAAAATGTAATGAGAAGCCATTGACTACATTCAGTACATAATAAATTCAGTTTATATTGAGTTGTGATTGCAAAATGTCCGGTAAATATTAACAACTCAAGGCGAAAAGGTAAAGGGAAAGGTTAAGGAAAGACTATCTCTTCGTAAGAATGTAGGCAATGATGCTCTCATTTAACCATCGTACGATTGATGAATAAAATAAAAATTTTAAATCGAGAACGGAAAAAAGGCGCAAATAAGGTCAGAAGAGCAACGATGCGAAGAAGACTACAGGAGATAGGTTTATATGGAAGACGACAAGCGAAAAGCCTCTCTTGACCACAAAAATTAAATCAGCTCGTGTGGCATGGACGAAAAAGTATGGAAATTTGGCGCAGGATGATTGGAGATGTGTGATATAGTCCGACGAAAGTACATTTAAATTGTTGTGTGCCGACATTTTGATGGTCAGCAGGTGAAGGGTTTAAGAAAGAGTGCATAGTCAAGAGAGTGAAGATTCATGTTTTTTATTTTACGTTTTGGATGAGATATTTTACGTTTCGCAAAGATATGGACAATTAATAAAGGAGCTTTTGGTACCAGCCTATGAACAGCTTCATTCTTATATTGACAACCGCATTTTTCAAGATCATTATGCACCTTGTCACCGAGTCAAATCATTAAGTTAATTTAATAAATAATAAGTAAAGAAGTGACCATAGTCTTTCAGTAATTTTCAGTTCAATAGAACATTTGATGATCTCGGATTTTCCAGACTAGACTGCAATTTCTCCAGAGTTAAATCTAGCATAAGCCAGAGATTTAAAAAAAAAAAGTTAAATGAAGTTGGACCATTTATGAAATACTGCAATATCACCGTTCCTTCTAGAATGGAAATAAGGTAGAAATGCTTACAAATTTCTGAGGAGTACTCAACAAAACCTTCCTTCCATTACAAACTATGATGTTACTTATTAGGAATTTTTCAATGCGATTTTTATTACCGCAAGTGTACATAATTAGTACAACTCCTAGTCCGGACAACAAGGTCCCATTGGAATACTAATTGCCGAGGTTTTACTGAATCCTGATCTATAATGCGATCAGACTGTTGAAGTTAGAAATATTTTGTTTGCCACTATGTCAGAACAAATAAATACCACCAAAATGAATTGCATGCATCCGTGAGATCGTTAGCACTTGTTTGCTTAGGATCACAATCCCCGTATTTTGAACGATTCAGTTACACTCAATGCGATTCAGAATACGAACCTTAAGTGAAATTCTTATTCCGATCAGAAAACATCGTGTTAAGCAGATACTAAAACCAGAAAAAAATGTTGTCTACAAAAAAGCACTGAAAAACTCTCAGCTTCTCACTAGGCCCAACCGACCCAAGTTAGAAGTTGCAAAACAATGCATGTCATGGACGGAAGGTTGGTTATGTAAGATGATTTTGGCATGATTGAAAAATTCAGGAGATAGTAAAATTTAACCGAAATTTTAGGGGATGGAAGTGTCACGCTTTGGGTCAGTTTTTGTTTCGTTTGTAAAACGGAAATCGCACATGTACGAAAATTCAATCCCAAAAACGAGCTATGGAAAGATATAAAGGTGGAAAAAACTGAAGAGTTATTTGGAGTCAACTTTGAATTCCAACAAATTCATTCTGCCGTTATCTTTTAACGCTGTTGAGGTATCAGACTGGCCAGCAAGAATTCGTTACCTCAATCTGATAGAAAATTTATAAGGAGCATTATCTCATCTGGTATACAAAAATGGATGGCAATATAGCATAATTCCATTCGAAAATTCAAAAACCCAATCATTTCAAGTACAACTCTATAATTAAAGCCTTTAAAAATGGTATATTTAAAAAAAAGTAATTTAAAATAAAGTTTAAAAAAAAAAACGAATATTTCTAAACGCATTTTAAAACACATGTTAGTAGGCAAAAATTAATTTGAAATATTTTTACATTTTGACAGTAGTTTTGAAAAAAGAAAGAACACAAAATTATAATACCAAAATATAAACATAGAGAGAACAAGAAGCATGTGATCAAGGAAACGGCATGACTAGTGTGTAAAACAACTAAGGCGGAATGAAAAGGTCATGAGGAAACATACAGAAATAAATTGACCAAAATAATATAATATAAGGGCGACAACTCTTAAATAGAGCGGTTCCGGGTTCTTCGCGTAGTGGGCATCAAAGACTAGCCCTGTGCCTACTGACCCCAGGCGCTGCTCTAGCGGTATAAACCACGGTAAGGTTATACTGTATATGAGTTCCAAATCCATTAAAACGCTCTAATCTCTGCGAGTCAACTCAGCATCCGGATAAACTATCAGAAAAACATTGAACACAAGTATTAAGACACGAAAAACAAAAGAGCGATGTGAATAGGAATATACGTAAAAGGTATTCTATAGGTACTATGAATTAAAGCTACTTAGTGTTATTGCACTTACGAATGTGTGTTGGTTTAAAAAACAAAAAAAAAAGTAACAATAAAAAATATGTATCTTTTGCCTTGAGTATTTGCTTTCTTTAATAAATATTTAAATTAATGGAATGTAGTTTGTTATCTATTGCTATTTTCTACCTGCATACTGGATCGATATGCAGTCGTTACACTGTTATTTCTTTTGGTATAGATGCGCACTCTTTTCAATTTCCCTTAACACTTATGTATCATAGAATTTTTGCACTATTATTTGTTAGTTTTGTTGATTCAATTTATATCGAATGGCTTTTGAACACATTGGGCAGTATTTTTGTTGTTCGTTCTGATAAGGTACGTGATTCTCAATTTTATCTAAATATGAATTGACTCGTAATTAATAAGCAAACTACAGATGAATCCGAATGCATGTAATTAACAAGCAGAGATTATGAATGATAAAGGTCTCCATCCACACGTTCACTTTCCTTATTATAACACTTTTGTTTTATGTTAAATTTTCAATCTGGGTCTCTTGGGTCATAGTAAATAGGTTTCTTAGTTGTGTGTAAGCAGATTTGTATTAAAAGTTGCTACTAGTAAAAAAATAATAATAACTATTTAAGATAGTTTTAATTATATGAATATTTTAAATGGTTCAGGTACAATCATTTCTATTTTCTTTTTTATGTATAAATATATATGTGTGTGTGTATATATATTTACTATGTTACTATTTGTAATGCTATTTTTCAGGAGCTTTCAATGCAATGATTTTTTTTGTTTTTGCTTTATTTTACTTATTCATAGTAGCGGAGTAATATTGGAGATATTTAGATGTTTTTCTTTCTTTTTTTTTTTTGTTTTTCGAAAAGAAAACTGTTAACAATTTATGAAATTATAATAAATATAAATACTTAGTTCGATTAATATTTTATGAAAACACAAGAAGAATAGAGAATTCGATTCCCACTAATTACAAAAGTTAGGAAATGAGCTATAGGAAGTTGAAAGGAAACTACATATTTAAGTGTGAACTAGAAGAGCGCTGTACTAGGACTCACTGGGAGGAATTAGGAACGACGAGAAGAAAATATTGTGTTGTTTGATGGAGTCACTTTATATTCGGACCAAAACGGATAACATGATGTTATGTGACAAAAACTCACTAAAGTACATGGCTCCAGCGAAGGGACTAAGTGCATGCATACGGCGAATACTAAATGTATACCCCATCTGACGATCTTTACTCTATAATCCAAAGGCATTTGAACAATCAAAACGTGCAGATCACTAAGCTTGATGGTAGACGGTGATCACGCACTGGTGCCATTTAGCTCTTATTTTTCAAGCTATTAAACAGTTTTTAAAATTGTAGTTGAAATTTAGGGTCGTAGAATTCTTCTTCTTGATTCCCAATGTTGAGTTATACGAAGATTAATTTCACCAAACAAAGCTTCATAAAGGATTGCCTTCTGGTATTGCTCCACTTACTTAATGTGGCAGTGATTAGTGAATAAAATCATGGAAATGGACCTTCTAACTCTCACAGTCAAACTAAATTCAACTGTTTGTCGTTAATAGATCTCTGAATTCCCTGAGTATGAATGAAAATCGATGATAGATTTGTTAGCTAAATTCAGAGAACTTTTCTTGTATAAATTCGTTTTAAATATAACAGTACGATGTACAGTGGAACTTCTGTAACTCGAACTTTTTTCCAAAACAAATTTTTATCTTGAACACAATTTTTTCGTTGCCTTTTTCGATATTTTTTTTTTCCATGGTGAATTTCGCCATTTGTTTCTGTTTATTTTTACGTTTGTAGGTAGGAATGCAGTTTTTCTATAGTAGGCTTAGTCTTTTTGATGTACAAAAGAAAAAAATCACTTGAGTCGATATCGCATTAGTGTCATAGACGGCGACAAAGTATTTTGTAACGAAGTTAAGGATTTTACAATGGTTTTATGCGAATCAGAAGGACACTTACTCGGTGTTCATGGAGAACATTTTTCAAACAGTTGATTCACAGATGCTGTGGGATGTCACGAAAACACTCTAAGACGGCTTTTAGAAAAATTAAGCTCGACGGACAGTACGACGGAGACCCAAAAACGACGACATGGCAACATAGCATTTTCATAGGATTCCGCTCCCTATCATCGCGCCCGTTTTGTAGCTAAAAACAAATTGCGACCTAAATTTCTCCAAACTATTTCCAAATATTATTTTCGTTCAATATTTGTACTTGATAACTTAATGCAAGGCAGATTTTGGCCTCGAATCTCTAAATTGGACCGGAACTTCAATAAACTAGAGAACTTGTGAATATTTATGGGTTAGAAAGTACGCAACAGGGCACCTAAAACAATTGAAGAACTTAATACGGTCATAACGGAAGGGTGGGCTAAAGATGCAACGACATTGGTAATCCAAAAACTTTATGTTTATGGTATGAAGAGTTCAAGTGGTCATAAAGGCTAAAGGCGGTACTACAAAATATTGAGAAAAATTAAAAACTGTGTTTCTTTTAAGAATTAATAATTAGTGTTATTCAATGTTCCCTTAATGACTTTCAACCATAGTGCAGCACCATAAAAGGTGGCCGTAAACAATAGATTAAGGCTGATCTTGTTGCCAAGTCACGAAAACCATGAAGGCAATGAAATACAAGCCAAGAAAGGTGCTCACATACCTTTTACGAGGCCATCCCCCCCTCTAATTTAGACGTAAACCTATTTAGATATAAACCTATTTAGACATAAACCTATATTTACACAAATGGATCATAAAACAAAAGAACCATTTCTGAAACAGACAGGAGGGTATTAAACACTCAAAAACGTTGATGGAACAGAATCACAATCCCAAACGTGCCAAAGAAGCTCTAGAACTAAATAAAGGCGACCTAAGAGTGCTATGTAAAGCACAGGACACGGTGCATGCAACTACCACCTTTATAAAATAGGTTTTAGTCGCACAGAAAAGTCGTCAAGGAAACCTTGGAACACATACTGACCACCTGCCCAAACTTTGCCGAAAAAGATTCACAACCATAACAGGGAAAGACTTCCAGGAAATCCCATCTAGAAAAGTTGTAAAATTTTTGAAGACAGCACTCAAATTCTAGATCAAAGAAGGGGGTACAATATATTTTTATGGTCGCATTACTAGTGTCTTCATGTGACACACCCCGAGTTCTTCAATTCAAGACCATAAAAGGTGCAGAGTAGATACAGTGTTGTGCAAAACATTGCGTTTTTTTAATGAATTTTAGAAAACAGAAAGCTCTAGGTTAAATTGGTTGATAATTTCGGAATACTTAGTGCATAAGCTTACTTATTAAAGAAAAGAAAAAAATGTCTTGCGGTTGTAACTTTTAATGTTTTCTCAAAAACTTCAATTGAACTCGATGCCATGTCTGTGGAAAACATACCGGATTTTTAATGTAATCTTTAAGGCGTAACCACAATAGGCAGGAGCAAGCATATGCAAGCAGAGGGGAATGTCTTCTTACATGCAAAGCATATGATATGCCCACAATGGGAAGATACGACGTTTCGTCTTCTTTAAAGAAGACATTCCGGCCGGAATTTTTGACAAGTGACATTTGAGGTTAGGAAAGAGAAAAAAAATAAAAATAAATATGGAATACGAGTTTGTTAACAAGTTGATTGCACTTGTGCAGGACAATAAGTGCCTCTATGATAAAGCAGATGGCTTTTATTTGAACAAAAAGGAAAAAGCCAAGGTGTGGGAAAACAATTTGACAGTTCCTTTCCTTCTGCTTGCTTCTGCTTGAATCTGTTCATTGTGGGTATCTTGACTTTTCGTTGAAACAGAGGGGAGAATTTCGTTGGGTTCTGACATAAGCTTCTTCTTGCTTCTGTCTATTATGGTTAATCTTCCAAAGCATTTTTGTGTGAATTCACTTTTGTTTATTATTTAATTCTAAAACATGTTTAGTACAATCTGACATATAAGATGTTTTCCGCTTTTTGACAACTAACATACGGCTGTACTTTTCTGTTCTAGTTTGATCTGACAGTTTGCACGAATCTGTGCTGTCCTGTCCTGTTCTGTTCTGATCTTTTCGTCATTGAACACAGCTCTTATATTATGATGTTCAATTTGCTGATAACGGTTTTAACTGTCATTTGAGTATTAAAGTATAAACGAAGCAAAAGTAAAAAGTTGATTTAAAACACTTTTGTTGCAAAAAATTGATTAATTAAATTGAAAAAAACAAATACAGAACCTTTGTGAAAAGTCAAATTGTTGAAGATTATAAGGCAGGCCTGACACAAAACTCTATAGCTGTAAAGTTCAAAATGCCAACATCGATAGTATTTGGTATCATTAGAAAGTTTCGGGATGAAAAACCGATCGAAACTATTCATTCCGGGCAACGTCCACGAAAGACGACTGTTCGAACTGATCGCTAAATTAAAAAGACAATCCTTTATTATCTGCAAGAAAGAATGTAAGTGAGCTCAATCTTTCAATTGAAGCAAGCACTGTACGCAGGCGCGTGAAAGAAGTTGACCTATGCTCTTTCGGACCAGTAAAGAAGCTGAAGTACCATTTTATTACTCTGCCTAGTCCTTAATTAATTTGCCAGGGCTTATCGTTTTGTAGATTGAAGTTTGCAAGAAAACTTTTAAATTGGTCTACAAGCAAATGGAAGACTGTGCTCTTCAGCGATGAGAACAAGTTTAACTTGCTTGCTTCTGATGGAAGTGTTCATGTTAGGCGAAAGAAAGGAGCACGTCTTCAGCCACGTCATTGTCGTCCAACAGTAAAACATGGAGGAGGTTCCATTATGCTATGGGGCCGTTTTTCTGGCCAGGGTTGTGGTTCCCCACATGAAATTGCTGGCATTATGGATCTTTTTTAGAATAGAGATATACTCGATGCTGCCATACGCTGAAGAGAAAATGCCACTGCGTTGGGTGTTTCAGCGAGATAATCATCCAAAACACTCCTCAAATTGGTTAAAATTGCTTTCTTTAATAAGTAAGCTTATGCAATAAGTATTCTTAAATTATCAATCAATTTAATTTAGAGCCTTTCTGTTTTCTAAAATTCATCAAAGAATATTAAAAAAAAAAAAATCGGAATGTTTTGCACAACACTGTACACTGTTGCGGCGTCGGTTCATGGAGTATATGCTTTTTGGTAAAATTTATTTACTGGGAAAATAATTATGGCAAAGACAATCACTTGATAATTGAGGCAGGGGTAATATATTTCTGCTAAATTTGTAATTTCCCGAATACCTTATTAACCATTTGAAAACAAAGATGCTCTCCAGAAAAAGTTAAGGACCATAAAAACCAGTGTTAGCGGTAGATGGGAAAAGTTAAAAACCTGCCATCTGCAGCTCGTTCGACTGCTTTCAGGAATCGTAAAAGCGGAAAAGACTTAAGATGAAGCGGTTGCTCTGGGACATGATGATAATATTATAGGTGGTGAGATATATGTCTTGTCTGGAAAACAATTTTTAGACAATGTTCTTGAATGGACTCCATAATTCGAGTTTATTGGCATGAGGAGTTCTATGCGGTGTAATAGCCCAAGTTGATCATGCCGATAAGGCGGATCGCTTTTTTAAAAGTTTGATTAACAAGAAATGTTTGGGTGAAAAATATAGCAAGGAGGAGAACCGATATGATTGTGTAGGAGACCACAAAATTACTCGTAATTGGGAAACCACTTAATGCGGATTACAAAAGAAACAAAAGGGCTCAAGGATTACTCTTATTTTTTATTTATTAGTGGTACATATTAATGGTATTGCCTTTATTAAAGGAAAGTAAATAAATTAAAAAATGGGAACTCTCTATTGTAGCCAATTGATCATGGCATCATTATTAAATTTAAGACAACAGTCTGGCAAATGTTTTATATTTTAAGGTTTTGGTTGATATTGTGAGGAGTGATACTATTCGGTGCAACTGGGAACCTTAGTAAAACATGAAACGTGAATATAAAAACCAGGAAACAAGGAAACGCTAATGGTTTCGGAAAAGCGGGCTAGTAGCTTAAAGATAAGATACCGTAGTGGCCAGATAAAAGTTAACACTTTCTAAATTTCTCAAAAGTAATCCGTTTTTCTCTCTCTATTCAATTTAAACAAAAGTTAGCTGTACTTTTTAGTTCGAAACACTGTTAAATGTTCCCGTTCTCAGCGCAGAGACTCGATGAATTGTCCCAATTCCAGTTCAGATTTGACGAAGTACGGTAAACTTAAAAGGAAATTCACTTATTTGGATTAGCTGAGTGGAAAGTTGGGACCGGGTGAAGAAATAGGAAAACTAACCAAAAAGAGGACCGTTTGCTCAAAAAAATATGTATAAAAGACAGAAAAAAAGAACATCCAGAGAAATTAGTCTTGAGTTTAAGGAATAAATCCAAAAAGAAATAAGTTCAAGAACAGTGCGATGAAGATTGCAGGAGACCGAAAAAAACCGGGTTTATCCACTTAAATAAATTTGAAGGTTAAATTTTGCAAAACCTCACTGGAATTGGACGGAAAATGATTGGAAGAGTGTCATCTTCACTGATGACGAAATCTCAATAAGTCCGATGGAATTTGGTATATTTGTCGACGATTCGGAGAAGATCTAAAAAGTGAGTGCATTGTCACTAGAAATAAATTTCCCATTAGTTTTATGCTCTGGCTGCTGCATTTAGCTGCATTCGACTTTATTAGACCTTTATTAACGGATCCATGAATGGAGATAGATACCTAAATATTATTAAAGATAGATCGGTTATTCCCGGTAATATGCGATCCCATTTTTCAGGATGACTCTGCGCCATGTCACCTCGGAAAGTTAGTTTTATTAATTTGATAATTTCGAAGATTTAATCTATCAAAAGCCAAAATTTGGTATTGATCCCTTTATTTTTTAAATCAAAGGTGAAGAATTTCATAACCGAAGTCGGTCTCACAGTACCTCCATGCCTCGCAGAATCGAGACTGTAACAAAGCTGGAGGAGGACATACCAAATATTAAATTGAATTTAATATTTTTTCGTTTATTTCTATTTTTGGTTTTTGGACAAACATTTCATTTTTTTAATGTTTTTTAAAGTTTAAAATTAATTTTACAAACATTCTTTATATAACCCAATTGCTAAATTTATTATTATCATCAGCAAAATTTATGATCGAAATTGTTTTCAAAAACAGCCAAAAAAAATTTAGCCAAAATATATACTTAATACTTTTCAAAAACTACTTTAGGAATGGCAACTTTTACCTGGCCACTACGGTAATGAATACTGAAATATTGGAGAAGACTTTTTTCTACAGCCCGAATTAAATTTTCTATGGGTGTACGATTTAAAAAAAATAAAATTTTTTTGCAGAGGTTGGGGATAAAAAAACCAGCCTAAGATCACACCGACACTTGAACAACTTTCCTAGAGCTTTTTTGGAGTAACGTCTTTATGTTTTATGCAAAACCCCGAACAAATTTTCAGGATTCCTTGAAATAAATTTATGTCCTGGTCCTTTGATACTCTACTTAGCGGAGTTCTACTGTATTTTCGTCTTCCTTGAATTAACCAAAGCGATTATGGGATAAGGTCATATACCGCACTTGGTGTGGTGGTTTGAGGGCAGTTAATACAATGGTAGACATTCGTTTATACGCATTTACACTTCTTCAAATAAATGTTCTAGTACTGGATTATTTTTAAGAATTTAAATTTGGTACATTCAAGGGTTTACTACTATCAGTGTCAGGAATGTGAATCAACAATACATTTTTTTGTAACGGTACTTTCCGCGTTATACCAGGCGATTTATCCCCTTTATGTGTTATTGGAGTACTATTTTCCACGAACGCATTTGCATTTTAGTAGAGAATAAAAATATTTTGTGTGTAAAAAAGGTGATAAAGGTGATTAATTGTTTTTCCCTTGTATATTCTAAATAATTTCAAGGCTTTTCCAGCCATGGGTAAAGGCATTGACTGACTACGAAAAAGAAAAAATCAGGGACTTGAAGGAGGAAAACTACTCAAACAGGAAAATTGCAACTAAAATCGGTAGAAGAGACGGCGTTATAAGAAATTTCCTAAAAAAAGGAGAAACATATGGCGTTAAGGCACAAACCAAGGGAAATACGAAACTTTTACTGCGACAAAGAGGTCAAATTTGTGATGAAGCTATCAAAAATCATTTATAAGCTCAGCAAATTAAAACAAAATTAGATCTTAGTGCTCGGCATATCGCACGTGTTTTAAATGCTTCATCTACTATCAAATGGACAAAACTAGAAACCAAATCACGTTTGATTAAGTGCCACAAAATCAAAAGATTGGAGTTTGCCCGTAAATACATGTCCTGGACCCATGAATGGCGAAATGTGATATTTTCCGACGGTAAAGCTGCTACAGCTGATATTGGCATAATTTAAGACAACAAGGTGTGGTACGATCTAAACGCAATTTCGGGGGCGGAACTGATATGATATGGGGAGCTTTTTCGTACTATGGAAAGACGCATGTATGTTTTATTACCACAAAAATGAATTCAGTTCATTCAATTCAGAATTTGTTGAAAGACGTTTTAGTAAGCATTATGAACAAGAATCGGAAAGAAACTACATTTTTCAGCAAGACAACGCTTCCATCCATGTTTCTAGGCAGTCGAAAGGGTGGTTTTCCTCAAAAAAAACATTGAGCTACTTGAATGGCAAGCATGTAGTCCAGATTGCAGCCCTATCGAGAACCTTTGGGGCATACTTGCTGGTAAAGTATATTCAAAAGGAAACAATACAACAGCGGGTCCGAGCTCAAAAATGGAATTCGTCGGGCTTGGCTTGAAATTGGACCCGATGCTCTCCACAAGTTAATGAAACCCATGCCAAATTGTGTTTCTTTCATTATAGAAAACAAGGGAGGTCACACGAAATATTAAAATTTATTAAAAATACTAACCTCAGTGTGCATAAACGTATGTTTCAATTTCCACATTTTTATAATATTTATAAAAAAAAAAATTCAAAATTATTGAAGTTTTTTTTTTTTAATAACTGAAAATTAAACAAACATTTTGAAGTTATTTAAACCAAAAAAAAAAAATGTTACTACAGAGATAGTCGCATAAATTAGTGTGCGTATAAACCAATGCCTACCACTGTATAGAGTAGCTTCAAATGCCTACAATGAATGACAACAGACAACAGAAAAGATGTTGTTTCCGTTGAACCAGATTAACTACCAGCTAACAGCAGATATTATAAATTAAGAAGCGTCAATTTTAATTCTAATAGTTCGGGGAGCAAATGAGTTTAACAAAAAGTATGTTCTCTAACCCAACTGTCCTTGTTTAGAGTCTCGTCTAAGCCTAGATGATACTCTTGTACGTTGTGTGAGAATAGAATATTGTTGAGAAATGGGATTTCATAACAGGCTAATCAATGCAAATAGTAGAATACGCGAATAAAAAATATCACTCTAAGGCGGCCTGAAGGAATAATAAAGACTATCTAATAAGAGATTGAATAAAAAAGTATATTTATTCCAAAAAGCAAGGCGATTTAAAATTGTTGGATACCTTCGGTAGATTCCACGATCAGAGCGAGGCGAGAATCAAGAGAGCTTCAATTCTACTCACTCAAAAGGCGAAAGTTGACACAAGTTCTATAGTGGAAACCAATCTATTAAGAAGATACCAAGCAAAACAGACAAAACAAAGCTCACATGTCGCGTTAATGATCCCCGAGAGAATAAGCAGGAAATAGTTACCGATATCTTCCATGAAGAGAGTCGATTCCAGCTAACTTTCTTCTACTTTTGAGCAGGTGTGTCGTTTGCATAAGTCAATCCTACCTTAAGGAATGTCTCAAAAAATAAGTAAAAAGTGTAAAATTAAAGAAACATATCGAATTCGTCCATGGCTCCGAGTTTTTCAGTTATCCAACTGAAGAGCTAATTCACAATTCGGCAATCCAAATGAGCCTCGTATACTCAGGTTTATAAAATCATTTCCATTTGTAAAAACTAGCAGGAATCATTCAAATATCATTAAAACTCTAAATTTCGAAAAAGCCAATAAAGTTCAACTTAAAGAATAAAACATTTTCGAAAATGTTTCCTTAAATATACGTAACACTTGAAATTTGTTGTTGATTCTGGGTTAGAATTTGATTCCTTCCCCATATTCATATCCTGCATGCCGAAATATGCGTATGTATGTATCAATACAATCCTACATTCATAGTACAAGTACGAGTACTGGTTGTATTTTGTTTTAAATAAAGCCTCAATAATAATTCTCTTCTCCTCTCCTCATTACTTCATCATGGTATTGCTTAAAAATGAAAACAACACAAATATTATCCTTAAAAGTTACTTGAAACATAATTTTTCAATCATGTCTACGGCCGTGTCGATCAGAGGAACGATCGCAGAACGCAGGAGCCTACTAAACGAAGCTGGAATGTATAACAACCATAAAATCGCAACAAATCCGCCGGTTGCGTCGAGCGAGAACATTACGTTGATGCTTTGCATTATTCTCTTTCACATGCTTACCCGTTACCATTTTTCATTGCTATCCATTCGGGTCGACATTCGGCCTTCGATTGCTCCATGTGCTTTTCAGTAGCGGATTTGTCGTACTATCTACTGTTGTATCATGGTTTCGATAATGATTCGGAGGATTAGGATGATGATGTAAGGATATACTATAACCGCTACTACTCGGCTGACTTGGATGGTCTGCAATAGCGACAGCAGCGGAGGAAGATGCATGAAAACCAATTGTGCTATTGTTTTCGATGAGAGGAGCTGTCGATGAATCTGGATGTTGATTGCTTGTATCCAGATCGTTTGTATACGACTGTTTGTTGCGATACGATAACGTGTTATTGTTATTTGTCATACCGGGAACATCATACGCACTATGGGGGAGTTTAATGTTTTCTTCATTTCTATCTAAGAAGGGGCCGTCGGTGAAATGGACTTGTATGTTGTCACATTCTTCATGAGATTCATCGGGATTCTGAAAAAAATGTCATTACAACTCGTTGGTGGCTAAAACGAATGTTTATCAAACCTTAGACGCAGCTCGGTCGTCCCCATTGTTAAATGCGAATAGTTTCGGTTCCGACAATGATGCTACACCATTGTCTGTGGAATGATTCAATTGATGTACGGGATGAGTTGTGGGAGGAAATTGTACCTTGCTATTATTACTAGAACTACTGTAGCTATTTCTATTGTTTGCTGTATTTACATAGTGAAAGCAACCATTTCGTATTAAGACGGAAGGTTGCCGTTGGCTGTGGCTGTGTGTATTGCTACGCTTTTGTCGACTATAATCCTCGTTTAGGGGCGGGGATTTGCAACTACCGCTCGCACTACTACTACTGCCACCGTTGAAGAAATTCGGTGAGGAACTAATTTTATTCAGTGCAAAACGATTTGAACGCGATGCTGGATAGTCAGCTGCAATATCTCGTCTATGATGTGACTCGATTGACATTGGAATGAAGTAGAGTGTGTCATCGTTATCATCCTTAGGAGGAGCTCGGGCTGGTAATGGTGTTGAAGTGCACATTGCCATTGGTTTGTCATTAAGCTCGGTCTCGGCAAATATACATTCGGAACTGTTTTCATTCCTTCGCGGGCAGTTACCATTACCATTGGGCAGCTGTTTTGGAGCTGTTGCTCCTGTCATTTCCTTGATCATTTGGAAGTGTTGTGATTTTGGAATGAGTGTTTGCATTTCATGATATTCATTCAGAGTACTAGTTTCGCCTAGTCCGCCGCTTAAGCCGCCGCCACTGTCGCCGAGAAAACCACCCAACCCGGTAGTTTCTGTGATACCACCAGTGCCCGGTGTACTAACGGCGCCTATATTCGATTCCGACTGTGAGGTAAGCTGTGTCTGACCCGAGCGCCGCTTAAATCGACGGCGTTGGTAGACGAATACTAGACTGAAGAAAAGTATGCATAGTACAGACAGAACGACACCAATGGCGATGCCCCAATAGGTATCCAATAACGAGCTTTTCTCGACCTCTAAATGCTCGTGGCGGATGTTACGGAGGTCGATGTATATAGGAGCGCCTTTTCCGTTCTCTCCGACAACACGTACGGTGACGTTGATTTTCTCTCGCTCAGTTACGTTTGGAAACTATTGGGAAACAGTCAAATTAATTTGGAAATAACTGCAGAGAAGACTCACCTTGAAGAAGGTTTCTCCGGAACTGACATTAGCCTCATGGGTAGTGTTGTTCACTGTCCAAAAAATACTGTAGTAATGGATCTTCCCATTTGGATTTTTAGGAGGATCCCAACTGAGTTTAAGTCCATCTTGCTTCGTGACCTTTTGATTGGTTATTGTTCCTGGAGCTAAATAACACATATTGGATGACCATATCTTGATAAAACGTTTAACTTACGATCCGGTGAGGTCTGGACATCGATTTCCCCGAAAAAATGGTGATCAGTGCAACTGTAGAATAGCGCCTTATAATGCTTCTTTGGTTTCAATTCCCTCAGAACTAGCTTCGATGATATAAGCGTCCTTTACCATGGACCAACTCGCGTATTAGTAATCTTGCAAACTACTTAATCGATATCAACACTTACATATCCTGGCAGATTCTCCGACTGTTCCCGAGATCTGGAACTTCGTATACAAAGTAGCAGATCTGTATGCATTGCTCACGGAAGCTCTCCGCGAAAATGAATGAAATACTACGCGATTCAATCGTATGCACCCGGAACGGAACCGTCGGCACTTCTTCCGTATTGTTTTCAATCTAAATGGGGAAAGTAATCCGGATTCATTCCTTTTTGCTACATGAACACTTACAATCTTCCACTGCACGTAACGGAAATCCTGCTGCAAATGCTCATTCTCGTTCGTAATGACGATGACACGAATTTTCGCACGCAAGCAATTTTTCAACATCAATCCGGTTACGTTTGCCGGAACCACTAAGCTAAAGACCTCCTCTCCCGGGTCGTAATCATCCGAATCGTTACGTATACTTTGTACTTTACTTAAAACTTCTTTAGCCTGTGATTCGGTTAGGGGAATCACCTCTTGAAGATTATGCTCGATGTCATCGGGCACGTGTAGAACCGTGACCGCTGAGGAAATCCCTTGTAAATGAGACTCTTTTAGGAGTTCCTGCGGATGCGGACGTGTGAAGTCGATTGCAAATTGAATAACAAAATATTTGGTTTTCAAGACTGGATTCGACCAGAGTACAAACACACCAGTTGCCAGGTAGAATGCACGAATGGGTACTAGAAATTCAATCAAAATAGCATGTAGTTACCAAGTGAGACACTAATAAATCGATCGACTTACACCCTTGGGTACAGCACCAGGCTGGCTCGCTTAGAATGGAACTCTTCATAGTCTCCTCGACGCTGCCCTTGCTGCTGTATCGATGTGACGATATTGGCAAAAGTGCTCGTGTCAGAATAACAAATGGCTTGTAGGTTGGCATTGGACCTGATAACACAACATATTCCGTATGGTTGAGCTGAAGCGGTGGTCGCGACTCCCATACATAGGGTTTCTGCTGCGCAAAGTGCACACTGATGAAATATAGCTGGAATAACACAATAACATTCGGTTTAGTCCATTAGCCGACGACGTGGATAGGAATGGATTGATTACCGGAGAAGTACCACTGTGAAAAGTCACATTAATCGTGTTCAGGTTCATGGCGTAACATCGAATATTCCTTAAAGGCTTTGGCATGATTTCCAGATTTTCCCGATGAGACAAACGCAACAACGATGCAGAGTATGTCTCGCCAGCAATATTCCTCGCAAAGCATTGATAGATTCCTTCGTTGGCTAGATCGAACGATTGAATTGTGAGAACGTTCTGCTGAATATTCGTCGTGTAGCTATTCTCATTCAGAGATTTCCCATTATGATACCTAGAAGCAAGCACAGGAAATCGAAATATGTTTCGATTTAGAGCAAAAAGGAATGGGGAACAACAACTTACCATGAAAACTCGGGCGCTGGATTCCCCACGGCATTGCACGAATAATTCACAAAAGCAGCCAATGCGCTTTCGTAGGATTTAAGCTGTTGCAAGATAACCGGCGGATCGGTCACAATCACCTGGAATATCTGCGAATCGGTTTTTGTCATGCACGTATAATATCCATCGTCCCGTTCGATTGACGCCTCGCGGATGTAATACTCGGCGCTGTTGTTAGTGATTTTTTCCAGTTGTGATTCGAGCGTTTTCCGAAACCACCATTCGATTTTAATCGCCGACGATGTACCGAGGCAACGTAACTGAAGATCTGTACTCGATGGAATGTAATGGACCTCGTCTTGAAGTGGTGGAAGTAGTTTGTACTTGAGAGATGATGTGGATAGATTTTTGGTTTCCTTAGGTGGTATAACGTTCAGTGTGAGAAAGAGTTTACGATGCGTTTTCACAGCGTACGAGTTCTGAGCAATGCATCTAGTCGAAACAAATGTATGGTTAATGGGAGAAGTCATTGCACAAATATCATATCACTCAGGATGATCATTCATTAAGTGAACCACGCCAACCTGCATGGCATAGTTATAATACGTTTCTTTTCTAATTGCCGCTTGGCTAAATTCGTGATTCGTGTGATCCAGCTGTTTCGTGTTTTTACCATTAAGACGGATTTAATTTAAGTAACTAAGCCCAGTCATTGAATCGAATTGCAGAGAGCGAGGCAAATCCCACTGAAATAGAACTCATTACAGTCATTCGAGGGGGGAGAATTAAAATGAATTCACGAACATTCGCTTAAGGTCTCGGGTCGACCCGACAGACCAGCACAAAACGAAAAATTCCCCGCAAATCGAAACACATTAATTAAAAAATAATTAAGAAGCCCGTCGACCAGTCGTACAGACGGACTATGCACTAGTTATAGCGTGTTCTCCACACTTAATCATCAAATGTAATGCAACACATAATGCCGGGTCTTTAGGGCTAGCAAAATGCCATCAACACACAATCGTTCTGGTCATTCCTTCACACTGAAATTGCCCGGCCAATCTACTCAGAGACCGATCTTAATCTCGAGTACAATTTCAAATATTTAACGAGTTCTAATTACATAGCATAATTTACGAGTATAACAGCAGCAAATCTGCTTTCGTTCGCTTTAATCGCCTCTTTAGGGCATACAAGCACGGAACACACGTGGAGCTTGAGGAGCAAAACAAAACGAAGAAACGATTCCGCATGAGACATTGTGGCTAATCTTGATAAAGACACTCGTACGGACAATTGTTGGAATTATTGTACTGCACTGCATTGCACTGACAAACACACGAAGGTGTGGTAGCAATATGAGTCTCTGCCGTTTTCTTATTGTGCACTCTGCACCATGCAGGCATTGCCGTTTGCGTGGGTTTTACGATTCATAGAATCACGAAATTACACGCTTTGTAATGCTAAACCGTAGAGGGTTTTGCGTGATTTTTCAATCTACTCAAAGGATTTTGTCCTACAACGAATGCCATTATTTCATCTTCACATGCTATAAGTTCTGTTAACGACTTGTACTTACTTGTACTTCCCCCGGTCACTGTCGGTCACGTTCTTTAAGACTAAGCTTCCGTTCGTAAGCGTGAGGAATCTGCAAGTAAACGAAAGTGATAATAGTCAAAATCGGTTGTAAACGAGTTCGGTTATTGAACAGATTTTGTTTTTCTTTTTTTTATCACACTTCTGTTGTCGATCTTTACTCGCCTGCTATCTTTTAATTTCCGCTCGATGGAAACATTTCCGTACAACCAGGACACATTTGCTACTGGCACGCTCTTCACCGGGCAGTTTAACGTGATTGGCATCCCTCGAACGGCGGTTACATTTGGTTGCGACGAAATACGTTTGAAAACTGAAAATGAATGTTAATTAGATGACCTTGTGCAAGATGTATGCTATGGATTATGGAATTACCTGGGTATTCTACAGAGCAGCTTTCCGAAAGCACGGCATGGTAGCCCCATGTAGTTGCATTCACTAAACATCGATAGACTCCAGAGGCTTTCTTATTCGTTGGCAGTCTGAGTGTTCCGTTCGAGAATAATTGAAAATCATTCCGACGCGAGGCAAATGTCTTCAATTCGATGTCGTTGCGAAACCACACGTAGTTAAATACTTTAATCGGAATTGTTTCCTCATCTGGAAGAGGAGGAAAAGAAATTAGAATTATCTTATTGATAAAATCCAAGTAGCAGGCGTAAGAGGTTTAAGAAAAATACACAGACGTTTGGTGAAAGGATGGCGATGCAAACAACAACCGTTTTGTGTGTGAAACCATTTGTTTCACACGGCTCGCGAGCCACATGCGGCTCTTTGGATGTGAAGCTGCGGCTCTTATTTATTTTATCAAAAAAAAAAAAAAAACTTTTAAAAATCGTTATGAATTGATTAACGAGGATTAGGCACCGATTCTATCTCTCAGCCACTTGTACTCTTTTTCACCGCACCTCTCCCCCATGACACGCGTCATCAATGCCGTCAGTCCATCGAAAGCTCTCGAATGACGCCCATGTTCCGACGTAGGTTCTAATTCGTTTTCGACGCAAGACAATTTGGCGTCTTCACCAGTGCTTTGGCTGTGACGTATAGTTTGTTGTTTCAAGTAAAACAGTTAGAAGCGAATTATCTTCTCAAAGTTATGTATGTAACATATGTACATACTATATGGCATAATTCACGAGCCTGGATCAGGAGCTTGGTGCCGAAAATCCCTCCCCTGGGAACTACTACCTGTAAGGTAGAAAGTCTCCCGAAATTAACGCGCGCCATCTGCTGGATTACGGGAAAACCCGGAAATCATCACATTGTATCCATTCAGGAACCATGGGTGTGGAACAAACGCCTGTGTGGTCTTGGTGATGCTACCATCCTTTATGATGAGCGATCCGAAAGGCCCAGGGTCAGCTTCATCATATCGAACACGCTATCGACAACTAAACTTGGTCAATTCTGTGGTCAAGATCTGGTGGCTGCGAAAGTTAGCTACAAAACGCACGGAGAAATTGAACACTTCGCCGTGTCGTCTGCTTACTTCCCCTACGACTCGGTACTACCCCCGCCACCTAAGGCGGTTTCCGAACTCGTAGAGTACTGTGAAGCCAGAAGGATTGGACTCATCATCTGTTGCGATGCTAACACTCAAAATTCTGTTTGGGGCAGCAGCCAATGCAACCGGAGAGGAGACCATCTTTTAAACTTCATTCTTTCGTGACCTTATCATCAACGATGTTTGCTCTCAACCAACCTTTGTGACAGCGAGACAACAGGAAGTGATTGACCTAACCCTGTCTAATAGGCATGTGAAGGCCATCACTAATCAGAGTCTTACCAGATGTTACGCTGTCAGACCATAGATACATCGAATTCTAATTGAAGTGTGGGATCTCCCCCTCGCAGCCCAAGCGGGATCCGAGAAAGACGGACTGGGTGCGATTCAGGGAGGAGCTTGAGAAATCCACACTTATATCCAAGGAAGCTAAGTATCTGGGAATCATCCTAGATAGCAAGCTTCTTTGGTCAAAACATGTTGAGTCCAAAACCACCAAAGCGCTGTCAGCTTTTTGGCAATGCCAAGGTGCCTTTGGCAAAACATGGAGCTTATCGCTTAAAAAGGTCCTTTGGATCTACACGGCCATGATAAGACCGATAATCTCATATGCATCGGTTGTCTGGTGGAACAGGCTAACACGCAAACACGCTGTGGCTTCACTCACCAAACTCCAAAGAGCGGTCTGTCTCAGCTGCACGGGGGTTTTCCCCACCACACCGGGAGCTGCTCTAGATGCTATGATGAATCTTCCCCTTGACAGGAAAAAGTAGGGGCAACAACGATTCGTCAGAGCAAAATAAACCACAAATTCTTCCGATTCACTGGATAATACACCAAGAAGCGATTTGTGCCCAAACATTTCCATCCAACATAGTTGAAGTCATGAATTTGGTAATCAAGATTGTTAACGCATCTTGTCATAAGCACTCTACCGTCGTCAGTTTAAAGAAATCATCATGGAGAATACGGTGGATGGGGCAGCAGTTCGTAGCCCAATTCGACCAATTTAGCCGTGGCGAGGGCGGAGGTGTGAGCCAGTGCGTTATCATGGTGGAAGAGCACTCTTTTCTTCGCCAAGTGGGGTCGTTTTTTCTTCAATTCGGCGTCGAATCAGCCTAATAATTTCGCATAGTACAGCCCTGTGACCGTTTTGCCCTTCTCCAGGTAGTCTATGTGGATTACACCTTGTGAATCCCAGAATACGGTGGCCATCACCTTTCCGGCCGATGGGACAGTCTTCGCCTTCTTCGGAGCACGTTCGCCGGGTGAAGCCCACTGTTTCGACTGTTCCTTGGTCTCTGGTGTGTACCAATGGATCCATGTTTCCTCGACTGTCACGAAATGACGCAGAAACTCCTTGGGATTGCGCTTAAACAGCTTCAAACACTGCTCTGAAGTGGTCTCACGGTTGCGCTTGTTGTCCGGAGTGAGCAAACGCGGCACCCATCGCGCCGACAGCTTTCTCATGCCAACAATTTCATGCAGGATATGACCCACGCGATCTTTTGAAATGCCTACTGTCTCAGCTATCTCGCGCATCTTCAATCGGCGGTCTTGCAACATGAGATCGTGGATTTTTGTCGCGTTATCCTCCGTGGTAGCCGTTTTCGGGGCACCTGGACGTGGTTCATCAAAAACCGACGTGCGACCACGTTGAAACTCGTTAAACCAGTTTTTGATGGTCGCCATCGAAGGAGAAGAGTCACCGTACACAGCATCCAAACGCTCTTTGATTTCGCTGCGCGATTTCCTTTCCAAAAACAAGAATCGAATCACCGACCGATATTGCTCTTTTTCCATTTTTCTAAAATCCGCGGACACTCCCGCTTCCACACGTGGTCAAAACAAAACTACGAGTCCGATCCGGCCGAAATTTCGACAGTAGCCGTCTACTCGAATGTACTATACGATAGTAAGTTGGTCTGACGCCATCTGACGGTGAGGCTTAGTACTAATCGGATCATCCTCGTACATACATATGTACGTAAAGCAACAAAAGTGGGCAGCTTTTTTATACGCAAAATTTGTGAACACCGGTAATCTTAGTAATGCCAGTCATGCATCCAGACAACGAAAAAATCGTTCTGATGAAAATATCGAAGCCGTACGAGCCAGTATTGAGGAGACTCCAACGACATCGAGTTATCGCCGCTCTCAGGAATTAGACATCGCTCGCACCACTCTCGGACGCATAATTCATAGCGATTTGAAGATGTTTCCATACAAAATTCAAAACCCAGCTGATTATCCGCGACGCCTTAATTTTGGCAAATGGGCCGTCGAAATGACTGATCGAAAATGGTGTTTATGACTGGCCACCGAGATCACCAGATTTGACGCCACCAGACTTTTATTTGTGGGGTTATTTGAAAACCAAGGTATACACTAATAAGCCAAAGACCTTAGATCAACTGAAAGCCAACATTCGACGTGAAATAGCCGCCATATCGTCCGAAACATTGGCCAAAGACATGGCTTCTTACTACCCACCTATAGTTCAATCTTTAGCGCTGAAATAATCGCCATCCTCAAGGCATTAGAATATACAAAAGAGTCCAAAAAAAAATTCGCCATATGCACCGACTCCCTCTCAGCTGTAGATGCAATTCTTAATAACAACAACCAAACCTACTACCCCTCTCTAATACGTAGGCTACTTTACCTCCAATCCCCCAAAACCAAATTAATATGGATCCCCGGACATATACAAATCCCGAGAACTTAACTTGCTGACCAAACTGCTAAAAATACCATCAAAACCCTTCTCTCACTTCACCCAATTTCAACCTCCAAGACCTTAACAACTTCATTAAGAAACTGACAGCTTCCTACCATCTTCACCTTTGGGATAGAACATCACAGTGGTACAGAACCATAAATAAAAACAAATTTACAATAAACAGTTACTGTAATACATCCGTAAAAATATCCCGACTCGAAGCATCAGAAATAGCCCGTCTTAGACTCGGTCACACTAAAGTCACGAACACTATATTAACACAGGCAAAACATCCCAATGCCCATACTGCAATCAAAATCAGCATCCACCATATGTATCTTCTCCAAATGCCCCTTTTTCCAAACCCATAGACAAAACATCCTTGTCCATGACCTGTTTAATGACCTCCTCTCCAATCCATATCCAGAAAATATAACAAAAATTCATCATTTCCTAAAGGCAACTAATTTATTCCACTTAATCTAAATTAATTTAACATGTACATAGCCGAAGGCCATAGATGCTCTGGCAATTTTAATTGTAAGCTAGCTTTAAATAAATAAATAAATAAAATAAGCCGCCATCATATAGTATCGGACTGACCTACCAATGTATTGGTAGATAACAGAAGCACTCAGCTATTGTAATTCCGGGCGTATCAAATTAAGAGCAATCTTGAAGCGAGCAAACAATTAATTACGCAAGAGCATTAGGCCAATTCAATTTTCTTCTCAGCTATTACCCATTTGCAGCGCTATAACGCCAGCCCGATACTACATTTCTACCCCTATTCCTCATCCAAATATCTGGATATCTTATTACTTTTCATGCTGCTTCGATTTTCGGCAACGAGGATAGAAATCTCACGTTCAAAGAGCAACGTTTTTCTTTTTCTTACTTTTCGTATTTGAAGTTGTTCATCCCATCCATTCAGAATAAATGTCCCGGCAAGGATATGAGTAAACTTTAAATTTGACTTTAGCACTTGGACGGGACGGGAAAACATCTGTGTATTAGACACATACTTACATGGTTCATAGTTTATCGAGGCTGAACACGGCAGATAATGTGGCACATCTGGTTGGGATATTAGCAGCCTGGTTACTGGCGGCTTCTGTATCTGAAGAAAGTTTCCCGGTATAACGTTATAACCACGAGTTGCATCAACTGAAAAGAGAGGAAAAAAAAAATGTATATTACCCATAACAAGGTTTAAGTGATGGTGTATTTTCGAATAGATAGAATAACAAATTGATATTCCTTGGGAGACGGAGTATCTTAAATTGCAAATTGCTTTTTTCCCTCAAACTCAAGTTTAATATCTAGTAACAAATCATTAAAGACCGATTGAATGGAATTGCTGTTCAAAGATCACAATCAATAAATTAAGTTTTGTTTTGTCACATGACTGGTGTTAAAGGTCTGGCTGTTGACAAATGTCTAATTGTAAGAGCAAGGTTCACACTGTGTCGATTTAAAGATTGAATTCATGCACGATGCGCAAAAGTTGACAGCAATGGAACTGTTTTTTTTTTTATTTCCAAGAACCATATGAGTCGTCTGGTGTATAGTATTGTTGACGTTTTTGATTTTAGGCAAGTCAAGATGGATCGTTTAACATACATTTCAATAAAAACATGTTGTCACAAACGCACTCTTAGACTTTTTTATGACGTATCAATGTCAAAACTTCAGTAAAGATTCACATTTTTATTATGGTAAAGTTCACGAACGTTTGGAAATTTTTAGAAATACTAACAAAATTTGGTGCCGGCGATCGTAACTTTAAGAGCTTTCGTAAAGATCTTGCCCTGCACCCTTACAAGATCATTAACTCAAGAACTGCGAGTCTATTGATCATATCAATTGCAGAAACCTCTCCGCTTCGCTCTGTTACGAATCCTGTATGTTATCAAAGAATCATCTTTAGCGATGAAGCAAAATATTCGATATTGGATAGTAACAAAGCCACATGTACTAGAAGGGGCTCCATCGCATCCACAGTAACAACCGTGTAATGTCGATTTCGTGTCGATCTCTGGGCTTATACTCGGTAGAAAACTTTTACATTATGGTCGGCGATGTAAACGCTTATCCTAGTGATTGGGAAAATAACATTCTCAACCCTAGGAATAACCTACTAAGCCATTGGTGGGTTCTCCTGAGCATAGAGTACAGATTCAAGTTACTCGACAAAAATCGGAGGTCAGGACACTGAACTCATTGACTAAAAATCTCCAACAGTTGATCAAGGAAAATTACAGAATATCTGTAAGTTTGCATTGGAATAACAGAATTTGTGCTGTAAAATACAACAGCGCGAATATGTTCTTTCAAATAAATAAAAAAAATCGGAGAAACACTCAGGCTGACACTCAGGATCTGAGACTTGCCAGAACGTCCGACAATGAACGATTTTTATGAACAGTCAGTATTGAACCGTCGTCTTGGATGATGATTTTTACGTGCTCAAGGATCCTTAGGAGAAGGTGCTGACAGTGGGAGCTGTCTTCCAGTAAGTTTACAATATAAAAAAAAGTAAACGCAGTGTATTGAATCTCATGGTAAGGACGGTATCATCGCCACAAATTTACATTCTTCCCAAGAAAAAAAAAAAAAAGAGAGGTAGACCGTTCACAGATGGCACAAAAGTGGAATCAGACATTGGCGCAAACATTTTTGCAGCTTATCTGCCTTACAGAACCTAGCAAAGAAAGACAAATTCAAAGTTGATCTCTGATCTTGTTCAAGAGTTTAGTCAGACCATTAAAGTGTGAAGATGGTTGCACTTGAGTTGACACCTTCATTTTGGACGCCATTTTTACCAGTCGTTTCCTAATTCGTTCTTTGTTGGCACTTGCAAGAATACGCAATGTGCTTTTATTCAATAAAAGTTCACAATCATTCTTCTTCTTCTTTTCCTTTTTATCCCGGCGTCGTTATGGTCAGAAGTGTAGGACCATAACCTTCCCACTTAACTGCATTCCTACTGGTCCGCTTGTGGGGTCCGCCGGTTTGACCTCAGAAAGTAGCGGCAGGCTTCCCGGTTTGGGATTACTTCATCGCTGAGGCCAATCAAATGCTGGTGTTTTTGCATTTGTTTGCACCAATTGTTTTTCGGCCTGCCTTTTTTGCGTGTTGAAATTGGAATGTTGATTGATAACGCCTTTTGGACGGGGTTCAAAGGATCTCTCCTTTGAACATGGCAATACCAACTGAGTCGGTCGCGCTCTATATTTCTTGTGATGGTTTCTTTTACGTGGAGGCTTCCTCGGATCTTTGAACTTCTAATTCTGTCACGCTTTGTTACTCCCGCTGTCATGCGAAGCATCTTCATCTCAGCTGCCGTTAATTTGCTCTCATACTTTTTGTGCATTGTCCAGCATTGTGAACCGTATGTGAGCGCCGGACGTACAACTGAAGTGTAGAGCCTTCCTTTCAGCTTAGGGGGAAATTTTCGATCACAGAAGATGGCGGAGTTTTCCCGCCACTTCATCCACCCTACGCTTACGCGATGTTTGATGTCGTCATCACAAGTTGCTTCTCTATTAATCATAGATCCCAGATATTTAAACTTTTCACACTTGGGAAGCACTCTTCCATTCAAGTAAATGTCTGGAATAGGCTGATGAGGGTCAGAGAACGGGCAGCACAGATACTCTGTCTTCTTTGAACTAATACGATACCCGTGTCCCTCAAAAATGTCCACCCACACATCAAGTGCTCGTTGTAGGGACGCCTGATCATCACTTATAATGGCCCCATCGTCAGCAAAGAATAGCTGGTGCACATTGGGGTCCGTCACTTTTCCTTCAAGCAAGCAATCAAGGACTGCTATAAAAAGCAGTGGGCTGAGGACGCTCCCTTGGTGTACACCGACTTTGATTGCGAACTCTTCGGTGACTCCTGCGGTGCATCTTACTCTTGTCGTTGCTCTCTCGTACATGTCCATAATCACTCGCACGTAGGTTTCTGGAACTCCTTTTTGTCTTAGCGCTACCCATAAAAGATCTCTTGGTTGCCGGTCAAAGGCCTTCTCGAAATCAACCAACACTATATGCAAGTCCTTTGAAGAATCACGATGCTTTTCCATCATGATCCTTATACTTTGGATTGCATCTGTTGTTGATTTACCCGAGACAAACCCGCACTGGTCATCAGATAGTCGTATTATTTTTCGCAGTCGGCTATCTAATACCCGTTCAACGATCTTCATGGTGTGCGACATCAGCTTGACAGAACGGTAGTTATCACAATTTCGCGTATCACCCTTTCCTTTGTGCAATGGAAGAAGATAGCTTTCCCTCCATTGATTAGGCATAGTCTCTCATAAGTTTGGAGATAAGAACCATGAGCCATCTAGACCCGATGTCTCCCATCTTTTTCCAGAACTCAGAGGGTATCCCGTCCGGCCCAACAGCTTTTCTTTTCTTGGAGTTTTTAACCGCGTACCGAACTTCTTCGACTGTGATGTCGGATATTTCGGCATGATTCGGGGCGGCTCTTGGAAAGTACACTCGGGGAAACTGTTCGTTCAGAAGTTCCTCGCAATACTGTCGCCATCTGTGGAGAATTTTTTCGTCTTCCACAAGGAGTTGGCCTTCAGCATTGTTAATAAACTTTGGGAAACGAATCTCCTGAGCATTTCTTCTTCTCTGGGCGGCTATCTTAAAGATATTTGCTCCTTTGTTCAAATTGTTTTGTCGAAGCTCCTGGGTAGCCTGGTTCCTGTCAGACGCGGAAGACGATATTTCTTCCAACTCCTGATAGAGGCCTTCCATGCTTTTCGCTTTGAATTCGGCGCATTTTTTCTTCGCGATACCTTTGCAACATCTATATACCTTTTCACGGCGAGCTTTTTCCTCTCTATTAGTAGAAGAGCACTTTGACCAAGCTTGGAAAGCCATTTTCTTTCCGTGTATCACTGCTTTGGCTTCGTCTGTCCACCACCAGGTTTCTTTTGCGTGTTGGCAGGGGCCTTTAGATGTTCCGAGCAGTGATTTGGCTTTCTCCAGGCCAGATTGTTGTAGGGAATCCCACATGTCTTGTGCTCTGCACTCCTCATTACCGACCTCATCGATAATGGAAGAGAGGTAGTTTTCCATGATGATAATAAAAGCTTCGCCTTTTCCTTTATCCAGCTTATACCACTTGATTCTCTCAGACACCTTCGTTTGCTGCTTTGACTTCTTTCTCGCATCCATAAAAAATTCAGTCAGGAGGAGACGGTGTTGAGGGGCGATCGCGTCTCCCAGGATCACTTTGCAATCTTTAGCTCGTGGCTTCATGAAACTGGATACCAAATGATAGTCTATTTGAGTTTCATTTCCGCCGCTGCTATAAGTGATCAGGTGCCGGCTTTGTTTGACGAACATGGTATTTAGCACTATAAGACCGTACGACTTGCACATGTTTAGGATATCTTCACCTGAAGAGTTCCTGGTGCCGTATCCCAGCCCTCCGTGGTAGCCTTCATAGTCTTCGCTTGTCTTCCCGACATGTCCGTTTAAATCTCCCCCAACAAACAAAAGCTCTTCCTTTGGGATGATTTTGACAAGGTTGTGGAAATCTAGCCAGAATGCATCTTTTTCTTTTTGTTCGCATCCTACTTGAGGGGCATATGCGCTTACGATGTTCCACACCTCACCATGCATCACCAATTTGAGAGCCATCAAACGGTCACTGGACTTTGAAATGGTTAAGACGTTGCCAAGTAACTCTGCCGCAAGGATGATGGCGATTCCAATCATCCAAAAGTTCACAATCATTAAGTTTGTAAATTCTTTCTTTTTAACATTTGGCATGTTATTGGGAGAAATTCGCCGCTGAGTATGATGAACTCCAAGCAGACGGAGCTGTGGAAACCGCAAGTAAATGTATGACAATCGATTGCTGTATGTCTATTGAAAGATCCGAGGCTCTGTGTAAACTCAACGACAAGATCGAAGACCTATCATGTCAAAGCCAAGACACCGACAAGATCACCATTATCAGTCAAAATACGAGGAGCGAGGCGCTTGCTGTCAAGTCCATTCGCCCATCGGTCGAGGTTCCCAAGTTCAACGGCACGCGTCGGAAGTGATAAGTTTTTAGAGATTGGTTCACCACCTGTGTGAATTGGGATCATTCTCTCTCAAATGTACAACGGTTACACTATTTGAAGAGTTCAGTTCATGGTGACGCCAAGGTCCTCATCCGAAACATAGCAGTGACCGAAGCTAATTTTTCGACAGCGTGGGACATGTTGACTAATCGCTATGACAACATACGACATTTGGTAAAAGCCTATTTGCGAGACATTTTACAGTTACCTTCAATGAGTGAAGTGTCAGCCGAGGGATTACGAAGACTTGTGGATGGAGCAACCGAAGCAGTCAGGGTGCTCAACAACTCGGAACAATGGGACGACTGGTTGGTGGTCCTGTTAAGCGACAATTTGGACACTGTCACTCGCAAAAGTTGGGAAATGTCATTGGAATTCCCAAACTCTTTTCCCACTTATGTAGAACTGAACAAATTTCTTTAAAATCGGCTTCAAGGTCCCGAAGCTATGACGTCAGCTAGTATAAAGACGAAATCCAATGAGGAGGCCATCTGCGCTGGCAAACACCTTTTAATGTTCTGCACGGATTTTAAGCAAAAAGCTCCGCCTAAACGTATGGAGATTGTGAAAAAAGCTAGATTATGCCGAATATGCAAGCTTAGAATTGCTTGCGAGCTGATCATCGATCTTACCCGAGTTAAATCGCGGGTCGAGCGGTTTGTCTTTTTAAAAAGAAACAAAAGTTGCTCTATTAAGTCAGAAGAAACAAAAGTTGCTCTATTGAATGCTCTTTATTGACTGACTGATATATTTTACACTTTTATTCTTCGTTGCTTCGCCAGTGCAGCGGCGAATTGCTGACCCAGCACAGTGTCAGACGCTGACACAGGCAAGGGGTCATTCGCTGGTCGATTTCTAAGTATTGTATCAGCGGTGGCGATGTATCCGGCCTAATTCCCGGTATTGGCTGCGACGAGACATCCGGTATGTTTCCCGGAATTGTTGTGTGGGAATGTTGCTTTGGGTCAGCCGCTGGGTTCAACGTAACCCCCGTGTACGTCAGTTTACATGTTCCAAATACCAGCATACGGATCTTCGCCATATGCAAGCGGTAAAAGAAGAAATGAAGCCGAATTGTGTGTATTCCTCATCATGGGGTATACATATAAGGATAGCAGGACAACAACAAGAGAGACGGTTTCTAATGCATCGAGGAAAATCAAATCAAGCATGTCACTCAATGTATGCTTGCACCTGGGACCTAAAATGCAGAATGACCTGCCCAGTATACTGCTAAGATGGCGCACTCATCGTATTACTTTCATTGCCGACTTCGAGAAATGCTATCGTCAGATCCTTGTTGATCAGAGTGATACGGATGTACAGCGGATATTTTGGAAGAATAAGGATGGGGTTCCGATTCTTTATCGTTTGCTAACAGTGATATACGGATTGAATTGTTCTCCGTATTTCGCAATAAAAACGCTTCATACATTGGCTGAGGGTGAAGAAGCAGAGTTTCCAGAGGCATAAAGGATTCTTAAAGAATCGTTCGACATGGATGATTGTCTTTTCATTTCATTTCATTTATTTCAAAAAGCTTTAATATCAGATTTTTTTTATGGCTCTAAAAAATTGCAATATAAATGTCAAACTTAACTCAAAAAAAAAACTATGTATTGAAATTTAACAAATTTGGTGATTTATTGAACTTATTAATTAATGAAAATAGAGTGCAGATGCAATACAAGGCCTGGGTTCTTGAGGTGATCTTTGATGGAGGAGATAAAATTATTTAAATTCAACATTTTCTTAGATTGAGCAGGTAGACTTTGGCACCTAAGACAAAGAAGGACCTGCGAGATTGCATAACTGAAGCTCTGGGGAAATTTAAGTTATTTGTGCGCAAGGATGAGGAAAATTGAAGCTTATCGAATAGATAGAGAGGCTGTCGGTGGTGAATTATGTTAAAAATAAATTTGCATATCTCAATTCCAAAGTGTGACATAAAAAGTGTGACATAAGTGACATACCGGTATAATTGTATATTTGAGAAACATGATCAAATTTTTTTAAAGAGTGAACAAAACGTACACATGCATTGAATGCTACATTAACCATTTGTTTAGTAATTGAGTTCATACCAGCGTATAAAGGTGCCACATAGGTGCAAGTAAAGTTTTAACTAACATACTCGTAAGTCTAGTGTTTTGTGGTATAAAATATGAAATTCTCCATAAACGTCTGCCGTATATGACTCCAATTACTTTATTAACATGATTGTTACATGTTAAAGTTTTGTTGAATAAAAATCCTAAATTCATAACGGAAGGCTTAAAAGGTATAACGAACCCATTGTAGGAGATTTCGGGAAAGTAAGGTTCATTGAGATTTGATTTATAAATTATGATACTTTGGGATTTACTGGGATTTAAAGTTAAATTGTTTTCCAAAGTCCAATGGTGAATTCGATTTAAGTCTTCATTGATACTGCACACTCCGTCCTCAAGTAGGCCTAATGGGAAAGATAGGTAAATTTGTAGGTCATCAGCATACAGATGACATGAGCTATATTTAATTACGTCAATAATATCATTAATGAACATACTGAATAAAATAGAGCCTAATAAAGACACTTGTGGAATTCCGCTTCTTAAATCAACAGTATTTGATAAAATAGAATCAATAGAAACAACTTGCTGGCGATCGGTTAAAAAAATGTTTACCATTTTAAGAGAGCTTCTCGACAAATTAATTTTCGTTTCCAATTTCTGAAGCATAATACTGTAGTCAACTGAACCGAAAGCGTTAGAAAAATCTAGTAAGTTTGAAATTGTAACCTTGTCTTGATCAACGGATAATCGAATATCATCGGCAACCTTTAAAGCTGCAGATACACAACTATATTTCTTGCGGAAACCAGATTGGAGATGAGATAATAAGTTAAATGACTCAAGATAAACAGATAGCTGATTTAACATAAGTTTTTCCAACCCTTTAAAAAAGGAAAGGCAATATACTAATGGGGCGAAAATTGGATTGAACCTCTTTAGTGCAGAGGAATACATTTTGCCAGTTTCCACGCTTTTGGAAAGATTGACCACATGAGACAGTCGTTATGAATATTGCATATGATCGGTATGATGAAAAGGAGAATAAGACATATGACTTTAGGTGCTACTTCATCAAGAGCCCATGCATTGGATTTAATTGAGAACAGTGCGAAAACACAGTCTTCAATCGAAACACAATTGAAATGAAAGGACGCATTTAAACTTAAAGAGCGATTATAAGCAGCTGGTGAAGTGGGTGTGCTTGACGAGGTCGAGATCAATATTAGACAAAGGATTAGACTGAGTTTTTTGAAGCATCTAATAAATTGAAATACATTCCCTTTTTGGCATCTCGTATTGTTTTCGTCGTGAGATTTCTACAAACTTTGTATCTTTGCCAGTCTCTATCTGATCTCGTGTTTTTGAAAACATTGTACAAAAAATTGCGTTCGCATAAAAGATTCTGGATATTAGTCGTTAGCCAAGGACAGCTTCTACTTGTTGTTCTTCTTTTCAGCAGAATATATTTATCATAATAATACTTATTTACATTGTTTAAGAGATCCACCTTAAAGTTAGTTGAAACAGCAGATATAAAAGGCTGCACGTCTATGCTCGAGATTTCGCTTAAAAGTTCATCCACCTTAACGTTATTGAAATCACGATAAAAAAGCTTTTAAATAGGGTTTTTCGGTATCTATGGTCTCTACTTTGGCATCATATAACATATTAGAAAAACCAAATCATGATCGGCTACACCATTTAATTGATCAAAAAATAAGATTTTTATAGGGCAGGAAACCACAAACAGATCAAGATAGGTGGCGCTATGATTAGTTTATCGTGTTGGTAGGTAACTTACAATACTCAGACCGTGAGAGTCGGACAAATTTTGCAGATTTGTTGAGGAACTGTTGGCGACACACATGTCTACATATATTTAAATCTCCATATAAGATGATAATAGCACGGACTATGCTTAGATACAAACACTTCAAATTCATTGTATGGCAATCTACTTGGATGTCTAGAAATTGCATTAATTAGTAATTTGTCGTGAGGTAAGCTCATTTCGATAAGCAAGCACTAAATATCGTCAATGTTGAAGAGATCTATACATCTTCATGTCTTCATGGGACGGATGTCGTGGATCTTCGGGAGCAACTTCAGCAGCTGCTTCAACCAAGTGGCTTTCCACTAAAAAAGAAGAACTCAAATTCGTCAATTTTTCTTCAAAGTCTCCCAGACAGCTTTGTTGCGCCGAGCGTTCCCTGTGACATGGATGCAGATCGGACCAATAAGGCTCTGGGAATCTATTGGTGTTGTCAGACCGATCATATTGGATACCGTGAACACATCACCCCGGCCATAGGACCAATTACAGAACGCCGACAGCTGTCCGACATAACCAAAATGTACGATCGTTCAAGTCTATTAGCGCCGGTGGTAGTTACTGGAAAAATCGTCTACCAACAGCTATGGGATTCAGGTAGCGGATGGGATTAAGTTTCGAGCTGAGTTGCCTCTGCGAAGATGGTCTTCACATCCCCAGGCGATTGCAACGTTCAGCTCAAATGTTCGCCGACGCTTCATTAGCCGCCCATGCTGCCGTGGCCTACCTGAGGGTGAAATCTCGAGATGCTGAAACCAAAGAATCCATTCTATTGGCCAAATCAAAAGCCACCCCACTAAAGGAAATAAAGATTCCCTGTTTGGAACTCAACGGTGCTTTGCTAGCGGCTAAAGTGTATGTGAAGGTGACAAAGGCAAAATGTTGCCACCTGCCACCTTGAAAGATTCAGAAAGGCTAATGACCTCCTCGTTTTATTTGCTGGCTTGGCACTATACTCCTACATGTTTTCGGTCGCACTGCCTTCCGTACTAACTGACAGAAGGTAGACTCTATGAATATTCAGAAGTTCGACCTGCCGCTGATATAGTGTGTTTCGTCCAACAACGAAACAGCTGGTCAACACCGGTGTCCGATATGATTTTACGTGTGACAGATGACTCTTCTATCTTGGTTTGGATACTACTTGTATGTTCGAAAGAACCCTTTAGTGCTTATCGTATAAATCCCATTCATTGCCGAAAATCAGTCTCTGTTAACGATTCAACATATGCCCTAGTAAATATCACCATCGTCTTGTGTCATCCGCCTGACACAAGAGCTTCTATGTCAAAGCTAAATCGAAAGAAAGTAATTTTATAATAGCATGCCTTCGACTATTATTAGTCATAACTCCGTCTTATGCAACCCATAACTGAAATCCACACTGGTTCATGTAGCCCTCACATCAAGTGGCCAATCCCAGTTAATATGCGACAGACATTAAAATCCCGAATACCTCTGGAAGCTCCGCAACGAATTATTATCGCATGTTTCATTCCACAGCATCTCGGTCTGTGAAACATTCTTTCGCGTTGACACCATAAGTCAGACCCAAATTGATGGATGTGTGAGAGACCCAAGTAAACTGGAAAGAAAAAATGTCATTTCTCCCTACAACACAGATATTTAGCCATAATTCACCATATGCACGTGTATCTAAATGGGTAAATACATATTTCATTCAATAATTCGTTTTGATTTCGCAAACACCTGGTTGCGTATCCAAAATAGAAAAGCGAGTTGTGTTCGTGAGTCAGCAAATGATTAATGCGAACACGTGCCTCTGACAAGACTATTTCAAAAATGTTCACCTTAAAAATGTATCTTATATCATTATCTATTGATCTAATCGATGAAACATTCGAAAAACCGGGTATCTACTCTCGCAAAATCGCATTCGACCTCGGCCACACGACGAATCATATTCAAACGACATTTTGTGGTTCGTCTTCCCTTGTGTTTCGAATTTTGTTTTTTTTTTTTTTTTGATGCGATTCTTTCGTGTTTTGCAAACAAACTGAAAATGCTTTTATGCGAATCGAGAAGATAAATAAATGAATCGCGGTGAAGGAAGAAAGAAGCGGAAGCACAGATTCCACCGCTCGTTGCCCCTACTTCGTATTTGTTTAACAAAATATTAGTTCATCCAAAAAGGATGGAGGAATAGTCCATAGATGTGAATAGAACAAACGATGTACAATAGAATGCGAGTACAGAACAAAGGAACGTTCTATAAAAGGCGGCATTTTCGAGTGGGAACAATGAGAAGTTTGTTTCATGGTACAAGAGTACATAGGCGTACATTGTTCGCCCTCCAGGTGGATTTTAGTACTTTTTTTACGAAAGGACACCAAGCCGATGCTATCTCGATGTCTATCATCTCACATGAGTGAAACCGATGAGGGCGGAAAATTCCCAAAAAGTGCTAAAGATTGTACTCGACTCTGAAGAAGCTTTTTACCAAGTCCAGCAAAAAGCAAACTGATCGATGCATATACTCGTAGCTTCACATCCATGCTTCTTGTTTCTTTCTTCACCGCTGGGGTGGTGATGTACGCCAGTCCATACCGTTAGTGCTTGTATCTTCTACTAGGTTATTGCAAAGCTCTCATAGTCTTGCTTGGACAAAAAATGCTAGTAATAGCTCGTAATGTTCTAAGACCTCAAGCCCTGGAAAATAGTGAAGAGATCACACGCACAAGGTACTAGGCCCTACGAAAGGCAGTCTCTTTCGGGATAAAAAAAAATTACAATGACAAAGTAAAATTCAGGAATGTATGCAGGATAAACGCTGTACAGAAGTATACCTGTCAGGATTTATACGCAACGATAATAGCATTCCCGTTTCGGTTAATGAAAGAGTTGCAGCCCAATGGAGAAGGTATTTCCAACAGCTGCTTAATGTACACGGAGAACAAGTAACTTTGGAAAACGATGATATCTCCAAATTTAGGTAGAACTACAACCTCAAGAAAATAAAAGAAGCAATCGGTCAGTTTAAGAATAACAAGGCCGAAGGAATCGATAACTGGAATTAAGGGAAGAACTAACAGAGAAGTTATATGGGCTCATCATAACTATACGGAACTGTCGCCGAGGAATGGAAAGATTCGGTCATCATTCCTGTATTTAAGAAGTGTGAACGAACACAACGTAATAATTATCACGGAATATCGCTGCTATCAAGTTGTTGGAAGGTGCCACAAAATATTCTCTTAAAGAAACTGATATCCTAGGCTATGGAAGTAATCGAACCTTACCCATGTAGCTTCAGCAGAAGCCGCTCGACGGTTGATCAAATTTTCACTATACAATAGCTTTTAAGAAAGGTAGATAGGTAGAAAGAGAGGAAACCAAACGGCGAGAGCAGGAAACACCCTATCCGAAATAAGGATTAAAACAAGGAGACGCCTTGTTACCATTTACTTGATCCCGGACTAAGAAAGAGAAAAATAAATTTCAGGTCTTCTATGGTAGAAAAAAAACCAAGAAACAGGCGAATGGAAAAAAAAACTACACAGTCAAAAACTCACGGAACTTTATCCAGGCCCAAGCATTGTCGGAGTAATAAAGTCGCCAAGACTAGGATGAGCTGGACAATGGACGAACAGTCAAAATTGGTGAAAATCCCAAAGGAAAACGACTGCCAGGAACGCCACGCCGTTGATAGAACAGAGAAACATGGAATAAACACATTCACGACAGGGAGGCTTGGCGAAAGGTTGTCAACGAGGCTCTGAGCTTCAAATGGCCGGTAATCATAATAGCAGCAAAAATAACAGTCTTTTACTAAAAGTTGTATCAGGTTTACCAATATGAATTCGTGGTTTTTCCAATAGATGGCGCTAGCTATACAAAAGGTAAAGAGAACAAAAAAAGAGAAAAACTATTGTCATGAGAAAGTAGTGCGTATTAAATGAGATACTAGGTACATTATAAAGTAGCATTGAGAACATTATTATTAATAACCATTAATATTAATAATGATTAATCATTAAACCAAAATATCAAAAGGAGAGGATTCTAAGTTATCGCAATTAAAATGAATTAACTAGCTTTGTACTTTTTACGTGTTTTAAAAACATTTCAGGTATTGCTAGTATTCTAATTGACAGCGGGAGCTAATTAAATAAGCGATAACAAAGTACAGAAAACAAGTTACCATATGCCGTGGTTCGGAACTTGGGTATAGATAAGATGTAATTTGAAATTATACGGATATTACGATTATCTTAAATCTTAAACAGTACAAATGACGAACAGGAAGAATTTTTAGATCATAAAACGAAGGATAGCTGGGGTATCTACCAGGTTTACCACACATTTTTCTTATAATGTATTTTTGCATTAGAAGGGGTTTTATTTTATTTTGATACTTCCCTCCCCCAACAAGCAGTTCCATATTCTTAGAATGGAGAATACCACAATAAATAGTGGTTAGAAGCTTAGATGAACACAAGCTAAGCAAATAATATAAATGTCGTGGAGCGGAAATAGTTTCTTAAAGTATCAACGTGATTTCATTCCAGGGTCCAGGAAGAGCCCTAAATATCGAAACTCTTATAAAATTTCTATCAAAAAATATTTATCAGCATAGTCTTGACTACAACAAAGGGTGAGAAGGTAAAGACTTGAAGAACATTTACAATTCGATAATAATGTATATCGTTGACAATTTGGTGTGTGGAAATGCACGATTGCTTCCGATTTCGGCGAGGAAGACAGGTTAAAAAACATTAATTTCGTTTATTAAAATTCATTTATTTTATTACTAACTTAAGCTTGGCAAACCAGTGTCTTAGGAGATTAAGATCCCAATTGATGTCGCAAACTAGATCTAATGAAATGTTTAAGCCATAAGATAGACCTATGTATATCGTTAGCAAGTAGGTGAACCTTTAAAATCTAGATTAAATAGAGAATTGATATACACTAAAAATAGAATTGGTCCCAATTTAAAGCGGATCGGACTCGCAGTCTTGTTTTGACCACGTCTGGAAGCGGGAGTGTCCGCGGATTTTAGAAAAATGCAAAAAGAGCAATTTCGGTCGGTGTTTCGATTCTTGTTTCTGGAGGGGAAATCGCGCAGCGAAATCAAAGAGCGTTTGGATGCTGTGTACGGTGACTCTTCTCCTTTTAATGGCGACTATCAAAAATTGGTTTAACTAGTTTCAACGTGGTTGCACGTCGGTTTTTGATGAGCCACGTCCAGGTGCCCCGAAAACGGCTACCACGGAGGACAAAAAACGTGACAAAAATCCACGATCTCGTATTGGCAGACCGCCGATTGAAGCTGCGCGAGATAGCTGACACAGTAGGCATTTCAAAAGGTTGCCTAGGTCATATCCTGCATGAAATTTTGGACATGAAAAAGCTGTCGGCGCGTTGGGTGCCGCGTTTGCTCACTCCGGACAACAAGCGCAACCATGAGACCACTTCAGAGCAGTGTTTGACGCTGTTTAAGCGCAATCCGAAGGAGTTTCTGCGTCGTTTCGTGACAGTCGACGAAACATGGTACACACCAGAGACCAAGGAACAGTCGAAACAGTGGACTTCGCCCGGCGAACGTGCTCCGAAGTAGGCGAAGACTATCCCATCGGCCGGAAAGATGATGGCCACCGTTTTCTGGGATTCACAAGGTGTGATCCATATCGACTACCTGAATAAGGGCAAAATGGTCACAGGGCTGTACTATGCCAAATTATTGGGCCGATTCGACGCCGAATTGAAAAAAAAAACGGCCCCACTTGGCGAAGAAAAAAGTGCTCTTCCACCATGATAACGCAACGGCTCACACCTCCGCACTCGCCACGGCCAAATTAGTCGAATTGGGCTACGAAATGCTGCCCCATCCACCGTATTCTCCTCGCCGGGCAGAAATTTCAGTCGAATGAGGAGGTCATCGCCGCCACGGAGGCCTACTTTGCAGACCTTGAGAAAACGTATTTTTCAGACGGGTTAAAGAAGTTGGAGCATCGCTGGGTCAAGTGTATCGAGCTAAAAGGAGACTATATTGAAAAATAAATCGCCATTTCTCCAAAATTTTTGTTTTTCTTTTGTAGGCTAAGTACTTATCGGATCACCCTCGTAAACCATGAAGAACCCACGTATGCCTGTTTTTCCAGTTTATTCAATAACTAATAGATTATTGTGGTCGACCATATCAAATACTTTGGTGATGTCAATGAACAAACCCGTCGTACATTTTTTCTCATTAAGGTTTGACATTATTTGTGAACACAACTATAAAAGCGCATCTTCCGTAGTTTTTTTTAGAAACCCGAATTGAATAGGATTAAAAAACTTTGTTTTATTTAGAAAATTAACTAATCTAATTTTAATGAGTTTTTCATAAACTTTACTAATAATGGAAGGCAGAGAGATGGGCCTATAGTTCTCAATTTCAGTCACAGATCCTTGTTTTATGCAGTGGAATGCCATCTACACATTTGAGGTCATCTGGAAAGACTCTATTAAATACGCAGCGGTTAAAAATGTTAGCTAACACATCAGCTCAACACGAGTTAGATTTATTTAACCAACCACTAGTTTTTAGTGTTTCTAAAAAAGTTATTGGCTAAAAGACAAAACTACAATTGAGCGAAGGTTCAGTAGAACCATAAGTACATACAAGATCATTAAAGGATTTAATTGAAACGACCCGTCCACCCTCACCTTTTCTTAATAAAATTTGATTACCCTTGTACCATACATACATATTTCATACTAGTTTCATCGGTATTTCCATGTCGACTTTCATTTACAGCGAAATTCGAAAACTTTTGCGTCTGAGGCGCCTCAAATAATTGAGAACAGTTGCGCAGAGGCTTTTGTTAACTATTAAAAAAAATTGTCGCGAATTGTCTACCCGCACAATTCAAAAACCTTTCAAATGCTCTGTAGGCATTATCCACGTTCATTTCTCATTATCAAGTGATCCTTCCAATTTTGGTTTTGTTTTTCATTTTTAGAGGATCTCCTTCGAATCTAGGCGAATCCAAATTGGTGATAGAAGATAGAGAATATTTCTAGTATATTTATCAAATTGAGATGAGGGCCATGTTCAATTAGAATTGTCTGAATCGTCACAGTCCATGTGTATCCAAGTGGCAGTAACACGATACTTGTTTTATATTATACTACAATAGAAGTCTGTACCTGAATGTTAGGTAACCGTCGTAACAAGGTCCTGATTATATTTTATTTTCCATCTATGGTCACCTCAGCTAACGGTATGAATTTCATAATAATTCACATGTATCTCGACTTTCCTTTTATTGACGTATGTTATAGCTTATAAAACAAAAAAAAAAGGGAAAAAGCCTAATTAATCTTCAATTACATTTGCTCCTTTAACCCGACGAGTGAGTCTCATGACTTGGTCTCACGAGAGTTACGAGCACGAACCCGAGAATAGAGAGACATATGCGAGTAGGTGTACCTCCACACTTTGCCGCGCTTACAATATTGCTTCCAATTATGCAATATGTATTATAATTCAATTGAATTGTCGGCTAATTAGCTATTGGCTAACGTATTTATGGATGGTTCCAACATTTCTACTCACGTTTGACAATTGATGTGATAATTATCACGAGCCGCCAAGATATCCGTTTATTAATAAGAGGTGAGTCCATTAAGGTGTCAGTTTAAATATATCCTGTTGAGGTTTTTTCCTTTCTTTTTTACAGTCGTAAATAATTGTTTAACCACAGTCCACTGAAAGATTGGAACCTGATTAGTTAAAGTATTGAAGATATTGGCTTAACTGAAATAACCGCTGCTTTTTGCTATCTGTTGGTAATACTAACATATGGTTCCACTCATAATTATTCTATTAAGCGTAAAAACCTGACAAACTATGTTAATTTTCACAACGATTGATATTACGCTGCTGTAGTTAGCGGTTAGAGAGACATTCGTGGGTGACTAATAGCCTATTAATCATTTCAGTTTAACCGCAGAGCCTAACGGAATAAAGCAGGCTACAGAGGAGTACCAAAGGGTCATCCCACAAGAGCTAGTGGTCAATACTCAATTATCCATGTGATGAGTTTTGATTAGAAGAAACTATTAGCTCTCAAGTGGTTATTATGTTAAGTCAAACTCTTGCATAGAGGTATCCGAAAACTCAAGAGAAACCAACCTGTCCACGCGCAACAAATGAGATTTTAGTTTTTAAAGATTGCGTTACCGGACGACGTTAGCCTTTTTAACTCCCTATTTAAACATTATTGGTGGTAATCACTACGTTTCAAGGCACTTATGTCTGCGGGTATACCTACGTTCGCATAAGTTCGTATGCTTTTTTCCGCCTCGTATAGTTCCCGAATAAATATGGTTATCAACTCCGGGTTAACTTTATTCAACGCCCAATTGCATAGTGAACACCTGATTGGAATGCAAAGGAATTGGCGTAAAATGTTACTCGCCTCGCACATCTTCAGAACAAACAAATGGGAAGCTAGCAATTTGGATAGATTTAAGTTTCGGTTTGAAATTGCACACGATTTGCGTAAGTGTGGATATGTATTTCTACCACGAGCGATAAATCGGGCGCAAATTCTTGAACTCTGGTGTATATACAGCAAAAATTAATGATACTACTAAGTGGGAAAATAGGCAGCCGGGTTTGTCTTGAGTACTTGACACTGGTACAATACACGGTTTTAGATGATGAAGTATTAAATTAATGTTGTCCCTATCTGCTGCGACGTTGGATGTAACTTTGCTGTGGAACTCGTTTTTTGTTGTTATAAGGACAATTTTGTGAAGCTGGATGGTCATGTGATATAAGCCACAAAGGTTGGAACACTTGGCTGAAGACTATTTAAGTGATAAGGGTTGACACAGTGAGTGGTGGGAGCAAGGACTACCTCGATTTTCTTCCTCATGGCTTGTGGCTAGTTCCGACTTTCTAACTTGGAAAATAACTTTACGTAAGATTTTCCAAAACTGATTTATGAGGGTTGAACCCCCGAAAGACGTGGAATATACCAACTTGTGGTTCTGTCAGTATCCTGGGGAGAAACACGCCAAAAACTTAATTTCGAGGACCTCGTTGCGGGATTTGAAACTCGGGTTGTCAGAAGCCAACACACTCACCGCTGACCAACGTTGTCCCTCAACGTTACATATGCGTGACGTACAGTGCAACTTCTCTAACTCGAACTTCTGTTACTCGAACTTTTCTCTAAGTCGAACTTTTATCGTAAACACTGATTTTTCGTTGCATTTTTCATATATTTTTTGCTCCCTAACTCGAATTTCTATAATTCGAATATTTCTATAACTCGAACTACTCGAAGAGATACATATTTCAACCTTAACTTAGATTTTTTTGGGAATTCACTCACTAAACTACGTTTTCTCAGAAGCGTAAAAGGGGAAGTCCCTATTGTTATTTTAATTCCATATTCATACGTATCATGCAGTGTCAATTGGTTTTCCTCGTGTGCGGAAGATTTTTTTAAATACGAATAGTAAAGGTGTCGACGACCAAATGAAACAGAACTTTTGTTTTGGTTTTCGAGGTTGGCACTACCTGTCAAATCCAACAGAAAAGAAACATTCTGTTGGAAGAAGAGCCAGGAAGAGGTTGCCAATCGGTAAGAAGGAGAAGAAGATTTTTTGTATTGAATGCAACGGTTTTTGTTTTTTTTTTGTCTTGTAACTAGAATAAAAAACTACTGTATCAAGTTTATTTTCCTGGAAACCCCTTTTATTTCCAACAAAAGGTGACAACTAAGTATCGGTGGTAAAATATATACAGAGAATTGAAAGATAACGATGGCAAAACGAAATTTAAATTGCTTATCAGTTATTTGTTAGTTAAAATGTACCAAATTGAATTGAATAAAAAAAACAATTCTCCTTTTTCTTTTGAGCAAATTATTTATTCGTACGCTCGCACGCTTGTTGAACTGAGACTAACGACTAACTCCAGACACGCCACCGAACTCAGCATGCATCCCAGTGGTGACATCAAGATACATATGTATGTTGTGGAATGCAGCGGATAAGGTGACGATGAAAAGGTGTCATCCGTCACCTCCGCTCATTCCAATGACCGTGGGACTATTTATGTGTGCTGAGTCGGGTGGAAGATGATCTGGCGAAAGGGAGTCTATATATGACCCCTCCCTCCTCAAGATCGGTCCTCTCCTGAGAGCGATCGGGCTCCACTGCTTTCGTTGATGTTTTCTTAGTTCCGTATGCGTTTATTATTAACAAAATAACAAGTATACAAATAAGTATAATAAGCGAATAAGATATAGTATGTTTTACATGATTATTATATATGAGCTCTTCGATATTTTTTCGATTTTGTATTTGCTTTTTAGGGGTTGCAGTTAGACTGAATTTATGTTTAACGGGATGTCTATCAAACTTAGCTGTATTACATATCTCACAATTGTTAATAAATTTTTGAATTTCTTTTTGAAAATTCGGATAATAATACCTGCGCTTAAGCTCCTCGAATACCTCATTTATCCCCCTATGATTGTTTCTAAAATGTTCTTTTTCAATAATTTTTAGTAGCTTTTCTTTATCAACTATGTCTTCCAATAATATATTGCTTTTTAAAATGTGTACATTACAATTTTGTGCAAAAAAATTTCTATATAGTTCTTGAAATTTAAGAAATAATTCTAAATCTGGGCAGTATACGGCAAGCAAACCTTTGTCTGGTATAATACCTTTCATAATGTTCAAAAGATCACTTTCTGGACTTACCTTTACAATGTTCCTAACTTTTTTAAATTTAATTTTTATTGTTACTAATTCTTTATCGTTTTTTTCTAAGACAATTTGGTTTTTAAAAATATTCAAAGGTTTTTCGGTAATAGGAATGAAACCTGTACTATCAGTACACGCACTGTGAACGGTATTGAAATCAAAAAGTTCATTAAGGTTTATTATCACTTCATTTTCGTAATTTATTCTACTCAATCCATCGGCTACTACGTTTTCTTTCCCTTTAATATATTCTATGTCAAAGTCAAATTCGTTCAGCTTAATTTTCCAACGTTGTAATTTACTATTTGGCTCTCTTAACGAATTTAACCATGTTAAAGGTATGTGATCTGTTTTTAACGTAAATTTCCTACCGAAAAGGTACGGCCTAAAATATTTCGTGGCCCACACTATGGCTAAAAGTTCCTTTTCAATAGTACTATATCGTTGTTCGTGTCCATTGAGGGAACGACTTGCATAGCTAATCGCTCTGTTGTTTTGCATTAACACCGCACCAAGAGCATAGTTACTTGCATCGGTTGTTAATGTAAACTTTTTAGTAAAATCTGGGTGTACTAAAATGGGATCATTTTTTATTAAAATTTTAAGTTTCTCAAACGCTTCTATATAATCTTTGTCTTTGAAATTAATTTTAGAATTTTTCTTTAAGAATTTTGTTAGATGGTGGGCAATTTTGGAGTAATCTTTGATAAACCGGCGATAGTATCCAGTGATACCTAAAAACGACCTAATCTCTTTTTGAGTTCTAGGAAGCTTTATTCTTTCAATTGCTTCCACTTTCTTCGGATTAGTCTTAATCCCTTCTGGGGTAACAATGTGCCCTAAAAATTCGGTTTCTCTTTTTAAAAAACTACATTTTTCTAATTGGATTTTTAAATTTACCTGATTTAAGCGTTTAAGAATAAGATTTAATGATTCCATATGCTCCTCAATACTAGTCGAATAAATGAGTATGTCATCCAGGTAAACGAGACATATTTTTCCAATATACTCTTTGAGTACATTGTTAATAAGTCTTTGAAACGTGGCAGGTGCGTTGCGAAGACCAAAGGGCATACGAAGAAATTCGTAATGTCCGTTCGCGGTGGAAAACGCAGTTTTATGTCTATCGCTAGGATGCATTTCAATTTGATGAAAGCCTTTAGCGAGATCTAGGGTGGTAAAATATTGGCATCGTCCTAATTTGTCAAATATCTCTTCGATATTTGGAATAGGAAACCGATCTTCTATCGTAATGTCATTTAACTTACGATAGTCGATCACAATACGCCATTTTTGCCTGCCTGTTGCGTCTACCTTTTTGGGGACCACCCAAATTGGACTGTTATAAGGACTGTAAGATTCTTTAATTATCCCTTGTTGGAGCATTTCTTCGATTTGTTTATTAACCTCATCGCGATGTATTTGCGGGTACCTATACAATCTAGAATAGACCGGTTGTTCATGCTTTGTTATTATGCGATGTTTAACTTCGTTCGTAAAAGTCAAATCATCGTTTTCTTGATAAAATGCATTTTTATTTTGTCTAATTACCTGAAATAATAATTTCCTTTCTTGATGATTGAGGTGATTAGTTTCAATAAAATCAAAGAGGTTATCTTTACTTATTTCGTTACTAAATATCTCTATAGCGTTGTTTGTGTAGGCAATATTGTCGTAATCTTCTTCTTCCTTACTAAAATATATTCTCTGAACTGCGTTTCTCGTAATTAATTGTTTATTTGGATAATCTATAACTGCATTTAACTTTTTTAAAATATTGTTGCCTACGATCCCGTCAAAATTGTTTTTTAAGTCGAATTCTAAGAACTCTCCGAAAACTTCCTCATTCTCGTTAAATTCTTTAAAAATTGGAAACCTACATCGCGTTTTAATAAAACATGTATTGCCCATTGATTTGACTGGTACACTTACACTACTTTTCCATTTGGGGTTACATAAATTGGGATTGACGGTACTGATTTCTGCACCAGTATCGACTATGAAATAAAGGGGTCTAACCTGACTTTTAATTTTTATATAGGGTAGCTGTTTGAGGCCACCTCCGAAAAATTTCCTATTTCCATAGGATCTAAGCTATTTACACTACCATTCTGTTGGTTTCGGAAATTTCTAGTATGGTTCGTTGATATCGTACGATAACTCATATTTTGACTTCTATTAGTATTTCCGGATCTTTGATAATTTGTAGTACTATGAGGTTTTTGCCATTGGGGCTGGTTTGGATTCCTATTAAAATTCCGATTATATTCATTATTATTTCTAAATGCAAATTGATTTTGATTTGGGCTTATCTGATAATTCGGCTGATAACTTTGGGCAAATCTATTCGGTCTAAAATTATGTTCATTATAATTCCTACTTTTACCGTCGTATCTGTTATAGTTTTGTTGATTATCTCTATTTGTATGTTGTGTATGGTTAAAGTTTGTGTTTTGACTAGAAACATGTGCAGTATAATTCTGATGTCTAGCTTCCAAAATAATATTAAATGCGTCTTCTAAGTTGTCAGGGTTTCTGCTGAAGATCAACGTTTTCGTCGGATCCGATTGACCTCTCTTGCAGTGAAAGATAGATCTCTATTTGTTAATATTCTGTTGTGAAGCCTAGTAGTTATTTTTTTAATGTCAAAGTAATAGCGTTCTATTGTCGACGATAGCCTGCACATTTTCAATTTGTCCATTAACGTTATACTACTATCTTTTTCACCGAAATTTTTTGCTAAAGCGACTTTGAGTTGAGTCCAGTCCGTGAGTGTCCCGTAACTGTGTAGTATCGCCCTAGTTCGCCCAACACATTTATTGCGCATGTAGTCGAACAACATGCGTTTTCCGCTCTCGTCAAAATGGCTTAAATGGGGAATAATATTTTCTACCTGGCAGATGAAATCAGGCAAGTGGTTTGGATCACCTTCGAATGGTACAACATTTTTGATACAATTCAAAACGAAGTTAAATGCCTCAATTGTTGCATGATCCATTTTAAATAAACTCTGTACACTAATAACAAATATACTTATTCCACAACAAACAATTCTCTTTTTTTTTTTTTTTTTTTTGAAAAAAACTATAACTATAAATACATATGAATTTCTTACTGCTGCTTCTTCTCCTTTTGCTGCTTCTTCTCCTTTTGCTGCTTCTTGTTTTATTTTTCTGCACTTCTTCTTTTTTGTTTTTTTTTTTTGTTGAAAATTACTTGTTTTTTTTTCTTGTAGCACTGTTTTTGGTTTCGTTTCACTTGATTGTTTTATTCTAGTTTCTTTTTCGTTTCTTTATTTTATTATTTATATAGATATGTTTATTCTTTTTTTTTTGCACTTTAACTATTTTTATTCTTATTATTTCTGCGTTCGGATTATTTTTAACTATTTTTATAAGTTTATCCTCGTCGCCAGTTATTTGTTAGTTAAAATGTACCAAATTGAATTGAATAAAAAAAACAATTCTCCTTTTTCTTTTGAGCAAATTATTTATTCGTACGCTCGCACGCTTGTTGAACTGAGACTAACGACTAACTCCAGACACGCCACCGAACTCAGCATGCATCCCAGTGGTGACATCAAGATACATATGTATGTTGTGGAATGCAGCGGATAAGGTGACGATGAAAAGGTGTCATCCGTCACCTCCGCGCATTCCAATGACCGTGGGACTATTTATGTGTGCTGAGTCGGGTGGAAGATGATCTGGCGAAAGGGAGTCTATATATGACCTATCACTTGAGGAAAAATACTTGTTAATAAGTGAGGTAGGAAAAGGTACTAGGAAGAAAAAGGATGTTGCTGCACAATTTGGTATTCCCCCGAATACCTTATCAACGATTTTAAAAAACATGGATGCTCTCCTAGAAAAAATTAAAGATCATGGTGTTGGCAGTAAACGGCTCAAAACCTGCCACTATGACGATATTGATGAAGCTATGATTAAATGGGTAACCGTAGCTCGTAATAAAAATTTACCGCTTTCAGGAATCATAATAAGGGAAAAAGCTAAAGAATTCGCGAATGCTTTGGGACATGATGATTTTTTATCTAGTGTAGGTTGGTTAGATAAATTTAAAAAAAGACATTCCATTGTCCAAAAAACGATTTGTGGTGAAAGTGGTGGAGCGGACTCGGTAACTGAAGATCATTATCGTAAAAACGTGTTACCCGGTTTGATAGCCCAGTTTGATAAAAATGACATCTTTAATGCCGATGAAACTGGCCTCTTTTTTAAATATTTACCCAATAAGACACTAGCCTTTAGAAGTGAGAAATGTTTTGGTGGAAAACGTAGCAAAGAGAGAATAACCGTTATGATTGGAAGCAATATGACTGGGTCTGAGAAAGCTGAAATTACTCGTTATTGGGAAAGCAAAAAATCCGCGCTGTTTCAAAGGTATCAAATCACTTGATGTGGATTATGAAAGTAACAAAAAAGCCTGGATGACAAGTGAGATTTATGAGAAATGGCTTGTAAAGTTGGACAAAAAGTTTGCCTCTCAGAAAAGGAATATTCTGCTTTTCGTTGATAATTGTCCTGCCCACCCAAAAGATGTAGAAGATAAATTGAGAAATATAAAACTTGCATATTTTCCTCCAAACATGATCTCACTATTACAGCCAATGGATCAGAATTTAAAACAGCATTATAGAAAACGGATTGTTTTAAAGGTTTTGGCCAATATGGAGGAAGGAGTTCCTACAGCAGTGACACTACTTGACGCAATTAGGGAGCTGAGTAAGACATGGAACGTGAATGTCAAAAAACAAACAATTGCTAATTGTTTCCGGAAAGCAGGGTTTGCTAAAGATGAATTGCTACAAGATAGTGAATACTGGGATGAAGAAGATTATCTTCCACTGTCCGAATGAAATGTTCTATGGGCCTCTTATAAAAATGCAGCTGATATGGGCGATGTCACGTGCCCGGAGTAAAAGGTAACTCAGACGCAGGATTTTAAAATTACTTGAAAAAATTAAATAAATTTTACAGATTCAGACGAGGATGAGGACGAAGATCCGAAACTTAGTACCATACCAACATTTGAGCAACTGTCCTCTTCCATTGAAAAGATAAGGGCTTTTGTTGAGTGCAGAAGTAATGTTACTGACAATATCCATAAGTCTTTACATTTAGTGGAGGATTTTGTAGAAAAGGAGAAATGGTCGTGCAAAACCCAAAAAAAAAAATTACAGAATTCTTTAAAATAAACGAATAATTTTATTCTCGTACATTTTGCATATTTTCTATAACTCGAAATTTCTATAACTCGAACTTATTTTCTGGACCCCTGAAATTCGACTTAGGGAAGTTCCACTGTATTTCCTACTCGTGCGATTAGACTTTTGCTTCATTTTTCATAATTTATACTTTAAACTAAGAAAAAAGTATAATCAAATGTTGCGTTTTCTATTGATTCAAAATTACTCTACCTAAATGTCCATAATCAGGTTGAAACTGCCTTCAAAACATGATAAAATTTAAACTTCGATCGGTCCGCCCTAACTTAACTAGATCGACGATACCCATCGGCGCAGTTTAATATTATATTTTGCAACCACAAAGTTGTTAAGATTGATCTGGACAACTGAATAATGATTCTAGGAGCATATTATCACGCATTGCCAAGCACTACGAGCATTTTAAAGCACTAATCTTTTGACTACTTCGATTCTGTGAATGAGTTCAATAACTGGAGGAAGAAGACGGGCTATCCACCCGACCTACACGATATCGAAATGAAGTCTAGCAAACCTACTACCGCAGACAGACTGCTGGGTTGTTTGAGGCAGCTGGAGATGAGTTGGTTGAAATAATACACCAACTTATCTGTTAGACATGGTCGGAGGAAAGCATGCGCGATAAATGAAATCTGAACATTATTTGCCCGGTCCATAAAAAAAGGGGTCGCCAATTAAATATACCTATAGAGGCATACATCTCCTGACCATAGCTTATACCATTGCTTATGCTTTCTGTCGGACTTTGTTAACGATTGTAATGTTTAATTCAGTCGTTTCAAACTAGGAAAAATCACCTTTGTGTAGACCTTAAAGTCGCTTATGCTAGTGCTTTTCGGTATTCCACTAAGATCAGTAAATTGCAGCATACGTAGGTAATACTGACATGTTGGCACAAGCACAGATGGAAGTTAATGAAGCCTTTGATTACATTGAAGCAGAGCGGCTTAAGTAGGTTAAAGGGCAACATAAAATATGCTTCTATAAAAAAAAGAAGACATACACTGACATCTCGAGCAGAATGTCACATTTGGAAGCTAAAACTCTGAAGTAGTCAAGGATTTCATCTACCGTGGCTTAGCCAATCGCTGTCTTGGGCAATTGAGAAGTATAGTTCTCTCTTAAAAATACCAAAGTAACTCTTTATAAAACCTTAGTCTCGGCTCTCCTCTACGGGCTTGGATATTATGGAAACTGTCCAATTTGAGAGAAATAAAGGGTTTTCCAATGGGGACTTGACAGCTTTGAATTTAATTTGTGAAAGCACCCTTTCACTAATCATCGAGCTGTTATTGTCAATTTATTCAGTAAACTCAACATGTTTATCATGGTAAAGTACACGAACGAGCAACGTCTGCAAATTATAAATATTTTCTACCGAAATTCGGAGTTACTGACCGCAACTTTAAGAGCGTTAACTCCAATTTTCGGTCGTAATTCTCGCCCTAGTAGACAGGCAATAACAAGCTTAGTTCAAAAATTTGAGTCTACATATTCGTTGTGTGATGTTGCCGTGTCAGTGAGACAACGGGTTGATCGAAGTGTCGAAAATATTGCTGCTGTTCAGGCGTCCGTAACAAACGATCCAAATCAGTCAATTCCACGGCGTTCTCAAGAATTGGACATCGCTCAGACCACATTATGGCGTATTTTGCGTAAGGATCTTGGTTTACACCCATACAAGATCAAGCTGACTCAAGAATTGAAGCCGATGGACCATTTGAAGCGACGTACGTTCTCCGATTGGGCTCTGGAGAAGATGCGCCAAGATGATGAATTTCATCGCAAAATCATCTTCAGTGACGAAGCTCATTTTTGGCTCGATGGGTTCGTCAATAAGCAAAATATGCGTTATTGGTCGGGTGAAAATCCACATGTGCTTCATGAATCACCACTTCATCCACAAAAAAATAACTTTTTGGTGCGGTATGCATGCCGGCGGCGTTATTGGGCCATATTTTTTCGTCGACGATAACGATCGTCACGTTACTGTGAATGGCCAGCGTTATCGCGCCTTGATTACCGATTATTTTTGGCCCGAATTGGAAGATATGGACTTGGACGACATGTGGTTTCAACAAGTCACACAGCACACGTTACAATCGATTTATTGAAGAGTAAGTTTGATGAACGTGTTATCTCAAGAAATGGGCCAGTCGATTGGCCGCCTCGTTCGTGCGATTTAACGCCTCTAGACTATTTTCTTTGGGGCTACGTTAAGTCATTGGTTTATGCCAAGAAGCCGACGACGTTGGAAGAGCTCAGAGCCAACATTAAACGCGTGGCCATATGAACGAAGTCAAGTTCCATTCATAAATGTTTTGATTGTACTTCAAGCCGATAATAAAATTTTTGAAATATCTCAAATGGTTTGCGTTTTATTTAAAAAAAAGTTGTCAAGTCCTTTTTGGAACTATATATTGGTTCCGCGTCAGCGAAGATTGGAAATGTGGCAGGTGTCGACGGATCCAATTTCCAAGATGTTAGGCTCATGAAGAGTGATTGGACACGAGAAACGACGCGCCACCCTAGGTGGCGCACACATGTGAAAAAAAAACCTCAAACAACCAGGCGTGCAGTACGGGAAACTGACACAAGAAACTTGTTGACTGATGCCGAGGTTCACGGTCGATTATTTTTTTATAATTTGTGCAGGTTAAAGAGTGTGTGCTCTTATGGTGTTTATCACACAACCTGGATGGGGTGCAGATGGTTTGTGTCGAAGATGTTCTTTCAATACTCTCCGGGGGTGATTGTCCTAGATAGGATTTGAGAGATTCGACTGAATTTGCGTTGGTTGTAGTTCACAGTAAGGTGTTACATTGGAAATGCACAAACAGAGTATGAATTTTGAAGTGATAGTACATAAGTAGTCATAGTAAGTAGGAAGTATACCATGACTGTCAAGTCGAGCAGGACATACTTTCCAAAGTTGATCATAATTCATTATCAGGGGGATTCTAATCTGGGCTATACGATGACCTTTATAAGTTCTGGTACAACTATAGACTTTAATAGGACCAAGAGCATAAGATTTATATGAAGCAGCTTCCTTTGCATACCTCATAGCTCCTGCAAGACGAGCGTCCATATGTCTATAGAATTGTAGCTACTGGTCAAGCCAAATGTTAAGATATCTAACCGCACTTTTCACCGCCCATATTGCTGATAAGGTTTTCGACTTTTTTTCCAATCATGCAAATATATCTGTAGCTTTACCTTATACGGCAAAGATTTGTGTATTCGAGAAACAGTGTCTTAAGGCCTGACTTAAAAATATGGAACGCCAGAGTTCCAGTCGTCTAAGGACTGATCTAGTAAGGTCCTTTACGACGGAGTAGGGCTGGGCATAATCGACAATTTTCCTATTAAATGTCCCGATATCACACTGCAAGAGGTATGACTAACGACAATACACTGTTCTTCGAGGCTAACTAGCTCAATTATTGATACCACGAGAGCACATTCCGATCGGGCTTTATTCCCCCAGAATAAAGCCATTTCTCTACATTGATTCCGAAAGATTAGTGCATAATAGAGATGGTTTCCCGGTAATTTATTACCGTCACTGAGGCACCAGAGACAGAGGGCTCATCCGCGATTCATGAAATGGCCACCTGCCATATTTAAATGCCGATTTATCGTAAAATCTTTGGCCGAGACATATGCAACTTCACATTAAAAGAAATAAATTTCGCACAGCTTTACATGTTTGATTAGTGTTTTTTAGTATTTAATTGCAAAACCTTGAACTGCTTTACAACGGCTTAGCATTGATGAAATTAAATTTTATATAATGGTGTTCCAAGTTTTTAAATTTTTTCTAAGAGATCATCCCTATTCCTGATACAACTTCGATCAATAAGTGGCTGAACTATCTCCCATAAGTTCTCAATCGGATTTAGGTCCGGAGATTGAGACCATTCACAGTGATTTTGTTGTCTCTGAACCATTATTTTGCTGTCTTCGAAGTGGGTTTTGGGTTGTTATATTGTTGAAAAGCATAAGGCTGCATGATGTTCGCTAAAATATTTGTATAAATCGTACTATCCATAATATATTCTATGTGGTCAATAAAGTCGTCTCCAAATTTAACTGTGTCCTTTCAATAGGTGCTACTAAATTGTTAGTGTGCATACTGTTACCATTCCTTCAGATTCGAAAAGGTTAAATTTCGACCCATCACTAAATAATACTTATCCGCTTATCCAGACTCCAGTTTAGATCCTCTTTAGCGAATATAAAACGTTTCAAGTGGTTTACTTTTGAAATAAGTGGCTTTTTAGCTGGATGTTGGTACATTAAACCTGCTTCTACTGTCCTCCGACTCCTTGTACGAGATGCTATTGGGAGCTCGACCTATATTTTGCCTTGAATTTGGTTTGAGTTTTCCTCCATCTTTGTGAACTACTGCAACACTTGTCAACTTGTGAACATTATGTTGCGTAAACATTTCTTTTTGCAGCTTTTTATCACAAAGGTCGATCCCTCAATACAGAACCAAACTTATTTTGCAAGATTATAAATTTTAAACATATCGATTTCTTGACCCAAATCCTATGAAGTGTCGTCAATCGTGAGCAAAAATTATATTCAGTGTAGTTGCATATGTTTCTGCCAATATTGTCGGTTGAAATAAACAGTCTATTGATAAAGCCGATTATGTTATCAAGTCTTGAGGTTTTTCTTGAAACAAATTCTATGTAAGATATGAAATCCTTATTTTTAGACTCCTGCGCCTCTTCGCTTAGCATCCCGATTGGCAGCAAGGCCTCACGTACGATAGTGGATCCGTGTATTAAAATCTTATGAAGAGTAGGAGTCATGGCCATCCAAGGATACAACCTTTCAATATTTTTCAAACTTCTCTGGGCTGATTTTAAATCCGCTGGATATTCTTTGTAAAATATTAAACAATCTATTTATTAGCTCAGCATCTATTTTCGTAATTGATGATGAAATTGAGTAGTTTTGAAAAAAAATTTCGAGCTACATTCCCATCATTTGAGTTGCCAAAGCCCGGTTTTTGCTTGTCCACAATAAGTTCCAGCTGGATCTTAAATTGTTTTTGAATATCTTTTTTTGTTCTTTCTACTAAATTTTTCTTTTCGCTTGATAAACGCCAAGATAACGTCGGTAGCTTATAGCTCAAATGCAGATAATGACTCGAATAACTTCATCCAAGCATGTAAAACCGAAATGCCAAAGGAAACGTTGTCATTATTTATAGGTCTTCTTCTAATATTTTCAAGATTGTTAAAATCTGAAGAATCGTATAGTTAGCATTTTAAAACAGATTTAGTGCTAGAAATCGAGTTGCAAATTTTATATCAGTCGGTAACAAACAGAAATCATTTGGTTATTTAATGTCCCTTTAGTTGGAATTAATGCTATAATCTGCCGCTCAATATTGTTTTTTTGTGAAATAGCTAGTTCGGAAGTTTCTTTTTTATATTGAAGACTTATAGGCCTACAAAATCTGGGTGATGATGGCTTAGGATTTTGCCAGAAAACTAAGTTTTCTTCGTTTTTTTCTATTGGAAGTCGTAATGGCACAGGTCAAAACATATATTTGTCGTCAACAGCTTCTGATACAAATCTTTGTTTGAATTGAGTGTGGTTTGATCTTCCATCGAACACCCACTTGGAATACAAAACCATTTACGAATTTTCAGAACTTATTGACTCAAGAACAGGCTTTTGGCTTTGTAAAATGCGAGACTGCAAGAACACTTCCGCCCGCTTCAGTTTCTGTGACCTTGATATGTATCATTTGGACATGATTTTTTTTTATGTTTGAACTAGTTAATATGATGGAAAAATATCTTTTGTGTCGCTTCGAATAACGTTGTGCTGGCTACTTAATTTAGCCTCAATAATTATGGATAGAGCTTCATGGGGCGAAATTTTATCAATTTTAACTGACGAGTTTATGTCCATACAATCCTTCGTGTAAGTGGGAGTGGTCGAAAGTCTTTTAACGACTTCAGCTTCTGCTGCCTTCCCTTCAGCTCTCAAGCTCATTTGAGCTGCATATGTCAACAGATCGGAATTATTTGCCGTCCGAACACTTGCTGTTTTTCTGCGCTTCGAATTGTCGCTGCTTTCATCAAAAGAGAGTTGTGGTCTACCACATTTTTTTAAGACCTGAAGATTGAGTTCAAAACTTCCGTTATCCCAGGCTGTTTCATTTTTAAGAAACCTGTTTTGATGCATTCCATACTTCACCCATTTCGCCTTTAATTAGTTTTTAAAGTTGCATAGCTCTTTTGGCAATTTTGTTCTTTGAGTGGTCGGACGGTCAGTTTTCTTAGCTGCGTATTCGAAAATTTTATAATTTTTTTTCTCAAAAGTGTTTGTTTTTATTATTATAGAATATATCAAACAGTTTTTTTCGATTGATTTTAAATTTAGGTTCGGTTTCTATAAAAATATTGTAGAAAAATTGCGGTTTAGTCTTTTTATGAAAAAAAAAATGCGCAACGGGCTTTTACATTTGCTTTTAGTTTTATGCTAAGAATGTCCTTATGTATTATAAACAGGCATTAGTTTTGAAAGAATCTTGCGCATTTTAATAAAAATTAATATTTTTTCGATAAAAAGACCTCGTACTTTAATCTCACCAATTTCTGTTATATATTGTATAAAAGTATTATTTTACTATAAAAAAACACTTTAGGTAACTCTGCTTACCTTGGTAATTTTTTTTTCATTTTTATTTTCACTTAACACAAGGAAAACACTATATCGATGATTAACCACGAAAATTAAATGCACTCACTGGTATAGAACTTTGCACTTTAAAGCATTAACTTTATCACGTTTTATGCTTAATTGATAATATAAAGCTTAGAATTAGAAATGGGACAACATTTACTTGCCAAATAAAAAAAACAAAAACCGTTACTGTAATCATTTAAAAGTTTGACTTTTGGGCATCTCTCCCATACAGGGCCCACTGTATGCGACACAGTGTGCGACGGTAAAAATGCTTTCATAGTGAACAACATTTTTCGATAATTTTTTCTCACTTAAAGTGAAAGCAACTTTTAGATTTCCGCTCTTTTTTTTAATGTCACTCTCAGCAGACGTCCTGTAGTTATGTCGAAGGCATTACCCATCCCACGGGACAACACTTTCTGCTTCCTTCGTGCATTCCAGTTGATTTGAGCAGTCATCGCTTTGACTGCATTTTTTGTTTAAACAAAACACGTGTATTAACAAACACGACTTACAATATTAGCCCCGGTAACAAGACTTTGGAAACTGAACTTTATTTAGTCAACATTTGGGCAGCGCAATCAATGCCGACATTACAAAATTTTACCTTAAACTGAATTATTATTACCAGTCGACGAACCCCCTTACAAATGACTGTTGAGTGAACTTGCTCACCCAAAGCTATAATCCTGCAGTCAGAGTATTTAAGGCTAGACCAAATAAGCCGAAAAGCCTTGGATATTCTAACGCCATTTTACAAATAGGCAGAGCCGCCGTTTAGCATGGCCTGCATTATCAATTATCCAAACAGAGAATACTCACAAGCCTTTTCATAATAACATAAAACATACCAATGAAGGGTCATAACTTCCTTATCGGCGAGACTGTAGGTTTCAGTAATTCAGCTCAAAACATGCAGCCATAAAAATTAATAATTACGAGTCTTCTGCTAATGTGGTAATCTCTCAGATATGTACGCTCTTTCTCTGTCTACGAATATTTGCGAGTACGAGTGTGCGCAAATGCTCGGGACAGTGTCGGATTCTTTATGTTTTTGTTTTTCTGTTTAGTGTTTCTGATCCTCATCTCATTGCCGTCATACAGTCTGATCCTGGCTGCACTTACCCAAGCATGGCAAAGGATGTGAATGTTTGCATCTACATAATACGAGTATACCCTGCCCTACCGTGCATGTTCATATTGAATGACACATGGCAGAGCGGAGAATGAATACATTCAACCTTATGAAGAGAACACTAATTAAAGATAATATGCGGTTATTTTAGGTTAATTATTCAAATTGCGTCCGGACTCGGGGATTACGCCGGCACCCGTTGCCTTTACCAATAAAATGATATAATTCCAACGCCCAACAGGTGCCTCGGTCCGGTTTTTTATTTTTATTCTTTGTTGTGTTGATTTCTTTCAATTTATCGTTGCGGTGCAGAATTAGTGCTTGATAATTGGACCCAATAGATAAGTTACGGCGAAAGGTATTGAAACAATTTCTACATAATTAATTTTGAAATGCAATCAAAGAGGGGTTAATTGTACCCAAATAGCAAATGGCTAAAGAGGTGATGGCGGCTTCCATGGGCGAGATTGATTCGCAATTTACGACGTTGTATAATTAGGAAAAGTTATATGCTTTTATCGGCATTTGAGTTGCATATTCCGGTTTTCCTTTTGATGTAGGATAACTGGCAGGTTGGATAGTAATAGTACGGCGTAGTTAAAAATAAATTGATTGACAGTAAAATTGTTTAGATGAGCAATAACTTTCGATTCTGTAAAACGATTTATGGCTCGTCCGACAAAGGCTTTGCTTTACTGATAGTATGCTTGTTTCCCACTGTTTTGAGCCTATAATCAACTGTGTGAATCTGATTAAACTCTAATTGATGGAGTTTTACATTTATCTGAACACAAATTTACTATCAAATATGTTCATAAAATGTTTAGCAGAAAAAATCGTAAATCGGCTTCGTTTCTTCCATCTAACATAATTAGAAAGACTTACGTCAGATAGGAAGATTTTAATAGCCTGACTATAGAAATAGACATAAGTCGTTGCAATAAATTATACGGAAGGCATCAATTCTATTCTTACTTTATTTTTGGTAGCTATGTACATATGCCTACCTCGCTTAAGGAAAGGGCCCACGGACACTCTAAGAGGACCGCACTATTTGTAGTTGAAGCCTCCCGCTGGTAGGGATTAAATCTATGCAAACAAGAGAGCACGATAGTATTAGGTTGATTAGCGCGATTTTATTGATGGTCATTTTTCGCTGTTAGCTGAACAAGTGGTTACGTGGTATGAATACAATGGACGAATAAAATTTTGTTTATAAAATGCATCGGCGAGTTCCTATTAAATTGATTGGTTCATAATAAAAAAGGCCCTGCAAGCCTTGGCGAACGAGCGCTTTGGACACACATCAGCAATTGATCAACGATCAGAATGATTGCCGGATTAATTGGCTTTAGGCATGAAATTTCCTCTCATCGGAAGCTGGCCCCATAAAATAATACGGCGGCTAGCGAAACTGAACATTTAAAAGATATAAGTGAGAATGGCTTCAAAACATTTAAGACATCCACCACCAAGAGCTCAACTTCATGCTCGTTGTTCATGCATAGTTTGTTCGTCATTATCATCATTGGGTTGGGGATAATAAATTATTCCGGGCACTATTCTTTCATGAAACTCGCAAGAGCCAATGCACAGGTGCCTGTCTGATTGTCCTGAGATTTCGACATCGTATGGCTAGAAAGTCTTTATTACGAGTTCAGCCGGCTAGGCATAAGTAAACCACTGCTAGATACGACTATTGACATGTTAACATGCGGAAAGTGCAACATGGTACAGGGAACTCGCTGACCCTTTTTAGCATTTACCCCACGGTTCTGATAACATCTCTGCTCCACGAGATTAGGTCTAACGATCAACGTAAGTGTCATTCTCCTGCAGTATTGCGATGCAACAAGTTAAAAATCAACTTCCAGAAATCAGAATCTTTTTTACTCAGAACAGTCTAGGGACTCACGGGACACTGGAAAAAATTAATGCAAGTTCTCAATCTTCGGACCAGATGGGCGTCCACTGGCGAAACCAAATATAGTCCGATACCTTGGGATCTAGCTAGATTAGTATCTGTATTTTGACAAACATTTACATAATGCGACACAAGTAATCGGGGAAAAATCTGCTCAGTTCTTCGAAGCATACTCAAAAATATAAAATACACACATAAATTTAGTTAGTCTCCCATAAACTCCGACTGCAGCTGTTTTCTTTCTTTAACGGTAAAATTTTAATATGTTTTACAATGTGTGCTCCGTGGCTGTATGAATAGCAATGATTTGCTGTATGAATGCAACGACCAGTGTCGATCATGTCGCGTTTGAGTAAACATTGTCAAGATGGGAAGAGGAAAGTCGTTGAGTGAATTCGAGTAAGGTCAAATAGTTAACTGAATTTTTGAAAAGTGCCAAATCTACGCGTGAAATTGGAAGGCAGTTAAATCGTTTCCACCACCTTATTCAAAATTTTAGGAAATCGGGGACTCTTTATGGCACAAAAAAGTCCGGTGGCATTAACTAATCGCCAGAAAAGGCTTATTTTAAGAGAACTGTATAAATCCATAAACAGTATTCGACGTGTTGCAGCATGTTGTGGAATAGAAGCCGCTAAGTCCACCATACACAGATTTATAAAGGCGTCTGGTCCTGCTGCAATCGAAAAGAATGAAGTCGCAACTACCTCTTACTATACAGCATAGGATGGCCAGATTGAACTGGGCTCGAAAACACATGATCTTTGATGAAGAATGGAGAAAAGTGTTGTGAAGTGACGGAAATAAGTTTAATTAAGACGGACTGGACGGATGGGTACACTGGCATGATTTTAAAAAGAAGAAATTTTGTTCTCCAAACGCCAGTATAGGGGAAGTAGTGTATGGTATGGGGCGCCTTTGGTGGTTAGGAACAGCCGGTTCAGTAATTTTTCCTAACAGGATGAATGCGAAGAAGTAACAAGACATGATGGAGGAAACTCCAAACAGTTCTCAGAGAACTGGACCAACATTTCATTGAATTTCAACAGTATAATGCTCCAATTCACGTGGTGGCTTCCAAAAATTAGTAAGCTCAATGCTAAAAAAGATTCATCGGACGTTAACTGTGCGTAAAATACCGATACAACCAGTGGCCTTAAAATGACATTTTCGAGCATTTCGGTCGAAATTACACATACACCTTGCTTTTCAAGTATCCCCAAAGAAAAAGTCTGGAGGAGTCAAATCCGGCGATTTCGGAGGCCAGTCAATATCGCCCTTTTTTGACACCAATCTTCCAGGGGACTTCTTACGGAAAAGGTTCATTGTTTTGTCCGCAGTATGGCATGTCGCTCCGTCTTGTTGAAACCAAAAGTGAAATAGCCCTTTTTTACGCATTTCTGGGACCACATAATGGGCCAACATCCACCGATATCGATCGCCATCCACTGTATCGCCAACTTTGAAGAAATACGGTCCGATGATAGTTTTGGCGCCCAAACAGTAACTTTTCGATCATATAGCAGCTCTTCGTGAATAATGTGAGGATTTTCGGTGCCCCAGAAGCGACAATTTTGTTTATTAACTGAGCCAGAGAGCGTAAAATGTGCCTCATCGGTCATCAAAATTTGCTGCCAGAACTCCGGCTCAGCATTAATCATTGCAACGACAATTTGTGCGTATGCCAATCGCCGTGGCTCATCTTGTGGCAAAATCTTTGAGTTATCTGCACTTTGCATGGAAATAAGTGAAGATCATCCTTTAAAATTCTCCGCAAAGTGGTCCCACTGATGCCTAACTGCTGCGAACGGCTCCGATATGACAAACTTGGGTCTTCTTGAACACTGGCCTTCACAGACTGAATAGATGAGTTTGAACGCCGCGGACGCGGCCTAGGTTGCTCACGAGGGCTTGCCACAGAACCAAATCGAAAAAAAATCGAGGCCCAACTACGAATTGTATCTTTTTTGGGCGCAACACGATCACGATATTTTGCACGATACGCACGTTGAGTTAGCACAATCGAGCGTTTAATGAACATTGAAACTATTTCCGCGCATTCTTTTGGTGTTAAGCTATTCATGTTTAAAATTGTACTGAATTGACGTTTCCAAAATGCTATGACATATTAAAATCGGTTGACAATTGTTGAAGTTATTCGAAGTTTACATCGACCCATATGAGATGGCGCACTCTGTACTTTTACTCATCATTTGTCTTTTTATGCATCCACTTTACGATGACAATGATAAAATTTTGATCGGTTTATAGAGTTTACTACGAATCTAGATTAGTTAAAAAAATAAGGTGACTTTTTTTCAGGAAACTATTAATTTATTCATCAATATCTATTTCATATTTTTGGGGAGAAAAATTCCATGGTTTCTCTATTTTAATGGGCATATGTGTATACCAACAACACCCGATCCACCGATGTTGCTCTTCTACGAGTATATTTTTAAAATGAAGTGAGATAAATTCCCCTTTTTTTCCTTAGTATCTATTTAGTTCTTTTTGTTTATTGCCATTACTCTTTCAAAATGATAAGTGCGAGTCGCCGTTTTTACAGAATTTTCAAGCATCTTGACGAGAGTTTCAGTTCTCGCAATTCTATCGGATATTTTCATTGAGAGTTTGTGGTCATCTAGAATTTGTGGTTTTACCTAATAGAAAATCTCGGAAAAGGAAGCTTGGGGCGGTCTGGCCGATCAGTGTGAATCGCCAAAACGGCATTATGTGACCCTATTCCGGAATCTTTTAAAATGTCTGTTGTCGTGGAGCTGTGTGAGAGGTTGCACTTCCTGTTGGTACCACATGTGGGCCAATTCTTCAATAAAAATCATCAGCCACAGCAACGGTGCCCTTGATGAGGTCCGATGAAATCTCTGCGTATATTGTGTATTTTATGTATCGTCCCGACGAAAATGTTCCTCGACTTCATCGTTGAGGTTGAACTTGGTTTAGATGGTTTGTCTGCGCTTTGGAAGGGAACATCTTCAAATCTTTCACAAAAATGCGCCCAAGCGAAGAATTTGAATTGGTAAACTGCATGATACGGCGTCCGGTCGACATTAATGGCTCATCCGATATATCCTCAACTATAGCGGCGATATTCTCCTCGGAACGAGCACTTCAAGGACTCAAGGTCGAAGAGACCGGCTAAATGCGTCCGTTCCAGGATGGTCGGAAAATCATTATTATTCCGAAAAAAGAAAGTCAAAGTATTGGGCGATCTTGAAATGTATAGCATTGCATAGCAAACTGACAGTTGCCGACATTCCCAGTAACCGCCAACTGCTACTTAACATTTAACATTTATTAGTGTAAATATTGCTTACAGTAACAAGATGAGACACATCTTATAATTGTGCAAGCCTTCGAATTAGCAATTAATTTGAGGTGTGTAAGATGTGAATAGTAAATTACATTTTAGAGACAAATGGAAAAAGGCATACTGATTATAGTGATTATACTTACCAATTAGTCATTAGTGGTAGTTTCAACGGCCAGATAGCGAGAGAGGGAACGTTTAAAACTGTTCGCACTTCTAATTCTCCTGATATAAATGGGGAGGGAATTCCACAACCGACAGGATACAACAAAAAACTGACGCTCGGAGTTTAAGCAGTTGTAACTTGTTTGTATGAGCATACGCAATCTGTCTGACTGCATAAAACGCAACTTCTTGAACAGGTAGTTAGGTTCTTTGGTTTGCATGATGTTATGTAATAGGCATAATGTCCTATATTTCAGTAGATTGTCAAAGGAGTATCCGTAGAACAGTTTCGAGTACGAGGAGACGTGATCGTATCTTCTTAAATTAAAAACGAATCGGGCGATGTTATTGAATGCGACATTTAGCTTTCGTCTTGAAACATAATCCAGACAGCAGAATACCTCACAGCAATATAACAAAACAGGTGCAAGAAGAGTTTTCGCCAATAAGAGTTTTGTCCGAATGGGGATGAAGTGTTGGGTGGTCTAGACAGCACGAAGACCTCCATAAATCTTACCAACTGTTGCATTTTTGTGTGAGCTCCACCCAAGTTTTTGATTAAATATGAGGCCAAGATTTCTAGTGGTTTCAACGTACTCTATAGGGGTTTGTGCTAATGTAATTGGTGGAAAATTAGTAAGATCCAAGTTTCTTTTGTGTATTAGCTTTAGATTTATGGGCGTTTAATCGTAGATCGTATTTAGTGCACCAATTAAAAATAAGCTGGTCTTCATTCATTAGCGTCACGGCTTCGTTAACACGATCAAGAGGACGACTCACGTAAATTTGTGTGTCGTCAGCAAACATATGTATAGAGCAATACTTGATCAGTCGAGAAAGTTCATTGACATACATGGGGAAGAGTAGGGGGCCGAAAATTTATCCTTGCGGGACTCCGCACTTTACGGGCAAAAGGGATGAGTGTCGCTCGCCAGTTACAACACGTTGTAGTCTCCCATGCAAATAGGAACTTAAAAGCCTCGTAGCGAAGGTTGAAAAATTAAACTCATCTCTAAGTTTTGAACATAGGGTGGTGTGGTTGACTGTGTCGAATGCTTTAGAGAAATCGAGTAAAGTCGAGTTATAAGACGATAAGGCTCAAACTCAACTGAACTTCTTTGTGAAAGCTATCAAGACAATATTAGCCTAAGCCTAAGTAGAGCAGTTTGCATTCTTTCACAAGCATTTATTTCACAATTACCTGTTATTATGACGACAAAGGGTTGGCATAGACAACGACTTCGTAGTCTAGAGTAGGCCATTGATGGCAATTAAACACAGCCTGCAACTGATGCTAAGTTTCTTTTTAGAAACATTTTCTTAGCTTAAGTTATCATTTAATTTTTTCCATGAGGCAGAAATGTATAGTTAAAGTTGCTCCCTCTACTTTAGAGTGTCCGTATAGGGCCAGTAATATATTTATAAGTTAGTCAAGATATTTAAGCTAGTTTCAAACATTTTTGTCTAGCAGCTAAGATAGTAGCTCTACTAAATGAATATTAAAAATGAAATAAGATATGAAGGTCTCCAATCTGTGTACAACCTTCGTCTGCTGATACTGTCACGGACACCTCATCGGATATATGTAGTTGCAACGACACGGTTTTTATGAGTTGCCCGATGGTTAGTGGGATGATCAACGTTTGTGAGATAGAATCCTCGTAATCAGTACTATCGCATGTCCCTTGATATCGAAAAAGTGCAAATGGTAAACTCCTTCGAATCTAAGCTGGCCTCTACATGATAGTTTATTTCTTATTTCTTGAAGGTATAAAAAAATAAAAAATATGGTCAAGCACCTGGATTTGAGATACACAGATTGCAGTGCACATTGTTACAATGTATTTTTCCAGATATAAACTCAAGAAAACTTTAAAGTAATTTTTACTTGGCCTATAAAAAAAAGTTCCTTGAATTCTGTTAATTCAAAACCTTAATTTTCATAGCAACCGCATGGGGAAATAGGCTTAGTCCCGTAGTTGTTATCCAACATTTCTCCAGACCACACCCGTCCGCTACAGAATCATTATCCACGCATTATCTCCCACTCTCGGCTGATATACCTCATCCATGACTCCTGGTCCTGCCCCCTTTTAATTACATAATGTGTAGCATATTTACATCCATTCTGACAGAAATTACAATAAATTTATTCCAAGAACGGCTTTGCTCATATCATTCTCCAGGTGATGACAGTCCCATGGAGAAGGTGGGCGAATGGAGTGGCTTGAGAGAAATGGCACGTGTCCAGAATGTCGAACGATATTTCTGCACGCTTCCCAGTTTGGTATCTATCTATCCCGAGCCTGTGGTTCCTACTCACGATAAGATAAATAGGAAAACATAAATTAAAAGCATTCAACAAAGACCCCGGCTTGAAGAAGAGATTAATTTGTTCTTCACGGAAAACCGGATAAGAATCAAACTATCCAGTAACTAACCCATTCGGAAACCGGGAAATAAGGGAAAGCCATAGCCAGAAGACTTATGTAACATAAGCCAATCTACGCATTCAACATACGAAAGCTGTAGTCTATTTCTATTCCTCATCGAAAATCGAGATGGAACATCTAAGGCAAGGTATGGAGACAACCCCGTTGACATAGATACGAGTGTTGCACATTTTGGATTCACTGTAGCCCAGCTAGAGTGAAACAGAGAAATGACAACATCGACATGGAATATGTATTACACAATACAATGTCGTTCCTATTTTTATTGCTTAGCGGTTTTTTTTTCTCTCTCTCTCATGTCTTTCTTATTTTCTCTTTTGTTGTTTCGTTACTCATCCTTTGCCTTTCATTCGTTCGCGACTGACAGTGTATGGTGTGTGGAGCCATTCTCTCAATTTAGCCTTCGATTGTTTCTTGGAATTGTCTATGAGAATAAAGAGCGTCTAGGCTTGTCTGGGCAACAAGCGGCTGTGTATTTAATTGAGGTTCATTTGCATTTGACTTTAGTGCTAATATATTTGAAATGACCACATCCCTTGTGAAGACCAACGGGTGGATGGACATACCGACGGGTGGACTGTAAAAAATTTGAATAGAAATTTTGAATACATTCATTTTCGGTTTTTGGAGAATGCCCCAACATATGTATGTACATCGTCCACGTGAATTGTTAAATGTTACCGAGGCTCAATTAAACATTTTCTTTTATGAGAATGTCGACGGCGCTAAGCGCCAAGCGGTGTAGAAGCATACCAAATTAGCAACACAAGACGCGAATGTTCACTCCTCCATAAGTGGGTGCTACTGTACCGGCTCATTCCGATTGCGTCTGCATTTGGTGAAGGTAATGAATAAACATTTATGAGATGTACAAATTATGGCTGATCGTTAGGTGCCTTATCCTCTCTCCTCTATCAACAAGTTCTTGCACATGTTTTCCGATCTCTTTCCATGATCCTATCTTAAGCACAATCTTCTGATCGGTTATTAGAAGATCGGTAAGAAAGACAATTACTACGAGAATACCTGACAGTTCTAGTCGAGTAACAGAATTAATTCCCCGTATGCCATGACAAGCTTTCATGAGAGATTAAAAAAAAAAGGTCTCCTAGTATACAAACCTAGTAATAAATAGGCAATCCTAAAGACTTTGTAGTAAAAATTAGAAAAGGGCTTCTAGGAAGCCTCAACACCCGCTCAATGACCGAGAAAATGCAATCTTAAGATCAATGACAATTCGTCTGGGTAGTAAAACGCCTCCTAACCATCAGTAAACTGGTGATAGAAAAAAAAAAAATGAATTTTGCCCAAGAGAATTTCTACTTTAGTAGAAGGCAGACTTAGGTCCCTTAACAGACCGTATACAGACGAACAATTAGAAAAGCCATAAACTGCTACAAAAAACTCTAAAAAGTGCGATGGGATAGACTAAGTAAAGAGGGAATGCTTTAGAAGAAATAACCAACGCCTAATTGGAAGCCGGTTAGTCATTCGAGGCAGGCCTAGATGTTAAGCATAATCAAAGCCGTATTAAAGCTGTCTCGGAATATAGGCTTAAACGCGTCCATGTACCCACAGAAGAGAAAGATTAACGATCAAGAATGACTTCTGTGGTTGAGGAGAAGTCATGTGCTCAATGCCTTAACTATGACACCTAACTCGTTTAAAATTTGTACTCCTGTATAGCTAAGAAGGACATCTTTAAACAAGGTGCAGGATAATAGAGTGTGGACAGAAAATGGAGTCAGTGGATTTTGACGGGACGTAACCATCCCACGACTCCCACATCCTTACATCCATAAGGGACATTTGATTACATTGCCATTGACACAAGATATTCCTCCAGCGTTCCAGATGACCGGATAGATCAGCAACGGAGACATTGTCAAGGCGCCATTAGGGATTCCACTACCTACAAGAAACGCATGTTTTAAGGACGAAGGCAGAGGGGCTCATAAAGAGAAACAGAGTGTAGATAAGACTTCGCTACATAAATGGGCGGAAGCAGCTCGTGAGCTCTGCGGACAAAAAGAAGGGAATGGGAAGGATGCACTTTTGAGAGGGATAAATAAAAAGAAAGAGAACCGTCGATCAAAGAGAGAGATGCTATTGCAGGAACGACGTTCGAAAGTCAGTAAAGTTTTCCAAAAAGTAAAGTATACATGCAAAGTCCAAAAAGTACGGACAACTTGTAGTGAGGTCACAGTCGATGCCTAAAATATGGACATACCACTTTTCCATGTAGATATAATGGCGATGATAGTCAAAAGACCGCTGTCAGGAAAAACCATTAACAGTAGACCAAAGCGAGAGAAAACTCGGTCCGACCCAAGCTGAAGCGTAATAAGCTGATGGCGCAGACAAACTGCCTGCTGGGCTGTTTAAAGTCGTTGGAGGTGAATTGGTTAAGAGCATGCGGTAACTTATTTGTAAAATACGAGTACGTTCGGAGGAAAGCATGCTATGCGATGACTATAAATTCAGTATCAATTGCTCGATCCATGAGAAAGAGAGCTGCGCTAGCTAAAGCGACATACTATAAGTTTCCTCAAGGTTACAAAACAGGATCCAAAGCACTTTCGCGATAAACATTCTCATTCACCCTGACGTCGTGATTGAAAAACACAGGCAGCGAGCGTCTATCGGCCATCACAGTCGTCCAAGCCATGAATTCATGAATTTTTCGACTAGGAAGCTTGGCAATTGGCCACGTTCGTGCAAGCCCAACAGCTCTATCGAGCATCGGTAAAGTCCCTTTCGGCAGGTATAAAGCTTTTGTTTGTACTCATCTCTCATCCGTCTCATGGTTGTCTTTGATAACTTCAGTTCATCAGTACCTATTTTCCTCTCATTCTGTCGAGGATTTTGTTTAATTCGGGCTTTCACGCTGGAAAACTTTTGGCGCTGATGCAGTTTTTGACCACCGCCATGTTGTAGTTCGAGGCACGAAAGATTTAGTGTTATCGAGTTGCTGGCAGTCTCTAATTGTAGCCACTTGAATATAGGGCTATCACATTATTAGGTTTAAGTTCCATGAACGATAAAAAAAAAAAAAAAACTACAACGCAAATGCTTCTACACACTTGTAAACAATGTCAACTGTCATTAGGCGAAACATTGAAGCTTCAATAAGTTCAATAAGGCCACATGGTATTATCTGCCAATTCGTGATCCGTATTTGATCACCCATTCATCAAGTTGTGGCCGACTTATTACCCCGTATGTATCAAAAAGTCATCAAAAACGACCTTGTCAGAATCGAGTCTTCCGGTCTCCCGTGGAACAAATCAAATGATATTATGAGATATTCTACACATAATGGTAGGATCTAATTAGGTAGGATATATTGAAATAAAATTTTGGTCGAAATTTAAATTATATATTTGTGAAATTTAAATTCGGATCCACAAATTGGATGAACCTTTATTATAAGTCATAAGTTTATTAAATTCAAAGGGTTTTCCTATTGTCCTTTATTTTCTTTTTTCTTGTATTATTATAAACGTTACGATTTAACTTCCTTAATTTTAAGTCTACCTGATACACAGAGTTGTAAAAAAAAACCTGAAGTTTTATTCAAACCTAAAAGAGGGTGCATTGATGCCCTACTACATTTTGACTAGACTATAACGACCGCCCTTTCAATGCGGAAATATTATGGCCTAAGACTTTGAAAAGGCTTACGACTATATTGGGAACCATATATTCCTTAATAAAGTGAAGGAATGGGGAGTTTGACCTAGAATTGTGGGAATTGGATTATTCTAAATATACAGAAAATGTTGCACTAAAATCCGTAACTATTTCTAAATCGATGCCCTTTGATAATAGTGTCCCAGGGGGTTCCCCGGTATCGATCTTTTGTTAATTAATTACGTTTAACGAACCACTATCTATGCCGACGATACAATAGATAAAACAAAATCTTTCTCTCACATGTACTTATTTAAATTTACGAATGGTTCTTTTGTTACTAATCGTAACGTCGGACTGTTACTAATCTTAATTAGTTTCGGACTTGTAGCAAACAACAAATATAGCTGAAAATCTCATTGTACTAACCTTAAGCAATCACTAGTAGCAAGGCTCTATGTCATCTTGTAAAAGTAATGTCGACGTTAATTTCCTATGTTATAGTCCATAACAAAAATGTTAATTTTAAGTAAGTTGGATTACGCTTTGGCCATCTAGATTTGGCATCAACATATCAAGCAATCAGAAAGAGCAAATGTGCCCAACCACACCACTCAAAAGTCTACTCGCTGAGTCTACCATCAATAGAAGAACGATACTCTGAAATTATCGCTTAACTAAACACGAAGCTCTACTTTCAAACAGGATCGACATTAGATAAAGATATGAAAAACGCTACATACCGCACAGAAAGGGAAGGGATCCCTTCCGTCATTAATTCGTGCAATATCCAGGACTACTGTAACAAGCTCCATCTTCCTTACGACAAAATAACAAAATTCACATCAACTTGACCATCATAGCTTTAAAGGACTCAGACACTAAAACTGCGGTTTTAACTCAAAATGGGGTCATTATCAGTCAAGGTACCTTTCCAAACATTGCCTCTATATTTATCATAGAAGCTCTTGCTATATTCGAAGCGAGAGCGACGAGCCTGAACGATTGGTTGCAAAAATGCCATTGTCAATTGCTGTACATCATAGTTTCTTACATGAAAGCCGTGGCCATATTTATAGATTTATTCGATCGAAAAAGATTAGAAAAAGTTCGACCGAGATTAACAAAACAAAGGAAATCAAGTACATAAGTCGCTTAGCGATACACTAGAAAATTAAAACAGATTTGATTGCAGAGCGACGTCGCTCTGTCGCTTAGCAAAATCGCTAGTCGTTCAGGACTTACGTGGCCACCGCCATATAATCGCTCAATCGCTTAGTCGGTCATTGCGTGACCGCATCCAAAATATGAAAAGCACATTATTCAAAAATGTCGCAAGCCAAGGTTATTCGAGGGGGCACAATATATTCACCACTCTAAAAACATCGACCCATAAAAAGTCCACTCAAGATTCTCAACTAACATCCCCAAATCATATATTGTGTTGTTTACTCAACCTCGTCTCGACCTCCCATAATATGATCATTGTAACGCATCTTCTAAGTTAATGCTTTCTATCCTCATACCCAGAATTCCAAACCAACCCTAGTACATATAACAATATATTAACCCTCCTCCAAGAACCAAAGAAGGGCAATATCTAAAAGTTCAAAAAAATGCTTAGAAAAATTGTAATATAAAAACATCTCCGAGAGACGAGACACTGCTGGTTGCTCTTTATGCTAATTAAATGAACATTCAATTGTATATTAATACGACCCTTGAATGCCTTTCTTGAATTTCTCAAGCTTTTTAACTTATTACCTCACCTTTCAACTCGTTTGCTACTATGATATACGCTTTGTAAACATTTTTAGGAAATGAGCTGGTATCATTTCGATTACCTTCTCATAATGATTTCCAAATAAGATCACTTCTCTTTCTTTAAGCTTAACATTTTACAGTTACAACTCTTTTCGACCTTTCCACCTTATGCCTAACTTCTTCTGTTTTCGGCAGAAATTTTTCAATTACTCTTTAAAGAACTTAAAGTTCTGAATTTGAAATTTAAGAATATTCCTGAAGGATGTCTGGGGGTGACGGTTGACGGACTAGTACGATAGTTGAAAAGAAATTCGTTTACGGAATCTGTTTCCGACATTGTGCCATTTTGTTCCAAGCGCTTGATTACGGGTGATACGGAGGCATTTTTAGGAATTTAATGGCTTGGCATTCGCAAAACATACTGAAGACACTTTAGTTGAAGAAGGGACTATTGTGTGTCACTATACAACATGGAAAACCGAAAACTAAAATAAATGTTCTGATATTAAGGTCTGAACGCAGATATTACGCATTGCTTTAATGTCAGAATATATAGAATTAGCATATAAAAAAAAAAAATGTTCTCCTTCCAAAATAAATAAGAAATGAAATGGGTGCTCTCGAATGGGTAATTGCGCCGGTTTCCACGTCGTTTACACTTTTTCGCCTGGCATTTTTTGCAGGATGGTAATATCGCACTCATATACTCTATGTCCTTAAATCACAGCTAATTATTACTTTTACCTCAGTAGAAATTATACCAAGTCGTAAATAAGTTTAGAAACCAAATCATTTTAAGTACGACTTAATATTTTTCAGTAAAAAAATAATTTATTGGAGTACTCTCAATTCCTGGGAAAAGGTAATCTGGAAAAACATTAACGTGCCCCAGTCGGGCCTTATTTAAAGACATTTTGTAATTATTGGGTTGTCCAGAGAATCCGTACGAATTTCACTCAATATGTTCGTAGGATGGCTAGTACTATAAAACAACAATACGGTTAATGAGGAAGCAATTCAAAGTGTAATTTGTGCAACTTTGCTGTTGTTGTGATTGACTTGTGACGGTGCATTGGCTTCGTGAAAAAACACTTTTTCCTTATTCATTTGGAATCGTTTTTTTGGCAATTTCTTCCATCAAACGCACCAATAACCCACAATTCGCTGTTGATGGTTCTTCCTCTCTCAAGGTAATCGATAAATAAAATATCGTGCGCATTCCAAAATAGTTAGGCCGAAACTTACCAGTTGACTCGTGGGTTTTTAACCACTTTAAACGATTTTCATCTTTTGCTGTCCACTCAGGTGATTGACGATTTGACTCTGAAGTGTAATGATGGATCCATCGCATGAAAAAAAAAAGAATTGCTTTGAAGCAACACTCTGAATCGTTGACGCGTTGGGACTTTTGATCGACCGTGAGCAAATGTGGTACCAATTTCAAACAGAGCTTTCTCTGCTTCTCACTGCCTTCAAATCTTCCGACATTAACGTGTTACATATCTCACGCAACTTCTATTTATAATTGAACAAAGCCATTTGGAAAATTTGGCGATTTTGGGTGACCAGACCCTTTCAGCATCATTGATATATGTAGGTACGGCCGATTTTAAAATCAATAAACCTTGTCTCAATCATTTGTCTCGGTGGAGCAGAGTTCGAATAATACTTGTGAAGACATTGCTTTGCTTGCTAGAAAAGCTATAAAAATAAAGTCAGTTCATTGTAACTTGTTATGGTAAACGTCAGATCTTTATGAAATTTGATGGGTCGAAACTTGCTGCGTTTTTTTTGTAATTGTCAATAGTGGCGCCATCTATATGCCAATCAACGAACTTATTATGTGAGTTAAGTGGCGTTCGAATCATCACTTGTGTCAATATGTTCTTGTGCCAATGTGATATGTGGATTTAATAATAATTGAAATTTCGGCGCATATAGAGTGACATTAGTTATTCCAATAAAATAAAAACTTCCCTCTTGGCATTAGGCTGAAGAAGTAAAAACGTTTTATTTTTTCGGTAAATAATGACAACTAAAGAATTCGAGACAAGTTCGAAAAAAGAAAAACTTAGGGAATATACAGAGCGGAGGCTATAAGTGAACATAAAGGGTAGATGGCCCACCCGTCCATGGTTTTTTTAAATAAGTTATTTTGATACTGATAACTGTTTCTCGCTCGAAGTCTTAAAAGTCAGTATCATACCTTCACGGAATGAAATGAATCGCTTTACGCTTGAACAACGTTGGGAAATATTGAAAACTTATTTCTAAAGTGAGTGCTGTGTAGCCCACACAGTGCATTTCCTAAAAATAAGTTTTGGCCGAAATGAAGCATCCACCGGTACGCAAGTTTGTGCAAAAAGTCCGTGAGACTGGTATGCGCCGTCGTACGATGCGCACAGATGAGAATATGGCTGCTGTGGCCGAGAGTGTGAGATTCAATTCATGAACATCAACTCACCATCGATCTCAACAGCTTAACATTTCACGCACTAGCCTGAGGAGAATTCTGCACAAAGATCTCGGATTATTTGCTTACAAGGTCCAATTGACTCAGCAATTGAAGGCGCGCGACCATCCGCTTCGTTATCGGTTCGCAGTTTGGGCCTTAGAGCAGCTTGAATTGGTACAACGATTTTGGGCGAAAAATCATCTTTTCTGACTAGGCGCATTTTCATCAGTCAACGGTGGGCGTTACAAAGCTATGTTAACCGACTTCTTTTTTTAATTAAATTGAAGACATGGATTTCGACAACCTCTGGTTCATGCAGGATGGCGCGCCATGCCACACAGCCCATGCCACAATCGATCTTTTGCGCACCAAATTCCCAAATCGCGTTATCAGCCGTCTTGGCGATGTCAATTGCCCGCCTCGGAGCTGCGATTTGACCTCTTTGGACTTTTTTTTTGTGGGGAACCGTGAAGGACCGATATTATGCCAACAATCCAAAAACGATTCAAGCACTTAAGGCCAATATCATCCAAGCAATCCGTGAGCTACAGCCCGAAACCATCAAGAAGGTCTTGGGAAATTGGGGTCACAGAATGCGCTGCTGCGAAGCCAGCCGAGGCAGCCACTTGATCGGCGTCGTATTTCATAATTAGTTTTTACTAATAAAGCCATAATACACGGAGAAATTTTCATTTTGTTCATTTTATCGCATTTTTAAAAATAATTTTGTATTTGGCCCACCCTATACATATGTGCCGGAAATGATTTTTTGTTCAAAAGATATAAATGCTGACAGCGCTCCTCGCTTTGGTTGGCCGATTCTCGACGGCAAATCACAGTTCAGGAGATCGCTTCGAGATTAAACATTCGCCTGTCAACTGTGTCCGTGCATTTTAGTAAACTTCAAATGGTAAATTTTCGTGGAGGCAAACATCCCCATTTATTGAGCTTAATTCAAGCTAACTTAAGAAGAATGGGAGAGGGGGGCGCGATTAAAAAGACGGATTTTTAGACATGGAGTGCTGAAGTTGAAATCGAAATAAGGACTCGAATTAACACTTCCCAGCATACGAGAAATGAATCTTAGGCGGTACGGGGGGTGGGTACATAGAAGAGACGGGGATTTCGTACATTGCGAGGGTTAGTGCTGATAGAGACAGAGTTGTAGAGGCTCGCGCAATCAATTGTACCTGAAAGGACTTGATGGATGAAAAGAATATCAGATACAGTTCTTTTTTCCTCCAACGTGTTCATTTTGATTAGTTTAAGACGGTCTTGATAGAGTGGTAAAACAAAGGATTGTCCCAGAGGAGACCTCGAAGAGCAAAACGTAGGAATCGGCGTAGGATGCCAGTTCTAGAAACGTGGGTTTCCGGAACGGTGGAGATGGGCTGATTATTGAGGAAGTAGAGACGAGGAGAGGGTTACGTGAAAAATTGATTGATTGGCATTTAGAAATGTTAAACTCCAAGCAATTCTTGGAACACAAGATGATAAAACTATTGAGAAGAACACAAAAAGTGGACCTAAGTGGCTGCCTTGTGGGATGCCGGACGGAGCTAAAAAAGGATTAAAAATGGTAGATCTGAAACAAACACTGTAATAGCGATTTTTCAAGTAAGATATCCACTTCAAAGAAATGAGGTCGAAGCCAAGGGGAGATAATTTGACGAGCATTAATCTGTGGGAGATTATATCAAAAGTTTTGCTGAAATCGGTTGAAATAATGTCGACTTCTTTGCCTATTTTTGAGGCCGAGAGGGTTAAGGACACAAATTCAACAAGGTTTGTGGTTGTAGATCTGCATTTGAGGAAACCGTTTGGGTATATATCTGGTATTGGGACGATAGTTGTTAATATCATTCTTCGGACCCTTTTTATGTATAGTGGTTATAAATGAGGTTTTCCATAACCGGAGGAATTCACATAGAGATAGGGATAAACTGAAGATTTTTGATAGAGGGAGAGAGAGGATTGAGGAGCATTTTTTTTTAGAAATATGGCAGGGAGACCGTCAGGTCCAGGAGTGAATTCCTCATTAAGTTGATATAATTGGTTTTCGATGACATAGGGTTCGACTATAAGAAACGAAGAAACAATCCAAATGGTCCAAGGGAGAAATTCGGTAAATAATCGATGTAGGCGAAGTCCGGAACAAAGGAGTCGTCGGCGAAAGTTTGTTTAAAAAAGGAGGCGAAAAAGTTTGCGATAATATTGGGCTCATTTCAGGTTTTATCACGGAAGGAGAGTGAGGTAGGGTAGCCGTCAGATTTTCTTTTGTAGTTAACAAAATTAAAGAAGGACTTAGCATCACTTATAAGATTGGCTTGCGCTTCAGCTAAATAGCGTTGATAGAGCGAGATGTGGAGGGCGGTAAAGAGAAGGTAGCTACCCATGTAGTGGGAAAAGTCATTAGGAGATTGAGTATGAAGGAAAATTGTCCACTACTTATTTCTTTTGGTTGTTAGGGAATGGATTATACCAGGGTAGGGAGGTGGACAAAGTTTTGCGTTGGGAAATGGGAATGTAAAGAATTAAATATTTCCCTGTAGAATATGGATATTGCAGATTATCAAAATTGAGGTGCTTTTTGAGGTATTTATTGATTTGGTGAAATTTTACTTTGTGAATATCGTGACAAGACAGAACTGTAGGAGGAGGGGAGGATGGAAGTTATCGATGGTGTAAAGGGAAAGGGGAATCAAACAGAAACAGAAGAGTTGAGGGGATCAGTTGTGAATATGAGGTGTAGTTGTCTACTCATGTAGCTTAAGAGGTCACTAACTGGGCTAAGGTTTGAATCTGCTAGGCGATCCAAGAAAAGACATTCTTTGGCAGTAGTGGGATTAGTGGCAATATAAAACGATTGATCGTCTGATTGAGCCCCTTTAAGATGAGGAAGTTTGAAGTCGCCCAAAAGAAGGGTTTCATCCTTAGGGTCTTTAAATCTATTTTTTGATCAATTGTGTTAATTGCAAGTTGATAGGATTCCATAGGTTGTAAGGGCAAGATGTAGAAACAAATGATGTAAAGTGTCTGCTGGGGTAGCACAATCTTAATCGAAACAAAGTCGAGATGTGGGAAGAATGATACTGCAATAAGGGAAGAGTCAATTGTATTAAGGACGACTAGTAGGACGCCGCGACAAGTGCAACCATCAGTGGGTCAGCTGAGTTCGTCATCGCGATAAACATTAAAATTTAATGAGAACAGTACGAAGTTATTTATGCTGGGGATCAGATTTCGTTCGGTCAGAGATTTTAACAATTTCAAAAGGTAGAGCATGTGACTGTTGGAAAACAGCTTGGGTTGTTGAGCGAAGACCTCTCACATCTGATAGTAAGATTGAAATTTTGGCAGAGTGTGGATAAAGAAGCTAGAAGTTTGGATACCATACGATTTAGCTCAATTTCTTTCAGCGATTTACTATACAAATATATGATTCATTTTCGAATCGAATTAGTAGAGACGACGAGAAGTGGTTAATTTATAACAACATGGAACGGAAAAGGTCGTAGAATAAACGGCGTAGACTGGCATTAACCACTTCGAAGGAATACAAAATTCAGAGTAAAGCGTCCAGAAATAATTAATAAAAGAAGCATCGTTTATCAACATGATAACGTCAAACCTTATACAAGTTTACAGACTCGCCAAAAAAGTATGGGAATTTGGTAGGGATGTCGTGCCTCACCATTCCATTATCGAGATTGCACCCTCCGATTATCATTTAATTCAGTCTTAATGGTATCAACTCTGCTTCTTTGGGATTTACTACATTAAAACTACATATTTGGACAGCTTCTTCGCCGAAGACTTCTACGAAAGGAAAATTATGAAATTACTTGAAAGAAGTGGCGCGAAAATTGTGGCGCGAATCTTGCAGATAACAATTACTTTTAACAACAGACATTTTTTATTTTAATTTTTTTTGCTCTCATCAAAGACGTGCAACTCTAATGTCTTGGTCAAAACGTTACCTTGATAGCTACAACTTTGAAGTAATGAGAGTTGTAAAGGCGCGGAATAAGCCCCAACGACGCAGCAGGGACACAAGTGGAGATAAACCTCAACCAACTGGGCGTATGGCACTAGAGGCAGCCTGCTCGTACCAGCCTAAGAGGCTTATTGGTTAACATTCAGGTTCACCCCGGACTGTGGCAGCATCCAACATACTCGACATGTCAGAAGAGGTGGTTACTGAGAACAGGGATTATCTATCGCTGCACATGATATTTCCTGTAACACAAATAAATGATGGTATCAAACGATGACGAACAATCGTATCAGTAATTTTAACGACATATTCGATGATATATATAAACATATAAGCATATAATTGAATGAGATCTCAGATGGAATACTAAGGTGGTCAGCTTACGCGTAATTTCATCGTAAAAAGACCCGAACAAGGCTTATAAATTATTAGATTTTATTATCAAAATTCGTGCTCAGTAAAATTTTTTTTTTCGCTTCGACCTTTTACGGTATTGGACATCTAGCCACCTACCCGTATGCGTAGAGTGCGTACAGAGGAAAATATTGCTGCTATATCCGCTAGTGTTAATGATGAACGTGATTTGTCTATTCGTCACCGTTCGCACTAATTGAGATTGTTATTCGATTACGTGGAAGATTTTGCGCATGGATCTTGGTCTAAAAACTATCAAAATACAGCTCGTACAAGAACTGAAGCCAAACAAAAAGCACATTGTCGAATTTTCAGTGAGTGGCTTCGATCCGAATCTTTATCGAGAAATTGTGTACAGCTACGAAGCTCATTTCTGGTTGAATGGGTACGTTAATTAACAATATAGCCGTATTGGTCCGATGAGTAACCTCAGGCAATATACGTGCCTTCAAATACACTGTTTGATGCAGTTTACGATCCGGTGGAATCATTGGTCTTTATCTTTTCTAAGATGAGCGTAAGAATAGCGAACATGATTTCGAACGTCAAATCCCTCGTCTAAGTCAGTGTCAATTGCAGTCTTGGAAAACAATATTACACGTGCCTCTAGAGAGATGATAGCCAATAGGCAGTGAAAAAGTGAAACGTTGTCGCGGTCAAAATTTATACGAAATAATCCTTAAAAAGAATTTGGCAAGCAATGATTTATAAACTCAAATAAAAAATTGTATACATTTTTGCACCTTTCATGTATTTCTTTTGACATTTAAAAACCAAGCACATACAAAATCATATATGTATTACATATACGCACATGCACATCATCTTTCTTTCCTAAACTTTTCACTACCGATAGTGTAGTTATGTTTCTTCCTGTTTTAAGACAAACAAATTTAAAAGTATGTGAAAACTATGTTCTTAAGGATGACCAATTCAAGGCGACGCACTGTTTATTCTTCTTTAAGGAAGCCCATGAAAGCGGTATTTACGTCACATAACATTAAGATTGATCTTTATATTCCTGGGAGGATTTCTATTGGCAGATCATAGTCAGATATCTACGAATTCAAAAACACTAAATTCCCCAAACAACAGCACAATCATTTGATCGTTCTTTGATTCATGACCATTGGCGGATAATCGGGTTCCTGCCAAACCTGACAGTGACTTCCAGCATGCTATTACAATTTAATCTTGATAGCAGATCCCGGGGCGCGCTATTTGTGCAAGTAGTACTGCACTGGTAGCCCAGTGGGCCGACTACCAGATGAACAGAAGTTATTCATGAGTGCTCTTCGACTCCTATCTGCATAATAACCTTTTGCTCTTCCCTCTTTCTCTTTGGTCACGACCGACAAGCGTGTATAACTTATTTCATTGCATACTACCACATTCCGGGTCTTGAAAAGTCGCCCTATTCCATTTCACACGTAATGTGTATGTCCTATCATCCATCGTTGCGCAACAATGTTTTCCTCGGATGCCGTACTAGAGCTAGTTGGTGTCGAGAATAGTGTACCACCCCACCGTCGTACTCCATTAAGTTGCATCTCAGTACGTATACATAACCGTCTATTTGGCCAGTATCTTTGAATAAATAATTCGCAGCATTACAGTGTAAAGAAGAATGCAACCAATGAAGTATCTCTACTTGCGGTCGATCTAGAACTCCACATCAACCATGCAACCCACACCGAACGTATCTAGTCTGCCTGTGGCGACACGCCGCGGCATAGAAAATACGGAGCAGGGAAAGCGAGAGAGCGAGAAAATTCGCGTGGCTTGACGGTCTCGGGTCTTGGAATTTTTTCCGATATAGTTGAGTGGATGGAGAGCGGAGAACTTCTTGGAATTATGTTGCACGAATACAAATTTGCATAGTTGCATCGCATCTCATCCATCCTTACATATACCCCGTTGATACACATACCATACTACAAATAGTCGTTTATCGTTGCGGGCAACAGTCTTGCCACATCCAGATCTTGCCCCTAAGGGGGAGTTGCAACTTCGTGCGCTGGAATGTTTCCTCATTCTTCGGAGACGGCACCGTTACACAACATCCTCCTCCGGGGATGCACAGAAATTCCGAAATTAATTGGAGCAATTTACATCAACGAGGGCGAGTGAAGATTATTGCAAATAGTCAGTTGCTGCCTTATTTTTTTTTTCATCTGTTTTTCTGTTTATGCTCCTCCGCGACACACATATAATTGGTGCAATAAAAGTTCTATTGCAAAATATCTACGCGAATTGAGCGCTTAATGGCTGGCGGCATGCAGCGCAGGCCGTTGAGTGTGTGACAGCAGTAACGGCAACAGGAGCGTGCAACACTTCGACAACAGACAGTAGTGGCCAACTGAGCAAATTGGCAATAAATATGGACTGCCAACTGATTGCCAGCGGGTGTATGCGTCGCCTGTCGTCTGTCCGGACGGGGACATTGAAATGCTGGCCAGTCCTAGTCCGAGCATGCGAGTGTGTAGTCCCGCGGGGATGGGGTTCATTTTGTTTTGAAAACACATATCGGGATTATCATTCATTTCGCAAATCTCGCCTTCGATCGTGTGTTTAGATAGCAAGGGGTGAAGTATGCATCACCTCTGTCGGTCAGGGGTTATTAATTTCAATATTCAGGCGATAGAGGGTGCATGCAATGGGATCAACGATTGCTCGGCAGTACGTATGTGATTAATTGCTTTCGATTTACGATTATAATTTACACTAGTTGGGGAAATGCATTTGGAGCTTTGCGGGGGCGCGGCAGGGTGGTTTTTAAGAGCGAAAGAAATACTCGAAGGGGTTCGTATTTATCTGATATGATGATAAGATTCGATATGATGATTTAAATGGCAGTCTGGTCGTTTATGAATCAGGGTAGATTCTTTCAAAATGAGGCAATGACAAAACAAGATATGAGTAAGTCGAGACATTAATTTTTCTTTTTTTGTTCAGGGTTCACGAGTGTATGCTCTTATGGTATTTGTCACACAACCTGGACGGGGTGCAGGTGGTTTGTGTCGAAGATGTTCGCCCACTACTCTCTGGGGGTGGTTGCCCTAGATAGGATTAGAGAGATTCGACTGAATTTGCGTTGCTTGTAGTTCACAGCAACTTTCTCGTTTCGATGTGATTAAGGTGTTATATTGGAAATGCTCAGACCAAGTATGAATTTTGAAATGATCTTATACTGCGAGTGTTATGCACTTTTTGACCATCTCTCATTCACAACTGAAGTTGTTGCCCAGTTTTTCCCTATAAGAATTGTTCATGACTATGGACGGACTTGAACTACAGATCTTTTTTAACAGTCGGTAATGATTACCATTGCACTACGACCACCCTTAATGTCGACAAAGGCCGTTTAGACTGAGCTAGCCATGTTCTTTCTACTCCAAATCAAAAATGTTGAAAGAACATATAAAAACAACTGATCGGGTAGACACTTCCATGGAAAGAATTCTTCAAATGCTACATTTACAATGCTAACCACTTTCTCTTGGATATATATTGGATCTGGGAACATATGGTCATCCAATAAGAGGTGTCATTTTAAATCAGAAAAACGCAAGAATACAGCATAAAAAAGCTCAATAGGTTTCTATATATTATTAACAGACCAACAAACGCCAACAATTCCCGAACGGCTATTTCTCGGCCAATCTAGTGTTTTAAGACCGATACTTGCCAAAAAACCTATCACCTTCTTCTTCTTCTCCTTTTTCCGGCGTTGTTATGGTCAGAAGTGTAGGACACTTAACTGCATTCCTACTGGTCCACTTGTGGGGCCCGCCGGTTTGACCTCAGAAAGTAGCGGCAGGCTTTCCGGTTTGGGATTACTTCATCGCTGAGGCCAATCAAATGCTGGTGTTTTTGCATTTGTTTGCACCAATTGTTTTTCGGCCTGCCTTTTTTTTTTTTTTTTTTTGTGACACGCGCATGCTCCAGATTTTTTTTTGTTTGATCTTACTTTTACAACACCGGTGATCTCCAGTCGTGTCAACCCACTGATTTGCATGTACACTTGTGGGGCAGTTTAATGGTGGTGTCCCTAGGCTCACCTTGCTGTTTTCTAAATAGCCTAGATGTGATTTTTGTTTACCTTTGTTTTAGTAGCCTTTTACGACAAGCGAGAGGTATCGCTGCAGGGATATTCTTATTCTTAACCCGTCCCTGCACGGTCAGGGTGATAGATAATGTTAAACCTAAATAACTCAAAATCAGCTGGTTACTTTGACAATTATGGACCATAATTTGAAACGTGACAGTGTGAGTTTGAACTTGTGTTTATACAAGTCTTACTTTTATAGCAGTTGGAGAGTGATTTGAAAGAAATCTCGCTACAATTATGCTTGATAAAGGTCTGTGCCGAGAGTTTGACACAATACACGCGAACTCCCTGCGGACTTTTAGATCCATTTGTAACTGACAAAACTTGGGTACTCCACTATACTTCTGAAAGTAAACAACGGTCAAAACAATGGATGACAGTAGGTGAACCAACCCCAAAAAGTATTATTTTCACTGATTACATTGATAAGGGTAGAACCCTCGATGAAGGGTACTACGCAGAGTTGGAGAGCGAACTAATAGAGACCGGCAAATTAAGCACGTCTTTCTTCTTCTTTCCTTGAATACCAACCAACCAACCAACACCTTTTGTTTTGAAACATATTCTATGCGTGTGAATCTCTATTAAACATGAAGCGGTGGGATTTCATGATTTGCTACGTGTTTAATGGGTTTCGCTTATTCCATTGCAACCATATAAGATACCACCATTCACATTCGGAGGGTATTTTGAAATAAAATGATGAATCAATATTCAAGTTCGAAATAACTAACCAAATGTGTTACAAATTAACATCGAATTTTAACTGATACCATATTCATTCCCGACTGTAACAGAAAAATACGCATGCGATATTCAATGATATTTAAGACGAATAAAAGGTAAATTTTTGATCCCACGTGTGAGTGACGAAGTGAAAGAAAGACGATCTCATTTTATGGACAAGTCACTACTTCATTCATCAGTCGTTGCAATTGCTGAAATGACTGATGTGAAGTTGGAACTAAATATTACGTAGGACTTGAAAAGTTATATTTTAAAAGCGGTGTCATTACTTTTGAGAACCGCTATAAAACATTTATTGAAATTAATGGAGATTTAACTGGCAAATAAAATAATAGAATGGTATACGCGTTTTATTATCACAGGACTGTGTCGCGAATAGTTTCAACGCTATAAAAGTGATTTTTTTGACGACGTAGAAAAGAATTGTCCCTGACCGGTGGAAACGTTTAAAGATGTATGATCTATGTCAAACGCAAAATGGGATGCCATACGAGTTGAAGCCGAGCGACGCCAGACGGCATTTTTCCACGACCGAATCACTTCTGACGCGGCAAGAAAGAAAGTCTTTTCTGTATCATACTCTGACTGTCGACAAAAAAAACGATAGAACAAAACGAAAGAAATCGTGAGGGCAATGCATGAACATTGACTGTCAAGCGATGGGTCGAAACGTCACAGGAGCACAACTGATGCGTTTCAACCAAGTATTGCACGAAGAAAAACCACAATACGAGCAAAAACAGAGTAGCACGACAATATTCGATCACATGTCGCTCGGAAAACATTGAAATAGGATGTTTAACCGTACCCGCTGTATTATCCATACAATGAACTTTCCGACCACCACCTGTCCAGATCGATAAAGCCAAAAAATGGTTCGTGGATCGCTTTGAAATACGTCGATTTCGATGCCAAGTTCATAGGCCGCCAGAAAGATGGGCAAAAGTTGTGATAGTGAAGATTGAAGATTGTGATGTGTCTAGTGATAGACAATTTTTATTATAAATACCGGCCTCGTTGAGTGCGATTCGTCAAGCATCCCTATGAGTGTGTTCCTTCTATGTTTTTCGGTTCTGTTCCACCTCTTCTGGATCGATCCCCCACTTATGGCGCGACCTACCTAGCGACCTATTTCCCTCGGGTCTTCCACTCATCATTCTTTTGTCTCTTCGTTCATTGTTCATTTGTTCTACCTGTCCCGCCTATCTTAGTTTTCGCGATTTTATTACTCCAACAATGCTCATTCATTCGCCTGTTTCTTCGTTCACCATAGATCCTCCTTAAAATCTTGTTTCTAAAGGCCCGAAATCTATTTTCCTCCTTCTTAGGCAGAGACCAAGTTTCACATCCCTAAAGTGTTACTGGCATTATTATGGTTCTAAAAATACGAAAAAAGAATTGTTTTAAATAATTCCGTAATTGTGTGCACTTTCCACTTTCTGAAAGCGTTTATCGAGGAGCGTCAGGTGCAAGTTTTGGATCGATTCAAGGCGGTCAACAACCATGGATTTGGTTTATAGTTACTTGTCGTATAGTTAAAATCTTGTTACTCGTCTCGCGCTACCTCTTGAAGCCACACTAGTAGTCTACGATTATTGCCTTTGCGTATGAAGGCAGTCTCTTTAAGACAATATATTTGACCGCACCTTGTAACAAATTGGTAGCGGAGACATTACTCGGTAATTTTTGCATTGTGTTCATCCTTTTTAAATACGGGAAATATAACCGAGTTTTTCCATTTCTCGCGGATGCTTTCATTGTTCTATAAAGTTGTAATGAGCTCATGTAACTTCTGTGTTACCTTTTCTCCTGCATATTTTATTAATTCCGATGGTATTAGGTCGATTCCTGCGGCCTTGTTATACTTAAGCCGATGGATTGTTTCTTTTACTTCCTCAATGGTTGGCAGTTCTACCTGAACGTCCGCTGTGTGGATAACACCGTTTTCCATTGCTGCTGGCTCTTCATGTACATTCAACAGTTTATCGAAATATCTTCTCGATTGGGATGCAACTCTTTCGTTATTCGAATCGAGCTTATAATTATCGTTACGAATAAAACCTGATGCAACCTGGTCTCCTTTTCGTACACCGTTTATTCATGGATACAATGCTCTTGTGTTTGTAGCCGAACATTGGTCCTGAATTTTTTTTCCGTTGGTATTGTCGTTTTTTATCGCGAAGGCTGACTTCCTTTCGTAGGATCTAATATCTTGTAGGCGTGACATCTTCACAAGTTTCCAGAGCTTGAAGTTTTAGAACATAACGGGCTTTTACTTATTCCTCTTTTCTTCGTTGAAATAGCGCTTTCCTTTGGGGGTTTTGCAATAGCCTAGATAATTTTTATTGTTAACCATACTCCTATCTAAGCGATAGGCAATACTTTCATTGTTCGAAAAAAGCTGTAAATAATATAACTTATGTATAAGTTTTCTGAGCAGAGAGTTTCAAACTTTGAAACGTTCAAACGTAGAACTATACTTGTCAAGTATACTTAGAAAAGAAAGCACTCAGTATGCGATGTCATTTTTAAAAAAAAATAACCTTTAAGCCGTCGGCAAAAATCTAGCAGATTGAATGCTTAAAAATTGACGAGATGCCAATAACAAATGAAAGAAAAAGTAAAAGTACGAAATGACTACCCAATGGGACGCCAGAAGGGGCACATATACAATCCGAGATCCGATCAACAATGTTCACTCTTCGGGATCGACCAATCAAATAGGATTCTATTTAAGGAGACTAGAATGAAAGATAAATTATCTAATAAAATGTTGTGGTTCACCCCGCCGAAGGGTTTGCAAAACATGTGAAAATAATTTGTGTGGTATACATACATATATCCTCCGTTTTTGAAATGATACAATAGAATTCGTCCTGATGGAAGTTTTTTCATATTTTACAAATATGTTCAAGTCCAGCTTTTTTTCATAATAAGTTAAAAGTACATTAATGGCTTTATGCGAGCACTCTAAGTCAAACAGAAACAAACTATTTGCCTAAGAGCATCGTACCAAAAACTAAGCATATGAACACGCAATACATAAAGGGGACTAGGATGACGAGTCCCTCATGGTAATACTTGTCTCATTATCTGCAAAACCTCTCTTTTTTGACAGCTTTCATTCACTAATGACTTTTTCCCCCGTCCTATAATTAAGACACCAGCAATTGTCGTGAAACAATCATCTAAATATGAATTGTTCTATACCAGAAAGCAGATATTTCTCTAGCTTTCGGGAATACAATTGACAGCCTTTACCATACCCATTTATTGTATATTCCAATATAAAGCAGATGAATCTTATTTTACCACACTCATTACCATATGCGGAGGTGTAGCGACAACCTTACTTATCGTCTAACAAATCGATTTGTTTTAAAAATATGAAACATCTGGTTCGAATGTTCAAACTTCGCAGGTTAACCCATGCAGATACGGGAGCAGGTGTTCAAAAACAAAGCCAATTTGCATACTAGCATTTTTAAAATTCGGAATCGTCGCGTGGTTAAATCTTCTTTTCATTTTTTTTTCATACATTTTCTCATCATATGACTTGATAATTTCTAATCTTAAATTTGAAAATTTACAGAGTTTTATTCAAAGGTATTAAAAAAAGTTTCGAAAAAATTGATTTATTTCAGATATTGCTGCAAAACCTTAAAATTCTGTAAAGTTCATCCCTTGAGCGTCGAAGTCTCTTCGATAGGCGAATTTAGAAAGATCATTGGGTACGGGTATGAGCTTTTTTGACATCACTTGGGGGAGTCATTTCTGTGTCCTCAAAGGGAAGATCTAATTTTTAGGAATAGAAAAAAAAATTGCTAGGACCAAGTCGGAACTGTAAAGGAGTCGTCTGTTACCCTAGGCCAGGTATGGCTGGGTGCATTGTCGTAATTGTTGCGATTTCCAATTTCCAGCAATGGTTTGCCTCACCCAGTTGATCCTTCTCTAAACAGTGTAAAAACACTTAACCGACTTAAGTGTCTGAATTCAGCGCTTCACGCACACATTGCACGTTGTCGTCGGTTCTTCAACGCCGAGCATGTCCTCCACACTCTCCAGGCCAGCTTTGAAGAGCTTGTGCCATTTAAAAGCTGCAGTTTGTGACATGCTTTCATTCTTGGACATATAATGAAATATGCCCAACGTTGCCGTACTGTAGTTCTGCAGTTCAACACAAAATTTGATGGCATACAGCAGCTCTCGTTAGCTGCATTTTGAGCTTGTACCGAGTCACTCGACAAGAGTTCACTTAAAACTTGATCTAGAATGAATGAAAGCTCGCAGGCGATTGATGCTTGGCCCCTTTTGAGGATCAGACTCTTACAACATTCACTACCAAGGGAAAAAATCACACCCGATACTTTTTATACAAGCCTTGTAAAGTCATAGTCCTATTTCCATGGTTATCTTGGGAAGCCTTCGGCATACCCACTCTTTGGGCGGGAACAGTGATTTGCTCCATTCGCTCTACGTGGTCCAGCCACCTGGTAGGCCTAACTAGACGCCTAACTTTCAATCTCTGTTGGCACAAACGTAACCAAAGACTATCTTGGATTTCGAGAGAGGGCGCTACTTCTGAATTGCCTTTTTAAATCCCACAAGACTTTATTCACGTCTTATCATAGCGCCGGTGTCGCCGCCGTTAAAAACTCCAAGAAAAGAAAAGCTGTTGGGCCGGACGGGATACCCTCTGAGTTCTGGAAAAAGATGGGAGACGTCGGGTCTAGATGGCTCATGGTTCTTATCTCCAAACTTATGAGAGGCGACACTATGCCTAATCAATGGAGGGAAAGCTATCTTCTTCCATTGCACAAAGGAAAGGGTGATACGCGAAATTGTGATAACTACCGTTCTGTCAAGCTGATGTCGCACACCATGAAGATCGTTGAACGGGTATTAGATAGCCGACTGCGGAAAATAATACGACTATCTGATGATCAGTGCGGGTTTGTCTCGGGTAAATCAACAACAGATGCAATCCAAAGTATAAGGATCATGATGGAAAAGCATCGTGATTCTTCAAAGGACTTGCATATGGTGTTGGTTGATTTCGAGAAGGCCTTTGACCGGCAACCAAGAGATCTTTTATGGGTAGCGCTAAGACAAAAAGGAGTTCCAGAAACCTACGTGCGAGTGATTATGGACATGTACGAGAGAGCAACGACAAGAGTAAGATGCACCGCAGGAGTCACCGAAGAGTTCGCAATCAAAGTCGGTGTACACCAAGGGAGCGTCCTCAGCCCACTGCTTTTTATAGCAGTCCTTGATTGCTTGCTTGAAGGAAAAGTGACGGACCCCAATGTGCACCAGCTATTCTTTGCTGACGATGGGGCCATTATAAGTGATGATCAGGCGTCCCTACAACGAGCACTTGATGTGTGGGTGGACATTTTTGAGGGACACGGGTATCGTATTAGTTCAAAGAAGACAGAGTATCTGTGCTGCCCGTTCTCTGACCCTCATCAGCCTATTCCAGACATTTACTTGAATGGAAGAGTGCTTTCCAAGTGTGAAAAGTTTAAATATCTGGGATGATTAATAAAGAAGCAACTTGTGATGACGACATCAACCATCGCGTAAGCATAGGGTGGATGAAGTGGCGGGAAAACTCCGCCATCTTCTGTGATCGAAAAATGCCCCCTAAAGGAGAGATCCTTTGAACCCCGTCCAAAAGGCGTTATCAATCAACGTTCCAATTTCAACACGCAAAAAAGGCAGGCCGAAAAACAATTGGTGCAAGCAAATGCAAAAACACCAGCATTTGATTGGCCTCAGCGATGAAGTAATCCCAAACCGGGAAGCCTGCCGCTACTTTCTGAGGTCAAACCGGCGGACCCCACAAGCGGACCAGTAGGAATGCAATTAAGTGGGAAGGTTATGGTCCTACACTTCTGACCATAACGACGTGGGAAAAAAGGAAAAGAAGAAGAAGTTTAACTTTTGAAGTATGCAATATTTGAAATACCCTTGAATGTATAAGGGTAGAGAATTCCATAATCTAATTGTGTGAACGAAAAATGGACGACCAAACAGACAATTATAGCGTGGTAAAATTATGTTTAGTCTTCTCTGAGAGCGAGAGAATATAATTTTATTAAAAAGTTTGAGGTATTGCTGTAAAGTACAGCCCAATAGGTTCCTGGAGTAAGCAGAGATGTGATCAGTCCTACGCAAATGCGGTACATAACTCACTGCTTCATTGAACGCTACTTGTAGTTTTTGCTGCGATAATGAATAAAGGTTGCAATAAACTATTTCCGCGTAGGAACAGTTTGCAGTTTGACAACCATAAGCCTGGTACGGGACTTAGATCAAACAGACTGTTTGAGATCGGAATGACCTGAGATTCTGATGGATTTAGCAGTAATCCATTTACTACTGACCAATTGAAAATTTAATCTAAATCTTTAAACAGGAAACAAGCTCCGAGATTTCTTTCATAGGTCGACCCAAATAAAGCTGGACATCGTTCGCGTACAGGTGGAAAGAAGCATGAATACACACAGACGGCAAGTCATTTATAAACATATAGAACAATATTGGTCCGAGAGTTGATTCTTGTGGTACCCCTTGCCTAACAAGTCTTAGCTGACGACAAACTACCATTAATAACTCTTTGTGTTCTATTACTTAGAAAACTGACAATAAGTTTTAAAGGTCTCTCAAGAAAGTCAAAAAGATGTTGAAGGATTTTCTTATCAAAGGTCTTAGAGAAATCAAGCAAGCAGAGGAGGGTCACATAATATTTGTCAAAGTCGAGTGTTATCTTTTCCGGGATTTTGATCATAGATGTGGAGCAGCTGTATTAGCACGAGATCCTGATTGAAAAGGGCTTAGGAAGCAGTTGACAGACAAGGGTTAACTATTTGCTTTACAATGAGTTTCTCAAAGACTTTGACAAGCATGGTAAAATTCTGATAGGTCACCTTCTGAGATAGTATTAGGCTTTTTTTTGTAACAGGAATAGCTCTTACATAATTTGTCATAAGTTAGGATGGGTTGAAGTAGTAATGCAACAGTTAGTTGATAATGTGAGTTAGGTGACCAATGATTTCGGGTAGAATCAGTTTAACAAAGCGGATAGGTACCCCCGAGCTGATGCTGGCAACGCAATTGATAATGTCGTTTTCAGTTACTACTTCGAAATCAGGCAGTGGTATCGATAAGTCTTGAATATCAGAGAGATTAAAACTGTTTGTATGTATCCCACTATCCGGAAAATATTCATTAAGACTATTTGGATGAAGATCACACTTAGTCCTAATGTTTTTACCTGAGACTCTTATATTAAAATTCCTTTTCTCCTACTATATTCCTGAGATACGAGGGGCGATCAATAAGTCCCCCTGTTGGAAATGAAAATTCAAATTTTTGAAGAATTTTTTTTTCCTTTTAGATCAATACACTTCTTCCAACGTTTTTCACACTTCTTTAACCCCTCCAAAAAATATGACTTCTCAAACTCAGTAAAACAAGCCTCTGCTTAGTGATAACTCCCTCGTTTGGGCTGATTCTTTTTTCCCCAAGCCATGTTTTCATGTGACCCATGCAGGGTCAGGAGAGTACGGTGGGTGTTGCAGCAATTCATTTATTTTTGCAGCAACAATTCTTGGTGCTGGCGCGAGATCGCAGTGAAGCAAAATTTTTTTCTTAGCCAAATTGGGGTGATTCCTTCAATTTCTTGTCGAATCGGTCCAATAATTTATTCTAGTACTGCCTGTTTTTCCTTTTTCCAAAAAGCCCATGAGGCCTATTGCCCTCGAGTCCCAAAAAAATTGTGTCCGTGATTTTTCCGTCCGATGGGACCGTCTTTACCTTCTTTGAAGCAGATTCACCACCAAAAATCGATTGTTTGGAATGTGGAAATTTGGTCTCTGGCGTATTATAATGTATCCAGGTTTCATCTACGGGAACGACTCGGCGTACAAACTACTGAGAATCTCGATTAAAGAGGTCCAAACACTGCTTCGACTTATCGCTTGTTGTCCATTGTCAGCAATTGCGCGCCCATCGGTCTGACAGCTTTCTTTCTCTGTAATTTGTTACGTAAAATATTGATTGCCATTGCATATGACACGGATACGGACTCTGCTACTTCACGCACCTTTTTTTCGTCGATCACCGAGAATGATGTCGTGGACTTTTTTAACGATTTTTTCAGTAACCAGCGCTCCCCAGCAAAAACAGATGTACGCCCACGTTTAAATTCGTTAAATCAATATCTAAAGGTTGTCAATGATAATGAAGTCTCCATAGATACCGTCCAACTTTTTATTTCCTAATTTTTTTTCCATCCCAAAATTAAAGGCGAATCACGGTTCGATATTGCTCTTTTTCATTTTATCGAAAAGACCAAAACGGGTGTGACAATAATGCCAAATTCCCTCAACAACGCCATCTGTTTTTTAACACAGGGTCGACCCTCGTAAATTGGTGTATGGTCCCAACCAACGCACCTAGCACCTCGTCTACTACACATACTCTTTTTGATTATGATTATAAGAGACGACAACGAGATGCCCGATACTGCTACCGTCGAACCCTGTTCAGAAAAAATACAGCGTCAGCCGAAATCCCTTCTTCTTCTGTTCTAAACTCAGGTCTGCCGGATTAGAGCTGCTTAATTGTCAGAAAGCTCAAAAACTGGTCGGAAGGTAAACTTATTAAGAAAACTAGGATTAATTCCGGACTGATACCTTCGCTTATTTTTATGGTAAAGTCATACCTTGATTTTGAGCGCAAAATAATCGATACAGAGTAATTGTGACATACACTACCTTGACTATAGTATTAAACGAAAGCCTCCATAACACGCTTACCAGTTGACGCCCACTCTATCCCAGGTCGCAAGCTTAAGTTCTCACAAACTGACATATGAATACAAACATTCATGAATTTACGACAAACAAAAGCAATAAATGTCCATCAAAACCCATAAGTGCTCATAAATTAATTTAAACAATATTAAGCGACACCACACATGGCACAGTGAGGCAAATAAAATCAAAACAAAAAAATCATCTTTTGCCGGATTACAATCTGTTCCTTCTGGTCTGATGTATTATGATACACGCGATGACACGGCTTCCCTATGTACATAACATACTCGTACATCGTATGTGGAGCACAATCGACTGTTATCGTTTTTCAGTTTATATTCCACATCACTATTCCGTTCTTCAGCTCGGTGTCACAAAGTCTCATTGATTATTTTCAATGGGAAGACTGGATATTGCACTCTCAGCCCAGTCACCGCACGACCATTTTCGGAAATGATTTGCAGATTATGACAGTTGTGGCTGTCAATGTCGTTGCGGTTGTTCGAAATTGAAATTGTTAGTTAACCAATTGACAGAAATTATGACTGCAGTTACTGTCACTATTAAATTGGAGTTTTACTAAATGGCTTTTAAATATATTCTCGCCTCTCGCGATTTAATTGCACGGATGTCGACTTGTCGTGATAGTCGTAAAGTTCTGTTAAACGGTGGGCGATGACATTACTTCTTCGAAGTGACTTCATCGAATTTACACACAGACGAACAGATTTCTGTAGCCTTTGACGGTTGCAAATTGTTTTTTTATACTGTTTTTACGTATTTTTGGAAGTTTCCATGCAAGTGGGAAAAAGGCTGAGTTCGGGATCTTGACCTTTTTGAAATGTTTTTGCAATAAAGCCTAAAACATCGCTACCTTTAGGAAAAAAAAATGGACTGCTTCGGAACCTATGGGTTGTTGGGAAATCTGTGCTTTAACAACAACATTGGATGGAAATATGGTAGATTACACAACAGCTCTGGATATGAAGTTTTAAGTGCTTTTATGGGGACCTAACCGCTATAAAATATAGAGGAAACGTCATATAAAGCTACAAATAAGAGTAGATTAGACCTACTGAATCCCATTCGGGTTTTTGATTTGGGACAGGATTAAACAAACATCTTAATCATTCGGTATGAGACTTGACACTGGAATTTAGAAGCACTGTGTAACCTAGACGTAGCATAGGCTTATCGTTCTTGTTACGATAAGGAAGTTGTTTTTCATGTGAAACGGAGCAAAAAGAAATTACTATTGTATATGCTAATGCTAAAGCCAGCTTCCAATTGTCAGCCACAGCCACGAACTTATTTTAAATGGTTTACGCAACATAAATCTGGATAAGGCGACAACTGCCACCTCGAGTGATAAATTGGTCGTGAATTCTTGAACTCTAGCGTGAGCACAACCTAACTAAATGATATTACAACTGAAAGTAGGAGAATAGGCATCTGAGTTTGTGCTGGGTACTTGGCAGTCGACGAGGGTGACATAAATTAATGTTGTCCTATCTGCTGGTATACTGGATGTAAACTTGCTATGGAGTAAATTTTCTTTTTAATGATAATAATAAAGGATTATGGAGTCAGATTATGGACATACATACATAAGAAGGGCTGGAGCGGTAGGAGTTTTAGGGGATGATATAGTGAGAGTGGAGACCTTTTCAATTTTTTCTCCAGTGATTTCTTAGAATAGCAACGGACATTAAGCATTTTTTTGGACATTAAATACGAGGGTGGTCCGATAAGTACTTAGCCTCACCGCCAGATGGCGCCAGTATCACAAGAGCAACTTACTATCGTGTAGTATATTCTAGTAGACGGCTACTGTCGAAATTTCAGCCGGATTGGACTCGCAGTTTAGTTTTGACCGCGTGTGGAAGCGGGAGTGTACGCGGATTTTAGAAAAATGGAAAAAGAGCAATATCGGTCGGTGATTCGATTCTTGTTTTTGGAAGGGAAATCGCGCAGCGAAATCAAAGAGCGTTTGGATGGTGTGTACGGTGACTCTTCTCCTTCGATGGCGACCATCAAAAATTGGTTTAACGAATTTCAACGTGGTGGCACGTCGGTTTTTGATGAGCCACGTCCAAAGCCCCGAAAACGGCTACCACGGAGGATAACGTGACAAAAATCAACGATCTCGTATTAGCAGACCGCCGATTGAAGGTGCGCGAGATAGCTGAGACAGTAGGCATTTCAAAAGATCGCGTGGGTCATATCCTGCATGAAATTTTGGGCATGAGAAAGCTGTCGGCGGGATGGGTGCCGCGTTTGCTCACTCCGGACAACAAGCGCAACCGTGAGACCACTTCAGAGCAGTGTTTGACGTTCTTTAAGCGCAATCCGAAGGAGTTTCTGCGTCGTTTCGTGACAGTCCACGAAACATGGATCCACTGGTACACACCAGAGACCAAGGAACAATCGAAACAATGGACTTCACCCGGCGAACGTGCTCCGAAGATTGCCCCATCGGCCGTAAAGATGATGGCCACCGTTTTCTGGGATTCACAAGGTGTGATCCACATCGACTACCTGGAGAAGGGCAAAACGGTCACAGGGCTGTACTATGCCAAATTATTGGGCCGATTCGACGCCGAATTGAAGAAAAAACGATCCCACTTGCCGAAGAAAAAAGTGCTCTTCCACCATGATAACACACCGGCTCACACCTCCGCTCTCGCCTCGGCCAAATTGGTCGAATTGGGCTACGAACTGCTGCCCCATCCACCGTATTCTCCAGATTTGGCCCCATGCGACTTCTTTGTGTTTCCAAACTTAAAAAAGTCACTCGCCGGGCAGAAATTTGAGTCGAATAAGGAGGTCATCGCCGCCACGGAGACCTACTTTGCAGACCTCGAGAAAACGTATTTTTCAGACGGGTTAAAGAAGTTGGAGCATCGCTGGGTCAAGTGTATCGAGCTAAAAGGAGACTATATTGAAAAATAAATCGCCATTTCTCCAAAATTTTTGTTTTTCTTTTGTAGGCTAAGTACTTGTGGGACCACCCTCGTATAATGTTTGGTGGACGAACAGTCAAAAGAATAATGGAAGAAAACCTGAGGAGAAGAGACCGCCAGAGAAGACTTTCCAGATTTAGATAAGATGGTAAGAACAGCGAAAAATCGAATACTCATGACAGAAAGACTTGGCGAGGGATGGTTAACGGAGCTCTGAAGTTGCGAGCTCCAAATGGCCGATAATAGTAATGATATTTGCATTATAAGGACCCTAGAGTTCAAGTCGGCCGTTTTTGAGAACGCTGTAGGCTCTCGTGGACTGTTTTTCGTGACGAATATCTTAGGAATAAATTAAGATGTCAATTCCAGATATTTGATTCGGCGCATAGGTACGTACGGATGATTAAAGTCTCCATACGACGACATCTTATGACTGTAAAACAAAATAAAAAAAACCGCAAACCGATCTGAAGTGCACAAGTCTCTAACTTTCAAGCGTACCCAATATGCTGATAGTCTGAGGAGAGCAATCACTCAAAGAACCAATATTTTTTCTGTATTGTATGGAATTTAAACCGATCCCCTCGTCTGTTTTTCAAGGATGTGGCGGACGACAATGAATAATAGGAAGTTATAGACCAATTTCTCTTCTGCCAAGGTTAAGCAAAGTTTTTGAAAAACTTAGATTAGTAAACTTTTTAGACAAGATGAGGTTCTTTCATCCTACACAATTTGGATTCCAAGACGGCAAATCAACCGAGGACGCACTTTTAGAATTTTGCTCTCAAATAATGTGCAACCCGGACAAAAAAAAAAAAATGTACAGCTGCGCAATTCATAGATATAACCAAAGCCATGGTTGACCATACAACTTTGCTCACAAAACTGGAAAATGCAGGTGTGAGTGGTTTTATGTTTGAATGGCTTAGTTCAATAAAACCTGAACAACAGATCACAGAGAGTAAGGTTGGATGAGACGAGAAGTGATGTGCAATTAATCAGGCTCGGGGTACCACAAGATTCAGTCCTAGGTCCCATTCTTTTTTTAATATATATCAACTCACTGTTTCACCTCAATCTAAGAGGCTTATCTACTGCATTCGCTGACGATGTTGGGTTATCGTATGATACCAACAGTCCCTTAGATCTTATCGCTGTATTAATTGTGATATATGTACATATTCTAAGGCAATGGTTTGCTGAACACAAACTTGTAAGAAGTTCTAAGACTAAATTAATGTTGTTTGATTTATCTTCGTCCGTTAGTCCAAAACCGGATGTATATTTTCATGCACCGAATTGCAAAAAAAATTTAAATTATATCAATGTAAATGTGCAGCCACTGTGTTTAGTCAATTATTTTGTACTAGGGAAAAGTGTAGTGATGATTGTTTTTTGATAGAGAATGTAGACTGATAGAGAATGTAGAATTATGTACCTGGGACTCTTACTTGACTATAATATGAAATTTTCATCCCACGCTACGGCATTGAAGAAATACTTTATCTCCACACTTAGGCATTTCCACTACCTTCGTAGTATATGTTCAACTAAGCTCCTAACCACAATTTATTATGGACTTTTTAATTCAAAGCTTCAATACGGTAGAAATTGCGGGGGAGTAGGCTATCAGAATAAAGTTCAGCCATTGCTGGTCCTGCAAAAGAATGTTGTCAGAAAAATTTGCCGCAAACCTGGTAGGCATCCTAGTTTTCCTTTGTTTTATAAATTAGGTATTCTTCTTGTTCGTCACTTATACTGTTTTAAGGTGTTAAAAGCCTTCTTTATGAAGTCTGGTAACCGAAATTTTCAAATAATCTGAAACCATAACCGGCGAAATAACTCGCTTAATTTTTTAAATGTATGTAATCGTTTATTTAATGTCCTCACGGAAGAAATCAGACGTATTCACGTGTCCGAAGTTTTTTTTAAAGCCCGTGGAAAACTGGCTGTTCTCTCAAGATTATTATAATCTAGACTCTCTTACTTCTAACGTTTTGATCTAACTGGTGTTCTACCTTTGACGTTAGTACATTGATTACAAAATTTTTGCATCCTATATGAAGTTATAACTAACTGATATCATGTTAGATGAATTTAATTGCTGAAAATTGTTTCTATTTTTGTTTAATCCTCACCCCATCTTATAGTATTCTTCCTTTTGAAATGGCATTCAACACTATTTGAACGCGCTTTGTATAAAATATCGAAAGCCATCAGATTTCTCTTGTTTTACCTTGTAATTCTTAACTTATGCAATTTTTTGTATGGATTTGTATTTTTATATTATATTTAAGAGAAATAAATAGAAATAGAAAAAATATATTTCGCTGCTGCATCATGAGCAGCATTTTTTTGTTTATAAAATTAAATTTCTGCTGCAGAAATGGTGGGGATATTGCAAAAAGCTTTCTTTATCAAACTTTATCAAAAAAAATGTTAACAAGTGATACAATGGCCTAGTTTGTTTGGCCTAGGAGGTAAAGAAAGTTTTGAAAATGAAGATTCGGTAGTCAGAAGTTGTCCCTTAATCATTAGAGACGTTGTTGATATTGTTGGAATATCGTGCGGATTAATTCAAACAATGCTGAAAGACACAACTCATCTCATTTGATTCGAAGAACACATTTTTTTTTTTTTTTTTGAAAAAGAGTGTTTCGTACGATTCTGTAAAGAGATGATTTCTGATTATAAGGTGGTCTTGAAATGTTTCAAAATTGGCAATTGGATTTAGCACCGTGTGCCTTCTGGCTATTCAGTAAACTGAAAAATCCATTCCGTAGACACTGTTTCGGGTCTAGTTATAGAAGAGATTTGACGTGAATAGTTGGACGGACTAAGGACTATTTCCCAAACCAAATTTAATAACTGTTTCGCAGTTATAATAAAAATAAAGATTATAAAATGTACAAACAAATTCACCTTTAAATTTGATCTCGGTAGTAAAACGTTGCATACGATACTGGAAACAACAGGCAAAATGTCGTGCTGACTACGTTTTTTTCCGGAATTTAACAAATAATTAAGAAAGCAATGGCAAAAACCAGAAGAATTTCGAAGTTAGAACTTGGAATAAGCTACAAACAGTGGGCAAAAGAATTTGCTCTATAGTGCCAAAATAGGAAAACACGTTAGGCTTGCTAGCTTCAGAAAACGGTCATTTCACTATCGAAGTTGGTAATGAATCGATCTCAACGATAAGATAATAGAATTAAGAAGTCGTTAGGCTTTCTGAAACATTGCGTCTGAAATGCTTAGAAGGTTCATTCAATTTCAAATTGTTTACTGGAGGTTTAGGAAATAAACAGCATTCGACCAACCTACAGCGACCCTAACTCACAGCAGCAATGGCTTGGTGGGTGAAAGAGAATTGTCATTGAATTTTTTGCTATTTGGTTTTTTAGTATTCTATTTTTAATAGTTCACGCGTCATTCGTGATATGTGCCGAAGTCAAATATGTTCAATTACCATTGCCATTATATCATGGAAGCTTACAATAGCTTGCAGGCCAGCCGACGGGAGATCCCCTTTTGAAGAACAAAAATCCAACTCTCAGACTGAAGAATAGTTTTGTTTTCTAAAAAAATTAGCAAATGAAAATGAAATAAACTAAAAATAAAAATCGTTTCACTCCAGTAATCCCATACTTTCCAACACTAAGTCCACTGCCATGTACCTCTAACCACGAGAAACAAACGCCAAATGAAAAAAGAGCCGCCGGAAGACAGAGATGACGAAAAGAGTGGAACATTGCTGAAGAACCAACCTTAGGCAATACAAAAGTTGCCAATCCACCTGGAAAAACGCACTATTTGGTGGAAACAACGTTACCAGCGGTGGTGCTCGCTATCGTTCAATAATTTCTTTTTTTTGCTCAAAATGCACGAGCTGAAGCTGGTTGATTTGTGGTTCTAGCATAACGGCGCTGGAACCGACCAATTGGGAAATGAATTAGGTGAGAAATTTATCTCTCGTTTTAGACCGGTGAATTGGCCGGTTAGATCATGCCATTTGTCGCTTTTTGACTACCATACGTCAAATCATACACATGCTGTTAGCGAGATACCAGCCAATATGTATGTCAGAGAAAATGACTCAAAATTGGACTCTTCGTATGGACCACTTAAAACGAAGTTGTGGTCAGAATTACACGAATTAATCTTTAAAAAATAAAATGCAAGCATTTATTTATCAATCAAGTTTGCAATTTCCCTTTTTTTCTACAATTAAAAACCAAGAGCTTAAAAAGACTATTTTCAAATCAAAGGCTTCATACCTGCCTTCACGACGGATTCTTGTTCTTCGGGTGGCGATTTTTAAAAACTATCGGGAAAATTCAATTAGCGCCCTCGGAAAGAGTATTAAACCTGGAAAAGATAATAATAAGAAAACAGACGTGGGCGGAAGAGTACCGCGGATAACTAGAGGGTGAATAAAATCAATTTGACCAGCTGTGGTATGATTTTGCTAAGCCAAAATATGGTAGATCTGAATTGCTAAGTCTTCTTTCTCTTCAAAAGTGCAGAACATTTAAAAAGTACATGTTGGCTGACATGAACTGTGAAAATGAATATTTTGGAAATTTATTCAAATTCAATGATTATTATTTTCGATATGGCAACCCTCGGTAGGAACGAATTCCTTGAGGTAATCAATAATTTTATTTTCGCGCTTCCATTCCTGGTTGTTTGATATTTTTTAGTGCCAACTTTGGCCTTTTAAAAGCTCCCGACAGAACATTCAGTTCAAATATGCAAATCTTATCTAGGACAACCACCCCAGAGAGTAGTAGTGAATAAACTTCTTCGACACAAACCATCTGCACCCCCGGCTAACACTCTGTTCATTTCGACGGAGGATCTCCAGATGATCTTCGAGTCATTGAAAAGAAAAAATTCCGCGGGAACCGAGGGAATATCCAATGTTGTGCTCAGGCACCTTCCACCAGTGGCTGTAGAGATGTACACCATTCTATTCAACAATGCACTGAATAATGCATATTATCCTGTGCACTGGAAGACAGGGGTGGTGCAACCAATCCCCAAGAGTGGGAAAGACTCCTCTAACCCGGCAAACCTCCGGCCAATAAGTCTCCTTCCGAGCATCAGCAAGGTCTTCGAGATGATGGTTCATAGAGCCCTGTCAAAATGGGTTCAGGACAATAAAATCATTCCGGATAACCAATTCGGTTTCAAAGCGGGGCATGACACTATTCATGCCGCGTCGGAACTCGTATCGGATATCCAATGGAATAAATGCAAAAACCAATGCACAGGTGCCTCTCTGATTGACTTGGAAAAAGCCTTCGACACCGTATGGTTAGAAGGTCTTTATTGCAAGCTCAGCCGGCTGGGCATAAGTAAACCACTGCTATATATGGTTTTTGACATGTTAACAAGTAGAAAGTTCGTTGTGAAAATTGCCAACGTAACTTCTACCCAAACATTTTATATTAACAATGGACTGCAACAGGATACAGTGAACTCGCCGATACTTTTCAGCATTTACTTCAGTGATCTGATAGCTTCTCTTCACCATTCAATAGCGTATGCGGACGATTTAATAGCGTACAGATCAGGTCCAACGATCGACGTCATTGCCACTCTCTTGCAGCGTGACTTTGAAAAAATTCAGCAGTATTGTGATGACTGGAAGTTTAAAATCAACTGCCAGAAACCAGACACTATTTTGTTCAGAACGCCTTTGTCTAGGGCCTCTCGAGACACTAGAAAAAATTGGCCCTCAATTTCTCAATTCTTGGACCGGACGGGCGTTCACTGGCGAAACAAAGAGTAGTCAGGTACCTTGGAATCTAGCTAGACCAGTATCTGTATTTTGACAAACATATAGATGCTTCTCTGGCGAGGGGCGCTTTAGCTCTCACAAGATAGCTGTTTCATAGCAGCCAACTTGATTCGAAAGTGAAGGTAATCTGCTACATGGCCTTAATCAGGCCTATGATTGCCTATGGATGTCCCGTGTGGTTCAATGTGAGAGCCAGCTTAATGGATGGCGGTTCCGCAAATCTTCCACGTGGTTCGTAAGTCCGTGGAGCGGCAACTCATATACGAACGTGATGTTGTGCTCCGAGAGCCCGAGCGGCTCAGGTTTAGTAGATCAGTGTCGCACCAAGATCAGGGAGACGTCGTTCGACAACACTAACGCTTTTGGTGGTTGGAGAGGACTTCGTCAGTGGTACCTTCAGCTCATATAGCCTCTTCAAGGCAAGGCCTGCCAAACGCCAATGACAGACCTACAGGCCTAGGGACTAAGGTAGGCTAGGGTGGCGAGTAGGATTAATTTTCTTTTTTAATAAAAAAAAAAAAAAAAGAATTAAAAAAAAAAAATTATAAATAAACAAAAAAAAAAAAATATCTATATATATACACTTTATATATTAAGTATATATTTAATATATATATATTATTAAGGATAAATTAAGGTAAATATAGTTCGCGTAAAGTAATTTTAAGTTTTATTTAAACAAAAAAAAAGGAAACAGAACGGATGCTAGGTTTTTTTTGACAAATATTTTCTTAGCCTAAATTAAGTTAAGTTAGCCATAAGTATAGATTTTAATAGTCGAAAGGCAAATAAATGTGCTGTTTATCTTAGAGTGTCCGCACGGGGCCAGTAAGTTATTTTAAGATATTTAACATAATTAAGCTAGTTTTAAACATTTTTGTCTACCGTAAGGTAGCTCTAAGTAGAACTTAATAAAAATGAATTTAAAACTAAACCATCTGCACCCCCGTCTTAGTTGTGTGACAAGCGTAAACTCTTGAACCTGCACGAACCCTAAAAAAAAATAAATAAAATTTCCATCGAGAAAATTCGGTGACCATTGTGAGAAAATAATGTGCGCAACGTTTTGTCGCATCCATTTTTAAATTGAGTCCTGTTGAAATGTCAGGGGTCTTCGACCGAAATGTTTATGTGCCTACTTTGATATAGTCTCACGATAAACGATTGTGTTTATTTTAACGTCATTGGTCAGCGGACCCCGATCATCGGGAGTCACTGCGGCCCAAACCATCAAAAACGACGAACCTTGCTTTCTGGCGTCGATTTCTTGGTGGAAATTATCGTATAGAGAGGTCATACGTAAGTAAAAGTGATCATTTGCTTGTTGACATGTTACTCAATTACAAATTGGCCACTTGCCATGTCCAACTAACTTTTTTTTTGGCCAGGTATGAAATCATGTACTTTCTGGCCTTTGGCGACGTTGCTGCCTTTTTCGGACCATTTTGAAATGCTGCCGACGTAACGTGGCATTGTACGATATACAAACAATTTATTAACTTTCAAATAATCTAGCTCAAGAACAATATTCGGTTGTGATATTATAATATGTTTAAACTCCATAGAACCAAAACAAATCAATCGAAAAAAAAAACATCTTTATACACGCTTGTCAACAATGAAACGAGTTAGCAACTGTCAACGTTTCAGCACCTGTTATTTATAGTTCGGTAGACAAAGCGACGTAAAGTGGGTTACAGTACAATATCAATAACAGGAGGTTACACGGACGAGTTATCATTGCAGATGTTACAGTTGTAATTGCGGGTTCCAATAGGTCTTCTGAAGATCACTACCAATCTAGGAATGATCGAACAACTATTCAGTGTTTTTTTTTTTGCTTGTCAGATTTATGTCATATTGCCAAAGAATTTTTAAGTTTCCCGACCATTTGTCTTATTGGAATCAATATCAAAGGCTCTGCCAATCAAAGGAAATCATACGAGCCTTGAGAAAATACAAAAAATATTCTAAAGCTCAATAAAGACGAGACCAGAAGACTTGTCAACTACCTTTAACCTACGTATACATACCCTTCAAAAACTGAACTCACGAAATTGTAGAGCACGTTTTATGTCTGTGTTTGTAGTCTGCAAGCTTAGGCTCTGACCTCAGTGACCTGTAACAGCAAGCATTGGAATGATGAAAGATGAATGAGTTTATTTGAGTTGGCCCTGCATTAAATTTTGTGCCTGATGGTGGCAGAGTCTTTTCATTTACAATGTTTCCAAAAACAATGGACAGACTATTACTTTCTAAGAACCCAATCAAACGCGACTTAGTGATCCGAATTATCAGATTATATTGTAAGGAAAGGCCATGGAACTTTAAATCAGCAGCAAGACAATGGGGTTTTTTTTGTATTGATATTCAATCGACATGCCACTAGTCGTGTCGTGGAGACGACATGGAATAGGAGTTCTAGCCGACAAGATCGAACAAATTCTACTTTTTTTTTGCCGACAGGCAGAATGAGATCAGAGGTTGTTTTTATACATGCTTATAAGACGAGTTCCATTTCGAATACAACGCTCTCTAATTTCTCAACATCGACCAGAATGGTCCTAATTCCCTGCGGATAACTAATAGTCGTTCCAGTTAGTTTAGAAAAAACTCTGTAGCTAATCCGTAAGATCCTCATCAATCACTCCATATTCGTTTAAATAATCTAAAGAAAATTGCGTGTCCGTGCGAAGGGAGCCGCACTACATGACGTGCGAAAAGCAATTTCAGATAAACTTGTCTTCGTGATAACCGACCTAGAAAACATGAATACCTCGCAATTTTCCACAACAAAGTTAAGGTCGATTAGGTAGCCTACCCCAATCATATTAAACGCACGAATGAAATAAGCAAGTTATGTGCTGCAGCGGTTAATAAAAAATCTAACAAACATGAATTGCCAACAGCCATCATAGTTTTTCCACATTTGTAGCAATCAACTGACAATGTTGTCGCGATTTGCCTACTTCACAGTCAGATAATCCCAAATGATGTGACGTGTCTTGCCATCTTGGTAACTACGATTGCCCGTCATCGTTTCAGCTCAAGCGAATCAATGGTCGCTGACTTGTCTTTGATTTATGGTCAATGTATGACACCGAAGCACTAATTGAAGTTAGTCAATGGGAGTGTACGGATGGATGTGGGCTATAGTGATGAAAGTGGCGATGACGAGTGTTTTCGTAGGTTGCGAAACATTGTTTCGGAAGGTGAATCATCTTGGGCTTTGGTATAAGAAATAAAAGTCAAGAGTGTTCCAGGAAGGTTCAATACTACTTAGGTATGGCGAGTTCAATAACATTTCCTACCTACCTCGCACGTCACTTCAGTTATTGTTCATTAGTCACCATTCCAGCTAGGTCCATTCATAGACTGTTCTCACGAATTTACGTCAATAGACGGACGGACGCGATGAATGGCCTTATGTTTACGCAGCCAATAATCACTTGTCCCGACAGCGTCGTCCAAAACGGACGACAAAAAACGTGCACTTATCCTCACCGAACCTCATTCATCCTATGTACTACGTGTTCGTGGGTACTGGAAAACGTAGACAGCGTTCATGCAACATTGTTGCGCTCCTTCCATCAGTCGGCCGCTTCAGCAATGTTTCAGAAAAGGAACAGTAACCATAATAATAAAATATTTAATAAAAGAAAAATCGTATACGGTCGGTTATGAGCAGCCCGACTAGGCGCATAATTTATGTTGTTTTTGTTAATTTATTGTTCTTTGTGGGCACAAGGATCTGTAGGGCAGGAGAACTGGGGGTTGAGCGGTCATTTTGTTAAAATTACTTGAGTTGCGGCATAGATATACGATATTAAGCTAAAGTGCGTGTCTAACTTTCTTAGTCGGCTGCTGCAACGGCGGCAGATGGGAACACGTCAGTGGGAGTAGTAGGAAGAGCCCGAGCGGCAGCACGTTTTGCAGTCGCATAGGTGTGGTAATTAGTGATGCTCGTGCTGGAACATACAAAGTGGAAAACGCGAAATTATCATTAGTGTGGATGGAAATGGGATTTTCTCTTCTATCTGCTTCCCTCGACGATGTAGCGCTTAGCTATTGCCCACGTCAACGTGTGTGTAGTATTCATCATCACGTTTGGTCTCATCCTTTGGCTTCGTTTTTTCCTCGCGTGATAGGTGGAGCATCAGAGGATGGGTTTCTACACGGTGCATTGATTGTCAGGATAATTATGGTCATTATGTTGTTACGGCGGGAATGTCGGGATTTGTGTAGGGTTCGGAGAGATAATGCTATGAATCGAAAAGGGTGTGTTGTCGAGCATAACGATGGATTGGGAAGTCGGAAAGGTGAGAGATATTGTTGATCTTTGGTTGTACTTACAGAGAAAAACGTTTGGTCTATATATTCTGAAACGCTTTTAATCGATTTTTGGCACATTTAGGCAATGCATCTGACTTTACGGAGGGTGGGTAGATAGAAGAGACAGGGATTTAGTGTTGATAGAGACAGAGTTGTAGAGGGTCGCGCAGTCAGTAGTACTTGAAAGGACTCAATGGATGAAAAGAATGTGAGATACAGCTCTTCTTTCCTCCAAGGTGTGCATGTTGATTAGTTTAAGACCGTCTAGATAGGGTGGTTAGAGCAAAGAATTGTTCCATTCGGAATACAAAACTTAGGAACCGGAGTTAAATGCGGTTAAATGGTGATCCTAGAAACGTGGGCTTGTTGATAAGGGGACGAAATTTGAGAGGCGTATTCAAAAAGGGGCCGGACAAAGGTTATTTAGGGAGATCGGATAACGTAGGGTTTGCGGAATTCATTAGATCATTGCTTCATGAAACCAAGTGCTAAATTAGTTTTAAGGATTATCTCGTCGATATGTGCGCGAAAATTTAGCTGCTGTCCACATAATATGCCAAGATTGCGGATAGTCTGAATGGTGGAGATGGGCTGATTATTGAGGAAGTAGAGACGAGGAGGGGGTTTGATAAGTTTATGTGAAAAAGTGATTGATTGGATAAACTCCAAGCAATTTTTGGAACACCAGACGGAAAAACTATTAAGATCTGATTGAACAAGGGAAAAGTCATGACTGGAGGAAATGGTCTTTAATATATTGGTGTCGTCGGCATATAGTGAGATGCGGAAATGTTTAATCACCATTTAATATCGTTTATGGTAAGAACGAAAACAAGTGGACCTAAGTGGCTGCCTTGGGGGACACCGGAGAAAGCTAAAAATGGGGTAGAAAAGGCAGATCTGAAACGAACACTGTAATAGTGATTTCCCAGGTAAGAAGATATCCACTTCAAAGAAATTGGGTCGAACCCTAGGGAAGACAATTTGAAGAGTATTAATCTGTAAGAGTTTTTATCAAAAGCTTTGCTGAAATCGGTTGAAATAACGTCGACTTCCTTGCCATTCTCTAAGGCCGAGAAGGTTAAGGACGCAAATTCAACAAAGTTTGTGGTTGTAGATCTGCATTTGAGGAAACCGTGTTGTCTAGGGGAGATTAAAGTACAAAATATTCTCGAAGAGTTTGGGTATATGTGACAGTCTGGCAATGGGACGATAGTTGTTAATATCATTCTTCGGACGTTTTTTGTGTACAGGGGTTATAAATGACGTTTTAACCAGAGGAATTCACCTATAGATAGGGATAAACTGAAGATATTTGACAGAGAGAGAAAGAGAGAGGGTTGAGGAGCATTCTTTTAGAAATATGGCAAGGAGACCGTCAGGTCCAGGAGTGAATTCATCATTAAGTAGATTTAATTTGTTTTTGATGACATAGGGATCGAGTGTACGAGAAAGAAATGGTCCAAGGGAGAAATTCGGTAAATAATCCAAGTAAGCGATGTCCGGAACAAAGAGGTCTTCGACGAAAATTTGTTTAAAAAAGGTGGAGATAATATTGGGGTCATTTGAGGTTTCATCATTGAAGAAGAGTGAGGCAGGGTAGCCACAAATTTTCTTCTGTAGCTATCAGTTATAAGATTGGCTTGCGTTTCAGCCAAATAGAGTTGATAGAGGAAGTTGTTGGGGGCGGTAAAGTCGAGATAGCTGCCCATGTAGTTAGAAAAGTCAATAAGAGATTGAGTACGAAGGAAGATTATCCACTGCTTAGTTATGCTTAGGGAAAGGAGTCTGCGATTATATCAGGCAGGGTGGGAAGGTGGACAAAGTTTTGCGTTGGGAAAAGGGAACGTAAAGAGAGATAGTTAAATATTTCCCTGTAAATTATGGATATTGAATCATTAAAACTTAGATTATTAAAATTGAGAAGGCTTTTTTGAAGAATTCATAGATTTGGTGACATTTTGCTTTGTGAAATTTAGGAGAAGTGTTCTGTAATGGAGAATCGTGAAAAAAGGAAAGAAGGGGGAAGGAGTTTTTTTTTATATGGTTCGTGCAGGTTCAAGAGTGTAAGCTCTTATGGTGTTTGTCACACAGCCTGGACGGGATGCAGATGGTTTGTGTCGCAGATTCGTTCACTACTCTCCGAGGGTGGTTGTCCTAGATAGGATTTGAAAGATTCGACTGAATTTGCGTTGGTTGTAGTTCACAGTAACTCTTTTGTTTCTATGTCACTAAGGTGTTATATTGGAAATGCACACGCAGAGTATGAATTTTGAAGTGATCTTATGCTGCGAGTGTTATGCATTTTTTCGTCAGCATTTTTTTATCATCTCTCATTCACAACTGGTCACAATTGTTCCGTAAAGGAATTGTACTTGGCTATGGACTTGAACTACAGACCTTCCGGTCAACAGTCGATGATGATTACTATTGCACCACGGTCACCCGCCAGTTGAAGTGATCAGATGTGAACATGAGGGCTAATTGTCTGGCTATGTAGTTTAAGACGCCACTAGCTTGGCTAAAGTTTAAATCTGCAAGGCGATCCAAGAAGCGACATTCTTTAGCAGTAGTGGGATTGATGTGAATATAAAACGATTGATCGCCAGATTGAGCCCATTTAAGATGAGGAAGGTTGAAGTTGCCGAAGAAAATGATTTCATCCTGAGGGTCTCTTAAATCAATTATTTGGTCAAATGTATTAATGGTGAGTTGATAGGAATCAATATTGTAGATTGTGAAGGCAAGATGTAGAAACAAATGATGTATAGTGTCTTATGGGGTAGTACAATCTTAGTTGAAAGAAAGTCGAGATGTGGGGAGTATATAAGACAAGAGTCAATTGAATTAAGGACGGCTTGTAGGACGCCTTGGCAAGGGTAACCGTAAGTGGGTCGGCTGAGTTCGTCATCGCGATAAACGTTAAAAATTTATGAGAACAGTTTGCAGTTATTTATGCTGCGGATCAGATTTATTTCGGTTAGATTTCAAGAAGATTTCAAAGGGTAGAGCATGTCAGTTGGAAAACAGCTTGGATTTTAGAGCGAAGACCATTTACATTCTGATAACAGAAGGTAAGAAGGAGATTGTGACAAAGTGAGGGGGTTGTCGAAAGAGAGAGGATAAAGGACGAAAAACCTTATCGTGATCAGCTCTGCTACGTTGATGGTGCAATATTCGTTATGAATGAATGTATTGGTGGAAGGTTTCAAGATCCTTTGACACTTTTTGGGGTGAAATATTAAAAAATTCGTGATACTTGATGAAGAGTTTCTTGAGGCTGATGAAGAGTTTCTTGAGGCTGATGAAGGGGAGATATGAAGAGTTGGGTGAAGAGATGAAAAGAAGGGTAGAGAAGTTGGAAGGGGAGGATTGTCAAAAATATGGGAGCTTCAGAAATTAGTATACTTGGCTTCGGACGTGAGGTCAAAGTTAGGAAATGAATTCAGGACAGATAATTGGGATGGTGGTAGCTGTTGGAGTCAGATTAAATGAAAAACGTGTAGAGTTTGCGGAGCTTTGGGAGACGGATATAGGTGAGAAATGGATGGGTGTGTAAAAAGTTGGAAAAGATTAGTTTTAAAATTCCAGTTTTGGTATCAAAAGTGAGGTTTGTTCAAAAATAAGGTGACTTTTTGAATTTCGCGAGCTAAGTCAAATCGGTATGTTGGTACACATGTCTTGAATAAAATTAATAATATCGGTAGGCACAAGAAGGTCTAAAGATCGGAAACGGGATCCCGGGACTTGTTAGATCATGACCCCACCAATACTTTAAAAAGAAAACTTCTGCACATCCTAACCTTTACATCAAACACATTGAATTGTGGTTCTATCGGACCTACATGATCGACTTTAATAATGCCGAGCAATGTCCCTTTCCAACCAAAAATAAAGAAAAGCTCGTACCATAATCTTCTGATCTACACTGATGGTTCCAAGTGGCTGCAAGCTTGAGGCGGGCATAGGATTGTTTTTTTTTTTCGTCACGTCTTCCTTATCATTCGAGTTTCTTTCAATCTGACAATATGGGAGAGCCGAGTCACCCTATAGACTAGTAAGGCAATGCACGGAAGAAATTAAACGAACTGGCAAAAGTGTTAAAACCACTCTCCCCTGAGTTCTAGGTCACACTTACATAGAGGGGACTGAGAAGGTTGAAGTGAACTCGGATTGCCGTTAATACCCACACTGAAATCGGTTTCAGCCAATACTTTTTAACCTCAGCGAGCAATAAACACCGTGCCTGATGACCAGAATCGTGGCTAGGTTGCAGGCCACTGAGCTACAGGCATTCACGCTACCACGGGTCCTCTTCCATGGAACGTAATGTATCACGGAGGTCTGCACTAGGGCACTGAGTCAATATCATCGGCTTTGCAGACAAATTATACTCAAAATATGGTAGTAGAGTTCGCCACAGACGCAGCCAGATGCCCCAATTGCCCAGATCAAGCAGCGGTTTGAATCTACCAGAGGCCGTGCTTATTTCGAGTAGAAAGTATATCAATATATGAATTGGCGACCATAATATTTGATCAAAGGGGGCGGTAAATAACTTGAGAGTGATGACAGGCTGCGTTTCAAACACATGCGGAATACGTGAGTATGAAAGCGCCATCTTTACAAATGGCATTCTACAGGACACGACTGAAGACAACCACTACTATCTAGAGTGGTCAGCTCTGTTCTTTTATATTCTACACCAGAGGGCAGAAGCCCTCAGAAGAAAAGAAATCGTCATAAGTATACAGGCATTGTGCAAGCTGTTACCGCATTGTCTATTGCTGGATCGAATCCCGTTGACATGAGAGAATTAACTCCAGGAGATGCACCATGTCGACTGAAGTAAGGTGGAAGAAAAGGTACGTTTAATGGTCAAATGGCAAACTCGTGATGTGTATATTCTCCTTTGATCACAATGGTTATCGCTAATATCTACAGCGATTTGGTCATGATAACTTCCCTTATTGCCCTGGGAAGGATAATATTAGGCGAGGTACTCCATAAACTACCAACAAAGCTGATCTTATCAAGCCCATTCGAAAATTTTAATTTTCTAATTTTCTTGCTTTTGGATCAGTTACAATCTTTTAAATGATTGAAAACTGCTTGTTGAATTATGGCTAATGAATCTACAACATCTGGGCTGATATGGATCTTGACCCAATTCTGCGTCTTAAAGCTTTTCCCCAATCCGGAACGTTTCTTGTCTTCGGTTATACATCCTTCATTAATAGAAGCCTGACCGTAACTTTTTATAATAATTCGAAGAGCCCCAGCCGCAGGTTTTCTTTTGAATTGAAGGTGAAAAGCAAAACTTCCCATAAATTACAATTATTTAGGTCGAGAGCCTACATTTTCACGCACAAAAAAAAACGCTAATAAAAGCCTACAAACGTAGCGATGGGAAGTTATTGATAGATGCCCAACCTTATATTTTTGATCTGACATTTTCCGGCATCTACTGGCAATGTCTTTTCATAAATTTCACTACGTATATATACCTCAAAGATCCACGAATTAAATTGAGATTTTCGACTTTGGTCTTATAAATAATAAATCAAAGCAGAAAGTCATTACACACACAAAGGGATCTAGACAGGATTTAGGTGCAAAACAGTTTCATGAAGACTTGAAGGTTAACGGCCAATTTGACGTATTATTACACGAATATTGTGTCTGAAATGTTAAGTACCATCATTAACGAAAGCCGTCTCAACGGTTTTCTGAGTTTCCAGAAAAGCTTCTTGGATATGATGGTCAATGGTATTGATTTGTTTTCTGTTTGGATGAGGTACGAAGGTAATTGCCGGTAAAAGGTTATAAACAGATAACAGAAATGATAATTTAGAAGCCAAATCATAATTTTCATTCATAGAACTATAATACAGGGTTTTGCAATATCTTTACCCGAACTTTGATGGTTAATTGATTTGACGTTTCAAGTGGCAACGCTGTAGTTCTTTGGCGGTTGTATTATGTCTTAGTCATCATTTTATTATGGAACGCTACACAAATCAACAACGCTTCGGAATTGTTAAAATTTATTATAAAATGTTGTGCCCTGTTTGTCAATTCAAAATTTTGCGCGACATTTGCGACATTTCAACGGTTGCTGACCGAGCAACCCTTGCAATGCCGATGATGCTGAAAGTATGTCTGAAGACCTAGACCTTTCAATTCCTAGTAGTGCACAAGGAATTAGTCAATTTGTCGAATTCCGCAAAAATGCTGGAGCTTTGAAAATCTAAGGTCACTAAGCTTGACATACGTTCTCTTATTGAGCAACGTACCCCACGTTTCACGCAGCCTGCAAGGCACATCATATATTTGACTGTGATCGACAATAGGACGAAACTCTCGAAGGAGCCAACATCAACAACGGTGGCAGTCAGATTGCCAACTTCGCAACAACTGCTTGAGTAAACGAACAAAATCGTGAGTATTCCGCTAAAATAAATTACTGTGCAGACGTGATGACTGACGTTGTTAAGAACTGTATCGAAAAGCTAATTTCTAAACAAAGGCGGATCTGTGATAAAAACGGAGAGCAACATCCAGTGTGATTTATGGAACAATGTTACACAAAATGGGACCTCGAGGATCAAGTCCTGTAAGCGAGCCGCGGATACCATTTCAATGAAACCATTTTTTTTTTATTTTTCTTAAATTCGTTTCATTCAATTTAAAAACCAAGGCGCGCTTAATGAAAAACTCCTTAACACCATGAAAACCGCAGAAACTGCCGTGAAATTTATGCAGATGTGTATTTCAATCATGAGTAATATGTTCGGATTATAAATGATACAATATTTAATACGATCAGTGACAGCAAGTCAGCTAAACTAGATTCATGACCTCACCATTCGGCATGGCGATCTGGGCCAAGACTAGTGACAAATCAAGAATTTTATCCATTAAGGCACGATTGACAAGAGTAATTCTGCGTTAGATCTCTAAATTACGTAAGCTCAAACGACAAACTGTTGTAGTATGAGTGAAACACGACTTGGTCATGCTAGACCTTATAGCAAGTCTAATTGAGCCCTTAGTCGTTTTGAGAAACAAATTAACGAATTAAACTACTGAACACAGTGAAGGCGTCAAAATTAGGCTAATACTAATGAGTTAGCTAAGCCACGTGAATTCCAGTATTGACGAATGTACCACGGCAATAGACAAAAACGTGATCGGCGAGCGTTGCAACGATTGACCTTGTCACGGCGATCTGAAGTCAGTCCCAAACACGTCGCTCGCCTATAGTGTCACGATAACTACTCGTGGGGATATGATAATCGACGCGAGCTAGCCTTGAATCACATCAGGTGTAGACATAATCAATTTGTAATTTGTCACTTCCGCACTGAAGATAAGAAGATAAGAAGAGGGATTGCCACTGATAATCCAGAAAAAATATTAGCAAACCAAACAGAATGGTATGCGTATTCTGTTGATCAGCAATGTTTAGAACCTTATCGAGTACAAGGCAAGATGCTTTAAACAACTCTGCAACGAAACGAAGGATGGTGACGAAGAATAAAGGTCTCTATAAAAGGAGACCAGACATTTTTATAGCAACGATGCAATGGTGCCTTGGCGAGGGAATTTTCCCTGAACTGAATTCCAACATTGCTACCCAAGGGAAACAAATCACCTGGAAAACCTTCGGCGTACCGGCCAATATGTCTGCTAGATACAACAGAAAATATCCTAGAACGTATCATATATGGCAGACTACTCGCCGTGGCGGAGGATAGAGGAGCTTTGTCTGACCACCAATATGATTTTAGAAAATCACTTTGTACCGTTGATGCCATAAAAGAGGTAGGGGGAACAACGAAATACTGCGCAATAGTAACGCTAGACGTTAAAAATACCTTCAATTCCGCAAACTGGACCTGCATTAGGAGGTCTCTGACCAGAATCGATACACCACATTACCGTGTGAAAATAATTCTTAGCTACTTCATTAATAGGAAACTGAAGTAATAGATGGACGATGGCTTCAAATATTACAATGTTTCCGCGGAAGTCCCTCAAGGATCAGTCATTGGACCTCTTCTGTGGAACATAATGTATGATGGAATTTTTCGATTAACGCTGCTACAAGAAGTCAAGATTATCGGTTTTGCTGACGACATCGGCGTAGTTATTATAGCGAAACACATCCACGAGAAAGAATCCGCCACGGATGAAGCGATCGTCAAGATCAGACATTGGCTAGAGCCCGCCGATCTTGAAGGAGCTGACCACAAGACGGAGGATGTGTTATTAACCAGCCGACTTTGGAATTCTCAAACCTTCGGGTTAGAAGCAAATTAATCAGGTCTCAAGAGGCACTAAAATACTTAGGTGTAATGCTTGACAACCCAGCTAGCTTTAAGACCCATGTCGAATATTGCAATAAAAAGGCGTCACAAATGCAGGCAGCGCTTTCAATACACGAGAAGGATTCTGCATTCCAGAATGGTGAGCTAATACTCCTGTACGCTGCGCCGGTCTGGGCGAGAGCTCTTACAACGAAAGAGATAAAAAAAATTTCCAAATGCATGAGCATGCAATATTCCACTGCAGACGCTTTGCAAATACAAGAATGGGCCTGGCGATCCCGAAGCTTCTACTAAGCCACATGATAAGCTCAGGGGACTACTAGCTGGAGATCTGCTCCTTCATAGCGAGCGTGCTGAACGAACTAAAAAGAGCGCGGAAAATTATGCGAGACTGCGTTTCAAAACTTAGTTGGGAGAATTGAATGCGCTCTCGAAAGGAAAGAGTACGTACTGGGCATTTTCGTCGACATTGAGGGAGCTTTTGATAACGCTAATTGCGACAGAATGTGTAACGCTGCTAGACTGTACGGTGTAGATGAAGCACTGGTTTTGTGGATCAAAGCAATGCTTGTGCACAGGACATTGATCGTTGATGCACGCCTCGAACAATGTGTCAAATCTGGTGTAAACAGGGCTGCCCGCTAAGGTGCCTTTGGCAAAACATGGAGCATTTGGCAAAACATCTACACGGCAATTATAAGACTGATAATCTCATGTGCCGGAGAGATATGAGATTGTCTAGTGGCTAACACGTAAACACGTCGTGGCCTCTTTCACCAAACTCCAAAGAGCGGTTTGTCTCAGCTGTATGGAGGCTCCAGGCTCTCCAGCACACCGGATGTTATGATGAATCTTTCACCCCTTGACATATATACATATCATTGCGTGCGCTCTGAAAGTCATATCTCGCTTCAATAGAAATGGTTTTTGGTACAACTCGCATTGGGGTGACAGTGTACTTGCGCGAAAAATAGCCTACGACCCCTGTCTCATGGATATAACTTCCGACTAAACCACCAACCGACCATTCCTATATAATTTCACAGTCAAATTTCCTTGGCGTCAGGATTGATTCTGGCCAGATACTGAACCTGGAATCGAAAAAATCTTCGCATTTTCACAGATGGCTCCAGGACCGGGCGAGGGTCCGCCGCTGGAGTTTTGTTTAAACGCGAAAACTCCACGTCTCGTTAGGAAAATGTGCGTCTGTCTTTCAATCAGAAATCCTAATGGCACTACTCGTATGTTGTGAAGCACAAATGGAAAGGAAAAAGCATAAGCGTCTGCAGTGACAGCCAAGCTGCCCTCAGGACTGTGTTCAACTCTCTATCCAGCTCCAAATTAGTGCATGAACCCAAGACCTTTTTGAACAAAGTCGGAAAACTAAATTCACTAAGGCTTGTATGGGTCCCAGGTCATTCTGGGAATCCAGGAAATGAGAACTCCGATGAACACGCTAGAATGGGCTCAGAGGAGAGTTTCTCAGGACCTGAACCTGCTTTAGGTCTACCTGCTCCCACGGTCAAATCCGCCACCAACGATTGGAATATCCAGGATGCAGGATGACTAAGCGCATACGCCCTGATGTCTGCAAGTCCGCAAAATTCTTCTTATGGTTAAGGAGAAATGATTGCAGGAGGCTTGCGGGCGTCATTACGGGCCACTACACTTTTGCTAAGCATCTCTACCCGCTTGGCATCAGTGAGACGCCTACCTGTGCTGCATGTCGTGAGGAAGATGACACAGCAGAACACTCTCTCTGTGACTGCCACGCCTTTGTTCGCGCACGGTGGGGCGCCCTTTGAGGCCGGCGTGTTGTGTGCCGAATCTCTTAGTTGTACATCACTGAAGCCCGTACTCACTTTTCTCGAGGAAAAAACAATAAAGAAAGTTGTCTGTCTGATAGTACAATAGACCAGTATTTGCGTCCATTATTTTTTAATATTGCTCACAAACAAAATCGACTGTAATTTGACTATGTAAGTGATATAAAGGGTGCGTACAGTAATGGTCACATAATTAACACATTTTTAACTCCTAACTATATGTAATAGCAATCACTGTCAAAAAGCTCCAAGGTATAAGGAACTTTCTGGGTCAGGGTATACTCGCTGGGTCCAAGTCGGTGAAATAAAATTATTTTTGGGACACTCGCGGACTCACTAGTTATGTCGGCTCAGTTCTATTCTTTCCTTCTGGATTATGATCTGGTACTGTCGCGTTGAAACTGTCTAGTTGGTCCATTCTGGATTAAAATCCGAGTCTGGATACTGACTGATAGCGAATGGTTAGGAGTACTACAAAGCCTTACAAATAAAGCGCCGTGACACAGTGGGACGTGTATGGGTCGCTGACGCGCGATGAGTGAGTTCAGATCCCGATAACACCAAACGCCACCGAAAGTTTATTTCGCACCATCTCTCCTCGGCGAAGTACTGGCAAAAGCCCCATAGTAGACTTGCCTTCAAAAAGCTTCTCGGCTTTCGCCGTTCAGAACGAACCAGAAAGTCATCGCCTAAACAGATGTCAAATGCCTCCCAATATCATAGTTCTTAAACGACTTAAAAAGGTTAGAAAATAGTTTGCAAAGTCTACGAAAATTATAAGATTATATTGGGGAATGAGAAAGAATACCCAAGTTAATTTATTTTTCTGCCTTTTTCTAAGGGCTTATTAAGGTATCAACAAAAGCGCTGAAGCGCTGATAAAATGGGAACCATACTGTGGAAATGCATAATGACAAAAAGTAAAAATAAGACAGAAGTATGTTCAGTAAGTTATAGGAATTTTATTTTATTATTATGAATTAAACTAGAGCTTACGATTGGTATAGGGTTTCCAAAAACGCACTGTACTCTAGACAGGGCGGTACATCAAAAACCGATAAAAATGTGTAAAGAGCAAACGAAATGTCGCTGAAAATGTTGGCTTTTTCAATTGGCCCAACTTTTTTTTTACTTGCAAGATGTGATAACAAACTCTCTTTCAAATCTGCTGAATTTCGAATAAAAACCCCTGCAAATGGAAGTCACTCAGGAGCCGAAAACCGAAGTCAATAGGGATACGGAACAATATTACTAAAATGTGTTTATGATATCAAACATGGGTTTATTGAAAGGACGACGACCGTCATATTCGGAACGGACAATAAGGACTGCCGCCCAAAATTATAACTTCGCGGGTTTATGGTGAAAAAATTATTATTAGCTTTTGCACCCCAGTAATCAAATCTTTATACTGTTCATTTCTTTTTCGTTTATACGTGGCCATAAACAACTCTGTAATGATGGCTCAGCCATACTCGACATGAATTTATTTGACGTTTTCCTCGTCTCAAAAATAAAGAGAACATTAAAGTGCTACCGTTCTACAAACACAAACGAAATTAAAAAGCGTTTTTGAAGGGGCTTAATGGTATCTCAAAGACCAAGTGTTTTGGTAATTGAAAGTAGGCGAATAAATAAAATTCATTAAAATGCTGAAAATTCTTGTTTTTACCTCGTTCGCACATTTTGTTCTCACGAGTACGATTATATGAGGCTTTCTGACAAATTGATTTCAATAAAACACATCCAAGCCAAAATCAGGACGGAGAAAAGCTTCTCATAGCGTTACGGTTACCGGATCACGAGAACGATATACTAAAAATTTTACAAGGGGTATAAAGTAAAATATAAAATTGCCTTACGGTACCATATGCAGAGGAAGATTTTATAATTTAATTTAATGCTCAAATCCACTTGGGAATATATGTAGTGATGTTGAAGCGAATATTACAGCGGGAAAAAGGAGACAATTTAGATAAATTGTGGCAAAATATCAAAAGTACAGGGTGCGCCATCTCATATGGGTCGATGTAAACTTCGAATAACTTCAACAATTGTCAACCGATTTTCATATGTCATAGCATTTTGGAAACGCGAATTCAGTACAATTTTAACGATGAATCGCTTCACACTAAAAGAACGCGCGGAAATAGTTTCAATGTTCATTAAAAATGAACGCTCGACTGTGCTAGCTCAACGTGCGTATCGTGCAAAATATCGTGATCGTGTGGCGCCCAAAAAAGATACTAATCGTCGTTGGGCCTCGAGTTTGGTTCTGTGGTAAGCCGTCGTGAGCAACCTAGGCCACTTTTGCGGCGTTCAAACTCATCTATTCAGTCTGTGAAGGCCAGTGTTCAAGAAGACCCAAGTTTGTCATATCGGAGCCGTTCGCAGCAGTTAGGGATCAGTGGGACCACTTTGCGGAGAATTTTAAAGGATGATCTTCACTTATTTCCATACAAAGTGTAGATAACTCAAAGAATTTTACCACAAGATGAGCCACGGCCGGCGCTTGGCAGACGCACAAAATGTCGTTGCAATGATTAATGCTGAGCCAGAGTTCTGGCAGCAAATTTTGATGACCGATGTGGCGCATTTTACGCTCTCTGGCCCAGTTAATAAACAAAATTATCGCTTCTGGGGCACTGAAAATCCTCACATTATTCACGAAGAGCCGCTATATGATCAAAAAGTTACTGTTTATGCCGGTTTATGCGCTAAAACCATCATTGGACCGTATTTCTTCAAAGTTGGCGATACAGTGGATGGCGATCGATATCGGTGGATGTTGGCCCATTACGTGGTCCCAGAAATGCGTAAAAAGGCTTATTTCATTTTTGGTTTCAACAGGATGGCGCGACATGCCACACTGCGGACAGAACAATGAACCCTTTGCGTAAGAAGTTCCCTGGAAGATTGGTGTCAAAAAATTGCGATATTGACTGGCCTCCGAGATCGCCGGATTTGACTTCTCCAGACATTTTTCTTTGGGGATACTTGAAAAGCAAGGTGTATGCTAACGGCCCGAAGACAATAGAACAGCTCAAAGTGCGGAAATCGCAGAAATTTCGACCGAAATGCTCGAAAATATCATGGAGAATGCGCGAAAACGAGCCCATTTTTGCATCGGCAATAAAAGCGGCCATTTAATTGATATTGTTTTCAACAATTAATCAAAATACATTGTAAAGGTCTAAATTTAATAAAAGTTTTTGAAATCGGTTGAGAATTGTTGAAGTTATTCGAAATTTACATCGACCCATATGAGATGGCGGACCCTGTATATTAGCGTTCCTTGGTAAATTGACGAAATTTAAAAACGAATTTACCTCCTATAAGCTTGTATGTGATAAAAAAACAAAAAAGGTCAAGAATTGTATGAATATTCACAGATTCCCTAAAATTTTAGAATTAATAGCATAAATGTGCTAATTATGTGACCTCCACTGTATAAATACACAGCTGACCATGATTAAGAATCTGATATTATCAAGGCTATTGGCGAACAAAGCTTGAGGCGCATTTCAGCATTTCCCAAAATCAATAACAAACTTATTAGTGAAAATCACTTAAACGGAGTAACCAGAGGCCAAATTTGCCCTCCAAATGGTATATCAAATAGATACAGCAGCACATCAAGTGCCACCAGCGACGGAGTGAAAATGCCAAAGCAAAACAGCAAAAGAAGATAATAATACAATAATTAATTGCCACATCAATAATGATGATGACGAGGAACATTGGCTATTTCCAACAAAAGAAAATCCAAAAATCCCGTCCTTGTTCCAATCGACACGTATCCATCGCGCCACAGACCAAATGTACAAAACACACAAACACACAATCGAGGAGGACAAATCAATATTTTGTCTTTCCCTCTTCTTGCTCGTTCGTGAAGAATCCGCAAAATACATACACCCGCCGCGGTACACACAGATCGACCCGGCAGCCAGAGAGAGAGAGAATGAAAGTGCAGGTCAATGACCCCTTTTCCTGTGCACTTTACTCGAGCCTAATTCAAATACGAAAAGCTTTTCCTTCTCTCTGATGCGCTTTAGTTTTCTCTACCTTCTTCGGGGTTACGTATACGCCACAGATCCTTGAGATTGCATACTGTATACAAGGATATGTATGTGGTGGAATTTCTAAACAACATTGCGAGTACAACCGCATGTTACAAATAGATGATAATGAAAACGAGCCCGGTCTTAGGTTCATTCTACTGATGCTGCTACTACTACGACGGCTGCATCTGTCACTGTTTCCGATGACCGTTCATGCAGCACACCCTTTGGGTGTTATTGTCCTTTGATTGTAATATACAAAACAAAAAAAAACTAATGCAACTGTCAAGAACGAGCTCATCCGGCGGGCAGCCAATGACAACTGCACAGACAACCATAACCGTCATAACTTCCAAACGTCAGAGTGACGAAGGTGGTGTAGCGCCAACTTCGTTGTGACTGAGTACAGGGAGTAAAAAGTCAGGCCATTCCGCCCGCCTCTGCAAGAGCGGGTATGAGCAGAAGAGACACTTTCTTGACGTGCGTGCGTGCCACAGCGTAAGCACATGCACATCTAGTTGTACTACAAAACAACAAACGAAAACGAACTTCGGTGGCTGTAGTACCACTCGAATGATGGTAATGAATTGTAGAGAGGTGAAGTACGACCATAGCGCACCAGACACCACGAACTAGGTGTGTTTTCCGTGTAGTGGAGACCAAAAACATACTGAAACGATGCGATGGCCAGTCATGGGTTACAGAAACTCCGTTTTCGGTACAAATTAAATTTCATATAGAAAGCGAATCATCATTCAAAAGTATGACAAGTTCAAGGAAAACTTTGCAAGTCACAAGTCCATGTCCTCGATGTCGTCCGCATTAACACAGCATGGGAAGCTCGCACGTGTTCATCCTTGAGCGACCAGATACGAATAACAGAAAAATGTTTATCAAAAACAAAATATATTTGCCCGATGGGCAGGAGATTCCCGCAGGCTGGATAAATCATCAACATGGATGAGAAAGTTTGAAGCTTGAGGCAAGGATGGAAATAATTTGAATTTAGAGACATAACAAGAACGCTCCCTCTCATGTGCCTGTCACGATCGTAAAAATAGTTTCAAAACTCCCAATAAGTCGCATGTACCCTATGGCTAGCACGTACGGTAACATCGTAGAGCAATAAATTGATTTTTCAACTTTTTTTCTCCTTTTCGTTTACAATGCGTTCCTGCTTACCGGCGAAATGGAGGAACACGCCCTGATATGTAAACAAGAGTTGTACTTGCATTGTGTCGCACTATGAGATACTTGTTATGTATCTCATAAATACATATGTTCACATGGTACTTGGTGCCTTCATCTTTAAGTTCTGATTTATGTTTATTTATTTAAGGATTACTTTTAGGTAGTCAGAAGAAAGGTGCTGTACAAAATACACAAAAATTTAAAAAGCTCATGTGGATAAATTGGGACACAAAACAGACCTTGGAACTAAGGATGTTGTAGTAGCTCCGCTAATATTAGCCTTTCCAAGAAAAAAACTTTAAGTGGGTCCTCAATTTTAAGTACATTTTTTGTTAAGAAAAAAACATTTTTGGAATGGTTAAGTCAACCACATTTGATACTTAAGGACTCAACTTGCCCAATTCACCCGGTCTAACGATGAACATTCCGGGCTCGATGTAGGAAGATAAAATAACCCACTTTTGACTGTCGACTCTTGTCGAAACTTCTGGGAGGAGAAAGCACGACAAAATCCAATGTTGATGACTTGGTTGATGTCGGGATTCGAGCCCGGTGTCATTTGTGTCAGAGGCTTTGTTGGGTTTAATACCAACCCATTAGCTTCTGATCATTTACAAATTTTTACTAGATCCTCCTTTAGAAGAAAAATAAGTTCTGTGAGGTTATCAGAAGGTTTGGCTAAATGAAGTTTAGTATAAAGATGAACGGATGATTGCATACGGATGGTAGGTCATTAATAACCATGCAAAACAAAATCGGTCCCAAGATTGACTCTTGAGGTACTCCTTGTGTGATAGGTTTCAAATCTGATAATTTATCACCAGAGATGACTTTTTGCAGGCAATCAGAAAGAAAGCCATTTATCAGTTAAACTGCCCTATCACTAGGGCTAAACAGTTTATCGAACTTCTAAGAAAGGTCTTTGTGGTTAACCTTATCAAATGCCTTCGAAAAGTCAAGCAGACATAGAAGCGAAACATGACCCTTATCAAACTCTTGCCTTATTGCCTCAAGTAAATTGACCATAACCATGAAACAGCTGTGGTTAGGTTTGAAGCCAGACTGACGAGGATTTATCAAATGATTGTGTGACAAGTGTTTCATAATTTGCTTTGATATTATTTTCTGGAAGACTTTCAACAGGTAGAATGCTGATCGGTCTAAAATCAGCAGGAGAATTGGATTGGATTTCTTAGAAATAGGTATAACTTTTGCAATTTTCCAAGACTGGGGAAAAGTAGATGTCCTTGATAATGTGTGTTAAGTAGTTGACAATTTGTGGTTAAATTAGTTTCATAAACCATATAGGAATGTCATCATCTCCCATAGAATTGGACTTAATAGTAGTTATAGAGGCTTTACCATGGACTTCAGTCACTTTTCCTTACAGGAAGTCAGAAAATTGGCAAGAGGAACCCGACCTGGTTGCGCATTACAAAATATTTTTTCCTGATATCATTAACAACTTCTCTCGAACGGACCACACAATATAAACTCTTCTTCAAGCCTCTAATGGTAGCCAGGATCCCTAGAATGAGACTATCAACCCAATGACTTTGGGTCGTTTCTTTTATGAGGCTTTTACCATCCATTGCACTAGAGCCAGACAATTTTCAACTTTCCAAGATCGTTGAAATGTTTAGCAAAACTTGCAATGGCCCGTAATGCCGCTATCACTTCAGACTTTCTACACCCAGAATAGGTCTCTCAACTGCAATTTTGTGCCTGAAGAATTATTGACGGAGGAATCAACAAAAGATGTAGGCCAATCTAGAGCAAGTGGAGGTTTTAAAAGAACTTTATGTGTTCATTCCGGCCATATCTTCACAGATACTGTGAGCCGCGTGGTCTTGGTAGAACATCTCGCAGTTTGCCGCGTCTTTTTTCCTGACCTGCTTGGAACTTCTCGAGATTGATGCTCGAAATGTCGGCTCGTTTTTTCTTCTGCTCGTCGGTTAACGTTCGCGGTATCCAACGCACAGAGACGTTTTTCATATGCAATTCGTCCGCAAGGATTCTTTGAATTCTGCCATATGAGAATTCTGTGACCTCAGCTACGAGTAGGTATATGCCTGACGGTCACTCTTCGATCTGCCAACACAACCTTTTCGACTTTTTCCACGTTTTCTTCAATGGGGGACGTGGACGGGCGTCCTTCATGAAATTCATCCTCAGCCGAACTACTTGGCCCAACGTGCTACTGTGAAATATGGAGGAACAGAGTCCCGCAATGTTTTGATCCCTTCGAGGGTTTTTTTTACGCTAACCCGATTGACTTCTGACTTCTCTCTCAAAATTACAATCCTTTTCCCCGACCGAGACGAGTGGTTATCGAATGCCGTTATCAACGACCACGAGATTACCCTCTTCACCGACGGATCGAAAGTGGACAAAGGCACGGGGCCGGGTTCTATCCTGACACCCTGCACAAACGGGATCATTTAGATTCCCTGTCGATCATAAATAACACATTAATAAAAGAAGCCAACTGGTCTTGGCTTACAGTCACACGACAAGATCATCTTGGCTAGAGCTTAATATCGGCAAAAGAAAGAAGATCCTAGCGCTAGACCGAAACTCGATCCGTATCCGGAGTGATCACAGCACACTGTGCCATCGGAGCAATGCTCCGGAAATGGAACTCGAGATCCAGCGATCTCTGCCGGAGCTGCAGCGATGAGGAAGAAACCGAGGCGATCCAACATCTGCTTTGCCACTTTCCAGCTCTCCAGAATCGGCGCCAAATATTCTTCACAGAGATTGCGGACGTAGCGTATGCAGATATATCGGATCTTCTAAAATTCATAGAGCACAGGGTGGTTGCAGCCACCACTGATAAGACAGGTTAAATGTATGTGTACTCCACAAATGAAGGGAATCACAATGCGCCCTTTGGCCTCCGAGTGGAAGTGATGTTCAACCATCACACTCCCCTTCCTTAACCTAACCTAATAACCGATTATCATTACTTTTGGATCACCCCCGTATAGCTTTGATGGTATGTTCGTAACCATTGGGATTGTGAACAGTGCATTCCATTGTAATCCATAAAAACCCAGCACCAACCCGTCTGTGAAATATGAAAACATTCTTCCCCGAGCCGGTCCTGACATCACGCGTCATTATAATAGATAGCGCACCAACAAGGCAAGAGTCATAAGATTTTTCTCGCAAAAATTCATCAGAGCCCCAAAATGAATGGTATCAAAACTCATCTCTCTTAAAACAGCATGCTAAAAGACTGAGGCCAGATATGCATTGCTAGAAAAACCGACGAGGCTTCGGCGATTTTTGGCTCGACGTGTTTTGACCAAAGTAAGTTATTGTATAAAATAAGACTAGCTGAATCATTTTGTTTACTATGTTTGAACATATAAAGGATTTTTCAATAAGGATAGGTAGATGTTGAAATGGAATTAAACAAGCTATTTGTGCGATAATTATCAATTTTTTTTACTTCTATTTCAAAGTTTATTCGCATAGACCTGCGACTTCACGAAACCTCCCGAGAAAAAATCTAGCGCGTTCAAGTCGCATGACCTTTGAGGCCAATTCACTTCACCTATGCGAGAGATAACCTTATCCTCAAGTCGTTCATGCAAAATGTCAACTGTGGCGTCCGCTGCGTGGCATGTAGCGCCATCTTGTTGGAACCACATGTCGTCTAGGTTCATACGATTCAATTTGGCCATAAAAAAACTGTTACCTTCTGTAGCGTTCGTCATTGACGAGTTGAAGTCTGCAAAAAGGCGAATTCTTGTGTACGACGAGCAATCGACTACCTCAGGTTCTGCTGTACACTTTAACGGAGCGCAGCGATGTTTTTGGTCAATTCTGCGAATAATAAACAACAGATTTGATAGATATCACCAAAAAGAAAACATGGCCGCCACAGCCCCCAGAATCTATAGGAATCCTTTAAGGAGTTTGTTCAAAATATAAGGTGACTTTTTGAATTTCGCAAGCTAAATACATTCGAATTTCGATTTTTTTTTTGTTATGCGGTAACACATGCTCCCTAACACATATCGATATCCTTGGCGATTTGCAATTAAGAAAATGGATTAAACCAAATGCTCGAGCGTACTTGAATTGATGACTGCATCATCTGGCGAGTCTACTCTGAACAAAGAAAAATGTTTATAGGCCTCTTCATAGAAGGCCGAGAAGATATCAATGCCTTGAATGCCCCAAAATGTCAACAATGGATGAAAACGTGAAGTAGTGCAGAAAAGTTTTATGGAGAATTGTTGAGTCACTTTCGGAGGACTTATTGAGAATATTATCATAACGGTTGGCTCATGCTATAAAATTTTTTCAGACATTTTGAGCACTAAATGTACATATGTCTCAGCCAAGTTTGTTCCGAAACTACTAAATTTTGACCAAATGAACTGTTTGAGAATTTAACACGATCAAATAATAAAATCGAACTACAAATTTCAATATAAATTTTATTGTACTTTATGTTGGATGAAGCGAGCGAAAAAGTTGATGCGTTGGTAGCTGCTATCACGAGACGAGTGAGCGCCTTTTCGTCGACTCACTGCCAAAGATCATGCGAGCTAACGGCTTGCGTACATTTACATATGCAATATTATATAGTTAAGTATGAAGAACATCTTCGCTCGTTTTAACATAGACTCTAATATTGAAAGACTAAATAGGGTAAATTGTACAGTGTTTTTCTCAGCGTGAAATATTTTAAGAACAATTATAAGAATTTAATTCATTTTTCAACACACCGCCCCCCCTGAAGGATACTTCAGGAAATTGGTAGTAGGGCCAGCTTGGTAATATGTCTTTTGAACAAGCCGTTCTGGGTACGAAGTGTAACCACCCGAATATGTCCGTCCTTGCCTGAATGCAGCTCTTCGACACGACCTAATGCCCATTGTGAAGGAAGCAAGTTAGGCTCTTTCACCACCACGAGGTCACCCAATTTGAAGTCTCGGCTGGTATGTTTCCATTTCGGACGTTGTTGAAGCGAAGTTATGTACTCAAACTGCCATCTTTGCCAAAAGCCTTGTAACATATTTTGCACCAGTTCCCACCGTCCCAGTCGATTGCTTGGAAGCTGTAAGAAGCTGGGTTCTGCCATGGCAGTGTAGGGGCGACCTATAAGGAAATGAGAAGGGGTTAACGGGTTCAGATCAGTATCGGAAATGGCACATAATGGTCGAGAATTTAGCAAAGCTTCTATTTGGGCGAGTAAAGTGCACATTTCCTCAAAGGTGAGGAGGTTGCTTCCAACGATGCGATGAAGATGCTGCTTAACACACTTGATGCCTGCTTCCCATATCCCTCCAAAGTGAGGAGCATGAGGGGGAATGAATTCCCAACGAATATTTTCTTCTGCCAAAGTCCTGGATACGAGCTCGTTGTGTTTCGAAGATCGAATCAATTCGTACACCTCCGATAATTTCCGGGCAGCGCCATGAAAGTTGGTGCCGTTGTCAGAATGGATCACACTACACTTTCCCCGCCTAGCGATAAATCTGCGCAAGGCAGCGATAAAGGCATCCGTAGAAAGGTCGCTAACTACTTCCAAATGCACCGCCTTAGTTGCCATGCATACGAAAAGAGCAAAGTAGCCTTTTAGTAATTTTGCTTTCCGAAGCTTAGAGGCCCGTAGCATAATGGGACCCGCATAGTCGCAGCCAGTTTGATCAAATGCGAAGGAAGGCGAAAGACGATACGAGGGCAAGTTTCCCATCAGCTGCGAGGAGGTCGTCGAACGCATACGAAAACAAGCCAAACAGTCGTGTACTACCTTGCGAATCATGTTTCTGGCTCCCAAGATCCAAAACTCTTGCCGTACCATGGAGAACAATTCCGAAACACCTGCATGAAGAAACTTCCGGTGGGCGTCTGAAAGAATAAGCTGTGAAATGCGATGATTTTTTGGCAAAATTATTGGGTGTTTAAGGTTAAAGGAAACAAATGGAGCATTCGAGATTCGTCCCCCAACGCGCAGAAGCCCCACTTCATCAACAAAGGGCGATAGCGAAGCTAATTTCGAACGTGGAGAAACTTGCTTTTGTCGTTTCAGCATAAGAATATCTTCCTGGAATTCCCTTTGAACAAACCGAAGACAAGTTTCCTTAGAGGTACGAAGCTCTGAGAACGTTAAAAAATCCAAATATCGATCTTCATGAGAAAGCTTACAATTTCGTACGAAGCGCAGGAGGTAGGCAACGATTCGAATTAATTTGGTCCAAGAGGATATTTTATTAAACAGCTCATCCAAAAAATGATTTTCCGATATTGTCGTAAGTGCCGCCGCGGGGCAATTCCTTTCTTCCGGGACATTTTCCATTTCCTTGAAAATGGTGGTCGGCCATTGCGTGTGTTCCGATGTGATCCAAGTGGGACCTTTCCACCATAAGTCTAAATGCAGCAGCTTACTGGGTTCCACTCCTCTGGAAGCGATATCAGCTGGATTGTCCTCGGAACGAACATGATTCCAGACTGAACGAGGTAGGATATCCAAAATCTCAGCTGTACGGTTAGCCACGAATAAACCCCATCTACGAGGAGGAGAGGAAAGCCAAGCTAAAACGATGGTGGAATCCGTGAAAGCGAAAATTCGACCTGGTGTAACATCGAACGAAGAGCCAACAAGTTTCATGATGCGACTAAGAAGTAGAGCTCCACATAATTCAAGACGGGGAATCGATATTTGCTTAACCGGAGCTACTCGAGTTTTAGCAGTCACAAAACGAACTTCCACGACACCATCTTCCGCAATACTTCTAGCATAGATTACAGCGGAATATGCTTTTTCCGACGCATCCGAGAAGCCTATCAGATCAAAGCTTTTAGCCTTTAGCGTGTATCTGCGAGGTATTCTTAGTTGACTAAAATATTTCAGTTCCTTACGATATGCGTGCCATTTATTCACGATCGTTGGGGGTAACAGATCGTCCCAGTTAATCTTTTGTAGCCAAAGCTCTTGGAACAAAATCTTAAAAAGGATAATAGAGGGTGCCAAAAACCCTATGGGATCAAATATTTTCGAAACTTCCGAAAGCAAATTTCTCTTGGTAGGCATTGCTGCCTCATCCAATGTTATTTTGAACGTAAATATGTCACAATAGGGATTCCAGATTATCCCAAGAACTTTGCTCCACCCCGTGTCCGGATCCAAAGAAACTGTCGAGTGCTCCTCAGTATTATTGAGAATCTCCCAGCAATTAGACACCCATTTGCTCAGCTCCAGTCCACCACAAGAAAGAAGGCCTACTAACTGTTCCTTTAACTCTAAAACACCAAGCAACGAATCCGAGCCAGCCGCAAAATCATCAACATAAGAGTTGTGTAGAATCGCATAAGAAGCCTTTGGAAACAACTGCTTATAGTCCTTAGCCAATTGCCTTAGCACTCGTATTGCCAGAAAGGGTGCGGGTGCAGTACCATAAGTAACAGTACGAAGACGAAAATGAGCAATGGGATCGTTTGGAGATTCACGCCAAACAATGCGCTGAAAGTCTCGATCTTTAGGACTAACCCAAATCTGCCGAAACATTTTGACAATATCGGCACAAAAAACAAATCGATATAACCGAAACTGCATGTAAACATTAAATAAATTCTTTTGCAAGGGTGGTCCAATGTGAAGGACTTCATTCAAACTTAAACCCGTGGAATCTTTGTGCGAACCATTAAAAACTACCCTCATCTTGGTTGTCACTACGGCATGGTGAGGCAAGTAAAATCTGTTCCCTGAGCTTGGTTCAATTTCATTATCTGGAATGCGTTCCATATGGCCTAGTTCCTCATATTCTTGCATAAATCTGCAATAGTTGGCCCGAAGATTTTCGTCCCGAGAAAAGCGGCGCTCCAGGCTATACAATCTCGACAGAGCACCAGAAAGGGTGTTTCCAAAACTAACATTATTCTGACGAAAGGGTAGTTCTACAATGAACTTATTATCTGGAGCTCTAGAAAAGGTTTCCTCAAAATGGTGGTCAGCATCGTCTTCACTGCTAGCAGAACGAATAGTAGAGCCAATCTCTTCTATCTCCCAAAACGATTTCAAAAGCACGTCGATATCCAACCCTACGTGCAACGACACGACTCGATTCTTAGGAATCTTACCCGCAATTACCCATCCAAAAGCAGTATTGTGCGCGATGATATTTCCTTTTCCATCCGAGCGATGACCAGTCCGTAAACTATTCCACACCCAGTCCGATCCAAGTAAAATATCAATAGAAGACGGAGTGTTGAATCCAGGATCCGCTAACGGCAGATCCTTCAAAAGAAGGGAATTATCAAACTCAAAGGAATGTGAGGGTGTAATTGAGGTAATATTTTTTAATACAAAGGCTTCTACATTCATTATAGAAGTGTCTAGGCGAGGTTTCAACCGCAGATTCACAACTCCTTGCGTTACACCAGCATCAATTGCGGAGATCCCATATATAGGCAAACGAGAGTGACGACGAGAAAGCCCAAGCATCCTAACTACCCGCTCCGTTACAAAGGAAACCTGCGAACCTGTGTCCAAGAGAGCACGACATGGTCTAGAATTGCCTGCAGCATCTAGAACCCCTACTACAACGGTAGGCAAAATGCCTGATATTGGGCTTTCAGGCTTAATGTGATGACTTACAATCGATGACGACAGAGGAGAGGCCGCATATTTGCTGACATTGTTCGCGTCAACAGTCTCAGATCGATCCATATGCACTAACGAATGATGACGCGCACGACAATGAGAACATCGCCTCTTCGAGTGACACCGCGACGAAGAATGTTGGGTTCCTAGGCAGTTGTAGCAGAGTCTTTGATCTCTAGCAAACCGGCGACGGTCTTCAATTGGTAAAGCGATAAAGTCCGAACACTGAAATAAGGCATGGCTACCTTTGCATTTTGGACACGATATATTGGCCACAGCCAAGCTTCTCACCCGACCCGAAAGATTTGACGAACGCACACCGCTTTTATTAACTCGTAACTTAGTCTCACTTGCCTCTAATGCACTACATCGATTTTCGAGAAAGTCGATCAACTCTTGGACGGTAGCGACTTCGGAATTCTGATTTTTCAGGGCCCAAGCTTTACGCGTATCACTATCGGTTTTATTAATTAATAGATATATTAGCCAGTGGTCTCTAGCTTCAGCCGCCATAGCCCTTAAACCGCGAACGACCTCATCCGCATTATCTACTAATTTCCGTAACTGACTACTATCTGCACTATTCACTGACGGCAAATTCAAAAAAGTCTCAATAAATTGATTTATGATATATAACGGTCTACTGTATCGACGTTCTAGCTTTTCCCACGCCGACGCATAATTAGCATCGGATATAAAAATACCGTTCAACAAACTAGCGGGCTCATCACGCAAAAAAGACTTGAGGTACCGAAATTTCTGTGCACCGGATAAATGCTTTTTACTGTCAATGCTACCTAGGAACATATCGCGAAAACCCGGCCATTCCCGATAATTCCCTGCAAACGGCGTAATGTGAAATGCAGGCAACTCCACTTCTGAAAATCTTACGGTACTCGCTGCGTAAGATGGACCATCTGCTAACGCGGCACTCAACTCAGGTGCATTCTCCCGAACGGTAGTGGGATCATTATAGACGGAATTCCGCGAAACATTTTGCGAACATTTGATTCCAATGTTCGAAGACCGAGAGGGAATTTTTTCACTTAACGAATCGCGAGCGGGTTGTTTATCTCTAAGGGATTTTAGAAGCAATGATTTAGCCGCCATGAATTTGCCTTCAAAGTCAGCAAAGTCCTCTTCCGGGTCAACATACCCTTCTTCGGCATGGTATTGATGTAGGTCAAATTGGTTTCCGCTAAAATCCTTCCACGCTTCCTCTAAACGATCTAAACGCACCTCTAGAGCCTCAATTAAAGTATCCTCAGAAATGGATTGCGCGAAGCTATATATGCGATTAATGGAGGCCTTAATGTGATTTCGTGACTGTACTAGCGTTTCCATGGTTATGCACGAAAGTCAAATCAACTACGAACCACGTGCTCCACAAATCCTATCACGAACACGCTATTAAAAAGCCTTCAGCTACTCCAAATTCCTACAGCCGCAATTGTACAGCAAGATCCGCAGCAAACAGCAACAGCAACAATTTAAAATTACAATATATTACCTGTCCTCTAGCCCAATGAAAATTCGGTGTGTGGACTGTATCCAATTATCCAAAACGATAGCAACTAGTCGATTCCCAGCAAAGTGAACAGGAGCCGCGAGATCCGGTGTGAAGGACCAATTTTTTGTTTGAGAATTTAACACGATCAAATAATAAAATCGAACTACAAATTTCAATATAAATTTTATTGTACTTTATGTTGGATGAAGCGAGCGAAAAAGTTGATGCGTTGGTAGCTGCTATCACGAGACGAGTGAGCGCCTTTTCGTCGACTCACTGCCAAAGATCATGCGAGCTAACGGCTTGCGTACATTTACATATGCAATATTATATAGTTAAGTATGAAGAACATCTTCGCTCGTTTTAACATAGACTCTAATATTGAAAGACTAAATAGGGTAAATTGTACAGTGTTTTTCTCAGCGTGAAATATTTTAAGAACAATTATAAGAATTTAATTCATTTTTCAACATGAACCTTCGCATGAGTCTCGCCTAGGAGCTGATGTGAATGACGATCCAGATTTGCTGAAAAGGGTCATCAATGGTGATGAAACATGCGTATGACGTCGGAACCAATGCCCAATCATCCCAATGGATGATTTTTTGGTCCAACTTGGACTAGTGCGATTTTTTTCCTTATAACAAAAAGCGCATATCAGAAATACTATCAAAAATACTGGGAAAGCGCTGGGACAAGGAAAGCGATTTGTTGTCATTTGTTTTGGGTCATTGCACAACTTTGATACCAAGCTAAGGCCGCAGGAAACTACGAAATAAACTTGTCTGAGTTTTTCCCCAAGAGACGACCGAAGTTCTTTGACGATGAAATCATCGATTCGCCCGAGAGACGACAAGAAGTCATAATAATGATCAATTCTTAGCTTTATAAAACTTGTTTTGACGAAAACAAAAAAAATTATAATTTCAATTTCCACTTTATAGTCATCCATATGGAAATGGGTATGATCCACAATCTGATTTTATAGTCAGGCAATTCTTTTCCTATGCTCATAGGGGATGCAACTGACTGGTCGCAGATGTTCCGGCGAAACAAGACTCTGTCATTAAAAAGCAGTAATTAAATGGCAAAGTAGTGAGTAATTATAATTTCACCAACTTCTCTGGCAGTGGCGTGACTTCGCATGATTAAATGATTCATGTTGGTTGAATGTTTTAGTGCCTGACATGAATACCTAATCAGGTTTGTGGTATTTTAAAAAAGGGTTGGCTCTTAGTTGATCTCTTTTTGTTCATTGTACATTGGCAACACTGAGTCGCTACATCCGAAGTGAGTGTTAGTGTTTCGGAAATAGTACATGTTTGAAATGATGAACCAACCGTGATGAACCAAGTGCCAAATGTTGCAGTTGCCGCACGTATACGTCTAAACTCCAAAGTCTCACCTTGATACAGATTTTGATAAGGAAAGGAAGGTGCCATGTACCACCTAAACCGTGTAACAATGAATTTTCTGTTTTGCTTTTATTGCTTGGTGTACGGCCGGCTACGGTTTGGTATTGTTAGTCTTCTTTTTGGGGTATTTTTTTCTCAAAGATTGGGCCTTAAACTATCGAAAATGTACTTCAAAGAAATAATGCGACAAGGCCAGTCGACGCAATTGATCGGAAGATTTACCCTTTTTTAAAGTTTTGATCCAGATCCATACCTAATTTCTCTAAAATATTTTACGGCGCATAGAGCAGGGGGCAGAAGATCACGGCTACAGGACTACAAAGTATAATTTTCCAATAATTCCACCGAAAATCCGCATCTTTATTAGGAAAATTTGGTCTTTAAATATATCAAATGGGTTTTTCAATAGCTACATTCGAACTTTGACAATTTATTAGTCGACTGTTTCAAGTGGCAACGATTTCGTTCTTTGACGCTTGTGGTCTATTGGAGCCACCATTTTAACACAGAGCTCTACACCGTTGAACAATTCGTCGAAATCATTAAAACTTATTATAAAACTTCGTATTTTGTTCGCCGAAATGTTCGTCCAACCGAACAGTTCACCTATTATCGCAAAACTCGCGACTCGATTGCTAATTGAGCAGGTCCGGTACAACGCCAAAACAGGGGGTCCAACAAGAATATTGCTGAAACCTCTCGATTTCTCGTCGAATCTCAAGGAGTTGGCCCCTCTGCGATCGCAACTTGGCGAATTTTCCGAAAAGACTAGAGCATAGAGGTCCACAAGAACTAAAGCCAAGCATTGGAGCAGTTGGAAACGGCTCCAAATTTTGGCGAAAAGATTGTTTTCAGTTATAAAAGACATTTTTGGTTGGGAGGCTTCGTGCTCAAAGTTGGGAGAGAATAATCCACAGCAGTATCAAAAGTTTCTACAAGGTGGCGCAAAATTAATCACAATATTGGAAAATGTTATACTTTTTGCAAATATCGTCGTATGTCAATCATATTTAACATTTGTGAACTAGACAGCTGCAGTACACAAACAGACAAACAATGGGCGCTGTATTCCGTAAAAGCGTGGAATAATTGTGTCGAATTTTTTAAGCAATAATCGGTCGGTGATGTTAGCGCAGCGTGAATTTCCACGTCGATTACCTAATCGTGTCGCGCCAACTGGGCAAGCATTCCGGCACTTAGCAGACCATGCAGGGCGTGGCCGCCACTGGTTGCCGATGTCGCTGAGAACGAAGAAACATCAACGAAACGGCGGGTCACGCATTGGGCATCACCAGACGGACAATCCAGCGATTTTAATGAAAGACTTACACATGTTCTCATACAAGATGCAAACAGTGCATCAGTTAATGCCTGCTGACTCTGCTTCCTATACTTCGCGTGTGAAGTAACTACTGTCAATCCATCCTTAATCTCAACAACGAAAAGCACGATTTTGTATCGAAAATCATCATGAGCGACGAGACGCATTTCCACTTAGGTGGCTACGTCAATAAGCAATATCTTCGTTCCTGGGTCACTGAAAATCCGTTAACGGATTTAACGAAAAACCGTTACAACCACTGAAAGCCACTGTGTGGCGCGACGTTCACGCGGGAGGAGTGATTGGGCCGTATTTTTTTTAAGAAGGCCATCAGCAATACGATCATTGTTACTGGTGAACGCTACGGGGGCATGATAAACGACTTCTTACTACCGGAATTGGATGAGCTGGGCTAAGTGAACAGGTGGTTCCCACAATGTGAAGGAAGCCTTTCCTGGTCGCGTAAACTCCCGTTTTGTCGATTTGACATGGCCAGCAAGATCGTACGATTTAACTTCAGACTTCTTTTTTGGGGCTACTTCAAGTCGCGGGCTTATGCCAACAAGCCTTAGACAATCATAGCCCTTAAGGAGAATATTCGATAAAAATGCGAACATTTATCACCGGGAATCTTGTTGAAAGTCATGAAAAATGCGATAAAATGGGTACAACGGAAGTATCAACACTGGTGGCAGCCACTTGACGGATATCATCTTTTCCACTTAACAGAAAAAATTGTAAAGGTCCAAATAGAGATTTCCATCACTCAAAATCATTTGTATTTATTTATTAAAAAAAAGGTAATTAAAAACAAAATTGGATGATTAATTTTGCGCCATCTTGTATTACATTCGAAACAACTTACTATTTGGGGTGGATTTTGGGCAGGCGGCGTCATTAGGCCAAAATCATCCGGAATGAAAATGGGCAGACGGTGACTGTCAATATCGAGTATTATCGTGCCATTATAACTGACCTGGACGAAATTTGATTCCAACAAGACGAAACAATGTGCCACATCAAGTAAAGTCCCGAAAACACGTTAGTCGAGGTGAAGTCGAATGGCCCTTGGATCTTTGTCGCTACGTTAAACAACGTTACATCGTGGCAACCAACCAACAAAAACTTGAAAACTTGACAACAACATCATAAAATGGATTTCCCGGATCGACTTTTGAATGACCATTTGAAAATCCTTTTTAAAACATAGTGGAACTGGATGTACTCAAAAGTCTCTCATATCTCGAACACAATTTTTGTATTCAATAAAAAAGTGACCTTAATGATAAGCCTCTTCCAAATATACATAATTTGCTACCTTTTTATGCCCGGATTATTGCCTATACCATATACCATGAGTTTGTTGAAGATTTTCTGGTATATTTAACTCATTATGCCGAAAGATTACGCATTGTGTCCTATGCTTAATGGGAAATTCCAACTTTTGCGACCCAACATTTTTCTCTCTTCCAAATTATAGCATAGTAAATCTACATTTTCCTGGAAAATACTTTGTTATCTCACATCTATACACGTTTGTTTACTTCATTTTAGATTCCTGTTTTCAGATAGTGGGTGTATTCTCGGAAAAGTATTTGAATCATATTCGTCATTATTCTATAATAAACCTATTTTGGGAAGAGGAATATAATAATTTTGATTCAATTCACCAAATAGACTGTTCCGTAGAACGAATGCGAAATCTTTTTGTCCTTATTTATCTAAGAGTATCAGGAAAAATCTAAGTCAGCTTACAACTTTAGATATTAAATATCTCCAAGCTAAAAGGTCATCTGCTTATGATATTAATTTATTCCTGAAAACAAGACGAATTTTACTCATGACATTATGTCAATTCGTTTGAATAACGAACGGATTCGCAACAAGCAAAAAATCGATACAGATTCGTGGGCGCCAAAGTGCAAGATGATGCTGGAAACCGCTATATTTAGCCTTTGGTTACAATTACCCAAGAGAATACAAACCACTGACTTTCCCTCTTATGTTGGATTCGTCCTTCTCATTATGTTTGTCAGAAAGAACAATATACGAATACTTGTACGTTAATCCGATCATAATGACAAAAAGGACGGATCGATACAAGCGGAAAGGTACATCATAATAAATGTGCGGACATCAAATAGCATGCCATGATAGTTATTGCTACTCATGTTATGAGTAATCATTAAAATTGTGTGACATCTATTTGTATCTCGATCTAAACTGAGGATAGAGTTAGCTTTATTGCCTTGAGGGTAGTGATGAGCGAGGCCACCCACAATTGGATATTATAGGAATGACTGGCATTTTGTCAGACGTCGATGTTCAGAGGTTTAGTGTTTATGAAACTAGTTGGCAATGGGATGGGTTGTGAGCGATTGCAATCAGAGACTAAAGGCAAATCGTTACATGGACAGTTTATAAGATGTGGGAACTAAGTGGACCATTATAGGTAAATTGGAAAAAGCTCTATTTATTTCTATTTAAGCAGCCTCAGGGGGTATTCCAAGATATTTGTTTCTTAAAAGAAATACAAAAACTGATATAGTGGAGTCTTGCTCACTTTCGTGTTGGTCTATTAAATATTCAAGATAATACAACATCATTTTAGTAGACAGACATCCAGAAGATTTCGAGCTGGCGAGTCCGCATGGGATACAGGCATAAGAAGCTTCATGATGAGATGGTTTCTCTCATAACTAAATTTCCGTAATCAAGTTGTAAACATAAATAATATTTTCAGCCTATCTTTATGTTATTATATTATATCTGTATTAAAACCGGTGTACCTGAAGGTTCAGTACTTGGGCCAATATTTATTATTTTTCTTTTATAAATCGATTACATTTTCAGCGAACAGGCTATGTCAGCTTTAGATTTAACTGCTGACATAAACCATGACTAAGGGCAGCTTAGGCATTGCCTTTTTTTATTGTTGGGTAAATTGCTAATAAATTATAAAACCAAACTAATGTTCTTAAATTTGTCTGCAGCCATTATCAATGTCCCTTTATAACTTCACAGTGTAGGGAAAACGTATGCAGAAGCTTTCCTGTCTGTCCGTCTATCATATATCTATCCATCTGTCCGTCCGTACGCATATATCAAACCAAACTTGCCGAGTTGCTATGAGTCTGAAACTTGGCTGTGTTATAGAGTAAATGATTCTGAGCTTATAAAATTCAAGGTAGAAGACCTGGAATTGTAGCTTGGCTCCGGCGAGCTGATCTCAGCTTGTTTGGTAAGAGGAGGGCTTCTTCGTTTTCTGAGACTTTGAGATTGTAGCAGATCAGCGGAGAAGGTTGATCCATTCCTGTAATAGGTATCAATGCTATATTGTCGAATGAAAAACCGATACAATAGGGCGCATGTGTTGGATTGCATTTGGCACCAGTACTCAGTACCTCAGGCATCAGGCCTCTTTGTCATGACTTTTAGTAGTTTCATTGCATGGTCACTAATTAAATACAAATATATGTAAATTTACAATTGATAGTTGATAATCAAATTGCGAACCTGAGAATGCTCAGACGCTCCTAAATTTTGATGTTTACTGCTGTTTCTTACAGTTTGACACGAAAAACCTTCGAACAAGAGCGGTAATATCCCTACGTTAACATATCCCCGACTAGGTCTATTACTTTACAGATCCCCGTTCAAACTTGTCTGATATTTTTACAAACTTGTCTGACAATCATACGCAGGAAATTACTTTTCAATAAATTTTCATCCGCCTCCGACAAGCTCCATATAGCAGAAATGATATAACTAATGATGATCAGTGTTTTGTACAAGGTGGCGCTAAATTAATCACCCTATCGGAAGATGTATACATATTTGCTTTGCTCTGGCTCATGAGCTCTCTAAGGTGTCTGTCTGGCAGTACAATGGACCAGTATTTGTGTCTGAGTGCTCCAACAGATAGCAGAAGCCTCCCAAAAAAAAAAAAAAAAAAAAAAAAAACAAAAAAAAAAAAAAAATCCCATCCCAGACTTCTTTTTTTAGGGATACATACTTGAAGTCACGGATTTATGATAATAAGTCCCAAACTATCGCAGCCCTCAAGGAGAATATTCGACAGGAATGCGAAGAGTGATCACCGGAAAACTTGCGGAAAATCGTGGCAAATGCGATAAAACTGGTACAAATGTGTATCAATACTGGCGGCAGCCACTTGATCATCTTTCTCACTTAACAGAAAATGAAGATTTCCATCACTCAAAATCATTTTTTTATTTATTATAACTAGTAAAAAAGTAATTCATATCCGTGCAGGGACGGGTTAAGAATATCCCTGCAGCGATACCTCTCGCTTGTCGTAAAAGGCGACTAAAACAAAGGTAAACAAAAATCACATCTAGGCAATTTAGAAAACAGCAAGGTGAGCCTAGGGACACATATACCACCATTAAACTGCCCCACAAGTGTACATGCAAATCAGTGGGTTGACACGACTGGAGATCACCGGTGTTGTAAAAGTAAGATCAAACAAAAAAAAATCTGGAGCATGCGCGTGTCACAAAAAAAAAAAAAAAAAAAAGGCAGGCCGAAAAACAATTGGTGCAAACAAATGCAAAAACACCAGCATTTCATTGGCCTCAGCGATGAAGTAATCCCAAACCGGAAAGCCTGCCGCTACTTTCTGAGGTCAAACCGGCGGACCCTACAAGCGGACCAGTAGGATTGCAGTTAAGTGGGAAGGTTATGGTCCTACACTTCTGACCATAACAACGCCGGAAAAAGGAAAAGAAGAAGAAGAAGTAAAAAAGTAATTCAAAAACAAAATAGGATGATTGATTTTGCGCCTTGTATAAAGTTTTGATTTGGTTGCTTCATTCTTTGAGAAAGATTCTGCGTCTTACACTAGTGTCATTGGTGCATACTGCCGCGGGGCCAAAGTAGACAAAATTCTTAACAACCTAAAATAAAATCTGTTAATGCGAAAGTCCTGGCTAAGAAATTGGTGGCGTGAGTCATTTATCATCAGTAATTTCTGCATTAAGAGTTCTCCATCTTGGCTAATTTGGCAGCGATGTGAAGGCTACACATAGACATAGCTTGTCCCTAAACAGCGACTTTAAAGCCAATAAATTGGTGGCGGGTGAGAATCTAGAATTTATTTGTAAAGGGTGGGCCATCTAGTGGTTTTTTTTTTTTGACAGCTGTTTGACACTGCCCGCTCGAAATCTTGAAAAACATTTGGAAATATTGAAAGCTTTATACTCACTTTGAAAATGTGAGTGCTGTGTAGCCCAAACAGTGCGTTTTTTTAAAAGAAGTTTTGGCCGAAATGAAGCACCCACCGCGACTGCTGTACTTAGGTTTATGCAAAAAGTTCGGTATGCTAGTGGACAACACTCATGGACCCCGTCGTCTTAGGTGCGCACAGATGAGAATGTGGCTGCTGTGGCCGAGAGTGTGATCTCAACAGTTCAACATTTCACGCACTAGTCTGAGGAGAATTCTGCACAAAGATTTCAGATTATTCGCTTACAAAGTCCAATTGACTCAGCGATTGACGCCGAGCGACCATCCGCTTCGTTATCGCTTGTGTTTTAAAACAGCTTGAATTGAACAACGATTTTGAGCGAAAAATCATCTTTTCTGACGAGGCTCATTTTCATCTCGGCGGCTACGTTAACAAACAAAATTGCCGCATCTGGGGGTCCGGAAAACCCGCACGCCGCACGTTATTGTCGAGAAGCCAATACATCCACAGAGAGTGACAATTTGGAGCAGATTGTGGAGTGGTGGCATCATTGGATCATTTTTCTTCGAAAATGAGGCTGGGAACACACAGCCCATGCCATAATCGATCCTTTGCGCACCAAATTCTCAGATCATGTTGTCAGCCGTCTTGACGATGCCAATTGGCCGCCTCGGAGCTGTGATTTGACCCCTTTGGACTTGTTTTTTTTTTTTGGGGAATCGTGAAGGACCGATGTTATGCCAACAATCCGGAAACGATTCAAGCACTTAAGGCCAATATCATCCAAGCAATCCCTGAGCTACAGCCCGAAACCATCAACAAGGTGTTGGAAAATTGGCGAATTTACGAAAGCTTCGTTTGTGACTTTATTAGACTTTCGTTTCGATATGACTTCATTCCAGTCAGGATGACAAAAATCTATCATCCTGCGCCATGAATGGATTATTTTGCTGACAGCGGAAGCTTGACTACCATCGATGTTATACAGTCTACAGAAGTGGTTCTGCTAGCGACTACTGGTATCGTAGTTTTCCATTTTCTGTGTGACTTTAAGCAGAGTTGATGGATTTTTTTTTCCTACGTATGTACATGCTCTGGTTAGGGGGCACTATTCCCTAGATTTTGTAGAACTTTTTTCCCACCACTAGGAGTAATTTCTATTTTGGATTATTTACAAATTCTACGATGGTCGTGATGGCTAAGAGAATTTATTATTCGAATTAATTCAACTAGTTACCTGAAATAACTACATATCTGAAATAATCTTGTGGAAAAATCTTGAGGATTGACTCAAGAACTTTAAATCTCGGTTTACGGCAGATGATAATTCACGGTAAATCATCATCTAACGACTTATGTTGTTCGGAAAGTTTTAAAGCCCTAAGCAAATATAAGCTTATGCATTTAGAACCTTGCATAGACAAACGTGAAATTTGTGTTTTTTCAGTCATAAAATAAAAAGCGACAATAAAACGCCATCAGCCCCGTAGCCATTCATTTCTGATAATCGATTTGCTAGTGTTTTTCATAGTACTCTAAGAAAACAAAACGATGAAGGTTGTTTGTCTTTCTCCCCGTACTGTAGCATAATCAATTTATGGCAGAAATCGATTCATGCACTTGAGCCGAGTTTCGTTCATAATTTGTGCCGCCGGCGTCATCGTCGAATTGGAAAATATGCACAAAATTAACGAATTTGCTAAATTTTTCTCCTTTTTTGTTCCATGTGCTGATTTTCCTTTTTTGTTTTTGTTACATTCCTCATGTTATGCAAATACCCATTCATATAGTGCACATGCTGAAAACAACCACTGACTGTGCGTCATCGATCGTGATTCAGCACAAAAGAAAAAAAAAATAACAAAAAATTAAAAACAAAAGCACAAAATGCATGTCAGGGAGAGAAAACCAGCCACACATTTCGTTTTGTTTTTTTCGTTCCCTTTTTGCACATATTTTAGTTTAAACTGAAACAACATCGGGCGCACATGCATCCATTCAGGTCTCCTGGCAAAAGAAAGATGAAAAACGAAAACAAGACCGAGAAATAGCGCACGAGAGAGTCGAAGAGGGAGAGAGAGAGAGAGAGAAATTGCTACTAATATCACTCTCATGCGAGTAAGTGCAGTGCGGGCGCAGAGATTACAAACCAGACATGGCCTATCCCAATAGCATTTGCAGTGAGCGTTCGGGTGACGACGACGGCGATGATGAGCTTGTGTGCTTTTCTGCAACAGCAGTGCTGCGTCGAGGGCAGTGTGTGGGCCACTGTGCGCATTCCCGATTACTGGCGCGATATTCGCAGTCTCTTGGCTTTAAACAGTAGCAGTAGAGCAATAACATAGTAAGTTGACGTAGTAGTGGTAGTCATGTGTGCGACTACTTTCCTGCTTTTTAAGTATCCGCCATCGATTTACCCTCAAACTATTTTCCAGCGAATTTAAATATTTAGTGCAAATTTATTCATGAAAATTATTTGTACACATAAGAGTGTGAAAATAAATATTTCTGATGCACTTGAGCCACAGCTGTCAGAGGGAAGTTCATACTATACAAAATTCCTATGTAAATGTTAATTTTTTTTTCAATTAGAATAGGAATTTATTCAATTCCAAGTTGGACTTATATAGGGTCCGCCAAATAATTTTTTTTTTTTTGAAAATGCTATAAAAAAAACTACTGAATATTTTCTCAAATGTCTTTTTTTATTTGAAAGTACAATCCTTCCGGTTAATAATGGAAAATAATTTCATTCAAATGGCTGCCTCGGCTGGCCATGCAGTAGCCTACACGATCGGTCAAATTTTTAAGCACATTATCGATTGTGTGCAGCTGTATTTCACCAATGGCTTCACGAATATTGTCCTTTAAAGCGTCAATTGTCTCTGGCTTGTCGGCGTAACACTTATCTTTGACGGCACCCCACAAATAATAGTCCAACGGTGTCAAATCCCAGCTCCGAGGTGGCCAAACGACATCAGCTCTGCGGCTGTTAATGCGATCTTCAAAAACAGGGCGCAAAACATCGAGTGTAGCTTCGGCTGTGTGGCACGTAGCGCCGTCCTGTTGAAACCAAATGTTGCCAATATCCTCCTCTTCAATTTTTGTGAACAAAAATTCGTTCAACATGGCCCGATAACGATCGCCATTGACTGTAACGGCCACTCCTTGCTCATTTTCGAGGAAAAATGGCCCAATTATGCCTCTGGACCAAAATCCGCACCAAACAGTGGCTCGTTTTGGGTGCACCGGCTTTTCAATGTATGCGTGCGGGTTTTCTGTGCCCCAAATGCGACAATTTTGCTTGTTTACATACCCGCCAAGATCAAAATGAGCTTCATCTGAAAAGATGATTTTTTTGGCAAAATTGCCATCTTCTGTAAGTCGATCGCAGGCCCACTTAGCGAAGCGAAAACGCATTGGATGGTCAGTTGGCTTCAACTCCTGAACCAATTGGACTTTGTATGGCGTCATACCAAGGTCTTTATGCAAAATTCGTCTCAATGATGTCTCCGAAATGTTCAATTGTTGAGAACGACGGTGAATTGATGTTGATGGCGCTTCACGCACACTTTCTGCCGCAGCAGCAATATTCTCGGGTGTACGCACTGTTTTTGGCTTTTCACGCTTTGGTTTATCGATGAGGATGGCAGTTTCTTCCACTTTTTACACAAGATAACGAACATACGGAGCTGACGGTGCTTCTCTTCTTCCAAAATCCGTACGCAATTTTCGCACACATTCTGCAACATTACCATGATTTTCAAAGTAATGTCGCAATATTTCCCAGCGTTGTTCAAGCGTATACACAACCATATTCGTTCAGCGGAAGGATAAAACTAATTATCTGTCAAATCAGACATGAGCTAAGTGTTACCATTCACGAAATAAGCACTACTTAAAAAAAAAACGTTAGATGGCGGACCCTTTACATACATGGTTATAGTTGCAGCCCCTTATTAACTGCTCATCTATGCACGCTTAGGTAATTAGGTTCTAATTTTGCGATTAGGTCCCTCGATTTAATAATATATGTAGTTCCTTCGCATCGGCTAATTATTGGACCTGATCAACCGCGCCAATTTCTAACTAAAACTTTATTATCATAAAAGGTCCTAAACGATTATTTATGTGTTAAGTCTTGAGCCGTTGGCCTCTATAATGTTTTAACATTATTGGAAAAAACTAAGTAAAATAAATTAACTTTTTATATAATAGTCTTTCAAGATATACAATGAAAACCCTCTTGGGCGGACAGTGACCGTCGGGCATTTTTTGTCCGCTCACGAGGACTGTTTTCTGTTTTTAATATTTTTTTTAATTAATTTAAGATTGATGAATAGATAGTCACGTAAGGGTGATCCATTTTGTAAATGAATAATACAATTTTTGTATTTTTTCGATAATTCGTGCAGGTACGCTCTTATGATGTGTCACACAACCTGGACGGGGTGCAGATGGTGTGTGTCTAAGATATTCGTTCACTACTCCCCGGGGGTGGTTGTCCTAGATGGGATTTGAGAGATTCGACTGAATTTGCGTTGGTTGTAGTTCACAGTCACTCGTTTGATTTCCATGTCATTAAGCTCTTATATTAGTAATGTACACACAGAGTATGAATTTTGAAGTGATCTTATGCTGCGAGTGTTATGCCTTCGTCAGCATTTCTTGATCATCTCTCATTCACAACTGATGTTGTTGCATAATTTTCCGTATAGGAATTGTTCTTGGCTATGGACAGACTTGAACTACAATTACAAATGCATTAAGTTTTTATATGTATTAATCGAAACGAAAACATTGTTTCATGTTTATTGAGCCCTAGAAATAACCTGGGACTGGTGCGGGGAAGAAGGACTCTCCATCAATCCCAGCAAAACACACATAATTCGATTCACTAAAAGAAGAACAAATAATCGTCAAAGTTTAAAAATCAAAGAAACCTGCATTAAAGAAAGAGGTAGGTTAGGTTAGGTTAGGTGGCTTCCCTCCGTAAAAGCGGTGGGGATCACTTAGAACGGTTCATTGTGCTACCATTTGAGTCGGCTTGGTCACCGTTACTTTTGGAACCATTTAAAGTGCTGAATAAAATTCGATATTTTGTAGATCTCCTCTCTGAGGCGGCTAGAGCAGGGTAATTACATAGGAAATGGGTTGGAGATTCTTCCTCTTTCTCATCATGACACTGAAGTAGTCGAGGACTGCAGTGGGGGTTGTTCGCAGCCCCTGTTATCGCGATGCACGACATCCTTTGAACTCTGCTTAGGAGTTTGTAATAGTTCGATCTGCACAGTGCCGGCCACCAGACAAGGCATTCGTACATTAGTATAGGTCTAAAAATCGCAGTACTAATATGGGGTTTGGTGAGCCATCTGGTACTCAAGGCTTTTTGCAGGTGTATAGCGCAGTTGTTGCTTTCTTGATGCGTTCTTCCGCCTTCAATTTTCAGTTGAGCTACCTGTCGAGTATCGCACCAAGGTATTTGGCGTGGTCTGCGAATCTAAGATAAGTCCCATAGAGTTTTGGAGGGATTTATTCCAAGTCCGTAGTTCTCTGCCCAATTGGCCATTTTGCCTAGGCCTGTTTCCATCAAATTCTTGATTGTTGGAAGACGTTTTCCGCTAATTGCCAGTGCAATATAATCTGCATACGCAATGACTTTGTACCCGCTGTCCTCCAGGGATAGGAGTATTTCGTTTACAACCATCACCCACAATTGCGGCGGTAATACTCGTCCTTGTGGGGTGTCACGTTTTACTGATTTTTTGTTTGGTAGCAACTTGCTTGAAAGCATTTGTTTGATCCAAAGTATTATATTGACATTAACCTCTATTGATTTTCCCGTACAGTAAACAAGTTGCGACTTTGAAAGCTTGCCTTTTTGTAGGTTTTCGCGAATGTACAAGTCCACCAGTCTCTCTAGCGTCTTAAGAAGAACGGAGGAGAGACTGATAGGTCTGTAGTCTTTCGCAGTTGTGTGGGAGGTTTTTCCTGCTTTTGATATACATGTAATATTTCCCTCTAGGATAGGGGTATATAGCCCCAATCTAGACTGGATAAGAATAATACCAAAAGCCATGGTTCAAGAATGCCGCAAGCACGTTGCATCTCTACCGGGCTCCATCCGGACCTACAGCTAATTACTGCATATTGGAGTTTCCTTTTGCTTACTACTTACTTTGAAATGATCGGGGGATTCGGTATGAGTTGTTCAAAATTATAGTTACTAACCTCTGCGTTGTCGGGAAAGTGTGTACTGAGCAAGAGGTCTACTCTTCGTTAGTCACCGCTGCAGTGTCATATGGCTTGCTGATAAGGGCGGGTACAGTGGGAGCCTCTGACAGTATTTTCCTCACTCTCCTGGCCTCATTATTCTCTCCTACTTCTGAGCCAGGATGTCCTTTGCACCTTTCTTATCTCACTTTTATATAGTCTGAGGCTGTATGACGAAGAGGTAACGTTTCTAGGAATAATACCGAATCGAAAACTTTTTTGGAATGCACACATAAGCAAAATATACGCAAAAGCCATCAAAGCTGCAACAACGCGTAGGCAAAACATGGGGGCTAAACCCAAAAATTATACTTTGGTCATGCAATCAATTTTGGCGGAAAAAATGTCAACAAAAAAGCGCCGTGAATTAAATCAATAAAATACAAAGGCTAGGGTGTATCTCCACTACTGAAGCAATGAGAACGACTCCGACTACAAGGATGGGAGCAATTCTAAACATCCCACAATTACACACTGCCATACAGGCTGAGGCTGCCAAACAAGCCTAAACCTTACAAAGAATGAGACCTTGTTGGACATCTAAAAATTCTTAAAAAAGTGGATATCATTTGGCAACTAAGCCGAGTGAATTATTTGATGTCCCCTGAGTTAAACTTTAAAAAATACTAAGAAGTACTCATATCTAGTAGAGAGAAATGTATCAACAAACCCCATTGGATGAAGAATTGTGACCAAAAATAGTACACAGATGTATCGAAATCTAGAAACCAATATCTGGAGGACCAAAATGTAGCCTACACATTCCCCTCTGCAATGAGTCAACTATAGTTCAGCCCGAGCTATTTGCAATCAATGAAGCAGCACATAGCATCAGCGACAGGAGACCCATTAACACAAGGATAACTATATTCTAGACAGCCAAGCGATTCTGAGTGCTTTAAAAAGGTACACCTTAGATTCTAAAGCTATCTGGGAGAGCGGTTTTAGACAAAAAGTTGAAAACCATCGGCCTATATCTAAGCTTTCTGCAATACCAAAATGATTTGAAAACATTGTTAAGGATAAGCTTCATTCGCTGTTAAAGAAATTATTTCCAGTAATCAGCATGGCTTTGTTCGCGGTAGATCATATACTACAAATTTGGCTTTCTTGACAAATTATATTTTTGACAATTGTGAAAATCTTTTACAAGTTGATGTACTCTACACTGACTTTACGAAAGCTTTTGATAGAGTACATCACGCTTTACTTTTGGCTAAACTATAATCTTTTATGCTGATGTGGCTCTCAAATTGTTCATGTAATAGAAAGCAATTGGTAAAGATTAGTAGTTTTACATTTAATTTCTGGCGTTCCCCAAGGTAGTCATCTCGGCCTGTTGAATGATGTCACGAAATATTCAATTTTTGCGAAGTTTTAACATTCGCGGACGACTTAAAACTGTTTGCACGCATCAAAAATATTACTGACTGTATAGGTTTTCAACTAGATATACATTTATAAATTGTCGGAATGGTGTAAACATAATGCAAAAGTGCTTAATATTTCTAAATGTAAGATATTAACAGCGTACAGTATTGTTGTGCCGATCTTATATTTTATTTTCTGTTTATTCGTCTTGACGAAGTTAAAGATCTAGGGGTCATATTTGACACTGATCTAAATTTTTCATTACATTATGATTATGCCATATCTAAATCTATCTACTCCTTGTTATGATATCTTATAAGGAATAGCAAAGACTTACAAGATGTAGTTAGATAGCCTTAAGACTATATTCATCTCATTGGTCAAACCTTGTTTAGAATATTCTTCCATTATTTGGGATTCGCCATCTAATGCTCAAGAGCTTAGATTAGAAAGAGTTCAAAAGAATTTCACGAAATATGCTATCCGTAAATTAAACATGTTTGACGAACTTCTTCCTTATGATGTAAGATGTAAGTTAATTGGAAAACTTGAGTTTTAGGGGGAAGGCATCTTCAGACATGTTTATTCACCAGAATTGGTTTTTCTTATAAACATATGTATAGTATATGCTTCCCAAAGATCTCTTCGGGTGAGACATTTGCTTTACGACAGAAGGCATAGAACAAATTATTGTTGCAATGAACCAATTACTAGGTGCGTAAAAACATTCAATAAGCTTTGCAACGAAATTGACCTTAGCTTATCGCGATTCGAATTTAAAAATTGTATTCATTCTTTGATTTTAAATTAGTAATATTGTTTATTTGAGTAATCTATGAGATGCAAAATCGGTAGACGATCCTTAGTCGCGCAACACATATCTGTTGAGTAAAGCGATACTGAGAGTATACACTAGAGAACTTAGTATTCTCTGTGATGGATACAAAAAAAACAAAAAAATTCATCTTCAGGCTCGAAGCCATCTCGACTTTTGTCGAACCCAATTTTTTTTAAATAATTTTTTATTGTTTCCGGCTGCACCTTGAGCCAGTCTGCTTTTATGAAATGTATAGCCTCCAAAACGTTAATTGATTTATTTGCCGAACATGTATCAATACTTGCTAAGATATGTCTAACAAGCAGACTTCGATAGTAAAGTTTAAAATTTAGAATAACACCTTTATCTAACGGCTGACAAGCTGATGTTGATGTTTAATCGTAAATCTCGAGGGTGCGATGTTGCATTTTCTAAGAAAAGTAGGATTTTTCTATTCTGCCTGCCTATTTTTCTATCGAATTCGATTAAGCACTGGGTCATTAAATCGCCTTCTTGACTGCCGATTTATTGGTAACTTCTTGATGTCCACTGAGGCAAACGCGCTGGGGCGTGCAGCTTTCCTAATCACGAGTGGCTTTTCTTTCTCTCCGAGTCTTTCTTTGGAAAATTGTCCACCATCACATTTTTCGGTTTTCAGTGCTAAGGTTTTGTTTGGCAAAGCTCTGATAAAGATGCCTGTCTCATCAGCGTTATAGATATCCTGCGGTTTATAAACAATCAATATGGATGAAAGTTTTTTTATAACCTGCTGAATATCCAATTGGTTTATAGCAGCAGCTTCTCCGGAAAGTGTTTTGTGTCTATTGTGCCACCTTTGCAGCCAGCCGTTAGATGCTGCAAAATCATCTAAGAGCGATTTCCTTCGCCTTCACTTGAATAATTGGCCCATATATTGGAAGGTGATGACTTCTTACTTATCAGAACCAGTCGTAGCACATGGAATCGAGTTTTTTGCCGCCCGTATTCATGAAATCTCTTTTCTTATTAAACCAGCCAGCCAACTCGACCATAAAACCTCTCTGCTACAAACAATAACCGCAGCCGGTGTTTTTACAATCTTAAATCTGTTTATGAAAATGCACATGCATACTCGACACTCGTACATTGATTAATTTAGGTTTTTTGGAATTATTATTTCTTTGCATGTAGTTTTACCTTTTATCTTTATCAGATGCGTTTATAATCTCCATTTTCTTTCAAACATGAACATGAAAATGAGGCAGAATGAACAAAAACCCAAAACAATTTATTCGGGGAGATCCCCGATTTAATTGTGGTGTTTCAACGTAAATTTTATACCATAATTTGATGCCTTGCGTACGTTGTTAAAGGTTCGCTAAGAGAAGCATTTTCCACAATTCATAAAAATATATTGCTCGCGTCCGGCTAAAAGGGGGTCCGCCCAAGAAGAAAAATAAATGGTTTAAGAGAAAACGTCCGCGCAAGAGGCCTGTCGGCCTAATAGAAGTGACGGTTAGACTTTTGACTGTAATTGACATATTTTTTAAATGCAAAGGTTAATGAACCAACAAATAGTGTGGATGTCAGCTGTCAACAACTATCATTAACTGAATTCAATATGGTTTTCGCAATTGCCAAGTACAGTCTGGCAATTTTAGTCACAGAGTCATTCATCACGCAACGTCGCATTTTCGTTATTAACACGTTTTTGTTATTACGAAAATAAGCGATCTGTAAAAATAACATTTCCTAAAATTCGTGAATTTTCCGGTCAACTCAGTGGTTGTGGAAGTGGACAAATGGAAATTACTTATGGCATCTTACGGAAAATTTTAAAAATCGGTCTTCGTTTACAGCCTATCAAATCCAGATATCTACGTCGTCGCTGATTTGTTAAATGGATATTGGATCACCAAAACAATTTATCATCAAATTTGATCTTTTTCGATGAATCACATTTTCAATTCGCATCTTAACTATATGGATGACACAAGACTCGCGAGCAGCCAAAAAAGGGCGCTGAGTGGCACCTTTAGAAGATGAGGGTGGAGAATCAAGTAGTGATTGAAGAGCGCTAATGCCACATGTTGGCGGTTTCAATAGGATCACTTGGATAGCGTGACTACTCATAAAGCCCTTCAAACGATCAAATTATTGCGTGTGAAATTTAAACATCGCATTATTCTGGTTAGAAGAAAAGTGGACAATTTAGGACCTCAAGCATAACATGCAAACTGGAACAGAAGTCGCATGGGCAATGTTGTGCTCCACTCATAATTGCCATAGACTTAACTTCAATAACCGAAAATGTGTGTTTAGTGATCACTTCTACACGCTGTTACATGGATTTTGAAATTTCAAAATACCTTTTCTTATTTAACATTGAAGGAGGTCATGTTGATGCCGTTCGCTTTTGATCAGTAAAAAACTTTAACAACTTGTTGGAATTGTGAAAATTCGCTAAAAAAAACGATGAAAATATCACTGATTTCGGTCATCTTCAAGCGCCTTTTTGCACTGTCATAGTTAATTAAAAAAAAAATAAAATGGATCTCTCGAACAGGTTAGTGATGTTAAATCTCCAATTCGAGTATGTCCAAAGAGGTCAGCTGAAAATATCGCCGTCGGTAGTGTGACTGAAAACCCCAGTGTATCCAAATCGGTCATAGGAATTGGACCTAAGCGTAACCACTGCACTGCTTAAAAGGTCTTAAGGAATTGCAGTAAGCAAACCTTGCACAACATCGTACTTTTACTGATTGGTTATTGGAAATGAATGAACCAAGTTCAAGGAGAGGGACCATCCAACCATTTCCAGCCGCAACGGGCGACAGGTTGGTGCAGTTTTGGGGCCGGTGGTATTATTGGGTCATTTTATTTATTTTATTTTCCCCGAAAATGGTATTGATGTGACCGTTTAGGCGAATGAATTACATTACCGAAAGATGTTGGCGGACTTTTATTTGGGCTAAAATTGGAGGTATTGATGTGAACGACATGCCTCACAGCTAGTGAAGCAGTGGCTCCATAGCATGACAAATTTCTTGGACGTGTGATTTCTGCGAATTAGGAACTTAGTCGGCATTTAAGACCCTTCGACTTTTACCTTTGGTGTTATGGCGGGGTATACCTTTGGTGTAAACGGGGTTATACTGCCGCTAATATGCGAAAACCTGGTGAAAGTTTTACCCAAAAGAATTGTAAGCAGAGCCGAGAACATAATTTGGCAAATAGTCTACACTGTTGCTAGCCTAAGAATTTGTGCTAAAATGTTGTGTTTAAATTAACACCTTTTCATAAAAGTGGTATTTTTTGATATTCATTTGAAATAACACCTCTTATTGGACAGGGTTTTTTTTTCAATAAGAACATAACAAATTTGTATTAAAATAAAACACAGAATAATTGAGATATCGGTCTGAGATTTCTTCCAGGTGTAGTAGGCATGTTGAATTTAAGTATTTGATCCCGTTCATATGAACACGGCGATCCCATTTTCAGCGAACAATTTTTTGGAGCCAATTTGGCAGAACGGTTCCATATATTTCGGCCAGAAACTTGGCAATATGTCGGTATGGTTCTTAAGCTTTAATGTTCGTTGGCTTTTTTGCACTAATCAACGACTTAATATGGATTTTTGGAAATAAAAACATCGGTGTGAAACCGCATGAGCGAGGTGACCATTCGGCCGGACCATTTCCCGAGATTACACGCTTACTTTTCATAGATAAATTGGTTTAGCTGCTGAGAGGCATGTGGCATGTGACATTTATAGTAACCACATATCATTGATGTCCATCCAATTTTGGTCAAAAATATAGTTCCAAAATGGCAGGATAGCAAACTCCATTGACTGTAACATGGCTATCGTTTTCATTGACGGACAAGTAGCGAACAAATTAAGCCAAAAATGAGCTGTATAACTGAAGATGATTTTTCAATGGAATTTATTATTTTCTTCAAACTTTTGCAGAGCCTAGTCGAAGAAGTTTCTGCGCTCCAAATGATCAAGAGACTTGAGTTATTGAATTTATTTGTCTTGTGAGAAAATAAAAACTGTACACAAAATTCGCTGTGGACTGATAGACTAATTTAATTCGAACGGCGTAGAATCGACTGATTTGGCTCATTTTAAACTAAAGCATTTACAGCGCCGATATTTTTGGTACTTCCGCCGGTTCATTATCTCCCTGGCACAGGGAGATTCTCTACTGAAAATATTTATTTATCCACTGCAGCGCGCACAGCGATTATTATGATAAAAAATTGAAGTGAGCGCTCTTAAAGTTGCGACCACCGACTTGGAAATTCCGTAATATTTTTTGATTTCCAATCGTTTCTCGTGAACTTCGCTATGATAAAAGTGTTGACCTTGACTGACGTTTTTGACATTGACAGATCATAAAACAGGTTTAAGGGTGCGTTTGTATTTATGTACAAACTTGTTATGTCCGTATGAAAATCCACATATTACTTTTTTTTTTTTTTTTTTTTTTGAGATTAGTCTCACATAATTGATACAAGTGTTTGTCTGATTGGGTATTGCTATCAGTTAGAGAGCTCAGTAGAGACGATTTAAATGAATAGCACTTCTAAATACTACCAAAGAATATTGACTACCACGAGAACACTATTTGGTCTGAAGACAGTCGGCTTAATGAAGTGTATAACTTAAATTAAAATGTAAATGAAAAACCAGAACAGGTTGCGAAAATAAACAGCAGACAAAAATAAAACCTTTCTGTGACACAAAAAAGAATCCGGTCTGTGTTTTGTAATTTCTACTCGAAAAGCATAACAATAGACCAGACGAAAATAATTCATTTATTCGAGCTACAAGTTCAGGAATTCTAAGAAAATGAAACTCGTTTATGAGAACTTTTAAAAAAGGACCATTTCCCAACTGAAACGCAACTGCAGCCGAACTACATATCCTGACTGGTCTACCATATTGGGGTAAAACATAAATACCCTGCTTGGCCAGCCATGGAAAAAAAAAAGCCAAAACTGCACAACTCCCCTAGCAGAGTACCATATTCGTACTACCCTTGACCAAAACCGCCATTTTTGAGTTGCACATTCAATCCATGCATGCAGCGCCGTGTACTTAATTATTTAGCAATGCCCGAAAATCCATCAGGTTAATGACCTGGCAAACTATCAAAGTAAGGGTTGCAAATTGCACATGTCCATCCATAAGGGACAGCATTCAGTCATGCCGCTATCCCTCCATCATCACCGCCGTAGCTTGGTGATATCATCGAATATCAATTTCCCGCCAACTTGATGGAAGTCCCCATGTACATATGTCTGCGAGTCTAAAGTCAAGCTATACGTGGTCTGTGCCAGGTATGAGTTAGAATTCTGTTTTTTTTTTTTTTTTCGACAACACATTCTCTGGTACACCAATTAAACCCGATTCGGTGTATCCTTTTCTGGATGCATGTACATATGTGAGGGAATAGCATAACAACAACAACAACAATGAGAATGTTCGCGACAGAGTCTCAAGTGACCACCAAGAAGGGGAAAAGACCTGAAAGGGGAGGAAGATCTGACAGAATGGTTAAGGACGGGGAGAAGAAAATAAAGCAGAAGCAGAAGGTGGAGAGCAAAAGAGTTGCGAGACACGCACTCCAGCGATGTATCTTATTGCATTCCTATCGATTTAACAAAATGCAATACTAACATGTACAGTGAGGTTGTTCGTAACTAGATAGCTTGTGATTCTTTCATTTTGTCTTTCATTCATTTTCGTTGTTTTGTTTTGCAACCACCGAACGGGTATATGCAGACACTTGGTATAAAGGAAATGCCAAAGGAATGCGTTAGCTATCTCAGGGACACGACTTGGTCTACTCGTTTTGCATACGCATCTACTACTCCGCGTATGTGAGCATACGAATGTATCCGAATATGTGCAGATAGATTCATTTTATTTATATTTTATAACAATCAGACGACGGTTTTTGGAAGAGGTGGGTAATACCCATCACCGTAACCGTGGCGAGATGCACGGCTCCGTTTGTGTCTCGTCTGCATGTTTGCGCCGTACTCTCCGGCAGGAGGTGCGTGGTGCGTGGTCGTTGCACAACGATGTGATTTGAATATGTGTGCGGCTGAGCCATTAAGATTTCCCCCGTGCCACAGTGCAGCGCATATACAAATGCAAATATCGTAAATAATCACATAATATATGCTAATACGGCATGTGACACGGCAAATAGGATTAAGTGAAACTTAGTTGCTATTAAGGCGTTAGAACAGCAACAGCGCGGTGACTGGCAGTCATTTCGAAATCAGCATACGAATGTTGCTTCGATGACGAAAGCTTGACGGAAACCGACAGATCCTTACGCGACGGTCGGGGGAATAACCAATCGTTCCCATTTGCTATGCAAATCGCGAAAAATACAACATTTGTAATCTGTTCGTTTAATCGAACACATGGTCTTGGCATACAATTTCACATGCAGATGAATTCGAAAGAAATACAATTTCTCCACCGTTCTCATTCGTAAATTAGTCAACCGAACCTAACAGCCAATCTTATGACAATTGCCCCGTGCAACAAACGCTCCCTTGGAGCGTGAAGTTCCAGCGACCAGCACCCCGACACGACAAGTTAACCGAAAAGCTTATCACCCACAAACGATCTGAAAAGGAACTACCTACCCCAGGGTTATAGCAAACTACCACCGCCGCCCTGCTTGACATTTCATTAAAATCAAATCAGCAAAAGATAAATTACCAAAAAAAAATTGAAGAAAAAAAAAGTCCAAATTGGAAAAGAAGAAATGAAACAAAATTGAATTAAGCAAAGAGATACAGATGTATCTGGGAAAATTAGCATTTTAAATGGAACAGTCACACTCAACAGAGGGGTGTTTCGGAAAATACAAGAAACACTCTCTCGTGCAACATGCAAACGCGCACGGAACCCGGTCGTGGTGGTTCCTTTTCCAAAAAAAAAAAAAAAAAAAAAAAAATAAAACACGAAAACTCAAGAGTTTATTATAATATTTGTTGCGAAAAAAAAGGGGTGAATATTCAAGTGAGTCCGTGTTTCTGGTGCTGCCTGTCTACCATCGGTTCTGCCGGTGCCGATGAGATACTCCGATCACAAGGTACACAGATCACGAGACACACACTTCGGTCGTCGTCGGTGGATGAAAAGCAACTGCAACGACAGCAATTTTGCATTGGTCTTCCTTATTGTCAACAGGGAGCTGGCACCTTTGTCGCGGTCCCTATATTGCTATCAGAGTAGAGCAGCAAATTCACCAAATCGCAATTTCATTTCAGCGATGTCGCTTGCTTTTGGTGGTTTTGTTTTCGTTTCTTTTCTTTCGTCCATCATATCTCGTCTAATGGATGAAATGAACAGCGGGAGATTATCTCTTATTCGCTGCACTTGAGAGATAGTCTGGCTGCCGGTAAAACGAGACACAGACCAGGTCCATTGAATTAGGTTGGCTTTTTGGGAGTTTTCATTTTTTTTCTTTCCCTTTGATATCCTTTCTTTAACCTTCGCAAACACAATCCTTCATACTGTTTGATGAAATTTCCAGAAGTGATATGTGTGATTTAGGTTATGACAAAAGTGGAAAGACACTCCGTCTAGGTATAAACGAGAATTAAACAAACTTTAGAAAATCACACACAAAAGCATAGGAAACAGGTTTTATTGCGTTATGCGGTGGAACCATTTCAAGGCATAAAAAAAAAATAAATAAAAACAAACAGCCAAAAAAGTGGTCAAAGGAAAAGGAGTGGATACCCCGATTAAATTACTACTAAGAACACGTTTGGTCAACAGCTGTAGATTGATTTAATAAAATTGTATCTTGAGCTGATGGAAAATATTTACTCACTTATCCCATTCGAAACGATTGTGTTTGATTCGAGCAATTTACCTGAAACGAGAAAAAAAAGCAAACAATTATTTTTCTTTAGAATGTTATTGCGATTGTGAAATGGAGAACGGAAGTCACTTCAAGTTCTTCGGAAAACGTGGAAAATCCTTTAAATCATAGCGTTTAAGTTGAAATGTCTTTAATAGCGGCAACTAATAGCGTCTTACCAATAACTTAAAGGTTATTGTCTTAAACACAGCATAGGGAAGACAACAAAGCTTGTAAAAATGGTGGACTGCATACTCCAATGGAAAAGGGGTAGTAAGGCACTCTGCTACATAAATGTTTGGCCGGAGTGGCCATATCGTGTACAGTTAGAGACAGCCTTTAACATGGGCGGATACAAGCCATCAAATGTTTTATCTACCATTTTCAATTTTATATTCCGAACGTTACTATCTCCAGCAGTCCTTCTGGTCGTGCGAGAGATTTAATAACGCATTCGTAAAGAAAGCTCAATCGCAGTATAAAAGGAATTGTGGAATTAATAAAGTTCAAAGCTAAGCGGTAAGCATACATCTATGGCCAAAATAATAGGAACGCTTATATTATTCCAATGAAATCGTACATAGCCACTGTTTAGTTCGAATAAAACGGAAAAAATGTAGTCAAACTATCGGTCCTTTATATGTGCAACAGTTTCTTGTCCGCGGATTAGTCAAAAGCAAAGAAGAATGAGTTCAGTTGCAATTGTTCTGTTGAGAGCTACTGATCTGCCCGGACAAAAAAATAGGAACACTTTGAGTAAACATCAATTAAAGTAATTTTTTCGCGGCTGATAACTTATATTTTGGTAAGGTAAGCAGTGCCCAGATATTTTTGTATTATTTATTTAGATATTATTATTTTTAGTAGAGAATAACATGAGCTGAAAACAAAACTGCATTGAAATCCAAAGTGCAAGCATTATGGTACGACGCGATCAGGGTGAATCCATCCGAAACATTGCGAAAATATTGAAGTGCTCTTCGACAATGGTATATAATGCTTTGCAACCTAAAAAATCTCCTGACACCAGCAGACGTCTGCCTAAAATGTCCACGAAAGACCAAAAAAGGAAAGCCTAGTCGAACCACTTTATGTCCTCCAAAGATTTTAAACACGAGACATCAATAGATGTGACCGTCCGGACAATTCGCCGAGTCTTATTGGATGCAAAGCTGTACACTCGACCTCCCAGGAAAGTGACACTATTAAAAAAATTTTGCTAAGCTTTACCACATGCCACGCGATCCCCTCGAGGCAACAAAGCAGTGGAGAAACATATTATGGAGCGACGAAACCAAAATAAATCTGATTGGGATGGACGGTAAATTTAGATTAAGGTGGGGGGAGGAACAATGTCACCTAATCAGTGCGGCCTCTGATGGGCCTATTGTGAAGCCCCCCATTCAGAGTTCACTCAAAAATCCTGAGTTCATGATAAAACTAGTATGCTTTTGAGTGAACTACATAGCAGCGATTTCTTCTGCTTCAAGATAACATAATGCCTGCCTAGGATGAGGCAGTTACAGTGGCACAGTTAGTGCTCTGCTGTTTCTGCCTCTTCGTTACACATTCTGCAGGTGTCATCTTGTGTGATGCCCATGGTTTTAAGATGTTTGTTGACTAGGCAGTGTCCAGTGAGAAATCCTGTGACTATACGAATCTGATTCCTAGAAAGTTTAAGGAGTTGTTTCGTTCTTTTAAGGGAAGTGCAAGGGAAGTGGTTGGTAGGGACATCTTGGCTTGTCTGCTACCTTCCGTTTGTGTTCAGTAGTGGCCTTGTTCGTCAACCATACCTTTAACTATGTAGCATTTTATGGTGCTGATAGGTATGCCGCAGAATGGTCTTGGTATAATGAATGGTGATGCAGAGCCTTTTCTTGCTAATAGGTCTGCTTTTTCGTTTCCTATATGGCCACTGTGTCCTGGTTTCCACACGAGGTGAACTCTGTTTGTGTTGGCCAGCTGGCGTAATAATTGTAAGCAGTCCCATACCAATTTAGAGATGACTTGGTAGCTTTTGAGGGCTAAAAGTGCAGCCTTGCGGTCAGAGAGAATATAAATGTTTTTATTGGTTATAGCTCTGTTTTTATTTTCTCTGAGGCAGAGTTCAATTGCGAATATCTCTGCTTGAAATACGGAGTTGTATCTGTCTATGCTGGGATAGATGTGTGTTCCAGTGTTAGATCCGTATACTCCAGCCCCAACGCCTTCGTTCGTTTTGGATCCATCTGTGTACCATACATAGGATAGACGATCGAAGGAAGGTCTATTTTCCCAGGTGTGTCGAGAGTTAATTGTGACCTTAAAATTTTGGCTGAAGTTATTTAAGACAATTGTCTACGAGTATATGGGGTATTTTTAGGATTTCATGCTTGTTCATTAAGAATGTCAGGATGAAATAGCCTGGAATTAGAGTCATCCTCCGCGATAAGTTTATAAGCGAATATTATTGCTTCTTTTTTAAGGTTGGAGGTGTACGGGTGGTAGGTCCGTGATGACTTCTAGCGCTGCTGTGGGGGTTGTTCTCATAGCTCCTGTAATACAGATGCAAGCTAGTCTTTGTAGTTTGCTGTGCTTGGCTTTTACTGATGTTTGTTTTGTTTTGTGCCACCAAAACAGCTGGTAATGGCAGTGTATAGCCAGCGAGGTATCTTAGGATTAACGCCTCAATTTTTTCCAGTGAGACTTTTGCTGGTCCATAGAAAGATCCTGGCTTTCTCAATGATTTTTGTGATGTGAGATGTGTTCCAAGTGAGCTTTTCGTCTAATGTTGCATCTAGATATTTGGCTTTATTTGAGAACTGTATTGTTTTACCAAATAGAGTGGGTTTTCTGAGTTTATGCCTACTTCTTCTTTTTGGTGAAAGCGACTATGGTGCTTTTTTTTAGAGTTGACATTTACGAGTAGTCCAACTTTTATGCACCAGCTCGCAACAAGGTTGAGTTCTGAGATTGTGCCTTCGAATTTTCCTCTAATTAGGATCACAATGTCATCAGTATAGCCTTGGACATAGAAGCTATTGTTGCTGAGAATGCTAATCAGCTCATTGTAGGTATGGACGGTAAATAGTTTGTTCGTGGCCGAAAAGGTGAGGCGTACAATCCACGGTACACAAATTCCACTGTGAAGAATGTAGGGGGTAGTGTAATGATATGGGGTTGTTTTTCTTAGTGGGGCGTTGGTCCGGTATGCCTTATCGAAAACATAATGACGAAAGAAGCATACAGGTATATGGGTATATTGCAGAATGTCATGCTACCGTGGACCGAAGAAAATATGCCACTGATATACCGGTTCCAAAAAGATAATGAGCCCAAACACTCGGCAAAACCGACACAATTGTGGTTTGAGCAAAACAATGTTGATGTTTTACAGTGGCCTTCTCAATCGCCGGATATAAATCTGATCGAGAACCTGTGGTACAAGCTAAAGATTGAAGTGAGCAAACGGCACCCTTCTAAAAAAGTGGATCTTTGGAAAGCCATCCAAGAAGTTTAGTACTCAATACCTTACGACAAATACCAACATTTAGTTAACTCCATGGATCGTCGAGTGGAATCAGTGATCATAAATAAAGGTGTCATAACCAAGTAGTTATTAACTATTCAGTAAAAATAAATTTAAAAAAATGTGAATATGTGCATATATTTTTCTTTAATATTTCTGGGTGTTCCTATTTTGGTGATTGAGCAGTACGAAGCAATATAACTGCCTAAACAAAGTTTGCTTTAAATTTAGCAAGCAGTTGTACTTGGAATATGTTATGAACACATTTGAATGAATCTGATATTATCCTTGCTTTATATATTCGAATAACCTAAGAGCTACGTTCATAGGTGCCGAAAAGTAATAAGTGCTCCTATGATTTCGGCCATAACTGTACATATAACGTTTGTTCAAAAAATAAGGTGACTTTTTGAATTTCGCGAACTAATAACATTCGAATTTCCATTTTTGTTGAATTTGTATGGTACTTATTCCATTCTTAATTAACTAGACAAAAATGGTTAAATCTAACTTAAAACATCATAAGAATGTTTCTTATTTGATTTTCTAGTAAAAGTTTATTAAAAATTATTAGATTAATTTTTTTTTTCTTATCCTAAGGCTTAACCTACCCTAAGCTGCTTAGTTCTAGTCTTAAAAATAATCAGGTTGGCTAGCACAGGTTGTCTCGTTCCGAGTGGTCTCCTTCTTGATTGCGTCGTTTAGTGACTGGCCTTCGCCATCTTGCTAGAGACATGCTCGAGACCTTACCAGGGCTGACAGGCTTCAGTTAGTTCTCAGCTTCATCTAAGCATGATGACGCGCACAGCCTCCAAACTATCTCTTAGTTAACCCTAATCTAACTTACGAACTAAGGAGTGAAGAAGATCTCACCCGAGTAACGCACAGCTTTGGGGGACGCTTTCACCTGACATCCAACAAAATTCGGCATGCCATGCCGTACTAAAGAGTTTTTCAATAAAGGCGGGTCGATGTTGAAATGGAATAATACACGGTATGTATGAGGTACTGACAAATTTATTTATTTCAAAGGCCCATGTATGACATTATGTATGGAATATGACATCGTTCCAATTCCCACCTCGGCTTCTTACGGTGTCACGGATCCGGGTGGTCCAATTTTCAATAACTCTTCCACATAGATCCGGCTGAATTCGAACTATGATCTGTGTCGTGTTTACTTTGAGGACGTCGTTCGATTGTGGTTTATTTGCATAGACTTGCGACTTGGTGGCCAATTCACCTCGGCGGGAGAACCTTACCCTCAAATCATTCATACAGAATGTCAATCTTGGCGTCCGCTGTGTGGCACGTAGAGCCGTTCTGCTGGGACCACATGTCGTCTAGGTCCATGTGGTTCAATTTGGGCCACCTCATCAATGTGTCATATACAGCAATTTTTCAGGAATGTGCCTCGTCGCTAAAAATGATTTTTTGACCCAAAATTCAGGTACTCTTCCAGTCAGCGAACAAATGGCATTGCAAATAGTCATAAACTTTGAGCTCCTGGGCCAGTTGGATCTTATACGAGTGTAGGCCGAAGTCCTGACGCAAAATTCGCCAAGTTGAAGACTGCGAAAGGCCGAGTTCTTGTGCAGGGCGAGGAATCGACTGACTCGAGTTCTGTTGTACACTTTCACGGAACACGGCAATGTTTTCGGCCGATCTTTCGCTCTTTGACGTAAGAATGTGGGTTAATTGATTACCGAAACGGTCGTCTCAATGTTGAAGAGTCAACTGTTCACACATCTACCGTAAAATGAGCGCAACGCGCGCAACGTTTGCACTAGCAAAAACTTCTTTTGACAATAAAGTTATATCATTTGGACGTTCTGATCAATCTTGTGATTTGACATCAGTAACTGAATAATAATTAACGGATCTGACAGATGTCACCAAAACAGTATGGCCGCCAAAATCTACTCGTGCCAATTGAAAAACTTTTTATAACACAAGACCTCATGAGCACTGTGAAAGTAGTCGTCGTGGATGAGCCGTGGCCTTTGTGTCTCGGTAGCGGTGGTAAATTAACCGGATATAATCCATATTTTGCACTGACCTATCGGAATCAATATGGAGAAGCCCCAGAGATCAGTCGTTAATCATAACTCCTGCAATGTCCTTTCGGGTCATTTTAACGAGAAAATTGTTGATATTTTTACCCTGCGGTCAAGTTAACTACTGTGAAACAGGCTCCTCTTCACACTGAAGGCTTTTTTAGCTCCAGCAAGAGAGGCGTCTACATGTCTAATGATAATATACATAGATACTGTCAAGCCAGATACCAAGATATCTAACCGCGTTTCTCACCGCTAATGGTTGTCCATGTTACCCAGTGATCCCATATTTCATCCTGTTCTTTCTGGAAACCCTTGAAGCCCTATATATCGGTGTCCTCAGCAGTATCGTTTCCGACTTTTCGAAATTAATTTTTAATGTCCAATCATCGCAATATTTCGTTATATGATCGAAGTCACACTTCAGCGTTATGACGTAATTTTTTGTTTTGAGCTATTGAGTAGGTGAGAAAACCTATACGATCGATTGTGTATATGTTAAACAGTATCCGAGAATTAACCATTCCCTGTTTCAAATCGTTTTTAATCTTTGCTCGAAGTAACGGTCTCGAAGGCTTTCCAAAATCGACCAGACAAGCACCCGTACATTGGGTGATGCAGCCTATCATGCCTTCCCTTAACACCAAACTGGTTGTCCGATATTATTGTACGAGTACATATTTTCTTTTCCCCATCCCATTTGATCAGAGCTTTACTTCTCTTCTTCTCTCTCTTCTCTTCCTTTTTCCGACGTTGTTATGGTCAGAAGTGTAGGACCATAACCTTCCCACTTAACTGCATTCCTACTGGTCCGCTTGTGGGGTCCGCCGGTTTGACCTCAGAAAGTAGCGGCAGGCTTCCCGGTTTGGGATTACTTCATCGCTGAGGCCAATCAAATGCTGGTGTTTTTGCATTTGTTTGCACCAATTGTTTTTCGGCCTGCCTTTTTTTTTTTTTTTTGACACGGGCATGCTCCAGATTTTTTTGTTTGATCTTACTCTTACAACACCGGTGATCTCCAGTCGTGTCAACCCACGGATTTGCATGTACACTTGTGGTGCAGTTTAATGGTGGTATATGTGTCCCTAGGCTGACCTTGGTGTTTTCTAAATTAACCCGTCCCTGCACGGAATGATCAGAGCTTTACTACTTTTCAAAAACCTTGCTAACATTCGGAAGCAAACGAATTGATCAGAGATTATCAGGCTTTGGTCTATCTCTGTCCTGTGTAGGGATATGGTTGACCAACACTGTTTTGGGATGCCATCTATTCTCGAGAACTATTTTTTAACCGGCGGAAATTCGGTCATTTGGTAACTGAATAAAGACTTGAAAAAAGTGAAGTCCTAAATTACAAACAAGCTATCACCACTGTCGACACTCTCTTAACTTATGTCCACGTTCCGTAGTGCCGGTGTATTTTTTTGAAAAAGTAGTCAGATGGACAATTTCGGCATCCATATGTTCAAAAAATAAGGTGACTTGAACTTCGTGAGCAATGGTCATTCCAATTTTGGTTGCAGATGTACGCAAATGGTGATGAAGAGGGAGTATATGGTTATGACATCGAGACCAAGGCCCAGTCATCCCAGTGGAAATGTCCAGAAGAGCCCAAATCCAAGAGAGCACACCAAGTTCGGTCAAACGTGAAAGTTTTGCTCACTGTGGCGTAGTTCATCATGAGTTTTTGCCGGAAGGTCGATAAGAAATATTACCACGCCGTTTGCGTGAGCAATACGAAGAACCCGTTTGGATTCCTGGGAAAAGATCTATGGCTGTTGCATCACGATAATGCACCTGCTCACTCATCGTTGCTTGTGCATTATTTTTTGGCCAAAAACAATACAGCAATCATGCCTAAGCCACAGTATTCACCAGATTTGCCCCCTTTCGATGTCTTCACTTCCAAAAATGAAAAGATCTATGAAAGGACGGAGATTTCTCATAACTGAGGAGGTTAAAACCGCATCGCTGGAAGAGCTCAATGAAAAGGCGCAGTGCTTCGAAGATTGTAAAAGGCTTTGGTGCAAATGTATCGTATTTGTTAAATATCGTTCCTAACTATTAAATAAAAAGACAACTTATTTATTGAATAAACTCCGAATAGTCAAGAATAGTATAATGGGAAGCATCACTCATGAAGTTTCGTAAATAACCCGACTACACAATTCTTGCGAAGCTTGAAAAAAACTGTTTACACGAAGGCTTTCCGATGTCACGAAATGTTCTTGTATTTTTATCGTGTCGTCAACAGTCAATGCGTCGACTTATGACATGTGTTGACGACCAGATTATAATGTTGATAGGTTGACATGAATGATTTATTACTCTCAATCACTACATTGGAGGGTTTTTGCCTGCCGTTCCAGCGTCTTCTTGGCTATTATCTCTTTTGAAGAATCATAACGCATAGTGACTTTTAACATTTAAATCATATTAAATTCAACATATTTGCCTCAATTTGCATTGACAATTTCGATTTGATACTCATGACGAAATTATAATTTGAAATCCAACCGAAAAATATGCCAGCAACCCACGATTTTACCTTTAACGAATAAAATTCTAATAATAGATTGGCTTAAAAGTTATTTGGTATTTCCGTGCTTATACTATTTCAAATACAATTTCAGATTCAGAGCAAATATACGATATTTCTTTCGATTTTTCGTTCCCATCACGAAGGAAGTTTCATAATCCCCCTCTCGTAAAGCCTCTTTTCTGTCGTCTGTCTGTAATCTAGTTTTCATCAGAAGTAATAATTTGTTTCAGAAATGAATCGATTTTCTTGCGATTCTTAGGTGGAAATTCGGTCCATAATATGTATTTTTATTTATTTTTTTTTTTGATAATCCTTGCGGCATTAAAACCAGCTTCTGGTTCGGGACGCTGCGACTAGTTGTCGTACCATTCGTACTGATACAATATTATGTCCGTAAGCTTCACACTTTTGGTTGCCTTCGTTGCATTTCCTTCTCTTGAGACTATCAGTTTTGATACGTCATAACTTGAAACTGATTTATTACCTACCATAGCTGTCAAAGTGACTTTCTGAGTTCATACTCACACCGATGCGCTGAATTAAATACGAGATACATACAACTAAACATATTTAACGAAAAAATACAAAATTAGTTTTTAGCCAATCTAATATTTGGGTCAACGCGGAGAGGGTACCATACCACGGGTCCCTACAGTGTGATAGAAAATTCTAGTGTCAGCTTTGAAACATAAACAACACGTTGAGGAGCCATTCGAAACAATTTGTTAATGTGCTATAACATCGCTGAGATACATTTCAGGATCAATCAGTTGGCCAAGGCGTTGATGCACAAAATAGACGATCAGACGACAGATCTACATGATTTTAACGTAAGACAATCATATCATTATGCAGTTGTAGTTTGACCTTCACATTTTTCTAAGAAACTATCAGCTCTACAAATGCAAATCCGCCGTTTTAGTCTTTTACCTTGCAAAGCTGGGGTAGGGAAGACTTATGCAAGGGCTTTCCTGTCTGTTCGTCCGGATAGATCCAGGTAAAAATTTGCAAAATTCAAGGTAAAAAACCTGGAATTGTAGTTTGGCCCCCGGCGAGCTGATCCCATCTTGTTTTATTCAGGAAAGCACTGCCAATCGCTAACTACAAGTTTTGCCCAAACTTTTACCAGCATACAAATTCCACGTCATCTAGCCAAGAAACTAGCGCCATTCACCCAAAAACGGACGAAACCCATCTGTACACTTTATATAAAATAAGTTTTTTTTTATAATTCGTGCAGGTTCAAGAGTAGAGTTACGCTCTTATGGTGTTTGTCACACAACCTGGACGAGGTGCAGATGGTTTGTGTCGAAGATGTTCATTCACTACTCTCCGGGGGTGGTTGTCCTAGATAGGATTTGAGAGATCCGACTGAATTTGCGTTAGTTGTAGTTCACAGTAACTCTTTTGTTTCCATGTAATTAAGGTGTTATATGGGAAATGCACACAGAGTATGAAGTTTGAAGTGATCTTATGCTGTGAGTGTTATGCCTTCGTCAGCACTTTTTGAACATCTCTCATTCACAATTGATGTTGCACAATTTTTCCATATAGGAATTGTTCTTGACTATGGACGGACTTGAACTACAGACCTTCGGCTCAACAGTCGGTGATGATTCCCATTGCACCACGACCACCCCCAAAGTCTAAGGAACATGTCACTAACTTTGTCATAATTATTAACAGTACGCATGACACCATGTTGATATAATCGATTCAGATTACGAGTTACTACAACTTTATCTCGAAATTGCTAATACATTATTCCAATCAACCGGCAACTATTTAGATTGATCACATTGCGATAGATGTGAGACACTCCTAAGATCGGCTTTGGTGCAAACGTGAATATGGTTGCAACCAGGGTGCTAATCAGCATATCGTAGACACACAATGATCAAAAGAAGAAGAGTTCTGTGCGTTGCCGTTAATTCCATCAAGGATATATGTAGCTATCTACAATGCGACCAGGCTTACACATGATTTTTTCAGCGTTTGGTTTTTAATTGTCAAAAAAAGATTATTAAGTGCAAATGTTGACCACGACCATGTTATAAGTAGTTTAGGCGGAGACTCCAATTTTGAAGGATATCTCGCTAGTAACAAGAGTAATGTTGTCTTCCAATGCCGCAATTGACGCTGGCTTATCGGCAAAGATTCGAGGAATCCCAAGAACAAAAAAATGTTCTAAAGGCGTCAAATCGCACGATCTACAAGTAAACAGCCATTTCACCGTTCCAAAAGGAAAGATAAATTGCTCACTGAACTCATTTCTCAATCGGTCCATCGATACGGGTGCTGTGTGACATGTATCGCTGTCTTGCCGAAACCACATGTCGGCCAGGTTCACCTCGTGTATTTTAAGCAAAAAGAAGTTCTTAGAAAAAATACGGGTCAATGACTCCGCCGGACCATAAACTACACCAAACAGCGCATTTTTTTCGGGTGCATAGACAGCTGTTGAAATGGCAATGTTAAGTGAGCATGTTTGACTTTAACGCATGTCACAAATCACGCGTGAGCTGTCAAAATTAGAACGCTGATAAGCCAAGCAACCAAAAAATCGCCCTTTTCAATTCAGCTACTGGCTTAAACCCGTCGACTAACGTCCCCATCTCAACTTAACCTCATCTTTGAATATTGCTTTTCAATATAATTCTCAATAAGAAAGGAATGTAGGAACGGCCAATCTATAAAAATGGCTCGAAGATGGACTACGAACTTGGCGCAGACATCCTCACAGATAAGTAACAAGTGTGGAGATCTATTTGCCTACCACACAATGATCGTGTTTTCCAGGTTTTCCAGCAGAGTTTCTAGCGATAAAAGAAGTCTGCCACTTACTTAGCCACGTAACTATGCAAAGATTCAATATCGCTATGTAAATCGAAATTATTAAGTCGCTTACTGCATCACTCTTCTTGAAGAACTGATGCCAATCACCTAACGAATTGAAGAACTCGGGATGTATCACCTGAAAACACTAGCACTGCAACCATAAAGATCTATTGTACCCCCTTCTTTGATCTATGATTTGAGTATATCTCCAACTCCAAAATCATAAGCCTACTATCAAAAGAACACAGCTCTGGAGCGGTTGCTAAGAGCACTGAGTTTATCGCGATTTGTCGCAGTTGTAAGAGCAGTAATCTGCTGTTGCACAAAATGTGGCTGAAGACCCAAAGCTCTCGATTCCTCATCGAGTTGGTCTTTTCGCGACCTTATCTTGGGAAAGTTGCAAAAAATACTTGAGCAATATCACCAAGCTCAACTTACGTTCGTGTTCTGGCGAAGAAGTTTCCCCAGTGAAGAAGCATATTTTCGTCAACAAGCGAAATTTCCACCCTAAGAAAGGATAATCTAATCTATTGAATTCGGAGAAACTTACATCTTCCGACAGGAGAATGGCCAGACGGTGATTTTCAGTGACGAACCGCCTCATGATAATTGGCTTCTTGTAGCCTTAATCGGATTATAAGACGGCATAACGTGCCATTAATCGTGCCCAAAATGCTGTGGAATGGCCGCCAAGTTCGTGCGATTTAGACTTTTCCCTTGTAGCTCTATTAATTCCCTGGTTTGTGGCAACCGACCAACAACAACTGACCGATTCAGGTGCCAAACCATTCAAAGCATTGGTGAGATTTAGCCCGACTTGAGCAACGAGGCTGTGAACGAAGCCGCGGAGGCCAGATTGCTCCATGACTGGCTGTTGCAGGACTCGAACTTCATGACAAGTTCAACACCACTGCCCCACAGTTTTGCCTATGAGGCTTTATTTCTAAGTTTTTTTTTCAGACTACACCAACTACATATTGCCAATTCCGAACCGCGAGGATAGAGAGACTAGCGAGACCGAAGGCTGGATATTCTCAATCGACCATGTGCGCTTAATATATAATCCATCGGATGAACTTCATGTCTCACTTTAGGTTTCAGACTCCCCCTCCCCCTCCCACACAACCACATAACTATCTGCACTTTTAATTCTTCTTCAATCATGTCGACATGTTTGCTGTTGCAACCTGTTGACGTATCCGCTTACCTAAGAGACCCTTGCAACTATTGTTTTATTTTAAAATCGGCTTCGTGGTGGCACGCTGCCATTACAGGTGGGAAACAATCAATAAACTTCCTCCTCCACATTCTGATCCAATTTGCCGAGGGGAAGGTTAGTTCGCATGCAATTTTACATTTGCACCATGTCACCCATTTGCATTTGCACAAAGAACACTCGTAACAACATTGATCTGTAAGCTAGGTGAACACCATTCATGGACAGATAGGTTGTTGTTTATTTCGTTGCTTGGTCGGTAATTAGTGGTAATGGCTGCCGGATTAAACGGGTGGCAAAGCTATTTGCGTCTATGCTTGTATCTGTCTCTCGTTATGATGTTTTATAATTAACTTTACATGGAATCGTGAGGGATTTATCAAATGAGGACGTTGCGTCAATGCATATGCCCGGCGTGAGTGTGGTTTGAAATACTTGTATTCACATGAGATGCATTAACAATGGACGGCTTGTGTTTAACAAACGCACTTAGTTGCACATGTAGAAGCGAATGAGTAATCAATGAACAATTTGTCGATGGAATCAATTCAATTGGAATGGGATATAACGCGCTTTACAGTGGAGTATCTGCTTATCAAGCCCGAGTTCGAATAGAGTAAGCACAGTAAAAATGAACCTTACAAGGACACGGCAAATGCATGAGCTGTGACATTAGAGTATCTCACTAAACAACTCCTCCAACAGTTCTGTAATCATATCTTTTTGTTTTTACTTCTCTACGCTGCTTACGATGTAGACAATGCCTACTTCAATTTCAAAACTCCGGGCAGAAGCGTATTAGGGAAGTTGTTTTCGTCTGGTGATATACAACCCCATGTAGACTGTCCAAGTGTAGTATTACTGATAGGTCATTCTAGGTATTAAGTTAACGAATTGCGAAATCGTCTACAAAACCATGATGGAAAGGTCAAATTCGTGGAGAAATGATTTGATTTTGGGAATTTTGATTGTTATTCTCATAAAACTTTTGTTTGTGTCAAAGTTGCAGAGGAGTGGCGAAATGAGAAAATTTCGAAAGTAATTTTTCAATTACAATGAGAAAGAATTTCAAATCACAGGAACATAGAGAGCCAACCGACATACCAGCTAAAATGTGTATTTCATTGGGATGGACACACGGTGTGTACTCATTTCACACTCAGATAATGAGTTTTTGGGTGCGAAATACCAACACCCTGTGTTGTAACTTTGAAGATTAGAGACCAGTGCAACTAAAGTCTCAAAAACTCTAGTTTGTAAAATTGTTTCCTTTTTCATTATACAATTACGCGTTGTTCACTACTTTGCTTTATTTTAAATATGAAGCAATCAACTTTAATTGTTTTTAAACGTTTATTCGGGCCTTTAATTTTTTTTACAATTTCTGTTCATTTTGCCGAATTTTCAATCGTTTCGGTGGGAACTTCGGGTGATAAGCCCTAATGAATCAGTGGTTTGTTTTTCAACAATCGTCCACATCGTTGTTAAAAAGAAATATCTTCAAGTCTATGTTCAACGCGAGTTACTAAACGTCTTAGTCTTTGACCACTTGGTGTAGGACGGTCGGGAAATCTAAGCTGAAATTCTAGTCAATAAAAGAACTAGTCCGAGTACATATTCCGCAATCTTTAGAAGTATAACATTCATGGCTTGTCGATATGTATTCTGCATCTGTTTATATCATAAATATCAAAACAAAACTGACAGTTACCGCCACTTGCAATAGCTATTGTATCAATACAAGGTGGTACATTTTGGGCCACCTTGTACACATCACTTAGATTGACATCTCTCTCAAAAAAACAGAATCTAACTCTAAAAGCCTCTCAGGATGAATATTTGAAAAACAAAAATATTCAAAAAATTGCTGGTCATATCAAGCGACCGCAGTTTAAGCAAAAAATTAGACTAACAATGTCCAGATACATGTTTACCAGCATATCACCAAATCCATTTTTCGACAACTTTATCGAGCAACTTGAGCCGTATATCTGCAATAACACGGCGAATGATGACTTCCAAATTGTCTAACGTCTCTGATTTATCGACATAGACTAGTGACTTCACATACCCCACACAAGGTGTGTGATCACAGGATCGTGGAAGCCAGTTCACAAGGCCATTATGCGAAATTATGCGCTCAGCAAATGTTTCCCGTCAGCTTATAAAATATCCTGAATCGCAGAAAGTTCTTAATGACCGGCAGTACGGTTTCCGCAGCAACAGGTCCACTGCTAATTTGATGGCATATCTCACCAAAAAATGGAACCAATCTTTGCACCATTTCGGCGAAAGCAAGATTGTTGCGCTCGACATTTCAAAAGCATTTGACAGAGTTTGGCATCAGGCTCTTTTGTCGAAAATGCGTGATTATGATATCGATGAGCCTTTTCTTCTATGGATTAGAAATTACCTTTCGGGCCGTTGTTTTGGATGATTTCAAGTCTGAAACTCACCAAAAAGACTCACGCCCCTGCTCTTCGGTCGTAGAAATGGAACGGCAGCGTATGGTAAGTACATTAAATGCCGATCTTGACAGCATAATTAAATGGGTCATAAAAAATAGAGCGTAATTGAATGCTTTCAAAACACAATACCCGCTACTGTCATTCAAGCTAAACACCAATAATAAGCCATTATCCCAGAATGACGCTTGTCCCGATGAAACTGAAAGACTTTCCGTCCTTGGTATGTTTGTTAATAAAACTCTTAGTTGCAATGACCACATATCCGAGGTCGCCAGGAACGCTGTGAAATGTCTAGGTTTCCTCAAACGTGTGCAAGAAATATTTCACCCCCTTTGATCTAGCTCCAATTTAGAAGACCTACGACCGCCCCAAGCTTGAATACAACGTTCATATCTGGTCTGGTGCTCCCAAGATCTTTCAAGATCATCTAGATAGAATACAAAAACATGCGATAAAACTCATAGGAGACAACAATATCGTGAAGTTGATCGACTCACTCGAACATCGACGTAATGTCTCCTTTCTCTTTCTCTGTTTTATTGTTATTTTAACAAACAATGCTGAAGTGAGCTAGCCAATTGCATTCCTCCCCCCTCGCCCGACTGGTTTTTAAGCCGAATCACACGAATGTGGAATGCTCTTCCCAGCTCAACTTTTCCCACTCATAAGAATTAGTTGCCAAGATGGACGATTATAGGGACGGTAAAATGGACGCAGCGCTCTATAAGTTTGGGGAACCAAACCATGGTTTTTAAAATAAATTTGTACATTTTGCATGCAATGTTCTAGTGCTAATATATTCACCATAAAATGGCAAAACGTACCAACCGCAAATTAATTTCCAACTGTCAAATTGACAATCTGTAGAAACAGTACTGCCAGTTTAAAAACCAAAACTCTAAAAAAAAAACACCCTTTACATACATATGAAATGTCGGCTGAAAAAGTCTCAAGGAATAGGACATGTTCTGCATTCGGCCTTCAATAATCGATTTTAATTATAGATTAAGAATATTTTAGGCTTAGGTTAAGTTTATTTATTTATCTAGTTAAGGTAGGTTAAGTTTAAATTTAAGAAATGAATTATAGTGTCTAAGTTTTTTATTAATATTTTCTTAGAAATAAGACATATGCAAGCCAGCCGGCAATAAATAAAAATGAAGTCGAAAGATGTTAAAATTAAGATTTAGATTAGCTTAGAGTGCTCGTTAAGAGCCAGTAAGAATATGAATTATAATGTTAACTTAGATTTAAGCATTTTGTCTAGTAAGTAAGAATACGAATAATATAATAAAATGCGATTAGAAAGAAAGAAAAGAAAGAAAGGCAAGGAGGAGGAAAAAGAATGGTCCAAAAGCACGGACATACTCAATGTTTCGTTTTTCACGACCGAACTGTTGCTCCAGGGCAAAAGTTGTACCTAGCGATGAACAATACATTTAAGAGTAGACATGTTACACAAATCTCTAAATATAAAAAAAACGCCAATTCCCATTCCCTTTTGTACACCGTATAGTAAAACTACTTTACAAGGTTTAAAAAAAAATCCACTTAAAAGTTACATAAAACCATATCTATGAAACTTTCTCGACTACTGCCCCTCCTCTACTCTGTTATCACAAGCAACGATATGAGCGTGGATACACATCAGACGCAGAATCACTCCTGTCAATCAATGTTTCCTAGGGTTCAGAAGGCAATTTTGTAATGAAATCCTCCTTCGCAATACCAAAATAACTTTTGTGTATATCTGTTTTGCCATAATGTACAGAGGCGCCATTAAGAACGAATGAAAATGATTTTTGGTGAAGCACTTTGAACACAAATTCAGACATACAACCTACCTGTCTTCTTTTTTTAACCTTTTCGCCAATTTTTTTGGACCTTTTACGACACGTTTTGTGTAATCACACAAAAGAATAAGCGGAAGGTGTCAAACCATCATCCTTCTATGTCTATGTACTGATGACTGAGTTGCCTATATTTAACATTTAAAGGCTTAACTTCGACAACCGATGTCGATTTAAATTTTAAATTTTCACCACACTTTCACCTCCAGCAGCTGCATTTTCCTTTATGTCATATTGGCCTTGTGTTAAAGAGAAAGTTCCAAAAAATCAACTCGCTTTCTCCATGTTTTGTGAATTCAAGACCGATTTAAAAAAAAACAGAGACACTTCAAGATATTTATATGACAGGAAGTGAGAACTACTAATCCACTAAGCACGACACATAATGAGTAGCACGATAGAGTAGCATTAAATCGTGGTTCTTCAATACCAAGTCTTTGTTACACAAGTCCAAGTAAATAAGAAAAAGTATCGAAGCTAAGCATAACTAATTCCCCACCTCAACTTAAGCACAAGCCTATGTGTAAGCGGGTTAATACGACATTTACAATGAATGCTTCATTTCGACCAGGAAAGATTAACGTTGATGATTTCAAACGAACGTTCTACACAGAAATCCGTAACACACCGTGGGTGTAGAACTTCATTAAACATTTTTCCATTCCCACAAAGGCTTTTATGAGACCTTGCTATAGGTACCTCGGGATTTATTACATTACGAGTATTCCGGAGACGTGCTCGACCCATGCCGGCAACGTCTTGAAGTTTTTCACTCAAAAGTCAATTTACTCTTGTGGTTTCGGTGACTGCCTTTGTAGATTTCCTTGTTCGACTAAAAAATCCCGGCAATACCGGGGATAAATAATAATCGACTCTAATTGTGTTCTGTGGTCAAAGTGCACGTTTACTTTTCACATCCTCTTGCCATTTTCAGGTTTCCTGTTCCAGATATACCACTAGCTCTCTCGTTAGTGGGCAAATATAACACAATGCGCCCCACTTGCTGTCCATGCGAGATGGTTGTGAATTAAAAATAAATGTTCGACACTTAATATCAACGTTTATGGAAAAAAGGTTGCCTACGAGTTTCAAAACAACAAATAAATATTTATGGAAATCGTTTTGAAAACCACACCCTCGTGAAGGGAAATCCTTTTACGAGTATGAATGGAGTACCTAGTGCACGATGTAATAGACGTAAATTGATACAATTTTCCGCTTTCCAATGCGAACGGATCCTCGTGCGTAGGTGTCGAGATGATTGGCGAAGAGGTATAAGTAAAATTGGAAAAAAGGAGGCATCGAAGGGAGAATTGAGTGGAAAAAACAAAATTAGAGCAAATAACAAACGCGTAGGTAGTGCGCTCGTGTACCTCATTAACATCAGGGTCACCGATAAGTAGTGCTACAAGCTGCTTCTTGTTTAATTGAAAACTAAATAAATTAGAGAAGAATTAGAGGCTAACATTGACGTAGGACGAATATGATATTCCCCCGATGTCGAGTCTTTTCTCAGAATTTATTCTAGTGATTGCATATGAAGAAAGGTTCTTTGGAAATCACTTTCAGATGCTCTTTCTCCGAAAACATTGACAACCATCTATAATCAATGATGGGACTTACTAATATGTAAGTCAGGCGTACACTGGGAATCTACCGTTTTTTTTTTGGTCCTTACTTGTTATTTCTTGGAAGTATTGTCAGCTACACGTTTTGCCCATCTTTCTGGCAGCATGCGTATTCCGCTTCCTCGAAATATCAGAAATGTTGCTCAGCCGGTCCATCTGTCCGATGTCTCTCAGTTTCAACAAGTATGATGCGAAATTTGAATGATTACCATTCGTCATTTCTGATCTGACATTTCCGATCGGCATGTACCGCTAGCGCCATCTATTGGCAAACGGTGGTTCCTATTGGTATACCTAAGTGTCCGGAGGCGAAAATAGTGAAATAAACATATTTTTCCCCGAAGGACTGAAAAACGAATATTAAAGTGTTCAGAGAGTGACTCAGCACATTTAAGAGTCGCGAGTTGGAACGTTGGAAGCATGAGTGGGCGCAGCTATGAGCTTGAAGAAATGATGGTTAGAAGGCGAGTAGACATCCTGTGCGTACAAGAGACGAAATGGCGAAACACCGGTAATCGGGCACGTTTCTTGGACGTTAAAACAAAAGCCTACAAGATGTTTTACTATGGATTGGAACAAGGAAAAAACGGAATCGCCATCATCCTTGCGGCAGAGTTACTTGGCAACGTCTTAACCATTTCAAAGTCCAGTGACCGTTTGATGGCTCTCAAATTGGTGATGCATGGTGAGGTGTGGAACATTGTAAGCGCATATGCCCCTCAAGTAGGATGCGAACAAAAAGAAAAAGATGCATTCTGGCTAGATTTCCACAACCTTGTCAAAATCATCCCAAAGGAAGAGCTTTTGTTTGTTGGGGGAGATTTAAACGGACATGTCGGGAAGACAAGCGAAGACTATGAAGGCTACCACGGAGGGCTGGAATACGGCACCAGGAACTCTTCAGGTGAAGATATCCTAAACATGTGCAAGTCGTACGGTCTTATAGTGCTAAATACCATGTTCGTCAAACAAAACCTGATCACTTATAGCAGCGGCGGAAATGAAACTCAAATAGACTATCATTTGGTATCCAGTTTCATGAAGCCACGAGCTAAAGATTGCAAAGTGATCCTGGGAGACGCGATCGCCCCTCAACACCGTCTCCTCCTGACTGAATTTTTTATGGATGCGAGAAAGAAGTCAAAGCAGCAAACGAAGGTGTCTGAGAGAATCAAGTGGTACAAGCTGGATAAAGGAAAAGGCGAAGCTTTTATTACCATCATGGAAAACTACCTCTCTTCCATTATCGATGAGGTCGGTAATGAGGAGTGCAGAGCACAAGACATGTGGGATTCCCTACAACAATCTGGCCTGGAGAAAGCCAAATCACTGCTCGGAACATCTAAAGGCCCCTGCCAACACGCAAAAGAAACCTGGTGGTGGACAGACGAAGCCAAAGCAGTGATACACGAAAAGAAAATGGCTTTCCAAGCTTGGTCAAAGTGCTCTTCTACCAATAGAGAGGAAAAAGCTCGCCATGAAAAGGTATATAGATGTTGCAAAGGTATCGCGAAGAAAAAATGCGCCGAATTCAAAGCGAAAAGCATGGAAGGCCTCTATCAGGAGTTGGAAGAAATATCGTCTTCCGCGTCTGACAGGAACCAGGCTACCCAGGAGCTTCGACAAAACAATTTGAACAAAGCAGCAAATATCTTTAAGATAGCCGCCCAGAGAAGAAGAAATGCTCAGGAGATTCGTTTCCCAAAGTTTATTAACAATGCTGAAGGCCAACTCCTTGTGGAAGACGAAAAAATTCTCCACAGATGGCGACAGTATTGCGAGGAACTTCTGAACGAACAGTTTCCCCGAGTGTACTTTCCAAGAGCCGCCCCGAATCATGCCGAAATACCCGACATCACAGTCGAAGAAGTTCGGTACGCGGTTAAAAACTCCAAGAAAAGAAAAGCTGTTGGGCCGGACGGGATACCCTCTGAGTTCTGGAAAAAGATGGGAGACATCGGGTCTAGATGGCTCATGGTTCTTATCTCCAAACTTATGAGAGGCGACACTATGCCTAATCAATGGAGGGAAAGCTATCTTCTTCCATTGCACAAAGGAAAGGGTGATACGCGAAATTGTGATAACTACCGTTCTGTCAAGCTGATGTCGCACACCATGAAGATCGTTGAACGGGTATTAGATAGCCGACTGCGGAAAATAATACGACTATCTGATGACCAGTGCGGGTTTGTCTCGGGTAAATCAACAACAGATGCAATCCAAAGTATAAGGATCATGATGGAAAAGCATCGTGATTCTTCAAAGGACTTGCATATGGTGTTGGTTGATTTCGAGAAGACCTTTGACCGGCAACCAAGAGATCTTTTATGGGTAGCGCTAAGACAAAAAGGAGTTCCAGAAACCTACGTGCGAGTGATCATGGACATGTACAATAGAGCAACGACAAGAGTAAGATGCACCGCAGGAGTCACCGAAGAGTTCGCAATCAAAGTCGGTGTACACCAAGGGAGCGTCCTCAGCCCACTGCTTTTTATAGCAGTCCTTGATTGCTTGCTTGAAGGAAAAGTGACGGACCCCAATGTGCACCAGCTATTCTTTGCTGACGATGGGGCCATTATAAGTGATGATCAGGCGTCCCTACAACGAGCACTTGATGTGTGGGTGGACATTTTTGAGGGACACGGGTATCGTATTAGTTCAAAGAAGACAGAGTGTCTGTGCTGCCCGTTCTCTGACCCTCATCAGCCTATTCCAGACATTTACTTGAATGGAAGAGTGCTTCCCAAGTGTGAAAAGTTTAAATATCTGGGATCTATTATTAATAGAGAAGCAACTTTTGATGACGACATCAAACATCGCGTAAGCGTAGGGTGGATGAAGTGGCGGGAAAACTCCGCCATCTTCTGTGATCGAAAAATGCCCCCTAAGCTGAAAGGAAGGCTCTACACTTCAGTTGTACGTCCGGCGCTCACATACGGTTCACAATGCTGGACAATGCACAAAAAGTATGAGAGCAAATTAACGGCAACTGAGATGAAGATGCTTCGCATGACAGCGGGAGTAACAAAGCGTGACAGAATTAGAAGTTCAAAGATCCGAGGAAGCCTCCACGTAAAAGAAACTATCACAAGAAATATAGAGCGCGACCGACTCAGTTGGTATTGCCATGTTCAAAGGAGAGATCCTTTGAACCCCGTCCAAAAGGCGTTATCAATCAACATTCCAATTTCAACACGCAAAAAAGGCAGGCCGAAAAACAATTGGTGCAAACAAATGCAAAAACACCAGCATTTGATTGGCCTCAGCGATGAAGTAATCCCAAACCGGGAAGCCTGCCGCTACTTTCTGAGGTCAAACCGGCGGACCCCACAAGCGGACCAGTAGGAATGCAGTTAAGTGGGAAGGTTATGGTCCTACACTTCTGACCATAACGACGCCGGGATAAAAAGGAAAAGAAGAAGAAGAAGAGGGTGACTCAGCTAAGAAGTACATAGTTGTCTAGAAAAAAAACCTCCACAAGCCTTGGTAGATGGAATATACCACACTGCCCGATGAGGCATTTTATATTAATATTTTCATTCACCGAATATAAAATCTTTCAATAAGGATGGTTGCGATTTACTTGCTTATAACATCGGCAAATCACCATAGAAAATTGAACAATGTGTGCAAATCATCAAACTTTATGTTGAATTTAATTGCTGTGTTCGACACACGTTCCTCGCATTACGTGATTTTTATCTACGTCACAACCGTCCCGTCGAGTTGGCTGTTTAACGTTTGGTGGCGAATTTCGGGTCAACCGGTTCGATCAATAATCAGTCAACAGCCCTACGTCACCGAAATGCAAGGTTTGTTCAGAATATCGCAGTCGTACCTAATTTGGTCTGACTTTTTATTTTTCTCGAAAAATATTTAGCGCTGCGGCCTTAATTTTCTCAGCCATGCCAAATCTCCCTTCCTTCATGGGTCCTTTTTTCGGGAAGCCAAAAAAGTTACGGGGACCAAGTCCGCTGAGGGAAAATACGCACAAGCAACGAAGTGAGCAGGTTCAGGTTGTGATGCAAGAGACATGCAATTTTTTTTTCCCACAAATGCAGAGGTGTTCTTCGATTTGCTCCATGCAAACGGCTGACACACATTTCATGCCTAAAATATCTGAAAAATATTTCGATGAAAAATATTGCATGAGCCACCGATTTGAGAATCCCCCATAATAGTTTTCTGTACTGCTGCAAAATTTTCATCCGTTGACGTTTTGTTTTTTTTTTTTATAATTCGTGCAGGTTCAAGAATGTACGCTCTTCACACAACCTGGATAGACGGGGTGCAGATGGTTTGTGTCGAAGATGTTCGTTCACTACTCTTCGGGGGTGGTTGTCCTAGATATGATTTGAGAGATTCGACTGAATTTGCGTTGGTTGTAGTTCATAGTTACTCTTTTGTTTTCCATGTCATTAAGGTGTTATATTGGAAATGCATACACGGATAATGAATTTTGAAGTGAACTTATGCTACGAGTGTTATGCCTCCGTCAGCACTTTTTGATCATCTCTCATTCACAACTGATGTTGTTGCAAAGTTTTTCTATAGCTATAGGAATTCTTCTTGACTATATAACAGTCTGTAATGATTACCACTGCACCACGACATCCCACCACGCAGATCGGGCATCGACATTAACATTTTCTCGACCTTCGGTGAAGAGTCTGTACCTCTTACAATATCTATTTTGCTCAGAGTAGACTCGACACTGTCTACATTTTAAGTACGTTGTACATTTAATTGTATTTTTCACACCAAATTTAACACAGATTCTTTGACCCATTTTTTCAATACCAAATAATCGCCAAGCACACCAAAACACTTCTAACTTTTATATCTGAAAAAAAAATCAAACTAAATATCTCAAATGGCCGACAATGTCAACATATGTTAGGGCATATGCTTGCTAAAACAAAAAACAAAATCGAACTAGCGCGAAATCGAAAAAGTCACCTTATTTTTTGAACAAACCTCGTATGTAAGAATCTGCGGTAAAAGGCAGTTAATTTCTCGTATTTCAAAAGAAATTAGCCTTTCTCTGATTTCTACTTGGCAAGTTTTGCGTCGGTAATCTAGCCTGTATCCGTAGAAAATCCAACTGACTTAGGAATTTTATGCCCAAAGACAACGTCGTGTGTTCGCGGATTGGGCTCTAAAGGATTTGAAATTTAAAATAAAATAAAATTTTTCAGCAACAAAACTCATTTTTCGATGAAAGCAATATTAACGAACTTGGGACGAAATCCATTCCCAGAAGTCACTCCTAAGTGTGGACTTTGTTCCAGCGGAATCATCGTTGCATCCTTTTTTAACGCGAAACTGGCATTGCCACAACCGTCAACGGCGCTATAGATGATATTAATACTGACGACATGTGGTTTCAAAAGTACAGGGCTATGTATCACACTGCGCATTCCACGATGGACATGTCGGACAAGCAATTGAGTATGTGAAGACACAGTTATGGTATTTCGCGCAAAAGCGAATGTGATGATTGGACTTCCGCATGTGTGCAATCAAGCAAAACAGTGGTGGACGTTTGAACGAAGAAAATCTAGAAAACGACTTAGATTTCAGGATTCAAGTGATACGATCAAATGTCCTTTTTCCGAAAAAACAAATTAAGTGGATATCTCACGAACAGTTTGTTCTATTTGGGGATGGTCGTGGTGCAATGGTAATCATCACTGACTGTTGAGCCGAAGGTCTGTTGAAAAACATCAGTTCTGAATGAAACATGATCAAAAAGTGCTGACGAAGGCATAACACTCGCAGTACATGATCACTTCAAAATTCATACTTTGTGTGTGCATTTCCAATATAACCTTAGTGACATGGAAACAAAAAAGTTACTGAGAACTACAACCAACGCAACAAATTCAGTCGAATCTCTCAAAAATCCTATCGAGGACAACTACCTCCGAAAAGTAGTGAACGAACATCTTTGACACAAACCATCTGCACCCCGTCCAGGCTGTGTGACAAACATCATAAGAGCGTACACTCTTGAACCTGCACGATTTATAAAAAAAAATATATTTTTAAATCTAGCACCCTTATTGAGAGACAATTTAGTTTCAATGGTGCCCAAAAATGCGATGAAATATAGGAGCGATCCACCGAGAATAAACATTATCGAGACACCGTGCTCCGCGGCTTAATATCGCTACGACGATTTTGTGAATTTGGGTTTATACCCGTACAGGACCAGGAAAAGAATAGTTATGCGGAAACAGATAATCGAAAAGGGCACGTTCGCGTGCGTCAATCATATTTGACATTTGTGAACTAGACAGCTGCAGTATACAAACAGACATGAGAGACATGTGTTTTATTTGTGAAGTCGAAATTGGTTATTGAGCACAATTTCAATCAATCCATCTTCAATACGCATGGTTCTCTGCGTATCTATTCTCTACAAATGGCAATTTGTACGACTACACTGTACTGGCTCACAGAGAATACAATAAGAGGTTATGGCGTCAGTTCGACAAGCCAGAGTAGTGCATACTACGCGATTACCGTAACCTCAATTTCAATCTCAATCTCCCACACTTGAAATGGGTTAACCCCTCATCAGGTAAAGAAATCCTTTTCACACATAATTTCTCTGACTCCGGCCTTTTGCAACTCAGTAAACCAATAACATGGACAGCAACTCGACCTGATTTTCTCATCTGATGCCGGAAAACTGCGTTGTTACCCCGAGCAACCATTTTCGCTCTACTTTAGACCGCCTTCATCTACCTCTATCGGTAACCCTTTCACTCGAGACCCAATTCACTATTCTTCCCTCCGAAAATATGTACTGTTTCAATTTCCGGAAAGCTGACTTCACGAAATTAAATAATCTGCTCAACAATGTTAATTTTAACGTCCTCCTTAATTCTAACTCACACAAATCCTTAAACGAAACCTTTGCTCTATTTTACTCCAAAATCCTCAGCGGCTTATTCTTTCAGTCCCGTACTCAGCAAAAAGGAACTACACTTTATCTCCGCCCTGGTGTACCAAGAAACTATGCTCTTTGCGCAATGAAAGAAACAAAAATTGACACGCCTATCTTAGATCCTCCTCTGCATCTGACCTTTCTAATTACATGCAGTCCTACAATAAATTTGTACAGCTATGTGAGCACTGTACCTCCGATACCTGAACCGAATGCAATCCTCCCTTATCTCTGACCCCAAGTGTTTCTTCCACTTCATTAATACAAAAAGAACAACCGATAGCTAGCCCGCTACATTTAGATAGATAGATAGAACTTTATTTCGTACAAGTATTTTACATTATAATAGTATGACATCGCACATTGTACAGAGATATGATCTTTCAACTGAAACATTATTCTCCTTGATGAACATTTTACGGTTACGAAAAAGAATATCTTAGAAGGAAGCCAGCTACATTTAATTTTCTCAATAACTCTTCCATCGAACCCGAGGTAATCGCCAACAGCCAATCATTCACAGACCAGGATATTTGAAAGACTACCCCCAGACGTCTCTTGTCTCACTGAACATAACTCCCAGCCTGACCGCCGAAAAAATACGCAACCTAAAGGACGACTACTCTCCTGGTCCGACTGTCTGCCTGCCATAGTTTTAAAAAAGTGCGTGAACCATCTTATTTTACCCCTTACCGCTCTGTTTCAAAGTTCTATCTCTCAAGGACTCTTTCCTCAGCTTTGGAAACATGCTTATATCATTTCAGTCCACAAAAAAGGACTGAAAAATGATGTGTCCAACTATCGCCCCATTGCCAAGCTCTCATGCATACCCAAACTTTTCGAGAGCATCGTTTATGATGCACTCTTCTTTCACTGCAAACCCATATTTTCTCATAACCAAGATGTGTTCGTACACGGTCGATCAACAACCACTAATCTAGTCGAGTTTGTTTCACGATCTTTGTGTGCATTCGAAGCCGGGAAAGAAGTAGACGTTGTCGCCACTGACTTCAACAAACCTTTGCCAAACTGTCTCATCAAATTATTCTCCTCAAGCTCACTGCCCTCGGTTTCTCTCTCGGTTTCATCTCATGGATCAAATCTTATCTTGAAGATCGTTAATATACCGTTATCTTCCTCCGGTGTCCCACAAGGTAGTCATCTCGGTCCATTGATATTTATTTTAACCATTAATGATGTTGATAGGCCTATTCTGAACTCTCAGCTCTTCATGTCGCCCGATGATATGAAAATATTTAAGCACATATCTTCCCTTGTTGACTCGTGGTCTCTCCAATTAGGCCTTAACAGGTTCACTACTTGGTGTAAAAAAAAACATTTCGAGCTCAATGTCAGTAAATATCACTTACTCCCGCAAGTGCTCTTCCTCACCACCCAGAACCTACATTATTCGTAATGATATCCCTCTGTCAACTTCTTGGTTGATCTAGATGTCATCTGTGACCTTGAACTTAACCTTCGACTCCATATCGACGACATTATCAAAAGTGCCAACTTGGTCCAAAGAATTCTCGAATCCTTACGTTACGAAATCTTCTTCTTTCCGTATGAAAACTCATCGCACAAATTATGGCTACGACGAACCAATGTCCAGAATGCTGGGCAAAGCTAACACCAATACCTTCACCTCAAAAAGTCCAGCCTTAGAATTGCCACAACCCTTCACCCTCTCCTTAATCGTTTTCACCCTGTCACTTAGTCAATAAGTTAATTAAGTTTTTTTTTTTTGTTAAGGCTTGCATTAAGCTAATAAAATGCTCCTATGGATGCGTCACACCAAACCGCAATTTCAAAAACCTGGGGACACCTGATTGAAAAAGCGAAGGCTCTCTTCCTGGCAAGATGAATACAAAACCTTCAAAGCTCTTCTAACTTAAATCGAAATTGAAAAACCTACCAATGGAAAAGGATTTTAAATGTTAATAAAAGCCGCAAGTGATTGTTTGACTTGCATTCTAGTTAACAAAAATCGTATTCTGAGGAAATCAAGTGGCTCACTTTCCTGGGCTTATTGGACCTCCGCCTTTATCATAAACTAGGTCTTTGCAAGATATCTTGCCGACGTTATAGTTAAATCAAACCAAGGCAAATATTTCTAAAATATAAAAATACCCGCAACATACTGCAGTAGCCAGTTACATATATGATAGCATGCTATCCTTATTGAGAGGCTTCTATGTTGTTCAACAATCATAAAAACATATGATTGGGGCTCATCTGCTCATATATAAGAAATATTCTTGACGAGCCTAAACCTTTCCCTAACCCTTGTAACTGCTGAACAAAATAACGAGTTTAGTTGTTCACCTAGCAAAAACCTCCAAAGGGCTTTCTGTGTCATTAGCTCTAGCAAATAACTAAGTTTTAATGTTATACTCCAGTGAAGGCCAGTTTTCAGTCCCTATTAGGCGGGCTCTGCGATATTGAGCATTGAAATTATGCTTAAACTCGATGTCGACATTCGCTAAATGTGTATATCACGTAATTAGAATATTGTAACATTAAAGTCAAAGCCGAAATCTACATATTTAAAATATTCGTCTGGTCACCGAGGTCGATCGGCTTAAGCTTGCCAGCTGTGGCCAGTCACTGCCATACAATGCCAACAGAAATAAAATCAACCACCAAACGCGCACACATTATTGCTGTTAGTCACAGCAATGCCCGTCGTCTTATAAACACCCACAATCGTTCGTTTAAGCACCCCCCGTACCATCCTTAATTAATGCCCCAACCTAGGGGAGCAAATCATGTTGTTCAGGCATCCTGAAGAGTAAAAAGAAAATTCTATCACAAGTTCAAATGAAAATCACGCAACAATCAGTCCCCAGGACCTTTGCTCCTTGTCAGGCGCTAGTCTCAGTTAACCTTCGGTTGTCAATAACCCCAGATTCCTTGCCTAGCCGCACGCCATTCCCGAAAAAGAAAAAAAGGAAAAAAAAAAAAACCTAATCACGCGTTCATCCGGTGTTATCCCATGATGCGTAGGCAAGACAATCGCTTCTGAGTTAACCATCCAGTCGAACTCGGGCGGGAGTAAATGAAAATAAATGCGAACTCCTCCTCGTAGGGTTTCGAAAACGTCTAGTACGCGTTGCTGCGTAGATTTCCTTATAAGAATATGCTACGAGTATGTATATTTTTAATTCTATTTTTATTCATATTTGTCGCATGACGGTATTTTTTATTTCTCCATCATAGTTAACATGTTCAATTCCAAATTGATGGTCTCGGTCTTGGTCGCGGTCATAGTCGGAGTAGATACAATTCACAGACAGCATACTTTGCAAGAGTGTCAAACAATTTATGGGTACATTACCCTTATGGAGAATGGCATAAAATTACTCACGAAAAAAAAAATAAATAAGAGGAAGCCACCAACGTGGCCTAGTTCTGTCTCGTCTGAAACGGAGGCTTAATTTATTATTTAAATTTAATTCGCCCGAGTTACGAGTAGTATGTGCGCAGCAAGTTTTTCTTCTTCTCCAACTCTTGCTTTGCCTCTCTCTCTCTGAAAACAATGATTTGAAATAAAAACAAAGTATTCGAAGCTGGGGGAGAGGAGCTGCAGAGGAACCGACCAAGCGACATACGTGCACTCATTCGGCGTAAGGTCATGAGATAGAAGCTTAGGACGTCAACAAATATGGACAGTCTGTATAAATCTTAAGGTCGACGTACAATATTTCTTGCCATTAGGTGTAATAATCTCTTATACTCGATATGCCCGTACTAAATTGATGTTAATGAATGCTGTAGACAGGAGACCGGCCATGTGGCTGAGTTCAAGGTATCGTTTCGATGAGGCACGAAAATGATTATGCAACGGATGGCGGCTGCTTAGCTGGTGGGCAGTCAGTTAGACGAAAAAATAAACAAATGAACAACACAAAATGCATGTAATCACGTGGGAATACTTTTATTACTTGTGGATGTAGATAAGCAATAGTCAACTGCTTTTAAGGTGTCAGTTTTATTACCTGGGACGGATATGTGTGAGTCAATAAAGATAAGTAAGAACTCATTAGCTGCTGTTTAAAAGAATTAGATCATGATCTAAAATATAAATTGTAGAACGACAAAATAAGAAAACCTAACTAAAAGAGTCTAAAGTATTCCGCCCATAGGGTCATATCTTAATACTTGTTTCATAAGATCTCAAGAGAAATGCCTGTAAAGTTGACATTATTCCGAACTACCTAGCCGTACGTCAAAGCTTTGACATATTTTCTAAGGAGCACCAAACACAGAGCCGCATGAACGTATGTATGAGGACCTAATACGCTAGAGATGAGTGCGATTGGACAAAACTGGAGCCATTGAATTAGCCGCAGTCATTGGTAAATCATTGGACAATGACAAACTTCTCCTCGAAAGTTTAGAAAGTACATAAGTAGGTGACAAAATCGTTGGAGGTCATTGTGGCAGTTGTCGTTAGTAATTTTCTAGCCGTATTGTTGCTAATAGGCTAGTAATAAATTTTGATGGTAGACATGGTGGGTCAGGCTTCAGAAACACAGTAAAAGTGCCGAAATGGCCTCTGGCATTTTTTAAGCATTTTTCATTGCCTAGCAGACCTCTATACTATCTAACTATCGCCAGTTACTATCGCCAATTCGATGTTAGGACAGATACTAATGCTATCACAGGTATTATTGATATCCCCAGGCATTAAGCAAACCTCACTGAAGAGGAACCTTAAGGATTTTGAATTAAGTAGCTAGGTTTAGATTTTTGGAACAACATAATGTTTTCTAGACAACTCTCAGACATTCTAAGTCATAATATCTCCATTCAATGGAAACAGTTTTACAGTTTTATTCAGTGTCTCAGATGGACAGAGTCTTATCGCCCCTGTGGATATCAATTTAAAAATTTGAAACTGGGAAATGGAATCTGGAAATAGACTTCAGGTTGAAAGATGTCGCTGAGGAACAGAACGTTCTCTTAGCAAGCACTGTATTCTTACATCTCTTAGAATTATATGGCGATTCAAGACAGATATGTGTCTAACGCCCTAAAGCAGATAAATTGTAACTACGAGTATTGGCATAGCTCATCATGCAGAAATAAATGGTCGGTGACGAGACCCTAAGCTTGTAAAACAAACAGGATTTAATAATTTGATAATTTTGATAATTTTAGCAATTTAAGATTACTATATGACGCATATGTCATGATTAAAGTTTAGCATGTGGAACGCCTCGCGACTTAGTCTTTGGAGTTTAACTTCATAAAATCAGTGAAAAGCTTTTTGTAGTTATTTTTAATAAAAGAAATAAATAAAAACTGCCGACTGGCAACATATTGCAATGTTGAATCTGCAGACGATGTGACAAGATCAGTTACCACAGCAGCAGAATACCTTAGAGCATTTTACTCAAACAGATGGCAGACTAAATCATCCTAAATGTTTTTTTTTTTTTTTGAGAGTTGGCACAAATCAGAAACTGCAACTTCCTTTCCCCCATTATTCTGAAGTAGTAAGAGAGATTCCCTACTATATCGGCTTATGATACAAAACAACTTGTAAAAAATGTATTCATAGGTTTGGCACTAGGGCGTGAATCTTAATTCAGAGGTCCAACAATCAATAAATGAGCAACTTAAAATTCCAGCTGTATTATCAATGAAGAGGTTCTTACTACCTAAACAATTAATCATGATCCAGCTAGGTATAGTTGTCGGTCCAGAAGCTCGAACCTTTACAGACATTTGGAAATGTAAGTGTAATAATCGCGAACGTGGCACAAAGTAACAAAATCCACAATAGACTAAAGGACTACCATATAGTCGTCGCATACTACTGAGCATTTAAAAAAAAACTTAAGCAAAAATGTTGACTACTTTTTTAGCTTTAACGGTTAAACCGCGTTTTTAACGTTTTAATGGCTTTTTTAATGGCTGCATCGGGAAAAATCTTAACCTTATTTGAAAAATTGACCGTTTATTTTGTACGTAATAACATTGTCTTCTTTTGAACTTTTTAATGTCCCTAAAGTTTTTTTTTAAGGTGGGAACAGTTTTTATTTTATTTTTTGTACATTTTGATGGCTTAAATCTAAAATCGCTTCTTAATTGATTTGTCCAGAGTGTTCGTGCCCGCTTTCTCAAACGTGGCGGTTAGGGGCGAAATATGGAAAGGTTGTATCAGTGTGAGGTATCAGCTGCGTACGTATTTTGATAAATGACATTTCGACGCCAATTTAGTGATCCAAAATAATTATATTTCCCTTGGCATCCGTTTGAAATGATAGAAATTTACTTGTGTTTTGGTGGAATATATAATATTTCCTAATTTTCGTAATAGTACCATAGGAATGCGCCGAAAAACTCGAAAAAAAATTGCGCTGAATATAAAGAGAATGCTGTGCAAACACATGTCTTAAAGGGGGTTGGTAAAATCTGTCCGGGAGAAATAAATATTGAAAATGCTCCGCGTTTTGGTCATCTGGGCTGGCCAGTTACAAGGGATGTCAACTAAATTACAGCGTTAATCCATTCCGAACAATATATCACAGTCCAATATATTGGAAAGTCGACTGTTAACGAACAATCGAGCAATATTGAATTTAATGATAAAGTAGCTCGATGTTTGGGTGGCATATGATCTAAATGAATAACTAACAGTGATTTATTATACTAATTCGTTGTGCGGATTTGACATCCTTGATTCAATCACATACTTCCAGCCGAACTGTAATACGAGTGTGTACGAGTACGAGGTTTGTTCTAAAAATAAGGTGACATTTTATTTTTCTCCCTCAGATATAATACATACGGTAGCGTTTTTTCCAATCCTTGAAGCACTCCTGGTATGCGTTTTTTGGTATAACCTTGAGCCCTGGGAATTAGTGTCTTCCAACCTGAACTTAACGCCATCCTAACGTACATCAACCTAAACTTAGAGACTAGCATAAGAGGTATGACCATCAATATTCTCTCAGACAGTCAGGCAGCGCTCACAGCATTGGGCTCGTATAGTACCAACTCAAAATCCGTCAAGGATTGCCACGATGCCCTGCAAGAGGTAGGCAAAAAAAAATAAGGTCAAACTCTGGTGGGTGTCAGGTCACAAGGGCATAAAAGGCAACGAAATCGCCGACCAACTCGCTAGGAAAGGTTCCAGCGAAAGGTACATACCTACCCCAAATCAAAAATTATTCTTTCCGAAAATAAATGGCACTTTTGGAACAGCGTTCAAGGACTCCGACAATCGAAAAGATTCATACGGCCCCTTAACAAACACTTTATCAATATTTTCAAATAAAATAGAATCGATATCAGAAGACTGGTCAACTACGTTTTGGGACACTATAGGCTCAGATATCATCTTAACAAAATGAACCTCTCGTCTGAAACCGAGTGTTGACTCTATCTAGAGGACAGGGAAACTGCAGAGCACGTACTATGCGAATGTGCTGCCCTCTGCTATCTCAGGGAGCGTCCTGAGGGGATCAGCTCAGCTCCTACGAGGGACATACTCAGCATTATTAGAAAGTTAAGGAACTCCTCGTCTAACAGGCTAGCAGGCACAATAGACCTACACTGGTCGCAGTGCTCTTTGGTCCCTGTTCGCACTAACCCCCAATTTAAAAACAAAAAATCTTAAGCTCTTCCTGCGATTTGGCCTTTATCTCCGCAATCATAGCAAATCGTCGTCTTTTCTTCAGTCCTTTCAGTTTGGTAAAGAGGAGAAAATCGCAAGTCCACTGAATATGGTGGCTGACGCAAGATTACGGGAATTGTTTTGGGCAGAAAAACGAACAAGCAACGATGAGTGAACATATGGATTGTCTTGATGCAACAGTCATGAATTATTTTCTCATAAATCTCGACGTTTCTTCAATATACATACATTCTTTATTGACCGAACGACCTTTCGGCAAGAACTCATAACGGACTTCGAACTCCGTCATTCTCATTCCATTTGAAATGATTGGGTTTTGACTGCAATCGTAACCATATACTCATAATTCGTCACCAGTGATGACCCCTTTCAGCAAATCTAAATCGTCATTCACGCCATTCAACAACTCCTGAGTGATGCTCATGCGACGGTTTTTTGGTCAAAATTTAACAATTTCGGAACAAACGTAACTGCCAAAATGTCTGAAAAATTGTATGCCAATGGCCTCAGTAGCTGCTCTGATTGTCCATCAACATTTCCATCCAGTTGTTAACGTGATGGGGCTTCCAGGGTAGGTATCGTCATTAACATCTTCTCGGCCTCCTGTGAAGAACTTGTATATTTTACGAACATTTTTTTGCTCAACCTATGCTAGGGAACCTGAGAACTAACATAGTTAACTACAAAAAAAAAACCAACATGGAATATCAAATGTATTTGGCTCGCAAAATTCGAAAGCTAAAATTCACCAAATTTTTCGAACAACCCTATTTCGTATATACATATTTAGTTTAAAGTTTGTAATTTTACAAAAAGAATAGCTTAACAATCTTACTTAGTTAGTACAAAAATAGTGATTCCATAGAAGGTACGTTTCGCGAGCATATTAAGCCTGTACTAAATAAAAAAAAAATATTTTGAGTGATGGGCCTTTATAATTTTTTCTGTTAATTTAAAAAAATGATAGTGGCTGTCGCCAGTGTTGATACACATTTGTAGCCGTTTTATCGCATTTTCCAGGACTTTCAACAAGATTTCCGGTGATAACTGTTCGCATTTTTATCGAATATTCTCCTTAAGGGTTGCGATTGTCTGAGGCTTTTTGGCATAGCCCACGACTTCAATTAGCCCAAAAAAAAAAGTCTGGGATGGCTAAATCGGACGATCTTGCTGGCCATGCCAAATCGCGAAAACGGGAGATAACGCGACCACGAAACGCTTCCTTCACAATATCCATTGTGGCTCGTGCTGTGTATGCGGTTGCACCGTCTTTTTGAAATATGTTCACCAAGTCTCATCCAAATCCGACAGTAAGAAGTCGTTTATCATGACCCTGTAGCGTTCGCCAGTAACAGTAACCGTATTGCCGATGGATATTCAAAAAAATACGGCCCAATCATTTCGTAACCGCTTAAGTGGAAATGCGCCTCGTGGCTCATGATCATTTTCGACAGAAAATCGTCCTCTTCGTTGTTGAGATTAAGGATAGCTTGACAGTAATTGACACGCGACTGACGGTTAGCAGGCACTTTGCGTGTAAGTTCTTCACTAAAATTCGCTGTAGGGTCCGTCTGGTGATGCCCAATTGCGTGGCCCGTCGTTGTTCATGTCGGTTCGAATCGAGTAGCTAAGCACCGGAATGTTTGCTCAGTTGGCGCGACACGATTAGAAAATCGATGTCGAAATCCACACTGTGCTAACACCCACCGACCGATTATTGGTAAAAAAAATTGACACAATTATTCCAAACCCTTGCTTGTCTGTTTGTATACTGCAGCTGTCTAGATCACAAATGTCAAATATGATTGACTGACGACGCCTTTTGCAAAAATTATAACATCTTTCGATAGGGTTATTAATTTTGAGCCACTTTGTATATCCATTTCACAGCGAGCATAGCATTTGGACAAGTGTTAACCGATTTCTGTTGGCCCCAATTCGAAGTTATAGATGCAAAAGACATCTGGTTTAAAAGCGCACAATAGTTCCCACCATTAAAATTTTTATGAAAGCTAGTTGGTCTAACATTTATTCAATAAAAAGGTGAATTTTTACTGTTCATGATAGTCGCTTCTTAAGAGGCTCAATTGAAAACAAAGGTTGCTTAAATGGAAATAATTGGCTAAAGGCGAAACAGCTAGCACCTACTGAAGGCTATTGCCCTACAACCTAATTTTTTGAAAGTGATAATGTGACCATCAATCAAAACCTATTCCCTTAAAAAATGGAAAGCCAAGTAAAAATGTCTTGAAATAACTCTTTTTTTTATAATTGATTACCCATGAGTCGTTGATGGAAGAAGCAAGAGAACCACATAAATCGTAAACTGTTCGTAGATCTTGAAGAGCAAGATTCATTCTCAGTTAACCTCAACTCCATATCAGTCAAAGTAGCATTTATTAAAAGGTTCTCAAGAACTGATACTTATTCCGTTTGTGTGCTTTCGTCATCAGAACTTTGTTATCATGCTTTTTGATCACCCCTATAAATCACAATATATAAGCTATAAAATAGACAGACTGGCTACGTCTAAATAATAGTACCCGAGGACCTATTAAAATGATTAAACTCTTATTTCAAGACCATTCAAAACGAATCTAATCGTACAATAGGGCTCGACGAAAATATTAATTTTAAATTCATAGCATGGTCTATGGAATTGTTTATCTACTGTAAAAGATTGTTATTTTCAATGAACTCCTTCCAACAAGCATTAATATTATGCCCTGTATCCTAACGGCGATCATTAATCATTAGAATAACCATTCTAAGAACTCTCGGAACAATATCCAATATGAAATCCATCTCTCGTCCCGCTCCAGGCATTCATCTTGTTTTCAATAACTGTTTACTGGCCGACGGGTTTTCCTCTCGCAAACACTCACTTACCAATTGCTAGGTAATCTATCTCGTGGTCGTGGCATTGCCCGGACAATTTATAGCGCCATAATTTTATTATGGTTAACAAATTGGTTCATATAGACGCATACACATGAACTACACGTGGTACATCCGTGGGCATACAATTGGCAAGAACCAAATACCTCGACATGCCAAACAAACTTCGAAAAAATCAAGTCAATAAATTTTATTCATTTTTGTTCCTCGGAGGGGACGGTGGGTAACGAAGAAACGCCCTAGTGCTGCTGAATGTGCCATGATGAATATCTGCGGAGATTAATTGCGCTGACGCAATTGGTACATAAAAAAAGAATTTATATATATTGCTCGTTTCATATGAGGATTGTGCATAATAACTATACAAGCAAGCACGGTGGCGCACTTTGTGAATTGCCTGGCTTTCGTCTTGATGCCCGATTCGACTATTGGGCTGTCGTCGCTGTCAAACAGGATTGCGCTGCCTTGCGACTCAATCAGTCGACCGGCTGCCGCCAAAGAAGGAATTTATGATTTGTTTTTATTAAGTTTTGTATGTCATTTCCAGCGAGTCAAGTTAAGATGTCAATTGCCGATATGGCGCGTTCAAAGTGTAGAGATTTGTCAATAAACAGAACGAGTGGCAGGAAAAAAAACTCTACATAGCATCTTCGTGTCACTTCTGTTTTCATTTTTATCTTCTTCGTTAAGTGGGTGCTTTCGAATGATAGAGATTGTCGTCGAGTTTTATTTAATGGCAGTAATAAAATGTTGACTTGTGACTTATTAGATCGGGCTACTGTCCATCCGGCATCCAACTTGCCTGTCGATAGCGGTGAAACGACATGCTCGGATGTCAGGTTTGACAGAAATAAATTTATATTTATTACAAAGCGGTATACCTTGAGAGTGTCGTAAAGTGTTAGTAAATTATCGCCGTTTGCGCTTTATTTTTATTATTTTCTTAAAAATTAAAATGAAGTTATGCTGCTCGGATGTACAGATACGAAATCGACTAAGGCGAAAAGAGTAAGATTCGGTCGTAAAAGCTAAAAAACGAAAATATGTTAATTTATTATTAAAGGTATTAACGCCGAAACTAGAATCCAGCTTTCGGCAGCTAATGCGAGTGGTTAAAATGTTTACGATGCCGTGTCGCTGTTGCCTCTAAGGCGAATTTTGATGTTTGAAGAAATACACAGGTTTTGATGGGGTTGTCTTTTTTTACGAGCCTGAAATTGCTTGTTCATTTTCCCATTAGGCATAAGGCATGGGCTAAGCTGTATTACTCTGAAACAGCAATTACACTCACAAGAGGCGCCATAAAACGGAGAACAAATGATTACGAGAAAATTCTTTAAAACAAAGAAAATTAAACTAGCATTTCCCCTAAGCATACGTTTGTGGTATTGTAGTGAGATAAGGTTTCATAAATTCAAGTTTACTTCTTCTTTTACTTTATTTTAAATATTATCTTTCCACGAAGCATCAAAACACTTGTTCCATACACTTGATGTGATATTAATGCAATGAGAGGCAGTGAACTCCTGAGAAGTTGTTCTTCAAGTTTTTGCGACAACGACAGAGAACAAAACGACAAGTATTCCTTTTAATCCTTTCGCACTAATTGTATAGTGCAATTGTTAGATTTGCTAGGTACATATATTTATCCCAACTAACTTAGGAGTTGTGTTCAAAATATTTTGAGAAAGAAGACTAAGAAGTATCGATATCAGAAAAATATATTGTCTTGCTAAAAAATCCAGTTGTCTCCAAAATGATTGCCTTAAAATTCGAACAGTGCACTTTCCAAGAACTTGATATAGATGTCCGCATTAGTTTCAGTTAGAGTAAAACAGATCCGAGACTTTCCAATATATCCAAAAACAGTCCAAATCATCTATGATCCACCACGATGAGTTTGCCACGATTGCCTTCAATCACGTCAATACTTATGGCATCCATAGGGGCGGTCTTTTTTCTCGTCCGAAAAAAACGATATTCACAACGATATTCGCAAACTCAGATCACCAAAATTTTCTCAGCAAATGCCAAACAAGCCTATAGACGGAAATAGTTTTAGTACAGGCTCTAAAGGTACAGAAGTAGGTTTTTAATCTTAACCAAATATATCACCTCAATGACATGGAAAGAAAGAAAGTTACTGTGAACTACAACCAACGCGACAAATTCAGCCGAATCTCTCGAATCCTATCTAGGACAACCACCCCCGGAGAGTAGTGAACGATAATCTTCGGCACAAACCATCTGGACCCCTCCAGGCTGTGTGGCAAACACCATAAGAGTGTGATTCTTCAACCTGCACGAACCCTATGAAAAAAAAAGTAGGTCGACCCGTCTTCTAGTGACATTGAGATCTAAATTAGGGTTCCTAAGGAAAATTGTTATATTGTTATAAATTATTATATTGTAATTGTTCCTATGTCGATTGGCTCTGCCAGTTATGTCACTAATTTTAGAGCCTCTTTCCTTAATTTTCGTGGGGGCGAACGCCCCATTTATTCGGCTTAATTCAAGCTAGCTTAATCCCGTCCCATATTTCAAGTTTGCTTGTATTCACAGCCATTCATTCAAAAATGCGCCTCGTGGTTAAAGAAGATTTTTCGGCCGAATTTGGGATCCTCTTTCAAACGCTCCGAAGCCCAGTCAGAGACCAAACGGCATTGTCCATGGTCATGAACTTTGAGCTTCTGGGTCGAATGGATCTTGTACAGGTAAGCCCGACGCGAAATTCCCCAAATATGGCGAGGAATCGACTGCGTTTGATTCTGCTGTACACTTTCACGGCGGCGATGTTCACGGCCGATCTTGCGTTCCTTTGACGTAAGCATGATGGTTGATTATTTACCCAACCGGTCGTCTCAAATGTGATTGGTCGACTGTGAAGGGCCACCACGTCTACTGTAAAAGGGTGCAACGCGCGCAAACTTTGCATTAACGAAATCTCCTTTTGAAAATAAAGTTTTATCATTTGGATGCGCTGTTCAATCGTGTAACCTGTCATGGCGATTTGGCATCAGTAACTGAATAATAAACAGCAGATTTGAAAGATGTCACCAAAACAACATGGCCGCCACAAACAACCCAAAATCTACCCCCGCCAACTGAAAAACCCTTTATTATCTGTTAAAAGCCATACATTCGAAAAAGCTTGAGGCAAACTTGTACTTCTTATATGCACATACAGAAGAGTATTAGGCTCAATATCAAACCCTGAAGTGCTCCTGATAGAAGGAGTTCGGCTTTTTGCTTCTTCAACTGACACTCCCTGGGTTCACTTTGATAGTCAAACTATTATTGTATTTATAAGACGTGTAGCTCTATCAATAAACCCAAAACAAGTTTTTGGCGTAAAATATCACGATTTGATTAGCTTTAAAACAAAAGATAATTTTCATCTAGATAAGGATTAATTAGTTTCGTTAAGTATTTAGAGAGCCATGGCAGTATGCTAAAATTGCGAAGTTCAATATTTTTAGCAACAAAAGTAGTTCTGCCTTTTTGCATAAAAGTGAGATGGTTGAGGAAGTAAGGGGGTGGTTAATGAAATGAATGAGCGGACTAAACAGGAAGGGAAGAATGAGTTTCATAAATCTAAGCGGTATGCTATCAAAACGAAATCATCATCATCATTTTCTTTCAAGTCAAAGGGCTCTTTAGATACTCTACGTAGCGCGGGAAGAAATTTGTTGGGTTAAATGTGTTGGCAAGAAGATGATCATTAAGATCATTGGGATCGAATGCATAGTCAAATTTTTGTCTTAAGTTAGACGCAGACCGATATCACGCATTTTTAATCAAGATTGTTTCGAGGAGAGTTGCCCGTTTAAAGGTGAAATAATTTCGTTTTGCTGAGCGGATTACTGAAGTTCTTCGATTTCTTGATTAGCAAAAAGTTACTGCCTACTTGCGCATTGCGCGCATTTCGAACCAGTGAACCAGGAGCACTTTATTACGTATACGCACTGTTTTTAAAAGGACATGCGTCGCGTACAGTGCATCATTCGTGAAGCAATATGTAATACAGAATAATTTGTGGATGGGACTGATACCTTTAAGATTAAAGGCCAGTGTACTTACGATGCTCCGACAGGTCGCTATTTCAACCCGAAAAACCAGGTTTATGGAAGCGATTATTATAGCCAAACTCTCAGCTCTTTAATTTGGACATGTATGATACAAAGACCTTTATAGAAAGCAGGTTTTTCGATAAAAATACAAACTCTTTGCAATCATTTTCAAATATCCGTCAAATGAAATTATGTTGGAGTCCATATTATTATCTGGTTTGGAGATAGGCAAGACGAAAAACAAACCATTTTACCACTTTTTTTTATTGCTTACAAATAGGTGGTCATTATGTAGTCGAATAAAACTCGAATGACAGCTCACAAGATTTGTTACTTTTTCAGTTCTTGAGCGTAGACAGGCGAAAAGTCTACTGAGGACATGATTCACCTAAGTCTATAAGGAAAGGATATTCTATTAGGGTGTAGATAAGATGTAGGTGTAGAGTCCATTTAACAAAAAAAAAAACATCAGATCTATCTGTCTCGAATATATAAAAATGAATTAATATTTTGTTGGTCAATATCGACTATTGGAGTGATTTTTGGTAGACAACATTTTTTGTCTTGTTGTCTGACGCGAAAAGAAATAATTGTGATGTGAAAAGCATGAATTTTCCAGATTAATGCTACAAACACTCAACGACTGCCTTTGTGATTTGTTTATCGATATTGCAAATAAAAGCCGCACTGGAAATTGCAACGGTCGGAATCATCGGAATGCGTGGGATAAAGACATCTTCTCCTTTGTATTGCCCTTTAAGAATTGTAGCTTCGATGACGTTGTTCATTAGATCTTTCACCGCAAAACGAGTACCATTACAAAGAGGTGGTTGGTTGATTTTTCGCAACATAATGATTACTGATTCAATTTTCAATTTCAGATTATGAGGTAGACCGGGCAATTCCAGTGAGTTTAAAAATTCCGTTGGATAGTGAACGACATCATCTTGGCTGGTAACGGAATCAATTGATTTATATGTGATCAGGAAATTCATTTCGTTGACATCAAAGTTTTTCGCGGCACATATACTCGTAGTACGCTCGCTCAACCAAAATTGATTTTTGTAATTTTGAGCAATACATATTTGGGAATACCTTCTTGATGAATTCAGTTTTTGATTTGGTAAAGTGATAAAATTCGAAAGGGAATGTAATGCACCCACACGAAGTGTCAACAGGGCGATTGGTTGCCTATGTCCAGCAATTGTTTTGAAAAAAAAAAAATTTAAGTGTTTTTAAATATTTCCATAAAACAGACGGCTTTAAACTGACATTAAGTTCATCGGCTGGCTGGCGGTTGGAATTTCAGGTAAAGTTTGATGGAAATCACCTGCTAACAGAATTATCGCACCACCAAACCGGTGTTGATTGTTTCGTAAATCTTAAATTTTGCGGTTAAGCTATTGTACATTCATCCTAAACAATCAATTTGCATAGTTGTAACACTTTGGCCATTGCAGAGTTCTTCGAATGTTGCAAGAGTTTAATTTATTTGCATGTTCAATGGCAACTTGAATGAGCTTTTCGACCGATCTCCAAAAGTTTAGCTGCAGTTCCTGAAGAAGCACTATTCCACTTTGCGATCGAATCGTTGCCAAAATCAATGATATTAAAAATGTTTTTCCAGTTCCTCCGGAAGCATCCATAAAGAAAAATCCTCCAGTTTCATCGTTCACCACTTTTATGAGCGTACGCATATTTATCATATCTTTGAATTGTTTCTCCTAATGCTTTCAAATTGTATTCTGTTCCACGCTTAAACTCTTGATCAAATGCGTTGTGCATTGAGCGATTAGGTGCTGTCATTCCTAATTGAGTTAATACCTTGTTGGTAAGCATTAAGCGCATGTCCTGAATTAAAATCAATGCTTTATTGTGCGCGTGCTGTTAAGGTTTAGCAGCACTCGGGTAACTTTTTTAATGTTTCTATAGGTAAAAACCTTCATAAAACTGTTGCAAACATTAACAAAAAAAATTAATTAAATTGATCCAGGAGATATTGAATCATTTTTATATACAGATAGATGAACCGAGCATTAATTTTTTTTTTTTTTTATAAGGTTCGTGCAGGTTCAAGATTGTACGCTATGGTGTTTGTCACACAACCTGGACGGGGTGCAGATGGTTTGTGTTGAAGATGTTCGTTCACTACTCTCCAGGGGTGGTTGTCCTAGATAGGATTTGAGAGATTCGACTGAATTTGCGTTGGTTGTAATTCACAGAGTATGAATTTTGAAGTGATCTTATACTGCGAGTGTTATGCCTTCGTCAGCATTTTTTAATCATCTCTCATTCACAACGATGCTGATGATGATGATTGATGATGACAGACTTGAAGTACAGACCTTCCGCTCAACAGTCTATGATGATTACCATTGCACCACGAGCGAGCATTAGTGACTTGAATATTTGTCCGTTCACAATTCTCCAACGAACCAAATAGAGACGAATAGTGAGCGAATAGAGAAGAAGTTAGAAAATAAGGTCGTGTTCGATGATGAAGAGCTTTAATCTAATAACTTCAGAAGTTGGATGAAAAAGAATAAAGAACATTAACAAGAAACAAAAATGATTTAATAATAACTCCCTAGGCGCGACCGTTCTTAGGCACTTACCTAATACTTAAGTCACAAAAGTCAATACGATGAAAATGGATATACAAACCGTGCACCTGTACAAACAAATCCCCAACATCCGAATTCATAATAATCTAATCGTTGATTTAGTTGTCTGTTTGCTCCTAAACAAACTTATATAGAAGATCCATGGAAACTTATTTCTAAGACGGCACAGCAACCAAATGTCAATCGATTAGTGCTTTCGCACCCAAGACAGTAAACACTGCGTACTAAACTGCGTAGAACGCCGCCGCTATATATGTATGTACATGCATCGATATCTATATACGCTATGTGCCTGACCACAAAAGAAGGAAAACCGAAGACGCACGCAAATGGTAAAAACATTTGTGAAAATGTAATTTTTTCTAAGAAATCGAAATAGGAAGAAAACAAACATATGGACGACTCCTGCTGGTTATGTGCCCTCACTCAATGGATTTCATTTTTTGTCTCCCCCTCAGAGGGTGTTTGAATGGAAATCAATTCACCATGGTTACGACCTGTGCGTAACGTGAGTTCCCTTCATTCCTATTCATCTCATGTTCAGCCAAGACGTGGTCCATTAGTTGTAAACATGAAAGACGATAATGTTCTGTCGCAAAAAGATTCTATCCGCATACCAAGGAGTGATGGAATACATTTACCAGAAACTATCGGAAGAAACAGGATAAACCTCTTAATAGCTAATTCGAGTAGATTACCAAGGGATGACCAACTGCTCCTTTGTCACTTCATTGCCAACTCTTCAAAGAAGTTCCTAGTAATGGGGAAAATAAAACTAAAACGGAGGCTCATCGATAGGCAGACAGTAACGACACCTTTTTGCCATTAATTGTCCCGGCGACATTACTCGGCGGGGGGAGGGTACTCAGCTCATGCTTTCTTCTGCTCCTCATTCTTGTTTTCTTTCCTTTTTTTTTCTTCTATCAGGCGGCCCACTGCGTCGAACGAAATACAAGTCTGTTTTGATGGGATTCTTACACGTGTAACAAATTAACATTTGCTACTTTAAATTCTAGAGAATCGTGAGTTTTTTTTTTATTTTGTATTTTATTTCGTGTTTCTGCTGCTTTTCTGTTATTTGTGCGGCGTACTCAATTCCGATCGAGGAGGAAGGAGAGACGAAATACAAGACGTAGGTAATCGGAGAGCTGACGATGGATTTAAAGATACATACTCGCAGGTACATGCTTACTGTCTATGTAAATCATAACTGCCTATCATGTGCAAGCACTTGAAGTTCGTGTTTTTGATTTGGCATCACGGCGTTCAACAAGATTTTCTATTGTAGTCATGCATGCCAATCATGTTTTTCTCTATCAATATACCTCATTTGCCTGAAATAAATCAGTTGCATTCACACTACACGACTTTTGAGGTTTATTCTCTATGGATTAACTCGTTCCGGCAACATGAACTTATCACTTTCTGGTTGACTGAGCACCTGTCCTTTCCATGCCCGAGCAGCATAAGAGCCAGTACGACAGCCTTAAATCTCCCGATCTATTGTCTTTACACCCACGCCACTACACATTTCTCAATTGACTGTCGGAACTGCTATCGCTTTTTTCATCCACTCTATTTCACTTGAAAAACATTTTACATTTTAGGCCTTAGTCTGATAACAAACTTTCCCTAGCATCTTGAGATGCTGTTGGGATGGCATAAAGGAATTGCTATCCCATAGAGTACACACGGGTTTAAAATTGGAAGCAACACCCACGATATTCTGACACAGCATTGACAAGTGACCTTTAAATGTGACAGCTTACAAAACTGTAACGAAAAAATACGATTTTGGGTTCGACTGGTCTTCCCAAACTACCGACTTCTCGTTTGATATCCTTAAAGATAAGGGACCAGTGTACGCACGACATTATGCGACACGAATGTATACACACGGACTCTAGAGGCCCTTAAAAAAAAGAAACATTAATTGACATTTCTCGCAAACCTTACGACACATTCATTATAACTTTTAAATTGCAAGTTACCAAGTGCACAAATGGGAATCCGACGTTTTACAATAGATCAGCAGTAAGTGCTGGTCAGAAATGACAGATGGGAAACGTCACATGCTAACCTTGAGCATCTGTCAACAACTTCTCATTATTGCATTTTTGTGTGGGAAAGTGTTGACCTTCGAACTAAATTAGGGTAATTTATGGGAACTTTTGCTTTCAGCCTTCAACTTGAAAAAATCTACAATTTACTTTGAGATTTTTATGTCATTAGTGAAATAGCGTGTCGCGAATGATATCAACTCTACAATAGTAATGGTTATTTCGGCGTGGAGAACTGGGAGCGTGCCCTCCAGTGAAAAGGTTGAAAGTAGAAGCATTGTAGGCATTACTGGATCAAGACCCATATCAAACGCAATAAGAAATCGCAGAATCGTTGACCATAACTCAACAAGTCATTTCTCATCGTTTGAAATTCTTGGGAACTGTACAGAAGCAAGGAAATTGTGTGCGAAGCCGATAATAGTGTTTTGTCATGAACAAAAGACTGCTCCATCAGTAAAATGAAATGGTGATTAATATTGTGATTAGTGAAAGTAAACATATTACGATAATTCAAAGCGAAATCGTGGGAGAGCCGCGTTCATGCAGCAACATCGATGGAAAGGCCAAAATTCTGTGGATCAAAGCTTACTCTGCTTATTTGAACTGATTACGAAATATAGGTATATGGTTATCGCGTCGAAACCAGAGCCCAATCATACCAATGGAAACGAACATTAGAGCCAATAAGCACACCAAATTCGGTTAAAATTTGGTTCGTTTGGCTCACTCAAAGCTACGAAGAAACTTAAAAACAGGATATCTCATGAACCACCACCTAACAAACTAGACTAGCCAGAATGAATTAAGACAAAGCAGATGGTTTTTTTAAGCACTTTGAACAAGCCTTCACAAATGCAAAGGACGGTGCGGACATCCCACATCAACCTGATATATCCTCCAGCAATCTAAGGATGAAGAACATAAAGATAACTGAAATTGAACACTGCATGAAAAAAAGACTAGACCACAAAAAAGCTCCAGGTTATAACTCCATAAATGGTAAAATACTAAGTGAACTACCCAGACAAGCCTTAGAGTACCTTAGACGCGTCTTCGATACACTGATCCGACTAAAATACTTCCCCAAAACTTGGAAAGTTGCTCAAATCATTACAGTTTTAAAACCTGATAAGGATGCAATCAGCCTGCTCCCAATGCTAAGTTTTGAGAAACACCTATACGTTCGGCTGACTCCAATCTTGACTAACAACAATTCAATACCTGACCACCAATTTGGTTTCCGCAGTCAGCATTCAACTATCCAGCAACTCCGCACGATAGTAAATAAAATCACAGCTGACTTTGAGGAAAAGAGGTACTGCATTGGAGTATTTTTACGCGTTGCAAAGACGTTCGCCATGGTTTGGAATAAGGGACTATCACACAAATTTCAGATCCTACTCCCACCAGACTATTACCTTTTAATGAAAAGCTACTTATCAGACCGCCGTTTCTACGTAAAGTTTAAGGACCAAACCTCAAACATACACCGATCGAGAACAGGAGTACCACAAGGATCTGTACTGGGACCACTGTTATATGTTCTCTATACTGCTGATATTCCTTTTCCAAGGGACTGTTACCACTTTTGCAACAGCTCAAGCTCAACAGATCTTGGATAACATAAGCAAATGGTTTGAAAAAGTGGAGTATTAAAATGAACGGGGACAAAACCCAACTAGTGATATTCACAACAAAACTGTACTACACTCCAATACCTCTCAAGATAAAGGACAAAACTATACCAAAGGACAAACAAATACTTGGCTTGTACACTTAGACAACAAGCTTACCTGGAAATACCACATACAAAAGAAGAGGGATCAAATAAAAGAAAAATTTGGACAACTTTCATGGCTCCTTTACAGGAACTCTAAACTGACTAGTTACAAATAACAAATTGTTTTTACATAAGACTATCATAAAACCAATCTGGACGTACGGAATCCAACTCTGGGAGACGTCGAAGAAAACAAACACGGCAATTATTCAAAGGCAGCAGTCTAAAATCCTAGGAGGTATTATGAATGCGGACTGGTAACTATATTTAAAACTACGACATCGAGTCCCTCAAATGCGAACAATAGAGGAAGACGCAATTAACACTGGCAGAAGACATCACATCAAACTGTTAGTTCATGGAATGACGAGATAAAAACGCTCAGATCAAAATGCATACAGGCTCGTCGTAAAGTCCAAAGGGCAAGAGGAGGAGTTGGTTTTCAACAGCACCTCGACACCTTCAAACAGATGAGGCGGGACCTAACGAAGGCAATCAAAGCCTTCACCTTCAAAGGCATTCAAAGCCGACATTAACTCATGGCTACAGGTCCCCACAACTAACATGTCCAATACTGTTGAGAACCATAATGGAGCACTTGTTCCCCAAAAGGCCAGATAAGACGCCCACAATCGTAAGGGAAGCAGACGTCGACAGTATCCCAACCATTACGCTGAACAAACTGCAGAGAGCTCTCGACAGAGTAGAAAAGGCGCCAGGACCCGACGCAATACCGAACAAAGCTTTGAAGGCTGCTATTCAAACAAGGCTTGAGATGTTCATAGCAGTCATGCAGAGATGCCTAAATGAAGAAGTGCTCCCAAAACCATGGAAGTTGCAACACCTATTACTGCTACCCAAGGGAAAAAACCACCCGGAGTACCACCGTCATACCGCCCGATACGCCTGTTCGATACAGTGGGATCACTGTTGGGCCCACTTCTTTGGAACTTAATGTATGACGGTGTCCTGAGACTAATGTTTCCCCAAGGAGTAAACATCATCGGATTCTCAGAAGATATAGCTATCCTGGTAGTTGCAAAGCACACACACGGAGTAGAATCAGCCACAAACACAGCAGTTGTCCAGATAAAACAGTAGAATCTGCAAGCCTCGAACTAGCAGATCAACTGTAGCAGAAAAACTGTAGAATACATCGATATTCGAGTGGGCAACCAGAATATCCAATCCAAGGAAGCGGTCAAATACCTAGGAATGATGCTTGACAATCGGCTGCGGTTCAAATTACACGTGGACTACGTGACATGCGAAGACTGACATGGATTCTGCTGGGCAGAGTGGCGAGCTCAGTCATGCTCTATGCTGCACCAGTGTGGGCAGAAGCGCTCAAGAGGAAGGAAACATGCCGAAAACTGTCATCGGTATACCGACTCTCTGCTCTAAGGACAATAAGCGGCTACCGGACGATTTTGGACGAAGCCGCATTTGTCATTGCTGGGATGATCCCCATTGACATTCTCGTCGAGGAGATGAAAAGAATCCAGCGGAGAAAACTCACAGATGGACCCATACTCTGATTCCATCAATCGATATATGGCTAAACAGAACACAAGGAAACTGCAACTATCATCTTACGCAGTTCCTCTCTGGTCACGGTGGTTACCGTAAATACCTATATCGGTTCGGGCACGATACCTCTCCTCTTTGTCCAGACTGCTCAAATCAAGAGGAAGACGTGAGGCACGCAATCTTTGAATGTAAACGCTTCACAGATTGGAGGGGCACTCTACCAAGACCAGAAAATATATTTCAGCGAATGGTGAAGTCGGAGGAATACTGGCGAACAATCTGCGCACTTACCAAAAATGTGCAGACAGAGCTGAGGAGATCAGAAGCGGCAAGGAAAGCAGAAGAGACCGCAACAACAACAGAAGAAGGTGGAAGTCTACAAACTCAGGAGTAGCATGAAATGCTTGCCAGCCACGTGAAGCAATACCTAGCGACAGTCCCGCGGGAAGAGTGCAAGATGAGTGCAGGGTGTGGTTTTGTACGTAGGCGCAGGCTTGAGCAAATCCTGCATGCTAGCATCCAAACGACAAAGTTAGCTCACTATCACGGAAAGAGATACTCGGAAGAAGAAGACTGAAAAGAACCAGACCAAGTGACATGATGAGCTATGTCCATATACTTCCAAATAGAGACTGAAGGATATTAGTCACTCAGCCTAGAATAAGCCATAATTTCATTGTAAAAAATATACCAAATGTCTAACAGGACAGATGTATAAAATAAATTGGGAGTTAAAAAAAAAAACTGCTTCTTTCGACTATAATGGCGTTGTTCTTGCCGCAAGGTCGTATAAGAATATTACCTTGAAGTTATGCGCATGAAATAATACGAAGAAAACGTCTGGATTTGTGAGGAAAAAATATATGACCGTTGCATCACAATAATGCATTTAATCGTATTTTGAGTTACCGCAATCGGGTAAAACGATCACAGGAGTTCGCTACCGAACACAAGTAAGTGTTTGAACTTACCATTGAAGGCAAAAGGGCCCCTAATATGAGCAAAGACATAACAAACTGATTTTACAACACCACAACGCTCGGCCACATGTTGCTCAGATTGTTAAAACCTGGAAAAAAAAAAAAAGTGAAATGGAACGTCCGACTCTATTGGCCTTATTCTGCACCAGAACCTTCCGACAACCACTTGTTCCGATCGATGATGCGTGTCCTGGCTGAGCAGCACTTCTTATACATATTGAAGATGCCAGCAATTGAATCGATTAGTGGATGACCTGGAAAAACGTGGAGTTATGCCCATGCGAAATTTTCCGCAAGAAAGTTTCAAATTGAGAAAAATTGGCAGTTTCCTAATTGTATACCTAATAATTTGATGCAAACTCGTTTTTTCGTCTCGCGTAACTCAAGAATAAATAATGATGTCGACTCGGAACCGAAAACATTCGATGCATTATCGCCTAAATAACATCTGATAAGGTTTTTCCGAAAAAGTTTTTACAGTTTGATTTTTATAACAAAAATCAACACCTGCAGGATGCCGGTCATTTTATGGAAATTTGTTCTGCTTGTGTTGAAAAAATAATGTCACGTATTTACGCTCATTTGAGAGCGAGTTCTTTTTTCGATAAGCTCAGTTACTTTTTACAGCATTTCTAATGCGTATGGCTTGGAGGTATTTGCTGATTAGCAGGACAGTGGATTGTTTGCATAAATATTTTATGTCAGATATTCCCACAATAAAGCTGGTGGCGTTAAATTTTGTGAATGCTGCTCTTGATACCATTCGAAAACATATAAATGCTTTCAAACGATGAATGTATGAACAGTCTTGTGCAAATTTATTTGAACATATTATATTTTCCTGAAGTTCAATGGTAAATAAACTAGTTTACTCAAATTGCACATATTCTTAAACTAGATTATAATAGCCCTGACAAAAATGTAATTTGCCCAGTTTCCCAAGAATTGTTTCAATTTAAATTTTTGAAAATCCTATGGAGGCCTTGTAATTTGTGTAAACAAGAATTAAATTGCTGTCAAGTTTGTTGCTTTTTAGAAATAGAAGTTTGTTGCTTTTAAGAATTGATATCTCCGTAGAAGTCCGTAGTAAAGTAATTACTTTGTTTGAGCATACGACGAAAACGAAAAACCACCAAGAAAGAAGACGCTCTTCTTATGAGAAACAGTCGGATTAATCCAAGTAAAAGCAGTAACGACTTACAAAAAGATTTGGGAGTGCAGGAACAGTCGTGGATGTCTCAGCAGTTCGGCGACGTCTTCTAAGGTTGGACGAAAAGCACGCAAGCCTTTGAAGAAACAACTCCTAACTGTTGCTATGAAAAAAAATGACTTGGGCTCGAAAATATAAAGAATGGCCAGTTTATGAATGAAAAAGGTGATTTTTTTCGTGCAATGTACCAAACATCAATACCACTGATGAGCCACTTTCAGCAGACAGTGAAACATCCTGTAAAGCAAATCTTTTGGAGTTGTTTCTCTTATTTTGGAACTATGGGCTATATCGAAAATCAGGCTGAGAAAAACGGATTGTACGATCAAAACGAAGCTGATTGAGTCAGTTATTCAAGTATGGCACCGGGATCCAGGAATCGTTTACAACTGTCAAACAAGATGGGAGCAGCTCGCCGGGAGCCAAGCTTAAATTCCATTCTTTTACCTTGAATTTTGCAAACTTTTACATGGATCTAGGACCACGGTAGTTAGGGTTCTAAAACCGGTCTCTGTGAGCTTAGAATCATGTACTCTATAACACAGCCAAGTTTCAGACTCATAGCTACTCGGCAAGTTCGGTTTGATATATGCGTACGGACGGACAGACGGACAGATATATGATATACATATGCTTGCGAATGAACGAACAGACAGGAAAGCCTTTGCATACGTCTTCCTCATACCCCAGCTTTGCAAGGTAAAAGACTAAAACTTGTGGAATCCATGCCACATTTAATGTTAATTTTAATAATTTATTACTTATTTTCACTTTTTAAATAAATAATACTTGTGTTTAGAAAAAAAAAGTGTTTGTTCAATTTATTTTGCACAAGATTGTATGTAGGATATACTGGCCCGCCAACCAATAGCCTTGAAACTCTAGCAAAGGAAAATCGCCTGTCATGGCCTTATAACACTCAGAAATGAAAGACCCAATCACCCCTTCAACTGTTACGCAGCGTCGAATACGTCCCCTGCGATGTTTGTGCTCATGGTGTTATTAGACCCCTTCTATTTAAAAAAAAAATGTATCGCTGCCGAATGATGTTCTTTTTTATGCCAGTGCCTATATTGTGCGATTAGTTAATTACAATTCGTTATTTTCTCTAAGGCCATCTCTATACAGCCATCTGTAGCTCAGAAGTTCAGGAAAGCATTGACAACCCTTTGTCAAGCCTCACTGCCGTGAGTGTTTCGCTATTCTGTCCATCTTTTCCAGGTCCATCCATATATTCCCTCCTATTCTCCATTCATTATTCAGTTGACTATTCGTCTACTGTTACTTCGTTCTATGTGCCCTGCCCATTTTAGCCTTCGCGATTTTATTACTCGGACAATGCTACAGTGCTGAGGGATGTATAAAGTTCCTCTAGTTCTTCATTGTGTAGTTATCTCCATTCGTCTGTCTCTCCGTCCTGATTTCCATCATATAGATTATTCAAACGTGTTTTCAAAGACCTAAAATCTATTAACTTTCATACGCATATAAAGATACTCAACGAAATATGCCCAGAACTTTTATTTATTTCTTCTATTTCGATATTTTGTAGGCAGTGTTGAAAAGGATATTTGGCAAACATTCCTTTCCGTTTCAACACTCAGAGATTGTTCTTTGAATTCAAATAAAAATATTAACCCTTGTCTTACAAATGTTGCTTTTTTCTATTCTCTAAGAAGCAAATTTAGGAGCCGAAGAGCCTGAAATCAAGAATGCCTGGTGCAACGATTTTTTCAATGATATTTTTCGTTTTTATTAAAATATTTCTGCTGCGTTTTCACGGCGGAGTAGTTGATCGTTCCTTTAACTTCCCCTAAGTTACTCTTGTAATGAGTTGGTAAAGATTTGAGGCCTCTGGAGGCTAGTTCTGTGATTTTTTAGAGAGCGATGATACGTTCGTATGCTAGTAAACTTTTTTCGTCTCGCATATCTCTTTAACAAATTAAAATACCAGCCCCGATTCAGGTTTTATTAGAAGCACAATTAGGTAATGAACAGCAACTTGAAGCTCGTCAATGTTTATTCATTTTATAATTAAAAAAGTCGAGGCAATTTAAATAAAATTATTTCCTTTCTATTAGGATAGGAAGTCGATAGCTTGGGTAGACCAGGCGCATCCAATAACAGCTTTATAGACCAGCTTTTTATTATTTTCATAGTTACTATCTATACTGCCTTTACCTGTCACCTTTAAAGGAACAGTTGAAGACAAAAATATAAATATCAACTTTAACTGAATTGAATATACACTATATCATGACTAAGCCCGACTAAGGCAAACGAATTAGTAGAGCTACATTACAAATTATTACACATCAGAATTGAATCAAACCGATCCTTTCAAAATGAATAAAACCTTTCTATGGGATCTTTTTATGGCAGTTATTAAGAGAGCAAAGAAAGAAAATAACTAGTATTGATGCTCAGTCATCTAAAAGAGAGCTGCGCTTCTTGAAATATAAAACAGAACTCTGCGAATTTGATGTTTATGGTTAGTTTAAAACAAGTCCTTAAAAAATATTCCTCAATATGTACCATATTTGTTACCCCACATAAGTCCGTGATTAACTTAATTTTCAGAAATAGGCATTCGACCATAAAGAGCAAATAAAATCTTCGCTTTCACTCATAAGCGATTGTATAGGTAATACGATTGATAAACACTGTATTAAACCAGCTTTAGGCTTACAAATAAGCCAACGCAGTCTACCTCCTTTAATTTCCTGAAATCCTATTACGCCAACCGAAACAAAACAAAAAATACATATTTCAAAAATAAAACCAATCTTATTTGGAACATTTCACAGATTATTCCTAATTCCTTTACCAGGCGCGACACTCCTGACCTCAACCCGATTTTCAATGAAATAAACAAGTACCATACACGTGTCGTCTTGATATTGCCATCAGCAGATTATTTTGTGACAGTCATCTTCTGGAACGATGCTTCAAAGAATCGAGACGAAATACACATGTAGCTCGTAGGATTTAAAATGTATAACAATCGATTAGCTTCTCGGAATGGGGCGTGTACAAGTTAAAAGGAAATTTGTCAAGTTTCCAACTACACAAGGAATAAAAGTATCAACTTGACAAACTAGGCAGTTTTTTTTTAAGACCGAAAACCAATTTTGCCGTTCATCAATCAATTATTTCTCTCCTCATCTCCTCAATAGCATTCATGCACAATTTCACATTCAGTTTTTCTATTATTCAATTGCTTATCGTACAATCACTTGTACATATTTATACACAATAACAAAACGCTTTGCGGGCACTTAGTCATAGACCGCTTGAATACAACGTTATTAACAGTCACGATATTGTAAGAGGGCAAACGGTTAAAATAAAAGAGCGGTGTTTCGCAGAGATCGAGCGGCAAGAGTATCGCCTTTTTCTTTATTGCACTTTCTTTTATAAGTAAAATATGTATAACATAAAATGCGGTATGTACAAATACATATGTGGAGTACATAATGGGAATGAGAGCGGATTCCAAGCGAATTCAATTTTGGTTGAATTCAATTCGGATTCAATCTTACAATTCGGCCAATCCTGACATTAAATCGCCTCGATTTTTTTGCTATTTATCTAAATCGATATTGACATTTCTTTTCGTATTTCAAAATTCAAACAAAACATTGAAAAATGACGATAAAGCATAGCATTGGGCATAAAGTTTAATTGAAATCTAAGCTTTCATACAGATTGGTATAGCTTCATATTTTCGGGGCTAGATATTCCGTCATATCGAACTCTAGAGATTTGCAAATTTTTAAGATCTCTAATACGATACCTGTCGTTAGGCAAAACTTCGATTATCTCATACGGACCCTTGTATTTTGGCAAAAGTTTCTTGTAAACACCTGCGGTTGTGACAACGTTTTTTATCATGACATGATCACCCATCTTGTACCGATATGGCTTCTTATGATTCCGATCAAAATATATTTTATTTGCGACTTGACTGCGAATAATGTTCTTGCTTGCTTTTTCCCTAATGCTGTCAACATCAACTGGATCGTAAACTATCGCAAACTTCTCTAAGTATTCACGTACGTTGTCGTTATATTCACCTCGTTGACCCACACCGAATAACAAAATACTAGGACTTCTACCTGTACTCTTACTAACTGTGTTGTTAATAGAAAATTCGACCTTTTCTAAATGTTTCGTCCATTCACCTGGCTCAATTTCACTTTCTTTTGATAACATGGAATTTAACACCCTATTAACCCTCTCTGCCTGTCCGTTGGATTGTGGAGAGTTAGTCGCTACCTTAATATGATTTATTTTATTGTTAAAACAAAAGGATGAGAATTCATCCGATGTAAAACAAGATCCCCTTTCAGATATAAGTCTATATGGCCTGCTGTAATTGGAAAAGTAAGATGTTAAACTTTGGATAACTTCCTTTGTACTTGTGGTTTTAACTGCATAAAGCTTTGTAAATTTTGTGAAACCATCTATAATAAGGAAGATATGTTTCTTTTGATTTCTCACACCCATTGGAAGAGGACCATAGTGATCGACATGGATGGTGTCGAAAGGCTTATCTCCCTTAGGAATTGTGTGAAGTTCATCTTCCCTTTTTCCAGATGGAACAGAAAAATAGATTCATTTTAGACAGGTTTTGATGTAATCTTTTATCTTCTGCATCATCGATGGAAACCAATATGTTTTTCTAAGATGTTGATACAGCTTTTCTGCTCCCCCATGACAGAGACCATCATGGTGGGTTTGGATAACATTCCTCTCCATACTTGTGGGCACATAAAAAAGAATAGAATCGTTCCACTTTCTATAAAGAAGACCATTATGTAACTCAAACAACGGATGTTCCCTGCGTTCTAAAGCTTTAACGATATGCGGAAAAGGTAAATACCTACCTATTTGTACATTTGTCTTGCACACTTCTATTTTATATTGTAATAATATTATATTTGTATGTTTGCGTGTAGTATGTACGTAATAAAAATTAAATACTGAACAGGGCCATTATTCGACACTTCTTTAAAAGCAGAGAAAGCCGAGAAAAATTGTACTTTTAGTATTATACTTTTTATTACAAAATTATTTATTTGTCCGACTGTGGCGATTTACTAAAGGAGAGATATAGCCCTCGTAGTTGCGTAAAGTACATAAAAGTAATAAATAAATTATTGAAATCGTGGAGTTATGATGTCGAAATATTCTTTAAAAGTACACAGATATTGGCTCTCAAATTAACAGAAATGTATTAAAATATATAAAAATTAATCAAAAAATGTTTTATATTACATTAAAATAGTTCCAGCCGTTATGTGAGAACCTCTTTATGGGCCTTAACGGTTTATTGCACCTATTCCTATTCTGTTAAAAAAGCCATATCCTGTTAAAATCGCCTTATGATTACTAAAACAAACTTTTTTTTTTCTTTACGGGTAGGTAACTGATATGAAACATGGCGGAATCTAAGAAAAAATGTCGACAGTACAGTGTTGATTATTTGAAATTTGGTTTTCTTCCATCAAAGGCAGACAAACGATTGCCCATATGCCTTTTATGTAACAAAATTTTGAGCAATGACTCTATGAAACCATCGAAGCTCGAAGATTATCGAAGAAGATGACATTCTGATAAAATAGGCAAAGATGTCAAATATTTTCAAACATTGAAGGAAAAATATGAACAGAACCCCACCGTGCACAGTATGTTCGCTTCAACGTCTCCAAGTAACGATGATGGCTTGCGGGCATATTACAATATCTCATTGCTTATAGCGAAATCTGGAAAACCGTACACCATCGGAGAATAAGTAATTTTACCCGCCGTTGAAGAGGTTTTATAAACTGTTCTGCACAAACCTCCATTTGATGTACTCAAAAGAATTCCTTTGAGTAACAATACTGTATAACGACGCATTGATGAAATGAGCTCTGATAAAGTTTCTTGTGTAATTATCTGCAAACAACTCATTTTTCTATTTAACTGGACGAGTCAACTTTAGCTGTATGTTCGTTTTTATATGGACGAAGAAATCCATGAAGAGCTGCTATTCGCGAATACTTTAGAGGCGGATACTGAGGGCGAATCAATATTTAATGTCCTGAATGATTTTTTTAAGGAAAACTCGATTCCATTTACAAACATAATTTCGGTGGCAGCAGATGGAGCTCCTGCCATGTTCGGGCGATATCGTGGGTTTATAAGCCATCTTAAAAGAATTATACCAGAAGTATAACTGCAATTCACTGTGTCATCCATCAGTAGGGAAAAATTTGAGTGATAGATTGCATCAATCGCCTCAATTTGTGATTAAAGCAACAAAATAAGAAGCAATGCGTTAAATACCCGATTGTTTGCACAATTATGCGACGAAAATGATGAAGACTTCCAACCATTACTCTTACATACTGAAGTACGCTTGTTGTCGAAAGGTGCATGCTTAACAAGATTTTACTCCCTTTTTGAATCAATCTTAGAGTTTCTGGAAAGTAAAGATCCAGATTTAAAAGAAATCCTGATCAAGCAGTTATCGCGTATTTGACAGATTTGTTCAAAATATTCAATGACATTAACTGGCAGTTACAAGGGAACAGCTTAAATTTAATAAAAACAAAGGATGTAATTTCGACTTTTCTTGGAAAATTGAAATTTATGAAGCAAAATATTAGTCGGTGCGAATTCTCCCAGTTTCCAAACTTATCACAGGCAGAATGTCTTTATGTGGATATTCAGACATACGTTCAGCATTTAAATGCCCTGCATGATGACAGATTTGAAGATATTTCACGATGGAAATACCACCATAGATAATAAATCCATTTGATGAAATGGAAGTGTCAAATGTGTTATTACAAGAGGAGCTACTCGAGCTTAACACCAATGAGGAACTGAAGGTGAAATTTAAAAAAGGCTATCAAACATTTTGGCTGCAGGAAGAAATACCCGAAAAATATAGAGGGCTGTGGAAAATTGCAAGGAAACTTTTGATAGCGTTTCCCTCGTCATACCTTGTTGAAAAAAGTTTTAGTATTAAGGAACAGTATGAACATCACAGAATGGGGAGATTTCCGGATATTCCTTACAAATCTGAAGTCAAATATTGATAATATTCTGTCAATCCATCAAGTACATTTTTTTTTGTTTTTTTAATTTTTAATTTGTATTGTTGAAGTTACGATGCGTTATTAATGTTTAATTTAAGCTCTAAAAAGTCTGTAATCGTATTATTTTAATAAATAGAACATAAGCAAATACACTAGTTTTCTTCTTATTTTTACCTCTCCGCATTTAGGGTTGGAACTCAGCCGCGATGCAGATATCCATCTTTAGATCTAATCTTCACATTTTTTGGCGAGTTTTGGGAATATGGAAATAATGCAGCTGCGGGGGTCCACCAAAATTAAGTTAATTTTGAAAGTGATCTATGAGAAAAAAAAGTTTGGGAACCTCTATTCTAAATCGATAGAAAAACATTTTTGTGAGAAGTTGTGACATTTTTTTTTAATCTACAGCATAAGCTCTGGCATTAGTAATGAAATACCATAGTTACCCATCAAATTTACCTCGGCTCTGTCTATAAATAATCATTCAACAATCAAAGTGCTTCACAGCGTTTGCGCTTAATTGCATTTGCATTATATTTCGCGAACAACAGCTTTCATATTTTCTATAAGTACAAGATCCTTTGGTGGGACATTTGCCTAGATTTAGCACATACGAAGGTGGTCCGATAAGTACTTAGCCTCACCACCAGATGGCGCCAGTATCGCAAGAGCAACTTACTATCGTGTAGTACATTCTAGTAGACGGCTACTGACTGAAATTTCAGCCGGATCGGACTCGTAGTTTTGTTTTGACCGCGTGTGAAAGCGGGAGTGTCCGCGAAATTTTAGAAAAATGGAAAAAGAGCAATATCGGTCGGTGATTCGATTCTTGTTTTTGGAAGGGAAATCGCACAGCGAAATCAAAGAGCGCTTGGATGCTATGGACGGTGACTCTTCTCCTGCGAGTCCAACCAATCAAAAATTGGTTTAACGAGTTTCAACGTGGTCGCACGTCGGTTTTTGATGAGCCACGTCCAGGTGCCCCGAAAACGGCTACCACGGAGGATAACGTGACAAAAATCCACAATCTCGAATTGGCAGACCGCCGATTGAAGGTGCGCGAGATAGCTGAGACAGTAGGCATTTCAAAAGATCGCGTGGATCATATCCTGCATGATGAAGGGTGCCGCGTTTGCTCACTCCGGACAACAAGCGCAACTGTGAGACCACTTCAGAGCAGTGTTTGACGCTGTTTAAGCGCAATCCGAAGGAGTTTCTGCGTTGTTTCGTGACAGTCGACGAAAATGGATCCACTGGTACACACCAGAGACCAAGGAACAGTCGAAAGAATGGACTTCGCCCGGCGAAAGTGCTCCAAAGTAGGCGAAGACTGTCTCATCGGCCGGAAAGGTGATGGCCACCGTTTTCTGGGATTCACAAGGTGTGATCCATATCGATTACCTGAATAAGGGCAAAATGGTCACAGGGCTGTACTACGCCAAATGATTGGGCCGATTCGACGCCGAATTGAGGACAAAACGGCCCCACTTGGCGAAGAAAAAAGTGCTCTTCCACCATGATAACGCACCGGCCGTACATAGTCGCAGCCGTGAGAACTTCACTTCAGTTCAAAAGAGCCAAATCAGTCGATTCCACGAAATTCGCAGGAATTGGGAATCTCTCAATCCATATTGTGGAGAGTTTTGCATAAAGATCTTGGCTTACACTCTTATACTATCAAACGAACTCAAGAAGTTTTAAAATGGGGCTCTGTAAAAGTTAGAAGAGAGTCTGAAATTTCATCGAAAAATAATCTTCAGCGATGATGCTTATTTGTTGGCTTAATGGCTTTGCCAATACGCAAAATAGGCGTTACTCCATTGCATTCAAAAAAAAGTGACCGTGCGGTGTGGATTGCATAACGGCGATCTAATTGGGCCGTATTTTTTCGTCGATGAAAACGATCGCCATGCTACAGTCAATAGAGTTTGCTATCATACCATGTTGGCAGAATATTTTTGGTATGAATTGGATAAGCTTGACATCAGTGACTGCTAAAACAATTAAACCATTGAAGAGGAAGTTCGGTAAACGTCTAATCTCAAAAAATGGCCCGGTCAAATGGTCACCTTCACGCGGATGGATTTCTTTAATTGTGTATTCTTAAATTGTTCAATCGTTAAGTTATAGTCTACACAACAAAGGATAGTATATTGATTATAGGATCATTCTAACCCCACCACCACTGCGGTCGTAATAAGAAGTAAGTGTTTTATGATTATTAATGGGACTTAATAATAAGTTACTTATCTTCCTGCAAGCTGTTTAAAAGATGTGTGGGGATGCTGTGGGTGAAGATCATTGGAGTTTTTAGAGACTAGTGTAAGAGATCTCGGTTCAAACTGCAGTTCCCGAAATGAAGTTTCGTTTAATATTAATGTGCCAACAATTAAAGTTTCAGCAGCTCCATGTTTAATACAATTGGCACGTTCTAGTAGTCTAGCTGCAAATTGCCTAGCTGTACACTAGGTCCTCTGTTCACTTAAGACCACGTGAAACTTAGCTTCTTCACTTCTTTTTCTACATTTCTTGAAACACTTTTACCTCGCTTAGTCCACCGACTGTTTTGCTCTTTAACGTATATGATATAGTTCTTCAATGGATTTATGCTGCTAATAGCATCTTGTACGATGCAGCCATTGGCAATGTTTACAAATTGATTATTATCATCACACTATATCCTCCATTACAGGTAATTACCGACAACAATTCAGTGAGAAACGGCATGTCCAGATGGGATGGTAAATAATTTTACCTTGCACCTTAGATCACTTAGTTCGTACATACAAGTAATATTTCACACAATCAATTAAATACATGAAGGCGCTAGGCATGACGAAAAATAATAAGATACTTCTTAGTTAGTACTCGTACTTCGTGGGTATTATGGGCAGTTAAAAGAATTAAACAGTGTTTCGTATTTAATGTTGCAGCCTCAAACGCTCCCCATTCGCGGGAACAAATATCTAACGTCTTGTACTCATGCAATAAAAACTGACTTAACTTAGTTTAAGGTGTACTAGTTGATAAAATATTGTAGTCTCGCCCCTTGAAGGAAAACCACTCTCCGAGGAAAAAAGAGCGACACCTGACAGAAAGGAACCCCTAACGCAGTTCCCATCAATTCGCAAACATCGCATTCAATCTCTTCAGTCCCCTTGTAACCAGTGAATCGAGAGACAATGGGAGAAAAAAGATGAAAATATTCATCGTCAGGTGAGCAATTAGGTGAGCAACTCGTTTAAGTGGAATTAAGTATTTTCTCTATGCCAGTCCCTCTATCTACAAATCGTTTTTGTAAAAACGTGAAAGGAGAAATCTAATTTAATAAGTGGATGCAAGTGGAACGATAAAGACAGTCGTTAGACAGTTTTTCTAAAGCGAAAAAGCTAGGCAGAGACTAGATGGTATATGGATATTTGTATGTTTGCGTGTAGTATGTACGTAATAAAAATTAAATACTGAACAGGGCCATTATTCGACACTTCTTTAAAAGCAGAGAAAGCCGAGAAAAATTGTACTTTTAGTATTATACTTTTTATTACAAAATTATTTATTTGTCCGACTGTGGCGATTTACTAAAGGAGAGATATAGCCCTCGTAGTTGCGTAAAGTACATAAAAGTAATAAATAAATTATTGAAATCGTGGAGTTATGATGTCGAAATATTCTTTAAAAGTACACAGATATTGGCTCTCAAATTAACAGAAATGTATTAAAATATATAAAAATTAATCAAAAAATGTTTTATATTACATTAAAATAGTTCCAGCCGTTATGTGAGAACCTCTTTATGGGCCTTAACGGTTTATTGCACCTATTCCTATTCTGTTAAAAAAGCCATATCCTGTTAAAATCGCCTTATGATTACTAAAACAAACTTTTTTTTTTCTTTACGGGTAGGTAACTGATATGAAACATGGCGGAATCTAAGAAAAAATGTCGACAGTACAGTGTTGATTATTTGAAATTTGGTTTTCTTCCATCAAAGGCAGACAAACGATTGCCCATATGCCTTTTATGTAACAAAATTTTGAGCAATGACTCTATGAAACCATCGAAGCTCGAAGATTATCGAAGAAGATGACATTCTGATAAAATAGGCAAAGATGTCAAATATTTTCAAACATTGAAGGAAAAATATGAACAGAACCCCACCGTGCACAGTATGTTCGCTTCAACGTCTCCAAGTAACGATGATGGCTTGCGGGCATATTACAATATCTCATTGCTTATAGCGAAATCTGGAAAACCGTACACCATCGGAGAATAAGTAATTTTACCCGCCGTTGAAGAGGTTTTATAAACTGTTCTGCACAAACCTCCATTTGATGTACTCAAAAGAATTCCTTTGAGTAACAATACTGTATAACGACGCATTGATGAAATGAGCTCTGATAAAGTTTCTTGTGTAATTATCTGCAAACAACTCATTTTTCTATTTAACTGGACGAGTCAACTTTAGCTGTATGTTCGTTTTTATATGGACGAAGAAATCCATGAAGAGCTGCTATTCGCGAATACTTTAGAGGCGGATACTGAGGGCGAATCAATATTTAATGTCCTGAATGATTTTTTTAAGGAAAACTCGATTCCATTTACAAACATAATTTCGGTGGCAGCAGATGGAGCTCCTGCCATGTTCGGGCGATATCGTGGGTTTATAAGCCATCTTAAAAGAATTATACCAGAAGTATAACTGCAATTCACTGTGTCATCCATCAGTAGGGAAAAATTTGAGTGATAGATTGCATCAATCGCCTCAATTTGTGATTAAAGCAACAAAATAAGAAGCAATGCGTTAAATACCCGATTGTTTGCACAATTATGCGACGAAAATGATGAAGACTTCCAACCATTACTCTTACATACTGAAGTACGCTTGTTGTCGAAAGGTGCATGCTTAACAAGATTTTACTCCCTTTTTGAATCAATCTTAGAGTTTCTGGAAAGTAAAGATCCAGATTTAAAAGAAATCCTGATCAAGCAGTTATCGCGTATTTGACAGATTTGTTCAAAATATTCAATGACATTAACTGGCAGTTACAAGGGAACAGCTTAAATTTAATAAAAACAAAGGATGTAATTTCGACTTTTCTTGGAAAATTGAAATTTATGAAGCAAAATATTAGTCGGTGCGAATTCTCCCAGTTTCCAAACTTATCACAGGCAGAATGTCTTTATGTGGATATTCAGACATACGTTCAGCATTTAAATGCCCTGCATGATGACAGATTTGAAGATATTTCACGATGGAAATACCACCATAGATAATAAATCCATTTGATGAAATGGAAGTGTCAAATGTGTTATTACAAGAGGAGCTACTCGAGCTTAACACCAATGAGGAACTGAAGGTGAAATTTAAAAAAGGCTATCAAACATTTTGGCTGCAGGAAGAAATACCCGAAAAATATAGAGGGCTGTGGAAAATTGCAAGGAAACTTTTGATAGCGTTTCCCTCGTCATACCTTGTTGAAAAAAGTTTTAGTATTAAGGAACAGTATGAACATCACAGAATGGGGAGATTTCCGGATATTCCTTACAAATCTGAAGTCAAATATTGATAATATTCTGTCAATCCATCAAGTACATTTTTTTTTGTTTTTTTAATTTTTAATTTGTATTGTTGAAGTTACGATGCGTTATTAATGTTTAATTTAAGCTCTAAAAAGTCTGTAATCGTATTATTTTAATAAATAGAACATAAGCAAATACACTAGTTTTCTTCTTATTTTTACCTCTCCGCATTTAGGGTTGGAACTCAGCCGCGATGCAGATATCCATCTTTAGATCTAATCTTCACATTTTTTGGCGAGTTTTGGGAATATGGAAATAATGCAGCTGCGGGGGTCCACCAAAATTAAGTTAATTTTGAAAGTGATCTATGAGAAAAAAAAGTTTGGGAACCTCTATTCTAAATCGATAGAAAAACATTTTTGTGAGAAGTTGTGACATTTTTTTTTAATCTACAGCATAAGCTCTGGCATTAGTAATGAAATACCATAGTTACCCATCAAATTTACCTCGGCTCTGTCTATAAATAATCATTCAACAATCAAAGTGCTTCACAGCGTTTGCGCTTAATTGCATTTGCATTATATTTCGCGAACAACAGCTTTCATATTTTCTATAAGTACAAGATCCTTTGGTGGGACATTTGCCTAGATTTAGCACATACGAAGGTGGTCCGATAAGTACTTAGCCTCACCACCAGATGGCGCCAGTATCGCAAGAGCAACTTACTATCGTGTAGTACATTCTAGTAGACGGCTACTGACTGAAATTTCAGCCGGATCGGACTCGTAGTTTTGTTTTGACCGCGTGTGAAAGCGGGAGTGTCCGCGAAATTTTAGAAAAATGGAAAAAGAGCAATATCGGTCGGTGATTCGATTCTTGTTTTTGGAAGGGAAATCGCACAGCGAAATCAAAGAGCGCTTGGATGCTATGGACGGTGACTCTTCTCCTGCGAGTCCAACCAATCAAAAATTGGTTTAACGAGTTTCAACGTGGTCGCACGTCGGTTTTTGATGAGCCACGTCCAGGTGCCCCGAAAACGGCTACCACGGAGGATAACGTGACAAAAATCCACAATCTCGAATTGGCAGACCGCCGATTGAAGGTGCGCGAGATAGCTGAGACAGTAGGCATTTCAAAAGATCGCGTGGATCATATCCTGCATGATGAAGGGTGCCGCGTTTGCTCACTCCGGACAACAAGCGCAACTGTGAGACCACTTCAGAGCAGTGTTTGACGCTGTTTAAGCGCAATCCGAAGGAGTTTCTGCGTTGTTTCGTGACAGTCGACGAAAATGGATCCACTGGTACACACCAGAGACCAAGGAACAGTCGAAAGAATGGACTTCGCCCGGCGAAAGTGCTCCAAAGTAGGCGAAGACTGTCTCATCGGCCGGAAAGGTGATGGCCACCGTTTTCTGGGATTCACAAGGTGTGATCCATATCGATTACCTGAATAAGGGCAAAATGGTCACAGGGCTGTACTACGCCAAATGATTGGGCCGATTCGACGCCGAATTGAGGACAAAACGGCCCCACTTGGCGAAGAAAAAAGTGCTCTTCCACCATGATAACGCACCGGCCGTACATAGTCGCAGCCGTGAGAACTTCACTTCAGTTCAAAAGAGCCAAATCAGTCGATTCCACGAAATTCGCAGGAATTGGGAATCTCTCAATCCATATTGTGGAGAGTTTTGCATAAAGATCTTGGCTTACACTCTTATACTATCAAACGAACTCAAGAAGTTTTAAAATGGGGCTCTGTAAAAGTTAGAAGAGAGTCTGAAATTTCATCGAAAAATAATCTTCAGCGATGATGCTTATTTGTTGGCTTAATGGCTTTGCCAATACGCAAAATAGGCGTTACTCCATTGCATTCAAAAAAAAGTGACCGTGCGGTGTGGATTGCATAACGGCGATCTAATTGGGCCGTATTTTTTCGTCGATGAAAACGATCGCCATGCTACAGTCAATAGAGTTTGCTATCATACCATGTTGGCAGAATATTTTTGGTATGAATTGGATAAGCTTGACATCAGTGACTGCTAAAACAATTAAACCATTGAAGAGGAAGTTCGGTAAACGTCTAATCTCAAAAAATGGCCCGGTCAAATGGTCACCTTCACGCGGATGGATTTCTTTAATTGTGTATTCTTAAATTGTTCAATCGTTAAGTTATAGTCTACACAACAAAGGATAGTATATTGATTATAGGATCATTCTAACCCCACCACCACTGCGGTCGTAATAAGAAGTAAGTGTTTTATGATTATTAATGGGACTTAATAATAAGTTACTTATCTTCCTGCAAGCTGTTTAAAAGATGTGTGGGGATGCTGTGGGTGAAGATCATTGGAGTTTTTAGAGACTAGTGTAAGAGATCTCGGTTCAAACTGCAGTTCCCGAAATGAAGTTTCGTTTAATATTAATGTGCCAACAATTAAAGTTTCAGCAGCTCCATGTTTAATACAATTGGCACGTTCTAGTAGTCTAGCTGCAAATTGCCTAGCTGTACACTAGGTCCTCTGTTCACTTAAGACCACGTGAAACTTAGCTTCTTCACTTCTTTTTCTACATTTCTTGAAACACTTTTACCTCGCTTAGTCCACCGACTGTTTTGCTCTTTAACGTATATGATATAGTTCTTCAATGGATTTATGCTGCTAATAGCATCTTGTACGATGCAGCCATTGGCAATGTTTACAAATTGATTATTATCATCACACTATATCCTCCATTACAGGTAATTACCGACAACAATTCAGTGAGAAACGGCATGTCCAGATGGGATGGTAAATAATTTTACCTTGCACCTTAGATCACTTAGTTCGTACATACAAGTAATATTTCACACAATCAATTAAATACATGAAGGCGCTAGGCATGACGAAAAATAATAAGATACTTCTTAGTTAGTACTCGTACTTCGTGGGTATTATGGGCAGTTAAAAGAATTAAACAGTGTTTCGTATTTAATGTTGCAGCCTCAAACGCTCCCCATTCGCGGGAACAAATATCTAACGTCTTGTACTCATGCAATAAAAACTGACTTAACTTAGTTTAAGGTGTACTAGTTGATAAAATATTGTAGTCTCGCCCCTTGAAGGAAAACCACTCTCCGAGGAAAAAAGAGCGACACCTGACAGAAAGGAACCCCTAACGCAGTTCCCATCAATTCGCAAACATCGCATTCAATCTCTTCAGTCCCCTTGTAACCAGTGAATCGAGAGACAATGGGAGAAAAAAGATGAAAATATTCATCGTCAGGTGAGCAATTAGGTGAGCAACTCGTTTAAGTGGAATTAAGTATTTTCTCTATGCCAGTCCCTCTATCTACAAATCGTTTTTGTAAAAACGTGAAAGGAGAAATCTAATTTAATAAGTGGATGCAAGTGGAACGATAAAGACAGTCGTTAGACAGTTTTTCTAAAGCGAAAAAGCTAGGCAGAGACTAGATGGTACGATGATAAATTGACGCTTCTTTCGGAATCTGATCAGACCCTGACACCCGTAGTTTTTTATATAAGAGCATCAGGTAAGTGAGTATGGATCAAACAAACTGCATCAATAGAATGCTTGTATGGCAGTATGAAAGGTTATAAAAGCAGTAGTAACTACAGATCACGCTAGGGAGTATACCCCTCTAAGATGGGGTGTCATCCAACTCGATGTCCTTTATTTTCTCTCTTGAAATGGGATGACAATATTTTCAGGTAGAAAGCTTAGTTAATACTTTTGTCTTCGATAAAATTGAAAAGAATATGAGTTTTAGGCAGTTCGATTTACGCATCTAAGCTTTGCTTCTCTAAGGAACAATGCTTTCCTATCCCTCATTGGATAACAGACATTGTATGATGACCTTTGAGTATAAATAGTTGTCCATACTTAGAAATGCAAATAGAAATGTTTCGGTGTTCAAGCCCCGATTATAATTTCAACAGCCACTCTATATGCAGAATAACTATTTCTAGCTCTAGTCAGCCGGCCCTTTTACCACGAAATTTAGTCTACGGATACATGTGCAATTTTGACGAATCCTTTTTGAATTGCGTGTCACAGTGGTTAAAGTGTTAACTTCTGACGCCGATGGCACGAAATTCAAGTAATTGTAGGCGGTGTTTTCTCCCCAGAACAACCGCTTCCATCCTAACAACGTCCAACCTATAAAGGTCTGGTATCAACATATTGTAGTCTACACCAACGCTCATTCACAATGACATTCTAGCTGTCACCCCCTTAGACAAAGCTAACCTACTTGCTGCCTCCTTCACAGCGAGTTCACAGCTTCAAATTCCAACATGGGCAATGGGCATAGTCCACTTCCGCAGTCGTACTGGTATTGCGCCAATAGTTCTGAAGAGGTGTTCTTCTACGCTAGCAAAACCATTGTGTAAGCTTTTTGACCTTTCTTATTCTTCTGGGCTTTTTCCAAGTCGGTGGAAAACAACATTTGTCCGGTGTATACCCAAAAAAGGCGAATCTTCTTCTCCCTCCAACTACCGGTCCATTGCACTAACGTCCCTTCTTTCCAAGGCCATGGAAAACCTGATTAACAGTCAGCTTGTGAAATATATTGAAACACCCCAACGACCGAGAGTATGGTTTCTGTAGCAACAGATCCACTGGTGATTTGATGGCTTATCTCACGGAAAAGTGGAATCGCTCGCTTCACCAAGCAGGTGAAAGCAAAATAGTTACACTGGAGATTTCCAAAAGAATTTAACAGGATTTGGCATGAAGCCCATGCGTGCTTTCGGGATCGATGACTATTTTCTTCAATGGATTAGAAACTACCTTTCGAATCGTTCAATTCAAGTTGTTTTGGACGGATTCAAGTCTAGCATCCATTTCTTAAATGCTGGTGTTCCCCAGGGTTCTGTCTTGTCTCCGACATTCTTTCTCATTTTTATAAATAATCTCTGTCACTTCTAATCCAATTTAGTCCTTCGCCGACGACACTGCCCTTAGATTCTCATATTCGTTCAGTACTTTACGACCCGGCTCTTCGTCTGTGAAAAGTGAGCGGCAGCGTATGTTAAGCTTATTAAATTCCGATATTGACAGCATCATTGCATGGGAGAAAAAAAATAGAGTGGAAAATAATGACTCCAAAAAACAGTGCTGTCTCCTGTCGTTAAAGCGTATCACTAACCCGCAGCCATTACCCATGAATAGTATTTGCATCTCAGAAACCGAAAAGCTTTCCATACTGGGTATGAGTGTTGCTAACAATCTTAATTGGAACTACCACATATTCAGTGTCGACAAGAATGCTGCAAAATGCATAGGCTTCTTATACAGATGCAAGAAATATTTCTCACTCTTAGATCTGACTAGAATCTATAAGGCGTTCATTCGCTCTAAATTGGAGTTTAAAATCGCGCGATAAAACTGATACGTAACTTCAGCATTACCAAAACTTTCGATTTCCAGGAACATCGCAGGAATGTTTGCTGCCATTCCCTCTTTTATCGTTACTTCCACAAAAAAAAAATTTGATGAAATAGCCCATTGCATTCCGCCTCTTCAACATTTCTCCCGCAGCACACGTCTCTCTAGGATTGCTCACCAATATACTCTGAAGCCCACTTCGTACTGTCAAATATAGAGAATCCTTCTTTAACCGAAGCACACGAATCTGGAATTTCCTGCCGGACTCGTTTTCTCCCCTCGGTACAACGTGCAAGCATTTAAGACCAATATCCATCGGCATCTCCTCTATTCCTCTTCCCAGAAGTTAGTCCGCTCTGTGTCGCCAACATAATAAAGTTATTAAACCTTGAGGGCGTGCATATTATTTAAAACAAAAAGAAAAAAAAACATGGTTTAAGCCCCAAATAACCATAAGCTAGATAGCAACCTTTAGCGCCCACCTAACCCAACCAACTACGAACTAGGCAATTACTTGGATAACGTCTATTCATCTTACATTTTACAATTACAAATTTATCGCCTACCCGTTTCAGTAAGAGTACAAAAAGAGAAGAGAATTCTACTTAATAAGAAGACAAGCTCTCGACCGGTGTGCTCATAAGCTTAAAGTATGTAAAGGGCTATTCAATAAGAGGTGGTATTTCGAATTCGCGCAACTTTTGAACTGTCTAAATTGTATTTTGGTAAATAAAAATTATAAGACAGTTCGTAAGGTGCGTACTACTTTTGGTGATCATCAAGTACTTTCTCGGATAGCTTTAGTGATTTTAATCGAAAAACGTGAACCTATAGCTAGTAGACGCACCCCCAACGATGAATCGGTTCTGCAAATGAATGATTTTTTACACACATTATACTGATTGATGAGGCTTACTTTCTATTGTCTGACTCTAAAAGAACTAGTGGGAAAACCTCTTCAATCACAATGAAAAACAGTTCGGTCAGATTTTTGGATTGGCGGTGTTTTGTGGCCACATTTTTTCGAAAATTAAACTGATGCAAGTGAAGGATGCTGATTAAATCTAGTTGCGATTTAATACCATTAAACTTTTCCTTTTCGATATTTTCTTTAAAATAGTTGTAGTCATGTCTAGGCTCAGTATTTGAAATATTTAAAAAAAAAAGTCGAAAAAGTTTTTATAAAACTGTAAGCATTTTGTTTTAGGCTTATATGTATTTAAATAAATAATCCGTGCAGGGACGGGTTAAGAATATCCCTGCAGCGATACCTCTCGCTTGTCGTAAAAGGCGACTAAAACAAAGGTAAACGAAAATCACATCTAGGCAATTTAGAAAACACCAAGGTGAGCCAGGGACACATATACCACCATTAAACTGCCCCACAAGTGTACATGCAAATCAGTGGGTTGACACGACTGGAGATCACCGGTGTTGTAAAAGTAAGATCAAACAAAAAAAATCAGGAGCATGCCAGTGTCACAAAAAAAAAAAAGGCAGGCCGAAAAATAATTGGTGCAAACAAATGCAAAAACACCAGCATTTGATTGGCCTCAGCGATGAAGTAATCCCAAACCGGGAAGCCTGCCGCTACTTTCTGAGGTCAAACCGGCGGACCCCACAAGCGGACCAGTAGGAATGCAGTTAAGTGGGAAGGTTATGGTCCTACACTTCTGACCATAACAACGCCGGAAAAAGGAAAAGAAGATGTATTTAAATAAATGCTCGTGGGCCGAGCAAAGCATTGTTCTGAAGAGGAACAAATTAAGAGACGAAGGAAAAAGCCATCGCCAAATAGGCAAAAGTATCGGCACAGCTCAGAACTATGTTCATAATGCCCTGCTACCCCAAAAACCACATCTCAAACGAGGCAGACAGGCAGGCCGCGCAAAACAACTTCAAGAGAGGACGATCACATAATACTTCTCTCAAGCCAAGACCTTTTCAAGTCAGCTATGGCAATGCAGTGCGAATTAATAGCCCTACTTTCTTCTCGGTAAGAATACTATTGATGGAACCTGAATTGGGATGGCCCAGTTAATGGGACGATTTTATTTTTTACTTTGTTTTATTTCCAAGTTTAGATTACATCTGTCCTAAGACTCTAAGTAATCGTTTTAAAAGATATAACTAATTGTATACATTAGATCGTAAGAGCAGTGTCTTATAAAATGTTTCCTTACGTTAATTTTCTTCTTCTTTAAGGTCTTAACAAAATTTGCCATCATGAATCACACTTACTCCTTCACTATATAGAATCACTATAATCCTTTTATAGTTAACAGATATTAACATAACTAAACATAGATTATACATATGTATGTATAATAACATTCATATGAATTGTAGATCTACTGGCCTCAGTCTTTTTAGTCTTCCTCTCGTGTCAGCTTCTTGGTGAGGTAGATTTCGTATTTCGTTGTTTAGTTAGATGACTTGAGACTCTGATTTGATGATTTACACTATATTTTTTGATTTCGCCTTAATAGTGGGTATATTGAGGTCCCGATGTATATATTCATTCCAAATATACCAGAGTGCATTCACATTCGTCTGAAGTATTTTTGATTGTAGTCGTTGAATGATGTCGATGTTTGATTTAGCGGCTGTTCCCTATATTTATATGCCATAGGTCTATAAAGTTTATTTTGTACAGAGAGTTTAGATTTGTTTCCTAGAAGCCAGAATAGTTGCCCATATTTGTTTTTGATTTGGTTTCGTTTTTGAATTATGTGTGGTTTCCATGTTAGTTTGTTATCTGTTATTATGCCTAGATATTTCGCTGAGTTATCAAGAGGTTTAGAATTAGTTTTTGTCGTGTATATTATTTGAACTGATTTTTCTTCATTAATATCTACACCCCATTTGTAGAACCAGCCCACTGTTTTGTCGAGCGTTTGTTTTGTTTGATTTGAAGCAGCTTTTAAGCAAGAGTGTGAGGAAAGAATTACTGTGTCGTCTGCGGATGTTGCTAGCATGGTGTCCTGTGTAAGTGGCTTAGGTATGTCGGCAGTAAAGAGTAAATAAAGAATAGGACCTATTACACTACCCTGCGGAACCCCTGCTCCGATTTCACGTAAGTTTGATTGTACGTCATTACACTGCACGTAGAAGTGCCGATTATCCAAGTAATTTTTGATGAGTTGGTGGTAGTCCGGTAGCATGGTCTTGAGTTTAGATAGTAGTCCTTTGTGCCATACACTATCAAAGGCTTTTGTAATGTCTAAGTAAAATGCTACGCAGTATTTGTGCTCATTCGAGTCGTTTAGAATTTTGTTTATCACTCGATGAACCTTTTGAATAGTAGCGTGATTTTGTCGGAATCCAAATTGGTGGTCCGGGATAAGGTGTTTCTGTTTTAGGGGTAACTATGTTGATATGATCAAGCAGGAGTTTTTCGAATATTTTCGAAACAATCGGTAGTAGACTAATTGGCCTGTACGAAGATGGTCTTGTAGCATCATTGCCTGGTTTCGGGATTGCTATTATTCTGGAAACTTTTCACACCTTTGGAAAGTAGTCAAGTCTTAGGATGGCATTAAAAATATTTCTAATATAAATAAGAGCTCTTTCCGGCAGTTCTTTCAGTATTTTCAATATTTATTTATTGCCATTTTTATAAATGTAAATATATTTCTATCGGGGGGTGGTATATTTCGTGGAGCCGTTGGTGAATGTTGTTTTAAAATATTTTACTAATGTTTTTGCTTTTTCGTTTTGTCTGTTCTGGCCCAAATACCACTAGTTTTCATCAGAGGTGGTTGGTTGTTAATTCCTTTCTTCAGCTTTTTGTTCAGCTTCCACAGCGAATAGTTTGTTGCTTGAGTTGCTGTGATGTTTAACAAGAATATATTAACATGTTGATTATTATGTTCTTTGAGGAGGTGTTTAAGTTCCTTGGTCGATTTGTTATAGTTCGCTTTGTCCAATGGTGATCTGTTACGTTGCTAAATTTTTCCTAAATTTCGTTTTACTTTGATTTTTGTCGTATAATTTTTGGTGTAATAGTTGCTAGGTTTAATGGTTCGATTTCAGGCGTTCACCTAATTGCTGCTAGGTGTATTCTTTTATTCAAGTGTATAACAGCGTTTCAGGGTCATGGTGTGTCTTAAGAGGATTCCTTGGGTCAATTTTTGCTTCAATTAATCTTCGAAGATGGTTCCAATCTATCTGCATCATACTTTTGTAGTAGTGGAGTATTCGACTATAAAAGGGAATTGCTAGATGACAGTACAAGACAGAAGCTTATGCTTAATTGAGTATGATTAATGTTCTTTGTAATACAAAAGTCAGTGAGGTCTGGCTTTTTCTTGAAGTCACTTGGCCAATAGGTGGGCTCACCAGTGCTTATGAATTTGCAGTGGGAACGAAATGGCGTAAAATTCTGTGGTCTGACGAACCAAAAATAAATATGATCGGTAACGATGCTGACATCGTTGGATAAGGAGGCCAAAAAATGCTGAGCTAAACTCTCTTTATACTAAGCGAGCCCTTAAGCATGGTGGTCTTAATACAATGGTATGGGGCTGCTTCTCGTGGTATGGAGTCGGGCCTCTTTGGACAAGAACGTGTACGTTAATATACTTAAAGACATAATGCTGCCTTACGTCAAGTGGGAAATGCTAGTGTGCTGGGAATTTCAACAAGACAATGACCTGAAACACACTTCGGGTCTAGCTCAGAAGTGGTCTCTTGAGTTGATTCCTGATTGAAATCCTATTGGGAATTTAATTGGAATTGTTAAATAACAAATAGGACCAATGAACAGTTGTGGCAAAAAGTATAGTAGGCTTTGTATGCTATACAAAAAGTACTTGTATGGCTTTGGTAGATTTAGTGCCCTCTAGATGTAAAGCTGTATTGGATCAAAATGGCCATTCGACAAAGAACAAATTAATATTTCTTATCTTTAGTAATGCTTTTATCCATTAGTTTTTTCAAAAACACAGTAAAATACCTGAAAAAAAGTCGATTATTCCTCTAATGAGTTCAGGCAAAAAAAAATGCTTCTTGTTCCACTAATAGTGATTCGTGATAATGATTTGGCTAGAAAATCATCGCACAAAGTACTCCGATCTAGTAACGCAAGAATGAAATCCTAAAAATCATGGCAACAAATGTAAAGTTGGCTGCTAATTATGAGGAGGAAGATGGACCTAAGAGGATAGTCATTGAAAAATTCGTCAATCGCCAGATGGAACTCTCCACTACCAAATACACTGTGCGAGGTACGGCTTCCAATGATGATGGCAATAGAGCCGGCATACATGAGATGCCTTACACTTTTATAAATTCAAGTCTGGAACAATCGTCATTCATGTGTATTCAGAAGATGGTTCATGAAACCCATTTGTGGGCTTATGGGAACAGAAAACTTTTTCCACTCAAGACGCCTTTATTATGTATTTTTGCATGTCTATCGCGAGTACACACATTGCAAAAAGAGAATTTTGTACTTATCTGTATAAATTTAAAAGCATAGATTTCCCAGAAGAACAATATTGAAGTAAATACTAAAAAAGTCGCACTTTCCCTTGAGTAATCGCGCGCATTTGCGCTCATTCTGCCAAACCATAGATTACGAACTTCCTCATCGTTACAACATCATCAAAACTAAATTCCCAGAGGAAGGATAACTTTCCGCATGACTTGTAACCTTACTTGATAAACCGAACCACAAAGCAACAAGTCCTTAACGACGCACAATCTACGTATTACATAGAATGAAAGGAACCTCTTTGGTGCGAATGAAAAAAAATAACCAAAAAAACGAAGAAGCAAAAAGGGAATCCGCAAATCTTAATCATGTGATTTCTCATGCCGATTTTGCACGTACCGCTGATGTTTAACAGTTGATTTCCGCTTAAGATCGTGCGATCTGTTGTCCGAGGTCAAAAGATTGAATCACTAGCCAAATATGACAGCAGATAATCGCACATCCCTCTTGAGTACTAATGAGATAAGTGAACTTTGCCCGATGATCGCTGCTTGCATGACCACAACAAGGCGAAATCTGTGCGATTTTTTGTGCGAATCTTACGCTACTATGAACAAAAAAAAAATGCATCTGATGAACAATCAAATCGCACACGTGAACGAATAGATATTAGTTGGAATAGATTCAAATCAGTAGACAGAAAGTTCAAGGCGCGGAATAGTAATTCAGACATGCGTTCGTTCGGAGGCGCCTCGATAAACCGTTTTTTTTTTTACTTTTCTCTAATCATCGGTTATAATTTGAAATTCAAGCCGAACCTCCTTACACATCTTCGTCGCATAAAATCCCACTTAGTTGAATAAATTCACCTCCCAACAGCGACTCTTCAGTATTCTAGAAAGGCTTTAAAGCACACAAAAACCTAAAAATACCTCAAACATGCGTATACGAATCGCAAACACGCAATGTAACGATGGACAATAAACCAGGATAGAGCCACGCCAATAGCTCGCCCTATGATTTATCTGACGCTGAACAAACGCATAGTTCTTTCTCATGTCGCCCTGTCCAGACGTCCTCTCTCGTAAGCGGGAGCTGAGGTAAGCGGCATAGAACGAGGCCAGACTGTTTATTAGCAAATAAAAATCTGAATACCAAATCGTATCGCTCCGACCATATGCATTAGAAATCCAAATTTCGAGCGGGCAAACTTGATCGTCGCACACCGTTCTGTTCACCTTCGGTCTTATCTTTTCCGTTTTTTTTTTGTATATTTCTTTTTTAGCTTAACTTACTTTCATAAGCTTTTCACAAACATTCGAATCCGGTGGAATAGAGTTTATACATTTAAATGGCATCGAGCAGAACCATCGCGGGATGACTAATAAGTCAAGTCATCATTTCACCATTTCACAATCGAATGCCCGCGAACAAGGAACCTCCAATTGAATTGAACCACATTCGTCCGTTGTACTCGTGTATCTTGATCGAACGAGTATACTAGTGTAATAGTATCTTTTTTGGCAATCTTCTCATTGCCTTCTGTGTGCGATCATGACTTCAGCGACGGCCGGCAACATGGTGCTGATGCCAACGCTAGCCTATGATAAATGGTGTGCCGTCCACTCAAGACATCCACATTAAACAAAACATGAACATAACATAATAATTGTTGACCTCGATACTGTGATTTAAATTAAATTTAATTTTTTTGTTTATTTTTTATTTTTATTTTGCTTTTGATGATCTTTACTGTTTTTATTCGGTTCCTTTAAAGGAAACCAATTCGGGTATAACCCGTGAGTGGTCTGCGCATGTGCGATCTTATGGTCTGGCAGTCTTTTAACGCAGACGGACGGAATCTATACATTTTTCTGAGAATCATTTCTTTCTTCCGTGGCTGCGTAGAAAACTACGTGACAATTGGACATTTTCACTATAGTAATAGGCGGAATGAGTGTCAATTAATATTGCCATTTTTTCCGGATGTGGTCGACGGGAGTTGCGACCAAGAACGACGGTATTCTTTGAATTCTAAATTAATCTATAAAAGTGATATTTCAGAAGCTCGCGATTGCACTTAGTTTAGTGGAAAGACTGAAGTTATCAACGCGTTTCATATGCTTCTGGAAATAGTCTTTCCGGATCCAGATTTTTTCATGGGTGTTGATACAAAAGCGTGAATATTTTTCAGTCGCGGTAGTAAAAGGGGTATACCTGTATTTGCATATTTTACCATAAGTAAGCTGTCTTAAGCCGTCTTGTTTGATATTGATGATTTGATATCATTAACGGCTTTTTGACTACATTAAGGTGAATAAGATTCACGACCAATGTCGCAGTAACAGACAGAGAGGAAGCAAAACAAGTCAAGCTAAGGAAAAATGTCCTCCACTCTTCGTTCGCAAAAATGGGACCAAAATTGCCCGCATAATTTTTTTTGTCGAAACGGGTATAGATCTCCTTTCGATAAAGTTGTCCGCTTCGTAGAGGAGGACCAAGATGATCAAAGCTGCATACCTGTGTTTTTCAAAAACCCTCTACTCCTTAATTGCCTTATGAGCACAATGAAGCAGCTGTTTGAAGAAGTTATCCTAGATAGTAATCCTTAATTATAAGACAGCATTTGGAAAAGAAATGGAAAACGTTCAACTAACCATCCATATATTTTAGAAGGCCGTATGAGTCTATGAACCGATAGGAAATGTATCATGTGTATGTAGGCTTGGGAGTCCCGGTGAAACATTGGTAAAACAGGTATGCAAATATAACTACAAACAAATAAGAGTAGGTATGGTACAGGTTATATTAAGGAAGGGGAGTGTGATGGTTGAGCATCACTTCCACTCGGAGGCCCATTGTGATTCAGTTCATTTGAGGAGTATATATACATACAATTAACCTGTCCACCAACCACTCCATGCTCTTTATGAATTTTAGAAGATCCGATATATCAGCATTTGCTACGTCCGCAATCTCTGTGAAGAATCTATGGCCCAGGGAAGCTAGGCGCCGATTCTGGCCTAGCAGATGTTAGATCGTCTCGGTTTCTTCCTCATCGCCGCAGCTCCGGTAGAGATTGTTGGATCCCGAGTTCCATTTCCGAAGCATTGCTCCGATGGAGCAGTGTCCTGTAATCACTCCGACGAGCATACGGATCGAGTTTCGGTCCAGCGCCAAGAGCTGCTTTGTTTTTGCGATATTGCGTTCTGGCCACAATGATCTTGTCGAGTGGCTGTCGCTTCTTGTAAGCCAAGACGAGTTGGCTTCTTTTATAATTGTGTCATTTATGATCCGGTATAATGCGCTGATCGGTGGTTGCAATGACGTGTCCGCTTCGCTAATGTCCATTTCAGACCCTTGCCTGGCCAATTCGTCCGCTCTTTCGTTCCCTGCAATTGAGCTGTGGTCCGGGACTCAGCAGAGTTTGACTTTGTGGTTTGGAGTTTGTGGAGTATGACTTTGTGTGTGTTGTCCCAATTGCTCGGATTCAAAGACTCTTCGGCCCAGAGCTGTGTTGTCCGTACGCTCTACATGGCCTAGCCGTCTTAAACGTTGTATCCAAATCTTCTTCTCCAGATGCCATCAACGCAAACAGGACGAAAAATTCCACGCAGAACTTTTCTCCAGAAAAGACCAAGAGCTTCCTCATCCGCTTTTAAAAGCGTCCATGCTTCTGCAACATAGAGCAGGAGTGGAATGATTAGAGCAGGGCTCTAAGCGGTTGGCAAGATTTATTCTGCGTTTGATTTCGGCACTGATGTCATTGTTGCATGTCACTGCGGAGCTAAGGTAGATGAAGTCCTTGACTACCTCGAAATTATGCCTGCCCATTGTGCCGCTCTGTCCGAGACGTCGATATTGTGCCTACTTTCTTGATGACAACATGTACTTCGTTTTGCCCCTTTTTTACCGCTAGACCCACTTTAGCCGCTTCCGCTTCAATGCCAGCAAACGCCTCATTGTCAGCTCGCTGTGTTCGCTGTTGTGACGTTCACGTCAATATCATCCGTGTAAGCCAGCAGTTGAACAGACTCTGGTGTTGACTTTTGAGTTTCGCACAATCTTCTCGAGTATTAAGTAACCACTCCACTCGTACAATTTATTTTCTATCAAAGCCTCATTACACCTCAAACAAGTTCAATGCAAGTTATGTGCTCAGTAAAATCAGACGCTAAAAATTAATTACCAAATTCACGGTTAGTTGTTTACAAAGCACAAGCGTAACTATGAAATCAATGGATACATTTACATGAAATTTGACACAGACGTCAATGAGAGTAGGTACTATCAACCTAGGTATAAATAGCATACTTTTTCGAACAGATATACTCGCAGAGGAGGCCACCTATAAATTTAATCACAAGAATATGGCAAATTGAGATGTACTACTCACTAAAACATGCCCAGTATTAACAAACCACAAAGGTTTCAGATTTCCCCAAGCCAATAGCAGAGCTCACCGTTTATCGGAATCCGCTTTCTCACCACCTTATTAAGCGGATCTAGCTTCTTCGGATTTTCATATGAATCTTTCATAGCGAAACCCACTAAATGGATTATCCTTTCTAATGCTCCTTAACTATGTGGATTTGTTTTCTGGTATTAAAACTCAAGGCCTCTAAAGATTATCGATGGCAACGCACAAAATATTGTATAGTAGATTAAACTTCAAAACTGAAGCGATTTCCGAAATAAACGAAAACTCAAATGAAAAATTTATAGCTAAAATATAGTTTGCTTGTGATCTTTGGTTCCATTAGCGGCTGAAAAATATCCTCCACACTAACACCGAGTGCATGTGCAGAATTTCTTAAGCAAAATACACGAACGAAAGCACCATTAACAAAGATATATAAAGTTAATCATCATGTTGGCTTAGAAGCCTTTCAACAGAGGTTCATTCATTTTTAATAGTTTTCTTGTGACTATAATGTGAGATATGATCCAGAAGCATGATGAATAAGTATTTTAAATCATCTGAATAAAGCCTACAATGGCTTCCACGTTGGTATAACGCTTCTCTTTCATCGGTAAATACATTTTTTCCGAATACATAGAAAGCACACGTTACTTAATCAGGTGAATACAGTGAGTGATGTCAATGTAACTTTGGGTCACAAAATCAATCACAAGTGTCAATCGATGAGGGACGGATTATCATGTCAAGATAATTATTTGTCAATGACATGACTGATTACCCATCATCACAATATTTTCGACGAATACGTTGAACCAAACATTTCAAGAAGACTATATCTAAAGCACATTATAAACTTTCTGGTCGAAAGGGACAAATGGAGATTTTTTTGCTGTTTGGTTCTTTAGTATCCTATTTTGTACAGCTTACGTGTGATTAGTGACATTTATAAAAGTCAAGCATGTTCAGTTGGCATTGCCATTTCATCATGGAAGGACTTACACCTAAACATTATTTACTAATTATTGAAATAAAATTATTATTGTGAAAAATGTTTTTCGCGCTCTTCGACCATTTTATGGACGTCATAATCGAACTACTGAGTCAGCAATTCAAGCCATAGTGACCAAATTCCGCACCAATTTTATGCTATTGGATATCAAGCCACCGCACGTAGAGTGCGTACAGAGGAAAATATTGCTGCTGTATTCGACAGTGTAAACAAAGTCCGCGATTTGTCGCGTGGAAGACTTTACATAAGGATCTAAAACTTTACAAAATACAGCTCGTGCCGAACCAGGCTGGAGGAAGATCCGCTTTTTTATTGAAAAATTATCTTCAGCGACGGTGCTTATTTCTACAATAATTAAATGGATATTTTAATAAACAAAATTGCCGTAACTATTTGGTCCCATGAGCAACGTCAGGCAATACAAGAGTTGCCGGCGGAATCTTGGCCCGTATTTTTTTCAAAGATGACCTATTATCACGGTCACGTCAGCGCCAATGACGCATGCTGTCGTTCCCGCAAGACGGACATTTTTCAATGGACCAATTGAAAAACGAATTCGGTGAGGAATTTATCTCCCATTTTGGACAGGTGAATTGGTCGGCTAAATCATGCAATTTGACACCTTTGGACTATTTTTTTATGGGAATACCTCAAACCATTCATCTATGCCGATAATCCAGCGTCAATTATAGTCTTGGAAGATAACAAAACACATGGAAGCCAATATGCTCCAAGAAGTGATTCAAAATGTGACTGTCTGTATGGACCACTTAAAAAGTATTTATGGCGAACATTTATACGAAATAATCTTAAAATAGTAAATGGCACGCATTGTTTTATCAACTCAAATTAAAATTGAGTACACTTTCGTAATTTTCTTGGGTTTCTTTTAAAAAATAAAAACCAAATGCTTAAAAATCGCATGTTAAACCGCGAATACCACTGGTGGCCCCTGTTATAGAATGGACACTTTTGCCAGTTTTTAAACAGAATTTAGTGTTGCCACTTGGTTCGATATTCACTTTGTCACCGACGACGCACCAAACGCACTGTCATTCGCGAGGGATCAACCGTGTTTTAAAGGGACCATCTCAACCAACACAGCATGCATCACTGAAATGTGGTATTTTGCAAAAGTCTATGTTAAGTTTGAAGGTGAACAGAAATTTCGACATTTTTCATTCTTGCATTTTCGACTATTCCTTAGATGATTTATAAATTTCCGTCGATTGAGAACGTAAATATTAACCAAGAAATTTATAATACAGCGTGCGCCATCTCATATGGGTCGATGTAAATTTCGAATAACAATTCTCAACCGATTTTGGAAATTCAAAAACTTTTATTCAATTTAGACCTTAACAATTTATTTTGATTAATTTTTGAAAACAATATCAATTAAATGACCGCCTTTATTGGCGATGCAAAAATTGGCTCGTTTTCGTGCATTCTCCATAAAATTTTCGAGCATTTCCGTCGACATTTCTGTGATTTCCGCACGAATGATTCTTGTCAGCTGTTCCATTGTCTTCGGGCCGTTAGCATACACGTTGCTTTTTAAGTATCCCCAGGGAAAAAAGTCTGGAGGAGTAAAAACCGACGATCTCGGAGGCCAGTCAATATCGCCCTTTTTTGACACTAATCTTCCAGGGAACTTCTTACGCAAAAGGTCCATTGTTTTGTCACCAGTATGGCATGTCGCGCCGTCTTGTTGACACCAAAAGTGAAATAAGCCTTTTTTTACGCATTTCTGGGACCACATAATGGGCCAACATCCACTGATATCAATCGCCATCCACTGTATCGCCAACTTTGAAGAAATACGGTCCAATGATGGTTTTAGCGCATACACCGGCCTAAACATTAACTTTTTGATCATATAGCGGCTCTTCGTGAATAATGTGAGGATTTTCGGTGCCCCAGAAGCGACAATTTTGTTTATTAACTGAGCCAGAGAGCGTAAAATGCGCCACATCGGTCATCAAAATTTGCTGCCAGAACTCTGGCTCAGCATTAATCATTGCAACGACATTGTGTGCGTCTGCCAAGCGCCGGCCGTGGCTCATCTTGTGGCAAAATTCTTTGAGTTATCTGCACTTTGTATGGAAATAAGTGAAGATCATCCTTTAAAATTCTCCGCAAAGTGGTCCCACTGATGCCTAACTGCTGCGACCGACTTGGGTCTTCTTGAACACTGGCCTTCACATACTGAATAGATGAGTTTGAACGCCGCAGAAGTGGCCTAGGTTGCTCACGAGGGCTTGCCACAGAACCAAATTGAAAAAAATTTGAGGCCCAACGACGAATTGCATCTTTTTTGGGCGCAACATGATCACGATATTTTGCACGATACGCACGTTGAGTTAGCACAATCGAGCGTTCATATTTAATGAACATTGGAACTATTTATGCGCGTTCTTTTGGTGTGAAGCGATTAATGGTTAAAATTGTACTGAATTGACGTTCCCAAAATGCTATGACATATGAAAATCGGTTGACAATTTTTGAAGTTATTCGGAATTTACATTGACCCACATGAGATGGCGCATCCTGTATAATACATGTGAATTATTTATTTAATAGGTCATCGACATTAATGCTTTACCATGACTGCACGTCTGCTCAACAACTCGGCTGCCCTCTACCTCGGGCGAACTGCAAAACCCCTGAATTAGGACTTGCGAACTAGAGAACCATTCCTGTCAGCTCTGCTGTACGAGTATATCGCATACTTACAATCATTTGGGTTGGTTTAAGCCAGAATATTCGCATCTATAGACAGTACAGTAATCGAACTTCAGCTGTAAGACGACCCGGAAAAATATGTCAATATGATTAAAAACATGTTTTAGTAACTATTCATTTCTAAAAACTCAAATAAATTGAGCTAAAGTGGCAAAAGTTAAGGTGTAGGCTTCCAATGCCAATGACAAGGGCTTCAATTCCCACAACAACCAATTCAAAACATTACATACTAAAAATACAACAATTCAAAACAAACATACCAAAACGAACATTAAAAAAAATCATGAAGACCGGTTGAATTTTGAATTTTTTATCGCCGAAGAACCAGGTGACCGCGAAAGTGTATAATTACCTCCGATTTTTTGTAAAAAAAAAAATTAGAAGTCAATATTTTTTTTTATAAAATTTTATTTATAATAGTCAAACTATGAACCATTGACATCCATAACCTTCTTCCACCGTAATTCAAGGTCCATTATTCCTTTTTTATAGAAGGCTTGATTTTTTCACGCTAAAAAATTTACAAAGGCTTCTATGACCTCTGCTCGGTTTCGGAACACCTTTTGCCGACAAAATGACGCCAGACTGCTGAAAAGATGATAATCTGTTGGAGAAATATCAGGAGAGTACGGTGGATGCGGAAGAATTTCGAATCCCAACTGTAGCAGCTTTTGCACCGTTACGTGTGAGGTATGGGGTCATGCAACATTGTCATGCAACAGGATTGGACCATGCCTAGTGACCAATGCAGGTTGCTTTTCAGCCATTTTGGTATGCATTATGTGGATTTCTTCACAATATTTTCATTTTATTTATCGTTTCCCCTGGTTGAAGAAATGAAAAGTGGATTGATCCTTTCGATGTCCACCAGATTGCCACCATAACTTTTTCTGGGTGAAGACCAAGTTTGGGTGTGTGCTTTGAGTTTTCGTATGCAACCACTGCCCAGATCTTTTACGGTTGTCATACAAAATCCACTTTTCATCACATGTGAACATAGTTACGGTGCAAAAACGGTGCACTTCGGTAGCTTAGACTCAGCGATGCACAGGTTTCTAAACGACGTAGTTTTCAAGCCTCGTTCAATTCATGGGGTACCCACTTGTCGAGTTACTCCCCACACCGTTTTTGTTGGGTGTGCATCCACCGATTCTCGTAAAATAGCGTCGTCAATCACCGTTTTCGGTTTTCCACGCGGTTAGTTTTCGAGGCGATCTCCCGAACGGAACTTACCAAACCAATGCCGAATGGTGCCTTCGTTCACCACTATATTCTCAAATGCGTTATTTATGTTTTTGGCTTCCTGAGACGCATTATGTTCCCAGTTTGAACTCGTAAAGGAAAAGCGTATGAATTCGAACCGACAGCATGATATAAGAATTCCTAGAAAAAACTAATTGTACTTGCAACGGGCCCTTAAAGTCGCACACATCAAACACACATACGAGTACCACTTTATCTTATAAAAAGGAAATCACTCTGTTACAGAGATGTCCACTCGACAGCTTCTAAATGAGGACTAAATGAAAAATCAGACATTTCATGTGGTACGACCTAATATCTTCAGCTCAGAGCCATTTCCCTATCACCGCGTCGGTTTCTGGCGCTAATTCAGTTTTTTTTCTGACAAACAGAGAGTATTGGTGCAACGTGTTATGCTTCAAGACAGGACACATTTATTGACATCGGGGTGCTGACCTGCTATCGTTAGAGCCACTTGTGACTTTCTACTTTGAACTCTACTCTTTGAACTACTACGAATAAAAAAAAAAACTCTACGAAACTGAGAAGAGCGATTGGAAACAATCAACCCAGCTCTCAGTAGGCGAAATTATACCCCCTGCTTAGGAAGTTACAGCCTTATGAAGTGAATTGCAATTCAATCGAGCCACACGGCTTTCATCTGGCAAAAGTTTTTTGCCTTTCACCTATGGAAAGAAATTATTCACACACTACACAGGTTCGCTCTAACCGTCAATATGCTGTGAATCGTGAATGAAATAATAATCCTCCATATATTAACCTGAGAGATTTAGACTACTGGTGGGTTAAACTTCCTCAATTAATCCTAGGTAACTAATACGGGAACTGCAACACTAAGCTTCATTAGCAACGGCTAATAAACGATATAACGAACAAAAACATGAACTTATGAAGCACCCATTCCTTCATGGTCCATAATCATTCTGATGTACGAGTATAGCTAAACGCCTCTTTAAGTAAAAGCCATAAAAACGGAACCTATTCAACTTGGTAGGAGGTCAGTAAGTGGTTTGCACCAAAGCTATGTTAGGTAAGCAACTCAGTAAAAATGTTCCTACGTTCTGTTCAAGTGGGACGTACTAAAATCAGTCAAAAATGCGTCACAACTCCACAAAAGTGAATGACAAAATATTGAAAATATGTTGCCAATTTACAAACACCTTTACAAAACAAATCGACCAATTCGTTCATGAATATGCATAAAAATCAATCTAAAATGAGATAAAAAAAAAAGTTCAAAATCAAAACTAAGACCATTTATCACGTTCCATTTTGAGTTATTTGCCCTTTTACGCATTTACTCTTAAACATATTCGGGCGCCGTAGATCCTACCAGAAACGATAAACATTCATGCATACTAACATAAAAGAATGCAAAAGAAAAACAAAAACACGGTGAACCAAGCAAACATAAAACAAACGAAAACTGAACAAATTCTAAAACCGGCTCATTTGAAATTCAAGCTTAGCTTAATTGAGAGCACGAATGAAAAAAAAATTGTTTTCTGATTTATTTCGGATTTTCTTCCATCTAAATCGTTGCCAAGTGTTGCCAAGGCAGAGGGTTTTTACTCATCGCGTGGAAGCTCATATTTTACAGACGAAACTGTATCGGCTCTGGAGCGAGCCAGTATTCATAAACTAAAGGTTTTCTTATAGTTATATTTTTACACCTCGAGGTAATATCATATCAGGTCCTTACAAAAGGTTCTAAGGATGGTGGGTAATAGGAAGAAATCTAGTCGATCAAAGTTTCCCTCAGCCAATTCAATTTCCTATTTGAAGTTAGATCCAAAGTCAAGCCTCGCCTGTTCTATTTGGAATTTTTTTAAAAGGCAATGTCTTACATGCGTTTATATATTGTAGAATTCCCGACTTCCAGTACCAGAAATATTATTCCAGCTTGATCCTGTACTATAGAGCTCAGGTAGAATGGACAACTTCGCTAGGCAATGTTGCATTAAGAGCTTGATCTTAAAGTCTTTTAACCCGAAAGTGATATCACGAAAGTATGCATTTATGGGGTGTTGTCCTACCAGAGGCAAGAGCTCCTCCGATTTAGTCCCACAACAGTAGTAGTAGTTATCTTAGACGTACTTTTTGGTAGCCTCCGAGAACGAGAGTACTAAAAGTACTGAGAGATGGTACTTTAGTGTGGCCGTTGCTATCGCACACTATGGTCATATTTACTCAGAACGAAGGTAAAACGATACTCCGTGGGAGTTAGCTAGTTAGAAGATAAGAAACTTTGACCAGAAAAAATAATAAAAATCTTATTGCTCAGCCGTACGATTCCATGTTTTTTTCATTTGTTGCGTCTCTCAATACTCATCACACATTGTATGTTAGCTTAAGGGCGAAGAAAGCCCTTTGAATTTCTAGGTCGAAATAATCCGAAAAATCGGGCTTGTAATTAGTCATCTAGGCGGTCCTCCTTTTGCCGAGGCTCGGATGTAAAATGTCGCCAATCGGAAGATGTTGGTCATTTCGGAAACAAATAACTATGGGTATGATCTCCGGATAGGTTTACTGACTAAATTAACATCAAAATACTCTAAGAGTCTTGGCTTCCGATATAGCAGAGGACTAGAAATGTGAAATGTCGATTATAAGATTAATTTCCATTAAGTTAGACACCGCACGTAGTGGACAGGCCTCGATCGTGGGATCATTGAATTTTTATTTTTATTAGCTATTGTAATTTGGGTCTGTTTTGTTGGAAAATCAAATAGAAACGTTACATGGAAACAAGAAAAGGAATCGTGTTCAAAAAGTCGCAAGAATTTAGTAATTGATCGGGTTGTATTACTCCGATTCGCGCGATTGTTTGTTTGCAAAAATATCTATACATTGCTAGCCGTTTAATACTCTGTTTTTAACTATCAAAGAGGTTATATGTGTTTTACTATGACCGACGGGAATAAAGTACAGCAAAAATGCGAATATGATAAGTGTTTCCTAGGCGCAAAATTAGGCTTCATGAGTAATCTAGATATTTCCAAGAAGAAGAATTTAACGTGAAGGAGTGAAAATTATGTGCGCCTCTGAAAATGCTGGCATATCAGTTAGTTAGTGTCCTGAAATGTTCTCGCATGTTTTAAGTATAAAACGCAATGCGGAAAGATTTGTTAAAAAAAAGACATCGGCGATCGAAAGTTACTCCGGAATCATTAAAAAAAAAAAAGTGTAAAGCGAGGTAAAACTCCTACTTGGTTTATAGCAAGCTTAGCAAGTGTGGTTGAATGTGGATGCTATGCACACTGTTTTTCGATTTTTACCGAACGATCAATAAAAAATATTACCTAAAAGTGTAACTTCCTTTATGTGAAGCAATCAATTCATGGCTTTTGCGCGTGGGGACCTTAAATAAGTTCTCGCTGTATTCCAACGGATTTACAAGGAAGTCCTGTAGGCAAGCTTTTACTTCAGTCATGCCGAATTTCGTGCCAAGAAAGTGTAGAATCTGCAGCCAGAGCAGACAGAATTCTTATTGAGACTTATGGTAAGCAGGCTCTGTTGAAAACTACATGCAAAGGTTAGTTTAGACGCTCTGAAGTTTGAAAAGTTTGAAAACGAAGTGTAGTAATTTCGTAATTTGAAGAATAATTCTTAAAGACTCATGGCAGCCGCTAGCTGAGCTTGTAAAATTACTACAAGTATTGTAGATGACACAATAGTTTGGAAACGATTAAAAGCAGTAGAAACGATTCCGAAGCAAGGCCAAGAGGCCGCGAGAGTTGAAGCTGAGAGATGTTGTTCCTGTATGAACACTAATATCATGACATATCATGACAGATAAGAAATTGGGTTTAGATAATGATGAGAAAACCCAATATGTGGTAGCTGACGGCTTGGATCGATTCAAACTGTACGCTTTGAAAAAGTGGACGAATTCAAATATCTAGGCACCTTATTGACTGTCAAAAACGACATAAAAATCGAAATGGAGGAACTATTCAAAAAATTTCATTTGTCTTGCATCATCAAAATCTTCATTTGTGAAACCATAATAATGCCAGGAGAAAATTGATTTCAGGTCTTTGAGACCAAGATCTTAAGGAAAATCGATGGTAGACGATAGAACGAAGGAACGAGCGACTGGAGGAAATTGCATAATCATGAACTAGAGGAATTATTCAGCCCCAAGCATTGTACGAGTAATGGGTAGTACATGAGTAGAAAACCCGTAACAAAAAGACTCCAAGAAGGCCGCACCGTAGATGGAAGGACTACCTATATATAAGGATAAACCTAGAAGAGATGGAACAAGTGAGCAAAAGACGAAAAAAATACATTCATGACAGGAAGGCTTGGCGAAGGGTTTTCTACGAGGATCTGAACTTCCGAGGTCCAAATGGCCGGTAATTATAGTGCATCAACATCGTCGGCAAGGAAAAATATCTATGGTTCGAGAGTTCCGCTCATTTTCATTTGATAGGATCAGCATCATGGCAGATCGCTATCGACTGCAGTTGAAGCGTTTTTGAGGAACATTGAAGGAACAGCGATGCTGTCAGAAAGGTGGCAAAAAATTGTGGCTAGCGATGGGCAGTACTTTGTTAGCTGTAACATGTTTTTTTACGATTTACTTTAAGTGTCGCATATCCCCAGATGTAAAGAGAACGTTAAATGTCCGTCGTTTCGCATAGTTAGATATAATTAGAAGCAATTCGCGGTGTATAGTGAATACTACACAAATGATCGAGTTCCTGAAGTGTTCCGTGGTTTGGAAGTAAAACATCAAACATTTCTGTAATTTTTTTAACACGCTTCGTATATATACTCGTATACGAGGTTTGTTCAAAAAATAAGGTGACTTTTTTGAATTTCGCAAGCTAATTACATTCATATTTCGAAGTTTCCTTTTGTTATGTTGGTACATATGGTCAGCCATTTTGGATATTTAGTTTGTTAGTTTGTTTTCCATAGATATGTAACTATAAAAATTAAACGTGTTTTGGTGTACCTACTTGATGATTTTGCGCCATATAACTAAAAAAAAAAAAAAAACTAAACCTACGTTCATAGTTACTTGAAATGTTGACTTTGGCATTTGAGGAGTTTGCTATGAGCAAAGGCTCTTCACAGAAAGCCGAGAAGATCCTGGGACAACACATGAAAACGCTGAAGCAATGAAAAGATTTGCTATGGAGAATCGACGAATCAAGGAAAGGTTCTGAGGACATTGGCACATCGGTTGGCTCATGCTATGGAATTTTTCAGTTATTTTGGTTCCGAAATTGCCAAATTTTGTCCAAAAGAAAACCGTCGCATTGGCATCGCTTTTTGGACGAAAACTAAACAATAATCATGCCTCACCCACCGTATTCTCGGAACGAGGTCTCCTAGGACTTTTTTCACTTCGATCGCCACGATTGTGGAGATAAGGGCCGCATCGTTAAAAGGACTCAAAGATGTTCCAAAAAGCGCATATAAGAGTTGCCTCGAGGATTGGAAACAGCATTGGCGCAAGTGTACGAGGAAGATTAGTTACTTTAAAGGGGTGGGTGGATATTGATGAATAAATAAAGAAAAAAATAAAGCCACTTCATTTTTTGAACAAACGTCGCATACTTTCTTTCTTTTCATGCCAGCAAACTATGGAGGGTCTAGGCCTGAGTTAATACAGCCGGAGAGACCAAGTTATCCTACGTCCGCGCAATCACTTGGTCTTTATAACGGAAGTTCGGTTTTTTCATCCTTCTCGAACCAGGAACCAAGGCTTTGGTGTCCATGCGCTCGATATGGCAGTGTACACGATATGATATATTGTTGTTGACGGATTTTAGCTTGCCGAACTATGTCCACATCTTTATACAGCTCATAGCGTTCGCGATTATGTCTTCTCCTTCATTCGCCTTCCACGCAGACAGGACGGAATATCCGTCGCAGAATTCTTATTTCGATAGAGCCCAGGATCAGCTCTGCTGTCCTGGTTATCGTACGGTTTTCGGCTCCATATAGCAGGACTGGCAGGATAAGAGTCTTGCAAAGCATAATCTTGGTTCTTTAGGACAGGAGTTTGGACCCTAGCTGTTTTGACAAGCCGAAATAGCACCGCTTGCCGAAGGTGATTTTGCGCCGGATCTCCACTATGATGTAAGTTGTGGAGTTTATGTGAACTCCTTAACCACCTCGAAATTATAGCTGTCGATGGTTATATTTTGTCCTAGATGATGTGTGACGGACCGCGTTTTTGTTGATAGCGTCTTCTCATTAATGTAAAGATCAGTTCGTTTCGCCTGATCTTCAATCACCATGAACGCTGGGAATAGTGTGCTGGGAACTTGCAACAATATCAATATCGTCTGCGTAGCCCAGCAACTGGGCCGATTTGTGGAAGATAGTGTCTTCCGTGTTGACGTTGGCCCGTCCCACTATTTGTTTCAACACGAGATTGAAGAAGTCGCAGTCGCATGAAGGCTCAGAGATTCTGGAGCCGAACTGCACGACGCATCGAGTATTTGTGAGCGTGGTTCGAAACATCCGGATCAGTTTTCCCGGGATCCCGAATTCGACCATCGCGTTAAATAAGACTTTGCGATGAATGCTGTCATATGCGGCTTTAAAATCGATAGGTGGTGGGTATCGATTCGAAACTCACTGGTCTTCTCCAGGATTTGTCGCAGCACGAAGGTTTCGCATATTTTACTTCGAATTATAACGTTTACTACATTGCTGGTGTGACGCTAATGGACGTCTAGTCTCTAGATCATTTATGTTTTCCCCACTTTTCCTTAACGATAAACTGTTCAATAAGGATTAGCTAAACGCCCTTTTGATTTGCCGTTGGCCAACTCCACGGACTACAATTACATAATATAAAATCAGACGAACGTATTATGATTGTTTATTGAAACAATCCACTGGCAACACTGACCTAAGCTTTCCGAAATGCTGCTCCATACATACACCATCATAAGATGAGTAGGTATAACCCCCTTAATCACTGTGGCAATGTGGGTTTCGAATTTCGTGATTCTTTTCGCCGAATTCAAAGCGGAGCACAAGCATTTCGAGTGACCAAAAACAAAGAAAAAAAAAACCAAATAGAAGAGCAAAACATTAGGATAATTAATTTAATCAGAGAGAAAAAGCGGGGGAAATGGAGACGAACAAAATACCAGTAGGTTGGACAAGGACCCAAATTTAAATACGAAAAGCAAGTCAAGTCAGTATTTCCCCAGTATAACCTGCTTACCTGTTATACTATTTGTGATTAATCCATTCTGAAGTATAACCGAGATGTATCCAATTAGTAGCAGCACTAATCCATTATGTGGAAACAAAAACATCGCCATAAAATTTGATTTTTTCGCTTTCTATACATTTGTTTGTATATTTCTGTATAGCGCGATTGATTATGATTTTTTTTTTTATTTCTTCACTCTTTCTATAGGTGATGGTTAGCTGCTCCTGTGGCAGTTAAGACATTTTTCAAATTTGCTTTAATTAAACTCTATTTTATGATTTCATAGAACTTGACACTGATTTTGACATTTCAATATAATTTTCGTGGTTTTATTGCCGCACACGACACAAAACGGAATAAAACAAAACAACATACATACAACGAAAAAAAGACAAAAAAAAAAAACAAAATAAATAAAATAACACGGAGCACTGGTCAGAATCGGAAATTCAACAATCAACGCTCCACTACACCACCAATAGCCGCGGCACTAGCATGCTAGCAAGCATATTTACGAATATCGCGGTGCAAGGGGCGACCGCGTAAACACAATTATTTTCATTTCTTTTTTGTTGTTGTTGTCTTTGCTTAGACTTTTGTTATTGGGCTGTTAATTTCTTTAAACCACCATCACAGATGCGATTATGTAGTACCGCCATCAACAATACGGATTTGTTGTGGCCCCGGGCTTAGTAACTCCGAATAAATTAATTATTATTTTCGGCCAAAAAAGAGTAGTAGTGAATACACACACGAATTATCGATAAACAATAACAATTTTCGGCACACGAAGGGGAGGGTAGGGAGAAGCGATTGAAAACAGAGTGGGAGCATGGAAAGCTGAATAAAATGGACAAAATCGCGGTACACTTGCCACGAAAAAAAAACCGATTCGGGGGAAGAATATTAAAATAAACAAAATTCGCACACGAGGTCGAGGGGCCACGGGATGTAGGTACTATCGAGCCGAGGGCAAAATCGCGCTTTAAGCATCAGGAAAGCAACGAAACCTTCTTCTTGCTTGTTTTCCTTACTTCAAAAGCGTATTGTTGTTTGTTGTTGTTTGACAGTGTGCATCCCTTTTCGGGCTGTTGTATATTTTTCGGCGTTGCTTTTTCCCTTTTTTTTCGCCAGTGGTACTTCCTTTTATTCAGTGGTACGCATACTCAAAATTCCGACGTATTTTTTCCTTGACTGAATTTCGTTTAATGGTTTTTTCTTTCGCACACGGATTACGGACATCGCGTTTCCTTTTCAATCGCGCCGAGTACTTGTTTTCACTTCCTTCCTTTCCTTATTGTTTTTGTTTGTTTGTTTGTTTATAGTAAGTCGTAATTTCTTACTTTTTTTCGCGACTCGCACAATTGTTTGTCGTCTTGTCGTTGTTTGACGGCTTTTTGCATATTGTCATTACGATCTCTCGCTCTTTGCTCTCCGGCTCCCCTTTTGCTATGTTATTCTTTCGTATTTTGTTGTTGTTCTTGTGGAGAAATTATGTCACTGTGGAGGAGGCATGGTATATCGGAATCGGATCCTTTTTGTTGTCGTCGTCGTGTTTAATGAATAAACCACACACGCACTTAACAATTAAGCTTAGAGAACAAAAAAAATGGAGGAGGAAATGAAATGAAAGCGAAGACAGAAAATTAAGAAATAACCCAAAGTATCGCAAGAAATCAAAGTTGTGAACGAAGGACCCGCGATCCTAACGCAAAGTACGCCATTGACAAACTGAATATGCTGAGAGCGGCATTCGACCGTGAGAACCGGGAACCGGCAAAGAGCAAGAACGAAGAGGAATGCAAATTTTTCGCTCCAATTGAGATGGTGTGCTATACGTGTGCGGCTTGAGTGTATTTCAGCTTTCAAGGTAGAGTGGTAGAAAACGATGGAAAAGAAGTGGATGAAAGCTTCCGCAACAACAATGTGCCGCGATTTGAGCGGTGTATAATTGTATAAACAATAAACAAATGTACGGGAAGAGCGGGAATTGCCGGAAAGCAGAAGCCGATTGAAGAGAGAGAATTGAGAATAAGCTGATTTATGTTACCTCTCTTTTGCAATTTTTCGCAGTTTGTTGTTTTCCGTGTTCTGTTTTGTTGTGGTTTTTCATTGGAGTTTGTGTTTTGCTGATTGTTGCCTCGCGCAGGGATGATTAAAAGTTTCCGAAAAGCTGGTAAAGCAGTGCAGAACAATTTTTTTGATGCGAAAGAAGTCGATTTCATAATCAAACTGGAACATTTTCTAATTAGGACGAGAATCGGTATTTCTGAACAGTCTTATTCCTTCGAGTAAAAAACGAACTCTGTGTGAAGCAAGCTATATAAATGATCGGGAATAATAGTATAATTTATAGGGTTCTCCAATAAAGAAGGGTAGATGCTAAAACTAACTGACGTCGATTTTTCTGTTGATCTGAAAGGCCCATCAATGAATAGTTCCAATAGCCACCACGGATCCGGTGGCGCGGATCCGTGTGATTCAATTTTCAATGTCTCTGGTACATAAAGTCTGGGCCAAATACAAGTTTCTTTTTAAAAATGCAATAAAATGAACAATTTTTTTTTCCATGTAGGTATTATGGCTTTATTAGTAAGACCAAACATTCCCATTAATTATGCAATACAACGTCGTTCAAGCAGATGCCTCGGCTGGCTTCGCAGTAGCGCATTTTGTCACCCCAATTTTCCAAGACCTTGTTGATGGTTTCGGGCTTTAACTCACGGACTGCTTGGATGATATTGGCCTTAAGTGCATGAGTCCTTCACGGTTCCTCACAAAAAATTCCAAAGGGGTCAAATCGCAGCTCCGAGGCGGCTAATTAACATCACCAAGACGGCTGTTAACACGATTTGGGAATTTGATGCGCAAAAGATCGATTGTGGCATGGGCTGTGTGGCATGGCGCGCCATCCTGTATGAACCATCGGTTCTCGAAATCCATGTCTTCAATTTAATTTAATAAAAAAGTCGGTTAACATGGCTCTGTAACGCCCACCGTTGACCGAAACGTTGTTCCCAGCCTAATTTTCGAAGAAATTTGGTTCAATGATGCCACTCCACAATCCGCACCAAACTGTCACTCTCTGTGGATGCATTGGCTTCTCGAAAATAACGTACGGGTTTTCCGAGAGTTTGCTAACGTAGCCGTCGAGATGAAATGGTGCCTCGACGTTTTGCACAAACTTGCGTACAGCAGTCGCGATGGGTGCTTCATTTCGGTTACACAGCACTCATTTTGGAAACAAGTGTTCATATTTTCCAATGTTGTTCAAGCGTAAAGCAAAAAAAGTGCGCCGAATTCAAAGCGAAAAGCATGGAAGGCCTCTATCAGGAGTTGGAAGAAATATCGTCTTCCGTGTCTGACAGGAACCAGGCTACCCAGGAGCTTCGACAAAGCAATTTGAACCAAGGAGCAAATATCTTTAAGATAGCCGCCCAGAGAAGAAGAAATGCTCAGGAGATTCGTTTCCCAAAGTTTATTAACAATGCTGAAGGCCAACTCCTTGTGGAAGACGAAAAAATTCTCCACAGATGGCGACAGTATTGCGAGGAACTTCTGAACGAACAGTTTCCCCGAGTGTACTTTCCAAGAGCCGCCCCGAATCATGCCGAAATACCCGACATCACAGTCGAAGAAGTTCGGTACGCGGTTAAAAACTCCAAGAAAAGAAAAGCTGTTGGGCCGGACGGGATACCCTCTGAGTTCTGGAAAAAGATGGGAGACATCGGGTCTAGATGGCTCATGGTTCTTATCTCCAAACTTATGAGAGGCGACACTATGCCTAATCAATGGAGGGAAAGCTATCTTCTTCCATTGCACAAAGGAAAGGGTGATACGCGAAATTGTGATAACTACCGTTCTGTCAAGCTGATGTCGCACACCATGAAGATCGTTGAACGGGTATTAGATAGCCGACTGCGGAAAATAATACGACTATCTGATGACCAGTGCGGGTTTGTCTCGGGTAAATCAACAACAGATGCAATCCAAAGTATAAGGATCATGATGGAAAAGCATCGTGATTCTTCAAAGGACTTGCATATGGTGTTGGTTGATTTCGAGAAGGCCTTTGACCGGCAACCAAGAGATCTTTTATGGGTAGCGCTAAGACAAAAAGGAGTTCCAGAAACCTACGTGCGAGTGATCATGGACATGTACAAGAGAGCAACGAAGAATTCGCAATCAAAGTTGGTGTACACCAAGGGAACGTCCTCAGCCCACTGCTTTTTATAGCAGTTCTTGATTGCTTGCTTGAAGGAAAAGTGACGGACCCCAATGTGCACCAGCTATTCTTTGCTGACGATGGAGCCATTATAAGTGAAGATCAGGCGTCCCTACAACGAGCACTTGATGTGTGGGTGGACGGACACGGGTATCGTATTAGTTCAAATAAGACAGAGTATCTGTGCTGCCCGTTCTCTGACCCTCATCAGCCTATTCCAGACATTTACTTACTACTTAGAGTGCTTCCCAAGTGTGAAAAGTTTAAATATCTGGGATCTATGATTAATAAAGAAGCAACTTGTGATGACGACATCAACCATCGCGTAAGCGTAGGGTGGATGAAGTGGCGGGAAAACTCCGCCATCTTCTGTGATCGAAAAATGCCCCCTAAGCTGAAAGGAAGGCTCTACACTTCAGTTGTACGTCCGGCGCTCACATACGGTTCACAATGCTGGACAATGCACAAAAAGTATGAGAGCAAAATAACGGCAGCTGAGATGAAGATGCTTCGCATGACAGCGGGAGTAACAAAGCGTGACAGAATTAGAAGTTCAAAGATGGAGGCTTCACGTAAAAGAAACCATCACAAGAAAGATAGAGCGCGACAGACTCAGTTGGTATTGCCTGGTTCAAAGGAGAGATCCTTTGAACCCCGTCCAAAAGGCAATATCAATCAACGTTCCAATTTCAACACGCAAAAAAGGCAGGCCGAAAAACAATTGGTGCAAACAAATGCAAAAACACCAGCATTTGATTGGCCTCAGCGATGAAGTAATCCCAAACCGGGAAGCCTGCCGCTACTTTCTGAGGTCAAACCGGCAGACCCCACAAGCGGACCAGTAGGAATGCAGTTAAGTGGGAAAGTTATGGTCCTACATTTCTGACCATAACGACGCCGGAAAAAAGGAAAAGAAGAAGTTCAAGCGTAAAGCAACTCATTTCGTTCCGCGGAGGTATGATACTGATTTTCTGTCAAGATTTCGAGCAGGAAACAGCTGTCAGTGTCACAATAACCTATAATTTAAAAAAGAAAACACTTGATGGCCCTCCCTTTACATCAGGTTTAATTGGTGGCAAGAGTTATAGACCTGCGACTTAAGAAAACCCTACGAGAAAAAATTGGCAGGATTAAATCGCACAATGTCATTGGCAGTTCAAGTTTTGCTTAATACGAGTATGTATGCATATGTACACAACCATGCCTTCAAATCGCTCGTGTAGAATGTCGATTTCGACTTCAGCTGTGTGACACATAGCGCCATCCTCTTGGAATCACATGTGGTCCACATCTATTTCATTCAAGTTGAATCAAAACAAATTAAGGCCAAGACCCGTAGAATTGAAATTCATATATCGGTTGGTTATGAGAAACCTAGAATGTCATATTTACTGGCAGTTAAAAGCAATGGAGCAAAAGTTTGACATATTCTACGGGGTTTTTCAAAAAATAGGGTGACTTTTTACTTTTCTCGAAAAATAATTATTCCTTCATCGACGTCTATTTTGTCACCTTCAAAGTAAACCTTCTCGGGCATAATACACTTACGCAACCGCATTTTCCAATCCTCGAAGCACTTTCGATCTGCGCTTTTTAGTATAGCCTTGAGCTCTTCCATCGGTCTTTATCTTTTCAATCGTGGCAAATCTCCGTTCTTTCATGGGGGTCTTTTCAGTTTCGGGAAGAAAAAAAATTCACCGGGAGCCAAGTCCGGTGAATACGGTGACCGAGGCATGATTACGGCATTGTTTTTGGCTCACAATTTTGCACAAGCACTAATGAGTGAGCAGGTGCATTATCGTGATGAACTTATTTCTCAGAACTCATGATGAAACACGCCATCATGTTGAAGAAAACAACGAGCAAAAGGTTTACATTAGATTTGACCAAACTTGATCTTTTGGTCGCTTAGAATGATTGAGCTTTGGTTTCGAAGTCATGACCATATACCCATGTTTCGTCACCAATGATGACCCTTTTCAGGAAATCTGGATGGTCATTCACGTCATTCAACAACTCCTTGACACTCATGCGACGGCTCTTCTGTTAAAAAAATTTGCAATTTCGGAACAATCTTTGCTGACACACGTTTATGACATGAGCCAACCAATATGCCAGTATCCTCAGCAATTCGAGAATTCATGTGCTGGTGCGTCCATGGCGAGTATTGTCATTAACATCTTCTCGTCCTTTTGTGAAGAGCTTGTACCACTTATAATTTTTTTTGCTCAGAAATTTCAATACAGATTCTTTGATCCAAATTTAATAGCAAAAAATCGCCAAGCACAACAAAACACGTCGAACCTTTATATCTGAAATACATTCTAAATATCCAAAATGGCTGATATGTCACGAGAAATATGTACCAACATAACAAGAAAAACCAAATGAATCGAAAATCGAATGGACTTAGTTCGCGAAATTAGAAAAGTCACCTTATTTTTGAACAAACCGTTGATGGTGCCATCGCCGTTTTCGCAGAAATACCAACCGATAATATCGCCGGCCTACAATCTACACATAATAGCGGTCTGCAGATGCATTGCCTTCGTGGACTTCGTGTGGATCGGCATCGTCCCAAATTTGACCATTTGGCTTGTTGACGTAGCCGTTCACCCAAAACTTGACCTCATGGCTGCAGATGATCTTTTGCTGAAATCGCGGTCCACTTTCAACTACTGAAGAACCCAGTCAGTGAATAAACGGCGTCTTCGGTCTTCTTCAACTCCTGAGTTAGCTAGAGCGAATATATTTCAAGTCCCGACGTAAGATCTGCGAAAGACTGAGTTCTTGTACGCGACACTCTCACTGACGAAGGCGTTTTTTTCGGTAGATCTAGCTTGTCGTTTACGTACGGCTTTTGGTTTTTTATTCGAACGAACCGGGCGACTCGAAGTTGGCCACCCAACGTTGAATAATATGTAGACTGGGAGGGGCAATCATATAAAGCTGTAATGCACTCATCGTTGCCCCAACATATCTCCCAATTTGACACGAGTATTACATACAGTAGAGTGTTTGTTACCTTTGGCAGGTTTTTTTTTTTTTATAATTGACGCTTGCACAAGGGGTTATGGCTATCCTTAAATGTTAATACACAGCACGGGCCGATGGTATATGGGGAGAGAGCGAAAGGAGGTACCGGTGCACATTGGTTTTAAATCTTTATGGCTTTTAATGAGTGGGAAAAGTTTAGCTGGGAAGGGCATCCCACATTCGTGTGGTCCGGATAAAAAACGAGTCTCTAAATTTGACTTTGCATCAGAAGGCGTCAGGGTGAACTGATGAGCATTCCAGGCGAGTCGTATTTTGCGGTTAAATTCTTGAAGGGGAGGAATGCAATTGGCGAGTTCACTTAAGTATTGTTTGTTAAAAAAACGATAAAACAGAGAGAGAGAGAAGAGACATTACATCGATGTTCGAATTTTATCGCTCGCACGTGTTACTCGATGCTGTAACATGCATAGGAAACAAATAAATATGATACTAAGATGATTACAACCTACGACTTATTTACGACTTGCTTATCAACTTATCAACTCTTGAGTATTTGAGTGTGAACAACTTGGTTCCAAACGCGTTGCTTTCAGTTGGAGAGATAAAATTTTCTGATTGCCGCGATCACTCGGCCTCTAAATCGAGGTCTTCCTTGGCTTGTCGAACTCTCTTAACTTGAGCTCTGTTATTCATGCACTCAATATTGCCGAGCCAGTGACGTCATTAGACCTTTGCTGGATTAGCAGAATTAGAGGTTTGTAGAGCATAAGTCCAGTTGCTTGGGAAAACTGAAGTAGCAAGTTGCCATTTGCGGAGTTTATATTTATCGGAGATAGACGAACTTCGCGAGGACATCGGCATTTGACATCATTGATACGGGATCTCGAAGCCATATCATATTTCACGTATTTCTCCTCTGATGAAACCTCCTGTAGTATAGGAAAAAGCTTATCGAAATTCGCCTTGCGGAATCAGCATCAAAGAGTAGGTCCCTTTCACCCTTTAGGTAGAAGCGAGAGAAGCTTCAGCTCCTGTTATCCACTGGCTGCAAGGCCATGGCACTTAAGTGCTTAAACTCTTCCCACAGTTCACTATAGGGGATACTGTAAGCAATATTCAGTGGATATGTATACTCGTACAAATGTGTTGATAGTTGGAGTAACCAACGAGGCAGATAGAGCTGTCGTCATCCGCCATGACACATTGTGAGGCACATCTGAGGACATTATCTGATATTATCAGAAAGTTTTGCTTCTATAGCGAAGATTGGGTAGCAAATTAGAAGCTGTCTACGAGTATATCCTGATCTCATTATTTTCTGGCTGATAATGATCTTCGCCGATTGCCTGTAATTGATATGTCCTTATTCTCATGGACTGCGAGAAACCTATCAAGATTGCCGCGATATTCTTAGACGCTGCAGTTTGAATGGCTTGACCTATACTGATTTTGAGCGTCCATTACATTGATTTTGAGCGTCAAATTTAATGATTTTGAGCTTGACTTTTTCCAACTCAGCTAAGAAAATCCAAACTTCAAATATTAGCATCCAACCTTGGTGTGGGGAAACCCCTAGTTATTCGGTTTAATATAAGCTAAACTTATGATTAAGAAGGGCAATTGAGAAGATTGTGTTACGGGGTTAGTGATGAAAATATTGAGTTATTGGTACCTGAAAGGAATCGATGAATTCTTCTTCATCGAGAAGAAGGGAGAAAAAGGAGCAAGGGGGAAGGAAGGGGGGGGGAGGGGATGTCGTGGTGCAATGGTAATCATCATCGACTGTTGAGCGGCAAGTCTGTAGAGATGATCAAAAAATACTCGCCGTATAAGATCACTTCAAAATTCATACTCATGTACATCATACTGTGTGTGCATTTACAATATAAATATATACCTTAATGACATGGAAACAAAAATTATTTACTGTGAACTACAACCAACGCGACAAATTCTTCAGTCGAATCTCTCGAATCCTATCTAGGACAACCACCCCCGGAGTGTAGTGAACGAACATCTTCGACACAAACCATCTGCACCCCGTCCAGGTCGTGTGACAAACAGCATAAGTAACTCTTGAACCTGCGGGAAAAAAAAACATAGTTGACGGTGGTTTTGGTGGGGAGGTAGGAATAAAGGATTGTTGCAGGACAGTCCTCAAAAAGCGAAGAAAACGACCTCGGACGCTTTCGATTCTTGAAATGTGAATAAGTTAGTAAGTGAATAGCTTGCGAGGCGTATCCAAGAAAATGTCGACGGATTTTGTTGATCACGAAGGGATTGAAAATTCTTTAAACCGTCCTTTCGCTGAGTATTAAATTGGCTTTATGAATAATAGAATATATATAATAAAATTGAGCGGCATGCTTAGGTCGCGGATCACCTTAACGATGAGTATAGGTTGATTCTGGAAACAATAGAGACGGGGAGGAAATTTGATTCGTTTATGTTTCATTTCTATATCGTTAATGGTAAGAATGAAAAGAAGTGAATCTAAGTGGCTGCCTTGGTGAATGCCGGAGGAACCTAAGAAAGGGCTATAAAAGGCAGATTTTTAACGAACATTATAGTAGCGGTTTTCCGTGTAGCAAGATATCGTAAGGTACCTCATGGAATGGATGAAAAACCAAGAGTAGGGAATTTGACAAATTCGAAGAAGTTTTGTTTGTAGACTTGCAATCAAGGAAGCCATATTGTCTATAGAAGATTAGAGATTTGCAGTGAAAGATTGAGACTTTATTCAAAATACTTTCTAAGAGCTTAGGTAAGCTCGTATATTCGACAATAATTACTAACATCACTCTTCCGATATTTTTTGGGTATAGAGAATATAAAAAAGCTTTTTTCAACTTTGTGGAGATGAAAGATGGGAGAAAAAGGGACAAACTGAAGATTTTTAAGAGAGACCTAGAGGCGGGAGGAATATTTATTAAGAAATATGGCAGGGGCCATATTGAATTCATCATTGAGATGTGCCTGATTTTAGCTCCATTATATACGAGTCCATTATCGTGGTACCATTCCGAGACAGCGTCAACTCCTTTTTTTGCGGTATTTCTACGGCTGAGCTTACATTTTTGTGGTTTACATTGATTGATATGTCTTCCGCATAGGCGTATGCGGCACTATTTTTCAAGATTCGTGGGAATTCGACCATGTGTAGTATAAATAGTATAGGGCCCAGCTTGGAGCCTTGTGGAACACCATTTACAATAAGTCCTACCCTTTACTTACCTTGATCGTTCTTTCATTTATCTTAACTTTTAAGTCAATTTCCCAATAGACCTTCATTCTGTTGATGTATTCAATAAACTTTTCATGCGTTAAGGTGTCGAAAATATTTTTCTAAAATCAATGAAAAAGGCAAACATATTTTGGTTTCTATTCAGACTCGCATTGATTATATTCGTAAACTACCTCAAAAGCTTCTCTGTACTTTTTTCAGAATCTGTATTGCTTTGAGCGTAGAATTTGGTTTTTATTAATAAAATTTCAATGATTTTCTCCATACACTCTTCGACAATTGATAAAGTTACTATGGGTCTGTAGTTTTCTGTTTTATTTTTTAAGAAAGCTGTAAAGCTCGATAAAATGCAGATAGATAATATGCAAGTACCAAAACAATTGGAAAAGTCATTAGGGGATTAAGTTCGAAGCAAAATTACCCATAACTTATTACTTTTGTGTCTTAGAGAACGGCCACCACCTATACAAAGGTAGGTAGACGAAGTTTTGTGTCCAGAAAAGGAAACGTAAAGAGAGGTTGATGGGGCCTCATCAAAGGTTGGGTTATCAAAACTGAAGGAGGCTTTGGTAAGGCATTTATTGAATTGGCGGAATTATGTTTTATGGACGTCGTAAGAAGTCAGAAGTCTAGCGGGGAAAGAATGAAAAGGATGGTCGTTGCGTTATCATATCAGTGGAACGAAGGAGCTATTGCCATCAGTTGTAAAAATTAGAACTGGTTGTCTACCCATACAATTTGAGGTATCACTAACTTGGAAAAGGTTGACTCCAGCTAGGTGATCTAAAAATATAATCTTTGGCAGCTATATGAGTAGAGGCAAGATAAAACGATTGATCGTCTGATGAAATTCATTTAAGGCGAGGATGGAAGTCATCGAAAGGAAAGATTTCTTTGTGGGCAAATCGTTAATCAATTAACTGGACAAGGACAACAAGTAGTATCGGTTGAGGTCGTCGTCGCGATAAACGTTAACATTTGTTGGGAATAAGTCCAGGTTATGGTATTTGTGCCAGGGATTAGGTTCGTTTAATCTAAAACGAAGACTTCAAAAGGTAAAGCTTTGAACGAAACCCTTTTACATTCTGATAATATTTGGTAAGGGGGAGGTCTTGACAAGGGGAAGATGGATGTTTGGCACAGGTAAGAGGGAACCTTTGGCAAAGGTAAGAGAGACGTTTTGGTAAAGGTGAAATGGAGGTTGTGGCAGATTTAATAGTATAATTTTGGAAGAGGTTAAAGAGAGGTAAGGGCAGAGGTAAAAGGCAGATTTGAGCAGTGGTTAGGGCAGGCAGGCAACAGAGAGACAACTAGGAACGGTAAAGGTCTAATATCCGCAAAGAGAAAATGTCCTGTTTCAGTAAAATATACTCGTCGATATATTCTTTTTTATTTATTATTTCATTTTGAAAGGAAAAAAACGCATTTACTACACACCATCTAAATAGAAGTTGCTTTCCAAGTTTGCAATCAGAACTTGCATGCAATAAAGGCCGCCTCGCTTTGGCTTTTAAAGACCTAACCGGAATCCGAATCATTTGATGATCGCGAGTGCTTCTTCGATTTTTTGCTGTGTTTCTTTTTCTTCTCCTTCGATGGCGTTTGTTTTCGTTCTTTCTCTTTTTTCTCTTCAGATTTCTGAGGTATCGACGACGATCGCTTTGATCTTTCGTTATCTTGCAATTTAAGTAGCGTTTCACGCTTTAGTTTTTCAAGATCTTGTAACTCACGTGCGTACTTCTCTTTTTCTTCGTCCTCAAGACGTTGCCTTTCAGCACGTCGCTCCTCCTCCTTGGCAATTTCTTTGCGCATGTGATCTTTGAATAGCAATAAAGCTTCGGCACGTTTGAGCATTTTCTCCTTAGCCAACTTCTCCTGTTCTTCATCGGGGTTGGTGGCATTTTCAATGTTTTCAGGCGGTGGGGTCGATTTTTTCGGCGTCTTCGATTTGGAACGTTTATTCTCCTGCCGGTCACGAGGTGTGTCCGATTGTTTGGGTTTGCTAGGTGAACGAGATTTCGAGACACGTCGATCGCGACTGTGATCACTTCTACTGCGATGTCTTCGACGGGGACTGCGGCTACGAGACCGATTTGGTCGACGACGTCGATCTATTGGAGATCGACGATCATATGGCGATCGACGTCGAATCGGCGAACGACGATTGCGGAAGCGATCAAATGATCGCGATCTTTGTCGACGGCGGTCCATAAAACCACCGCCACCGCCGCGACGGCCAAAATTCCTACGACGTGGCGATCGGAAATCATTTCGACGTGCTGGGAATCGATTACGGCGATCGCGATCTCTCGAATCCGATCGACGACGTCGATCGCGCATATCTGGCGAACGACCACGCGGTGATGAACGACGATCTCGTTTGTCTGAGTCTTCTCTTTTATCTTTATCATTTGTATTTGTATTTGCAGTTTTTGTTTTAGATGGCGATCGTTTGGCCACCGGCTCGCGAGGAGATTCCTTCTCTTCATTCTCACTTCCAGCTTGATCTTCATAGTCCAGGGCGTTTAGATCAACTTGTTTCTTACGATCGCTTTCTACAGACGGGGCTCTCGGTTTTTCGACGACGAAGACTGCTTTAGGTGGTGATATGTTTTCATCGCGTTTTGGTCGATCCTCTTCGACTTGGCGCTTCTCAACGACAGGCTTACCGTATGTAGTTGAGTGATCGAGTTCATAGAATGATTTTTTTGTATCCTTGGCGAGTTCCTCGTGACGTTTTTTCCGTTCGGCTTCACGTCGTTTGATCTCTTCATCGCGCAATTGTTTTTCTTCTTCCATCTTTTCCAGATCGGACAGTTTAATGGTCCTCTTCTGGGCTTGTTTCCAATGCGGCGGAGTGACGCTTCGGGAGCGACTGCGTGATCGAGATGGAGTGCGATAGCGCTGTTCATAAAATACAAATAAAAAGTCAGTTGGGATAAAATTGAGTGAGATTACTCACGAATACGCCACGTCCTTTGATTACACGTCCACTGCGGGAGGTCGGCACTCTCTTCTTGGACCATCCAAAGGCACTGCGACCGCCGTCGCGCCGATTTTGATTTCCCTCATCGCGAAAACGATTTTTACGATTGTTCTCTTCGCGAGACGGACTATCACGTGACTCTTCACGGCGTGGTTCACCGCGCATAAGGAATTTATTTGATACCTGAAAAAGGTAATTGAAAACGAATGTATAGACAAGAGTGAGGAGGATGTACCTCGGGTATTTCATCTGGATCGATTTTTGTCACTGTAACCAGAGGATGGAGTTCGCCTTCTTCAAGATTTTCCGGCTCATCCTTAGTGGCCTTCTCCTCAATCGCTTGATTGTCCTCTTCGGAACTGTAAAGTAAAACATAGGTTTTTGGTATATATTCTTGATAGCAACGTCAAAAAGCACAGAGGAGCAGTCCTCTCATAGTTTGGGGCATACTCGTCTTCCTTGGAACGTTTCTTGTCCTTCTTCTTTTTCTTTTCTTTGCGTTTCTTTTTTTCCACCTCGGAGTCATTCGACGAACCCTCGTCCCCTGAAGATGCTGCCTTTTTCCTTTTCTTTTTATCCTTTTTGACTAAAATTAAGAAACAACAATCAATGATTTTGAAATTGAATAATCGCTGGAGTACTGCTCCAACTTACCTTTAACTTGTCTGATTAATTCGCCGCAATTCGAAATGACAGCATCTTGCAGAGGACGAGAATTCCTGTCCACAGGCAGTTGCTCAAGCTGACGGACTAAATCTTGTCCAGTGACTACATGTCCAAATACGACGTGAATACTATAACAAAATCAATAATTTTAAATCACATCTAAAATACAAAATCGCGCTTCAACGACTTACTTGTCTAGATGTGGAGCGGGTTGGGTCGTACTATAATGAGAAACAAAAAGAACAAAGAATAATTTTGCAATTTGTTTTGCTGATGATTTAAATTTTTTTTGTAGAAATTTTTGTATTTTGATTTGCTGGATGATAAATATGTTTTTGTGTTGGTATCCTAATTCCTATTTTTTTTTCTATTTTTACTTTACGACCAACATAGAAACAAAACTTGCGAGGAGAAAGTGCTTTTTGTATTTTTTTTTAGGTAATATGTTTGCCTGATCCAATCAATCGCACTCTTGGGTTGTTGATGCGCGCGCGATTGCATGGTTTGCTGTTTTGCATAGCTGAAGTGGAAATACTCGAATGAAGTTCAAGTTCAAGTTCGGAACGTGCACACATCCTCGCCATTGTCTATATTCGGTAATGGTATCCGTGTGATACTCGGAAGATAAGTAATGTACATTGAGTCGACACTTGTGAGAATACATTATAGACGCACGCACTCAAGAGGTAGGAGTAGGAGTGGGATAACTCAGCATAGCTGCTAACTTGCTTTAGCTAAATGACAACATTGAAAATTGATAATGTCCCTTTAAATAAATTGTAAATAAATACGATCACAAGTGAGAAAAAAAATATTAATATCAAAGGAAAAGAATATTTTGAAATGTAGTTTAGAAAATTAAGGTATAGCTCGTCGCCTGAAATGAGACAAGCCGCGTTTAGTCTTATCTCAGGCGAGCGATGGGTACTTACATGAAGAACTGGGAACCGTTTGTGTTTTTGCCACGATTCGCCATTGAGAGAAGAAACGGGCGATCGTGTTTAATGATAAAGTTCTCATCTGAAATGGAAGACGAATGTTTGAATTAAAAAAAGGAGAACAAGGTCATAGCCCTGAAAGGAGAAAATACTCTGTTTGCGAGTGGATAGATGTGGAGGATCATTTAAAATTATTCCTGGTAGTAGTTCTGATATTATAAAGTTCCCTATATTTTGCATATTCTTAAATTTTCACCAGTAGCTTTGACTAAATGGAATCGGTAAAGCTTTCACCGTGAGATAACCATATAAACGCCATCACAATACCGCTGCGAGTATATAGAAAAAAACAGCATCTATCTTCAACGAATGATATTTTAAAAAGCCTCTAAGTAAAGTTCGGTAATGCTACCATTTGTAAAACCTAAAAGTGATATTGATAAAGTAATAAAACAGGAACCTAACGTTATAAATAGCATACTATTGTCAATGAAGACAATATATTGGAACTTGAAAGGTATGCCGATGATTGACTTCTCCATGATACTTTGACAGCTGCCAGCTGCTAGATAAGGTCAAGACTATTTATCGCAATAATAATTTTCAAGAGCCGTTGAGACAGACAAAGTGAATTTTGTGACAATGCTACTCGTATATTGAAATGAAAATTCCCTATCATTATTAATTATGAACGATTTCAAAAAATTAAGAAAAAGCGCAATACAATAAAATGAAGGTGGTAACTCTAAAAAGGATCCGTTATTTTCTTGGTCTAGTCTGCTCTGTTTCGTTACGGTTTATCAAGATCGTATTGCACGCTGTATAATATATTTATTCGCACATGGGTTATTGAAGTGTAAACTTTGTTTGGCGGTCTAATTAAGAACGGCAAAAGAACGTGTAAATAATTTGTGAAAAAGATAAAATATTAACGGGAATAACTGGTAAACATGATCATTTAAGGGGGATAGCCACTGTGATGGGTCAAAAAAAATTTCTTTTTTCTTTTGTCTTAAATGAAAGTTTATATTTTAAAAAATGTGTGTACAAAATTGCTAGTCAAAATTTCAAAAATTGACTAAGTTACAGCGATTTTAGTGAGAGAATGTAGGCCGACTGTTTGTCGTTTGACTTTCGGATCAGAATGTTACGCCTTTCAGTCCCTTGCTCTAATGTATTTAAAATTGTGTGACGTAGTGGACTCTTTTCTTCGAATTTCTTTTTGTAATATAAATCTGTTATGCAGGCTTTAAAATACAATAGTCCCTTTCATCAATTTAAGTACCTAGAAGTTCGGCAGATGTTCAGTTACTCTATGATTTCATTGCGAGAGAAATGGACTAAAATCTTTAAACGCGTTTTTCTCGAAACGACTTTTTTCAAACTGGTCGCATCGATAACTTGATCAATTCTTAACCGAAGTTTTAATTTTTTTTTAGTTTTGTTCATCTTAGTAGTGGCTAAGGTTAAGCGTAGCCGATCTGGAAAATTTTGTTTTTTACTATTTTTTAAACTGTTTGAAAAAAAAAACGGTCGAAAAAATGCAAATATTTTGAATCGGTCGCCATTTTGTTAAAAATCAAAAAAAAAAAAAACGCTACGTACAACGATAATAATCGATGCGACCATGGAGGGGGAATTTTTTTTCAGGCTCTACAGCATCGTTTATATTGTTGAAACTATTCAATATTTTTCAATAAAAATTTGTGGAAACATTATTGGATGTGTACTTAATAAAATAAAAAAACCCGATCCAAAAATTCCTTCATTTACTCGGTCAAAAAAATTCTTGAAAATCAAGGGGGTAGTCTCATGTGACTACTTCGAAAAATCGATTTTTTTTTTCATATGTATGTCGATAGTAAAACCTATCGAAAATATGCTGTGAAAAATTCAGACCGAAATTCCTAGTATTAAATAAGTTACAACGTACAACTCATAGTCGCCGACGCGACGCAAGTGACTTGTCTGCCGCGCGCCAGGTAGCAGCTGCTACCTTTCTATTGTTGTCATCTGTCTTTTATACCTGCGTACCTAGTTTCTGACGGTAAACTTTAGTACATTACCTACCTATTTATAAGCTAAAAAAGGATTGGAAGAAGCTAAAAAAAGAAGGCCAAAAATAATCAAAAAGATGAAGCAGGTAAAGTTGCTGTCACAAAATGTACATCGAAAAAAAATCATCCACTAGTGCTGCAACAAAGAAGTCGACTCTTGCATTGACTAATGACATGATGGTTAAGCTAAGTACATACGAGGGTTGCCTTTTAAGTTTTTTACAAAAAGTGAAACAGAAACGAACAAGTTCGAAACAAAGTGTTTTATTGCTTTTCGTAAGGTCTATACATTTTACACTCTGAAGCTGATATCGTAGAAACATGGTTTGAAAGTCTTCAACAGCTTCTTGAGGTGATGAAAATCGATGATGAAATTTTCAACATTATTCCTGACACCAATCAACATGACCCTTTTTTTGCGCTTCGGTCAAATTATGCGGAATACATCTCGAACATATCTTTCTCCACCTGAATGTTCATGCAAAATCGATTGTATTGCAGTCTGCGATATCCTAAGAGACGCCTCTATCTGTCTGTAAGTCACATGCCGATCTTCTTTAATCATGTTGCGCACAGCATCGATTTTTCTCGGAATGACAACCGATTTTGGCGGACCTTCTCGACATTCATCACTGACGGACGCACGACCATGACGAAATTCTGCAAACCAATTGTAAACAGTCTTCTCTGGTGGTCCTTCATTACCAAAAGTTGCACAAAGCGATTCTATGCATTGTTGTTGAGTAAGGCCTTTTTTAAAATCATAAAAAAATCATCCAACGTAAGCCTTCGCGGGTGATTTCCATTTTTGCACAAACTTGCTTCTTTTAAACGTTCACTATCAACAACTTACTTAGTCAATTTCTAAATTGCCACTGGCTTCGCAATAACAAACGTCAATGTTCACAAATACAGTGGTGCCACAACTCATTAACGCCATCTATTGTTCGATTGTAAAAACTTAAAAGGCAACCCTCGTTTGGTTATTTTGAGAAATCCAGATTCTCAAGAAGAAATGAAGAAAGCAGCAAAGTGAGCTACATACTATCATTACTTTTCAACCGATGAAAACCCCCAGCACTCGTACTGTTGGTGCAAGTATTTACAACATACAGCAGAGAATACAGAGGAAATTTACACACATCCTCCAGCATTTAATGAAGAAACAGCAAGTTTTTTGAAGCCAATTTACAAAGAATTATCATTTGATGATCTGATACAAAGGTGCTTGGAAAAAAACACTCAGAACAACAACGAGTCGTTTAATAGTTGCATCTGGAACTTGGCTCCTATTTGGTTGGAAAAAAGACCCTGGAAATTGCTTCATGGACAGGTGCGTGTATGTTTAAATGTCCTTAAAATAATGGAGATTTTTGGTATGCAAATTGGCATACTCCTTGTATGTTGAGGAGTACGATGAACGACGAATAACCCGTGCAAAGCGATCCACGTCCGAGGTATCCAAAAAGGCAAGGGCAAAACTGGCAGAAAATGATGCGTATGAAGCCACCGAAGGGTTATTGTAAGGTCCAAGCATAGCAGATTAGTGTAAGTATAAATTTTCCACGAAAATTCTGCTCTTGAAACTTTAAACGCATTTTTCTCGAAACATCATTTTCTAAAACTGTCATGGTCCTAAAAAAAAACTATTCAACTGATTGCTTTGAAATTTATGTATATATGTTCTTCTACGCATTGGGAAAAGGTTGAATTGCTCAAAAACAATGGTCTTCAATGCAGTAAGGTACAATGAGAAGCATCAAACCACGGAACAAGTAGCAAGACGCAGAAGTTCGCGTAAAACTACTGAGAGTGAGACCTAGTAGTAGACTCGCAGTCGGTACTAAGAATTTGGAAAGGATATTTCTGCGGACTGTATAGTGGGCGATGACGAAATAAATTTCGCTGTCAGACAGAATGACCCATTCACAACGGACGATGATAGCAGAGAATTCCGTCCCCCTAATCTGGAGGAAGTTAGGAATGTTTTATCTAAGATTATGTCCAATTAAGCTGCTGGAGCAGACGGACTACCAGCCGAGCTCTTTAAAGCAGCTGGAGATGACCTGGTTGGGAGTGTGCACCAGCTCATCTGCAAGACAGGGTCAAAGGAATGCATGCCCGATGAATGGAATCTTAGTAAACATGCAAAGGTGACTAAGGCACTGTGGGCCTGTCGACGCACCTATGGTAAAACCTGGGAATTGAAATCTAAGGTAATCCACTGGTTATACACCGCGAAAGTAAGACCTATTACTTCTGCTGTTTGGTGGACAAAAGTTGAACAGAAAACTACAATAGTTAAATTTCAACGCCATTAAAGGCTGCTGTCTGGGTATTACAGACGCCATGCCAACTTGCCCAACAGCAGCCCGCAGCAGAACCACTGATCGGAATTACTCCACTGTACCTTTTTATTAAAAAGGTTGCTATACGTAGTGCAATCAGACTCCTCCGCTCGGAAACTGACCGGACATGTATAGACCCCATTGGGTCACATATCCATACTACAATACCTTCCTGAGCTGGGTATGATTACCACAGTTTAGGACGCATTGCCACACACGACCATCCTAATGTGCGTCAACCTACACTTAGAGACTGGTTTAAGAGGTATAACCATCAATATAAATGGTGGGCCATCTAGTGTTTTTTTTTTTTTTAATCATAGGTTATTTTGACACTGAGAGCTGTTTTCTGCTCGAAATCTTGACAGAAAGTCAGTATCATACAGCATCCACACCATCAAATGAGTTCTGTGTAGTCCAAACAGTGCGTTTTTTTTAAATAAGTTTTGGCCGAAATTAAGCACCTACCGAGACTGCTGTACGCAAGTTTGTGCAAAAAGTTCGTGAGACTGTGGACAACATTCATGGTCCCCGTCGTCGTACGGATTTGATTTGATGCCCCCAAAGGGCAGCGTGGAAACGATTAAGGAGAGAGTGAAGGGTTGTAGTATAGGGCAATTCTAAGACTGGACTTTTTGATGTGAAGATTGCTGTTAGCTTTGCGTAGCATTCTGAAAAAAAGGTCATGGACCGAAGGTTACGTGGGTTGGTGTTAAGAGGAATCATGTGCAATAATATGAGGCTGTCAATGTTACCGCTGAGAAGGTCGTAAATAAAAAGAATGTCTGCAACATCGAGTCGTTCTTTAAGGGATTGGAGGTTGATTAATTTTAGGCGATCCGTATAAGGTGGTATATTAAGGGGGTCGGCCCAGAGAAGGCCACGAAGGGAAAAACGGATAAACCTGCGTTGAATGACTTCAATACGCGTAGTATGGGATTCGTAAGAAGGGGACATAACTAGTGTTGAGTAGAACACGCATTTTTATTGAGTTTGTATGAGGTACTCATTTGGGAGAGTGAAGTGGTACATTGTCCCACCTCATTTGAGGTAAAGGGTGTTTTTTATAGAGGTATAAAACTTTGAAATGGAATAAAACAAAGATGATTATTTTAAATTGACATGAAATTGACTTTATTTGAAAGATAATCTTCTAACATTAAATATAATTTCTGGCATATGACCGCCCAAAACAAGATTGCCGTTGATCCCAATTTTCATAAGCGAATTTTGTTTAGCGATGAGCTCACTTTTGGTTGAATGGATACGTCAATAAACAAAACTGCCGTATTTGGAGTGATGATAATGCTCAAGTGTATGTTGAGGCACCGTTACATCCACAAAAACTGACTGTTTGGTGGGTTGGTCCGTACTTATTTAAAAACGATGCTGGCCAGAACGTTACAGTCAACGGTGACCGCTATAGAGCCATGATTACTGACTTTTTCACTCATCAGTTGAACAACTCGTGCCACATCAATTGAAGCTCGTGCCACAATTGATTTATTGAAGGAAACGTTTGGTAACCGCATAATTTCACGTTACGGACCCGTGAATTGGCCTCCAAGATCGTGCGATTTAACGCCGCTTGACTATTTTCTGTGGGGATATGTGAAGTCGCTAGTCTACGCCGATAAACCCGAAACGATTGACGACTTGGAGGACAACATTCGCCGCGTTATTGCCGATATACGGCCACAAATGTTGGAAAAAATCATCGAAAATTTGACCTCCAGATTAGACTACGACCGAGTCAGCCGTGGCGATCATATACCAGAAATCATATTTAAATTATAATGTTAGAAGATTATCTTTCGCATAAAGTCAATTTCATGTCAATTTAAAATAATCATCTTTGTTTTATTCCATTTCAAAGTTTTATACCTCTATAAAAAACACCATTTACATCTTGTCACATGTCCCATTGATAGCTTGCAATACATACTAATGCAAAAGACGTGAGGTGCCTCTGAGTATGACAAGAATCAAAGTGGAAAAAATATTTTTTTTTGAGGTGTTGGGATATTTTTGCAATGGTGTATGGGACATGAGGACTTGAGGTGCATCTGACTATGACAAGAATTGAAGTGGGAAAAATATTTTTTTTGAGGTGTTGGGATATTTTTGTAGTGATGTATGGGACGTTTTTAGTGCATCTTATATGAGTAACGCAACACTATACGAAACTTGGCAAGCAATTCGAGAAGGGGCCTAACGAAAGTGATGTATAATGATTACGTGACGTTAGGATTCGAGAATCCTTTGGACCAACGTTTCACGAAACCGAGCGCAGAGTTAGCACGTTTGATAATGTTGTTGAGAAAGAGCGCTTGCGGGAGTAAGTGATGGCTTGGCATTTACTGACATTGAGCTCGAGATGGTTTTTTTTGACACCAAGTAGTGAACCTGGGGACAGGGGAAGATATGTCAACATCATTATTGGTTAGAATAAATATCAGTGGGCCGAGATGAGTACTCTGTGGGACACCGGAGGTAGCATTAATTGGATCAGAGATATTTCTGAAGACAACGTTATATTGACGATCTTCAAGATAAGATTTGATCCATGAGATAAAACCGGCAGAGAAACCGTGGGCAGTGAGCTTGAGAAGAATAATTTGATGAGAGAGTTTGTCAAAGGCTTTGCTGAAGTCAGTGGCGCCAACGTCCTACTTCTTTGCCGGCTTCGAGTGCACACAAAGATTGTGAAACATACTCGACTAGATTAGTGGTTGTCGATCGACTTTTTAGGAACCCATCTTGGTTATGAGAAAATTTGGGTTTGCAGTTAAAGAATAGTGCATCATAAACGATGCTCTCGAAAAGTTTGCGTATGCGTGAGAGCTTGGCAATTGGACGATAGTTGAACACATAATTTTTCAATCCTTTTCTGCAGACTGGAATGATATAAGCATATTTCCAAAGCTGAGGTAAGAGTCCTTGAGAGATAGAGCTGTGAAATAGAGCGGTAAGGGGTAAAATAAGATGATCCGCGCACTTTTTAAAACTGTGGCAGGCAGACAGTCGGGACCGAGAGAGTAATCGTCCTTTAAGTTGCGTACTTTTTCGGCGATTAGGTCGGGACTTATGTATGTTCAGTGAAACAAGAGACGTCTGAGAGCAGTCTTTCAAATATCGAAAATAGTCGTGATCGGGTTGAAGATCCTGGTCGGTGAATGATTGGCTGAAGAAATGAGCCAAGAAGTTGGCGATTACTTCGGGTTCGTTGGAAGAGGATGAGAATGTGCCTGCTGTGGCGGAGAGTGTGTGACTCAATTCACGAATATCAACTCGCCATCGATCTCAACAGCTCAACATTTCACGCATAAGCCTGAAGAGAATTCTGCACAAAGATCTCGGATTATTCGCTTATATGCTCCAATTGACTCAGCAATTGAAGGCGCGCGAACATCCGCTTCGTTATCGCTTCGCAGTTTGGGCCTTAGAGCAGCTTGAATTGGACAATGATTTTGGGCGAAAAATCATCTTTTCGGACGAGGCGCATTTTCATCTCGGCGGCTACGTTAACAAACAAAATTGCCGCATCTGGGGCTTGGAAGGCTCCTCGACTATAACGTGCGGGCCCACCCTTTGTGCATCTACAGAGAGTGATAGTTGTAGAGTGGTGACATCATTGGACCATTTTTCTTCGAAAATGATGCTGGGGACAATATTTCGGTCAACGGTGGGCGTTATAAAGCCATGTCAACTGAATTTTTTTTACTGAAATTGAAGACATGGATTTGGACGACCTCTGGTTCATGCAGGATGGCGCGCCATGCCACATAACCCACGCCACAATCGATCTTTTGCGCACCAAAGTCCCAAATCGTGTTATCAGCCGTCTTGGCGATGTTAGTTCGCCGCCTCGGAGCTGCGATTTGACCCTTTTGGACTTTCCGTGAAGGACCGATGTTATGACAACAATCCTAGAACGATTCAAGCACTTAAGGATAATATCATCCAAGTAATCCGTGAGCTACGGCCCGAAACCATCAACAAGGTGTTGGAAAATTGGGGTAACAGAATGCGCTATTGCGAAGCCAGCCGAGGCAGCCACTTGAACAACGTTGTATTTCATAATTAATGGAAATGTTTGTCCTTAGTAATAGAGCCATAATAAATGGAAAAAAAATATTTTGTTCATATTATTGCATATTTAAAAAGAAACTTGTATTTGGCCCACCTTTTATTCTGATAGTCAGGCAGCACTCAGTATAGTACGAACTCAAAATCCGTCAAGGAATGCCACGATGCCCTGCAAGACGTAAGACTTAGGCAAAAGAAATAAAGACAAACTCTGGTGGGTGCAATGTCAAAAGGGCATTAAAGGCAACGAAATCGCCGACAAATTCGCTAGGAAAAGTTCCAACGAAAAGTCTGAAACTTTCTGCAAAATCCCTAAATCAAAGATTAATTTTCTCTTACACAAGTGGGAAGAATCGCAACACCTGCGCTTTTGAAACAGCGTTTAAGAACTCCCACAATCGAAGAGATTCATACAGCCCCTGAATAAACACTCTATCAATATTCTCAAATACAATAGAGTCGATATCAGAAGACTGGTCAGCTAGCTTTCGGGACACTGTAACAAAATTAACGTCTCGTCTGAAACTGAGTGTCGACTCTGTCTAGAGGACGAGGAAACTGCAGAGCACTCCCTATTGAAAATAAGTTGACACCTTTCTTTCATAGGAAAGGTAAAGAAAACCCATGACCGAGTCCCAAAAATTGCGGCGCTTGGAAATCACCACATAGCTTAGGTCGAGAAACCGAACTGAAACCAAATTGCACCGGACAATCACCTGTGACGAAAAGTAGATTTTGTATGATAACCGTAAATACCTGGGCAATGGTTGGATGCAGATGAAAAGGCAAAACGCACCCCTAAGCCAGATCTTCACCTAAAAAAGGGTATAATGTTATAATTTGAAATTTTTCCAACAAGAAACAACGATAAATGCAGTCAAATATTGTGAGGAAATCGACATACTGCATCATAAATTGGCAGAAAAGCAGCCTGCGTTGGTCACTAGGCATGTTGCGGTCCTTTTGCATGACAATGCTAGACCCCCCACCTCACAATTGATTTGAAATTCGTCCGCATCCACCATACTCTCCTGATAACTGGATTCATTTCGCCGGCAGAAGGTCAGAGCAGATGTTATAAAAGCGTTTATCGAGTACAGATGCGAGATTTGGATTGATCCAAGTCGGTCAGCGACCATATATTTGGTTTTCTTTTCATTTACTTCTAAGCCTACTTCCCTTCCTGCGACGATAAGACCTCTTGCGTTCCTCTTATCTGTTTCCTGACAATGCTAGAATAAATAACAAATTGTTTGCGTCCATGAATCGCACGGAGGAGGGCCAAACAAATAAATAATCGCCGACTGTATCGAAGGCATGTGATCTCATTAACAGCAAACTAAACAACTGATTCGGCTAGCAATGCAAAGCTACTACTCGAACGAACTACTTCCATCCAAAATTCCACCGTTCCCACTACTTTTTGAACACACCTTGCATGTCGTTTTCATTCGATCTTTTATGTGTGTTTGTTCTTTCACAGACCATAGAAGCCAGGGCACTTACTGACCTTAATTTTTCTCGATACCTGGTGAAGGGCAATGAATAAAATCGAATCCAAATTAAGTCAATTTGCGAGCAAGTAACTAACCGCCCTGGGCATACCATGCGCACGTCAGCTAAAGTATCAGAAAATTTCTTTAAGAACTCTATGTTTACTTAGCTCACGTCACGTAGTCTACTTTTTATGGCGCAAGTTTCCTTCGACCAGGGTCGATTGTCGCTGGAAAGAAGAAAATTTTGTAAACATAACATGTGTATCGAGCGGACAGGTGGTTCACATTAACCCCAAGAAACCCACGTCAGTTTAGTAAAGTCGCCAAGTAATTCCAATAACAATTTCTTGTCAAACCAATTAAACCCATCCATCCAGGTCAGCGATACCTCCCAACCATTTAATCCTCTTCCGTTATTTATCGATTTATCCAAACGAAAACCACAAACACATTTTCCCCGTATACATACCTTCAAACGTTCCACCATAAATAGATTCGCCACCAGTGCCATTGCATGCGGAGAAATCGCCCGCTTGGACCATAAAATCTTTAACCACACGATGGAATATTACATTTTTATAATGCAATGGTTTCCCCGTAACCATTCCAAGTCCTTTTTCGCCCGTGCATAGTGCACGAAAATTTTCAGCCGTCTTCGGTGCTATATCCGTGAAAAGCTCGAAAACGATACGTCCCGCTGGCAAACCACCGAAATTTACATCCATAAAACAACGCGCTCGTGCCGGCGGTTCGTCTTGTTTTGCATTCACCGTCATTTCGAAAATATTTTCGAAATGTTTTCACTTTTCTTCAAATGTATCAATTAATTGTAATGAAAATGTTAGAAAGAAAACGAAGAAATCTGCACAGATTTCATCAACGCCAACTTTTTGAAAAAAAATATTCCGACATTTGCAAGTACCAACTCCGTGGATTGTATGGAATGACAGTTCTTCATTGTGGAATGTAGACTAGTTTGCTTTGCAGACGTGTGCTAAGGTCCATTGTTCTGTAGAATATTTCTAATTAAGGGCGAAACACATTGATTTAATGTTGGAAATAATGTTTTTATTGAAAAATGGTTGTAAATAAATTAAAAATAATGTACATTAATAATAGTTTTTTTGCTGAAACGCTTGGAGAGGCTAGTAGAGTTGCACGTGCGCAAAATTACCCTTCGAATGCATCCTCTCTCGGAGATGCAACATGCTTATCAGCGCGGAAAATCCTGCGAGACTGCGCTTCAAAACCTAGTTGGGAGAATTGAATGCGCTTCAACAGCATGTGTAACTTATCTACAACGGCTTGGCGTAGATGTAGCTCTGGTTTTGTGGATGAAAGCAATGTTTGTGCACGGGACATTGATCGCGGATAAGTCTCGAACAATGTGGAGTAAATAGGGGCTATTTGGTGCATGGTGGTTAACTCCCTGCTCGATGCTCTAAATGCCTCTGGAATCTATGCCCAGGCCTTCGAGGATGATGTTGCCGTTCTCACTGTTTTAAAGCGCAGGCGGCGCAGGTGATCGATGACTAGTGCATGAGTAATGGACTGTCGGTTAATCCTCTTAAGACTGATGTCGGCCTCTTCACGAGAAGGAGGAAAAATAATGGCATACTCAGCTGATGCTAAAAGGCATTCCTGTCCCGATATCCAAGGAAGCTAAGTAGGTACTTGGGAGTCACCTAAGATAGCGAGCTTCTTTGGTCAAAGCATATTGAGTCCAAAACCACCAAAACGCTGTCAGATTTTTGGCAATGCAAAGGAGCCTTTGGCAAAACATGCGGCTTATCGCCGAAGAAGGTCCTCTGGATCTACACCGCAATGATAAGACCGATAATCTCATATGCATCGGTTGTTTGGTGGAGCAGGCTAACACGCAAACACGTTGTTGCCACTCGGGGGCTTTCCCCAGCACACCGGGAGCTGTTCTAGATGCTATAATGAATCTTCCACCTCTTGATATATATATCAGAGGGTGCGCACTGAAGCTATGTCCCGCCTCAAGAATGGTCTTTGGTACAACTCACATTGGAGTGACTGTACTTCCGCGAGAAATATCCTACGACCCCTGTCTCATGGATATGCCTTCTGACGCAATGACACCTGCCATCCTACTGCGCTGTAATTTCACAATCACATTTCCATGCCATCAGGACTGGCTTTGGCCAGGCACTGAACCTGGAATAGACTGTCTACGCAGTTTTACAGATGGTTACATGACTGGGCAGGAGTCCGGCACCGGAGTTTTGTTTGAGCGCGAAAACATTCGACTGCACTTCTCGTTAGGAAAATATGCGTCAGGCTTTCAATCAGAGATTTACGCAATCCTAATGGCCATGCACTATGTTGTGAAGCACAGGTGGAAGGGAAAGAGCATATGCGTCTGCAGTCACAGTGAAGCTGCAATCAAAGCTGTGTCTAACCCTCTATCCAGCTTCGAATTAACGCATGAACTTAAGACCTTTTTGAACAAAGTCGGAAGACTAAATTCACAAAGGCTTGTCTGGGATCCCAGACAATGAGATATCCGATGAACTCGCTAGAAGAGGCTCAGAGGAGAGTTTCTCAGGACCTGAACCCGCCTCAAGTCTACTTGCTTCCACGGTCGAATCCGACATCAACGAATGGGTCTTTAATGCTCACAGTCGTAGATATAGGGGAATATCCAGGATGCATGATGACTAAACGCGTACGTCTGATGTCTGCAAGAAGTCCGCGACATTCTTCTTATCCTTGAGGAGAAATGATTGTAGAAGGCTTGCGGGCGTCATTACGGACCATTACACTTTTGCATCAGTGAGACGCCTACCTGTGGTACATGTTGCAAGGAGGATGATACAGCAGAACACTTTCTCTGCGACTGTCCCGCCTTCGGGACCAGATTTAAACAAAATAGATGTTCAGCTGATCAAACTTCGAGTGAAGGCTTCGATTTGGATAAATTGTTCACATGGAACAGTGACTTTAAGGCCCAAATTACTTACAAACAGCGATGCCTGGGATTGCCAAGAAAATCATTTTGAGATCGAACAATATTTTACAATCAAATCAGATGAAAGGATCTAATTCGACCATCATGCCGTTTTCTAGGAATTAAAGAAAACTCGATTTTGACAGGCTAAAATCTTCGCCTAGCTATACGTATTGCTCCTTGGTGGCAATCGGGCCCTTTCCCATTGAAATACACAACCAATCGTCTGATAGTTCGGACATACATATTTCCTTGGGAGGAACGATTGGAATGATTTGCTGATGATTCAACTTATGATTATATTTAACAAAAGGCTAAAAGCAAATTTGTCAAATTTTTTTTTTTTTTAAATTAGGCCAGATAATTTTTCAATCCAGGTTAGAAAACCCACCCACAGTGGGTACACATTGTTTTGCTTTATCGCATTAGTTGATTGTATTTACGCATGAAGTTATCAATTTATTCATATCGCATTGTTTTTATGCTTTAAGCTAATTTTCTACAGCTTACCCATGTGTTCACGGTAATTTTGATTGTCTTAGAAAAACTGATCAAAACTGGCATAACTAATGACAAAACGGAAACAAGCGATTTGTTTCGAACTCACATCGCTAGGGTACGAGGTCCGAAATTCGAGCAGTCAAACGTGCAGAAATTCTTATTTCTTTTCGGAATTATCCACATTCGGCGTCGAAACCACATGTCTGCTCGTCAAACTGAGATATTCAAATTTTCCATTGAAAAATGGTTAAAAGTTTTGTGAAACCTATCAAAAGTGCTTAAGTACAATCGTTCACATCATAAACAGTTGAAATTTCGCATTGAAATTCGTTAGTTATCGTGAAATTTTTGTTTAAAAAAAAATTTCCATTTGCTTCAAAACTCGCTTCGTTCGATTATTATAGTAGTGTGGTAACCGATTGACGTTTCTGTCGGTCTGCAAATGCGAAAGCTTGACAAGGAACAAGGATAGTGTGTTGTGAGAAATAAAGTGAGAGAGAGAAAGGCATATGTGCTTGTACCATGCGTGTTCAGTGTCAAGTTTTTTTTCCTTTTTTTTTTCTGTTCTCTTGAATAACATTTAAGAAAATCTTTGGCGATTTTCTTACTCGTTGTTCTTGTGTGTGATCTTAAATTGAAAGTTTGAAAATAAAAAAGAAAATTAAAAAATAATTCTCTCTGCAGTACTATTGGTTTGCAGATTACGTTTGTTGTTTTTGCCGACAGTTTTGACATTTCATTCACTACCAGCCAGCGGTAGGCAGGCAGTCAGCGATTAGAAATATATTCGAAATCGAATTGTGTAACGAATAATACTACAACCACAATATTACTATAGAAACATTTTTTTTTTCTCACTTTCGAAGAAGAAAGGAAAGAAAAGAAGAGAAAAACACCGTGTGCTTGGGTGTGTGTGAGTGATTTGACAATTCGGTGTGACAGATAACTAACCTCTATTTTTGTACGAGTGCGTGAGAGCAAGTAAGACGTGAAAAAGGAAGAAAAATTCACATCGAAATAAGAAAATCTTGAGTTTTCCTCGATTTTCCGGAGAACGAAGTATTACAGTATGTCGTGAAATCATAATAGCATATATATAAATCAATTTAAATAGTGACCACGAGCATCTGTGCAAGTTGAGGTAATCAAATGGGTGACGGGCTGCAACTGTTGTGATGAAACAACTTGGTTGGATTCTTTAATGTCCTTAAGTTCGTTTGTACGCGTTCGTCTGCGCTTATAAACTATTTTGGGTGAATTCAAAGACAAATGTGGTGCAAGGGTGCTTTTTTCCCCCGTGTTTCCTCGATGCTTCCTTGTTTGGCAATCGAGTGAAATGATTCATTTCGTATATTTCACTTATTTTCTTTTTTAAATTTACGTTTGACAAAAAAAATCCCTTGCCCCATCGCGTTTAATCCAGTAAGTTCTCGATACGTAACGAATTGCATTTTTGTTGCAGCCGTTCCACGGAATAACGAGCACGACCCCCCGTGCCTACCCATTGAATCGGTATAGAAATTAGGCAAAATCTACGAATTCATGTTATCGGTGGAATCGCTTCGTCTAATTAAGCTGATAATGTCGTGCCGTCCAGGTATGGGTTTGGAAATTGATTTTTTTTTTCGCTTTCGGGTACTATTTCGTAATAGTGACTCGGTGCACGTTTTTGTAGTTTTCGTATCGATCGTCGACGACAGAACGCCGGTAACAACATTGGGTAATGCTTTTCCTTTGATGGAGACTCAAAGCAAACGTTTAGAGACACGTGGTCCTCTCTACGGTTGACCGATCACAGCACACAAGTTCGATTTAACAATATTACCAGCCCATGCTCGTGGTCACATATACAAATGTCCCCTCTTAAGCCTAAATTCTAGCTCGATATAAACGACAACCTCTCCTTTGCAGGATATCATCCGCTTGTCACAAGTGAATTTCGTTCGGGTGTGAAGAATACGATGGCAACCTAAGTCAAGGGCATGAGCGAAATGCCATTAATGCACTAAGTTGTACTGAAAGGAAGCCTAGACCACAAACAGCATTGTACAGAAAGACTTCTTAGCCAGAGTCTGACTGACTGATAGTCTGGATTTAGCGAATACTCCCAATCGCTTGATTTGAGTTTTCTTCAATATTTGTTTTCATTTTTTTTAATTTAACTACTTTCTACCTATCAACCATCTAATTGACCCGGAGGAGAAACAAACAGTGGAGGTGTCAAAAAAAAAAAAAAAAAACCAATCAATCGCCGCGCGTAAGTAACAAGACGGATTTTGAGTTTATATCTCTGTTCGCCAGGTGTACGTTCCACGTATACACTTTACGAATAGATTACGAAGGGAAGCTTTATCCAAAAACATGTCAGCGAAAGAAGAAACTTCCCCATCAGCCGCCGCAGCTGATGTAGGTGTAACAGCTGCCACCCCATCAACTACATCATACGCTAATGTCTTGCAAAATCTGGACGCCAAAGTGTCACCGACTTCGATATCGTCGATTAGTGTATCATCGCCAAGTGATCTGGATCCCGATAATAAGGAGAATCAACCGAATTTGAAGACGTTAAAATCATGGAGCGAAGAATGTGCCGAGGATACGACTGAAACCACGCCGACATCGTCGGCTAATGCGAGTGGCGAGAAACGGGCAGCTAACACGGACAACACTGAAAACTCATCGGAAATCGACGATAATGCGGACTTTGTACCAGTGATTTCGCATAGTCGCAAAGATCGGAAAATCCGTCGTAAGGAGAAGCAAAAAGACCGTACATGGACCGGTAATGGCAATAATAGCAATAGTAGCAGTGGCAAATCATCGAATAAAGATAGTAGTGGCTCGAGTATCGGTCATCGTGGTGCCGCAACTGGCGGTGGTGGTTCGGGTGCAAATTCATTGACTGGCAAATCGGATGAGGAGCGTAAACCATTTCAGCGTCGAGCACGCGATCGTCGACCACAACAGCAAAAGGGAGACAAGTCTCTTAATCCGGGTTCGGTGTCCGGTACATCGAAAGAACCAAAGGAATTGGCTACAAAGGATCGTAAAGATTCATCGCCCAGTGGCGCTAGTGCGAATGAGAATAATAGTGGCAACGAAGCGAAACCCGATGAACAGCAACCGAAGAAGTTTGTCGCAGCACCGCCACCAAAAGTCAACGCTTGGAAGGTGAGTTTTTAAACATCCCAAACTCGTTCCTTACGTATATTTCTTTCACTCACCGAGATGAGCAATCTGCCTCGGTTATATAGTCGAATTGAGTTTCATTTATGCCTTATTCATGTGCATATTATGGGCTTGGTTTTGGTATTACTTGGTCTGTTTTAATTACTCTTGAAAGTGAGTGTGAAATGTGTAAGGCAAACAAAAAATGCGCAGCTGGTTGAAGATTTCAAGTGTGTCGCAAGCGAAAACAAGGGAAATATGCAAGTCAGTCTGGCATAAATGCAGAAGAGAATTTGCAATGAAATGAAAGAATAATCCAAAAGTGATTGTTGTTGGAGGCAGACTTAGATCGGTTTTCATTGCATGACACCGAAAAGAAACGGTGTGAGTTGGTATCATTTTCAATTTTGTCGTCGTAAGTACGTTAATGGGTTCAACAATCGGCCGTGAAATAAGCCGAACTAGTGCGAGACAAATTCTGATTGTTGCCTTGCACACTAATGATGTTTTGCGAATAGAACACGTTAGTGATTGGGTGGGATTTTAAACATGTTGGCCATCAGAGTGGTTAGCTGAATTCTAAATCATTTCCTGCTAGAACTTACAGAAAACAAACAAAAAATAAAATTACGTCACTGTCGGTTGGTGACAGAGCCAGCGTAGGCCAAACATTGCGTTTGAATCTTGCTTTTTATTCTGACTGTCCAGTTTGTTATCTCGAGTTGATGAGTATTAGCAATTCCTGCTACGATACTGAGGTACAGGCGACTGTTTGCATGGTCATTGTCTGTCTGTGCTGGGTGTTTTCGACTAGTTTTCAGCCCGATAACCTTGACTATTCTGTTTAAATACAAAATTGTTGAAGAGCCTGTAGCATACAAAGGAAGACATTCGGACTATGAAACGCCGTCTCCGAATCTTACAGTCAGCTGATTTGTGGTCTGCATATTGAGAGATTTCTTTTTAGACCTGCTAGGGAGTTCGACTTGGCGCCTGCAACACATTCAGCTTCCTTAAACCCCACTACATGACTTCGACTGGCTTAGTAGTTATTAGTATCATCTTTCCACATATTTTCGATAGACATCGAACGTTTTTAATATAGTGCGGAGCGAATCAGTTATCTTATATTGCACGCAGTGTTTAGTAGTCCGTCTCTTTCGTAACGAGACAATTTATTTAGTTATCAATTATTTGAAAAATCTTTATCTGACACATCATGATCAAACAAACAATTTCCTGTTAATCAGTATCGCGGCAAGTATTGCTAATATACTCATCATTTCGAGATAACAAACTTGTCGACTCTACTTTGGCGGAGAGTCGTGCCTGAGAATACGATATTTTCGGTATAGCAAACATGTTAAATTTAAGTATGCCATTCGATCTCGTTCATATAATCAACGTAAGCATGTTTGCAGCTAATTTTCCATCGAGCTAGTATCAGGTTGTAACATAACGAGGGTAAGGTGAGAAGTTTTCGGCTTGCCATTAAAAGACTGATTTTCAGTTTGTTTTTCTATATAATCTCATTTGACTTCAACATACTTAGTCCAGCCCTTCTCCAACATCAGTATTACTTCCCGGAAGTTAGACTCTGGAACCATCATTCATCTACGGCCCGCTCAACTCCTTCATTGGATGCGGAGCGCCTCCCAGAAACAAACTTATTCAAGTTTGGGGACAAATGGAAGTCTGAGGGGGATGGACGAGCAAATCGTACCCCCTAAATCCCGCACTTTTCCCATCACCATCGTACCATTATGTACAGGTGCGTTGTTCTGGTGAAAAATTAATTTTTCCTTCCCTTTTCAACCAAGGCCTTTTCTCGTGAAATTTAACATCCACTTGGTCAAGAAGGTTGGGGTAACATTCGCCTGTAATAGTTCTGCCTTTTGTGTGGTAATCTGTTCACAGAATCAGTTTCGCATCCCAAAACATTCCCGGATGATGCGATCGACATCGCTTTCCTTGGCGTTGAACTACTGGCTTCCACCCACTGCTTGGACTGTTGTTTTCTTGCGGTAGTGGTGGAGCTATGCCTCAGCCACAAAGTCGGTCGGATCTCTATTGAATCGGTCCAAAAATTGTTGCATTCAGCATATGCGGCTACCATCTTACGCACGACGTTCGCAGCCCTAATTATTTTTGTTCAATATGTTTAGCACCTTTCTCCCCAAAGCCTCACAAAAAGTTTTCGGTGCCGTTGCGATTTTTGACCGACACTGACCTGGGTCATCTTCGAGCGATATGCGACCACATTTAAATTCAGTCGCCCTATAAAAAAAAAGGCGAAGAAACCATTATTGAAATTAGTATTTGGGATATATTGCTCATTCAGTCTGCAAGTTTGATTGCGTTAACATCATTGGAAGCATTTTTAACTGATTTTTTATTGGGAAAGTGTCGAAGAAGCATATTCGGCATATTTTACTGTCGTTGTTTCGGAAGGACCAGAGTGGAAGTGAACTAACCAGAGAAATACAAAATGTGTATGAGGAGTGTGTTCCCAGCGAGTTCAAGTGTCGGTGTTGGTTTGCAGAGTTTAGAAATGGCAACTTTGACCTAAAGGATAATTTTAGTTCGCGTAAGCCAGAAAAGCTAGAGGATGAGCTCTTGAGCACTGCGCCTCTGCAACGTGACCATCAAGAACTGTCTTTGACGTGGATCGTTAATAGAGATGAGAAATGGGTTCCTTACAATAACATTGAATTTGGTCACCATTGGCTTAGTGCAGAAAACCGACCATCACAACACCTAGAGATGGAATTCACCCACTTAAGGTGTTACTGAGTGAGAAGCTGAGGAATAATCTATTTTGCGTTGGTGCTTGATAACCAGACTGTTACGTCAACAGCTGCGCAGGTTGATGGTGTTCTCATGATGATAATGCTCGCCCTCATAGAGCTAGGACCAGCTGCAGACAGTTATAAGCACCTTCAGATATTCACTTGTTCCGAAATCTGCAAAACTTCCTTGATGGAAAAAAAATTTTGATCTCGGAATGATGTCAAGAGGTTCTCTTGGGGTGTTTTTTTCGTCAAAGCCAGACAAATTTTGGATTGAGTGACGGCATTAAAAAGTTGTCTGAGACGTGGGCAGACTTGTTGTACAATGAAGGAAATTATAACAACGACTGAATTTTTGCATTTGGTGCTAATTATTTTAAGTTGGACAGAAATTCAAAAATCGCATGGAACTTGGGCAATTTCACGTTCAATATTGTAACTGATATCGCTGTTGGCATACGTGATCTCATAAAAAGAGATCCAAGGGAGTTAAATGGCATGAGGGAGATGGCCAGTCGATCGGACCACTTTTCGAGATTATACAAATCCCGAACTTCCCCTTCAGTTTGCCCAGTTGTAAGGCATGTGGCATTACCGTGTTGGATCCACAAATCACTTTTTCAACTTTTGTTTAAAAATAGTTTTCCAACAATGGCATGATAGCGAGCACTTTCATCGACTCCAAAAATACGGCACGAAGTGCACGCTGCACGCGTCTTTTGAAGCAAATTTGGGTTGTTGCTCTCCAACGGCGCATATTTTGCTTATTGACAGAACTGCCAAAAATGAGCTTGACTGTTGAAGATGATTTTTAAATTAAATTCAAACGTTTGCAGAGCTCGATCAGAGAAGTTTCGACGGTTTTAATGATCAGGAGGCTTCAGTTCTTGAGCTACGTGGGCTGTTCAATAAATACCTGTGTTTGGCAAGAAAACACTCTTTCCTGTTTGTTGTCCGAGTTTGTCTCCTTTAAACTCGAGCTTGGTACATTAAGTCCAGCTCCATTTCAAGCCATTCAAAATATATTACGTGTAGTACAAAAAATCCATTATTTTTGAAGGCTGTAGTAAGCATAGTTAGAATGATCTGATTCAAGTCAAATATGCATTGTTTTAGTTTCATGCCTCTCATAGAAGCCCTCATCTATATTGGCAAAAACTGGGATAGTAATTTTTTACAAGCCTCCCTTGAGGTGAATTTTTCACCAACTAAATCTTTCGCTTTGGACAGGAATAGGTGGTAATCACTTGGTGCAGGGTGCGGACTATAAGTAGGATGCATAAGAACCTCGAAGCCAAGCTTTTGGAGCTTCGGGTGAGTCATTATTGATGTTCCTCTAATGTTAGGCAGATCTGGCCTCTTTTGGGTGGTTGTTTCCTTCAGACGATCCAATTGTAGGCAGGTTCGAATCAAGAGTTTTATCGTAGGGGAGCTCATAGTACATGAATCCCTGCTAATCCTACCTAACATACAGCAAAATCTTCCCAGTCAACCTCTTCGTCAATTCTGGCTTGGCCACCATTTTCGCCAGCTCACCGCGATAAAGACTACGACCGTTTTTGCTTGAAGTTGTCGGAAGTAATCCACTTTTTATCACTAGTTACCATCCGTTTTTTTTTGTGGCGATTCAGCAGCGGCCGGGTGCGTTAACTCGTGTTGTACCCATACATCGAGCTTCTTTTTGTAGCCAGTCTTATTCAAATGTTTTTTTAGCTGCTGGGCTTACAGTGCTTAGAGTCGACGATTTCTATGATTTTATCGATTTTTTCGACAATTTCTTCCAGATGGTGGTGCATTTTTGATATCGAAATTACCGGAACGGAACCAACGAAACCAAAACTGTGCGTGATTGGCTGTTGCTGTATCAGTACCATAAACACTATTCACATTTTCAGCCTTTACCTTTATCGTAGAAAAACTTCTCTTTTCTCGAGTCCATCTATGACGTGCGCTCAAACAAAACTGAGCCAACCAATCACAAAAGTGTCAGAGAGGTTTTCATCTTTCTAATGCCATCTAGTATACGTAGGCAGGTCGTATACAACGGGAGATAGAGATTACTAAAGCCACTTGTCGGAAAAATGCAAAACACGAGTTTGTTGCGGCGACGACTTCCTCGTTTGTCGTGAATTTCTTGCCGCCAAGTCATATTCTCATGTTTGGAACCAAAAAGAAAACGTACGGGCCAAATCTGAGGAATAAGGAGGGCCCCAGCAATTCGTAGCGTAATTCGAACAGTTGTGCTGTGATGATTGCGGATAAGTGAGCTGGTGTCATGGTCAAAGATCACATTTTTCTGTTGAGGACGTCTTTTTATTTTAATTCTGCATCGGATCGGTCCAATAAATTGGCATAATAGGTGAAGATTATGAATCTCAAGAAGAGCTGGCTACGAATTTATCACTTTATTTGTAGTAGGAGCATATGGTGAAATTCACTGCTTTGACTGTTCTTTCATTGTTGGCGTTTAGTGATGAATCCAGTTTCCTCACAAATTATGAAATGCCATAGAAACAATGCTCCGAAGTTGTCATGCGACTTCGTTTTTGCACCACTGTGAGGAAACAGTGAACCCATCTCGTCGATAGCTTTCTCATGTCCATTTATTCATGTAGAATAGTTTGTGCTCAAATAACCCAGGCGATGATATCATTCGTTAACCATATCCTCCGTAGTCACCTTGATGGGACGATCTGAGCGCTCTTCATCAAAAACGGGTGTTCGGCCAAGCTTAAATTCATTGAACCAATATCTGATGGCGGTCATCGGAGGTGCGTGGTCCTTATAAACGGCATGCCACTTAACTTTGATTTCCACACACGTCTTCCCATCCAAAAAAATAAATCAAATCACTGACCGACATTGCTCTTTCTCCACGTTTGCAAGCAATCACGAGCTTGATGGCTTTCAACAGCTATTAAAACAAAACTACCCGATAAATGTGTCATTTATCTAAAATTTATTTAGAAATTTTGACAGCGATTGTCTTTTAGATAGAGTCCAATGATGGCGCCATCAGTAATTTGATCGTCTTGGGATGAAGGTGAAGATCTTTACCTTATAATGTAGACGAAATACTAAATTCCTTGGAATGCCGGGGAATCGACTGATTTTACTTATTTTTAATTGAAGTACCATATTTGTGGCTGCGTAATATTTGGTACTGCGACAGTGCGTTGTTTCATTAGCATAAGCCGAATTACAGCGCGCACAGCCTTTCTGTTTAACTCTTATTACGACTAAACATCGGCCATCACCGACTCAGAATTTCGGTAACTTGCCCATGATAAAAATGTAAACGTATTGACCTTGACGGATCCCAAAAAAAAATGTAAGGCTGTGTTTATATTAAAATACAAAATTGTTATGTCCCTATTGAAAAACCCTGCAGAAATATATTAGTGTACAACCAGTGCCCCATCTATTTGTCCTTGTAGTTCGAAATCACTTTTTCGCATTTATTCCTATTGATTTTATGACATTGCTTATCTACTCCAGTTTTGGACTTGAATTTTCTCATTAGACTCGCTGGGTAATGGGAAATGTATGCCACCCAAGTCACGTGGTTTGTTTGTTTATATTTATCGTTACGTGATATAAACACCAGTCAATTCCTAATTAGGGCAAAAAATGTCGATCTCTTATCGACAGGAAATGTGGTCTTACATCTGTTTTGTACTGTTCGAAGTAGAATGTTAGAGGTGTTGTTGGAACTTTGGTTTCTACTCCGGCAGGTGGTTGTGGGATTTTTTTTCCCAAATGAGTTCTACGTTATTGCTTGAGTAGGTGATTCAGTAGGGTATTCATTTAGCTACTGCGTCGTCAAAATCAATTATGCTTCTGTGAGACTGAATCGTCTGTTTACAACTGTAATTAATGAACCAACAGCGCGAGGGAGAAGGAGTTATTTCGCGAGACAAAACAAAAAAATATGGTCATACCCAAAATAATTACAAAGAATTGCGTATAAGCTAATTGCGAGGAAAAATACCATTTCGTTCGCATGAACTCACACATCACATCAACAACGTTGCCATAAAATCCATTTAACATGACGGGGAGCGAAATTGATTCAAATCGAATTAAATACTCAGATTACTGGGTCACTTCTCGGCTCCTCTCTTTGCGCTAATCAAATAGGAGATTTCATTTAAAAATAACATCAGGCAAGTTGATTGCCCCCGTGCAACAGCGATCGCATCAGCAGAGCAGTAGCGGTGGCAATACCACCTCTCACAGGTAATACACGCGCCTCTTTGTAAACAAAAGCAAAAGTGATTACGTGAGCGCCTTGATGATGTTGATGTATAGTTGCTAATATGTGCGACTGATTGCCCACGCCCACAGTAACTCAAAATAAACCTGTTGCATAATCGAGAGCAACAGAGTTGTGAGTTAGATAGAGGCACGCCGATCGAAGGCGAAATATCAACCGCCTTCCTTCCTTTAAAACAAACTGTGTATTTATCGGCAACACAAGTTGTTAGGTGTCTTGTTTGCTCTGTGCTTATTCGCATGATTCGCTTTTGTGCGCCTTCTTCGTCATTGAACACGTTCGAACGGAGGCCTAAAAATAAATGTCAAGGTCAGCGCGATTGACGAAGGAGGTTTTACTTCACCACAAGATAGCTTTTTCGAAAAACTAAATCGAATGTCGTCATAACCACAGGCAAATAGCGGCGGATAGCTCCACGTCGCATGTGATACCCTACGAAATCGGAGCATGCGATCAACATAACAGCCGATGATGGAGCACTGACCGCTCATTGTTTGTTGGCATTCACGAATCTCTTAGTACCCTATCGGCCAATCAGAGCACAAACAAAACAACAACTAGTTATCCACAAAGCAATTACCAATAATACTGTCGTTTGCATGCATCGTTCGTTCGTAGATACTTTAATATCTCATAGATTCTGCTCGCCTAACAACAAGGCAAACAAAACTTGTTCTTAATAACGTTACTACCGACTAAACCAACGAGACCCGTATCGGTGGTTAAACATTTCGAAGAACAAACACCGCCGACGTGTCTTATCGCTCTCTTATCCGTTTATGAACGCGTGGCGGACTAGACTACGTACGTGGAATCGAAGTGAAACGAAGCCATCACCTTTCAGTTACTTCTTATTGGTGTCATCTATCGGAGGAATGAAAGTAGAAGTAATTAAATGCTCTGCGCTGGGCCATTTGTGTTACCTAACGGGATGGCTAATAATGATCCGTTTTCTGATCTGAACTATAAAATTCCAGTTGCTGTGATTTTGTTAGAATTTTCTTGTGTTTTTGATTTATCGTTTCGGCTAGCTTGTTGGCATGTGTCCCATTTTTGTTGATTTATTTGTTGATGTTAAGTTCGCGGCAATGTTCAATGCCAGTTTATGTTTTGGTGGTCCAGGGACAGATCTAATTGATTGTTCCGTATGGATATGACCGTGATAATGTCAAGTGGTTAATGATCTTAGTGCTTTATATGTATGTTTTTCGTCTAATTAATGGGCGGATTATTGCAGCTTGTATAATGTACGTCTGAGAGCATAAATTTCCTCGGTGCTGACGTGATTAGGAACACGATTAATTGCAGAGTGATGTATTTATACTGATCTGTAGCGCGATTTCAATGTGTTTTCCTTCACTAATACAACATTGGGAAAAGAATTAACCTGATTTCAGGATCAGGTCAGATTGCTCTGTATATTCTGAACAGTTCGGCTGTTAAATCCAGCACGGATCATATCCTATTTGGACACCATTCCATATAGTCTGCTCGTTATTTGCGTTGGGAGTAGGTCTAGACTTTCTATTACAATGCAGACACTGTCGATGCAGATTTCCAAAGAAGTTTTGACTTACGATCAATACCTATTGCTTCTTTCAGCAATTTTAAACATTTCGTTGTCATCATGCCCGCGAGACGAATTCCGAGCCCAACTGATACCCACAACCTTACTTTGGCTGCCAACAATGCCCTGAATACACACCGAGGAACCGGATTCCCAATGAATTACTTTAATGTGTCGATTCCCGTTCCACTTATCCATAATTATGATGTCAAAACTGATAAAACCCTGTCTGGCCTGTTATGCCAACACCGGTCACCTTTTATTAATCACTTCAGTTTTAATATATAACAGTAGACTGGCTGGAATCTGACTGGTTATTTGATGAATCCGGATACAAGCATTGGATTTACCACAAATTCTTGACTTCCTTTATGATTGATAGGGTCGCCAAGTTGCATTCCATTTCAATGCATTTATTAAGTCCATTATCTTGCGCGTGTCTTATCGCATGCTTCTCGAATAGTAAAGATAACTTTCTGCCATAAACACACCCTACCATGTTGCGTCATAGTTAACTGGGTTATAATATTTCTTTTTCATTTAGATCTCCAAACAGCCTTCGTCCAGTCCGAAGAATGCATCGTCGCCGCTCGATAAGCGAGTTCTACAACCAAAACCTCAACCAGCCGCCCAACAAAAGCCCACTGTTGCCGTAGGTATGTGCTATTGCAAATATATTATTCCTCACTAAGCATTTACTGATGTTACACTGTACCTTTGTAGTTGCACAGAAGGCCGAGACGGTGGCACATGTTGTTGTCAAAGACAAAAAGAAAATTAACCAAAATGTGAGTACATCCAAATTGCAATTTCAACAATTTTTATTTCCTTATTGTTATTGAAGGCAAGTGATTTCACAAATGTCGGCGATTGGCCCATGTTGATTGGAAGCAAGTCGAGTGAACTAAAACGAGCTCCAACGAAACAAAATCCAACTCGTTCCCAGGATACAGCCAAAACAAAGCAACCAAATCCAGTTGCAACTACATCCAGTTCGTCTGTGACACCACCCAAGGAACAAAAGGTACTTCCCGATGAGAAGGTCACATCACCGAGCAGTAGTAGCAAGTTGCCTGCAGCTGATAGTATTACAATCGATCCACCTGCTATAAATACTTCCATATCATCGAACACGAATTCGAATTCGAATAGTTTAGGAAAACAATCGCAAAATGGCAACAATTTGGCTATCAATCAAAGCACATCGTCATCGAATGCGAATGCAAGTGTGACAGCAACTGGGTCGAATGGTAATGCGGGCGGAGCGAGTGCAGTTAATAAGAAAATTCCCAAGCAGAAATGGCGTCCGTTACAAATTGATGTAGCAAAGTCGACACGTTCGAAACCGATACGTAGCCGTCGTCCGCCACCACGCGGTGGCGACGGCGAGCAACGTGATGGTGAGAGTACTTATGATAGGACAGCAAAACCGCGTCGCTTCCGAACGACAAGCTATCGCGGACGTCCGCGGGGTGGCTATAATAGGCAAGGTCCGGGCAGGACTGGCAATCGATTGCCACGACACTTGATTATGAACGGAGAGTATGTGAGTTATTTGCCAGTTGATACGGAACGACCATTCGTGCTGATGGGAACGCACTACTATAGTGCGGTACCGTATATCGAAATGGATGCGGAGTCGGTGAAGAAAGCAATTCGCAAGCAAGTGTAAGTTCTATTCGAGTTTATTGATTCTTTTGTGTTTTGTTTCTTTTTTGTGTTCTGCTTGATTTCTGTTTCAGATCAAAAGCATCGTCTAACATTTGTGAATTTGTTAACGAGTCATTCGGGCTGGCAATGCACAGAACCGATCCTTACATAGTCATTTGTTGATAATATGTGTTTAAATGTTGTTTCGCACTAATCTAAGGTGTTTCCTGCAGATGTTCTGTTTGGATTGCTTTGAAATATTTTCCTTTTTATTGTTAAATCGTTTCTACACTAACATTCAGGTTATTGGGAAGCTGTTTAATTCAACTTAAATAGACATATCCTATTTCATTGTGTTATTGGAGTGATTGTGGTTCATATTACGCGCAGGTCACACTGTCCGGTGTTTTTTTACAAACATGCTTTGGAGTAGATAGTCAGTCATTACTTAAGATTGTAACTGAAGATCGTAGTAGTCTAAGAGGGAATTTGTTGATCTCTAGATCAATGTGATAAAACTTTGAAAGAAGGTTAGGTTAGGTTAAGGAAGGGGAGTGTGATGATTGAACATCACTTCCACTCGGAGGGGAAAGGGCCCATTGTGATTCCCTTCATTTGTGGAGCACACATTCAATTAACCTGTCCTATCACGTGGTGGCTGAAACCACCCGGTGCTCTTTATGAATTTTAGAAAATCCGATATATCTGCATTGCCACGTCCGCATTCTCTGTAAAGAATCTTTGGCCCAGGGAAGCTAGGCATCGATTCTTGAGAGCTGGGCAGTGGCAGAGCTGATGTTGGATCGTCTCGGTTTCTTCCTCATCGCCGCAGCACCGGCACAGATCGCTGGATCCTTAATTCCATTTCCGGAGCATTGCTCCGATGGGACTGTGTGCTATGATCACCCCGACGTGCATACATATCAAATTTTGGTCCAGCGCCAAGAGCTTCTTCGTTTTTCCGATATTAGGCTCTGGCCACGATGATCTTATCGTGTAACTGTCGTTTATTGTAAGCCAAGACGAGTTGGCTTCTTTTATTATTGTGTCATTTATGATCCGGTATAATGCACTGATCGATGGTTGCAGTGACGTGTCCTCTTCGCTGATGTCCATTTCAGACCCTTGCCTGGCCAATTCGTCGACTCTTTCGTTCCCTGCGATTGAGCTATGGCCCGGAACCCAGCAGAGTTTGACTTTGTGGTGTCTGATGGACTTAGTAAGTCGCGACATTTCATGGCAGCATTTGATCTCGTTGTATAGGATCCTGTTGACTTCAGTGCAGTCTGACTTCAGGCTGCACTTCAGGCTGTCTACAAAGATGGTGATATCCGATGGTGGAATATAGGTTACTTGTAAGTGTTTGGCTGCTTTCTCTGCTTGGAACACGCTGCACAAATCAGGGATTCTAAATGATTCCTGTTTTCCTCCATAAAGAAAGCTCAGTCTCACCTCAAAAGTCTAAAGATGAATTGGAGACATAACTTCATGAAAACTCATCTCAGACGCCAGCTGAATCATTAAAGTGGATGACACGACAGTTTTGAAACGTTTGAAAGCATTAAGAATGAAGGCGGAAGACGTGTGTTCTTTTACCTGAGAACTGCTGCTTCAACGGCAGCATCGTATCGTGGCTGGCGATCGCACGGCAAGCCGGCCAGCTTACAACACCATGATTCGAAGACTCTGCTCTACATTTGGTGAGATCAACGGGGTCGCAGTTTATCGCCCCGGGAGAAGATCACCATCGACTGCAAGTTATATGCTTGATTTAAGCATTGACGGAAATACGTCCGCTATACGAAGACAAGACAAGGTGGTTTTATCATTTACCATCATAACAACGCTCGACCACATCTTGCAAAATCGGTGAAAGCCTACTTGGAAAAGTTTAAATTTAAAATCTTATCCACTTGCCGTATTTATCAGATTTTTCCCCTTCCCTTTTCATGAGCATTTTCAGTCTTATGATGCCATAAAGATGGGAAGACTAATGGCTAGCGATGGCTAGCACTCCTAATTGATCGTTTGGGCTTATGGCAAGAGGGTTCGGGGTTAGTCTGGGTCTTAAAAAAATGTAAAATGTGATGTAAGCCAAGTTCGTTGACATTTCTATCCACCTGTGATTGCACGCAGAATTTTTCTCGATTCAGCCAAGGGCTTGTTCATCTTTTGACAATGTTGAAGCTCCTTCGACGTAGAGGGAGAGTGAAATGATAAGGGTTCTGTAAAGAAGCAGCGGCAGGAAGAGTTATTCCGCTGATTCTGTTCTCAGCGCCGCGTGTGAGCCAAGGTAAAGGAAATACTTAACTGCTTTAAAGTTGTAGCTTTTGTTCTGGTCAGGACGCATCTTTTTTTACGAAAGCATATACAATTTCAACTACCTTCATTCATCCTCAGACCCTCTTTCACTACTTCCGTCTAAATTCTCTCAGGCGCTTCATTGGCATCCCACAGTGATCGTCCAATTACGTCAAAATCATCTGTGTATGCAGGCAATAGTTCAGACTTGGAAACATCGTGTATTGGTTAATGAGTCCCACACGATTTTTTCACAGAAATGCCTCGCCCTGTCTAAATCGTTTTGTAACATTGAAAGTCTTGGTTAGGTTTCTATCGACTTTCCATTGTCTTTCTGCACTGCCTGATGAGTTAAACAGGGATACCAAAACGTAGAATGTCTCTAAAATCGTGTGTCCAACTGAAATTCGTGAGTCATCTTCAAGTTCTGAAGATCGTTGTGTTGCTTGGGAGTTTTATGCTTCTAGCTGTAGGGATCCACTTTCTTATGAGCTGATATTTCATTCATCAGGTATGCCTTTCTCCGATGTAAGTTAGTGTATGCTCCCAACTTACTCATCGCCAATTGATTTAAACACACCAATATTCCGTTCGCGCCGGCAAATATAGTGATGTTTAAGCAATTTCCGTTCACTACTGTTTTTTTTTGGAAATACAATAGTTTTGGAACAAATTTTGTTGCTACATGGTTCATACCCAAAATATCCAAGAAACTTTCCAGCCGTAAGTCAGTTGATAGGTTAACTTGGGGGTTGGCTGATAGTGATTCGACATATACAAGGTGGCGCAAAATCAATCATCCAATTTTGTTTCTGAATTCCATTTTAATTAAATAAAAAAAATGATTTTGAGTGATGGAAATCTTTATCCGGGCCTTTACAATTTTTACTGTTAAGTGGGAAAGATGATATCTGTTAAGTGGCAGCTGCCAGTGTTGATATATATTTTTACTCGTTTTATCGCATTTTCCATGACTTTTCGCAAGATTTCCGGTGATAACTTTTCGCATTACTTCTTAAGGGCTGCGGTTGTCTGAGGCTTGTTGGCATAAACCCGCGACTTCAAGTAGCCCCAAAGAAAGAAGTTTGGGGTGTTCAAATCGGGCTCCCTTGCTGGCCATACCAAATCGCCAAAACGGGAGATTACGCCATCAGGAAACGCTTCCTTAACAATATCCATTGTGGATCGTGTGCGCTTGCACCGTCTTGTTGAAACCCCATGTTCACCAAGCCCCACTGATCCAATTTCGGCAATTAGAAGTCGTTTGGCATGGTCCTGAAGCGTGCGCCAGTAACAGTGACCGTATTGCCGATGTCGTCTTCAAGAAAATTCAGAGCGTTCAGGAACAGGGTAGTGAAAACATCCTCTTCTGAGGATATAATTGAGCAACATGACAACAAGTAGAATTATGGACTTAACCTGCCAGAGACACGTCATACGATAATTCCGACTAAAGACTGGTCTCTTGGAAGCAACCGCCACCGTTTCTGATGGGCCGCAGTGACGGCCGATCTTCCGTTTCCACCCGTTCTTTTTACTATAATGACAATTTACTATAGGGCTATAAAGCCAGAGCGTATGCCTGTAGAGATGAAGACGGACAACTAGTAGTAGAGTCAGTCGATGCTGAGAATATGGAAAAACCACTTCTGTAGACTGTATAACGGCGATGATAGATCTAATACCGCTGTCAGATAGAATGATCCATTCGCAACGGACGAGATACAAGAGAATTCCGTCCATCTGACCTAGATGAAATTAAGCTTGTTATTTCGAAGCTTAAATCTAACAAAGCCGCGAGCGCAGACGGCCTAACTGCTGAACTATTTAAAGTGGCTGGAGATGAGTTGGTAGGGCGCATGCACCATCTCATCTGTGAAATATGGTCGGGGAAAAGCATGCTTGACGAATGGAATCTCAGCATTGTTTGCCCAGTCTATAAGAAAGGAGAGCCCTATAACTGCGCCAACATTAGAGCAATAAGTCTCTTTTACATCGCGTGCAAGATCTTCTCTGCCGTACTGTGCAAACGCCTAAAGGCTTTGTAGATAATCTAATAGGTCCCTATCAGTATGGTTTCAGGCCAGGTAAATCCAGAATATACCACATTTTCATACTGCGGCTGATCTTGGAAAAGACCCAAGAATTCCAAATGGACACAATTTATCTTTTTGACGATTTTAAAGCCGCATATGACAGTGTGCATATGGACGCGCTCTACCGAGTCATGTCTAGTTTTAACATCCTTGCCAAACTCGTCCGATTGTGAAGGATGACAGTAGAAAATTCTCGCTGCTCCATTACGGTCGGTAGCGAATTAACCGAGACCTTTGATGTTAAAAAAGGATATAGGCAAGGTGACTCATTGTCGTGTAACTTTTTCAACATCGTGCTTGAAAAGATCATACGAGGCTCACTGGCCAACACAAGGGATGCGATACCCATTGACATAATTGGGTGAGCACAGCGTGACTTCAATGAAGTGTTTAACAGCATAGAAGCAGTAGCGGCTAAAATGGGTCTTTCGGTGAATGAGGGTAAAATCAAATATGCTGTCATCCAAAAAAGACGCACAACACTGACGTCTTGGCCAGAACGTCACAATTGACGGCTACAAGTTTGAAGGGGGGTGGTCATGGTGCATGGGTAATCATCACCGACTGTTGAGCCGAAGGTCTGTAGTTCAAGTCCGTCTATAGTCAAGAACAATTCCAATACGGGAAAACTGTGCAACAACATCAGTTGTGAATGAGAGATGGTCAAAAAATGCTGACGAAGGCATAACACTCGCAGTATAAGAGCAAAATTCATACTCTGTGGTGCATTCCCAATATCACACCTTAATGACATAGAAACAAAAAAGTTACTGTGAACTACAACTAACGTAAATTCAGTTGAATCTCTCAAATCCTATCTAGGACAACCACCCCTGGAGAGAAGTGAACGAACATCTTCGACACCTACCATCTGCACCCCGTCCAGGTTGTGTGACAAACACCATAAGAGTGTACATTTTTGAACCTCCACGAATTATAAAAAAAAAGTGGTCAAGGACTTGGCCTACCTTGGCTCACTATTGACCAGCGACAACAACACTAGCGCTGTAATCAAAAAAACATAAATCACTGATCATTCCGAAGAAGAAGACAATTTACTAAGTCTTCCTTGAATGATCTGTCAGAACAACTATTGATTCCTTCATCAGACTGTTGTACGGGGTCAGTTTTGGACCTAAGATTAGGTGATTATTGCCTAACTCTCTTATGCCTTGATTAATTCTTTATTGCCATCTAGATAATATTGGATATGCCCTCTTTATATCAGCTGAAAAGAATAACAACTGTCGATTAGTATTTGTACTTTATCTGTTCGCGTTGAAAGTGTATGTTGTTGATCATCTCGGTTGGGGACACAAACAGATCAATTATGTATTGGCGTAGAAACAGTATAACGTACAATAAATCATAGGAACCTTCGGCATTCCATCGAGCTGATAACATAATCTTTGCTCGGCGTGTTTGTTCTACTTACTCATCACCGCCCTATCGTGGTCTTGTTGAATTTCTTTTGGAATTTTCATATTTCAATATCAATTCTCGATTGAATTCACTTTTGATTGCTTTGCCGTCCAAAACAAGGTCTAAATTTCGAATGCGATGTTGCTTATATTTTTCCAGCATAGATAATAATTGGAGCACCCACGTACCTAATGACCATAGAGTGTCCAAAGAGCGCTTTCGCTAAAACATGTGCATTGTAGCTAATAATCGTTTTATTGTTTTTTTTATTATTTGTATCTCATCAGACAAACATATTTTAATGCCTCATTTGTTCCACATTACAGCATCGACACATTCGGATCTCATTACCATTTACTACACATATGTACACCTGCTAAGATCTCTATCACCATTTTCATCTGATTTTAATTACCTCTTTTTATCTATCTTCCTTTATCCAATGCAGTGAATATTACTTCAGTGAAAATAATTTGACTGGTGACTTCTTTCTACGCCGGAAAATGGATAGCGAAGGCTACATCCCGATAGCATTGATAGCATCCTTCCATCGCATTCTAGCGCTTACGGCAGACATATCTCTTGTAACTGCCGCAATCAAAGAATCCGATAAATTGGATGTTCTCGACAATTACAAAGTTCGCACAAAAATTAACCCAACTTCATGGCCAATTCATGACTTGCTCGAGAATGCTGTTGTCGACGAGCCAATTCTCATCAATTCTGATACCGCTGCTGAACTAAATAACACTACCGCTTCCGAAACAACTACATCTGCCAATGTCACGCCCGCTCTTGCTGCTACACCAATTGATAAAGCAAATCAACAAAGCATTAATCCATTGACGACGAATGCAGCGCCAATTCTAACAGCTGGTATGGCTACAAAACCACTTACCAGCATCCCGCCACCGCCAGTGCCTAGAAATTCACAACAATCACTTCCGCATTTCGATGAGCCTAAAGATGATTACAATACGATAGGAAAACTACCATCGACAACGGCAGCCAATTCGGAAATCAATAATAAAAGACAAGTTCCTGCTTCACGAAGCCCACCCGCCAATGCAATTAGCGCTTTAACGCGAAAAGTTGAAAGCCAAACCGATGCTGGAAAGAGTCAAAATCGAGATAAAGCTACCGAACTACAGCACGGCGGCGCAAATTTGGCTGATCATCTTAAAGGTCTTGCCGAATGTGTTAAGACTTCAACTAATGAAACATCATTAGCCACTGCCATTGCCAATTCAAATGCCACAAGCCCATCGCCGACGAAGAGTTCAAGCATAACAGCATCGACACCCAGGTCGACAAAGAACGAAGGTGGAGATGATAAGACGAGAAATAATGGTGATGACCAGGTGACGCCGAAATCTGACGAAGATGACGGTATACCAAGTCTATGGAAAGAGGTAAAGAGACGATCAAAAAATGCTTTAAATAAAGACCATACTAAACAAACAACGACATCCTTCTCACAATCAGGAGCTGCGGCCACAGTATCAATAACCAAACCCCCAATTGAAAAAGAAGAACTAGATTTCCAATTCGACGAAGAGCTAGACGCGATCCCGACAAGTGGTCGCGTTAATAATTTTACGGAGAATTTCTCTGACGACGAATCTGATTATGAGTTCGCCGATCGCGACATAAATAAACTGTTGATTGTGGCACAAGTACAACGTCCTCATAAGCATGAGGGTTATGATCGAACCGCCGACTATACATCACGCACGAAAATCACCCAAGACCTCGAGAATATCATCAACGATGGCCTGGCTAATTATGAGGAGGATTTGTGGACGGTTACAAATAAGTCCTCCGATTATCGTACCGTCAATGTGATCTCACAGGAGGACTTTGAAAAGATGGCTGGTAAGACGGTTACGCGAAAAACTCAACAGCAAATTCCTCCTCCGCCACCGCCACCGACTTATATCGACGACTTGGACACTACATTAGATCATACACTAACAGCACACGATTCCACATTGAATTCCACTTTAAAATCAAGACGCGCACGTTTCTATGCCGCACCGAATACACACTCAATCGATCCCCGTACGCCTCGTAAACGCAAAACCCGTCACTCATCGAATCCCCCAGTCGAGGCTCATGTCGGTTGGGTGATGGACTTTGTCGAACATCGTCCACGTACATCGTCGATGGGCAGTTCCGCTGGCACTAGTCCATCTGCTTCTAGTTATGGTTCGTCAGTGCCACAGAGCTTACCAGTATTTCAGCATCCATCACATCTATTGTTGAAAGAAAATAATTTCACTCAACAGGCTTATCATAAATATCGCAGTAGGTGCTTGAAGGAACGTCGTCGTCTGGGCTATGGTCAATCTCAGGAAATGAATACGCTTTACCGATTCTGGTCGTTCTTCTTGCGTGAGAATTTCAATAAAACAATGTACAATGAGTTTAGGCAATTGGCTTGTGAGGATGCTTTCAATGGATTCCGTTACGGTTTGGAGTGCTTATTCCGATTCTATTCTTATGGATTGGAGAAGAAGTTCCGTCCGAATGTCTATGAAGATTTTCAGGATGAAACAATTGCCGATTATGAAAAGGGTAAGTCGAATGTGTTTGATCTGATTATAAATTTTTAATTTCATGTACCAGTTGGGCCGGTGATGGCTAGTCGTGGGTAGTTCTTTTATTATGTGATACATGTGATGTGAAGACTTTACATAGGTTCGGAAGTCAGCAATATTTGAGACACTGGAATTCAGACAACTTGGGATGATCTACTTCACTAGAATTCTGTCACTAGGGTTAGACAGGAGATCGGAATGGGGGCATGTCATCTAGTAATGCAGCTGATCCCATTCCTATCATCTCAGCCTCTTGGGCCGATGTAGGATTGTTTAAGGGAAGAAACTTAATATTGTATAAACAAAAAGTTCGGCAACGCAAACTGCCCTTATTGGTGGGAATATTAAACATTTCGCGTTCGATTATTCTTGATTTCCTTTAATATTGTTGGCACAAACCAACGACTTAACGTAACCCCAGATAGAGAAATTCAGCGGCGTTAAATCGTATGAGTGAGGTGGCCATTTGACCACTGACTAGGCAACTTTCCCTTTAATGGATGAATTGTTTGACTAGTTGTGTGGCATGTAGCGCTGTATTATTGGAACCACATCTAATTCTAGTCTTCCAACATGGCACGATAGCGAATCACTTTCATAGACGAAAAGCTACGGTCCAATCACATCTCTGTCATGAAATCCACACCACACGATCACTGTTTGTGAACGCATTGGAGTCTCTTGAAGCACATATACATACATATGTTTGTTGTAAATTTTGTTTATTGACAAGGATAAGGTTTTTCGATGAAATTCAGGATTTTCTTCAAATAAAAGAGCCTAGTCAGAGAGAAACTTGCGTTAATCTGATCTTGTAAGGCAAAATTCTTTGTCCTTGCGCAAAATTCACCACAATGTGAGCTGAGACATTCCAAATTCCTGTGAAATTCCGCTATGGAATCAACTGATTTGGCTCATTTGCTCTGAATCCCCCATAGCACACACAGCCTATCTAGTGGGGCGAATACTACGCGCTCTTAAAGTGGCGATCATTGACTCAGAGTTTTGGTTATAATTTTTAATACTAGGTGTACAACTTCGCTTCCGCCGTTTTTTGCTCAACATTCGAGGCTTTAATGAAACAAATTGGTTACACAGGTATCATCCGAAGTATTTTCCATCGCTGGCTATTACTTTCTCCCATCTTTCGGGCAGTGTACGAGTCACACGTCGAAAAAATTGTTAATCTTTTGAAGCGATCCACGAATCGATCCAATTTGTGACTTCTTCATGAGATCGGAAGTGTTGGTCAGCCAGGCCATGCGCCATTGATCGAAACAGATGATAGTCAGCAATGATAGGAGCAATGTTTGGAGAATACGGCGGGTGGGGTAGGACTTCCCATTTTAACGTTTCCAAGTACGTTTTGACTCACTTGGTTTTAACACCTCATAGTACACGACGCCGACCAAATGCAGAGCATGATCTTGGAGCCGTGGATATTCGCTTTGCCGTCAACGTGGAAGCATGGCCGGGATATCCCCATGTTTTTTGCGTTTTCATCCAAAGTATTTTCCATCGCTGGCCACTACTTTCTCCCATCTTTTGGGCAGTGTACGAGTCACACGTCGAAAAAATTGTTAATCTTTTGAAGCGATCCACGAATCGATCCAATTTGTGACTTCTTCATGAGATCGGAAGTGTTGGTCAGCCAGGCCATGCGCCATTGATCGAAACAGACGATAGTCAGCAATGATAGGAGCAATGTTTGGAGAATACGGCGGGTGGGGTAGGACTTCCCATTTTAACGTTTCCAAGTACGTTTTGACTCACTTGGTTTTAACACCTCATAGTACACGACGCCGAGCTGGTCCCACCAAATGCAGAGCATGATCTTGGAGCCGTGGATATTCGCTTTGCCGTCAACGTGGAAGCATGGCCGGGATATCCCCATGTTTTTTGCGTTTAGGGTTATCGTAATGAACGCATTTTTCGTCCCCAGTCACAATGCGATGCAGAAATCCCTTCCGTTTTTGCCTCTGAAGCAACTGTTCACAAACACACAAACGCCGTTGAACATCTCTTGGTTTCAACTCATACGGTATACAAGTTCCATCTTTCTGAATCATGCCCATGGCCTTGAGACATTTTGAAATGGCTGGCTGTGTCACTCCCACTGATCGTGCCAATTCTTCTTGAGTTTGACGCGAGTCTTCACTCAGCAATGTCTCCAATTCTGCATCTTCGAAAACTTTCTCTCTTCCACCACTATGCCAGTCTTCGACGTTAAAATCGCCGTTCTCGAAGCGTTGAAACCACTCACGACTCGTTGTTTCACTAATAGCGTCCTCACCATACGTATCTGAGAGCATGATGAGACTCAGCCGCTGTTTTCTTCATATTGAAACAAAACAGTAACACCTCGAGAACAACTTTATGATGCAGACACAAATCGACTAATGTTTGAATGGTGTTCTGTTGACCGAAGTCCAAGCCAAATGCTTGACGTCTGCGATCTGTTTTTTTCGACCGCTACTTATCGTTATGGCCACATATCGGCAAACGGCGGAAGCAAAGTTGTACACCTTATAACTTAAATGGCGGCCGCTCCAGCCAGCGGCTTACAGTGCACCACATTCATCAGGATGAGGTACTCTTCCACCAGTGTGTGATCGTCCTCTACTACATTGTCCTTCGCAATTGGAATCGAAAACTCTTGGAATCTATTCGATCTACACAGTCTAGCCATATTACACGCGTAAAGCCGACTATTCAGTCCGTACATTACCTTCATTGATTGCATCTTCATTCCTACTCTCCTTTAAACCTAATGAGATTTGAGATCTCAAACAGAATTTTCCTTCCGAGCTGGTGCCCTTATCCTCGTAAGTCGCTCTCTACTCTCTGATTTCAGCGCTGGTGTCGTCGTCGCTTGTTATTAGGGAGCCAGGGCAGGCGAAATTCGTGACTACCAAAGGTGGCGTTTTTGGCAAGACGTTTGTATTTCGCGTGTGTTTTTGAGTACATCATGTTTGGTTCTACTCCAAAATATCTTCAAACCCACTTTAATCACTTCTGCTTTAATGCACCCACTCACTTCATGGACGTCTTTCTGTGTCCGTTCAATCTGGTCAATATCATTTACGTGAGCAGGTTACGCATACTTGAAATAGTGTGTATTTATGATCTTTTCAAAGATGAACCACATGACAATGCTTGAATCCTTTTTTACATAGAAATTATCTCTTAGTTCATTACCTCCCTCAATAGAGCATCGAGGACTGCCCATTGTCATCCTTCACGAGCTTAGTAGGAATATAAAAGAGCATATCATGGCTCTGTATACCACTTCTTTATAATCACAGTCATAAGCGGCTTTAAAGTCGCCTAAGAGAGTCTTTATTTCGAACAGAAATACGTGGGTCTTCTCCAAGATCTGCCTTTCCTAGTCTGAAATCATACTGAAAGGAACCTATTACGGTCATAGGTATCCACAAAACATGGCAGAGAAGATCTCATAACACTGCTTAGGATACCCAATCGGTAATGTTTACCTCCGACTATATCTTACAGGTAAGTTGGTACATGTTCCCAACCAACACATTCCCAGTTGGCAATGAGTATGTACCAGCATCTTTGATATCGCTATCTTAATCTCCTCTAAGTTGGTTGGAAGAAATTCTTTTTTGTCTTCATCCAGTGGTTCAATGTGCAGAAGTGGTCATCGACTGTGTCTCGATTACAAGTTGTCCGTGTAGTTGCCGTAATAGATTCTTAGTTTTTTATCCGCTTCATACCTCATCGCACTTTGGGGGTATTTTCTATTTGATCGGCTGCACCCGGTTTATCAATAGATCTAAGATCCCCGTCCATATCCGATGCTTTTGAGTGTCTCAGAAGAAAGTTTGTTTTCTGTTTTGGACGACTCTCCTTTGATCTCTCCTAATATTAACTCTTAACCTGGAAAGCCAGACTCTTAACAAGAGGCCCGCCCGAGTTTTTAATTTTTTAGCCATGTCATTGCCATGTTGGGATGTCTACAATTGAGGTACTATGACAGAAACTCAGGAACCATCGCGTGGAGAATGAGGCTTGAGTATTGACGTTTGTTTCTTCATGACCGAGGGTAGATGGAAAAGTTCTAAGCCTGACAATGAAAGATGACGATTTTTAGTTAAAAGCACTTTTTACACTGGATCCAGCATTCCGCACACATCAGTAATGCTTCCCGGAAGCGAACGTCTGGAAGGCTGCGAAAATATTCATCTACGGCCCTCCCAACTTCATAGGATGCGAAGCGCTTCCCAGAAATAAATTTCTTCAAGTTTGCGAGCAGATGGAAGTCTGAGACTGCAGGAGAATATGACTGACGGCCGAGTAAATCGTATCCCAAATCCTGCAGAACTCTTGCGTATAAGTGCGTTGTCCTGGTGAAAGATGATTTTTTTCTTCTTCAAGCCAGGTCTCTTGCGAATTTTGGCGTCAAAAATTGGCAATTGTTCTGCCTTTTGCAAGGTATTCAATTAACAGGGTCCCCTTCGCAGCCCAAAACACGCTGACCATGATATTTCCGGTAGATGCGATCGAATTCGCTTTCCTTTCCTTGAAGCACTGCCTACCACCGAATGTTTAGACTGTGTAGGACCCATGTTTCATTCTAGGTGACAAATCGCCGCACAAAATCGGTTGAATTCGTATTGAATCGGTCCAAAGATCGCTGCGAAAGTTGTTTGAGCATTTTCTTTCGATTGGCGTTCAGCAAACGCGTCTGACATCTTACGCAGAGCTTTCGAAGCCCTAAAACTTCGTGCAAAATGTTTCGCACACTTTCTTCCGATTCCCACAGCCTCAGCTATTTCACCCACCTTCAATCGTCTATCGTCCAACACGATATCATGCACTTTTTCGATTGTTTCCAATGTGATTATAGTTTTTGGCTGTCTTTCACTTGGTACATCTTCGAGGCATGCATTTTAACGGTTGGCATCGAAGGAGCAGAGCCCCCGTAAACTTTTGTTAAATTTGAATGAAATTTCTTAGGGGTTAATCCATCCAAAGCAAGGAATTTTATGACCGCACGATATTCAAGTTTATCAATTTTAACGAAAAACACTCAAGACGTCTACTGCAAGAATTTGTGTGAATAAAATACTTGAGAGAACAAAGTGAAACTTGTCCTACGAATTAATGACACATGCACCCAGGTAGGACGAATATTTTTTTTGACGATTGGAACGCCATCTCTGCGTCAAATCGAGAACTTTTCACCTTACCCTCGTATATAGCATCAATTATTGTCTTACTAAACTATTTTATTATTTCTTTACCATAAAATCTTGACAAGAAAAAAGTTATGTTATTTAGAAAAAAAAATTAATTTGAAAATAATAAAATCAAAATTCATTGCAGGACAATTGTACGGCCTTGAAAAATTCTGGGCATTCCTTAAATACTACAAAAACGGAGAGAAACTTGAAGTTCGACCAAAACTTGCCGAATATCTTGAAAAATTTAAAACTATCGAAGATTTCCGTGTTGTTGCATCGGAAATCGATGAAATATTTCAAGGTGTTGGCCGTTTTAATAGTCGAGTTAGCCTACAACGTCATCGTAGCGTGTCGGAAAGTGAAGGCGTTAACGTTAAAGTAGCAATTGGAAAACGTCCAAATACAACAATCTCGAATCGTAGCGATTATGTAGGTCATCAATTGTTAGCACAACAACAGGTTGCACAACAACAACAGCATCAATTTCAACAACAGCACAATAATTACAATAACCGTCGCAGAACTGGCTCGTTTGGCAGTGGCCGTGTTCGTAGTGGTTCGTTGGGCAATAAGCCACAAGTAGCAGCTAATCGTAATTATCATTATGGATCGCCAAATGAATCAGGTAGCTTACGTCGTAGCGGTAGTAACTCAGGTATTGGACCGTCATCCAGTAATCGATATAAACATTTCTCCACCAATCAAAATCAACGGATGAAACAAGTACAAAAAGGCATTAATGTAAGCACAAGTGCCGCCGGTGGAGGTGGAGGCGGAGGACAGACAGCGATAGAACGTGGAGAACGTGGAGAACGCCCAGGCGGCGCAGGAGATTCCAAACAGTCAGTCGATCGGTCATCGAAACATCAGTCAGCAGTCAAAGCATCGCAGAATAAATCAGCGTCGTCGGAGAAATGAAAGGATACACATCGAGTTTTATTTGAATTCATATATTTTTTATATATTTCATTTCACAATGAATACACATCGTAAAAAGGGTAAATTTTGGTGCCAACACACAAAACTATTTTTCCAATTGTGAAAGGATTTTTAACCCCCCTCCCTCAAACCCACTCCTGTCAGAATGCACTATCATAAAAAAATAATCCATGAACTCATTTTCTTTTTCTCTTTATCATTATTATTCTTATTATTATTATTTTTGTTATTATTCTCTTCTATGAAAATAGTGAAATAAACAAGCGTCGGTTATACGAAATAACGAAAACGAAACGAAGTAAAGAAAAAAAACAAAAAAATGAAAGGAAATTCAAATTAAAAAAAAAACACAATTTACTTAAATTGTTTGCTAAAAAAACAACAAAAAAAACAAACAAAATATATTAAAGTTAAGCAAAACAATTTGAGATAAAATAACAACAAAAAAAAAATAATAAAATAAATAAATCCTTAATTAGTTTTAAGCATTTAAGCAATGAAGTCGTTTAAACAAATTATTGTTTTTATCTACTACTGCTTTTGTATACAGAAGACTGCAGTCGATTTTTGTTAACCTGCATTGCTACACACTATAATTTGTTTTAAGATTTTGTTTTTTGCCTCCATCCCTTAACTAGCCATGCGATTCGCTTGCGTACTTTTTTTTGTTTCCGTCTTTTTTTCACTCTCTCTATACATTTTTCTTTTGTGAAGTTAGCCTTCTATGGGAATCAATATTATTTTTTTAAGAATTTTTGTTATAAATCATTATTTTATTAGACACTCTCTCGATTTCTTATATTTTTTTTTCTCTCAATCTTTTATATTTCTGAATTGTAAACATTTTGTTATAAAAAAAAATTAAAAAAAAAACAAAATAAGCAATAAACAAAAACAAAAAAAGAAACATTAGAATGAAAGAATAGAATTAAAAAAAAAAACACAGAACTACACTATATCATGTTGATCTTACTCGCCTATGCTCTTCGAAAACGAACGGAATAATAGATACAATGGAATCAAATTAATGTAACACCCCATCATATATAATATTTTATTCTTACATTTGAATATTATATTTTATAATGCGTAAAACAAAAATTGTAAATGAGTGAATTAAGCTCATCTTTGTAAATACTTTTTTTTTGTAGAAATTAATATAAATAAATTGAAAAAAAAAATATATAAAACAAAATTATTAGTTAAATCAACAAAACAAAAAAAAAATGAAAATCTAAATTTAATTATTACGGTAACAATTATATAATTAAAGGGATGATGAGTTTTTTTGAGTACCACTATTATTATGATTTTTATTTCATAAGATGCCTAAAAAGTGATAAGAAAAAAAAGATAAAAAAAAAATTTAAAACTTAGAAAAAAAAAATAAAAAACAAAAAAAAAATAAATAAAAAGTTAAAAAAAACTGAACAAGGATGTTTAGCTTTGAATGCTGTTTTTTCCATTTGTTTTGGTTCTCAGTTTTGGGTTGTATTGGTTTTCCTTCATTTAACTAGAGCACTCTGCTCGTGAGCGTAGACACTCACGAATCGAATTCGAATCTGAAAAGAATTTTATTTTGTAAAATAGTCCGAACTGATAAGACTGTAGTCATATTGCTAATTTGTTATATTTGTTTATTATTTGACGATTGCCACCAACCACACAAGCCTTAAAGAGCCCGGATTTTAAAGTCATGCGAGTTGAAAAATGCAACTAAATATGTAGTCGACTCTTATCGTAACTAACTTGTATCATTTCCCTACTCGTCGCGCATTTCATGCTATCACAAGCTAAACATCTACAACTTTGCTAACATCCAACAAGCATACATATATATAGAAGAAAAAGTCTTCACTTAACGATTTAAATATATATATACATTTACGAAAACAAATTGAAGGTAAATATCAGAATAAATTTAAAGGCTGTTAAAATTATTTATAAAAATTAAAAAAATAAAAATAAAGAAAAGTACATTAAACCGATTTTAAGCATACTAAAGTGGTTAATTGATACTATATTAGATTGCTACATAAAAAAAAACAGATAAAAAATAACTAAATATTACTAAATCATTATTAAATTTTATTGACTAACTAACAAATAAACATTTTTATAGAGACAAATAAACTATTTTTTCACCAGAGCGGAATGTTAAGTCGTTATTACGATGGGTTGGATATCTCGATATATTTTCTTCATTTCTGTTTGGATAACTATGATTTAAATACAAATTCATACATAAGCATTAGTTTATATATATTTATGTGTGAGGATATTAAAAGTGAAATGATTTTAATTATATTTCGTATTTTAGTCAATGGATAGTAGTGTGCGAAAAAAAAATTAATAAAATCGTTTATACATGTAAATAATAATCTTATAAATAAAATTTAATCAGAATATTGTTGTGTCGTGTTGGTTTCAACGATTTGATCATTTTGGTTTGCGAGGCGCAGGCAGACATTAAAAGCGTTTTAGGTGGCTAGTAGACGACTAAAAGTTGGTTATGCCGGTACAGACTGCGTTTGATGACAACTTTTTGCCCCTCCGTCTTTAGGAACCTTGTCATGGCAGGGGGGCATAAGAGGGCAGTGACGTAGAGGGCAGATACGAAGAACTCATGAACCGAATTGGCAACCAATAGGATTTGAGTAGTCCAGGTGGCACCCGCAATAGCAGAGATTCTTCCGCGATCTCTTTGATCAAGGTTGGGACAATGATTCTAAAAGTCCTATCATTAATTTCAAACTTTCCGACAGCTCGGAACGACACTGACTCCGACCACCTGGTTTGACTGAGCATGAGTGGTACAGGGTGTGCCATCTCATATGGGTTGATGTAAACTTCGAATAACTTCAACAATTGTCATCCGATTTTCGTTAATTCAGTGCAATTGATACAATAACCATGAATCGCTTTACACCAAAAGAGCGCGCGGAAATAGTTTCAATGTTCATTAAAAGTGAACGCTCGATTGTACTAACTCAACGTGCATATCGTGCAACATATCGTGACCATGTTGCGACCTAAGAAGATACAATTCGTCGTTGGACATCGTCCTCGTTAGCAATCTAGGCCACGTCCGCGGCGTTCAAACTCATCTATTCAGTCTGTGAAGGCCAGTGTTCAAGAAGACCCAAGTTTGTCATATGGGCGCCGTTCGCAGCAGTTAGACATCAGTGGGACCACTTTGCGGAGAATTTTAAAGGATTATCTTCACTTAATTCCATACAAAGTGCAAATAACCCAATGAATTTTGCCACAAGATGAGCCACGGCGCTTGGCATACGCACAAAATGTCGCTGCAATGATTAATGCTGAACCAGAGTTCTGGCAGCAAATTTTGATGGCCGATGAGGCACATTTTACGCTCTCTAGCTCAGTTAATAAACAAAATTGTCGCTTCTGGGGCACCGAAAATCCTCACATTATTCACAAAGAGCCGCTATATGACCAAAAAGTTACTGTTTATGCCGGTTTATGCGCTAAAACCATCATTGGACCGTATTTCTTCAAAGTTGGCGATGCAGTGGATGGCGATCGATATCGGTGGATGTTGGCTCATTATGTGGTCCCAGAAGTGCGTAAAAAAGGCTTATTTCACTTTTGGTTTCAACAAGACGGCGCGACACGCCATACTGCGGACAAAACAATGAACCTTTTGCGTAAGAAGTTCCCTGGAAGATTGGTGTAAAAAAAGGGCGATATTGACTGGCCTCCGAGATCGCCGGATTTTACACCTCCAGACTTTTTTTCTTTAGGGATACTTGAAAAGCAAGGTGTATGCTAATGGCCAGAAGACAATAGAACAGCTCAAAAGAAACATTCGTGCGGAAACCGCAGAAATTTCAACCGAAATGCTCGAAAATGTCATGGAGAATGCGCGAAAACGAGTCCATTTTTGTATCGGCAATAAAGGCGGTCATTTAATTGATATTGTTTTCAAAAATTAATCAAAATAAATTGTAAGGGTCTAAATTGGATAAAAGTTGGAAAAAATCGGTTGAGAATTGTTGAAGTTATTCGAAATTTACATCGACCCATATGAGATGGCGCACCCTGTACAACCAACAGAGGCGACACTGACGATAGCGTGGCACGGGAAACCGCTAATGTTGAACGCATCCCAGAATTGGGACGTACTGCCGTACTGTTAGTGCCAAAAAGAAGGAGAAAGAGGCGTGTCCGAACATTGTGCAAAGAAGCCACATGCAGTTACAGGCAGATTCTAAACGCAGAAGGAAAAGCTGTTTCGGATTTTAACAACCCCCAAACTGGCAAAACTGTGCCAGAGCAGCATTAGATGGGAGCAGGAAATCGAAAGGTAAGAGCGCTCGTAAACGGAAGACGGCCGCCAAGGATAGCCTCGGTGGGGAGAAAGCTCTGCAGTTCTTTGATTTTAATTAATCCTGGTGTGGAATAAACGCCTATGTGGTTTTGATTGTATACGTGATGCTATGATTCTTTATGATGAGCGATCCGAAAGACCTAGGGTCTGCCTCATCATATCGAATTCACTATCGGCAATCAGACTTGGACAATTGTTTGGACAAGATTTGGTGGCTGCCAGAGTAAGCTACAAAGCGCACGAAATAATTGAACACTTCGTCGTTGCGTCTGGTTACTTCCTCTACGACTCGGTACTACCTCCGTTACTGAAAGCAGTTCCTGTACTCGTAGAGTACTGTCAGAAAAACTGGTCTCATCATTTGTTGAGATGGTAATGCTCGAAAAACAGTTTGGTGCAGCAGCGAATGCAATCTAAGAGGAAACCGTCTTTAAAAATTTACTCTTTCGTCTCACTTTATCATCAACAATGTTGGCTCTCAACCAACGTTTGTCAGAAGGTGGTTGTACTAATCCTATCTAACAGATATGTGAAGGCCATCACTAACTGAAGACCCTTACCTTACGTTGTCAGACCATAAGTATATCGAAATCCAATTGAGTTGTGGGATCTCCCCCTCGAGGAATCTCAGGTGGAATCTGAGAAAAATGGACTGGGTATGCTGTTCACAACCTGAGTAGCGTCATCACCAAGGAGGACCTAGGAGAGATGGAACAGAACAGCGAAACATGGATGAAACACATTCATAACAGAAGGCGAAGAGTGGTCAACGAGACTAAACGTTCGAGTTCCAAATGACCGGTAATAATAAAATAATAATCAAAAATAATTAACTGATTCTGTTGGCCCAGCATGCAGCAATTATCGGAGAACTCGTACCAAAAAGGTGAGAAAATGTTACTCAGGGCGATTCAGAAGAGCTTCATATCTGGTCATGGGAGCCTCTGCGTATCGAGCATCCAGATAGAAGATAGTCCTCCCACCTATGACGCGACTTTCCTGGCGGTCTTTTTTCTGCGTCTTGCCACTCATTATTCCTTTAACTGTTCGTCCAATGTCCATTCGTTTTACCTGTCCTAGTCTTCGCTATTTAATTAATCGGACAATGCTTGGGACTAAATACCATACAGTTTCGCGAGTTCTTGGTTGTGTAATTTTTTTCATTCGCATGCTTCATCGTCTTGTTTTCCACCATAGATTCTCTTTAAGATCTTGTTCTCAATTACCTGAAATCTATATTCCTCCTTCTTAATCACTTTGCATCCGTAAAGTGTCACTGGGATTATTATGGTTTTATAAATGCGGATTGCAACATTGCGCGACACAAGAGCTGTTTTGAATAATCCCTTCATCAGGAAGAAGCACGCGTTGCTCATATGCATATGCAGCCTTTTATTTATTTCGACCTTTATGTCGTTTTTGGCAGTCAATATGGTATCCAGATATTTTAACTTGTACATTTTCTCAAAGCTCTTATTAAGTACAGCCAGGTGAGAGGTTTCTACCGGTCTAAGTCGGTCAGTGACCATAAAAAGGGTGATTTTTTCGTTTTTTGGCTTTTTAGTGTTCGATTTTTGATCGCTCACGTACGATACATGTTTTACAATCAAACATGTTAAATTAGCATTACCAACGTACTTGAGCGACACAATCCTAAAACCTCAACAAAAAAAATTGCTGCGAACGGCGACAAATGAACAAATCATGGTCCTCATTAACACTGGCGGATACAGCAGCAACATTTTTCTCTGTGCGCACTCTAAACAGGTAAGTGGCTTGATATCCAATAGCTTGAAACTGGTGCGAAATTTGGTCACTATGGCTTGAATTGTTTGCTCAACAGATCGATTATGATGATCGTAAAATGGCCGAAGTGCCCGAAAAATATTTTTTCATAGGGCTCAAATTTCGATAATAATATTCAATAATTTCTAACAATTCAGGTAAATGGCAATACTCACTGAGTATACCTCACTCAAATATATGTCATAAATTAGGCGTGAGCTATCAAAAATATAGCACTGGAAGACCAAACATCTATAAAACCACCATTCAGTTTTAAGATGACTAAAAGCGTTGGATATGTACGAATTTGTTATTCAGAATCCCCGTAAACGTTTAATAAATAATGTTTTCCGGCCTTGGACCTAATTATTAGATCCCTTTGTTGATCATTTTCAGTTGGGTGGTTCGGATGTAAGGCCTGTGAAAAATCAAATACAAAAATAAATCGATTGTTAATGGAAGAACGTGCAGCACTAATTATTGGTCTGCAGTGTGTGTATATAATAAGGCAATCTCAGGCAAAATGTCTTAGGTTATGGTTTAGCCTATTGTTTAAAGTTCAGGTGGAATGGAATGAGTATTTGTAGGAGTATTGCGCCCAAACTGCGCCCAAAACGAGGCTATACGCTTTAGCTTGTACTGTCAGTGGTGGCGGAACGACACTGAGATTATTCTGCTTATGCTCACGTGTAGCGGATCTTTGGAGGAGGTGTGATGTGTTTTACGTCTCTAGGTTCTTCATGACTGACGCTTCATCTTACCTTTCTCCTGAAGAAAGAGGTGAATACAATCGCAGTAGTTGAAGGTATCGCGGATGAACCGCGAACGTCGTCGAATGAACCGGTGGTAGCCATAATTTGTGCGACGAGTGTTTATACAGAAAAGAGGCATGGACTGAAGGTTACGTGGGTTGGTGTTAAGGGGAATCATGTGCAATAATGTGGGGCCGTCAATGTTACCGCTGAGAAGGTCGTGTAAATAGAATATCTGCAACAGCGCGTCGTCTTTTAAGGGGTTGGAGGTTGATTAATTTTAGGCGATTCGTATAAGGTGACAAATTAATGGGTTAGCGCAGGGAAGGCCACGAAGGGCAAAACGGATAAACTTGCGTTGAATAGCTTCAATACGCGTAGTGTGGGATTCGTAAGAGGGGGACCAGACTTGACTAGCAATTCGAAAAGGGGGCTAACGAAAGTAAAGTACATATAATGATTTCGTAACGTAACGATTCGAGAATTATTTGGACCAACGTTTCACGAAACCGAGGGCAGAGTTGGCACGTATGATAATGTCGTCGATATGGAGGCGAAAGTTATATAAGTTTACGGTCTCAGATGAGCCCTGGATCAACCAAGAATTTGCAGAGGGAACGGTTTCATTACGAATAATATAGGTTCTGGGTGGTCAGGAAGAACGATTGCGGGACTAAGTGATATTTACTGACATTGAGCTCGATATGTTTTTTTTGACACCAAGTAGTGAACCCTTTAAGGTCTAATTGAAGAGAGCAGAAGTCAACAATGGAAGATATGTGTTTAAGTAGATCTGAAAGTTCAGAATAACGCTGCCAACATCATTAATGGTTAGAATAAATATCAATGGGCCGAGATGACTACCCTGCGGGATACCGAAGGTAGAAATAATTGGATTAGGGAGAGAAGATCTGAAAATAACGTTATATTGACGATCTTCTAGATAAGATTTGATCCATGAGATAAAACCGGGAGAGAAACCGTGGGCAGTGAGCTTGAGAAGAATAATTTGATGAGAGAGTTTGTCAAAGGCTTTGCTGAAGTCAGTGGCGACAACGTCTACGTCTTTGTGAAAGATTGTGAACAAACTCGACTAGATTAGTGGTTGTTGATCCACCGTTTATGAACACATCTTGGTTATGAGAAAATTTGGGTTTGCAGTTAAAGAATAGTGCATCATAGAAGATGCTCATTTTTCAATCCTTTTTTGTGGACTGGAGTGATATAACCATATTTCCAAAGCTGAAGAAAGAGTCGTATACGCATCTTTTTCAAATTTTTGTACCTACCCCTCACGAGCTGGGGCAGCTAAGTGAACCACCCAAGATCTGACTGAAAAGGTTAGATCTAAAATCCCGTGAACTGTCTGCACAAAATTCACGTCATGAAAGGTGCTGTGGAAGCCAGGAAATGCACTCGACCATAGGCACTACGGGGCGTATACGCAATTTTTCAAAATTTTTGTGCGTACTCTCTTACGGGCCCGGATAGGTGAGTTACAATGGAATAACCACCCAAGATCTGACTGAAAAGGCTTGATCTAAAATCGCGTCAACTGTCTGCACAAAATTCAAGTCGTGAGAGCTGCTGTGGAAGCTGAGAAATCCACTCGACCATGGGCACTACGGGGCGTATACGCAACTTTTTCAATTTTTTTGTACCTATTCCCTTACGAGCTCGGACAGCTACATAAGTTGCCATGGGGGAACCACCCAAGATCTGACTGAAAAGGTTAGATCTAAATTCGCGCCAGCTCTGTTTATTAAATTCAAGTCGTGAAAGCTGCTGTGGGAGCTGACGGGGCGTATACGCAATTTTTCAAAACTTTTGTGCCTACTCTCTTATGGGCTGAAGAAAGAGTCGTATACGCATCTTTTTCAAATTTTTGTACCTACCCCTCACGAGCTCGGGCAGCTAAGTGAACCACCCAAGATCTGACTGAAAAGGTTAGATCTAAAATCCCGTGAACTGTCTGCACAAAATTCACGTCGTGAAAGGTGCTGTGGAAGCCAGGAAATGCACTCGACCATAGGCACTACGGGGCGTATACGCAATTTTTCAAAATTTTTGTGCGTACTCTCTTACGGGCCCGGATAGGTGAGTTACAATGGAATAACCACCCAAGATCTGACTGAAAAGGCTTGATCTAAAATCGCGTCAACTGTCTGCACAAAATTCAAGTCGTGAGAGCTGCTGTGGAAGCTGAGAAATCCACTCGACCATGGGCACTACGGGGCGTATACGCAACTTTTTCAATTTTTTTGTACCTATTCCCTTACGAGCTCGGACAGCTAAGTTGCCATGGGGGAACCACCCAAGATCTGACTGAAAAGCTATCTAAATTCGCGCCGGCTGTGTAAATCAAATTCAAGTCGTGAAAGCTGCTGTGGAAGCTGAGAAATGGGGGCGTATACGCAACTTTTTCAAATTTTTTGTACCTACTCCCTTACGAGCTCGGACAGCTAAGTTGCCATGGGGGAACCACCCAAGATCTGACTGAAAAAAAAAATTCGCGCCAGCTCTGTATATTAAGTTCAAGTCGTGAAAGCTGCTGTGGAAGCTGAGAAATGCACTCGGCCATAGGCTCAACGGGGCGTATACTCAACTTTTTCAAAACTTTTGTACCTCTTCACTTTCGAGCTAGGGCAGCTAAGTTACAATGGCAGAACCACCCAAGATCTGACTGAAAAGGCTAGATCTAAAATCGCGTCAACTCTCTGCACAATTTTCAAGTCGTGAAAGCTGTTGTGGAAGCCGAGAAATGCACTCGACCATGGGCACTACGGGGCGTATACGCAACTTTTTCATAATTTTTGTGCCTACTGTCTTATGGGCACGGGTAGCAAAGTTACAATGGAAGAACCATCCAAGATCTGACTGCGAAGGTTACATCTAAATTCGCGTCAACTGTGTAAATCCAATTCAATTCGTGAAACTCAAGTCTCGGGAATTTTAGTATCCAGCTCATCGAAAAAAAATTAGTAATATTTGCCTTCAAAACAGGCTAGCCATGACCTCCCGGGTAGATGCCATCGGCTTCTACCGATCTTCTTACTTCTACCATCGGCTTTCCTTGGCGCTGAACCATCGGTTTTCACTTACTGCTTGGACTGATGTTTAATTGCCTTGTGGCGTTATACCCGTGTCATCCATTTGGAGCCCTATTGAAATGGTCCAAAGATTGCTGCTTAAAATGTTTGCGCGATTGTGGGAGATACACAACCATGATCGACGAGTTTTACTGCTGCAAGTTGATGAATTGGGCCAAAATGGAATTGTGGCTCAAACAGCAAAAAAATCGCTCCATTTAGCCACTCCCGACTTTCTCTGAGTTTTGGTTTTTAAATCAAGCGTCTATCAACAAGCCGCAAACTGTGGAAGTTTTCAAAGAAAATATTGGACAAGAGTTAGAAAGCCTGTCACCTGAAAGTCTCGCCGAAACTATTGAAAAGGCGAGACTTGACCGATTTCATCTTTAAAAATTACTGGAAAAGAACTTGGAAGGTCCGAAATCACGATTTGTTTGTGTTTGCCTACATAGTACATAAATACAAAGTGCCTACCTGTTAAAACAATGGTCTAGTGTTGATGAGAATATCTTTTGGAAACCAGCTCCCTATGTTTAGAGTAGTAAGATATCAGAGATCATGCACATATTTAATGCAAACACCTCTGTTTAGAAGCTGTGGTCTATCAGTGGTCGCTAGCGTTATCGCAGTGCATACCGTGTTGATATTCCAACCATTTCTTGAGATGGGCTTAATAGAAAAAAAGAAACTATTGCCATTGAAATGGGCCTGAGGCTGTGTACATATCAACGCCATTTCATTCGATAAAGAGATCAAACGCACAAGGTACTTACTGGCTTTCACTATTAAATCCGATACACCCAAGGCGTATGCACGGCTCAAATACTGATTTGCGTTCATCTGTCGCTACTAATTAGCTATTGAGGTGTCAGTGGAACTTGTGGGCATCAAGTAATACGATTACCTCACCAAACACCCTTCATACCCATTAATTCCAAACGTAATCGCTCTCTCATTCCCCAGTCCAAGCTATAGGATTTCAATTTCAGAACATCCGCTGCCATTCTTTGTTGGCACCACATCATTGCTGTTAGCCATCCAATTACTCGCATCCATATCTCCCTATCGATATAGACAAACATAAACTTTACACCTACACATGGTCGCAATTCAGTGATGCAGCGTCATTACGTGAAAGCGCTAAGATGGATTAAATATACACGCATACAGCCCTACATGTATACGTTCACGATTTATATTAAATGTCCTGCGAGGTATCCAAGCGTTCTACGTCGAGAACCTGGTCGGGTCTGTAATATTCATATCTGTATGGGGCATTTGGAATATATTGAATGCCTATCGAGTAGGATAAATCCTTTTGAAGTCATAGGTACATATCTATTAGCTATATGAGGGCACTAGTCGTGTACGCCGTATGACCTGCGAGTTTATTCACTCCTAAACGCTAACTAGCAACCGACAATCACGAGTCGGTCCGTGTTCTCAAATGCGATTGCACTAGGACTCGTGTACTTGTGTGATATTAGAGACATGCATGTAGCGATTCGAACCGTAAACGTGAAGTTATTAGTGGATGATATGAAATTAATGTCCTTTGGCTAAGAATGTTCATTAGATACTGGTACATACGTGCATGCATTAGGGCTATTCGCTTTGTCTCTCACTGGTGTCCCGATAGGTGGTAAGGATGGTGATGGCAACGGTCTCAATGACGGCGTTGTTCAATGCAGTAGAATGCAGGTGTTGGAGTTTTTATTAACTGGATACTAAGTTGTTAATTTTTAAGATATCGCTGCAGGCATCGTTCGTTAGACGAACTATTACATTAATATGTTGTACACAAACGGCTATTCACACGATTGAACAGCATTCATTATCTATTCATTCATTTGAAATGAACATGTTTTCTCTTGTTTGTATCTAAGCACAGCATAAATATTGTCCAGATACATAAATATTGTGCGAATAGATGCGTAGTATTGACATTAAGCTACAAACTAGGTAGCACGTACATACATTTGTTTGGGAAGCCCATTTAGAACTTTATTACGAGTAGGGCGTTTAATGAGAAGCCTGTTTCGTTAAGTATTTGGGACTTGGCTGAATATTTATTTGAATCGAACTTACCAGGCAGCGATAAACGTGATCGATAATTGGTGCACGACAAATTGGTCTTTAGTTAATCTGTTTAAAATCGAGGCTATTGACTCACTGTAAAACCTATAGTCTTATAGGCATCAGTTGTCTGGTGAAACTTTGTCTTCCTCAGTAGTACGGAAGCAGACCAAGCTATGCTCTGGAGGTTATGCTATATTTTGACTCCCTTGATATTTTTCTAAACAGGTGCACACTTAAGTCATAAACCGTCTTAAGGGTGATGGATTTTGATACAATTTGCACTCAATCTCTGATTTACTTGCGCTATGTCTTCTACGCCTAACTATGTCTTCAGTGCCATCAGTCATCGAGTTGCAGCGCAGTTGAATAGTCAGCCTTCGTAATGTCAAGACTGTCTCTGGCACAAAAAACGGAATGAGACCTCCGACTCTCGTACGTCTTTCCCCACGAAATCCATTTATTTACATTGATGTCCACGTTCCTAGTGGCCAAACCCGTTCTAAAAGAGTGTTTATCCGTGAATACGTGTGAGCTGATTTCATTTTGCCGCAGAGAGTTCATTTGAATGTATTGAATGTTTTTCCGCCCAAAAAAAAAAACACAATGTGCATGATTGTTGACATAATTTTGACAAAACTTGTTGGCCAAACGTCAGCGGCCATTTAAAGTCGTAGTTCTCATCCTGATTTCTGCTCTGGCATTGCTTAGAGTCAAGCTACTCGTGCATTCAAAACTGTGCTTAGCCCTACAACCACTTCTGTTCTTATTTCTTTGAACAAAGACGGAAGTCTAAATTCATTTCACCTTGTTTAAGTCCCAGGTCAATTTTGGATATAGGAAAATCAGATCCGAATGAGTTGGCCAGAATGGGTTCAGAGAAAGAATTGTTTGGACCTGAACCCAGAAGTTGGTTCCTTCGTCAACGATTAGTTGCTTCAGGCATACAATTGTAAATTTTGAAAAAAACTCGCAGGGGGCCAAATCCGGTGAATACGAGGTGAGACATGAATACGACATAGTTTTTGGCCAAAAAATTCTACACAAATTACCATTACGGGTCAGTCATGAGTGACCAGGTGCGTTATATGGTCCGGACGTTTACTTCGAATTAATCCACACAAACAGTGCATAACCTCAAGGTAATACTCCTTGTTGACCGCATGAGCTTCCGGCAAGAACTCATGGTGATCGAAGGGAATAAGGAACAAAACTTTCACATTTGACCGAACTTGGCAGGCTTTTTTCGATCTTGGCTCTTCTGGTCGTTTCTATTGGAATGATTGGGCTTTGATTTAAACGTCATAACTATTTACCTATATGAATTCTAGACCGACATTCAAGTTATTCAGCAGCTCATTAGTGATGCTCATGTGTCGGTTATTTTGGTCAAAATTTCGGAACAAACTTCGCTGACAGACGGAAGTATCTGAAAAACTTTCATGGCATGAACCAACCAATATACCAATATCTTCAGTAACGTCTCTGAGACTGATCCTACGATTCTCAATTTTTTTCTCTGCTTCATCCGTTGTTGACTTGCTTGAGTGTCCAGGGCCGGCATCGTCATTAACATCTTTTTGGCCTCTTATGCAGAGCTTGTACCATTTATAAGATATAGTAGACTCGGCAAATGCCACAGTCAACATTTCAAATACGTTGGTGCACTTGATTATTTTTCGCACAAAATTTACCACAAATTCTTTGATCGATTTTATTCTATGGCATAAAATGGTCAAAAGGCTTAACCTCTATATCTGTGAAAAACGATTTAAATATTCAAAATGGATTAGCCAAAAGCCAATACAACAAAAAAAAAAAAACGAAAATCGAGTGGGAATCAGCGGTTTTCCAACAAATGGCGCTAGCGGCATATGTTGGTCAGAAATTTCATATCAGAAAAATCACATAGGAAGCTTGGGCATCTCTCAACAACTCTTCGCCTTCGTGAACTTTCAGCGTCAAATATTGTAGTTTTTTGAGCGTGACAACGCGACTTTAAAGTCAATTGCGAGCGGTTTTGCTTTTCGCCATCAATTTGAAAGGATCTACGGCTAAGGCGTGTTAGCTAGTTATAGAAAATTACCATTTGGCTTTTATTAATGAGACGAAGAATCGTGAATGGTTGACGTAGAATTGGAACAACAAGAATTTTCAGATTCTTTCACAGTCTCAATGCAAGCCTTAACGACGAACAATAAAACTAAATAATCTAAACTTTAAATAAACTTATTATCCTTAAGGAGGAAAAAGATTAAGGAGAGGCTGTAGGGAGAAAAGAGCAGAGTGCGCTTCGGGCCTTCTGAATTTTAATTCGTGGAGCATGGAATCAATGTTTCCGAGATTGGTGCAAAGGGGAATCATTTGATTCAATATTACCGCAAATTAAGTCATCCATAAAAAGTACTCGTATGTCTGCGACCTTGTTGTAGGCTATTCAGAGGTGTCAGCCCAGGGAAGACCACGAAGGGCAAAGCGAATAAATCTACATTGAACGGCCTCAATATGTACAATGAGGCGGAACAGACATGACAGGCATATTCTATTGGGCTTAACGAAGGTAGAATATAAAAGGAGAACTCCTTGGAACAACGTTCCACAAAGCTGATGTGGAGGCAAACGTTAAGTTCTCGGTCACAAATAATACCAAAGTCAATCAAAAAGTTGAAATAGGGAACAACTTTATGACAAATAACGTAGGCTCTGGAAAGTAGGGGTTCTTGTGGGAGTAAGTTGCTAACGTCGGAAGTCGGATTGGAGGGAGCAGGAATCAGCAAATATTTGGATTGTTGGAGATTTTTGTATCATCAGCATATAGGGAAAGATGAAGATTTTTGATGACAGAGTAAATATCATTAATGGTTAGAATAAACAGTAGTGGGCCGATATGGCTGCCTTGGGGGACTCCGGGGTGGCATTAATTGGAGCAAAAATAGAAGATCGGAAAATAACATTGAACTGACTGAAGAGCAGTGAGCTTAAGAAGTATATTTTGATGCGAAGATTTGCTAAAGTCTGTGGCACCAACGTCTACTTCTTAGCCACCCTCAAAGTGTACACAAGGATTGTGAGACAAATTCAATTAGGTCAGTGGTTGTCGATCGATATTTTGGGAATCTATATATGTTGATTTGGGGAGGAAGACAGCTTAGCGATAGTTGGGCACCTCATTCTTTCGTCCATGGCTGGCACATTTCTTAAAACTATGGTGGGGAGGCAGTCAGCAGTCGTCTTTAAGTTACATATTTTCTCGATCATCAAAGAGGGAGCTATATGAACTGACGCTTGAGTCGTCTGAGGGTTGCCATGATCGGGTTGATGGACCTGCTCGGTGAATGACTGGTTTAAGATATGGGTGAAAAAGTTGGCAACTGTTTTTGAATAATTGGAAAAAGTATTGAGAAAATTAAGGTATAGGGATAATTATCAGCTTTTTTTTTTCATTTATAAAGTGGTAGAAGCTTGGTATCGTCTTCTTGGCGTGACTCTGGCTTTTCATTAATTGTAACGCCATCTAATGTTAAGGAGAAGCTTGGTACCGGACATAGGATTCGTATAGCTGTGCGAATTTTGCATAAAGTATCAGGTAAGCAGAAGGGTCGGAAGCGGAGCAGGATCTCAGGTAGACCTGTCACCTTTTGTTCCTTTTATTGCGCAGAGAGCTTTGTTCCTTGGCGTCTAAGGTTGTAGATGAGGTGCATTGCTTTTTGGGTGAATATGGGACAGATAGAATAAGGTAAATGATGACTTTAGAGTAGAATATGGTAAGAGTATAATCTAAAGACATGTGCGTGTTAGGGCTTAGGAGAAAATTAAAATTGATATTGCTGAGCAGGTCATTTAGTTTTGCGAAGTCTGCTTTTAGAAAAGCAATACGTATTTTCGGAGTGTAGAATAGTGAAGTGATTGTCGAGCGAAAGTCTTCCCGATAAGGGTGGATGGAGCGGATCCAAATTAGATAGGAGGTGGTTACTTGCAGTAATAACCCAGTTTTCGGCATTCGATGAGAAGATTATTAAGTTATCGATTCATGCTATTGGTATTGTTACTGAGTTGGAGGAGATCAGAGTCTAAGAGCCGATCTGGAAAGGGATTTCCTTACCAGACGAGATTTTACTCAGGGTAAATTGAGATTCATCGTGGAATTTGGCCCATTTCAAGTACACAAGGTTGAAATTGCCACAGATGATGATAATCTCATTGAGGTCAGCGATATCAAGTATGAAATCTATAAGATCGATGGCAAGATGATAACAATAAGTGGGCTGTCAGCGAATGTAATAGCAGGCAAGCAAATGCTTGTATTACGGGATAGTTATTAAGAAGCCTGTAACATTGAAATCAATGGAATCCGATGATTTGATAAGTAAGGAATCGTAGAATAGAGCACTCTACTACCGCCTGGGTAGTAGGATCGAGGACTCTACGACCATCTAGATCGTCCGGATCAATAATGAATTGCTACTCCAGCAGCAAGAAGAGAGGGGATTTCTGTATTGTATCATGACTGACCGTGAAACGTGCTAACTGTGAAAAGTGCGAGTGCAAGAAATCGCTATGGCATGCGTCAACATCGATGACTAAGCTAAACGTCTACGAATCGAAGCTCATATTCAGCATGGTATATTATGAGTTCTTTCTATCCGATTAAACCATTACAGGAGCTCGCTACCGAACGCAACTAATGAACTTAAGTCGAAAGTTGAAGGGAAGGCATCCCCAGTACGAGTTAAAATAAGAGTAAGTGATTATGCAGCACAACAACTAGGGCCACATGTTCCTCTAGTCGTAGAACTTCCCTGAATTCACCATATTCTTCAAAAATCATCCTGCCAGCTTCTTCAGGAATCTCTAGAACTCCTGACTGAAACCCACTTCCTATGTTGTAAAACCCCTAAAATTACAGTCCCCTTCGGGACGACGCGACGGTTCCCACGGTTCACACAACTGAAGAAGCAATAAAGGAAATTATTACAAATGATAAAGTATAATGGGCAATACATTCGTTCAAACCTTTTAAATCTCCAGGACCAGACGATATTTTGCCAGTGATGCTTTGACCTAGATATCAGAGGACTTATCAACTCACACAACTTATGCAACACTCAACACGACTATCTTAAAGGCAGACCAGTCGAAAGTGCACTAAATACACTAAATGGTGAAATTGAGAGCTCATTGAATATAAAAGAATTTACAATGGCCTTCCTCGATATAAAGGGAGCCTTCAGCAACGTAAATACAGAGGCCATAATGACAGCTCTAGGGACATAAAAGTATGTATGCATTGTAATCTGGATTGGAAATATATTAAATATCAGAATTATTAATGCAGACATTGGACACAGCTCTATAAGGAAAGTGACAGGTAGACAGTCTTCCCTACTGTGGCTTCTTAGAGTGTGGCTTCTTAAAGTCAACAAAATCCTTAAAATCTTCATGGAGAAATGCACAAAGACCATAGCATATGCAGATGACCTAGTTATCTTGATAAAATGCGAAAAAATGGAATCTGCGAAGGAACTCTCCTCGTGGGCAAGACAGAACGGTCTGTTAATAAACCCCCAGAAAACTGAGCTGGTTTTGTTCACCAGGAAAAGGGAAATCCCGATATTTGCTCCCCCAAAGTTAGAGGGTACTCCACTCAAACTCAAAACGGAAGCAAATTCTTGACTACAAACTTTCCTGGAAAAGGGACTTGAAGGAAAGGATGAAAAAAGGATTGAATGCTTTTTATGCCTGCAAAAAGACCATCGGCAAAAGATGGGGCTTGCAACCGTACATCATTCATTGGATGTACACAGCAATCATCAGACCCATTATAACTTATGGGGCCCTAGCCTGGTGGACTGCTAGTGCTAGCAACACGAAAAGCTATATGAGCATGCCCAACAAAATACAAAGTTCAGCCACTGTTTGTACAACGGGAGCTATGAGAAGCACGCCGCAAGCAGGGTTGGACAAGATACTTCATCTGCTTCCTCTGGATTTATTCATAACAGGCTGCGCTGCAAAAAGCGCTCTCAGACTAAGGGCGTCCTCGTTGTGGGAACAAACCAACTATGGACATGCGGCCATACTCAGAACAATAGATGACCTGGGAAATAAACATGGTTTTAGTAGCCTCGTAGCTACGACCAACCATATTTCCCCCCACAATGACTTCTCTCTCAGATTGCCAATCCTTTTCCCCGAGAAAGACGAATGGCTATCAAACGCCGTTATCAACGACCACGAGATTACCCTCTTCACCGACCCTCTTCACGAAAATGAACACAGGCACTGGGGTCGGGTTCTACTCTGACAACCATCACAAACAGGAATCATTTAGACTACCTGATTTGTGCAGCATCTTCCAAGCAGAAATCCTAGAAAGCAGCCAAACACCTACAAGTAACCGATATCCCACCATCGGATATCACCATCTTTGTAGGCAGCCAGGCTGCACTGAAGTCAATAGAATCCTGTACAACGAGATCAAAGGCTGTCATAAAATGTCGCGACTCACTGAAGTCCATCAGACACCACAAAGTCAAACTCTGCTGGGTCCCGGGCTACAGGTCAAGAGCGGACGAATTGGCCAGGCAAGGGTCTGAAATGGACGTCAGCGAAGCGGATACGTCACTGCAACCATCGATCAGTGCATTATACCGGGTCATAAATAACACAATAATAAAAGAAGCCAACTCGTTTTGGCTTATAAGAAACGACAATCACACGACAAGATCATCGTGTCCAGAGCTTAATATCGGAAAAACAAAGAAGCTCTTGGCGCTGAACCGAAACTCGATAGGTATACTCGTCGGAGTGATCACAGGACACTGTCCCATGGCAACAATGCTCCGGAAATGGAACTCGGGATCCAGCGATCTCTGCCGGAACTGCGGCGATGAGAAAGAAACCGAGACGATTCAACATCGGCTTTGCCACTGCCCAGCTCTCCAGAATCGGCGCCTAGATTGCGGACGTAGCAAATGCAGATATATCGGATCTTCTAAAATTCATAAAGAGCACGGGGTGGTTTCAACCACCACGTGATAGGACAGGTTAATTGTATGTGTACTCCACAAATGAAGGGTATCACAATGGACCCTTTGGCCTCCGAGTGGAAGTGATGTTCAACCATCACACTCCCCTTCTTCAACCTAAGCTAACCTAACCATTTTTCGAAATAAAAATTAAAATTCTGAATAAAAAAAGAAACAATAGCGAATTCCTTTTTATATACCAGATAGAAAGCCTTCGATGCCGTTAAACATGAACAATTAGAAAAAGCTAGTTTTAAAGATATGGTGTCTGGTTGATTGGCTTTATTGTATGTACAGTGGTCGAAATTGATGGTACTATAGGTATCAGTGAGGGTTTTAGAGTTTGAAATGGTGTCTTGCAGGATATCATATCGGGTCCTGTACTATTTCAGATTTTTATGAACTCACTTTACTCTTAAATTGAAAATGAGGAAATTTGTAGTTTGTATGGTCTGTATGGATTTGAAGGATTTAAGTTTTATTTTATTTTAATTTTATTTCCAACCAAGTTAACGATTTCGTTATGTGTGTATTAACATTTCATTTATCCACTTTCATCTATCATGTATAAAAATATTGTAAAAGAAAATTGGTACCAAAGTTTTTATTGTCTTCCCAAAGATGTTTTCTTATTATATTTTCAATAATAGCTTATGTCTAGTCATCACCCCGATCACTCCATCTTGATACCTATTCATCTTTTTATGGCACCAATTTGTACTTCGCTAGGTTCATAAAGAGACACTTTAAAGCGGAAACGAGCTTCATTTAAAAAGGAAGACATAATTGACCCATTAACCGGTCCACAGAAAGACATCCTTTCCTTTGACGTGTATATCTCCGATTTCATGACCGCACATTTCCATAAACTACCGACACCTTTAAGTGACCCTTGAAATATGTATGTTCATCTATGTATATACAACGAGGGCGTCATACAAAATAATGATATTCTACGTAATAAAGTAAAGTATTGCAATTCGGACAATCTTCTTGGATACGAGTGAATCGTTACTTTCCACGAGGAAATGAACTCATATTCCTTACTGCATAGGGGTTGTCGTTTTAATAACGTTCTACCGCCACACGTCCTGTGTGGCAGTTATGTCTGCAATTGGGGGGATGCAGTATGGTGAAAATCGTTCTGAAGATCTTGATTTGACCTCGCATGTGATCCTCGTCTCGTATCCCGTCTACCAGCATCACACCCCTCCAGGCAATCAACAATTTATCGTTTGACATTCAAAAAGCAACAGAAAAGAGAAAAACAATAACAAAAAGCGAAAAGCAAGAAAGCAATGAAGGAGAAAGCGTTTCGGCGGGCGTGATTGAAGTGGAAGAATCCAATGTTGCACATACAAGGACGACAAGAGCGCTGGGTGCACCCATGGTTATAGCGGTTGCCGGGCCATCATTTAGGAAGTGAGTGTCAGTAAATTTTTATGGAAAATGCAGCAGAAGCATCGATGTCCCAAAACCCGTACCGAGTAAGGTTACAGCATCGTTAACAGCAACAAAATGAGAGGAGGAAAAAAAAAGCAGAACTCAGTAGCCCTCTCTGGAGTGGTGGAATATCAAGTGATTTCCATTGGCCATAAATATTGGTAAGTTTTTCACACGATTTCCATACATGTTGAACATTTTCTCGCTGTTTACCGTGAGAACGACGGCGATGAAAACGATTGTGACTGTAGTGGTTTGCCTGGTTTTCTCGTCAGGACAGGACGAGGAGGACCGCCTGGTAAAATTGTGACCGAAGTAAAGTGTTCGTCGTAATGACTATCCTCAAGGCGATGTGCATGTCAACCTACGGGATGGTAAAATAAATTGAGGAAATTAAATTGCATTTTTAAGTGGCATTTGCACTTTGTAGTTAACCTTGTGATGGATCATTTCGAATGATTGATTGAAATACTCATGTTTTTCGCGCTCTTCAATCCAATGATTATCAGGATGAAATGACGATGACAAAGTTCTTTAAGTAGCACTAAAGTTTTCCTCAGCGATTATCTGAAATGCAAATGCATTAGCTGTCTTAAAATAGTGTTTACGTGGTGGAAGATTTTTTCTTAAATATATAAGTCAAACTTGTAACATGCATGCTCTACATCTGTGCTTTAAATTTTTTTTATAAGTAACTTCTGTGCAAGGGGTTACAAGTACTCTTATGAAGTGAAGACCCAGCGCGGTGATGGGGCAGTTAAGAGACAAAGAAGGTCAGGGTATACCGAAGCATATTAGTTTTAAATGATCGTGGATCATTATAAGAGGGAAATAAGAGCTTGGTCAAGCACTCCACATCCTTGTCACTCGGTCTGTTTGGTTCTTAAGCCTCACAACACCACAGCCACCAAAATTACTCATGCCAACAGATCAACTACGATAAACCTCTTTGAAAGATGACGTTCAAATAAAACGCCTTTCGAAGAAAGAGCCTTTGAAGTCAGCTGCCAGCTTCGGAAGAAGTCCCAGAGTAAAATCAGAGGAATCGTTTAAAATTCACATCACTAAATTGGATAAGTGTAGAAAATGAAAATAAATGGCGACACATTCAATGGTCTGACGAAACGAAGATAAATTTTGTGGGATCGGATGGCAAATGATGGGTCAGGTGTTCTGAAAATGCAGCATATCAGCTTCAATATACTAGCAAGAGTGTTGACCATGGAGGCGGACATTTTTCTTGTGGCACGGGGTAGGTTCAACATTTTGGATTAAGGTACGCCAAGATATTAGAAGAGGTGATGCTTCATTATGCTGAGTGAAGATGTCATTGAAGAGGCAGTTTCAATATGAATGACAATAACCTGAAGCATGGTGAACATAATATCGAGCTAAAGATTGCAAAGTGATCCTGGAAGACGCGATCGCCCCTCAACACCGTCTCCTCCTGACTGAATTTTTTATGGAGGCGAGAAAGAAGTCAAAGCAGCAAACGAAGGTGTCTGAGAGAATCAAGTGGTATAAGCTGGATAAAGGAAAAGGCGAAGCTTTTATTACCATCATGGAAAACGACCTCTCTTCCATTATCGATGAGGTCGGTAATGAGGAGTGCAGAGCACAAGACATGTGGGATTCCCTACAACAATCTGGCCTGGAGAAAGCCAAATCACTGCTCGGAACATCTAAAGGCCCCTGCCAACACGCAAAAGAAACCTGGTGGTGGACAGACGAAGCCAAAGCAGTGATACACGAAAAGAAAATGGCTTTCCAAGCTTGGTCAAAGTGCTCTTCTACTAATAGAGAGGAAAAAGCTAGCCGTGAAAAGGTATATAGATGTTGCAAAGGTATCGCGAAGAAAAAATGCGCCGAATTCAAAGCGAAAAGCATGGAAGGCCTCTATCAGGAGTTGGAAGAAATATCGTCTTCCGTGTCTGACAGGAACCAGGCTACCCAGGAGCTTCGACAAAGCAATTTGAACAAAGGAGCAAATATCTTTAAGATAGCCGTCCAGAGAAGAAGAAATGCTCAGGAGATTCGTTTCCCAAAGTTTATTAATAATGCTGAAGGCCAACTCCTAGTGGAAGACGAAAAAATTCTCCACAGATGGCGACAGTATTGCGAGGATCTTCTGAACGAACAGTTTCCCCGAGTGTACTTTCCAAGAGCCGCCCCGAATCATGCCGAAATACCCGACATCACAGTCGAAGAAGTTCGGTACGCGGTTGAAAACTCCAAGAAAAGAAAAGCTGTTGGGCCGGACGGGATACCCTCTGAGTTCTGGAAAAAGATGGGAGACATCGGGTCCAGATGGCTCATGGTTCTTATCTCCAAACTTATGAGAGGCGACACTATGCCTAATCAATGGAGGGAAAGCTATCTTCTTCCATTGCACAAAGGAAAGGGTGATACGCGAAATTGTGATAACTACCGTTATGTCAAGCTGATGTCGCACACCATGAAGATCGTTGAACGGGTATTAGATAGCCGACTGCGGAAAATAATACGACTATCTGATGACCAGTGCGGGTTTGTCTCGGGTAAATCAACAACAGATGCAATCCAAAGTATAAGGATCATGATGGAAAAGCATCGTGATTCTTCAAAGGACTTGCATATGGTGTTGGTTGATTTCGAGAAGGCCTTTGACCGGCAACCAAGAGATCCTTTATGGGTAGCGCTAAGACAAAAAGGAGTTCCAGAAACCTACGTGCGAGTGATTATGGACATGTACGAGAGAGCAACGACAAGAGTAAGATGCACCGCAGGAGTCACCGAAGAGTTCGCAATCAAAGTCGGTGTACACCAAGGGAGCGTCCTCAGCCCACTGCTTTTTATAGCAGTCCTTGATTGCTTGCTTGAAGGAAAAGTGACGGACCCCAATGTGCACCAGCTATTCTTTGCTGACGATGGGGCCATTATAAGTGATGATCAGGCGTCCCTACAACGAGCACTTGATGTGTGGGTGGACATTTTTGAGGGACACGGGTATCGTATTAGTTCAAAGAAGACAGAGTATCTGTGCTGCCCGTTCTCTGACCCTCATCAGCCTATTCCAGACATTTACTTGAATGGAAGAGTGCTTCCCAAGTGTGAAAAGTTTAAATATCTGGGATCTATGATTAATAGAGAAGCAACTTGTGATGACGACATCAAATATCGCGTAAGGGTAGGGTGGATGAACTGGCGGGAAAACTCCGCCATCTTCTGTGATCGAAAAATGCCCCCTAAGCTGAAAGGAAGGCTCTACACTTCAGTTGTACGTCCGGCGCTCACATACGGTTCACAATGCTGGACAATGCACAAAAAGTATGAGAGCAAATTAACGGCAACTGAGATGAAGATGCTTCGCATGACAGCGGGAGTAACAAAGCGTGACAGAATTAGAAGTTCAAAGATCCGAGGAAGCCTCCACGTAAAAGAAACCATCACAAGAAATATAGAGCGCGACCGACTCAGTTGGTATTGCCATGTTCAAAGGAGAGATCCTTTGAACCCCGTCCAAAAGGCGTTATCAATCAACATTCCAATTTCAACACGCAAAAAAGGCAGGCCGAAAAACAATTGGTGCAAACAAATGCAAAAAACACCAGCATTTGATTGGCCTCAGCGATGAAGTAATTCCAAACCGGGAAGCCTGCCGCTACTTTCTGAGGTCAAACCGGCGGACCCCACAAGCGGACCAGTAGGAATGCAGTTAAGTGGGAAGGTTATGGTCGTACACTTCTGACCATAACGACGCCGGGATAAAAAGGAAAAGAAGAAGAAGATGGTGAACATAATATCGGCCTCGTGCGTTGGCTCACCAACACGCCCAGTGTTAATCCCTTGAAAAAAATGTATGGGGAATCCTAAGAAAGTCCATTGAAACTGAAAAATTAAAAATAAAATACAGACAGCTTGTTATGTCATTACATCGAGTTCGTATAGTACGTTGGTGGAGTCTTTACCAAGAAGAGTTGATGAAATAAATGAAAATATTTATTTTTTCTTTTTTTTCTATAATTGACTGCAATTTGTTTATGTTATTTTTACAGGCCAATTAGAAATCGGAAGTTTAGAGTGTCTCTACGAGGTCCATCCTTATATTGTCCCCCCCATCTAGTTTCCTTATTCATTTGATTGTTTATCCACTGTTTTACGTCTCCTCTCTATCTTAGTCTTTGTGATTTTATTAAGTGGTTAAAGCTTGGAGCTGAATAAAGTTCCTCGAGTTCATTGTCGTGAAGTTTTCTCTATTCGCCTCTTTCTTAATCCTATTCTCCTTAAGATCTTTTTTCAAAAACATGACCTCTATTTTCCTCCTTCTTTCCTCCCTTCCTTCTTAGTCCAAGTATAGTTTCTTCATCACGAAGACGGGCGCGTTGTTGCCTTTTATTTATTTTGACCTTTTCGTCATTTTTCGTAGCCAATATGTCTCTCAGATATTTGAACTCATTAAATTTCTCAATTTCTCTTTAAACCTACATCTCTTCTGCCATTATTAGACTTTCTTCGTTTAACTGTTTCGTCACTACCTCCTAGCAGGTTCAGATCGTCAGCGTAAGCTTGAACAGTTGTGATTCCATTAAGGGTTATTCCCCTCTAATTTTCCTGAAGAGATTTCATTATGAATTCCAGCACTGGAATAAAAAGAAGTGGTAACACGGCGTCTCCTTGTTTTATTCCTCAATTTCCCTTTAGCCATATTTGCATCCGTTTCATCAACCTTTTCCGAATTACCAACCTTACACGGATGTCCCTATTGAAAAACCCGGTAATAACGGTGGGATTTTTTCCTCTGCTGGCAAGATTGTTGATGAGGTTCTCAAAAACTCGATATTGAAGCAGTGCTTCATTTCATTTCTTTGTGTTATAGCTGCTCCAGTTGATGTGGCATGCATTTATACCACAGCCGATTATCAAATATCTCCTGTAGCGGTAGCATTTTCTAGGAAATAAGTAGAGGCTCACATGATCTCTCTTTTATATATTACCTTCTACGGAGATTTACACGACGAAGGCAAACAAACCCAGAGGCTTGCCACTAATACTCGTAATAAAACTGTCTTCAGATAAGATATAGTAGGTAAAGAGGTTCTCAAGATAATTTCTTCGCAACAAAATTCGATCGGATCGGATTGCTTGGAGCTTAACATTTCCAAATGCCAATCAATCACATTTTCACGTAAACGAATCAAACATCCTCCTCGTCTCTACTTCCTCAATAATTAGCCTTACTCCATATTTCATGTTATACGCGATCTTGGCATACTATGTGACCAAGAGCTCAATTTTCACGCGCATAGCGACGAAATTGGTTTCCAATCCATACGTGACTCGTTCTCTCTACAATACCCATGTTCGCCCCCTTTCTGAATTCGCATCTCAAGTGTGATCCCCATATCAACAAACCCACATTTCTAGAATCGAAAACATCCAACGTCGGTTCCTACGTTTCGCTATTCGAGGTCTGCCCTGGAACAATCCCTTGTTCTTACCACCCTATCAAGACCGTCTTTAACCTATCAATTTGAGTACGCTGGAGGAAAGGGGAAGAGTATCTGACACCTTCTATATTCATACACTTCTAACAGGTTCCATTGACTGCGCCACCTTTTATAACTCCATACCTCTTAACACTTACCTTCATAATTCACGCAATCCTCGTCTCTTCTATCTAGGAAGGCCTTCTCTTTTCAATAATATAGTAAACTTAAAAAAAAATTGAACAAAGTTTTTTTTTTATAGCAATTTTTGAAAGAAACCAGCCAATGGCATGCTATTTAAATTGGAGTTAATTAATCAGGTCAATGGGATATGATTATCAGTCAAAAGGGATAAAATGGTAATAAGCTTGGATCTTCTGGCGCTGATGGACTATTTTCCAAGCCCTTCAAAGCAACTGGAGATGTAATTGTAAAATCATTTCAAAATGCAACTTGCCCTCCGAAGATATGAGGATTGAAAAGTAGCAGTAGAATTGTGCACAGAAACAACTGCCTGCAATTTGACGATTGGTAAGGGCTCTTACACCTTTGTATGTCCAAATTATACGGAACCTGTTAACGAATTCCGAAACTAGAAAGTTTCATGAATATCTGACGAAGTAGTGTTCCTTCAAGGCTCTGACAGGCCTGATGTTTGACAAATTAAAAACTAACATTCAGCCGCACATTCGTCTCCTTCAGCGACCAACCACCAACCTATCCCTTTCAGATATGTACGAGTAGCTCTCACATGCTCGTACTCGTATTCTCCCTCTCCACCTCAATCGGAATAATTTTAATTATTTCCCTTTCGAAATGCTTAGGAAGCACATTCATTTCACATTCCCTTTGAAGTCACATAAGAGTACATACCTATCCCGAAAGGCTCTTCATCGTAATGTTAACGTTTCATTCCAATAACGTATTCACACAACGAAAGCAGCCAAGACCAGCGAAGCCAGTTAGACAGAGGCTTTCGAAGAACTGCAAATGAATTCCTTTAATTATGAGTAATGGAGAGAACGAGAAATAAGTTGCAACACAAAAACGAAGACTAGAAGCCCACGAGCAGCCGAGAGTAAAGCGGATGAAGAGAGGCCACGAAAAAAAAAACGATCCCTTACTCAAACAAATCCTTAGTAAGTGTCTTATATAAAATTCCACCTGCACTTACGCTCTACAACTGCAGATAAAGGCTTCGCCAACACTTGGCATTCGTAAGTTTCCTTTACTTTCCGCCATCCATTAGATGAATAACTCAACAATTCATTTCTTGGTACTATACGCGTGAAATTAGAATCCGAATCAAGTCACCTACCATAGGAATCTATCTGTATCTCTATCTGTATAGGTATACCCATTTGCTTGGTGACTAACGAAGGAAAAAAAAAACAACATAACCACTCTGTCTTAGGTTAATGATTCTCACAAAAAGCGAGATACTCCTTAATTATGAAATACCTTCCACAGAGTCAGATATAATTCTATGTTCACAACACACGAAGTGGGAGTAGTCACCGAGGTATTCGCCAAGAGATATAGGGGACATCGGAGACCTAGCACAAGCAACAAATGAAACCGACACGACCCGGTTGTGGAAAGGATCAGACCCCAAGGAGTAGGAAAACGAAAAGGCGAAAAACAACAACAAATAATCGCACATCCGTTCATGTGTCTAACACTTGACACTATTAAAATTTATTACCTCAATTTGGCCAGGATAATGAAAACTTTCAAAACAGCATGCGGGGAGCTCGAGAACCTTGGAGAGAAGAAAGAATTGAGAGGGGAGTGGGTGAAGACCGTGTTGCTTGTCTTATCTGGGAATGTTTCTTTTCCTTTCGGATTGCCTTTCCTCTACATCGTATTTCTTGTTTTCATTTCCTTTTTTGGTTTTTTTTTCCTTTGCCAATGTCTGGAAGTTAGGTATCTCTTCATGGGTATACACCTGGATGATCCTTCGAACGGTTGAGTATGGTGTCTGTTAGGAAAGCAACTAAACAACCAGCGAGCCTGGAATGTACCTCGTCATTCATCCTGTATTAACATAAATAATTTAATAAATTCAATAAATAACTAAAAAGCAAGCCAAGACAGTTGAACAACGACGCAGAAGGATACGGCCAAAATTGAAGAACAACTGGGAGGTAAGGTATACCTTACCAATACAGCCTTTTGGCTCCTTGACACATACTGTATCAATTCAGAAAACCTAGCGATAAAAATAACACCATAGTGGGGGTGAAAAGAATTCGATCATGAACAAACATATCTACGACCCAAAAAAATTGATAAATTAGGTCTAAATTTGTTAATGAAGTGATGGGCATCCTGTGAATTCACATCATTTTGATTTTTATTAATATCAGAAGTTTCCTTTCCAGGTTACCCTGGTTATAGAAACTTTCAGTATTAGCTACAAAATAATTATCAGATGTACACAAACAGGGATGAGTGTTTTTTTTTTAAATTGGGCGGATCTTTCTGGCAGTATGGGAGCTTCACGCTGAAAAGACTGCATGTTTTTTTAATTGATCCACGAATCGACCCAATTTTTGGCTTCTTCGAAAGATCGAAAGTGCTGCATCGCCATGCCATGCCTTATAGATCACAACACATGGTAGTCAGAAGGATTTTTGCATTTAGAATACGACGGTTGAACTAGGACGTCCCATAAACGACCTGACCCGGTTGCAGGAACTCATACTCTGTGTGTGCATATCCAATATAACATCTTAATGACAAGGAAACAAAAAAAGTTACTGTGAACTATGTATAACCAACAAGACAAATTTAACCGAATCTCTCGAATCCTATCTAGGACAACCACCCCCGGAGACACAAACCGTCTGCATCATGTCCAGGTTTTGTGACAAAACACCATAAGAGCGTAACTCTTGAACCTGCGCGAACCCTATAAAAAAAAAAAAATATGCCCATTAAATACACAGCATGAGTATGCATAGTCTTGGTACCCCATGACTTGAGACGATACTGTTTAGGAATCTGTTATATGGGGCTTTACAAGATAACAAAAATAACTGTAGGAAGTTCGTGATCATTGGACAATCGTTGGCGGTGATAAATTCATTTACCAATATATCCAATATATTTTAATAGACATGTCTACGTTTGTCTTACTGGAGTTAAGACTAAAGTCTTTGGACAAGGAAGTTATTTCACAGCAGTCAACTTAACCGCAGGGTAAAAATTATATGCAGCAAGACCCTAATAAGGCCCATCAACGCGTTTGGTTGTCCGCTGTTAATTAATGTAGCGCCATCTTATGTATATGGAAAAATTCGTGTTTTCGAAAGACAGCGCCTTAAGGTCTGTCTTAGAATATACATAGCCCTAATAAGATCCTGTACAACAGAGCAGGCCTAAGCTGAATGGACAATTTTCTTATTAAAATGACGTGCGAACACATTGCAAAGTAACCTGATCTTCGGGGTTTTCTTCCCAATTATAAATCCCACGAAGCACGCTCGGTCGAGCTGTGTTCCTCCAAATATACAAATCTTGACAAAATGTCAACTTTTGGTGGGTTAAAACGTTTCCCAAAACGTTTCTTCTCACTCCTTAGTTTGCAATTTAGATTAGGGTTCACTACGTAATCTTTTATATGCGCGTCATCATGTTCAGATGAACCTGGGAATTCACTTAGGCCGCTTAGCCTTGGTGAGTTCTCGGGTATGCAGTAGGGGCGAGATTGTGAAGCCCAGTCGTTGAAAGAATACAAACGAAGCACTCGAGCCTACCTGATTAAATTTAAAATTTGAACTAAGCTGCTTAGGGCAAGCTTAAAAGAAGCGAAAAAAAAATGAATCTTAGCTTTCAACTAAAATGTTCCTAGAAATTCGAATTTTAAAATGTACTTACGAGTACTGTGAAAATAGAATAGACAAATTGAAGCCGAAAGGCATTAATAATTAAATAATATAGTTTTGCTTTTGGACCATTTCAAAGACTTTTAAACGATGGGATGAGGCTTATTGAGTTATGGTCAATGAATCTGCAAATTCTTATGCGTTTCAAATAGATTTTGGTTCCTTATCATCCATGACAAAGTCATTACTCTCGTAGCGTTAACGCCATTCGCGATACGTTACTAATAGAGATACTAATAGAGGCCCCACCGGAAATGTCTTTAATTATTCAACGCCTCATAGCCGCGGCGTTGATTTTTTTTCGAATTAAAGGCCAATATCAATACCAAAACGAAATTTATTTGCCCCGAAATTTGACATTTTCAAGCACAAAAAATATCAAAATACGCGGAAGAAAATTCAAAAATATAAAGCAGCAATGTCTTTTATAGATCCACAACCATATCACGTGACGTTTCTCATCTGACAGTACAGACCGGGGTGTAGAAGCGCCATCAATTGGGAGACTTGACATAAGAGCAGTTGGCTAAAAAAAAAATACAAGGTAGTGCAAAATTAATCTTAATAATTAAGATATTATCATTGTTGCAAATGGCGTCGTACGTCAATCATACTTGACATTTTTGAACTAGAGACCTGTAGTATACAAAGAGACAAGCAATGGAGCGCTATACTTAGCAAGAGCGTGGAATAATTGTGTCGATTATTTCATCAATCATTGGTCGGTGGTATTAGCGCAGCGTGGAACTACAGGAGGCTATGCAGGGCGTCTTTGGCCGAGAATATCACGGCTCTGGCTGGCGATGTCATTGAGAACGAAAAAACATCAACTAGACGACGGGCCATGCAATTGGGCCTCACCAAAATGACCCTACAGCGAATTTTAGTGAAAGACTTACACATGATCCTGTACAAAGTGCAAAGGTGCATCAGTTAATGCATGCTGACCGTCAGTCGCGTGTGAATTACTGTCAAGCCATCCTTAATGTCAACTACGAATAGGACGATTTTGTTTCGAAAATCATCATGAGCGACGAGGCGCATTTCCACTTAAGCGGTTACCTCAATAAGCAAAATCTTCATTTCTGGGGCATTGAAAATTCGCGTGTGATGCATGAAAAGCCATTACATCCACTCAACACCACTGGGTGGGGCGGCGTTCACGCGGGAGGAGTGATTGGGCCGTATTTTTTTGAGGACGCCATCGGCAATAAGGTCACTGTTACTGGCGAACGCTACAGGGCCATGATAAATGACTTCTTACTGCCGGAATTGGATGAGATGGGCTTTGTGAACATGTGGTTTCAGCAGGATGGTGAAACCGCAAATACAGCACTAACCACAATGGATATTGTGAAGGAAGCATTTCCTGGTCACGTAATCTCCCGTCTTGGCGATTTGGCATCGCCACCAAATTGCCTGATTTAACCATCCCAAACTACTTTCTTTGGGGTTACTTGAAGTCCCGGGCTTATGCCAAGAATCTTTAGACAATCGCAGCCCTTAAGGAGAATATTCGACAGGAATTCCAACAGTTGCACCGGAATCTTGCGGAAAGTCATGGAAAATGCGATAAGACGGGTCCAAATGTGTATGAACACTGGCGGCAGTCACTTGACGGATATCATCTTTTCCACTTAACAAAAAAAAAAAATGTAAAGGTCCAAGTAAAGATCCCGTTTCTCAAAATTATTTTTTTTTTTATTTAGTAAAAAAGTAATTCAAAAACAAAATTGGATCATTAATTTTGCGCCACCTTATATTATATTAAGAAAATGTATTTCTGTATTTCGATAATTTGTAGAAACATAGCCAGTATCGTCGTGTTGCTAAATGTTTTTAGAAACTCGTTACTAACTTAGCCAGTAGCATAAACTATTAGTTTTGATAGTTCTATTTTCATTCTCGCCATTAAAATTCAATCAAAAGACCTTAGGTACAAGATGAGGCTTGTAGCTCCTCATTTTTCACTGATTGTATACAGTGACCATCATTTCGTATGTGGCTTTCATGTGGAAGGATATAAACTATTTAATATATTAACCTAGGAACAGCGTGTATGAACGGATAGCACCCTGCAGGCGGGATAAAGCATTACATTTGATTTGATAGTTGGGCCTTCCGGGTCAAATATGGACACAGGTATAGGTTCTATTCACAAACGCTTAAGAAATAAAACTGAACCGGTAAATATTTGGTCATAGCGATGAGAACTGACAATTAATTTTCGAAAAAGTATGGACCAGTGACACCAAAAGACAAAATATCACCCTAAATCATTTTCGACAGTTATATGTATGAGCATGTCGATTTTCACTTCTCTATGTGCATCAATTAGTTTTTTTTTTTTCAGTATCCATCAAGTGAAAAATGTGCCTCATCGCTGGACATAACATAATATTATGAGAAAATTACTCATCCAAAATGCTGATATTCCAGCACCCAATTGGCTCGTGAAAGGTGAACTTTATAAGGGTGCAGGTTCAAATTGCTGAGCAAAATGCTTAGCTTGATGTGAAGTCAATAGATTTGGATCTTCTTCAACGCTTCCACTAACGGTAACCATATTTCTACTGAGTCAGAGAGTTACGTCTTCGAATTTTTTAAGTTATGGCTATAGCACGCTCAGTTGAACGACTCTTTCGACTTAAGCCTTCTCGTAATTCTCGAACCTAATCACTCCTTTTGTAGTTGATTTTTAAAAATTTTCGTAATAAGTTGTAACAACAAAAATGTGTTGTTGACTGATAAACCCGCTCAAGACTAAAATTTTGAAAGACTTCGGGTGACATGTGTCGAAAAAATTAATCATATTGAACTCAGTAAATGACAGTAATTTCCAACCAACATCTACACAACCTGTTGGGACACCTTTTAGCTTTGTGGAGGATCACAGGGGCACTGCGAACAACCTGCACTGGAGCCCTCGAAACGATGCTTCACCCACTCCCCTTGGATCCCTTGGGCAAGCAAAGGCAAAGAAATCGGTGCTGCGACTTAAGGAATCCGCTCACTGGAAGTTCTCCGAAAAAGGGCACGCTGGTACTCTACGGCAAAGCAATGATCTAAGTGAAGTCACAGACTATTTAATTCCGACGCTTGACTTCAAGATTCTCTATATCTCGAAAAATGCGCTGCAATAGGCAAATGAGAGATAGCGTGACCTTGAAATGCGAGAAAAACCTGGCCCAGTTATTGTCGACGTAAAACCACGAGCCTGCTAAAAATACGCAGGCAGATTATAAGCAGCCTAATCGGAGTCCTGAGAGGACATTGCGCTTTAGGGAAACATGCCGCAAGATTAGGACTGCCATACAACGACTACTGTAGTAGATGTCACGATGAGGAAGAGGAAGAATCTGCATCCCATCTCTTATATAATTTCCTTGCTCGAGCCTCCTCAAGAAGAAGAGATCTGGGAGAATATTTCTTTAATGAACTAACGGATCTATCCGAAACGGAGATCTACAAAATACCGAATTTTATTCAGCACTCAAAATGGTTCCAAGAGTAACGGTAACCAAACCGACTCAAGTGGTAGTACAATGGACCGATCTTGGTCTAAGTGATCCCCACCACTTTTACGGAGGGAAGCCACCTAACCTAACCTTACCTAGCTTTGTGGAGATGAATGCCTTTGTTAGCACATAAATCAGGCTCGGATCACCTTTGTCAGTCGGTACAAAAGACATTTGAGTAGCAGGAGCGATTTATGTAATGAGCAGGCGTTGGCTATTTTGAGTGATCGCTACAACTATGGCCCGAACGCGCTGGCGCTAACAAATGGAATGATTATGGAATTAAAGTAACTGCCCAGTTATAGTGCTAGCTGTAAAAAAATTAGGGGCACGTTCCTCCCGGATTATAGCATTATTTCTGTGGAAGAACTTTATTTATTATATTACAAAAGCATACGAGGCTTGTTTAAAAAATAGGACTTGTTAAAGTCAGGAGAAACCAATTTCGGAGAATATGGTGGTATTGTTTTAGGCTAAAATATTAGGCGCAAGCAACGGTAAGTGAGCAAGTGTATCATCGGTATGCAATAGGCATTTAAATTCTATCCACAAATGCGGACGTTTTCTTTTTATTTCTTCACGCAAACGGCAAATAGCTTAAATGTATTCTTTATTGACCTTATTGTCTGGGGTATCCAGGTGGGCATGGTGAGTAACATTATCTCGGTCTTATGTGAAGAGCTTGAATCACTTATAAATATTTTTTTTTGCTCGGAGTAGACTCGCCAAATGCCACAGTCTTGAAATGTTGACTGTACGTGTACGTGTTGAAAATGTACGTGTACGTTAGGGTATTTAAATTTATTTTTCAGACAAAATTTCATACAGAATCTTGGTTTTAATAGTAAAAATATCACCGTGCTCACTCTTCGTCTAATGTTTATACCTGTGAAAAACAAACTAAATACCCCAAATGACCGACAATGTCACATGTTCACATGTGAGAGGACATAGCAAAACATTTTTTTCTTAGCCCTCGAAATTCAAAATTCACCTTATTTTTTTAACAAAGCCCGTACAAATTAGGAAGTGGAGAGATGTTTCGATTCTCGTTTGCCATGGACTTCTCCGACATCTACAACTATTTACTTATATCAACCATGTGACAGGGTTTGGATCCGTCCTCATGATGAAAACATGACCAATTGTGAGTAATACAGATTTGCGTACAAAGTTTTTAGGTGAACTTAGTCACATAGTGTGATAAGTCTGACATGTATTTTTAATTTCATTTGGGAAGCACTCTTATTGACGCCGAGACGTCCTTGTTGTATTCTGTGGTAGCAGCATTTGTGTTTGCACTATTTTTTTGGCCAAAAATGTATTAAAAATTTGTCAGATATAAGACTGCCTCTACGGAAAATGGTTTGTTGGAGTAATTTTTCATTACTTTTTCACAAATTTTGGGTTCGTTTTCAAGCTTTAACGAGGCAGGCACAACCAAGCCCAAAGACGCCAAATCATATGATCGCGAGTTGATGTCACTGCATTTTAGAGAATTTTTCTTTTAGAACTCCCGTTGAGGCAACCAATTGGAGTTGATGGCACGAGTATATCATCTCAGGATGGTCTTTATTAAGTATAAAGAGCCGAGCCTAAGTTTTAGTTTACTCAGTGCAGTCGAACTCTGATTTATTTTTGTCAACTTGTTAATCCAGGAATTTTATATTATAAATCTGTTGGATGCATACCACCATCTGCCGTGGTTCGGGGGTTTTTATGCATTCAAGTCTTAAATACTCTGAGTACATTTTTCTAAGCACCACTGTTAACATGTTGATTCAAGTAGAACGCCGGCAATCAGACAATTTTAAGATTCGCCACATCTATGCATACATGCCACCTCGTATATCTAAAGCACAATGTATCTTCATACGAGTATAACAAGCACAACATTTACCTGAAGACACGCTGCTACCGTTGGTTAGTTCTTTTTTTTTTCTCAGAAACAGGAAGAAGATAGTTGGAAAAGGGGTTGGCAAGTGGAGACCCTGAGCGGTAAGCATTGAGCGTCTGCCCTGAGTGCTCGCTAAAGTTTCCTCTAACCATGGAATAATAAAAAAAAAAAAGATAAAGGAAAAAAGCTAAAACGAAGAACGAAGGACGAAGAACCTTCGTAGCGTAGGAGGAGGAAATTGATTGAACAGGTAATTGCATGTGATATGGGTAACAAATAAGGATACCGATGGCATCCTGAAGCAGGGAAACTTGAATGAATAACCTATACAACGGGACATGCTACCCTTGTCGTCGTCGGTACACCTGCAATGTTGGTGGCACAACAACAACACGAACACAAGAACAAGAATATGATATTGAAATGAATGCACACATTGTTGCTTCTTAAGTTGAATAAATGTTACCTACTTGCTGGATGGTATTAAGCTGTCAAGGAAATTGAACTTGTTGTTACCTGGCCCTGGAGTATCGGGACAGACATGGCATATGTTCACACGCGTTCGGTTGTATGCGAAAGATTAGTCGCATTTCGGTGTACTGTAACTAAAATGCATAATTTTGAATAACTTTTGAAGGATCTATGCATTTATAGTCGTTGTCGTGCATACGAGTTGATGCCGGTAAACACACTCGAAGTAGATGTGAAACACTTTGGTCATGAATGCAATAGAGTGTGTTCCTGACAAGTTTTGAGTGGCACCTTATTGGTGTTGGCTTAAAGTTCCTAAAACACCGGAACAGAAGTGTATACTCATGGTATGAGCCTTAGGTGTCTGTGATATTTCATATCCTCCCTTAAGATTATCTACCACAGAACACCACTCCTAGGTCATAAATGACCTCTAAAAGTGGCCCTAACTATACGAATGACTGCTACAGCTTTAGGAAATTGTATGATATCCATCCAAAGTCGCTTAATGCTCACAACGTCCATAAATTTTATACATTTATGAACAATATCAATCATTTGGAGGAACCGTCATAATACCATTCGTTCGGACCTACTCGATTTGGGGGTTCATAGATTGTAGCACGTGTACTCGTTCGAGTTCATGGAAACTATTCGATTTATGATGTTTCATTGCGTGGAATGGTAATAAACTGGCAAATGGATTTTGGTTTTACGACAAAGGTAATCCAGAGTGTGTTAAAAAAAATCGGGCTACCCTTAGGAGCGACTCTGTATTACATATATTCCCGGCGTTTTGAGGTTAATGCCGGATCATTTTAAATAGGATGTTTAGCAGGGTGATTGTTGCTTTTTTCAATTATAGCAGTCGTGAGGGTTTCGTTTTTATGGCGATTCAGTTCAGTTCATTCATCAAAAGTATCTAACGTCGTTCGGGGTATAAAGTAGTTCTTAACGCCCTTATACCAGGTGTATTCAAAAAGTAAATAGGAATTTTGTAATTTTGCGGATTATATTGTAATATTGATTTGCGTTGTTTTTCCGCTATTGCATTAGTCTTCTGTTATCATAGGAATCTATAAGTGTACATTTAAAACTAACTGAAGTTATTAAAAAAAAAGTTAAGTTAACGAAGAAACAAGACAAATAGAAGCAGTATGGACATCAATAAAAAGTGTTGTAAAAGAAGTAGCGAAAACCAACTAGGCTATTGTAAAGCCTCAAAGTAAAGCTTTGATCCGACGAAGAATGCGAGGAAAAATTAAAGCCCGTAATATTCTAAGACTTCAAGCTCTGGAAAATAGTGTAGAGATCCCGCGTGCAAGAGGAAGTAAGGCATTTCCTTCGGGATAAAAACTACAGGAAAAAGTTTGGTAAAATTCAGGAAAAATGTTCGGCAAGAAACCCGAAAGCAATGTATTCAGGGCTAAAGGCTGTACGAAACGACAATAAAAGAGTTGTAGGCCAGTGTGGGAGATATTTCGTTAAACTGCTTACTGTATCTGGAGAGCCAGCAGCTATTGAAAATTGTGTTATCAACAAAGCCGAGGTTCAGAAAGAACTGCCATTCATTGGGAGGATAAAAGAAGAAACCCATCGGTTTAAGAATAACAAGGCCGCAAAGCTAATACCATCTATGGTGAAAAACAGGATGAAGTAGCAGGCGAATGGATAAAACTAGGCAATTAAGAACTCGAGGAATTATATTCAGCTCCAAACATAATTCGAGCAATTAAATGGCGAACACTAAGATGGGTAGAACACGTTGAATCAATGAACGGTGGACAAAGTCAAACGTATTAAGGGGTAGTCTCATGTGAACGCATAAATTTTATATCTTTTTAGGAATTTTTTTTTTATAAGACAGTAAAATTCAATAATTTAATTTTTTTTATATGTTTTTATTTGTATCTTAAACTCTATACAATTTTTTTCTTGTTCGACATTTTTTATATATTTTTTAATTAAATTAGACAGTAAAAAAAAAAGCAGGTCACTGTTCATGGTAATAGCGGCTGTTCATATTGTCTGAAATAAAAAGAACGAATGAATTATTGTTCAGTAGGTCTGTCGCTATCGGCCTTCCAAAATTAATGAATTTCATTAAAAAAAAAAAAAATGGCGGACTGTAGAAAAAAATATTGTTTTTTTGTTAATTTTTTTTTGTTAAAAATCGTTTAAAAAAAATAAGGAAATATTTTCGAAAATAAGCTATTTTGGTATTAATGGATAACCATTAATGAGTAGAAGAACATATATAAATTTCAAAGCAATCAGTTGAATAGTTTTTTTTTAGGACCATGACAGTTTTAGAAAATGATGTTTTGAGAAAAATGTGTTTAAAGTTTCAAGAGCAGAATTTTCGTGGAAAAATTATACTTACACTAATCTGCTATGCCTGGACCATCCATCCTTCGGTGGCCTCATACGCATGATTTTCTGCCAGTTTTTGTGACCTGAGGGAAGCCCTTGCCATTTTGGATGCCTCGGACTTGGATCGCCCTGCACAGGTTATTCGTCGTTCATCGTAGTCCTCAGCATACGAGTAGGCGTTTCGGCCAATTTGCGTACCAAAAATTTCCATTATTTTAAATATGGGTGAAAATTCTTCATTAAACATACACACAGCTGTTCATGAAGCAATTTCCAGCGTCTTTTTTCCAACAAAATGATGCTTTGGAGCCAAGTTCCAGATGCAACTATTAAACGACTCGTTGTTGTTCTGATTTTTTTTTCCCAAGCACCTCTGTATCAGATCATCAGATGATAATTCTTCGTAAATTGGCTTCAAAAAACTTGCTGTTTCTTCATCAAATGCTGGAGGATGTGTGTAAATTTCCTCTGTATTCTCTGCGTATGTTGTAAATACTTGCACCATGCAATTGAACAGTACGAGTGCTGGGGGTTTTCATCGGTTGAAATGTAATGATAGTATGTAGCTCGCACTGCTTTCTTCATTTCTTCTTGAGAATCTGGATTCTCTCGAAAACTCCGTTTTCTTTCTTCTTTGTGGAAGAAGGAATCTTGTGGAGCTTCTCGAGCCTGTTCGATCCATTTTTATTTTTTTTTCCTCTTTGATGTTGATACACAGAGCATCAAAATTGTACTGCTAAATTTGTTATAGGATTTTATATATATTCACGACAAAAATTTATATACACTATTCCACATATGTATACACAGGTAGGTAATGTACTAAAGTTGACCGACGTCGGAAACTCCGTACGCAGGTATCAAAAACCGGTGACAACAATAGAAAGGTAGCAGCTGCAGAGCTGGCGCGCGGCAGACTAGTTGCTTACGGCGACTCAGCATATTTTCGATAGGTTTTACCATCGAAATATGAAAAAAAAATAGATTTTTCGAAGTGGTCACATGAGACTACCCCCGTAATGAAAAATAAAAAGAAACCTAGATAAAAGACCGTCGAGGTCAATATAAGGATGGACCTAGAAGAGATGGGTCAGAGCAGCGAAACATGGAAGACACAAACACACTCATGACGAAAGGTGGCCAACGCGGTTCTGAATTGCCGAGTAACAAATGGACGGTAATAGTAAATGTATTTCTATAGGTTGGTTTGTTCCGAGAAAGCTTCAAAGAAGGACGCTAGGATGGAAATCGCTGAATGAAATTAATATATATGAAATAGGGCTGTACAGATATGAGGTTAAAACTAATGTTCAATCAATCCAGTGCAGGCACTCTTGATCTTCCGTACAGAAGAACACTCAATAAATGAATCAAATGTAAAGGTCGTGCTCGTTGGATTTTTCGACTTGAACGGTACACTGAGCCGTTCTGTTATGAGTCGTTAATATAAAGTTAAACGAGAAATAATAGCAGTACATATAAGAATAAAATTGTTTGCCTGAAACATCTTGGAACACATGATTAGATGCTGTTTGCACCACAACTATATATCGCTAATGCATTGTACAAATTTTAATGTTGTGCTAGAGTCCAGGTCTGTTTAATTTGTTTTTTAGCCAGAAAAAAAGCATAAGAGCTTTCTGAGCTAGATATATAAATTTAAATTTATTTTTGCAAAACTCGCAGATGCACTGGCACAGCGATCACACGACTCTGCCCTTCTGGGTTATGTACCGTTCAGGAAACTTTTCTGTAGTGATGCCTCGGTCGTTTCGTTTGATACTGTCGCACTGGCAGTATCTTGTCAGTTCCTTCTGATTAAACTCGAGTTCGGAAACTCGGGGGTGGTCGTGGTGCAATGGTAATCTTCACCGACTGTTGAGCGGAAGGTCTGTAGTTCAAGTCTGTTCACAGCCAAGAATAGTTCCTATACGGGAAAATTTAGGCAACAACATCAGTTGTGAATGAGAGATGTTAAAAAAATGCTGACGAAGGCATCGCACTTGCAGTATAAGATCGTTTCAAAATTCATACTCTGTATGTGCATTTCCAATATAACATCTTAATGACATGGGGAAAAAAATACTGGGAACTGCAACCAACGCGATTCAGTCGAATCTCTCGAATCCTATCTAGAACAACCACCCCCGGAGAGCATTGAACGAACATCTTCGACACAAACCATCTGCACCATGTCCAGGTTGTGTGACAAACACCATAAGAGCGTAACTCTTAAATCAAGCCCGTTGAGATAAAAACCCGAGTCATGGTTCTAACTGTCGTGGGCTTGGGACATCGAGTGCGGTTATAATGCTCGACCAGAGTTTTCCAGGTCAAGATGCAAGTCGGAGTATTAGTTTTGCGGTATTTAATTCGAGAGTAGATATTGGTAATATTTATTAAACTTCGTGTGGGTTAAGACCCGAGTAGGAGTATTAACCTTCCTATTATCAATACCGTTTGCACGTCGGGTGGCAGCTCTATTTATCGTAGGCCACACTGCTCACACTTCGTTATAACGAGTGTGATGTCACCCTTTGGTTACATTCACAGTGCCTTCATTCGATGTTATATTTCTGCGAAAATCCACTTTGACAAATACAACAAATACTTCAAATAGTTTCTCTTTGCTGTCGTATATCTCTCATATTGTACTTTGTTTATTTTCCCTAAGTGGGCGTACCTCTTAAGGACCCAAAACGAATCATCGCTCAACAAAATGTCTGACCCTTTTTATTTTCCAGTAACCGCTGACATTTATCCTGTTTGCGGGATTGTCACCCGTGATGACAGCTATAGCTGTTCGTCTTCGCTGCTCTTGACCTATGTTCTATGTTATGGTTGTTTCCGTCAATATGGTATGTTAGAAAACATTTTGAATTCCTTTTATTTTCTTAACAATTTTTCTTTAGGTTAGGGTCTTCGTTTTATGTTTACTCAGATAAGTGAAATAACATACATTTTTGGGTGGAAGAATTTATTTATTTCATTTCTTTACGGGAAGGTATGCAGCGGTGGAAATTTTCCTTCTCGAACCATAAGGGTCGGCGTTTTCTTAACATAGTTGAAATTAACAACACATCGCTGAGAAAGTTTAATCCTTTCCTGAATTCTAGAAGAACTTCCTGGATTGGAAATAACGCTGTAATATACATTTTCGTAAGCTCTCTTTATTAGGGTTCCGTACCTCAAAAGGAAAAAAAAACGGAACCTTTATAAGATCACTTTGTTGTCCGTCTGTCTGTTTTTCAAGACCCTTTATATCGGGAACGCGTGTAGGTATCGGGTTGAAATTAAAACCATATACTCAGATCTGCGGTTCCTTGAAGCTGTGAAAAAATCAAACTTCTGAGTTAACGTCAGAAACGAAGATACGGCAATTTATGCCTCAAAAAAACGTATATTTCGACACTCAAGACAATCAACATTTATAGGGTACTTCCTGTTAACCTAGAACTTTGAAATTCGGCAAGTAATATCGTCTTATACTACAAGTGCAGGAAAAAGTCTGGTGGTTTTGATAAGGTGTGCAGAGTAGATGGTCCAGCTACAGCTAATGCAAATCCAGTTTGGGGATCTATCATATACAGATGCACGTGGCAAACTTAAGAACTCTGTGTCAGATGGATCAGGTAAAAGATATTGTTTGAATAATCCGGGCGCTGTGCGAACGGACACGTGTATACATCTTGAGATATTTAACGTCCGGTTGATTGTTCTTTATGGGTCACCACGATGTCTAACGAATGTTGCTGTATAATGCATATAGCAATATACGAAAACAGCCGCAATGGTGATATATATTTCTCGCCGGATTTTTGTAGGAGATTTCAAATCCGAGTCGGACTCGCCGATTTTAAAACCCCAAAATGCAATTTCATTATATTTTTCTTCTATAGGCATGTTACCCTTCATAAGCACTAGTACTACAAAAACGAACACTACTATAAACAATGTTTCTTCAACTTTGATGTACACCTCTGTGCAAAATAATTTTTTTTTTCATACATGGTACTTGAATGATATCTACATGCCAGGGTTCGCAGCTTCATTTAGCACCGAAATCACTTATTTGAAATGATCTTTCGTAAGATAAAAAAAAATACATTGCGATTCTTTTTTCACTCACCACTTAGATAAGAAACAACTTTGATTAGGTTACCTAACTAATTAGGCATGAACTGTCATTTCACTTATAAAATGCAATCATATATAATAAGCAATTATAGGCTTTGAAAACTGAATTTCGGGAAAAGCTCGAAAAAAAACTGCTCAACTGCTCAAAAACTCGTTTTCTGAACTATTTATAATATGTACCTTAAAATTTGTACGGAACCCTCGGTGGGCGAGTCCGACTCGGACTTGTCTGGTTTTTTTTGTAGCAGAATGCTAGTTGTTGTGTAGCGAATAAATGTTATATTTTTTCAAACCCTTATATCAGGCTGCATTTGACCTTATAGCAGAATATTAATTCTAATAAATTTCATCCGACTCAATAAGGTAAATAACAACATTTCCGCATTTTAGGACTTTTGGTCCCATTTTATTGAGATGGTTATCTTCGTATTAAAAAAACAAAAAAACTAATATTGTTAAAGATCTGCTATTCCTAACCTCTTCTCAGCCGTCTTCCTCAAATGCTTATTCCATCATCTCACTACATGCCGACGATATCAAGTTTTCCATGACCATTTCTTCAGAACATGACTCTTCTCCTATCCGATAAAAACTTAACACTTTTTCTATTTGGTACTCTAAAACGGAGTAAAGCTTAATATTTCCAAATGAGAGTCAACACAGTCGAAATATCCTCACCTTCTTTACTAGCTCCACAATCAAGCCATTTCACTCAGATCATCGGGGACCTTCAGCATTCGGTTTCGGGAAATTATGGTCTAAAAAATTCTCCAATATTCCTTCCTGCCCTGATACCTTCAAAAAAACTTTGTTTATGTCTCTTAAGTGGGGCCCATTTTCCAAAACATCACATTTCCAAAATCAAGAGCATCCAGTGGTTTTGTACGATTGGCTCCTTGAGGCTCTGGAACAATCCCTTGGCCACCTTAAAAAAAAGAACACTGAAAAAGCAAAGAGATATATCCGACATCCCCTTCATTCATCGACTGCAACAATTTTACCACTCTATCTTTTTCAACATCAATTTTCAGAATATATGAAATGCTTGTCTCTTCCTTCTATCCAGCATACGCACCTTTTATAGCCCCAACACACCTATCACTCGTATGCTGTAAAGAGTTAATTTGAAAATTTACCTTTTCGACTTCAATCTCAGCGCTTCATGCTTAAAATTTCGTCCTTCGCCCCGGTCATAATTGACGAAGTGAAATTGTAAGGTTTCCTTCATTCGTCTGTTTCTTCGTCCTGTTGTCTACCCCAACTCTCTTAAGATCTTGTTTTCAAGGATCACAAATTTATTTTCCTTCTTCCCATAATTATATTCTTCTTCCTAATCAAATTAAGTCAAATCTGAATCTTTCTTGAACATTTGAAGCGTCGAAACTTCTTTGACTTAGTTCTGCAAGAGTTTGAAGAAAATCTTGGATTTCTCGGAAAAATCCTTATCAGTGATGAACATCATTCTATACTTAATGATGTTGACATAGAATTAGTCATCTGACCCAGAGGTTCCCAATTTTTTTTCGGCCCCGGAACCCTAAATGATTATTTTTTTTCTGACGGACCCCCATATCGAAATTTTGAACTACCTAGAAAGACCAAGAGCGGTCAAATGACATATTATGTGTTGTAATCGTAATCGTTGTTTACAAACATCATCCACCTATCAATATTAACATATTAAAATACAGTAAACATCGTTGAAATATCAAAAGTAATAAAAGGAAACGATTACAATATAAAATATGAACATGAACATATGAAATAATTTCGATAAAAAATGGGATTTCTAGTGTTAACAGAAAACATCGTCCCTTAAAGTGCGGTTTGGATATTTGTATGGAAAGGAAAGGAAAGAATAAATGATGTAAAAATAATTATTTTAAGTTTTATAAAACATTTATATACAACAAAAAATACGTTGTAACTTTTTAATAAGAATGAATTTTTTTCACATATTGTATTTACTTAAAATAACATTAAAATTAGGCTTAATGTCCGACAACTGAATGCGAAGGTCTGGTGCTGCTTCCATTCTGATTCTGTATTTGTGTTTTGTGTAAGTGTAAGCCGAAAACGAAAGTTCTTACAAATGAAAGGAGAACTATAAGCGCTTTTTCTGTGACTGCAGGGTATTCATCTTTCAGTCTAACCCAAAATGTATTCAAATTGGAATTTTCTGATTCAAAATTTTGTTTGAGAATGAACGAATATTTGATGTCGATAAAATGTTCATACTCTGGCACAGTTTGCATCGATGGTTTGCTATAATTTGCAAATGGATTCCGTACCCAGTCGATACCCTCCATTATCTCGGGGAAATACTCTTCGAAAGATTTTTTAAGGGTAACTAAATTTTGATGTATGCTTCTTTCATCATTTGAAGTAGTCTGCAATATATTTTCCGTTTAAAAGAGCAAAACTTTCGTAAATTTGTTGGTTAACACATTCTATCCAGAAACCAAGTTTGGTTTTAAGTGAAGATATTTTGTTTTTAACTGCAAATTTGGTTGTGGTTCTTCCCTGTAAGGAGTGGCAAATTACGTTGAGTTTGTTGAATATATCGGCCAAATAAGCCAATTTCAGCAATCATTGCTCATCGTGCAAAAGTTCAACAAGCGCACTTACGGATACAGCAATGGGCTGTGCGAAAAAGAATATCTTGAGCTCTTTGCGCAATTCAAATACTTTGGATAAAACTTTTTCCCTCGAAAGCCATCTCACTTCCGTGTGTAGAAGAAGAGATTGATGCTCACTTCCTACATCTTCACGCACTTTTTTAAAAAGCCTTGACTGGAGTGGACATGATTTGACGTAATTATCTATTTGTACGGTATGATCTGCTACTACATTTCGGTGCAGCATTCTTTATTCTGCCGGTCATAGCTGCTGCTTCATCGATGCATTTGGTCCATTGAATATGGTGTTTACTCATTTATCAATGACTTTAAAAATTTCTTCCCCAGTCGTTTGGCTTCCAAAGGTTCACAGAGAAATAAATCTTCTTCAAGAGATCCTCCGAAGGGATATCTCACGAAAACAAGCAGTATTGATAACCCGGCGACATCTGTACTTTCGTCAAGTTGTATTGCAAACACCTCAGTGTCTTTCATTCTACAAATTATTGCATCTTGAATATGGTCTGAAATCTTATGGACTCGACCAGATATGATATTATTGGAACATTGGAACGCTGCAACTTTCTTCGCTGCGTCTTCTCCAAGTACGCAGCTGACGATTTCTGTCATGCATGGTTTCATTAAATTTCCTGCAATCGTGTATGGTTTACCAGTACGCGCAATTCTGTAACTTATTAGGAATGATACTTCAGTTACTTGTTCATTATCTGTTTTTGCATATCTGTGTATAGCGGCCATACCAGTTTTATGTACTTCTTTGTGTATTTAAAAAAAAACTTAAGTTTTTATGCTTCAGTTGCGGGTGGTTGGTTTCAAGGTGTCGTTTAAGCTTTACAGGCACCAAAGAGCTGTTTAGTAGAATTTTGTTGCAAATAACGCATTGTCCATCAGGATGTTCAACATTTTCTAAAGGATTAAATCCAAAGGACAAGTAGGATTCTTCATACTTTCTTTTTTTTTAAACCGTTCTCTCCTGAGGATCACCCCTTTTGATGGTTGGTGTACTTTGTCTGTGTTGCCGACGAAAAAAGTCTTCTGTATTAACTGTAACCTGGAATATATTTACATACCTAATAAACAACAAAATATTTCAAATAAAACTTTTTTGCATTTTTTTTCTTGTTTTCCAGAATCGGGTATTATTTTATTATTATTATTATTGTGACACAACTATTTTTTCCGCGAATGACTAGATGTATGAATTTGTTTGATGTTTGATGAATTTCGGCGCGACGCGAACGGCACGATTTTCTACGGAACGCTTTTGACCCTTAAAACGAAACGCTGTCCTAATCAATAAAAATTTATGTTTCTTCCTGGATGGAGGTGTTATACATAAGTTCATATGACTAGTTGCAAACGACTTTTGCAACAATCTTTGTGCCGATTCAAATGGTCCAAATGATTTTATGCGGCGATTTTTAACCTAGGATGGGACGTGGGTTCAAAACTTTTTACCTCACTCTCGTGCGTGTGGTGGAGATTTCATGCCCTAAGTCTGATTGAAACGTATTTTTCTTCGGTAAAAGTGATCGCCATGCCACAGTTAATGAAGTTCAATATCATGTTATGTTGGAAGACTACTTTAAGACGGAACCGGATGGTGCCATATGCCACTCATCTGCCCAAACAATGGATCTATTCAAGAGGAGTCCCATAATCGTGTAATTTCTAGAAATTGTCCGATCGAATGGCCACTTCGCTCATTCGAATGGAACATTCATACATAATTGACTTGTTGCTCAACAGCGTTAGAGGTGTTCTGAAACAATAATGAAGGAGAAATTGCCGACGTTCCAACCGTCGTGTGTGGTGAAGAATTGGCTTCAAACATCGATGGGTATAAGCTTCCACACGATGATCATACGATGGAGAGCTAATTTGTACATATGTACTTTGGAATGCATTTTAGTCTGATATCTCAGTTATCCTGTGTTTTATTCAAATACAAAATTGTTATGTCCTTATTGAAAGTACTTGACTTCATGCACAATTGATGGGAAATGATTGAAAAGGGGACATATATAACACGGGACACAGCAACCAATTATTCAGAAATATTATGCGAGTACATAACTTCTAGCGTGGAATGATAAACTATTAGTGGCCCAATGGTCCAATCGAAGGTATCACCTTTAAGACTTAATGAAAAGGTCAAAATACAACATTTTCACCTCATTACACGTCGTTTGCACCGGTTTCATCTATCGTAAATGCTAATATCTAAAACCAATTTTCGAACACAGCCCCGTGTCCAACTAGTACTACATCTTAGGTGCAGCAACAACTACATATCTTATCTTCCTTTATTCTTAGGTGCAGTTGTTTAATTTACCGAGGACAGTACCCAGATGGAGCTAGTGGGGTTCTGTGAGTTACTGTAAGTGAATGCTTTTCCTTGAACTAATAGGCACAACTTTGAGAGAACTTACACATATGAGTACTGCTCTTTGAAATTCCCTCAAATGTCTTGAATATTCTGAATTTGTGGAATTCATTATTCATATTTAACGACAAACAACAATTAGTGATCCGTGTATCTGCATACATATCACATCTCCTCGCACTTCATCACACACGCGCCTTGGATACGATTAAATCTCTGCGACACCTTCGGATCACGTGTACAATTTCGAATTGAAAACAAAGTGTCAATGAGAGGATAAACACCGTTTCTTGCGAGCTCCATTATCGCTTTATGCCCGCATAAACCGATGCCGTCTTCGCACAACTTGCGATACTGTGCCACTTCGCTAGCCTATAAGGCACACATTCCTCTTAATTTAATTTATTTGCCAAATTATTATTCTTTGCGTATTCGGTCGGGTTGTCTCGCGTCTGGCTTCATAGTCATTGCCACCGCGGGCGACATTGCCACAGGGTGGAAGTGACATCACCATCCAGTGTCGCCGAATTATGCATTACGACTCCAGCGGCTATAAACGAGAGATGATGATAGCACCATCCTTCCCATACTTTCGGACGAATTAATTGGTATTTGCAATTAAGTTTTCCCATAAATTTCACCGTTCGCGACACTGGGGCAGCTCGGTTACCCGGACCTTCGGGTATGCAGGCAATTCGACAACTTTGCATTGCCTTGGCGGTGGGTTGAGTACGGGTAGTGGGAAATGCATTTGCTCACAGCCGATAATCTGGATACATCGTATAGCCGCTCGAGGTACATGTATTACCAGTGTCCTGCTTCCTTATCCTCCTCCTGTGTTGACTTTTCATTTGTATTGGGCTTAAAAAGAAATAATTTCGCCGGAAAGCGGTACGACATGCTTTCCTCTGTTGGCCTTTAAAAGCGTCTACGTTGCCAAAAAGAGCAGACCATGCGACCAAGTAGCCAGTCAACCGCTGGGTACGGGAACACCACTGAATTTATTCCTTAAGAAATAATAAATACACACGCGCAAAAAGAACAAAAAAAAAACGAAAACGACACGCAACAAAAAAAAGAAGAAATGGAGTCTATCTACGCCAGATAAAGTGGTCCTCGTCCGTTTTAATCTGGGACTACAGCGACAAGCAGCGTTCTCGGGTATAGGACGAAGAAATGTAACGGCGTCGATACGATACCACATCGAGCCGGGTCGATACGGTTCGGTTAAAGGAGGAGGGCAACAGATGATGATGAGGATGATGATGATGTGGCGATGAAAGTGATGGGCTTTGTCATTGTTTAATGGTGTGGGCCATCTGTGTGTGTACGCGTTCAATGTTCCTCACGCACCGGATTAAAGATTTATGTTACATATTTTATTTGGCCATAAATTTGGGCTTTTTATTTCGCCAAAAATGAATTTATTATTTATTTTCAGTGATATATGGCGATTGGATGTTGTCATTGTACAGTGGGGCAAGGAAGTCAGTTAAAAGGGAAAAAGACAGAAAATGGGAATAAAGGCTTTGTTGAGGTAAATTCAATGACACTGTTGCGATATTTATCGATTATCTTGATATTTGTTGAAGGTACTCTTTAAGATTAAATGTGCCGAATATTCTCTAAGTCTACCTAGGGCAATGACTTTATCATATAGGATCATCAAACAAAAAGTGTCAAATAAGGATCGATGCATACTGCTACAACGTTTTGTAATGGTGAAAATTTGTTACAAAAACAGTAAGTACATATACTGGATTCTTCTCGCACAATAAATTCGAACATTTGTTGTAATTTCTCTTCCCCTTTTTCTATTGTTTTAAAATTGCACTTCTAGTTGGATGCTCGTACTCTGTCTTGTACGATCTTCGCCAGAACGGTGGGTACAATCTTTATGTGAGGATTTTTTTTATGAGCTCGGCGTACTTGTTACCAACAGTAAGGATTCCCTGAATTTATTATGCATATCTTGGTACATAAGGAATTGACAACATGGAGCTATCCCAGAAGCATGCGGCCTTGCAAAAAACATGGAAAAAAGAAACTTTATCTGCATAAGTGTATCTTCGCCCATCTTTTAGTACCTTAAATGGGAATCCGAAGTTTTTTATTTCAAAATTTGGAGCTTTATTTCAGAAAAATATTGTCCATCGGTTGAAAAGTTAAAGGACCCTCTTATCCAACGCCAACACCAGGACGAAATTAATAACCGGTTTGCTTTACTAGGAGCTTACGTAGGAGCAGTATGGTCAAGATTAAACAAGAATAAAAAGTCTCGTAAGCACAAACAACAACAACAAAGTCAGCCGTTCTTCGGTACAACAAACGATGCTGCTATAGAAAAAGTTTGTTAAAGCTCGGCGAGAAACATGAGAGCAATAGTTGCAGGGCTAAAAGCTGTACGAAAAGGTTACCAGGCCAGATAAAGATTTATTCGCAACGATAATGTTGAGCTCGTTTCGGACAGCGAAAGAGTCAAAGTGTGCCAGAAGCAATGAAAAACGGTGTTAACCACACTTCAGACGTTAAAGTAGAACTACCAACAATCAAGAAGGTAAAACAAGCAATTCATTGGTTTAAAAATATCAAGGTAGCAGGAATCGACCTAATACCTAGGCAATCAATAAAATGTGCAGGAGAGTAATTAAGGGAGAAGTTACATGGGCCCATCATAACATAACAATGATATTATCCCCGAGGAATGAAAAACTCGGTCATCACTCCCTGGAAAATATCGGAGGCTATCAAGAGGAACCGCTCAGCAAGTGACCAGATTTTCACAATATGACAGCTTTAATAAAATAAAAATTCTACAAAACGGTCCACGGTTGGCTTTAGAAAGGCAAATATACCAATCCAAATCAGATCACGTCCTTGTAGGGTTGGGAACCCCGAAAAAGTTGGTGAAACTGATACTAGTATGCCCAAAGGATAAAAGGATGAGTAGGAAACAACTAATCTGAAACATTCGAAATACGTAAAGGGTAGGGCCTTATCACTTTTATTTTAATTTGGAGCTGGAATGCGTAATGAGGTCCCATCTCGAATGAGATGGATATAACCCTCAATGCAATAACGGATGCTCTAGTTTACTGACGACATGGACCTGCTGGGAGATAGTGAGGACACAGGTTAAAGAAAAGCAGGAAGTCCAAAAATGGCAGGAAGGGTGGTCGATTTAGAAGTAGTCTTGAGTTTAAGGAGAATCTATGGTGGAAGACAAGGCAAAGAAACAGACGAATGGAGAAAACTCCACAATCAAGAACTCGACGAGCTCTATTGAGTCTCAAGCATTGTCCGAGTGATATATAAAACAAGATGGGCGGACGCGTCAAATGAATGGACTCAAAAGACTGAATTCGATTTACACATTCGGCGCGAATTTAAATCTAACTTTTTCAGTCAGATATTGGAGGGTTCCTTCATGGTGACTTAGCTACCCGAGCCCGTAAGGGAGTAGGTACAAAAAATTTCATAATGTTGCGTATACGCCCCGTGGTGGCTATGGTCGAGTGCATTTCTTGGCTTGCACAGCTGCTTTCACGACTTGAATTTCATGCAGAGAGTTAACGTGAATTCAGATCTAACCTTTTCAGTTAGATCCTGAATTCGAAAAAAACCGAAGGAAAAAGACGCTAGAACAGATGGGACGGAACAGCGAAACATGGGAAAAACACATTCATGATATGCTAGCTTAGTGATGGATTATCAATGGACCTCTGAATTTCTGAGATCAAAGTGACCTTAAATAATTAAATAATAATAATAATATATCAAAAAATGGTTCCATGTTTAAGCTTACACATTTGGCTAAAAAGGCGGTATAGGAACCCTGCGTTGGAAGAATAGTATGTTTTTTGAGGCAATACAGCGGATGACCCAATCTTATAGCTTCTTCGAAAATCGGAAGTGCTGTTCAACCAGGCCAAGAGTCATCGCTGATTTTTGGAGTATACGGTGAGTGGGATAGGACTCGCCTTTCAGATAGGTTCTAACGAGTTTAAGAAATTGCTTTGTCGTGTTTTTGTCCATTTTTGTTATTAATTTCTTAGAACTATTTTACGCTAGAATTACCTTAACTAATTTAAAATACCTTACTGGACCTACTCTAATGCATACAAGACTATGTTTTTCGCCGTTAAGATTAACGTATTGAAAATAAATGTATGGCTAAAACAAACAATATTTGTTAAGAAAAAAAAATTGCATCCGATTTTGATTTTAGTCTGTCTCATCAAATACACAGCGTAAGTTTTAATCTATGAATGTTTGGCTTGGTCACCATAACTTTCACTTTTGATTATCATGATCCACTTTCATCGCCAGTATCAAAAAGACGCAGAAAACCTTTACTTTCTTGGCGCTGAAATTCACAGGGCGTTCAACGACTCTCGGCTTCAGCTAGAGAGCCACCCAATTTCTTTGCTTTTTAACCATTTCGAAGGCTTTCAAATGATGGGAAATAGCTTGTTGATTTGCTGTAAATTAATTTGCAAATTCTAATTGTGTTTGAAATGGAACTTGATCCAGTAATGCTTCCAATTTAGTGTCTTTAAACATTTTCACCGTTCAGTGACACTTCAAGTCCTTCACGAAATCTCTTACCAGTGAGCTATTGGTTCACTATTGGAAGTAGAGAATATCAAAGAGGAATAAATCTGACGAACAATGTTTTAACCTAGCTGATCCTAAAGACGCTGGATGACCGAACCGTTTCTCAATAACCTATGTCTGTGTGCGATCGCAGGGAACACGAGGTAATAAATCAAGCTTTAAATCATTCATGTTGGCTACCGTGGCTTTTTTTCGCCAAATGTGATCGGTTTTTTTTCTTTGCCATCACAATCACCTGCATACTCGACACATATTGCCAGTAGCTCCCGCCTTCTTAAAACACAGTTCTCCTTTCCCGGCCTTTACCATGCTTCAGCTACGGTTAAGAGTCTACTCAAAGACTCCTCATTTTATTCATTAAAGTTGTTAAAAAAATAACGGAAATTCTGTAATTTTTCTGGATTTTTTAGGCTTAGCCGCGCTATTGGCTATTTGTAAATTGCCAGCTAAACCGGCTGATAGCTGTCAAGGAGATTATATAATTTTTGCTAAGATAGGCGAATATTTGTTTGTTTATAAAATGGATTAGAACATGTGGATAAAATGATGATTTAAGGATGGAAGAAGGTTCAAGAAAAGTTAAGCGTTACCTGTGGTGAGTTTCCCATAAATAAAGTTAGTTCTTACTTTTCTTAGCTTTGGGTTTGAAACGTGTGAAATTTGTTCCAAACTGTCGAATTTTGAATGAATTTGTGGAAAATAGCTCAAGACTTTGGCACTACGATAATCCACCTAATACTGCACTGAATAGTGTCCCACCTTCTAGAATAGCTAGGCAGGGCTATCTCATAAAAAAAGAGGAGCTTAAGGGTTGTTTGATAATTTAAATACATTTTTATAGTATGAAATACGCTTTATTTTCCAATATAATCTCCCTGGGCTTCAATACACTTGCTCCAGTATCTTCTTATTTATGGATTCCATCCCTAAAGTGGGATTTCGGAATTCTATCGAAAATACTTTGATTAAATTCGTTGTCCACACATGTATTTTTACCTTGCAAAGCTGGGGTAGGGAAGACTTATGCAAAGGCTTTCCTGTCTATCAGTCTGTCCGTCCGTACGCATATATCAAACTAAACTTGCCGAGTAGCTATGAGTCTGAAACTTGGCTGTGTTATAGAGTACATAATTCTGAACTCAAAGCGATTGGTTTTAGAACCCTAACTACTGTGGTTCCTGAGATCCAGATAGAAGTTAGCAAAATTCAAGATAGAAGAATTACAGTTGTAGCTTGGCCCCTGGCGAACTGATTCCATCTTGTTTGATATGTGAGAACAGACAGAAATCTGAGCGAGCTAACTCTGTTGAATAGGATGGATGTTGTGACAGTTCATACTTTAATTCAGTGATCTTCTCGATGGTTTCTTGAGCTGTGTAAGATAGCGCTGATGAAATGTGATTTTTTCTTTTGTAAGCTAAAACTTTTCTCACAAGTTTTTATATCAAGTTTGTCGAATAATAATCTGCGCTTATTGATATGTCTAACAGAATTAACTTTGTATCCCAAAAAACTGATTTTGAAACTTTCTTAGCTGATTTCTGAACCCAACCTCGTTTTGGAGCCGAATTACTGGGTTCACACCACTCCTTAACCTCTTGTTTTGATTTAGGATCATGTACATGTTTCAAAGCGTCACACGTTTTCTGGTGCTAACCCATTTTTTGGACGTCTTTCACGCGAATCTATATCCACTTTGAAATGTAGCGATTCACCTTTTTACTCTTCGAACCGAAGGTAAAGAGTCTTCATATACTTTTAACCATCTTTCATGAATATGTTTTGATGCTACACCTTCCAAAAATAAAATTTTTATTACTGCGCGATATTCAAGTTTTTGCAATATACAAAACTACTGTGACACGTCAATTTCGAATGGCTGCAGATATACGAACGGTTGGCAGATTTTCATAAATCTTCTCACGTGGTCATAAAAAAGAATTAATAGTTTTAGAAAAACAACAGAATGAACCTAAAAGCGCCAATTCTTATTAAACGATAAAACTTTTTGAAAAATCTAGTACATGGATAACATTAAAACTGCATTGCTAAGAGAGCTAAGTGCCAAAAACTAAATATTAGAAAACATTCGGGTTGTAGGCGGCATTTGCGTGAAGGTATAATATCTGATGGGATTTGAATAAATAGTTTATTAAAAAAAAAAAAACCAAGCTTCCTCTTCTTTTTTGAACATAGAGTTGGTGCACTTATATGCGGGCTTTTGTTTGTTTTTGTTCAGGTCCTAGCCGAAACGCAAAGACTATTGCTCGTCACATAAGTATTAAGTATCAAAGCTGGCTTAACTTTCCTACAATTCGTGACTTTAGTTCTGTACTCTGGAACGCGTCCGGCTTCGACAGAATTTATTTGTCGAAAATTCTGTCTGTGTATAAATCCGCATCTACAAAAACTTATTTTACATTGATAGCTTCATTATGAATCCCAACGTCACCAAGTCCAATTTGTTCGTCATGTGCAGAGTGTTTGAATAATTTTTGACCTACTGTAACGCACTCAGCACTTGGGGGATTAAAATTTGTATGCGAATCAAATGTTATCAGACGACCTGTCCATTGCCAAACCACCGATGATGGCTTTCACACATCTTCTATCAAGGGCTTACTCATTGCAACAGCAGCGTAGCTCTCATCCTCGCTAATAAATAATTGTCAATAATTATTGAAAAGTAATATAATTGTGTTGCACGCATCAGCGGCATATTCGTCCGCACACACAGCAGCTACTCACATACGCGCGATTTATAGTGTCCCAAAGTCCCCAGCGGACGCACGAAGGAGCCTCCATACCCGATTGGATTAATTGCGTAAAAGCTGGCATCATTCCCAACTGGTAATGGCCATGGCATCAGCTATAGCAACTGGGGACCATTCCGCAAATGAAGGCAATGCAACTTATAAACTTAAAAAAAAAACCAAAAACAAAAAAATGCAAAGTTCAGGAAATTCATAAATAACCAGCGCATTATCCTATTTCCACTCGATTGGTGATGAATTCAGTTCGTTTTTTCTCCATTTCTCCGCGTTTTTTGTTTTTTTTTTTGGGGATTCTGTGCAGCGCTTTTGTTTTACTGCACGGCCGAGTTGTACAAATTGCGGGCACGTATTCGCTTTTATGGTCGAGTTTTTATTGTATTTAATTTTTTTTTCTCGAAGCTTTGTTTTGTTGTATTCTCTTAATGGAGGCCCCAATTGTTATGACATGAAAGTAATTAGCATATGAATATGGTTTTGTGTGCTGCGTCTGTCCGCTGCAGGCCTACCATCGAGAAGCTGCTTAACAAATGCGATTATGGTCATTAAATAAATATTCATAAAAGTATGCCTGAGCTAACGAAACAAAATGAAAACAAAAAAAAAATGTATCAGGGACGCGATTCTATCGAACACTGGGCTAGATACATAGATACTATTTTTTGTGAAGTCGTGCAATCCTTTTTTTTTCAATGTTCAAAATTAATAACTTTTAAGAGAATTAAAGATTAAAAAAAAAAAAGAAAAAAAATAGTAAAATGAGGGAATTTATTTACACGCTTATTGAATAAAACATGTTGAATGGATCCGGGAAGCATAATCGCTAACGGTTATTGTTTTAAAGTTTTGTAAAAATGTGGATTAAATAAAATTGAGGTACTTACACTATGATTGACTTGACTTGTTGCTTTCTGTAAGGGCTATAACACGGAGTGCGGTATCACCTTTTAAGTGGACTTCGTATTGAACTAATTTATAGTTTAATTGGTTAACCTACTCTTTTTCAGATATTGGCGATGGTTGCATGCAAAACGAAGGATAATGGCCGAGATACTTGCTCGATATCCAGGGGCACACAAGGGAACCCCATGTAACAAGAGACTAGTGACTAGGGATGTTTACGAGGGTGGTCCGATAAGTACTCAGCCTACAAAAGAAAAACAAAAATTTTGGAGAAATGGTGATTTATTTTTCAATATAGTCTCATTTTAGCTCGACACACTGGACCCAGCGATGCTCCAACTTCTTTAACCCGTCTGAAAAATACGTTTTCTCGTGGTTTGCAAAGTAGGCCTCCGTGGCGGCGATGATCTCCTCATTCGACTGAAGTTTCTGCCCGGCGAGTGACTTTTTCCAGTTTGGAAACAAAAAGAAGTCGCACGGGGCCAAATCTGGAGAATACGGTGGATGGGGCAGAAGTTCGTAGCCCAATTCGACCAATTTGGCCGTGGCGAGGGCGAAGGTGTGAGCCGGTGCGTTATGATGGTGGACGAGCACTTTTTTCTTTGCCAAGTGGTGCCGTTTTTTTTTCACTTCGGCATCGAATCGGCCCAATAATTTGGCATAGTACAGCCCTGTGACCGTTTTGCCCTTCTCCAGGTAGTCGATGTGGATCACACCTTGTGAATCCCAGAAAACGGTGGCCATCACCTTTCCGGTCTTCGCCTTCTTCGGAGCACGTTCGCCGGGTGAAGTCCACTGTTTCGACTGTTCCTTGGTCTCTGGTGTGTACCAGAAACTCCTTCGGATTGCGCTTAAACAGCGTCAAACACTTCTCTGAAGTAGTCTCGTGGTTGCGCTTGTTGTCCGGAGTGAGCAAACATGGCACCCATCGCGCCGCCAGCTTTTTCACTGCGCGATTTCCCTTCCAAAAACAAGAATGGAATCACCGACCGATATTGCTCTTTTTTCATTTTTCTAAAATCTGCGGACACTCCCGCTTCCACACGCGATCAAAACAAAACTACGAGTCCGATCCGGCTGAAAGCCGTCTGTCCACTAGAATGTACTACACGGTAGTAAGTTGCTCTTGCGATACTGGCGCCATCTGGCGGTGAGGCTAAGTACTTATCGGACAACCCTCGTTATATGAAATTTTAAAAGTTCAATTGAGATAAGCTTCTTAGAAATTCATCGTTCTGATTGGGAGAAATATCGAATCTGGTCCTCTATGGGCTGCAACGAAGGCTAAACTTAAGTAAACCAAGTTTCGGGTAGAGGCTAAATACAGAGGATCTCTTTTCAGCCTTGCTGTCAAAAATAGAACCGCGAGCTTTCCTGAATAGAGAAGTTCTAGAAATACCGTGAAAAATAAAATAACATGTTAGCCCTCTTATATGAGATTCAGTCGGTTTTTAAAGTTACTTACTTACTTACTCAACCAACAAGCCTCTCCAGCCGGCACGATCTTTGGCCAGCTGCTTCCAATGCCGCACGCCCAGTTGATTGAGGTCCTTTTCCACCTGTGCGCGCCACCTTAGATGCGGTCGTTCTCTGTTGCGTCGTCCCTCGGGATTGGAGTCGAAGACTCTTCGGGCCGGAGCGGTGATATCCATTCGTTTTACATGGCCCAGCCATCTTAGACGTAGGATACGTAGACGTCTAACTAGGCCAATGCGCTGTACAGCCCGTACAGCTCTTGGTCGAATCTTCACCTCCACTCTCGGTTTACAAAAACGGGACCAAAGATTGCACGCAGAATTTTTCTCTCTAAACGTCCAAGAGCCTCTTCATTCGGTTTTGATAATTTCCAAGCCTCAGCGTCATAGAGGAGGACCGGGATGATTAAGCTTTTGTAGAGGGATACCTTATTAGTAGAGAGAGGGCTCTACTACTCAATTGCCTCTTGAGCCCAAAGAAGCAGCGGTTGGCAAGAGTTATTCTGCGTTTTATCTCAGCGCTGGTGTCGTTGCTCCTTGTCAGTATCGAGCCAAGACAAGTCTTTGACTACTTCAAAAATATAGCTGCCGAAAGTGACGTTCTGACAAAGACGTCGGTGCTGCGCGTCTTTCTTTGATGATAACATACCTATGTACGTCTCGCTTTGTCCGTCTAATAACTTCAATGTCATCTGCGTAGGCAAGCAATTGTGTAGACTTGAAGTAGATCGTACCTGTTGTATTGGCCGCAGAGTCCCGCACGATATTTTCAAGTGTGATGTTAAAGAAATCACATGACAATGCGTCACCCTGTCTAAATCCGTTTTTAACATCGAAAGTCTCGGTTAGTTCATATCCGACGTTAATGAAGCAGTGAGAATTCTCCACAGTCATTCTGCACAGTCTGATCAGTTTGGCAGGGATGTTTTAACATGACATGGCTCTTTATAGCTCGTCTCTATAAACACTGTCATATGTGTTTAAAATCGACAAAGAGGTGGTGCGTGTCGACCTGAAATTCATGGATCTTCTCCAAGATCTGCCGTAGGGTAAATATTTGGTTTATCGCAGATTTTCCTGGCCTGAAACCACACTGGTAGGAACCTACCAGATTGTCCACGAACGGTTTCAGGCGCTTACACAATACGCAGAGAGGATCTTGTACACAATGTTCAGGAGACTTATCTCTCTGTTATTGGCGCAGTCATAGGGATCTCCTTTCTTATGGACCGGGCAAACGATGCTGAAATTCCATTCATCGGGTATGCTTTCCTCCGACCATATCTTGCAGATGAGTTGGTGCATGTTTCTGACCAGCTCATCCCCAACTGCTTTAAATAGTTCTGGGGGAATGCGTCTGCTCCAGCAGCTTTATAAGACTTAAGTTTCGATATCGCTATCTTAACATCGTCTAGGTCGGGTGGACGGCATTCTCTTTCGTCTTCGTCCATTGTGAATGGTTCGTTCTGGCTGACGGCGGCTTTTTGACTACCATCGCCGTTATATAGTTTGCAGAAATGATTTTTCCACAGTCTCAGCATCGACTGTGACTCCTCTATTAGTTGTCCGTGTTCATCCCTGCAGTCTTCTGCTCTGGCTTTATAGCCTTGGCATGTTCATTTTACTTTTTGGTAAAACTTTCGAACGTCGTTTCTGCATATCTCCATCGCCTCGATCTCGCGCTTCTCGCGCTCCTTTGTTTTCTTCTCAGAAGCGCATGCTCCTCCCTCCTTTCTGTTCATAGAGCTCGCGGGCAGCTCTCGTCCGTCGATGCAGTGTAGCCATGTATGCATACTGCTTACTAGAGTATATCTGAAGCGGGCTCTCTGATGGCGTTCTGACAACAACTACATTGTTGTTCTATGGTTTGTGCAGATTGCATCGGTCCTTAAGAGAGCTTGATGGAGACTTGTTCGGCGAAGGTCCTGGCGGTCTCTTGCGATAGCAGCTTAAAGTTACTCTGAATTAAATGAAGCGCATTGTAAAAACAAAACTGTGCAACAACATCAGTTGTGAATGAGAGATGATCAATAAATACTGACGAAGGCATAACACTCGCAGTGTAAGATCACTTTAAAATTCATACTCTGCGTGTGCATTTTAAATATAACATCTTAACGGCATGGAATAAAGTTACTGTAAAACTACAAACAACGCGACAAATTCAGTCGAATCTCTCGAATCCCAAGACAACCACTCCCGGAGAGTAGTGAAAGAACATCTTCAATACAAACCGTCTGCACCCCGTCCAGGTTGTGTGACAAACATCAAACGCTCTTGAACCTGGATGAGTTATAAAAAAAAAAAAGTTGCAACACCTTCAAAGTCGTTACATTATAAAACCGTCAAGTTATTAATAGTTCAAATATGTAAGTACATTTAACAGCATGTCTAAAGGAAACATTAACGCTATCTTCATTTTTATTTTCCAGTTCTTCAAGCAGTTATACATTTTCTAAGTAAACGGTTGAAAAAATAATATTTGCAAAAGCTCTACACTCCTCCGTTGTGTTTCTTATTTGTAAATAGTCTTTAGACTCTTATCCCAACAACTGTACCATTTTCAGCTGCGTCAGCTTGCTGCTTCAGTCTGTTCGGGTCAAGTCTACCATTATGTGGAGATCTCAACATACCTTCCGCCGAAGCTATTTGATTTTTTCCTCATTTAGTCGTTATAGTTTTTCGAATTAGTACGTACGTACATATGTATGTATTGTATATCTACTTATATATGTATATCTCACGATCGGAAATTTCTAGTTGACCAATTGCGAAGTAGTAGAAGTAATTTTAGCGTGATATTGTGAAGTGTGTGGACAAAATGAAAATTGATTATCCTTATCTAATACCAGATCACCTGGCGAAACACAAAGTTATTTGCACAAGGTATTTATACCTCACCTTAATAGGAGATGGAAAGAAGCAAGTCGAAATAAAGACCGTTTCATCAAAAAAAAAAAAAAAAAAAAACGAGGCTTGGATAACAAATATTTACATGCTCTGTAAGTAATATTCGTAGTGAATAGTGGTAGCGAAAGGGGTCGCCGTCATAGCCTTTTCAAAAGTCTTGTTTAAGAAGCCAACAAATGAAAATTAAAAATCTAAAGGAAAACTTTTCTGAACATCTAATAAAATCAGCTGCCAAATCAATTCAACTCCACGAGGACAGGCCTTCAGGATTCAGTGCTGAGAAAGCTTTGGCACTAATGGTGAATGCCTCTCTCTCAAAACATCAATATGAAATTTTTAGGAAATCGGCAAAAGAAGAAGGGTTTGATAATTTTCCTTCGTACCAAAGATTATTTGATGCTAAAGAAAGTTATTCTGAAAATTTGGTCAAAATTTCAAACATTGCTTGACCATACCACGAAGAGAATTTTGATGACTAAAATTGGAACTCAATTAGATTTTATCAGCCATGAGCTTACGTTTGTTTCTAAATGGGGCAGCAATGGCTCGTCATGACACAGTGAGTACAACCGAACATATGCAGATCAAGACATAACAGACGGAATATGTTCCTCTCACGTGTAGCACGTATAGTACGTTAGGTTCTTGCTAACAAAAACAACTCTAATCTAGCTTAGCTCATGATGTGAATGAAGAACTGATTCGCGGCCTTGGAATTATTCTCGGTACTATCAGCTCTGGTTCTGCTGTAGATCCCGCCAAATTTCGGAAATATTGCCAAGAAACTTGGACCTTATACGTGAGCTCGTATAACTGGTACAATATGCCTAATACAATATTTCAGCTGCGGTACTACCGATAGGAATGATAAACGAGGAGGCACAGCAAGCCCTTAATTATGACTATGTGGACACAGTAATTCGAGGAAATGTAGCCCAATTGCGACAAACGAAGATGTCAGCTACATGCTACTAGTGATTTTAATTTAATTTAAAATTAATTTTAATTAAGTTTTCCAATAACTATCTTACGCTTAGAACTAGCTTAATAATACTTACAAATTAAAATACCTTAGACATCTTAATTCTATGTCTTTCGACCGTTATATAACTTATCATATCTTAACCTTAACCTTATCATATATTAAGCTAAGAAAAATTAGTTTTATTAAAAAAAACTTAGCATATGATCATATAAGTGTCCGCCTAGGACCAATAAGATATTTAGTCTAGTTAAGATAGTTAAGCTAGTTTTAAGCATTTCTGTCTAGAGTAAGAAAGTTATAAGCTATGTTTAATAAAGATGAATTAAAATAAAATATAAAATAAAAAAAATGAGTTCACATGAGCAGTGATGCTCATTCACTTCGAAAGGCCCAGCCATCTTATACTAGTACATTGGATCCGTAGACGTCTGACTAAGTCGATGTCGTTGTAAGAGGTTTTTCAATTGGCACAGGTAAATTTTGGCAGCCTGTATCAGCCATGTTGCTTGGATGACATCTGTGAAATCTATTTTTATTATTCAGTTACTGATGCCAAATCACTACGGCAAGCTATACTACTGAATAGCATGTCCAAATGCTAAACCTTTGTTACCAAAATAAGTGTTCGTTAGTGCAAACGTAGCGCGCGTTGTATCAATTTTATAGTAGACGTGGTAATCCTTCACAGTCGACTCTTCGACATTTGGTGGCTAAATCTGAGCCGATAAATCAATCAGCCAACATTTGTATGTCAAAGGAACGCAAGATCGGACTGAGTCATGAGCCCGAAGTTCATGACCATAGACAAAGCCGTTTGTTCGGTGACTGGGTTTCGGAGCGTTTGAAAGAGGACCCTCATTTTGGTCAGAAGACCATCTTTAGCGACGAGGTACATTTTTGGATCAATGGCTGTGTTAACAAGTAAAATTGCTGTATATGGGACAACACCGATCCACAAGGTGACAATGCATCCTCAAAAAGTTACCGTTTGGTGTTGATTTTGGGCTGCTGGCGTCATTGGTCCGAACTTTTTCGAAAACTTCATTGCTGAGAAGGTTACAGTGCTGCGGAACGATGATAACTTATTTCTTATGGCCCAAATTGAACCATATCGACCTAGACGATATGTGGTTCCATCAGGACGGAATTAAGGAACACGATTAACATTCGACAACGAATTAAGGGTAAGGTTATCTCTCGAAGAGGTGGCGTGAATTGGCCATCAAGGTCACGCAATTTGACCCCGCTAAAGTTTTTCTTCCGCGGTTTCCTGAAGTCGCAGGTCTATGCGAATAAGCCAAAATCGACTGATGCCTTTGCTTTATTCCACTTCATCATCTACCCGCCCTTATTTAAAAAGCTTTTACTTGATTCTATCCTTTTATACCCTCGGTTACTACAAACTGGAATAATATTGTACACAGGACTTTTTTCATGAATCGACCAAAAGGCTCTCACTAAATTTCCGATAATGTCCAAGTCTCTGCGGCTTAGAGAAGGACTAGAATAACGTTGAATTTTTGCAACAAGTTATCATGGTTTTTCTAGAGGGTGCTCAACAGTTGCCTTTTGCGGTTAACGAGTGGTAGTCTAGTTTCGTTGCTGTTTGTCATTTCTGAGCCAGTGTAGACGAAACTTTGGACTACCTCCAATTTAAAAATATATCTGAAGGTAACATTTTGGTCATTTTTTTCCCCTTCAAACCCTATTAACCGTTTCTGCTTCAATGATCTAAAACACTTTAAGGACGTCTCGCTGTGTTCATTGATGGTATTGGAGAAATCAGATGATAGCACGTCGCCTTACATGAATTCTTTTTTAACATCGAAGGTCTCGGTGCAGTCAATATCTTCATCTAGCACAGCCTGACACACACTCTCTTGCTTTCATATGAATATTTGGTTTAGCATTGATTATCCTAGCCTGGAATGACACTGACAGATGCCTACCAGGTTGCATACAAAAGTTTTCGGGCGTTCACACAGCACGGCAGAGAAGCTCTTATTAGCGATATTTTTATACTTATGGTTTCATAATTGGCGCAGCTCTGATGCCAATATCACTAGCTTAAATGCGTCTTGGTACTTGGTACTTGGACAGCTGTATTTTGAATACCACAAACGTTATACAGTGAGCAGAAGCGCCCCCCCCGTTCGTTTTTTTAAGGAAACGGCGGACTTTTTTTAGTAGGCTCTGATATCTTTACACGCGGACTTGAAGTCTTGCTGTCTGTACTTGTTTTTTTTTTAGGTAGTAACTTGAAATATGAAATAAAGCGCATCACATGGGGCCAGGTTTTGAGGGAGCTCGAGAGACACATGATTGGCAAATGCAACTTTCAGACGTCGAATTTTGGTGATGGATGGATTTTGTAAAATCCGTGTCCACACCTTAGCTATGACATGGTGATGAACCGAGTCGATGGCCGGACATTCTCGTTGCTAATGGTGTGTATAATGTCACGAATTTTAAAAATGTAAGATCAGGAATACTAGGCACCCTTACGGATGCTAAGGTATGAGAATCGTGCGCTGGCTGCTAAATGATCATGCCCAGCGCGAGATCCACTAAAACCTTTTTTAGCTATCCCATAAATAAATTAGTCCCCTCGCTAAGTGATGACAACAAGAATCAGTTGAAAAAAATATCAAAATAGAATTCGATACTGCGGAAAACACACTGAATACATCTACCTCCTAGACGTCTAAAAACCACAAGGACTTTATTAACAAGCTAAATGAAATCAAAACAGATTTATATTCATTTGCTTGCGGGTCAAAAATCGTTCTCATACGAAAGACCCAGTGGAGAAACCAAACAAAAAAAAAAAAACTGGTTGTTGGTAGGTACCCAAATCCAGCGAATGCAGGATACAGAAGTCCTGATTTGTGTGCTCCTCGGCAAATATTATTCCGCACATTCACTGATGAATAATTCGCAAAATTGAGACGCAACAAAAACACTCGCTTCTGGTCTTCATTTTCATATTTATCGCCCGAATGAAATTTCTCTAAAGTTTTAATGAACTCGACTGTACAAAATGTTTTATTCAACATTTCCAACATTTTCTTCATTTTCATTGCACGAGCAATATAGCAATATTGCCATTGCTGCTTCAGGTTTTGCCCCGTACACACAAACCCAGTGACGTGTATGAACGTATGTTCGTATCACCGGACCGGGGGCAGCAATGAAATCCACCAACCAAGCTATACTATTTAGAAAACGCCAACAATTCCACTGGTTGCCTGCGATTTTACTGACCACCTGTTAAAACTTTATTATCATATTCCAAGTGCAGACTGGACAGAGCGAAGGGATCATGTTTTTAGGCTGGGGGCACCCTAATGAAATCGTGGACAATTCGGTTGTGCTGTTTAATTCATAATAAAAATCAGATAAAAGCAGAATAGGACTTTGGCCCTAAGTCGGGAGCGGAATAGTAATGGAGCCCTCACGGAAACAGCGCTAGGTTGTCTAGCAGCAAATAACTTTATTATTGGGTTCTTATCAGTTCTAAGCACTAGAACGTTTAAATGGCCAATGGGGATATGGTGGGCAATGAAATTAGAGTAAATGGTCGATGGAATTGTTATGGCTTTGTTCAAATTCCAGCCGGGGGCTGTAGGTCTGCAAATGACTAGTGCTTCCGACTTTGCCGTTACCGGGATCCAAAAGTAAGCGAAATGAATCATACATTCGGAAGGCAACTAATCCTAACAATACTGATGGCTGTTACGATATATGTTTTCACTGTCGTAAAGTTCGAGAGATTTGAACAGATATGGGGTAATAGGAAGGGGCATTTAGATTAATATGGCTAGTAATATACCTTGCATCTTTAGAGATTATTATCCAATCATGCGAGAACAGTGGTATGGAATTGCTAGTAGTAGGCGATGATGGTACCCTGACCAAGATACTTAGAAAGATGTTACAAGTACGAGTCATCCACCTTGTGCTTCCGAAAGTAAATTTCGTAAACTTCGTGTTCAAGATATCAAGAGTTTGATAAGAATTTACGGTGTGTTTTGACAGTGTTTCGAATAACGAAACTCCTCGAGGAAGCAAGCGCCACCGTTTTTGTTGGTTTGGGCCGCAGTGACTGTCGGTGTTGGTCTCCACTTTTATTTTTGGACCGTGGCATTAAGATGAACATTTTCATTAACGTATAGCTGTCTTGGAAGTTGCATAGAAGTCGTTGGCACCCAAGTATTTGGTCAAAGGCCTTGGACATTCCAATAGGAACCCACACCTTTCCAGAAATCAAATTAAAAATGCCGACCACAAAATATTTCGCACTTTATTTCCTCGACCCAATAGCTATCGAATCCTCCCACTGTCAATCATTAGGTATTTCTGTCTGCAATATTTTGAAGGCGAGTCCGACTTACCAAGGCAATCCAGAACCTAGGTGACCTATCTGAAAGACTACGTGGCTTCCGAAGGGACATTTAACGGTCGGGGCAATCGAAGAAGTAGTTAAGGCGGTACACACATAAGTGCCGAACTAGGCAACCTATTTTCGAGAAAAGTAGTCGTGCTTTAGGCAGATATTCTAGGGCCTGTTAAAAACACCTTGAGAATACCACAGTCTTTGCTCTAGATGTTTAGTAAATACCTTTAAGAGCGGGAATTTCTCTACGACCCAGAGGGACGCCGCCAGCAGAAAATACATAACAGCCGGTGCAGCACAGGGTTCAGTACTAGGACTGGACCTCTGCAATTTTAGAATGACGGAACCTTCCGGACAGAGATGCCAGAACATATCTTTCCCATAGGGCAGTTATGATTGCTAGAGACCTAGCAGAGGTACAGCTGAGCTTCCACCAGGTCATAAGACGAGTGCAAGGATAGATGGGAAAACATGATATTGCGCCACATTGAGTTCCAAGTAAGTACATACCAAATCACCAGCAAGAGCGCTGTCACAAAGCTTGATGTGACCCTGGCGCAAAATTAATCACTGTATCGGAATTTTTGCAAATGGCATCATACGTCAATCATATTTGAGATATGTAAATTAGATGTAGTATACAAACAAACAAGCAATGAAGCGCTACACTTCGCAAGAGTTTGCAATAATTGTGTCGATTTTTTGACCAATAATCGGTCGGTGGTGTGAATTTTGATGTCGATTTCCTAATCGTGTCGCGCCAACTGGGCAAATATTCTGACGCTTAGTTACTTGACTCGAACAGGCTGGAACCACAGGAGACCATGGAAGGAGTGGCCGCCACCGGACTGTTCGTTCAGCCGAGAATATTGCGGTGGCTGCCGAAGTCGCTGAAAAAGTAGAAACATTAATGAGACGACGGACGGGTTACGCAATTGGGCATCACTAGACGGACCCTACAACGAATTTTAGTGAAAAACTTTAACATATTCTCGTACAAAGTGCAAACAGTGCATCAGTTAATGCCTGCTAACCGTCAGTCGCGTACTTATTCTTAACAACGATCATGATGAGCGACGAGGCGCATTTCCACTTAAGCGATTACGTCAATAAGTAAAATCTTCGTTTCTGGGGCACTTAAAATGCGCGTGTGATGCACGAAGAGCTATTACATCTACTCAAAGTCACTGTGTGGTGCGGCGTTCACGCGGGAGGAGTGATTTGTCGGTATTTTTTTGAGGACGCCATTGGCAATACGGTCACTGTTACTGGCGAACGCTAGAGGGCCTGGAATTGAATGAGCGAGGCTTGGTGAACATGTGTTTTTAAAGAAACGGTGCAACTGAATACCCAGCACAAGCCACAGTGTATATCGTGAAGGAAACGTTTCCTGGTCGCGTAATCTCCCGTTTTCGCGATTTGGCGTTGCCAATAAGATCGCCTGATTTAACCATCACAGACTACTTTCTTTGGAGGTACTTGAAGTCGCGGGCTTATGCCAACAATCCTCAGACAATCGCAGCCCTTAAGGAGAATATTCGACAGGAATGCGAACAGTAATCGCCGAACATCTTGCGGAAAGTCATGATGCGGTAAAATGGGCAGAAATGTGTATCAACACAGCTACTTGACATTATTATCTTTCCCAATCAACAGAAAAAATTGTAAAGGATGAAACGAAGATTTCCATCACTCAAAATATTTTTTTTTATTTAGTAAAATAAATAATTAAAAAAACAATATTGGATGATTAACCACCTTGTATAAGGTTGGCATAAGAGCGAGCAAAATTTACGACGTTTCTCAGCGGGATTATGGTGAACATCGGAGGCCCAGTGATGAGTAAGCGGAGACTATTTTTATACGTCTCTCGCTTCATTCTCATGTATAGTTGTGAAATATAGGCCGAGGCATTCACCCTGGAAAAACACAAGAAGATGGCACCAATTCAAGGACGAGGAGCCGCACCATATCGAAACCAGGTTTGATGCCTAATCGATCTACTAGCGGCAGAAAGAAAATACGTCAACGATAACAAGACGGAAACGAGAATCGAAGCGACCGTGGCTGCGACAAAATAACGGTAAGGCCGGTGAAACCAGGGGAAGATGGACCACGAGACTGATTCCAGACATTGTAGCATAGACGAAGCAGAAACATGGTGAAGTTAGTCCACCACTCAATTCTTAACCGGTTAAATGTAGAATGAGGAAGAAACAGACGGCTGCTTGCAGTCAGGGCTCGACGACGTCTATGATACCTTCTTCGTCTGTAGCAGATGGAAAGAGCAGAGGTTCAGGCTGAAGGTAGAGGTAGGCCCCATCTCACCAGAAAACGTGGAAGAGATAGGAAGAAACAATCACATCCTGCCCTTGATACTGCTTGAAAGCCAAAAGCTGGACCGGCGGAAGACCGCAGTAAAAGAAGGTGCAATGAAAAAGCCGGTCTTGTACTTGGCAAAGTAAAGGACCACTCCAAAGTAATGCGAAACGGTTTCAGTTTAGGTGTTAGTCCCACGCTGCTTGGAACAGAACGTGTCTATTTCTCACGCTCGTTATCGTTTCCCACAATCCTCTAGGCAAGGTTTCGTTGTTCTGTTCCATCTTTTCTAGGTCCATCCTTATATTCTCCTATAATATACTGCCCCTGACGAGAGTTCGACCGCCTCCCTCCCACCATCCAATGGGAACCTCTCGAATAATGAGACTAACAGGTACCTTATATAAACGGTCCAAATAATTAGACTGACAATGGAAAGAACGACATCATGGATGTGTGCCACAACGCGACTATAAACAGACTACATAAATAGAAAAGTAGACTCATTTCAAGACTTGCAGGGACAATTTACTGATAGGCAAAACTTGGAGGCCAGGACTCGGAAGTCACTGCCTAAAAATCTTAAACAGTTGAACAAGGAAAATTACAGAATATATGTATGTAAGACCGCATTGGAACAAAAGGTTAGATTAGGTTAGGTTAGGTGGCTTCCCTCCGTAAAAGCGCTGAAGATCACTTAGACCAAGATCGGTCCATTGTGCTACCACTTGAGTCGGCTTGATCACCGTTACTCTTGGAACCATTTTGAGTTTTGAATAAAATTCGGTATTTTGTAGGTCTCCGTGTCTTGAGGCAGCTAGAGCAGAGCAATTACATAAAAGATGTGATGGAGATTCTTCCTCTTCCTCATCATTATCACTACTGCAGTAGTCGGCATGTTTTCCTAAAGCGCAATGTCCTGTTAGGACTCCGATTATGCTGCTTATAATTTGCCTGCGTATTTTTAGTAGGTTTGTGGTTTTACGTTGACAATACCTGGGTCAGGTTTGTCTCGCATAATTGCATGTTTCAAGGTCACGACATCTCTCATTTGCCTGTTGCCGCGCATTTTTCGAGATTTTATAGTCTTGCGTTTCCATTGGTGGGTGGATTTCCCCCTTAAGGATCGTGAGCTTCAGTGTGGTGCCTATTTTGGCTAGTTCGCCTGTTTCACAATTACCTGGTATACCGCTATGCCCAGGTACCCAGCACAACGTTATAGCGCATCTTGCTGAGACGTGCGGCAGTGCCTGACCAATTTTGGTTATTGGTGATTCGAGTGCTTTTATTGCAGCTTGGCTATCTGTGTAGATGACGATATCTCCGTTGTTCATAGATTTCAGAGACAGTCATTTGGCGGTCTCACGAATTACCGTTAATTCAGCATCGTTTCGAGTTTCGAGTAGGGGTTGCTCGCAGTGCCCCTGTTATCGCGATACACACCATCCTATGTTAGATCTGCACGGTGCCGGCCACCAGACAGGCATCCGTACATTAGTATAGGTCTAATAACCGCGGTATACAGCCAGTGTGTAATATAGGGTTTGATACCCCATCTGGTGCCCAAGGCTTTTTTGCAGGTGTATAACGTAGTTGTTGCTTTTTTGATGCGTTCTTCCGCATTCAATTTCCAGTTGAGCTTTCTATCGAGTACCACGCTAAGGTATTTGGCGTGGTCTGCGAATCTAAGTGAGTCCATTGAGTTTTGGTGGAGTGATTTGAGGAATCTGCCGTTTTCTTGTGAATAAGACTAGCTCCGTTTTGGAGGGATTTATTATAAGCCCGCAGTTTTTTTGCCCAATCGGGCAGTTTGCCGCTTATTGCTAGTGTATTATCGCCTGCATACGCAATGACCTTGCACCCGCTGTCCTCCAGAGATAGAAGTACTTCGTTTCCAACCAGCACCCCCAATTATGGCGATAATACTCCTCCCTGTGGTGCCATACTTTACTACCTTTTTTGTGCGGTAGCACCCGAATTTCGAATGAATCAACCTGCTTGAAAGCATTTGTTTGATCCAAAGTATTATATTACCATTGGTGATGGCTAGTAGTTGTATGTTGTTGAAAGCTCCTTCGATATCGAGGAAGGCAATCATGGTGAATTCTTTGTGGGAAAGAGTGTGTAGAGTTGTGTCTACTAATTTTCCCTTACAGTAAGCATGTTGCGATTTCGCAGGATTGCTTTTTTGTAGGTTTTCGAGAATACAGGTCTTTTTAGCGTCTTAAGAAGAAAGGAGGAGAGACTGATAGGTCTGTAGTCTTTTGCAGTTGTGTGGGAGACTTTTTCTGCTTTTGGTATAAATTACATTTACTTCCCTCCAGGATAGTGGGATGTAGCCCCAGTCTAGACTGGATGAGAATAGTACCAAAAGGCATGGTTCGAGAATGCCGTAAGCACGTTGCATCTCTACCGGGTAGATTCCATCCGGACCTCCAGATTTGTATGGAAGGAAGCTATTTACTGCGCATTGGAGTTTCCTTTTGTTTACTACTTCCTATGAAATGAACGGGGGACTCACGGAGGACACTGGAACAATAGAATTTGTGTTGCAAAATCCAACAGCACGAATATGTCCCCGCAAACAATCAGAATAACATTCAGGATCTGAAGCTTCCGAGAACGTCAGGCAATGAACGTCTATTACGAACGATCTGTATTGATCCAAAGAACACTGTTCTAGATGACGACTAATTCGTGATCGAAGACCCTCAGAAGAAGGTGGCGACAGTAGGTGTTGTCTTCCAGGAAGTGTATTGTACAAGGTGAATGATAGCATTCGCTAGAAAAACAGGGCCCTGCCGAATTACTTGTACCTTCAAAATGATGTGGATCATTGGCTAGCAGAGGATCTTGGTTTTACCAGGTTCAGTGGCGATTTCATGGCAAACAATGTCGTCATCAGTGAAGGGGTTTACACCCTATTCATTTCGACAGAAGATCTCCAGATGATCTTCTAGTGATTGAAGAGGAACCGACCATATATTTAATGTTGTGCTCAGGAACGTTAACCAATGGCCCTGGAGATGTCGACGAGTCCTTGTTTCCTTTTGGACATACTTATATTAGTTTCACGAATATGTTGGCCTGTCAGTTGACAGTTTGGTTAGACATATGTGATTGAAACAGGAATGTCAAATTCGGACCTTGAAATGAATCAAATGTCTTCTCTCGAGGGTGATTTTTTGCCTTAAGGACTCACTAACAAGGACACCGTTAGCAATTAAGGGATTGGTCACCACGCCAAAATTCTTCGTTAGCCTTCATAAGCCACGGTTATATTTCACTTGATTAAGCAGTAATTCATCAGCCGCATTGTGCCATTGAGCCAAGGGTTTTTCATTCCAAGTCGTTGGAATATTTTTTTTACTTATAAAAACAAAAAGGCCATGGTTGACGCAGTCATCGTCGTCTTTTCAAAGTTTTCATTCATCGAGCATAATTTAATCTGACATCTTATAGATGAGCCGGTTCGTCAAAGCATAACGAGATTATTAGCATTTTCTAATTTGATTTGGGTGTCTGTCAAACACATTCATTTAAATAGGCAAATTTAATGGCATTATTTGGAAATGAATACAGACCTTAGGAGGAACAGCCCTGTAGAAATACATTTACTTATTTAGTTATTTGATTAACAGAAGCAACCGGAAGGGACATTGGTTCGTTAAATACCAAGAAGAAGTCACTGCTAACGACTGTTGTTCCGGGGTGAAATCCGCTGAAATGACAAGGGGTCGTTTTTCTGTTTTGTAATGGTCATCGATGTCTGTCACGAGCTGCTTGCTCTGGGTAAGCTAATCATGAACAAACATTGAAGGAGTTTATAATGATACAGGGGTTCAATTCTTGTGACAGAGAATTGGAATATATTTGTGGGTGTTTCCGCTCAGAGAGCTACTGGTAATATTTTTTTGAATGCGCCAACGAGATATAGAATCGTTTTAGATACAAATGACCTGCGTCATTGGTTACGATACTGGTTTATTCCAGGTATGTGCCTATGTAATAAACCATACTCCAAACACTTTAGGCACTCTCCCGGCGAGACCGCCGCTTAGTTTTATTTCGCGAGGCTGGCAAGCAATTCATTCTACTCCGCTGCTTCTGCTACTCTCCTTGCATTCTCGATTCTCTTTAGTTCAGTAGTTCCATCCAGTATTCTTCCGATTCCATCATTTGTCTAAATATTGAAACTGGGATCATTAGGGTACCTTGCCATTCCATGGAGGGTCTTTCTCCTCCTGCTTTGGACACTCTGGGTGATCAGTATTAATTTTCTGACACCGCCCGTGGTCATAAGACTTAAGGATCCTAAAGTTTCACTTTATAAGGTTAAAAAAAGCTTTTTTAACAAAGAAAAAAAAAACCTACACAATCTATACTTATAATTCACTTAATATCTATTAAAAAAAAAATAATTAAGTATAGGGTTAATGTTGTCGGCTGAGGATATTTCTTAAACTGGGTTTGGCAAAGTGTAATCGAAAAGAGCCGAGTTCGTTTCGCGCAGCATGTGGGAGTTGAAGCGGAAGAAGGGCATGGATCAAATGTTTCGGGGAAAGGTGTTAATGGTAGTCATTTGAAGCAGTGTGGAGCTGTCAATATTAGTAGGTCATGGATATAGAGCATGTCTTCCACTTTGTGTCATTTTTCTAGGGGTTGTAGGTTCATTCGTTCTAAGCTGTTCTGATCTAATTTTAGGTACGAGTCGAATGTAGAGCATGAGGGGTAAAGCGCACAAACTTTGGTGAACGATCTCAATACGTGTAGTTCCTGTAAGAGCCGGACCAGGCCTTACCAAAATATTGAAGAAAGGGTCTGACGAAGATATAACGATTTCGTGACGTAATTTTTCGAGAACTCTTTTGATCAACGTTCCACAAAGCTGAGGGCCAAATTGGCAAGTTCTTCGTCACACATAACAAATAAATCAACCAAGAAACTGACAAGGGGATGAACTTCATTACTGACAACTTAGGTTCTGCGAGGTGGGGGGAAGCCCTTGAGGGAGTAAGTGATAGCTTGACACTTGCTTACATTGAGCACGAAACGGCTATGTACAGAACCTGCTTAATCGGATTGTAGGAAGCATGTTTGGAGATTTTCATGTCAGCTGCATTACCTGAAAGATAAGAGTTGCTGATGACACATTAATGGTTAGAATAACTATTAGTGGGCCGAGCTGGTTACCTTGAGGGACGCTAGGGGTCTTAAAACATAATCTTATTGACTTTCAAATCGCACCGACGATCATTTCATACTTAGAACATTTGATCCATGGGATAAAACCGGAAGGGGAAACTATGAGCAGTGAATTTATGAAATATAATTTGATGAGAGATTTTGTAGAAAGCCTTGCCGTCTACTTCTTTGCCATCATCGAGTGCAAAGGGATTATGAGACAAAGTTAGTTGGATAAGTGGTTCTCGACCTTTTAGGATCATTTGTTGAGTTGAAAAAAAAATGAGATTCCAGTTTGTAATTAAAGTTATGCAATTAATTAGGGCAAGATTTTGGGAATGCATGAGATTCAAAAAATGAGGCGATAGTTGGACGCCTAATTTTTAAACTATGGTGGGAAAGCAGTCAAGCACAAAAGACTATTTCGTGCTTTAAGTTACTTGTTTTTTCTAGGGAGTTTTGTAGAGTTATATTCGCTGACGATAGTAGTCATAATCGGGTTGAACGACTGGCTGAAAAAAATAGGAAAATAAGTTATGAATATGTTTCATATGGATATGTTCTACCCGTAATGAGAACTCCCAAAAAAACGAAGAAAAAAACTAGGATTTGAGGAAATACTGGTATATTACAATATCTCATGGATTCTCATGGAAATCACTTTCAAAGGTATTAGACATAATCCGACTTAAAAGGTGTATGTATCATTCAATATGGACAAAGTGATCAAAACATCCATCCTTTCGACTGAGACGAAGTTAGAAAAGCAATATCGGAACTTAAGTTCTACAAAGATTGATTGATTGAATTGTTTAAATCAGCTCTGGACGATCAGGCGATGAGCTTATAATAGCTTTTTTCGCCACACCAGATTTATCATATGCGTGGTTGACGAGATCTACATCGAGATCGACATCGAGATCGACATCGAGATCGACATCGAGATCGACATCGAGATCGACATCGAGATCGACATCGAGATCGACATCGAGATCGCGTCCTCGATCATGACGACCGCGTGCTCGTCAATGACGCCCGCGTGCTCAACCACGACCGGCGTGATCGTCATCGAAATCGACATCGAGATTGACATCTTGATCGTCATCGAGATCGACATCGAGATCTATATCGAGATCGACATCGAGATCGACATCGAGCACGCGGGAGTTACAATTTTATTTTTTTATTGTCATTAAATAAAAACAACCGTTCGGATTCAGGTCTCAATTCAGACTCCCTCGTATTTTATTTTCGTATTCATTATTTCTTAAAACTACATATCGAGGGTCAACGCATTCAGTTTCCGCTTGGTTTCGAGTAGTAGCAAAGCAAGCAAATTCGCTGTACTACATTTGCGTAACGCGAAAGCCATTGACACCTGAATGCTGTATTGACACCTCGTTATTGGTTGCGAAGTAACACAAATGTGCCGTCAGCAAGTTTGTTGACTTTCATTGGCGTAACTCGGGCGCCATGGTTGAGCTCGATTTATTTGTTAACATGTGAAGCACAACCTTCTGCAGAAAAGTCTATGTGGCTTCGCAGAAATATATAACCATTGTTACATATGATATTACTGAAATAAATATAATACTGAATCAGAATCGTCGGCGCCGTGGACGAGCACGCGGGCGTCATGACCAAGCATGCGGGTATCATGGTTGAGCATGCGGACGTTATGAACGAGCGCGCTTGCGTCGTGGACGTCTAGGTACCTCGTGTCAGTCTAACTTTCTCGCGCCGGCCTAGCTTCGTCGCGTCAGCTTAGCTACCTCGCATCAGTCTAACTTCCTCGCGCGAGTCTAGTTTTCTCCCTACCTCTCTACCTCGCGGCAGTCTAGCTTCGTCAGAGTCTATCTTTCTAGAAGAAAAATGGCTGCAAGATAATTCGATAAAATGTTGTCCATCATTATTTGTAGTTTTTACTCGTTTTTCTGGTACACACCATATGAATTCCGCGTTGTAAAACTGAAGGTCGTTTGAGACGATCCACAGGATCGGATCAGTTTGTAGTCGAAGGTGGTGATACCTGGAAAATAGGACGAGCGGGGTAGGACGTCGAAGGTCAGTGTTTCTAAGGCAAGTTCTAACAATTTGAGGAATATGTTGCCGAGTGTTGTCGTGCTACAAAATGACTTTCCCTTGCCTTAGCCTTGGGGCGGAAACTTTAGTTCGATCGCCAAAAGTCTCCGATGACGTTCCCGGTTTCAACTCTTCTGGTTCCAGGGTTTCAAACGTTCCATTTATATAAAACCCACGAAAGCGCCGTGGGGCAGTGGGTAGTGTGTCGGCCTCTGGCGTTGGATGAGCGAGTGCAGATCCCGATAACACCAACTCCATCGAATGTTTATTTCGCGGCCTCTCTCATCGGCGGGGTACTGGCAACCGCCACTAAAATCCTAATGGATAACACCTTGGATAGGAATTGATTATCGTATAAACGTTTCCATGAATATTATGCGTTATGTTTTCTGCTAGTTTTATTGACATATGAAATCTACTAAAAAATTATGGTTCCTTCATCCGCCAAACAATATTCCCAATGCTAAGTATATAGCATGAAGAAGGTCTCAAGATAACTCATTCCGGCTATCCAGTTCTCGAGAGAATAGATGAAAAATATAGCTGAATATCAATTCCTCAATATTGACACGAAAAACTACAATACTTGTCCCCGCATTTCATCAACGAACAATGTTAGTACCCAGCCCTACATCAGCTCCGCCCCACCCTCCACGACCACTAGCTGGTTTATGCATGCACCCTTGGAAAACTTGTCACATCAGCACCAATCGACAGTCTAAAACGATACACGAGTACAATATATTATCGAGCAGACTGACTAAGTCGTCACAGTCATGACATTTTAAAATAAAAGAAATGAAATTTTCCACTTTCATGTGGCAGGCACTATACTCGTGTGGCAGGGATCGGGCGGGAAGACAGAAAGACGAATAGAATTTGTTCGCGTTAACACCGAAAATGAAATGCAAATACCTTGACTGCTGACAAATAGTATCGCCTGTCAATTTATCACACGTCATGCGGACTGGCACATGTGGAGCTATCGTACCGGTGATGTAGTACCGGAGCATAAGTGCAATGGGAGGACCTTTGCTGCCAATATACGAACAGGTATCGGTAATGGAGACGAATATTCATTCGAAACTATTGTTTATCTCGAGAGTGCTGGAACCGGAGACTGTCAGAAATGACTAGATATAACTCTCTAAAGGGGGTATGATTCAAGGACACAGGAAGAAGTTGTCTGTCTGATGGAAGAATTTTACCTTATAGCCTGGTGGTTTATTGCTTCGTGGAAAAGAACAATGTGAATGGATTGGCAAGTATATTGCTAAAACTAAAACTAGTTTGAGTGCCCTCGTCCACATCCAAGCCATAGACAATTCCAATTTGCATGCAGCTGTCAAATGACAATTGACCGATTGGTTTCGTTGTCACCGTCAGTTAGATTTGAAAATAGCTTAAATTTAACGTTAAGAATGCAGCATTTTCGGAATCGCGTATGCATTCTATGCTTTTCATTTCGCTATGGCTTTATATAATAATGGTTCTGTTTAGCCGCCATAATCCACGCCTCTGAAAGACACCGCGTACTAAAGGATCAAAAAATTTGCGCAGCAAATAGGAAACATTGGGTATCACGTCCAGCCACCAAGCTGCAAGTCGCCTGGGACCAGGCCCCTGCACCATTCTAGAGCCCTCCCGTGCCAGAAATATGAACAGTTAATGAAAATTTCTAATTTATTAATTAATATTCGTCGGGGCGGGCCGCTCGTTCACACCCGTATCCAAGCTGCATGCTGTATTGGAGAGTTTTTTTGTTTGCGATAGTTGGCTTTTGGCGTTTTTCTTTTGTCGAACTGCGGTATAAGCTCCATGAGCTCCGTTTATGTGGAACGCCTTTAGCTGTGGGCTATGTATGTTATTATACGAACACATTAGAGCCAAAATGAGGACATTAAGGCCACTAGATCAAATGTATTGTTTTGTAAACGCGGAATAATGGAAACAGTGGCATTCGGTACAGAGAATGCCCCAAGTTATTTTCAATTAATTTTCGGAAAGTTTTTCGAATGGAGTTTAGTCGGGACGCTGTGCACCATATATGACGATGGTTGGTTGCTATAAACGCGGTTTTAATTAGAGTCACCGTAAAATACCTTTTAGGTATGGCATTTTAAATTATATATATAAATATTAGTTAGAGAGTTTTTTCCAGGAATGTGATAACTGCATTCCAGAGTCAAACGCCGAATATAATGGTAACTTTACTTACATAACATACCTAAAAGATAGGCCTGTAAAGGCGGCTATCTCAGTCAAGGTACAATTAACACTGTATGCCCTATTTTGATACCATGCTTCGTTTTACTTATTAAAGGGACTATACATAAAATAATTGTGATGACTTAAGGGTGGCGGGTTGCGAACCTAGGGTCATCTGCGCCGGAAGCCAACACAATTACCGAGTCAGGGTTTTGTAAATTAAAATGATATTTTTCATTTTATTCGTTAATAAGTGTCACAGAGTCTTCAAAAGAAAAAGTGGTGGACACGAATAATCTGTTCGCACTTAATTTTTTTACGAACTCCTGCATTGGATGCTGCTCTTAGCAGTGCCATTTCCGTGGGTTCGAAAGTCACTTATGTTTGTGTGTGATTTATTATTCCACTACGTTAAAGGGAACTAGGAAACTAACCTAGAGAATTATATTGTTGATAGCTCACTTTTCCAAGGAGAAAAAGGACACTTGGTTCTTGAAAAGAATTCAATTTATTTGTTTACATCAGTATTGTCAACTTTAAAAGAGTTTCCAATAAATAAATCAAAGCTACCGGTAGTAGCTATTCCTTAAATCAAATTTGCGATTTTTACGTCTATTATGTGCTCATTGCATCCAACATCCATCCAACAAGACGTGTTGTTTTATATGAATAGAAAAACGCAATATAACGTGTGTGGAAAGTCATGCAATTTTTACTGAAGTTAGTACTGCAAGTATTATGCTACGGCTGTAGCCTAAACATAAGCCCAAAGAAAACTGAGCTGCTGATATATACCACCAAGACCAAAATATCGCCGTTTAAGCTTTCCTCCAGCACTAAGCACCTATGCGCTATCCTAGATCCAAAGCTTAACTGGAAGTCCTACATAGACAACCAGGTACAGAAAGCTAGTTTAACTTTCTACGCCTGCAGCAAAATTTTCGGTAAATGTTGGGGACTCTGACCTAAGATAATCCTGCCATTGCCCGTCCCATCCTCATCTACCTATAACTCCTTAGTTTGGGGGTCAGCCCTAAGCAAAGCTTATAACATCATCTAACTTATTAAGATGCAAAGATCAGGAGTATTTTTTCATAAATGCTGGTGTTCTCAGGGCTCCGTCTTGTCTCTATCACTTCTAATCCAATCCATTCCTAAAAAGAATACGGTGGATTTTAAGGCCTCCAAAACACAGTGCTGTCTCCTTTCGTTAAAGCGTATCACTAATCCGCTACACTCTATAAGGTGTTTATTCGGCCTAAATTAGAGTTTAACGCTCATGTCTCGTCCGGTGCATCAAATACCTTATTAATTCTACTAGACAGAATACAAAATCGAGCAATAAAACTGACAGGTAACTCCTTCATGACCAAAATATTAGATTCGCAAGAATGTTTTCTGCTTTTCCCTGTTATATCGTTACTTTCACAAAAAATGCTGTGATGAAAAAGGCAGTTGCATTCCGCCCCCTTCAACATTTCTCCCGCAACATACATCTCTCTAGGAATGCTCACCAATACATACATATATACTCTGAAGCCCACTTTCGAACGTAGTGTCTGAATCTGGAATTCCCTGCCGGATTCGGTCTTCCCTCCTCAGTACAACGTGCAAGCATTTAAGAACAATGTCCATCGGCATATCCTCTTTATCCTTTTACCTTCTGCCCCCACTGTGTCGACGACATCACCAGTTTATGTAGCTTTGAATGTGCGCATAATAAAAAAAAAACGGAACCACGGGAGCTATGAGAACATGCCCCTCCGAGGCACTGAATACCCTACTGCATCACCTCCCCTTGGACCTTTGAATCAAATACTCGGCACCATCAGATTCAAGAAAGCGGGCTTCTTGTCACCAATTTGATCTGGCTTCCTACGGACTGCAACACACCTTCCCTCGACTTCAATAGTGTGGTGCATTCTTACTTTCCTTCCAGAGAAGAATGGAATCGCAATATTCCAACTTCTGGTTTTCACTCATGACTCTAAGCTGGAGCACGGTGTAAAATCGGGAATATTCCCGACACAACTGAATATTTCAAATTCATTCCGTCTCCTCGATCACTCCAGTATCTTTCAAGCTGAAGTGCTAGCGATCCGGCCAAGCGACAGCCAAGCCGCTTCTTTGAAAGCTTCAATACCTTCTATGCTGTTCGATCAATGTAAGACAGAAGTTAAACGAACTGGCGGTTGGACTGATATAACGATCCCTTGGGTTCCAGGACACAGCAAGATAGAGGGGTATGAGAAGGCCGATGAGCTAGCCAATCTTGGGGCCACATCTAACCCTCTACTGAAACTGTGAGCTTGTTGCTGAACCTTTTCAAAGACAACATCCTGCAATACTTTTTCAACATAGCGTATCTTAGGGGGATACAACTGGATACAGGATGTCAAGAAAACCTGGCCCTCCTATTCAAAAAACAAAACAAACCACCCCCTCATAGACACCGTTCCAACATAGCTAGAATCGTGGCGGTAACTATAGGCCATTCGCCTATAGGAAGGCACTCATGCTGCCAGAGTAGGCAATCGGCCACTGCTGTAGTTGTCATAACATCCACACAAAGGAAATCCTGCACCATTTTCTTTGCGAATGCCAAGCACTCGATGACCTCTCAGAGGTAGCCAACCTCAGCTTGGCCAATATAACTAGTTTTCTTATCTGCACAGGCTGCATCCAATATCCCCTTCATATCCCTTAGGTTTCACGAGTTATTAATTTAAAATTAAACAACCGTTTAATTTAAACAACAATTAAAATTAAGCTAGTAATGTGTTGATACATGTTTCAAGCATGTTTACTAAAAACAATATAGCAAAGAAAGCCCGCTTTTTAAAGACATTTAAGTTGCCTCAAGAATAGCAATATGAGCCGAGCATTGAGAAAAAATCGTCCACAGGACTTAAGACTTCAATGGAAATACTAAAATCGGACGTCCTTCCCCATCTGGCATATTCTTCAGATAATGCACCTTTCGATTACCACCTGTTCAATCCAAGCATTGAATCCATTGGTGGCTCTCTTCAAAATTAATATGGTGACAAAAAGATGGGCAAAAGTAGTTGTAGCTAGCGTGTAACGAGCTTTCTGATTCGGGGTATACTCGCCGTTACATACATTTATTTTTTTGTCCATCGCAGACTCACTAGCTGTATCTTGTAAAACCTTGTAAAACACAGCTTGTGCAAGAACCGAAGCCGATTGACCTGACACAGCGTCTAATTTTCTGTGAATGGGCCCTAGAGAAGCTTTTCGCTTCTTTTTTATCGAGAAACTGCCATCAGCAACAAAGCTAATTTTTGGTTAAATGGATCTATTAATAGAAAAAAAACTGCCGTATTTGTTGAACAACTATAGGTAATACATGATCAGATGTGCAACCAAGATGTAAAAATACACTGTTTGGTGGGGTTTATGGTTCGGCGGAATCATTGGTCCGTATTTTTTCAAAAATGACGGTGAGAACAACGATATCATTAAAGGAGCCCGCTCTCGATTGACGGTTTGAACTTTTTTCAAATGCACGAGCTGAACCTGGTTGACATGTGGCTCCAGTAAGAGCACTACATGACAAATAGTACGCGAATCGATGTATCAAATGAGAAATGAGTTCGGGGAGCAATTTATCTCTCGGTTTGGACCAGTAGATTGGCCGACTAGATCGTGTGATTCGACGCCTTTTTACTATTTTTGAGAGAGATAAGTCGATTGAAGTGTTGCGCTTGCTATTAGCGTGATATCAGCCGATATGCTCGAAAAAATAACTCAAAATTGGACTTTGAGTACGGATCACTTATAACGTATTCACGGTCTAAATTTATATCATAAAAAAAGAGAGATAAATGGCAAATATCGGTATATCAATTTAAATAAAAACTGAATATACTTTCGCAATTTTCCCGTACTTTTGCCAGTAATTTAAAACCAAATGCTCGTAGAATCAGATTTTATTTGCCCATTACCGCATAAACGGTATGCCATCGAGTTTTTTTTTTAAATCATAGGTTATTTTGAAACTGACAGCTGTTTCCCGCTCGAAATCTTGACAAAAGACAGTTTTATACCTCGGCGGAAAGAAATGAATCACTTTACGCTTGAACAATGTTGGGAAATATTGAAAACTTATTTTCAACGTAAGTGCTGTGTAGCCCAAACAGTGCGTTTTTTAAAAAGAAGTTTTGGTCGAAATGAAGCACCCACCGCGACTGCTGTATGCAAGTTTGTGCAAAAAGTTCGTGAGACTGGTCTGCTAGTATACAACACTCATGGCCCCGTCGTAGTACGGTGTGCACAGATGAGAATGTCGCTGCTGTGGCCGAGAGTATGAGACTCAATTCACGAACATCAACATCTCGGCGGATACGTTAGCAAATAAGATTGCCGCTCGAAAAACCTGCACGTTATTGTCGAGGATCATGGAGTGGTGGCATCATTGGACCATTTTTCTTCGAAAATGAGGCTGGGAACAGCATTTCGGTAAACGGTGGGCGTTACAGAGCCATGTTAACCGACTTTTTTTTTACTGAAATTGAAGACATGGATTTGGATGACCTCTGGTTCATGCAGGATGGCGCGCCATGCCACACAGCCCATGCCACAATCGATCTTTTGCACACCAAATTCCCAAATCTTGTTATCCGTCGTCTTGGCGATGTCGATTGGTCGCTTCGGTTCAGCGATTTGAGCCCTTTGGACTTTTTTTTTGTGGGGAACCGTGAAGGACTGATGTTCTACTTGCCCTTTATGTAGAACAAATTTGTTTGCTTTTGTTTTGACGCTTGGATTTTTTACCTAATGCCATAAACTATGGTAGGTATGGTTGCGCAATCGAGTAACTAACTCAACTATATTCAATATATAATGATTTAATGAAATGCTAAATATCAGACGACGGTTTCGGTTTCATAAGTCTGTTCTTTGGTTTTGCTGAAAGCTCATTATCATATTTGTATAATTACCTCAAAACTATTGTTAAGGATAACAGGAAAGCGCTTTAAACCGCTTATTAATTCCGAATCGAATAATTCACTTACCACCCACCCACCTGAGCCATCCCTATTAGCAACCACACCCCCACGTTGCATACATATCTCCATCAATTAAAATAATAGAATCTGATAAAATCAATCTAAACATCCACCGACAATATCCATAAATATTTATGAATCAACAAAATCCAGAACCGATACGCCTCAAGCAATCAAATTTCCAAGATTTACTATCACTCATGCAATCCTGCGAATTGCAACAATTTAGCACTTTCATCCCTTCTACGCACATATTTGCATAACCAACCCCGTCCGCCTCGTCGGCCTTCAGTGAAATCAAATCACTCCTGGGGAGACCAGCCATCAATCTCCTCTTCGTATAATTATTGTTATGACTACGATTATTGTTCAAGCATTAATTTCGATGTGTGCAATAAAGTACATTCAGGGATAAGCAATTGAAGCCGTCTATGCGAGACGAGATGTGCTTCAGTGTGTAGCCGACGGCATCATATTTCCCTCTGCTCGAAAAGCGTACATTGAGTTGTTGTTACTGCTTTGTAACTATTGAAGCAATGGCTAATGACGACAGCAAACAATTGCAAGTAGCTGATGTTGTTTTATGGAAACGCCACACCTCATCCGCTTTGACGTAACGCGAACCTCACTTTATCCCAGTCGTCGGGGTAGAAACGTCGTCATCGTTCGTTATTATCTGCTTTCATGTTATTGTCCTTATTATGAACGACAGCATCTATTAAGCATCCTTGTATGGATGTACTCCCGCGCAAGTGCATGGCTATGACGGATGCATATGCTCCAGAAATGGACAGTCATGCAAGGCGTGAATGAGAAGCAAGACGAAGACGGACGCAATATTCTGAGCGCCATTATCTACATAAGGTTTACGGAAACAAGGGTCCTGTATCAAACGAATCGGACTCATCTACGGGTACATGCATAGTATAGCTTGATCACAGACAGAAACTGCTCGTGTCATCGCGACGGCATCGCTTCTGTTTGAATTGTCCAAGTGCGATTCCATCGAAAAGATAGCAGTAGTGGGCAATAACCGAAACAATAGATGGTGACGACGAATGAGACCGACCAGGAAGAACAACTGAAATCGTTTCGATGAAGTGGAAAGGAGGTAGGAGGAAGGAGGGTTAAAAGCGAACAAAGGAACAATCGTGAAAGTGGCTAGCAAATCGCACTACCGTGGTTACCGAGACATCTCGGTTTACCGTCCTGGCTTTCGGTTGTCCCACTCAACAGATGTCTGCGACGAATTAAGTGATGGTAGAAGTGAGAGAATGTTTAATAAACAGGTTTAAAAAAAATGGTTTTGTCTTTCCCCATTGACTGGTCAACGAAGGAAAGATAGATGATTTGCCTGTGAATGTATAACTTAACTTTATGGTATGGTATACGAGACGCGTTCTATTTTAAGCACAAGTGGGTCTTAAACCATCGAAAATTGTGTTTTTAAGATAAGATATGGTCAACCAAGGAATGAAACTGGTGACATTTTGCAAATGCTTTAACAGATCATAGGCTCAGGGCTCTAACTGAGACTTAGTAAAAAAGAAACATTATGAACGGCTTATACATATGTATGTATATTCCCAGCGCGTTAAAGCAATAACGAACAGTTTCGGTTTTTAAAAATATCAATGTAAACATGTTATCGCCTTTAAAACAGATCCCCACAATCTACACTTATACAGAGTGGGCCATTTAAAGAGCCAGTCCAAACGAACTTATGCTAGGTATACGCATTGGATTAAGAAATTATCATGAGCAGAGAAGCTCGTTGTTCTTCGAATGGGATTTTGAATACACAAAATTGTCGGTTGGGCTGAAATGTAGAGCGTTATAGGGCCATTATAAAGGCCATTTTCGACTGAAAAGGACAAGTCAAGTGCATGGACAACTCTTGATTTCAAGAAGGGGATGCCACAGCCCATAGCTCAAGCTATGATGGCTTTAAGGCGTTCGCATAGTTTTGAAAAACTGTGATTTTAACTGGCCTCTGAGATTGTCTAATATAACGCCTCTCGACTTCTTCCCATGCTGTTATTTGAAGTCCAAGATTTAGGCCAACAAGCAAGAGGCCGTGGCTATTATCGTGGATATTACCGTGACTATTACCTAAAAATAAATTAAAAGTGATGGAATTTTTCCATCGCGTTCATTTTCGCGACATTATATTCAAAACAAATGGGATCAGCTCAACGGGAGCCAAGCTACAATTCCAGGTCTTCTACCTTGAATTTTGCGAATTTTTACCTGAATCTGTCCAGACGGACCGACAGGAATCCCTTTGCATAAGTCTTCCCTACCCCTAAAACAGGGTAGAAGACTAAAACGTACACGGATTTTTGTTTCACGTTTATAATCCGTCCCATAAATTTCGTCATGCAATAAACCGCTTTGAGGAATTTCCAGTTCTCAACAAGCATACCTCGCGCCACGTCCAAATCAATTGTTTATTGGCAAATTTTCAAAATGCATATTTTAACCCTCTAACGGGTAAGACCGTCTCAAGACTGCCTTCGGTTTTTTGGCTCCAGAGTCAAACTTAATTTTTTTTTCTTGTTTAAAACAACGGAAACTTATTTTTTTACTGTTCTACACATTTTGGTATCTTTATCATTTCACTCCGATCACGCTTTTGAGTTCTGTCATCAATTGAATGCAAAAATTCATTGAAGTACCGGCGAAAATTAAATTTTAATTTTGTAAATTTTCAAGTTTTAAAAAAAAAAGGAACTTACTATCAAAAAATCGAACTCATAATTTTACTATGAATAGATTATATAATTTATTTAAATCTATTGATAAAATTTAAGTGATAAAACAGTGTTTCGTGTCTTTTGCAAACAAAAAAAAATGCAAGACCGTCTCTGGACGGTTTTGTCGGTTTACGTATAAAAAGATGTCTCGTTTTTGTTTAGTTCTTTTTATTGGGTCTAACCATACCCTAAGTCACAAAATGCAAATACTTCGGAATAGCGGTCTTTCTAATGAATTTGAATTTGTATAAATTGGGAAATCTCCTAGTAAGAGTTTTACTTTTATATTTCCCATATCCCTTGCTTTTCTAACTCACTTTTGAACGACCTTTCAAGGGCGAAGTATAAATTATAATAAAAAAAGTTGTAAAGTGTTGTTTGATTGAAATTTAAAATAAACAATACTTGTGTTCTGTTGTTGGTGTTTAAAAACATAATTGTTAAACCAATAAACGAATGTGAATGTGTTAGATGGATCTTTGAAAACGTCAATACCAAAAAAAAATTAATTTGGAGGAAATGACTGATGATCAATTGGCTGAATTCATAGATTCAGTAGAAAGCGACGATGAACTTTATAGCAGCGATGACACCATCTGCGATCCAGATTACGTTGTTGACAACATTGAGCCGGATAATTTATCTAACTTTTCCGAAAATTATGCACAGATAATTGAAATGCATCCAGCAAATGAACGAAGCTGAGACGACAGATGCATTTGTGAAGGCTATGCACCTTAATTTCAGCGAAATCAACAATCCAGCCACAGGCAAAAATTCCTTCCCATCCATTCAAAATTGTATGCCGTTAAAACGATTTTCAGCAATTAAGAGGTTTTTATGTTTTCAAGATGAATCCCAACTTAAAAAGAGAGGTGAATCTCGCTACGACGCTATGTTTAGAATCCGTGCTCTAGCCAACAAACTCAACCAGCGGTTTGATTCGATCCCAAAAACAGCTAGACTCTGTGTCGATGAACAAATGTGCAGTACCAAGACGAAACACCATCTTCGTCAATACATGCCAAACAAACCGCACAAGTGGGGTGCCAAATTGTTTGTTCTTTGCGACTCAAACGGATTTGCCTATCGTTTTGAAGTTTACAATGGTGCAGGTGATAATGTCATCTTACCTGGTACACCAGATCTGGGAGCCACATCCAATGTTGTTGTTCGGTTATCGCAAACAATACTCAAGTTTGCTAATCATATTCTATACTTCGATAACTTCTACACATCGCTACCTCTTTTGGTCTGTTTACGAGCCCGAGGAATCTTCAGTTTAGGCACAGTGCGAGGTGATTTTTTAAATGTATTTTTACGCTATAAAATTTAGTAATTTTTTTTATAAAGCTAATCGTATACCAGCATGTAAGTTGCTGACCGACAATCAAAAAAGTAAGGAAAGTAGAGGATATTCAATAGAATATATAACATCAATCGATGGATTGGATGTGAATACCGTTTTATGGAAGGATAACAAGTGTGTACGGTTGGCTTCCACCTACGTAGGTATTGAATCATTTGAGAGATCTAATCGTGATCAAAGTATAGCAAAGGCAACTCGATATGACAGAAAGCAGAAGAAATTCGTCGAAATAGACTGCCCCCAAATCATCCGGGAGTATAATGCTCATATGGGTGGGGTGGAGCTTATGGATGGGCTTATGGGTCGGTACCATATTCGAGCAAATAGCCGAAATATCATGACTAGGCTTTTTTACCATTTCATTGATATGGCCGCAACAAACGCATACGTTCTATACAAAAGAATTTATGCCCAAAAACGTAACAATTCGTCCGAAGAAGAACAACTTCTGCAGCTTCCACAATTTCGGGAGCAAATAGCTGCTGGACTTGTTTCTTTCAAGGAAAAAAGACCAGTTGGACGACCATTATCGGCTCAAAGTTTGGAGCATTCAAAATCATCAGTTCCTAGCACATCCAATGTTGGGAAAAGAGCTGTTCACCCGGCTGCTGATGTTCGATTTGATGGAGAAAATCATTTTCCAGTTTGGGCGGAAACAGCCGAAAAGAAAAGGTGTAAGCACTGTAAAAAGTCAGACACTCAAGTCATTTGTTCAAAATCTAATCTTCATATTTGCTGTAATGTTAACAGAAATTGTTTTTGGGATTATCACCATAAGAAATAAAACATTTTATGTTTGTTTCCTATTTCTTTTTGTTAATAAAATAAATTGAATTATTAATTCCATCGAAGTATTTTTTTTACTCGCAAACCGATAAGACCGTCTTGAGACGGTCTCCAATTATTCTCACCTGGCTATCGATCTGGATATTTTTTTTACGTGAAAATTTAAACGCATGCTTATTTCATCTATATCTACTGGAAAAAAAATTATCAACTTGATTCGACCATTTTTACTATTTTGTCCGTTAGAGGGTTAAATTAGTCACCAAAACAATTAACTCCTAAAAATAGACAACACTACTAGCGATTGTTGAATTGAGTTTTATTCGTTATTTCGGTTCATGTATTTGATGAGATATATAATAATACTAGATATATTATAATAGAAAATTTATAAACTCCTTGATGTATTGTGCCATACACAAGTATCCAGTAAGAATGTAACATATAATATCCCTCGTTAGCAGACAAATTTACTACATTCGTCTAATGAGGATTGACCCTCTATTGCTCTGTATTACTGCTATGGTTCCTGCTTCTTATAGTGACTGCTAGATAGTGACCAAGACTTGAGAATACTCTTATCCCGTATACCCTTATACCTGACACCATAAGGTGTCTTGAATGATTAAAGTCAATAAAGGTAACACTTACCCATCTTGCCCTTTTTTTTTTCCTCAACATTATAGTACAGCTTCTAAATGTCTGGCTTAGTGTCATTAGGGATTCTGGATATGGAGAAATCTTGTTGACATACGCAACGTCCTATTTTTTTTTTTTTTTTGTTGTTTAAATTTTTAGTCAATAAGGGCTGCATCACGTACCGGCTATTCGTAGTCCAGTAAGCTATTGCGACGTAACGACTACAAAGATATAATAAAATCACTTAAAAATTCAATTTAAGCCATAACCCGCGCGGACATTGCTGTTCATAGCTCCTTCCGCCAAAGAAGCAGGAAACATTACATGCCGTTCCTGTTCCTCCATTAAGCATTTCAATAAAGTGCCTTAAAATACTATCGCTTCCACCATCCATTCCGTTGATCGAGGTGCACCACCATTCTGTGCTTTGTTTTTTTTTTTTGACATAACACTCCATATGGGCAACGACATTCCCGAAGACTAAGGGAGACTTCCAAATTCCGCCCAGTCGAAGGGAAGTCATGGAAGAAAATTAAATTCACTCCATTTGTCCTATTTTGTTGTTCGTCCCTTTTTTTGCTCTCTCTTCGAAAGGGAAAGATGAATGGAAGGAACTGCATGTCCTTCTGACCTCGGTGACTTGGCCTTCAGAGATTGTCCGCCCACACATGCTCGTCCGCCTGCTTACTTGGAAGTAAGCCACTAAGAACAAGAAGGTAACCAGCTCCAGCTGTGCAAAGGTGCTGTCCCGTCCACTGTTGATTCGATGCAATTCTTATATTTTGTTCCCCCCCCCCCCCGCTTTTGTCCTTTAAGTGTGCGCTCCTATAGTCATTGTGGTCGTTGTCGCCGTAACCGTCGTGTATGTGGGAAGAACGCAAGGACATACTCGGAATTACAGGGAAAATAAAAAAGTGTCACGTCCTTCCCGTTACAGTGACAAATAAAATTGAGCTTTTTATTGACTCCTTTCAAATTGCATTTGCGGTGAGTCGCTCGGTTGCCTGCCCAAATTGAGATATCTGTTTCGTTTGGTTTCCAAATACAAAAAAATAGACACACACACACGTTTATTTATGTGTGGTTGTACTGGGTATATGGATGCAGGCTAACGATGGTAGCGCAACGAGTGAAGGTTTTCTTATCCCAGCGGGTCAACGGGATTGAACAGAGACTGGACCAAGGGACGGGGTAGTACATGTTCTATTCGACAACGTCAATACAATGCTCGTTACCGATTTTATTGTGAAATTGGATAAGTCTGCGGCCTGGCCTGTCCTGCCGGATTTACACAGTCAAAGCCCTCGTCGTAGCTACTAGCTATTGCCAAAGCCACAGCCACTGTGCCATTACACTTCCTCGGACAATACGTGAAAGTGGACGTAATTTGCTAGAGCTATGGCCATTGGACTTCGGTAATTGTCGGCGATTTTGCTATTTGAGGTTAGAATTTAATTGTGATCAGATTTTGTCGATTGGTTTTGTCAATTGCTGTGTTGAAGGTGATGGCAAAATAAATTGTTGTTGCTGCTGGATGGGGTTTCGTTTGTTTCTTTGTGAGTTTTTTTTTTTTAAGGGAAGAAGGGAGACGACAAAAAACCAAAACGAGGAAATAAAGTGAAGTAAATTGGGAATCGCACGAGGGATTAGGAATTAGGGATCTCTTTCGATTACACGGTTAGCCGAGGAACGTGGTCGTTTCATGTCGATTTGATTGTGCTGGTTGGGCAGGGGATTGATCTAGTTTTAACGGAATTTATTGGAGAGGCACTATTCCATTAGAATATTTTATCTAACATCATGGTCGGAAATATAGTATTTATTATGACGATTTTAGCAGAAAATTATTGTCATTCATAGGCACGTGACGATATCAGCCACTAAATGGAACCGTGAAAAACCAAACTTGCTTTTCCACATCAATGAAAATCCTCAATTGATTCATGAAAAACCCATTCTCAACCACTGTCTGATTGTTTGAGCTTGAGTTGTGGAAAGGACATTGGCCGCTATTATTCGCAGACGACACTAGACCAGGTTTAATCGTCAGTAAAGAGCGTTATCAGCCCATTATAACAGACTTTCTTATGCTAATTCTGGCTAATCGGGGAAATAGACAAATTTTGGCTTCAATAAGATGGTGCCACACCTCGCACGGTCCGATCCATGATCACGTTATTGCGTTCCGAAAAATATTGATTTTGAGCCTCCACATCTGAGGGGTTCTTTGAAGTCCCAAATTCATGTCAAAAAGCCATGACTCGAAAAGTAATGAAAAGTTCCCGAAAGCGGGTTCATTGCGACATTTACTCATTAAGCGATATTCGATATTCAAAAAATAGTATTTCAAGACTCAAGCAACTAATTTCTGTTTTTTTAGTTGTTATTTTAACACAAAAACGCCTCTAAGGCTATAAGACACGGTCGGTAGTGGAGCTTGAGATTTAGATCACTATGGGGGTGAAAAGCTTATCTTTAATTGGATAGTGTCAATGCTTACAACCAGAAACATCTTATGGCAATTATCAATTAAAAGCATAGTCCTCAACAAGATTTTAGTCGATTTGGAAAGCAAGGAATTGAAGTCATTGAGTATGCAGATGACATGGTTAGCTATGAAACAGAGTTGCCTGCCTTTGTGATAAATGAAATCATGGCGACGATTGCCTGTAATTGGGTCACAGACTTGCATTTAAGCTCAACTGTAAACTGTAGTGATGTTCATCATCGAGACAAAGATGCGACCATTCAAAATCTCATGGCTAGGCAACCCGCCTTTATTCTCTATTCCCAAATACCTTGGCGCCATCCTAGACCCAAGGTCCAATCGAAAGTCTCAGAAAGAAAACCGAGTGATAAACGCTAAAGAAGTTTTCTATGCCCACAACCAAAAAATGGTAACTGAAGCCAAAATTGTCTCTGTGGATCAACACAACTGTTGTTCCTCCCACCCTCGTCTGCTGCTTAGTTAGTGGCCTACATTACTTAAAGCTTTCAACTTCGACTAACTCAACAAGGGCCAAAGATCAGCAGTTATGTGAATCAAAGGTGCTATAAAAACATGCCCAATCAAATTGATGGCATCAGATGCAGGGCAACGGGCTAATGGTCACCTTCAACGTATAGTTGCAGTAGAGCTATGGTACTTTTGCTTGCGAATCGAGATGTGAAGGGCCTATATTCAAAAGTCAGATCTCGATCCAACTGAATATTCCCGATTCGTACCGTATTCCTTTTCACTCAAATATTTTTCAAGCTCAAGTACTGTTGATAAGTCAACACCTCAACCTGGACAATATAATCAATTTTCTCAATTCCAAAAGAGGGATATAAACATCCGAGCAACTTATTGTACTTGTCCAACCCAGGTCAAATGAGGTGTGATATTAAAACGACTCTTCACGGCTTATTATTCCTGGACTAAGCAACAACTAGGTAGCCACATTTACATATTGCCTTGTGACGACTTTGATCTAATAAAATACCTTTATCTAATGGGCATACACTTGTCAGAAAAGAACAGTTGGGTGGCAAGCTGCCATTAGAAGCGTCAACTTCTTTAAATTGAGTTTACAATTTCTAATAAAAGTTCCCATTTCTAATAAAAGTGTAATTTTCCATTATCTATAAAATCTGTTTGACAAATATTTAATATCTTCCAGCTGTTACTTGTGAGTCAGAGCTATACCGGCGAGTGTAATGTAGCTTTCCAGCTAATGCTTATTGAATCTACAGCTCTAGGACTACATGCTTCGAAGTCAATTGGAAGAACTGGGTCATCTGAATGATTGTCCATCATGGACCTTCAAAAGGAATAAACACAACGATAATAGCCCCCGCATTAGTGGAAAATCCAAAATCACGCCAATCCACAAGCTTATCATTTATTGAAACAAATCCTCTTCTCCATCTTGAGCAGAGAAATTCGTTCGGGCCCTTTTAAATGACTAAAGTTTGCCCGCTCTCAAGTAAACCTATTTCCTTCCACAATTGCGGCTATTGCCTTCCTCTGATATGTTTACGAAAGTGTCCATTATCCTCAGCTCATTCTGATAGCACCAATCGTTCCTTCTCGTCCGTATGCCGGACGTTTTATTCGTTTACCTTCACTTCAGCATACGGCTCAGGCGGCACGGCAGTGCATCCACAGGCCCTTCCCCGCCATAAGCACTCTGTGGCGAATTTAAATTTCATTTCATGTTCAAACTCTAACAGTACTGGCAGAAGTAGTTATCATTGTGGCATTGAAGACGATCTTTCATCTCACCTTACAGTCGCACTTCACATAGAAGAGTGGCTGCTGCAGTACTCCGCCCGCGTGCCCACTGCACCCGAAAGAAGGCAAAGTTGGGGAGGGAGGAATACCTTTTTCGAATTTACAAAAGTTCCCTGGAAAGTTTATATCCACAAAACGCTTGAATTGAGTTTGGGGAGCAAAACCACCAGGAAGCCAATGCCATTGCCGCAGTCAAGCAACTAGCACAGTAGTAATAGCATCAAACGTGCGCTCACTCCAGGCACACGTACACTACTTGCTCTTAACTAGTCGAATCTCGAGCTCCAGAACGACATCGTGTAAGACGACAACGTCGAAGAAGACGCCACCCCGGGGGAAGGGGAATAACAAAGAAAATTATCTAAATGTAAGTTTCCATTATTCAAATTCTTACACTAGTACGACTCCTTCAAGGTTGAGAGGGTCCGCAGAGAGACTCATTCAGTCAGACTGGGTGGATTACGATGGCGGACATCAGCGGGCGGGGATGCAGGGAAATGTTACTACTCCATAAATTGGTTAAATTGAAAGTCTGCTCCTACTCGCATATTATTCTGCTAGAGAGCACGAGCATTCGTGTAGTTTACTTATGTGAATGGAATGGCACAGGTTAGTTACCTTTGTCTTGTTACCTACTCCACTGGAGCTTTCATCTTCTTATGAAGTTTGCACAACTCATCTGTGCATATGTGCTTTGACGGTGCCAGTTTGGGGAGGGGGACTGGCCACGGTCGGAGAGTTGTGTCGAACTACATATGTATGTCGGTATAATGAGAGGACCAGAAAGTAATGTGGAACTTGATTAAGCTAATGTTGACGAAAATCTTCCAAATCTAATGAAATAAGTATTCAGATGTCAACTTATATGGATTAAAGTACTAAGAGCATATCGTGTGTCTAATTCAACTTAAGGCTGCACCGTTGTTTAACTGAATCGCTTATAGTTCACAGTGGTGATGGATCTCTTATTGCTGGTATGGCGGAGTACCCTTAAGCATCTTGATCAGCGGTAAAGCCCCAGCTATTCAATTTCAAAATCATTTAGAGGAAAACCCAGCAGCACGAAACCTCTAATTTGCTCTCATAAGGGCGCGCAGAGGTGATTACTCCAACCAAAAAATTTACAAATATTAAAATTCTAATTATAAACGGGTACGCCAGCAGCCACAAAGGGCCAATGCAATTATCGTCAACCAGACCAAGCCAACAAGACCAATGTTTATTCAAAGCGTTGCGTTGGGTCGAAAAATATTAATTATAATTTTAAGCCCTCGGGCAATAACACCCATTTCTAACTGGAGGCATCGGCACTCTGGACAAGATTCCTTTTATTTAATTACCTAAAGGTATGTGGGCGTTTGTGGGTGTTTTGATGAGCTATGCCTGAGTGGGGCACACAAAAAAATTAACAAAAATTATTAAATGTTCTTGGTAAAAAAAAAAAAAAACACAAAAAACAATTATTGCCGAGAGGCAAGAAAGAACAAGGTAAAGTGAGTACGGAAGAACCGACTCAAGCAAGCTGCCAACACGGTCCGAAAACGAAGAGGTGGAAAATGAGGAGACATTACATTCATATCGGGAAGTATTATATCAGCAGTTCTGTTGTTTTCCAAAATACGTTCATCTCACTTCTCTGTTATTCGAAGCTAATTGTCAACGTAAAGGTTGGCAATGCCGGGCAAATCGTACAATATACAATTTCCTTGCTTTTGAACATAGCTTGACACCGTTTCGAGGACAAAATTAATTTAAAGCCGTTCATTCAATTCTCAAGTTTGGTCACTCTTTGGTAAATTACAATTTACATATATTAGGACAACGGCCCATTGTAATTGTACGATGAACGTTGTAATTGTTTCTTAGGACTATAAGTCTACCTGAAAATTTATTTATCTCGAAAGGTCTTATTTAAATAGAAGTTGTCTATACTTGGATGGCCTTACAGACAATCGTAACATTGAAAGGTTTGCTTAAGAAATAAGATGACTTTTTATTGTTCTCGAAAAACATTTATATTTATTAACTTTAAAGTTACCGGTGTTAGTTATAATTCATTTGCACCAGCGCTTTTTTCAATCCTTGAAGCACTTTTGATAAAGCCTTGAGCTCTTCCAGCGATGCGGCCTTTATCTCCTCAATCGTGGAAAATCTCAGTCCTTTCATGGGTATTTTCAATATGGTAAATAGGGAAAAGTCGCATAGGCCAAGTCCGGTGAATTCTGTGGCTAAGGCATGATCACGGTATTGTTATTGGCGATTTTAAGCAACGGTCAGTGAGCAGGTGCATTTTCGTGATGCAACATTAATGAATTGTTGTCCCATAAATCGGAAGTTTTTTCAGTATTGCTTCACACAAACGGCGCATAACTTCAAGGTTATTGACCCTACGACTTTCCGGTAAGAGCTCGTCATTTAAGAAATCATTAAGAAAATCGTTGATCGAACTCGGCGTGCTGTTTTCGGTCTTACCTCTCTTGGTTGCTTCCATTTGGATTACATATATATATTCATGTTTCGCTATTAGTGAAACCCTTTTCTGCAAATCTAGATCGTCAGCCACGTCAACAACAGCTCTTGAGATGATTAAAATATTTGAAAAAAAAAATAACCTCATCGACTTTCCTAATACTGATTTGTTCTTACCGTGCTTAAACATTTTCATTCGAAATACCTAACAATGGCAGCATATGTTAGGTGACATGTGTGCCATGTGTGACATGTGTGACATGTGTGCCAAAAGATGTTTTTTAGAGGTATACAAATTCAATATGTAATAAAATACTTGAAACTTACATTAAGGTCTATGATATTAGCTTTATTTAATAAACCATTTTATGCCACTAGTGTTTAAATATGATTTTGTGCATAGGCTTGCCATGGCTAACTCTAATGAAGTGCAATCGGGAAGTTAAATTTTCGACAACTTTATCAAGCAACTGGGGCCATATATCAGCAATAGCATGGCGAATGTTGACTTCCAAAACATCTAATGTCTCTGATTTATCGGCATGAATAGTTCTATAAGGAAAGTGACAAATAGAGGCACACCACAGGGTGGAGTTCTCTCTCCCCTACTGTAGCTTCTTACAGTTAACAAAAAATCTTCAAAATCTTCACGGAGGAAGGCACAAAGACCATAGCACATGCAGATTAACTATCAGCGAACTAATGGAATCTGCGTTGAAGGAACTCTCCTTGTGGGCAAGACAGAACGGTCTGAGAATAAACTCCCAGAAAACTGAGCTGGTTTTGTTCACCAGGAAAAGGAAAATCCCGATATTTGCTTCCGCAAAGTTAAAGCGTACTCCACTCAAACTAAAAACGGAAGCTAAGAATCTGGGCCATCATTCTTGACTCCAAACTTTCCTGGAAGAGGGCCTTGGAGGAAAAGCTGAAAAAAGAATTGAATGCTTTTTATGCATGCAAAAAGACATTCGGCAAAGGATGGGGCTTGCAACCGTACATTATTCATGGGATGTACACAGCAATCATCAGATCCATTATAACTTCTAGGGCCCTAGTCTGGTGGACTGCTAGCAACACGAAAAGCTACATGAGCATGCTCAACAAAATTCAAAGGTTAGCCGCTGTTTGTACAACAGGAGCTATAAGAAGCACGCCGAAATCAGGGTTGGACATGATACTTCATCTCCTTCCTCTGGATTTATTCATAAAAGGCTGCTCTGCAAAAAGCGACCTCCGACTAAGCGAGTCCTTTTTGTGGAAACAAGCCAACTATGGACATGCAGCCACACTCAAAATAATAGATGATCTGGTTCTAGTTGGCTCGTAGCTACAACCGACTATATATCACAATCACTTCTCTCTCAAAACACCAATCCTTTTCTCCGACAACGATCAGTGGCTATCGAACGCCGTTATTAACGACCACGAGATTACCCTCTTCATCGACAGATCGAAAATGGACACAGGCACTGGGGCCGGGTTCTACTCTGACACCCTGCACAAACAGGAATCATTTAGACTCCCTGATTTGTGCAGCGTCTTCCAAGCAGAGATCCTGGCAATAGAGAAAGCAGCCAAACACGTACAAGTAACCGATATCTCACCATCTTTGTAGACAGCCAGGCAACGAGATAAAAGGCTGCCATGAAATGTCGCGACTGACGGAAGTCCATCAGGCACTACAAGGTCAAACTCTGTTGGGTCCCGGGCCACAGCTCAATTGCAGGAAACAAGGGTCTGAAATGGACATCAGCGAAGCGGACACGTCACTGCAACTACCGATCAGTGCATTATACCGGTCCATAAATGACAATAATAAAAGAAGCCACCTCTTCTTGGCTTGCAAGAAACGACAGTCACACACCAAAACAAAGAAGGTCTAAGAAACTATAAATAAAAATACAAAAACAAAAGAAAAAAAAAAAGCTCTTGGCGCTGGACCGAAACTCGATCCGTATGCTCGTCGGAGTGAATCTCTGCCGGAGCTGCGGCGGCGAGGAAGAAACCGAGACGATCCAACATCTGCTTTGCCGTTGCCCACCTCTCCAGAATCGGCGCCTAGCTTTGCTGGGCCATAGATTCTTAATATTTATATCTTCATATATCTTCTAAAATTCATAAAGAGCACTGGGCGGTTTCAGCCACCACGTGGTGGTCATAAGGGAATGTGTATTCTACAAATGAAGGGATTCGCAATTGGCCCTTTGGCCTCCGAGTGGAAGTGATGTTCAACCACTTCCTTAACCTAACCTAACCTATCGGCATAAATTAGTGACTTCACATACCTCCAGAAAGAAATCTAAAGGTCTGAAATGACAGTGTATCATCATGTAAGTCCATTACATCAAATTATGCGTTCAGCAAGTGTTTTCCGCTATAAATTGAGGGTGTCGCACGCCGTGTAGCATGTTGCCGTCTTGTTGAAACCAAAGCTCTGTTACGTCAATGCCATTCAACTGAGGAACGAAGAAATCAGAAATCTTGTTTCTCTAGCTCTCTGTATTGGCGGTAATATTCGGGTCGGCATCGTCCTTAAAAAAATATGGGCCGATGATTCCACCACCCCATAAAGCACACCAAACAGTGAGTTTTGATGGTTGTAAGGACGTCTCGATAAAGGCTTCTGGGTTGTCTCCACTCCAAATTCGGCAATTTTGTTTATTTACATATCCATTCAACCATAAATGGGCCTCATCGGAGAATAACATTTTGCGTTGAAAATGAGTTGTATAGATCAAGGGCGTAGAGACCCAGCTTGAATGCGCAGATGTGGAGGATACAGCTTTCAGAACAATAATGGGAACTCCACGAAGTGGTCCAAGACCTATTCGTAGATTTTAGAAAGGCGTACGATTCTATAAACCGTTCAAATATGTACCACGACGTTGTAGGAAATCCCCAAAAAGTTGATGGAACTGATGCAAGTATGCTTAGAGGTCAACAAAGGACGAATTAGTAGCAAATGCCTTATCTGAAACATCTGAGATATGTATGTGAAGGACTGTGGCAAGGAGATGCCTTGTTTTTTCCCTCTAAGAATATGAGAACGGAATACCCCTTAATGGAATCTCATCCGCTGTAACTTACACTGACAATCTGACCTTCAGAAAGATATTGAGGGAATATTTAAGAGAAACGCGGAAAGTCTAATAATATCAAAAAAGGAAGTAAGCTTAGAAGTAAAGGAACCGACCGATTTAGATCGATCGAATATTCGCACCTGTCTGTACTAGACAAATGCTTTGAGAGAGTATTGGTTTGCCAAAAACGACATAAAGATCGAAGTAAATAAAAGCCTGAATATGGAAAACGCGTGCTTCTTCGTGATGAAGCAACTATCTGCAACAACTATTTTGTCCGTCAAAATCCTTTCCTTTCGCATTTGACTAATAATCAAAAGAATAATGAGTGGAAAACCCGAGGGAAAAAGCCTTGGGAATGAAGAAAAGTTTCAGGAATTCACTCATCACAGGAAGGTTTGGCAAAGGTTTGTCAACGAGGCTCCCAATTCCCGAACAATGCAGTGACTTTGAGTGGATGTATAGTATGTGCGATTTATTTCGTGTAATTTTATAATATTACTTAATTCGATAACAAACGAAATACAATATTTTTCTGGTGATGGATGGGAGGGCCATCTTGTATGTGATCGTAGCTCATCATTTCACTGCCGCAAAGCAACATACACCGATTACTATTGACCTGTTTGCTTGTAAACTTGGTCCATCAGTTACGCAAAGCCATGTCAAAGGCAAGTTGTAGATCTATAGCTGACCATATATAGTTATCCGGACAAAAATCCTTTTCAAATAATTTACTGACTGCGTGTAAGGAAGCTACGGAACTCTTGACTTAGAGTGAGATGGGAATCTTAGTAAATGTGGTGAATCAATGGCTTCAAAAGAATATGGAAAAAGGCTCGTTGTAAAGATATAAAATTTTGAAAAACAACCAACCTGTCAAACAGACAGGAGACTTGTTTGCTTACTCGCATGCTGGTTACTATAGCCTTAGTTCTTTTTCTTCCTAACTGGCGTTACAACCTGTAGAGGATCACAGCCGAAGCTTCCTAATCACCTATGTTCAATGATTCTTTTCAAAGATGTGAAAGAGACCTACTGTTTATTGCAGCTTTGAATTTAAAGAACTTTTTTCCAGATAAGTTTAGTCAATACCTTGATACCTTGTGGAGGTTAGCATATCAACCTTTGAATCATGATACCTTGATATAACCCATCGTATGTTATGGGAAGTTATGCAGTACCTGCAATAATTCCTTCGAAATAGCTCACCACCAATTTACCATTAGATTTTTGTTCAGAAAGTAAATAAAAAAGTTGTTCTCCTAGTGTCGAGGAACGAAAAGGTGTCTAAATCCCGAGGCGCATACTGTTCTCTCACCAAGTCGATGGAAAGCCAATCAAACTCATAGGAATAACAGGACGAAACTCGGAAAAGTTTCAAAATTAGTTTCAGTCTTTCTATGCTTTTCAATTTCGGATAACGAGTTTTTTAAAGTCCGGACAATTATGGCAGAATTGCTGAATCTATAACATAAGGCCATCTTTCGAGGACAGCACAATAAGCCCTTATGACCATACGATATGCCAATAACATATCTTCGAATTGCATCTCGGCCAAAACCCCATTACGTCAAACGTCAAACATTGCTTGTGGCAAAATTAATCAGCAACTCTGCACTAATCAGCTAAACTGACTTGATTGCATTGAATCTACCCAACACCCCCATTCCTTCCCATCCCATCTCCAAAAAGGATATACGTACACATACACGTCTCGTATGCATGATAAGAGCGATCTCACATGTCCAAGCACAGATGATTATCGTCCCCACGGCCTTCGCATACGATGTCATACATTGAAAACAAAAAACTCAAATAGCCTTGTGCAATGCAGGATCTCGAAGAAAAGTTTAATTTTTCATGCAACCGGCAGGACACGTCACACTTCCACCTGCCAATCCTGTTATTTTAATTCCTTGGACACAAAACTTTGTAATTACGTTTGCCATTGCGAAAAGTTGAATCATACGTTCTGCATCCTCCATCCAATACAGATGGGGTAAAAACAAAAAGGACATTTCCCGTCGAGGTACACATTCAGCCAAAGTGCACAAAATCCGACTATTTACGTCATAAATTAAAAATAAATATTCCGCCCGTCACCGCCCCCGAGCCCAACTTGGCCGACAAACCTGTCCGTCAACTCGTATGCCGCACATGACCGAGCCAAGTGTTCGCTTTCGCCATTGACGCCGCTCGTCGCTCGCCGCCCGTAAACGCTCTCAATCGATAGGTATGACACGTACTGTAGCATATGGAGCTGGGCCAGTCGTCACAACATGAATACAGTTTACGCTTTAAGTGAAATCCTAGATTACGAACACGATGTCCGCAGAAAGTTTGTCCGCCGAAACTTTCACTTGCGCTACTCGTCCGCTGGCGTTTCTCGAACTGCTGCTACCGATTGTGGGTTGCGCTCGTGATGTTCCGGATAAATCCTTTCGATTAAACGTGCATGCAACGTACTGAGTATGTACATGTGTACGTACGGGCGACAGAAGGACATGTGGACATTCGGACATTGGGGCGACCGGACTACCGGGTCGGTAGGCAGACAAATAGAGCTGGTATCTGATAAGGGGAGAAAGAGTCAAAGCAGAAAGCGTAAAGGACAGACTCTCCCCGAATTAATCTCTCTCCGATTGTCCGTCTCCTCTACAGATTCGCCACTTGTTTTCGATTCGTATCTGACAAGTAGATCCACCACTGGTGCTGCGAATATTTTTTTCACTCTGAAACCTGTAAACCGGGATCTGCGGCTACTACTGCTGAGTGATACGAGAATCAAATTTTGACCAAACCAAACCAGCACCGAGCGGATACGGAAAGGAGAATCATCATCATCACTACGAGTAGCATTGTGACTGATGGGAATCGTGAAAAATCACCGACGGATGAGATCCAGACATTGCATCATTTCGCGCCAAGCTAACCGGCTACGCAAGGACGAAAGGACGAGCAGCGAAATCACAAAATGTACACCACAAAGACCATGATGACGAAGCCACCATTACCCACTCACTGCACTCGTTTGCATTCGGTAGATTGCATCTGGAAAAATGGACATCACGGCTAGGAATTAGTGGAGCCACAGTTGCAATTTGTAGGAAATTACACAAACATGGTAAGAGTGGTGGATTGATTTTAATTAGCATACGCCTCAATGTAAAAGGCTTTACCGCTGCATACCTGCATGCCACTACTCGACTTTGGTGGTTACCGTCGCCTCCACTCTTGGCCTTGTTCTTGTTACTTGTTCGACGTTTCCGCAAGGACATACATTCGCCTAGGTAAACGTTTCCGTACCGATCTCTTCCAGTAAGACCATTTCATTCTCGTCCTGGCTACTGTCTCGCATACCTGCAATACCGGATTGGAGCCATGTTAACTACGTGTGTGCTGTTGCATTTGGCAGAGCCAAAACTTTGGCCACGAATCTTCCTCCTCCTTCCTGTCGGAACGGAATACTATAGACTTCAATCCATGATGGAGGCGGGGAGAATAGGAATCCCAAACGCAATTGGTTTGTTAAGGGTACCTTTTTCTGGTCATGTTGGCTTTTTCGAATTTCTTTTTTTTTTGGTCTTTGTTTTGGAAGTTTTTCTCGCAGGCAAGGAAAGTTTTCCGATTCAATGGATATTGGTTTGTACATGTACAGTTTAAAGAGACCAATTTAAATGCAATTGTTTTTGTGTTTTTAAGGTAAACATTTACCTTTCATGCTGGAGTGGAGTGGAATCGTGTGGAAATTCCTCTCCTCGGGAATGTACTCGTAGGTTGGGTATTTCTGCTTGTTTTTTTTTCTTCTGCTCAATGCGTTTGGCTGGAACGAGATGAGATCGTCGTGATGAACAGCACTTGGACTCGACTATGAGGTATTCAAATTGTAATTCATTTTCCAAGAAATCACCTTCAGGCTATGGAAAAATTATTTGAGTTACCGGAGTTCTCGTTTTTTTTTTGTTTATTTTTGCCGGGTCGTCGGTATGTAGTTGAATGGTGCATTTGTGAAATGTCCTTCCGCTACATAAAACTGCTTTGGGAGAGGGATATTGAAAATAAATTAATTTTGCATTCTGAAAATATACGGCAGAACGCTATACATGTATCGAATATCGACGTTCTAGACGTTTGTCTAGAAGCTCGTGGTATAAAAGCAAACTTTTCGAGATGTGCTCTTTAAGGGACCGGTGGAATTATGGTTGATTCTGGACTAGAATTGCTGTGATTTTATTAATCTCCCATTGGATATGCCGCCACGTTTCAAGGTCATTAAGGAGGTAGGAATTTCTAGGCGCGTGTGTTCGGCGTTCGTTCGGTTTTTTCGTTTCCAATATCTCGAGAATAAAATACGATATCGACGAACCAGTTTCATTCGTTGCATAATTTTAAAATAAACGCGTGGTAAGGTCTGCAAGAATATTTCTCGATTCGTGGATCGGGAGAATGAAAAATGGGAAATTAGTAGTTTTGGTATTGGTAGATCAATAGCACCAAAGACGCTTTTTTTTATATACAGACAAGAATTATGTATATTCAGGACATTGCCTAGATTGGAGAGAAATGCAAGTTTTAGGTTTTGAAGTAAGGACATGGTTCAGGAAATAATTATAAAGAGAGTAATCTAAGGTATAAACAATTTTGATAGTGAGAACAATGGACGTCATATCTAAGTAGGTTATGGGTAAAAAGAGCTTCAGCGGTTTTGCAGTATTTTGCTGCTGTAGAGGGAGTTAGAAAAACCACGAAGATCAATTCGTAAAAGAAATTTAAATTTTTCTAAGCAGAATATTCTTTCCGATTAGATTTTTTTCTAAATAGGCGATTATATTCTTTGTCAAAAGAATTAATTATCAGGAGCTGAACAAAGAACTATTGGTATGATGATTCGAGGTTTGTTCAAGAATTAAGGTGACTTTGAATCTCGAGTGCTAAGTATGTATGTACATTCGATATACGACTTGTTTTTATTATGTTGGTGCACATGTCCCCTAGATTTTTCAGAGGTGTAAAGGTTAGAAAGGTCTTTGTGTGTGTTTGACGATTTTTTGTTATTGTAAAAAAATGGCTCAGAGAATTTTTCTTACATTTTGTGTGAAAAATAAAATCAAGTACTCCATCTTACTTGAAATGTTAAATGTGGCATTTGGCAAGCCTACTCTGAACAATAGAAAAATGTTTCAACTGGTTTAAGCTCTTTTCAGGTATAGAAGACCGAGAAGATACCGATGTCAATACCCACGTCCGCCTTGGACGGTCCAGCACGTTAACAAAGAATGAAGACGTGAAGTAGACTGTGATAGCAGTGAAGTAAATTGTTATGAAGAATCATCGAATCACTATCAAAGAATTTGTTGCGAATATTGGCGTATCGGTTGGCTCATACCTCCCAGATCAGAATGGTGTCAACGAAATTTGTTCCGAAATTGCTATATTCTGACTTAAAGACCATCGCATGGGCATCGTTCAGGAGCAATTGAATGATGTAAATAATGATCGACATTTTGCTAAAAAGAGTCGTTACAAATAACAAAACATGAGTATACGGTTATGACATCGAAATCGAAGCCAGTCATCCCTATGAAAACGACCAGAAGAGCCAAGATCGAAAAAGTTTTTCTCACTGTTTTTTTAGATTGCAATGGCGTGGTTCATTTCATCATGGCGTGGAATTGCTTCGAAGATTGAAAAACCTCTGAGGGATATTACTATGACAGGGACAAAATATTTTTTACGAGAAAAGTCACCTTAATTTTTTAACAACATTCGTATAACGAAGGAGCGGCAAAAAAAAAAAATAACCAACACCAGATAAAAAAACAAATTTTTTTTTGATCAGAAGAGCGAATACAAAATTATTTCCTTAGTCTGATATCTATGTAGATTACATGTCGTATCGAAGATACAGCACGGTTCAAAGGCGCATCCAGAATTAGCGATTACAAATACAGAAACTTTGGGTGATATTAGAAAATAAGAAAAGTTGGGAGAAAATGGCTATGAAATCCTTGAATCGAAGTTGAAGTACAGATTTTAATAGACAGTTTTTGTTTACAACACCTTGGTGAACAGTAGTTCAAGGGTTAAAAGAGAACTCATGTTTTAGTAAGAGCAATTTATCGGCGAAGATGGATATTTTTAACTTTTCTAAAATTGCAAATATTTTTCAATGGTTGTAATAGTCATAAACAGGTTGAGGTACTATTAAAAAAAACAATATTTTGAGAATTTCGCAAAATACTTCAATTGAGATGTGACATGGGAGCCGTTTTAAGATAAATTTTGTAGTGACTCTATAATAGGTCAGTGATCAATATATCAAGGTATGTTCAAAACATGATAGGAATTTCCAGTTTTTGAAAATTATTTTATTTATTTGTTTACATCTATGCTATATTCTTCAAAATAGTACCCATTGGATTTTATACACTTATCCATGAAACCCTCTTGGAAATCGACTCTTGGGATATCATATGCATAGTTCGTGACATCCTCTTAATCCTATCCACACTTGTGGAAAAACACAGGATTGTGCTGTTTTTTAGACAAACATTTACGAACATTCTGTATTTTTTTGAATTGCTTCATGCGAACATGTTTTTTGAATCGCTTCATGTGTACATGTATAGATTCTGTTCATAGTTCTAACTCCTTATTTGGATATAGAGTAATAACTCATGGTGCACTGTAACATTCACTTTTGGCCGCATTTGTCGAGTCATATTCGATCCTGAAGGTGTCTTCATTAACACTCATATCACAACATCACTCGACACCTGCACCGTTGTCTGCTTTAATCGAATCCGGGCCTATTTCTATTTCCCATTTTTTCGATTTAATTTCAGTTGTTTTGAAATAGATGTTCGTGCTTCAGGTTTCACATTCATATCATAACCTCTGAGACAATTTAATAGCATAAGCCGATTTATATGCCAGAATTGTTACCATCTTCTCTGATTGTTATTCGATTTATATAGGGCCATCAACATCATTGCATTTGCAGGTAGTTTCACAGTAGTTCAGGAAACCGTGGTTCATTAGGCTGCTAACCTCAGAAATATATAACTCAATTATATTTACACATATATTATGTATTTGTTTGATGATGAAATTTCCTGATCGAAAATTGCAGTCATATACAGGGTGCGCCATCTCATATGGGTCGATGTAAATTTCGAATAACTTCAATCATTCTCAACCGCTTTTGGAAACTCACAAACGTTTATTCAATCTAGACCTTTACAATTTATTTTGATTGAAAACAATATCAATTAAATGACCGCCTTTATTGCCGATACAAAAATGGACTCGATTTCGCGCATTCTCCATGACATTTTCGAGCATTTGGGTCGAGAACCCCGGCTCAGCATTAATCATTGCAACGACATTTTGTGCGTATGCCAAGCGCCGTGGCTCATTCTTTGAGTTATCTGCACTTTGTATGGAAATAAGTGAAATAAGCAAAGTGGTCCCACTGATGCCTAACTGCTGCGAACGGCGCCGATATGACAAACTTGGGTCTTTTTGAACACTGGCCTTCACAGACTAAATAGATGAGTTTGAACGCCGCGGACGTGGCCTAGGTTGCTCATGAGTTATTCGACGTTTACCTCGACCCATATGAGATGGCGCACCCTGTAGACTTATTAAGTTGTCAATTGATGAAAACATCTGATCTGGTTCTCACCCGATTTGGAACAGAAAAATTATTCGGTAATTTATATTTATTAGATATCGGTTTGACGTCGCCTTAAACAGAACCTTTTCTAGTCGGGAAGCTATTGCTTTTTCTTCAGGGTTGATGGTTCGTTTCTTCTGAGAGCAGAATTTTTATGACTATCGTCGATTCCGTAGTTTTTGTGTTTGGTTTGCACAGACAACAATAGTATGATTTGATGAATGCGATAGGATGGGTTTATGTACTCCTGTACATGATGTTAATCATGCCGAGATGCCGGGCTAGATGCCTTAGGAGTAAATGCAATGGTTTTTGTCCATCGTACAGACATTGACGCGTAATAGGCTTATGTTCCCAAATGTTGAACGTGGGTTGTCATGTTGGCTTAGTCTTTGGCTTTAGAAGCGTCTTTGCCTATGTCTGCCTTGAATAAGCGTCGACTTTTTTTTTTAACATTCGTTCAAATAACTAACTCAGGTATTCGCCCAAGAAGCTGGTGCTTAAAAATCTTCCCATGAGTTTCAGCTCAAAAGGTGAAAAGGTTTTTTCCTCATACGGCTTCGAAGGCTTCGAAGATATATTTTCCCGAGCTTTTCCGGATCTGATATGCCTAAGAAGCTAACAATTTTTTGGAATACTACCTCTAAAACAAGCGTCAAAGTTGATCGATTGAGGTGCTTGCGTGGAGTTATGCAGGGAATTTGTACCATTATAATGCAATATCGCACAATTCAAACTTTGTTGAAGAAATAACTGTTTTAAGTAAAAGGCTTTAAATCAATTCCAATTTAAATCAATCTGGAGAATTCGGCGCTAAAATTAATGTTTTGCACTTGATGGGGCCTGCCTTGAAATCTTGACAAATAAAACAAATTTGGAAACTGAAATATTGAAAAGCTCACACACATATTAAAACAACGCTCAGCAATTTTAATTATTACAAGTTAATCATAAGGCCGAAAGGCATAGCCTTAAGTAGTTCTATTTGCTTTAGAGTGTCCGTATAGGGCCAGTTTTATGTCAGTTGTTGTTTAAGCTAGTTTTAAGCTTTTTTGTCTATGGTTAGTATGTTCTACAAAATTATAAAAAAAAAAAAAACAACGCTCAGCAACCAAAAAAGGCGGAAAAGGAAAATTGTATGGCATTTCTCAAATCTCTTAAAATACTTTACGATCTTTCAATAAGCTGAAAGTTGGAACAATTAGGCCAATATTCAATGATGTTTTCACGTCGTAAAATACATATTCCATCACCTCTATCACGGACAGGGATATCTGCTGTCATCATAGAACAGTAATAATTTTTAACACTGAAACCATGGGTCATCCAACAAGAGAAGTTCTTTTAAATTGGTAACAAAATGCAACATATTATTTCACATTGTGGCGAATCTTACATAAAATCGATGCCAATACCTTTTTGTGATCAAATTAGCTCAAGAACTGAATGCTTTTGATAATTTGAAGAGCCAAGAATTTTGAATTTCATTGAAAGATCATCATCAATATTGAAGCTTATTTTTGGCTCATGGCCTTGTCAATAAGTTAAACATGCACTATTGGGTAGCAACAAAATCACATTTGTTTCAAGAAGTAACTGTGTCGAGGTGGTTGCATGCCAGTGTTGTGATTTGGCCGTAGTTTTTCGTCGCTGAAAATTATAGCCGTGCTACAGTCAATTAAGTTCGATATCGTGCCATTTTGGATGACTATTTTAGGCAGAAGTGGATGGACGTGGCATCCGTCAAATATGGTTCCAAAAAGATGCTACTGTATGTCAGACTACTGGTCAAACAACTGATATATTCAAGCTGAAGCTCGGGTTTCGTGTAATCTCAAGAAATGGTCTTCATGAAAGGCCGACTCGCTTATACGATATAACACTCTTGGGTTGCTTTACATGGGGTTATGTTAAATCTGTATGGTAATAAGCTCGGGAACAATATCGAAGGCGAATTTGCTAATGTTGTGTGAAAAAGTAGTGGAAAATTTTTTTCAAAGTTTCTTAGCGAAGTTAGATGAGCTAGATTGAATTTCATTCTTAAATCTAATATTTGTACTACATATGGAATAAATTCCAGATCGGTATGGTGTTAATATAAAACTATCATGTCTTATTGAAAAACCCTGCAGCCGAAAACGCGCTTGGCGGTGACCAAAGGCTATACGAATTCTTATAATTTAAACACCTTGTTGAAGTGTAAAGGGTGTGCCAAATACCAGTTTCTTTTTAAAAATGCAATAAAGTAAACAAAATTAAATATTTTCCATGTATTATGGCTTTATCCCATTTATCCCATTAATTATAATAATATAAATAATTATAATACAACTCCTTCAAGGGCTGCGTCAGCTGGCTTCGCAGTAGCGTATTCTGTCACCAGAATTTTCCAAGATCTTGTTGATGGTTTCGGGCTGTAGCTCACGGATTGTTTGGGTGATATTGGCCTTGGAGTTTATGTTCGTGAATTGAGTCTCACACTTTCGGCCGCAGCAGCCACATTCTCATATGTGCGCACCGTACGACAACGGGTTTATGAGTGTTGTCCACTAGCATACCAGTCTCAGGAACTTTTTGCACAAACTTGCGTATAACAGTCGCGGTGACTGATTCATTTGGGCAAAAACTTTTTTTTAAAAAAACCGACTGTTTGGGCTACCCAGCAAAAAAAAAAAACCCATTAGATGGCCCACCCTTTATAGCTATCCATGATAAATAATCTTTTTATTTTTGCTCATAAAATATCATCGCAGTGATAGTTAAATGTTAACATTTCAAACATGGCTTGAAATTAAAAATGACACTTCTCGTTGGATAACATTTTATCACTAGCATCACCCGTTTTATTCATTGAAACATCAATTAATTTTTTTTAAACTTTTCTGCACTTCATTCCATTCGTACAATAAAATTCAACGCACATATCCCACTCCATTTTATAAGCAAAAAAAATAATTGACGATCATAACCAGCATAAGTACCTCTGAACGTTTCAAAATCCCTAATCGCCCGAAGCGACGACTTTTCTCTTTTATTTATAACCTCAACCGACTTGTTTCATCATCCACTCCCTTAACCCTTAGAAACCCGAATTTCAGATACACACACTTCAATTTCACTCAAATCGAAATAACTCATCCAGAAACACCCCGCGGCATATCAACGTATCTCGCAACTAAGCGGCAACACATCACCTAATGAGTCATTCCAAGAAATCCAATAAAACAATCGTATGTGTGCCTAGGCTCCATCAGGAGCCCCGCGCGCTATCATTACATTACGATCACAGCCATTCGATGTAATATCAATGAGTGGCACAGATATAAAACAATTACCGTGAAGCATATCTCGCCTCCGCTACCATTCAGTTACGAATCATCGAGTCCACGACGAATCCAATGAGCGACCTTAAGATTTATCATTTCGGCGGCAATTTGTTACGACCTAGCCTCGGGCCCCGTTCGAGGTGTATCCAATTCCGAAAATGGTAAAGGAAATAATGACAAAAGTAGATTTAGGTGGAGCGATAAGCAGTTCTACCGCTATATCCACCTGCTTGTGGGGGAACTGTTGATTCGACTCAATTATCGTACCAAACGCACAAGCGAATTGAATGAATTCGTACATACTCGTACGTCTACGTATTAAGTGTTCGTGTTCCTTGGTCATACATCAATTCGACACAAAGGACGAGAAGTTTATTTCCCTTATGACTTTGGCCCCCGACGGGAATCGAATCGAAATCCTTTCCGCTTTCTTTTTCACTGGCTTTCCACTTTGGTGTTACGTTTTCTTCGAATCTAGGTGACTGATGGTAAGGTGCTTGTTAAGGAAAACAACACTTGAGTGTGCGAAGCAATCACAAATTGAATGATCGAAATTAGTTTGCTTCCGATACGGTGGCGGACATTGGTGTCGGAGTTGGCGTCGGGCTTGGAGTCAGTGATGGCGTTATATTCTGATAGCTGGGGCACCATTCGATGGAGTAAAGTTACGAGTATGTGCGGAAGCAACAGTATGCGGTGTGGTGAGGTTTTTCAATTGGGTGTCGAAATGGTTGAAGGAAATTTGTTTCAAATTGAGTAATTTAATTGCGGATGGAATTTGTGGGCGAAATTGCGAAACACTTTAGAAGGATATCAAAGGCAAACATTAGGCTCAACCGAAATTGAGTTGTTCGGGAGAGGGAAATTGTTTGCAGTTGGTTTAAAGTTATCGTTGCGGTAAGAAGTTAGTTGTGAATTGGTTGTGGGTTTGCCGGGCTGGGTTCGGCATACTATTATAGGAAGTCAAGGTATCTAGTTGACAAGTGAATTTTTGAAAATGAGAAGGGGTCGTGGTGGAAAACGGATGATGATCGATAGAAGTGAATTCAAGGTATATGAAAGTGATAGTTGTGTAGAGTTAACGATAGTATTTAAAACAATGGATGTTTGAGCCTAGCGTATCATAAGAAAGATTAACCCAAAACGAATTGAAGGGTCATTAAAACGCAACGCATTACCCGATATTTCGACTTTTTGTTTTCTTTTGTGTTCTTTTGTCCTTCATAAAGGTGGACAGAATTTCCGAGGTCGATTTGTTCCACCTATGAGGGGTGATCCAAAAGTAATGATAATCTGAATAGAACACGGTGATTATAGTTAAAGAATGATTCATTTTTCTACAGTCTCTTAGTTGAGACTGAGAACTTAGAAAAAAAAAATTGTCTTGACCCTCCCAAAATGTCTTAACAGCGGCCAAAACTTCGCTATCGTCTTTTTTTATCTTTTATAATTGACACGCGCACAAGGGGCTACGACTACCCTTAAGTGTCAAGAAGTCACGACCCAACAGGGGCTGCTGGTATAGAGAGAGAGAGGGAAAGGAGGTACCGGTGCACAATTGTCTTAAATGTTTATGGATTGTAATGAGTGGGAAAAGTTGAACTGGGAAGAACATTCCACATTCGTGTGGTTCGGCTAAAAAACGAGTTTCTAAATTTGACAGTGCGTCTAAAGTCTTGAGGGTGAACCGATGACTATTCTGGTATTGCGGTTAAATTCTTGAAGGGGAGGAATGCGATTAGCTAGCTCACTTGAGCATTGTTATGCAGTCAAAGTCGGAATTTAATGTGCGTAGCACACGCTGCCATTCCAGTTCTATGGCCGAAGAGGAGGGACGTCAGTCTTGGAACAAATATGAAAAGCTAAGACTATTGTCATCAGCAAAAGCGTGTATTGGGTTAGAAGTAGCATTTGAAAAAATCACTTATGAAAATGAGGAAGACTGTCGGTGATAGAACAGAACCCTGGGGAACACCAGAGTTCATTTAGTGAATATCAGACTTGAAACCGTCCAAAATAACTTGAAATGAACGGCCCGGAAGCACGCATTTTCGACAACAGAGTCTGATGCCAAACTCTGTCAAATGCTTTTGAAATATCGAGCACAACAATCTTGATTTCGCCGAAATGGTGCAAAGATTGGTTCCACCTTTCGGTGATATATGTCATCAAATCACCAGTGGACCTGCTACTGCGGCAACCGTACTGCGGTCATTAAGAACTTTCCGCAATTCAAGATATTTCATAAGCTGACGATTTATCAGCGTTGCCATGACCTTAGAGAAAAGCGATGTTAGTGCTGGGTCGGTAGGAAGTGGGAGAAGAGGATTCGCTCTTTTTAGGAATGGGCTGGACAAATGCTGTATTGCATCTACCCGGTCAGAGACCAGAAGAGTAGGAAAGATGAAAAATCGTACGCAGTGGTTTTGCTAGCGAATGCCTTTTCAGTAGTATTGGAGGAATACCATCAGCCAGCGGATTTGTGCACATTGAGATCCTTAAGTACAGGCGGAGACAAGGTACAATCTGGAAGCGTTGAGTTGGCTGCAAAATTTAAATTTTTAAATTTCTCGCCTCGGATGTGTTTTTGTGAGCCGAGGAAAGAAGTAGAAGTCACTGGGCACTAGATCTAGCAAATAGGGCGGGTGTTCAATTGCGGTCTTGTGTGCCGGTTCATTTTCTTATTAAAACAGCACGCCGTTGCCGCTTCTTTTTTTTAATGATCTTCCCGGAACAGTGGCTCGCCTTTTTAAATATTCCATCATAATTATTCCTTCAGCGTCCCAAAAAACAGATTCCATCATCATCGACTGTTGTTTAGTTTTGGGATCAAAATGGTGAAAAGAAAATTTAACAAAAACATTTTCCGATCTACTCGGAACTTCGCGAGATTCAACCTCGAAATGTCGACTCATATTTTTCTCGTCAATTAACATTCTCGGTTGAAAACATTTTTCATATGCAATTGGCATGGATTCTTTGATCGCTGCAATATAAGATCACTGTGACTTTAGCTATATGCCTGTTGGTCGCTCTTCAAACGGCAAATACAATCTTATCTTCAGTGAGGGACGTGGATCCCTTGGTGTCTTTCTGCCCAGCTTGCATTTTTTGGCCCAGCGTGCCACTGTAAAATATAGAGGAGCAGAGTACCTCAAGTTGTTTTCATCAAGCCGTTGGCAGACAGTTTTTCCAAGCAGAGGTACATTATGCGGACTGGAAATATATGATTATCATTACTTTTGGATCAGGCATGTTTAGTTGTAGTCAGAAAATGCTTGAAGATGTTGGTTTAAGGTGCTCTAATCGGATATCTCAGTTTCGATGCGTTAGAGCTGATAAAGAGCCAGAGTCAAGCTTCTCTCATTCATTAATGTTGTGACCGATTTATTTTTCACGCAAGTTTAATGCCTTTTACAAGGCAAGTACAGGTACCCCGCCGAAGAGTGAAAAGCCACGAAAAAAACATTCGATGGCGTTGGTTTTATTGGGATTTGAAATCGCGCTTCAGAGGCCGACATACTAACGATTGCGCCACGGCGTTCTCAGTATTGGATGGTAGCTCGGCGCATATTCTCCTCTGTGTTACTGTGAGCTGCTGAACTGCCTGTTTCATTTCCTCCTAGAGAAGATTTTTATTAAGGATTGACGCTTGATAGTTTGACTTGATTGTGTTTCTAGGGTCGATTGAGCCGAGTTTTTAACACGCTTTCCTGATCGCCAGTACTTCTGGCTTGATTGAACAGGTAGATGATAGGAATGGGAAATATTCAATTGCACTGAGAAGAAAGCTGATCCTGCGCCGGACTTTATCTTAAACCTTGAGTGTAGATCAGGAGCTGAAAATCTGAAATATGCGTTCGTGCTCTGCGAATCGGAAGCGATAATGTCTGTACTTGAAATCAATAGTAAGAGTAGTAGTGTAGTTTGTTAGAGCCAACGCAGGCATAAGTAGTAGAGATATGGTATGGGAATATGGTCTAGGTGAAAAGTAGTTTGTTTTCTTGAGTCTGATGGCAGCCCAAGTTGCATTGTATTGGATGTATGTAAAGGTGGAAGCATGATGATGATGCGATTTTAATGATGTTTAGTAATCATTCACGTGAATAAGAGTTGATCAAAAACGAAGGCTCTGCGTGTGCATTTACAATATAACACCTTAATGACATGGAAACACAAATGTAACTGTCAACTAGAACCAATGCGACAAATTCAGTCAAATCTCTCAAAAAATCCATCCACGGACAACCATCCTCAGAGAATAGTGAACGAACATCTTCGACACAAACCATCTGCATCCCGTCTAGGTTGTGTGATTAGGTTGTGGGTATGTTCTAAGCTTTGCTTAGGGAAAGCTACTTAGCTGTTGAAAATGGGGAAGATAATGATTGTGTACATCCACAAAATCAGCCTAGACTTAACTCTTAGCTTAAATTAGTTATAATAATGTTGATTTACAAATTTATATATATTAGTCGGAAGACTTGCACTGTGTGTTATAGAGTGTCCGTCTAGGGCCAGTAAGATATTTAAATTTATAAAGATAATTAAGATAGTTTTACGCATTTTTGTCTAGCGTAAGTTAGTCATAAGCAAAATTGAATAAAAATTAATTTAAAATTGAAAACTTAGGCAACTCTCCAAATTCAAACGAAAGTTTAGCTTCAAGCCAATTTCCTAAATTTAATTTCCAGATTATTTTAGTAATTGGTATACGCCAAAGCCTACATATATTCTAGCCAAAGTGAACCACATGACTTAAAATATCACAGGGAAATGGCCCTTTCCAGTTCTACTTTTATTTGGTTGTTGACTATAAAATAAAAAGATATGAGTCAACCCCGCCTTCAGAATCTGCTTAAGATTTTGATGAGGAGACTGTTTGTTTGTTCAATCGCATTGGATGATTCTGGTTGGAGTGTGATTTGAAAAATATTCAATTTCGAACGAAACCGTCAACACACATTAGTAAGGGATTTCTGTATAAATTTGTTGAAACATTGTTGAAAATACTTCCTTTGTCAATCAATGTCATTAGGTAGACTTCTCGTTTAAACGGTGAGGCCTTAATCTGTTTTCCTTTGTTTATGTTTTAGCCAACATGCCATTGTATATGAAGATATTTTTGGAAAGTGATGGAAATTTCGCAGGTTGTATTGATCTGCTTCACCCGATTTATTACTTTTTATTTTGATACCCATATATGAAATATACATTTCTGAACCATGGTTATGAACATCTGTCAGCACGCTTCTAACTAAACCGGTTGCATATTCTGCTGTCAACTGTCATGGAGGCTTTCGCGAAACGAAAACCTGCTTCCACTAATACCGGGCACGCTGCTTCCAATTGGGGAGTCTAAGTTTTCTGATGCCCGCGATCACTTGATCTCTGAATCGAAAGTTCGGTCTCCCTTGCCTTCCTCAAATCAGATGGCTGGGATTCGAAGCCCCTTTTTGTTGGAGCGCGATCGTTCATGCATTCGATATGGTCGAGCCAATGTAATCGACGGATTTTCGCCTTCCGGACTACGTTCACATCATTATACAGCTCGTAGAGTTCGCGGTTGTGTCTTCTCCTCCATTCGCCTTCCTCGTAGACACGACCATATCCGACAAAGAATTTTTCTTTCAAAAAAGCGCAGAATCATCTCTTTCTTTGATATCGTGTAACATTCGGCTTTATCGATCGACATTCGGCTTTTTTTTTTTTCTCTTATAATTCGTGTAGGTTCAAGAGCGTACGCTCGTATGGTGTTTATCACACAACCTAGATGGGGTGCGTATGGTTTGTGTCGAAGGTGTTCGTTCACTACTCTCCGGGGGTGGTTGTCCTAGATAGAAGTTGAGAGATTCGACTGAATTTGCGTTGGTTGTAGTTCACAGTAACTCTTTTCTTTCCATGTCATTAAGGTGTTATATTGGAAATGCACACACAGAGTATGAATTTGGAAGTGATTTTATGCTGCGAGTGTTATGCCTTCGTCAGCACTTTTTTTATCATTTCTCATTCACAACTGATGTTGTTGCACAGCTTTTCCGTATAGGAATTGTTATTGACTATGGACGGACTTGAACTACAGACCCGCGGCTCAACAGTCGGTGATGATTACCATTGCACCACGACCACCCTGCTTCGTAAAGCAGAACTGGCAAGAACAGTGTTCTATAGAAAGTAATTTTGGACTTTCTTGTTAGGAGTCCTGGAGGCTAGAACACGATAAGATTGTTGGAGTTGACGAGCGCTTTGGGTACGTGTAATACCAAACTGGTCTACCAGTTCGGCGAACGAGATTTTTCACTAAAGGGCCAGGGGATAGACCAGCCTTGCGGCAAAGTTCACCATAAGTTTCCACATTTTCGCATTTGGCGGCTGAAATATCATTGAAAGTGTGGATCCTTTCTCTCATCGCGTCAGAAAAGTGCATCCTGTAAAAGAATTGGAAAATATTGGGAAACTTATCAAGGTAGATCTTCATCCCTAAAAGGTAATGGTGAGATGAGTTCATTATTCAAATTCTTCAAACTCAAACCGGCAGGCAGGCTGTCTTACTGTAGAGAATTTGGCATAATGAATAACCATTTACGTCAAAGACCGCTGTCACTGGGGAATTGGCATGGCCCCAAACATGCATCATAATGCAAGACCACATGTCAAGGTTCCTGAAGCTGGTGCGATTGGAATATGAAATTTTGTCTCCTCTGTCTTACTCACCAGACTTATACTCGATCAATTATCACCCTTTCCCAAGTCACTCATATCCAAATAGCCTTTTTTGAGTAAACTCTGGCTCTGACTGCGCTAAGCACTCTATTAACCGTCAGCCTCTGTAATAAAGTTTCCAACTTAATCAATTCAAAGAAACATGAAAATTCATTTCGTGCATATCATCCCTTAATAATGAATCTTATCACGATTCGCATTCAAGCCTCCCTCAACTATAACCACAACAAAATACCGATTTAATTGTTTTTGTATGCCAATCAAGTTCCTGGAAAGGTCTATTGTCAGCATCCTGTAACAGGAAACAAACTCAAGTAATTAACACATAACGCCTTGTATTGACTGCATCTCAGACTCCGACGTTGTCTACCGCAACGCGACAACAGCAAAACCCGCCTTGCCTCACTTATCGTAACTGAAGAGAATTTCGAAAATAACAGTAAATAGCTTTACAGCCGCTCATTTCGATTAATGCCGCTCGTACACCTAATTACATCATTTCATAATGTTACTCATACGCCACAGATAGAATGAGCTGATGCGAGTCGGGAAGAAGGGAATCTGTAACATTACTCGTGTCAAGCTCGTATTTAACCCCTTGCCATCCTCCTTCGGTAAGGTAAGAAGAAGGAGGATTTCCTTTTTCGTAACCCACCATAGCTATACATACATAAGCCGACAACGGCTTCACATGCAGATAAATCCCCTTCAATTTCCGTCGAAAAGAGCATCAGCGTTCATTTCCGTTCAGACATTGTGACTTCCTTTTTTGTGCTCAGGATTATTTGCCACTTAAAAGGAACCAACCAACCATCGGGTGGTCGTCGGTTCTGTTAATCCTGTGTGAAAAATTCATCATAAAACTCTAGAATGAAAGAGAGGTACACAATGGGTGGCGACACTGATGGCATTCGTGGTGAGAAGACCAACAAAAAAAGGAAAAAGATAAAGACGATGAAGGAACGAGGCGACGAGCTTGGGAACTTCCTTTTGAATGTAGAGCAAGGAAATTATCCTGTGGTTAATGCCTATCCAAGTGAATGGGAAGGAAATTCAACCTTGCTCATGAGCGGGGTAGTCGGTTCGAATTATGTTTTATTTTCTATTTTTTTTACAAAAATTAAGTTTTTTTTTGTTTTTGTTTCCTCATTTTAGAAATTAAGAGTTGTCTGACAAATTCAAATTAAACATAAAAATGGATTGGTTGTAGAAGGAAAAGTTATCCTCTTTTGTTAAACATCTTTGATTTGACAGACACGTGTAGATTCGACATATTTCATATTTATTAATTGGATACGCAATATAATGACATAACGGATATTTCATTTACTAATTCAGAAACGAGATCACATTCAGTTAAGTGGATTTGGGATCGCCTCAATCTGAAACCATTTGGAAGGGCGTTAATTCAATTTAAAATCTACTTACCAAAGAACTGGAGGCGTACTTTGATATAAACCACTCGCTTATGACTAAGACGTATGTAGATTCAAACGTAAGGTTTTATCGCTAATAAAGTTTAAAACGATGGCAATCACAAGTACTTTGAAGCTTAAGTTGGTAAAGAGACTAGGCAAGGCAGGCAGTTTTGTTTCCTAGCTCCGTGCTGTCATCTTTTAAACTATCGACAACAGTTGTCATGATGGTGTTGAATTTAATTAAAACACCGAATAAAAGTGTATCGCCCAGCTACAGATCCATAAATTCTTTTAAAGGACTGATGACGAAGTTATCATACATCTTCATTTCGCTATGGGCTTTCAAAATTTAACAAAATTAGATTAATTTATTTCCAAGATGGGATAAGCCCCGGCCTCAACCAACCTCCTTCGCCAAGGAGCTTAATAAGTTTGTTGTGGTCCTCCACTGATTCATCCTACGGGGTTGAACTCGAAAATTCTTTGGGCCTGAGCCATTGTGCCCTAGGAACTAGCACAGCTAGGCCAATTCCCCTGAGCAGTTTATATTATTTTTGTTCGAATCACTCCTCCATTGCCTCTGCTTTATGAGAATTGCACCAAAAACGGCATAAACAATTTAGGGCTTCTTCATCCGTCTATACTAAGGTTCATGTTTCTGTGACATTTACATGGTTCTCCAATAATGATAAGTGATGAATTTAAATAAAACACCGAATAATTGAGGTATCGGCCTGAAATTCATTCCGTTTCATACGTTTCAACATATCGGCCGTAACGTTTGCAGTTTTGGGTTCTATATTGTTCCTTAGCTTCTCTAACTTTGTTGACTTGGTCGCATAAGTCAACGACTTAACATAATCCCAATAAAGTAAATCCAACGGCATTAAGTCATATCGGAAGGTTCAGAACAGCACATGTCCTTGGTATACAACTGAAGTAGTCAACTTCAACAAGTATAGTCCGAATTTTCGTGCGCCGAGCACCTCCCCAACATCCTAAACCGTTGGCAATATTTACGAAAATGAAGCAGACCACGAATAGAAGAACGAAGAGACTGTTTAAAGCTTGTAATATGTTCAGACCAATTCATGTTTTGGTCAATTGTAACATTTATGTATTTGTAGTTAGTTCCTATATCAATTTTAAAACAATTAGTCTGACATGCTGAGTGAATATCAAACACAATTTCAGAGGAAACTTCGTTACATATGCAGACCGGCAATTTGTAGCGAGTACAGTTATCGGCATGGAAATGAAAATTGAGGTTTGGCATTCTCTGCACCTAGGGTTTGGAAAACATTAGTTTTGTTTTATTGCTGACGGCTAGGAGAGTCGTAAGCAATACCAAATCGTTGGCCAAGCCATAACTTTACCTGTAAACAATAAATTTTTATACATTAGAAAGAGAGTAGGGCCCAATACAGACCCCTGGGGTACCCCGAGTTCAACAATCCAATTATCACTAAAATAGTCACCAACTTTCAGCTTTTTCTTCTATCTTTGCTGTATGATTCCAATACTTGATGCCAAGTATTTGAGGTAGGTCTCGTCGTCTCACTGACAACGGAAGTAAGACCATGTTCAGCTATAAGGCTCAAAAGTGACTCTGAGACTGGGGTTGATGATAGGATGTCAATGTTTATCGTGGAATTGCAATTTATATATGCAAATGAGGTTAACGAGCTCATTGCATATCTTGCAATTAATTCGTATAAGGTCCGCAGTGACAAGACCATGATGGTAAATATAAAATTCAAGAGAATCACGAACAAAAACCCCTACTCCGCCTCCCGGAGTACACTTGCCTTGAAAAAGCTTCTCGCTGCTAGCCGCTTAAAGAAGTTAGACAATCTTTCGACAAGAATTCTGTGTCCCTTCTCTGTCTACTAGATTTCTCGAAGGCTTTTGATAAAGCAAATCACAATGTTTTATGTTGGAAGCTCAAATACAATTTCGGTTTCAGTGAAAGAGCGGTTTGCTTATTGAGTAGTCTTCTTTAGCGTTGTTCATCTTTTATGAATGTGAAACAAGGCATGACACAGGGTTCTCTATTGGGTCCAATATTATTCTGCATGTTCATCAATGATCTTCCATCCGTTTGCATACATTCATCAGTGTGCATTTATACGCGGACGATGTTCAATTACATCATTCTAAGCCACTTGCGAATATCGATGAACTTGCGTTCCTTATAAAAGACGGTCTGAAACGAATTGACTCTTGGCCTATCATCAGCGGATTACTACTTACCCGGACAAAATCCCAAATAATTCCCATATCTAAAAAACAATTTAACCTAGATCCTTTTCCTGTCATATATCTCAATGACTGTAGAATTAAGCTGTCGAGTCAATTAATAGCCTTGGGTTTGTAATAAGTCAAGACCTATCTGGTTACCTTCACACAAACATGCTCATTAGTCGCGCTTATTGTTGTCTTCGCAAAATGTGGCCCAGTGTATACTTCACTCCACACGCCGCAGACTGATTATTTCTTTAATTTTACCACTCATAACATACTCGGAGGTAGTATTCGTACACAGTAGCCTAGACTCCTTATCCCTACGTAAGTTACAAATTTATTTCAACGATGCAGCGCGTTATATCTATGGTATTCGCCGTTTCGAGTATATTGTTGCAACCTCCGAAAATACACCAACACAAGATTATTATTACGCGTAGCCTGGCGTATTTATACAACAGACTGAATTTCACTGGGTCTTCTAGAACCATGGACATTATAACATCACTACCGTCTGTATAGCCAAGCAGTGGGTGGACGCCAAAAGTTCAGCGCGAAAGAAAGCAAAATCGATCGCATCTGCCTGAAAAGACATTAACAGGATCCTGTTAATTATAGGCGAATATTACTCCCACCTTACCAGATGGATGCCAAATGAGAAGACATCTGGCTCGACGAAGAAAAAAATCATCTTACAACGCACCTGTACACAAACGTACGATGGGAAAATCGCGGGATTCGGGGTGCGATTTGCTAGGCCACCCTTCCTTTTCTCCTGATTTGGTACCCTCAGACTCTCATCTGTTCTCAAACTTGAAGAAATTTGTTTCTAGGAAGCGTTTCGCATCTTGTGAAGGAGTTGAGAGAGCTGTAGATGAACATTTTCACAGCGTTCCAGACTCGCATTTCGGAGAAGGAATACTGATGTTGGAGAAATGATGTGTTGAAGTCAAGGGAGATTACATATAAAAATTTGTTCTTAAAATCGCAATTGTTCAGTATCTCATACCACGTCACGTCGCCCGCTCAGTTAATGATAGGCGGTTAATTTATGACCGAGGCGTCGCACGACCACGAAGCACCGTTGAACCCTTTCTTTCTACTAGAGTCGTTTTCTCGTACCCTTGTGATATTTTCGACCTTGAACATCAGTGCCAGGCCTTTCGTTATTTAGTGAACGTGACTCCGCCGCCGTATCTTTAACTTTCATCTCCTTTTTCTTTAACGATTCCATAGATTTAAAAAATTAACATCAAAATTCAATTCATTTTTTAACATCTCTATATTTATTTTTCTTTAGTATTTATTTAATAGCCTTAAGTACAATGTAGGCATATTGCCACACCAATCAAACGCCATGTAGAGTTGCTAAGTGCAGCTTAGAATGTCCGTTAAACTCGAGTAAACTAGTTAGAATACATAAGTTAATTAAGTTGAGTTTTGAGTCATTTTGTCTAGCTATAAGCCTAACTGAAAATAATTAATAATTTACATTGAAAAATAAACAAACTACATCCTTGATTTCTAGTCCCTCTAATTCTGTTCAAAAATAGTCTTCCAAAATAAAAATACGATAAAGAATCCCATTCGATCCCAACGATAGCGAATCCCATTAGCCATATAAAATCTTAAAAGGAAAAACGTGTTTCATATTCTTTTTTTGATAATATATGTATATAAAGTTTAGTGGGTGGTTTTAATGGATGAAAAAACACAATTAAAACGTTTATTTATTTATTTATTCACTTCGTTATAGGGTCAATACATTAAAAGTGGTCGTTGCCGCCTAGTCACTTCGGTGACCCAAAAAGGAAGAGGCAGTGTACTCAGTTTGTCTTGTGAGAAGACGAAGCTGAGCAAGGCGAGAAAGCGCAATTCGCTTTATAGGAAACGCAAGCTTGACATGTTTACTTAGACAAACAAGTCAAGTGCGAGGATAGATTAAATAATCTATTTTGTAATGTGGCTTTAGGTGTCTATAGTGGTCTTGTACAACAATATATATACATACATGTATACATATATAAGAACAAAAGAATAAAAGTATTTATTTGTATGAGCAACGGTTTTATCTAATCTACCCATAGGGTTGAGTGAATCCAAATGTATAATAAAAATATTTGTACCATGAATATTTTAATATTTATTAGCCGTAAAGCACAATAGTAACTTATCAACCCAGCAGTGTCCAATGGACACAATAATAATATTTATCCGAAGACCTTTCATCTGAAAATGAAAACAACGCGACATAGCCAGCATCTGAAGGTGACGATGAGCAATTATGGAGTAAGGATGATAGTGTCCCGCCTCAAGAATAGCCATCAATTCAAAGGTATGAAGGCAGAGATGGAACAATGTCGGAAGCCGAACCTGAGCAGCAAAGACGAACTGCTCGACACAACAGAATTCGCAGTGGTATTCAAAAACTAATTCTTCCTCCGGGGCAACATATACTGGATCCGAAATAGTTTTAACTTATTTTTCAACCAACATGTGTTAAAAATTATTGTGAAACATACCAATTCTGAAGTGCTACAAAATGGATGGAGACCAACAGATACAATCGAAATGCAAGCATTTATAGGCCTTTTATTGACTATAGGTGTCAATAAACAGGGACGCGTCGATTTTATAGAATATTGGGACCGAATATTTGGGAATCCGATATTTCGTGCTACAATGGGAAAAAATAGATTTGCTTCTTTACTGCGATTATTGAGATTCGATGATACAAATACAAGAAATCTAAGAAAATCTAGAGATAAACTTACACCCATTAGAGAGTTATGGGAATATATGAACCTAAATCTGAAAAAGTTTTATTTGTCTGGAGAGAATATCACGATTGATGAGCAGCAGGTACCTTTTCGAGTACGGGTATCATTCAAACAATATCTGCCTAGCAAACCTGATAAGTATGGTATGAAGATATTGTGGATCTGTGACAGTAAGATCAGTTACCCTCTATTTGGTATACCTTATCGTGGAATAGAAGACCAAATAGGTCGGAAAATTTGGCGTACAATATAATCAACCAGTTATGTGAACCGTACTTTCGCAGTAACAGAAACGTGACTTTTGACAATTATTTTACAAGCATTGAAATGCAAAATCCTTGACATAAATGGTCTCACAATAGTTGGAACTATTAGAAAAAATAAGGCTTCTCTACCTAACAGAAGGCGTGACATCGAATCTAATGTTTTTGGTTTTTCTAAAATCATGACATTGGTTTCGTAAGTACCAGAAAAAAAACGTACTGTTATTTTCTTACCTATAATGCATCATTCTAAAGAAATAGATTTGAGAAATAAGAACAAATTCGAAATAAATTTGTGCTATAACTCCACCAAGGGAGGTGTTGATACAGTTGATCAGATGGTTCATGAATATACAGTTCGGCGTAAAGTAAACAGATGGCCTATTGCATTTTTTAAAAATACGACAGACGTTGTTGAGATCGCATCTCTAATTATATGGAAGACATTGTATCCTACTTGGGACCAACATAAAAATAATATGTGAAGAAAACTTTTTTTACGAGAAGTCGCAACTAATATGGTGACGCCTCATATACGGAAAAAAAACAAGAAAGGGCTGACGAGTTATCACTTAGCAGCCATTCAAGACGTAGTAAGATCATCTGATTCTACCACAGACCAACGAGCTGCTCAATATGAACCTACTGCGAAAAGAAAGAAGCGTTCTCATATTTGTCCTTCAAAAATATCCAGAACATCTAAACAATGTTGCGACATATGCAATCGCAATGTCTGCGCTGAACACTCTGTAAAAAATATTATATGTAATATCTGTTTTTAAAAATAAGAAAATAAGTACATTTAAATATTAAATTAAAATATATATATGTATGGGTGTGTGAATATGACTCCGCCTTTTTTGTTGAAATAAAACACATTTGTTTTGTTTAGAAAATTAAAAAACAGTTTATTCAAAGTATGCTCCATCTGCAGCTACAACCTTTGCCCATCTTTCAGGTAATTTACGTATTCCTTGTCTGAAGAAATCCTGATCTTTTGAGCTGATCCAATTATCAAGCCAAATTTTGATACTTTCGTGGGAAGTGAACCGTTCTCCTGTAAGACTGGACTGCATTGTCGGGAATAAATGGTAATCCGACGGAGCTATGTCCGGCGAATATGGCGGGTGGAGTAATACTTCCCAGTCCTGTCCATCTAAATATTTTTTTACGACTTGTGATGTGTGTGGTTTGGCATTGTCATGTTGGAGAATTAATTTACTGTGCCTATTCTCCCATTCTGGTCGTTTTTCTTGTATGGCTCGCTTTAAATGCATTAGTTGTCGTCGGTAAACTTCTCCATTAATAGTTTGAGAGGGTTCGAGCAACTCATAATGCAAAATACCTCTCTGATCCCACCAAATGGAGAGCATAACCTTGGCACAGTGAATATTTCTCTTTGGCTGTGATGGGCCGGGTTCACCTGGCTTCACCCAAGATTTTTGGCGTTTAGGATTTTCATAATATATCCACTTTTCATCTCCTGTGACTATTCGATGCAAAAATCCTTTTCGTTCCTGTCTTTGAAGTAACATTTCAGAAATTGTTTTTCTACGTTCCATGTCTCTTTCTTTTAATTCATGTGGAAGCCAGTTACCAAGTTTTTGAACCATTACCATTGCTTTTAAACGCTTCGCAACAGTTGATCGTTCAACACTTAACGCTGCAGCTAGTTCTGCTTGAGTTTCGCAAGAATCCTCTGCTAATAATGCTTCCAACTCAGCATCTTCAAATTTTTTGGGTGGTTTTCCATGTTCTTTGTCCTCAGTGCCAAAATCACTATTTTGAAATCGTCGAAACCATTCCTTGTAAGTTGTATTAGATGGAGCATGCTCACCGTAAATCTCCACAAGCAAACGATAAGTTTCCGCTGCACTTTTCTTTGCAACGAAATAGTGTAATAACACTTTCCGCAAATGATGTTTACTTGGAACGAAAACTGACATTTTTAAGGAGCTAAAAAAACTTGTTGCTTACACTTCAACCAAATGTCACGTACTGCGTTTGACAGCTGACATAAAGTACTATCAAATACAAGTGTAAGCAATATTAACAACGAGATCTTTTAGGAAAGGGCGGAGTCATATTCACACACTAATATATAAAATGAAACTAATTAAACTTTCTTAAATTCATAATTGTCTCTCTTTTCTTTTAAATGATCTTGATTTGTTTAATGAGTCCCCTGGACATTACTGGTCAGTTACGTTACAAAAGCATACTGAGTAGTTGAGGGTTAAATAAAAAGAAATTAAAAATTAGTTAAACTAATTTCACCGTGTTTTATTTAGATTACACTGGTTGCAACAAAAATGCTGTCTGGATGTTTTCAACTGATTTCTATATATTTAGATGTTCTGAAAACTAAAAAAAATACTCAAAAAATTCCAGAACGTCAGGTTATTTTGCAAAACGCAAAATTTTATTATAAAAAATGTTTTTTGGGCTAACTTAGGTACAATTTTATTTTGAGTACTGTTTTTAAATGAAGAACGCCCTGTGTGAGCTAAATTAACAAATAAAACATGAACGTACGTGCTTAGATAGTGTAGAAAGTGGGGCGGTACAATTAGTACGTGTTGACTCGTCATTGTTTTATAGATCTTGGTTCAATATAGTGCAATGTCGTCTGTGCGGAAGTGTGTGAATTCGTCTGACAGCTTCTGTTATATTTGTGGCGAATATATGGTATTAAAGCATAAACTTAATATTACAGAAAAGTATACTTCGCGAATTTTGGCTTAAAACTTGGAGATCAAGATAAAGTTTGGGCGCCTCCTAAAGTCTGCAAACGATGTATGGAAGACCTTCGAAATTGGTTTAAGGGTAAGAAAAAAGCTTTCCGATATGCGATTCCTATGGTATGGCGCGAGCAAAAGAACCATAGAGATAGTTACTTTTGTTTGTGTAATGTGAAAAGGTATAATTCAAAACGGAAACAGTCAATTTCATACCCCAATCTGCTATCAGCTATTCGTCCCATCCCTCATGGGACAGAAATACCAGTGCCCAGTACCCCTGCTACCTTGGAAGAAATTCCGAGTTCTGACGAAGATGGTGCCGTACCTGATCCCGATGACAAGTCAAGTTTTGAATTTGAAGATGACAGCAGTCCGAAATTATTTTCCTAGGAAAACAGGGCGAGTTAAATGATTTGGTAAGAGATTTGAATCTTCCCAAAAACGCTGCTGAGTTGCTTGGATCAAAGCTCAAAAGCAGGAACTTACTTTTGCCGAGAGTGTCTTCCTCCTGGTTTAGATATCGTGAGGAGTAGTTCACTTTCTACTTTGCCCAAGAGGACGAGTTGGTTTATTGTACCAATATTGAAGGTATAATGGATACATTTAAGATCTCATACGACCCAGCACAGCGGCGGTCATTTCGTACACCCCAAGGAAACATTAAAGATTACTTATAATTGGTTCTTTGCAAATTAAAATATAAAGACCACGGTTGGCAAGTGTACGGTGATTTAACAATCTTGGGCATGTTGCCTGGATAACAATCTGGGTTTACCAAATTCCCTTGTTTTTTGTGTCTTTGGGATAGTAGAGTGTAGAGTGTCTATGGGATAGACTGGACCAAAAAGTGTTGGCCTTGGAGGGAGCATAAAGTTAACGAAGAGAACGTCCTGTATGAAACTTTGGTGCCCCCTCACAAAGTCCTTCTACACATAAGGGATTGATGAAGCAATTTGTAAAGTCAATTCCAAGAGATGGAAATTGTCTCAAATACTTAATATCAACGTTTCCAGGCCTCTCGGAGGCAAAGTTGAATGAAGGTGTTTTGGTGGGGCCAGATATTATACGGCTTATGGCTGATCCAATATTCATCATAACCATGACGGATCCTCAAAGAGAAGGGTGGATTGCCTTTAAAGAGGTCATAGATAATTTTTTAGGCAATAACAAAGACCTTAACTAATCGTCAAAAGAATGTTAAAAGCATTTTAAGTTTTTAAGTTTTTGATGGAAAAAAGATACCAGGGAAGATGGAGCGTCTCAATGATGGTAGACTACTGTTAGACGCCTCAGAGATGCTTCCAACAGCGAAAATGTACCAAAAGGAGTTCCACTGGGAAAAAGAAATGCGTTTAGGGCTTACTAATGAATTTATTTTAGATAAAAAAAGAAATTATTTTTGTTAAGCAATTATAAATTAAAAAATATTATTTTAATCTTTTATCTTTTATTTTAAAATAATAACTTGTTTAACATAGATACCTACATTGTCAGAAAACCTGACGTTATATGACAAAATGAAAGTCATTTTCGGATTACATTTCAGGCCCAATAACATAAGAATTACGCAAGAAAACCAAAACAGCTCCCAATTTTTTTTGGATCACCATTATTTTTGGATCACCTCTTATAGGTAGCACAAATCGACCGGATACAGGATATCTCGGAAATTCTGTTCACCTCTTTGAAGGACAAAACAAAACAAGCACAATGTCTTTCAAATAAAAATTAATGCTGTTCCTATATTCCCAATTTCATGACATCAGTATAGCCCACGGGGGTAAAGGCTGTCACACGACTAGGCTCGACATATCGTTTAACATCATTGCAACAATACTCAATCAGAAAAAAGTCCACACCTTGTATGACAGCATATAAATCAAAATATTGGCTTCTTCCGAAGAGGGGAAATGCTGCTCACCCAACAGTTGCGACGAAAGGGCGATATCTGAAGAATATTGCGGATGGGGCAGGACGTCTTACTTTAGTGTCTCCAAATAGTTTTAAGGGTTGAGTAGCATGTGACTGAGCGCTCTCTTGCCGTAAAATCACTTGGTCGTGTGTTTGCTCGTATTGTAGTCGTTTTTCATTTAATTTATTTTTTATGTTCAAACACATAAGTCGGTAGAGAGCCCGTATCCAACGTAGAGCTGGTTTCACAGTAACTCCATATTGGCTTACCGTCGTGGATCCACAATTCATAATGTGGAAGAAACTGGTTATTTCTTTTGAGGCTAGACCAGTAGTTCGGTTGTGAAGAAAAAGTTTCAACTTGTCTCATACCAAATTTCCTTGCGGCAGATACTCTCAACCTGATATGATAGTTTTTATCTTAAGAAAATAATGGTTTTAATTGATTGGTATAGCTAAAGCGTTCGATAATTTAGCTTGGATCATGTTTTGGTATTCTCACTGACGTACCACAGAGCTCGGTTTTTGGGCCTGGATTTTTTCTAATATTTTAAAATGTTTAAATTTGCTTTATTTTTAAGGTGTAAAGAAACTAGTTTTGCGGATGATATTGCATGTGTGTATGCCCATTGTGGACTTGATCGGTAATACGCATTTTACTGGATAGTGCATTTTTCAACAACTATTTATTATTGAATTTTGAAGTTAGAATTGTTCAACATTACTACGCCAAATGCATTTTCAATTAAATCCATGCCCTCCTCCGTGACGTGAGTGCTTTTATCACTTCTATCACTCTTATGTCCCCAAGGTAGCTTCATCGGCAAAGAACCTTCTCAGTATAATTCCAAGGATTTTAAACTTCCCCGAAACTAATTACATTTGAAACGTAAATTTAAAAATGTTTGCAAGAGCAAAGGTTTTTACTTCATCCAAAGAGAAATTAACCCAAAAAGAAAGAAATTACGATCATGATGCACGAGCACGCATAAAGAAGTAACGAGACTCACGTATGACATTCGGACGGAGGCAAAGTACATCGAGCTAAACAAAAATTCATAACTTTCCGCAAACAGAAACTGCAGAAGATTGCATTCCATCCATATGTTCGACGTGGTGAACGAGCTTTACCGACTCCCTAATCTCGACCCTTCGTCGAATATAACGAATAAGATTCGGATGAAATCAAAAGTTAAGGCAGCCAGCTACGAGGAGCTACTTACCTCGCAAATACATCCCGTTTCCCGTTCCAGTTTCAGTGTCAGTCCCAGTTGGCTGCTCGCAGAAGTCACCGCTCCGAATCTATTCCATAATATTTTTGCTCAAAAGTAATAACAAAATTCACTTAGAGATATTCGCTGCATCAGAATACTTATCCGAGTTCCTCTGGCGCGACGAAATCCCCAATGGTAAACGGATCTAGAGTCTTTTAACAAGCAGGATAGGGGGTTGTGCATGGAGATAAGCAAAAAGTGTCGGACAAAAAGTTAAGTGCCCCGTATTGGGGTGGAGGGTTAAGATGGATTTAAGGGAAACACGGGTTGATTGAGGAGAGAAGATGGGTGTTTCCAAGTTAGATGCCACCTGTAAGAGCAGAGCTCCCTTTGACAATGGCAATCATCTGCCTCGTTCCAAGCGTATTCTTATCTATTACTTTTTATCAGGAGGACTCTCTGCGATACGGTTCACTTAGAACGGGCACATCTCGCGTGCTCGCAGCGCAACGGTAGCAGAATCCATCCCGATTGTGCTTCTTGTGCGTCTGAAAAAGCATAGTTGTTAAGAAGTTTTTGCAGTTAGCTGGTATAGCTCCTTCTTAATGCCAGATTATGACCAGATGCGCGGATGAACCTGACGTCGGGTTCTGAATACCAGGGGCGTTAGGATTTCTTTTTTTTTTTTTGCAGCATTTTCCTCTTTTAATCCCCTTTTTCCCTGTGCGAATGCTTAGTTGGAAAGTGCAGTGCACTTTTAACAGAGAACGCTATTAAGGGTGGTTCGGTGAATGGCGGCAGTGGTGAGTGGTGAAGATCTTCGAATCTTTTAGAGTTTGGCGTTATGAATTATCAAAATCTTTTAATTCGGCATCCCTTTGGTGTCTCTCGGTGAAATGAATTCCAGATTTCAAACGAAACGAAGTAATTTTATGCATAAAGCACGAAACACAGAGGAAAGAGAAACCGGAAGAGGGTAGATGTAGACGGGAGGAGGATTGGACGGTTTTCAGTCCTTTTTCTGTTCTTACAGAATTTGGAAATGAATTTGCCAAAAGGCACGTCGGAACTGGAATTTTATGGAGCTGAATGAAACCATGTCAGTGCCGATGGCCGGTGGAAAGTTCATCAGAAGAGCTGTAAAACTTGTTCATTTTCTTTAGCCACCGAGTTCGTATTTACAAAGTATGAATAAAATATAACAGGAAGGATTTCGTCTTTTCATGATTAATTTTTGGATAGAGGTTCAACGGCCTCTTACACAAGCGAAATTATCAACGCACGAGGGTGGAGAAGTATGACTAATAGCACTCGTACGGCATCGTACCGCATATGAAAATATGAAAGGCGGTAATAATGTTTCAGATAAGCCCTAAGTAATATGATTGCTGGTACTAGCTGGAATTTTTGCCGAAAAGTCGTACGGCTAAATAAGGAATATTACCTGAAAATTATGCGCCGTTTACAAGAAGCAATATAAGGGAAACGTCCGGATTTTTGGGAAAATAATTCATCACGGTAATGCACCTGCTCACTCATCGTTACTTGTGTGGCGTACTTTTTCGGCCAAAAACAACACCTTAATCTTGCCTCTTTATCTTTTCATCATGCGACTTTTTTCTCTGTCTTGAGTTTTCTCCCAAAACTGAAAGGACTAATAAAAGGACGGACGGAGATTTGCCACGATTGAGAAGAAGACAACCGTATCGTTGGAAGACCTCGAGGCTATACCAAGAAGCACATATCAGAAGTGCTCCGAAGATTGGAAAAAGGGCTGGCGTAAGTGCAATATATCTGAGGGGCTTATCTGGAAGGCAACAAAAAAGATTTTGACGAATAAATAAATATTTTCCTAGAAAAATAAGAAATCACCTTATTTCTTGAACAAACCACATAATGGGCCTTGTTGAGTTGTCGAAAGCTATTACTAAGATTTTTCTTTAAAATTAACCAAAATGGATGAGTTTTACTAGTCTTTTGCATCCATTTCACCCTCCGGAACTAAATAAACTATTATACAATAAAATCTATCCGTGGCGTATACGCAACATTTTTCACTTCTTTTTGGAATTATTGTAATGAGTCCTATTTACTAAACTACAAATGTTGACATGACACCACCCTACAGGGTTCTTAGCGCTGTAATCCATAATTTTTTAGTGAAATGTTTGTGTGTGTGTCTCCGTGAGCTTTTTTTCGCTTTGCATATCTCAAGAACACTTAATGATATCAACTCTGGACCGATGGAAACTATTAAAAAGCTGTTGCAAAATGTTTTTCGTCTTGCAGAACTTGAGAACAGAAAATGGCTGTCACATTGGCTGGTTTCTCAGTTTACTTTTTTATGACCATGAGATACTAACAGATTTTCAATTTTTGAATTCTGGCTTGTGTATGTGTATGTACAATATAATTCAATATTACGAGTGAAAGCATGTGCTAAGTGCATGTCACTGGTGCAGGATTTGAGGGTTGACATATGAAACTAGTTCTAGGTTGGATGATACCTTGCCGTGGAGCCATTTTTTTTTTGTAAAGATGATACAAAAAAATTGTGGTAGCAGTTGGTATAGGAATAGGGTTGGCACAATGAACGGCGGTCATTTTTTGTTAAGTTTCGATTTTCTAAAAATAAGAAATTAGTTATATTTTTCAAAGTTGATTTTTGAGGGCTAGACTCACGCTTTGTCCAACTTCATGGAACTTCTTCAACCAACATTTAGTACGTATTTTTGAATCCAAATTCATTTTGGATACTCACGATTAATAAACATCTGCAATGAATGACTTGGAACTACTCGTCGTTGTACTTAATATTTTACAACTTACTTTAAATAGTAGTGGGAATTGAACTTGATGTAAATGCCACCATTGTAAAAGATTAAAATCTTCGTGAAAAGCAGCATTTGTGTTTTTATACATCTCTTTTTCTTTGTTTATTCTATCGATGCAATTCAAAACTTCCGTCGGTTGAACAAAATCTTTAAAAAAATCGCAAGATAGAGGAGTCTTCATTTAACATATCATATTTCGAGGCTTGTTCTTGTTGATCAGAAACGTCGTTTATGTATTCTTGCATAATTTTAATACATTTAGACTTAACTTCAGTTTTTTCGTCTTCAGTAAACTGAATTAACTTGTTTGCCGGTGGAAATAAAAACAATGCAATTTTGTGATTAATTGATAAATTTTGCAGCACAATGGAATCTAAATAATGATTTAATTTAACTATGAAATTTAAAATTATTTCTAAACTGTTTTTTTAACCTCTGTATATCAACAATTGTTAAATGAAGCATTGGATAGTTCTCTCCTTCGAATTTTTTGAATGTTTCCTCGAAAGATTTTAAAATTTTATTTGATTCATTTATATATTGGGAGTACAAATTAATTCGGTCCGTTTTTTTGTGTTCAAATTTTTTTTTTATTGAAAAAACGTAATAAATATATCACTCAAAGTATTGTCCGTCGGAAGCGACTACTTTTTCCCATCTCTCTGGCAATTTTCGAATACCATCTCTAAAAAATGAGTTCTCTCTGGCATCGATCCAATCATTGAGCCATTCTTCGATTTCTTCAAAAGACCCGAACCGGTGACCCCCCAAATCGTTTTGCATCCGTCGAAAAAGCCAGTAGTCGGAAGGAGCAAGGTCTGGAGAATACGGCGGGTGGGGTAAGACCTCCCATTTCAGCGTTTCCAGGTAGTTTTTGACCGCTACAGCCACGTGGGGCCGAGCGTTATCATGTTGCAAAATAACCTTGTCATGCCTTTCGGTCGTATCTGGCCGTTTTTCACGCAATGCTCACGTTTTCAAGGCTCAAACGCATTAGTTGTAGTCGATAACGCTTCCCATCAATGGTTTCGCCTGGTTTTAGCAGCTCATAGTACACCACACCCGTCTAGTCCCACTATATGCAGAACATGACCTTTGAACCGTGGATATTTTTCTTTGGCGTCGATGTAGACGATGATGGAACGGGTTCACCAGGCTTTGCATAGTATTTTTTTTCTTGGGGTTATCGATATCCACTTTTCATCTCCAGTCACGATCCGGTGCAAAAATCCCTTCCTTTGATGTCTTTCCAGAAGCAGTTCCGAGGTGAAAAATCGCCTTTCGACATCTCTCGCTTTCAACTCGTACGGCACCCAATTTCCTTGCTTTTGAATAAATCCAAATTTCTTTAACCAAACGGAAATTGTTTGCTGAGTCACTCCCAACGATTCTGCGAGTTCACTGGCGTTTGGCACGGATCTTGATCCAGTAAAGCCTCCAATTCCTCATCTTCAAACTTTTTGGGCCGGCCAAGACGCTCTTTGTCTTCGACGCTAAAATCACCACTTTTGAAGCGTCGAAACCACTCTCTACATGATTTATCGGTCGGAACAGATTCACCATAAACTTCTACAAGTATTCGATGGGCTTCAGCTGCACTTCTCTTGCAATTAAAAAAGAAAATCAAAACTTCCCGCAAAAGCTGTTTATTTAAGACAAATCTGGACATTTTCGAAGAGGAAAAAATTAATTAATTAAATTGATTTTAGTGATGTTTATTAGTTAATTTTTTTCTTGAAATATTTTCTTTAACTAGCCTGGTGCAGTTATTGCACAGGTCATATATTTGTAGATTTTCCTTGATTGCTTTTTCAACTACATTATGTAAAAGGTGATTGATGCAAAAAATATGGTTTTCGTTGCGGAATGCCTTTCTTTCTTTCTTTTTTCTTGTTTATGTCTGATAATATTATATCATTTAACAATTCGATGTATAATCCTCATGTTAATATTAATGTTAATAACAGCTTTTCCTCTTCAGTTTCAAATAACTGCCTTCGTATAGAACATCCAAGCAATGAATCGTCTTCAGGTTTTTCGGTCATTCATTCGCAGTATGAGAGCTAATTTTTATAATTTTTTCACTCACCTTGCGCCATTGGATCACTTTCCTCATCTCATATTTCTTTCCAAATTATACATTTGCAGCTAATTGCAACAATTCTTATTCAGCCGGAGGTGTTGCAGTGTTTTACAGAAACAATTTGATCGGATGCCAAATAAAAAATAATGTTTCTTGTGAAATCCTTGGTGTTTGTTAAGGTTTTATGTGTCTATAGACTTCGCAAGTGTTCGATAAGAGTTTTTTTGGACGACGAGTTATGAGATTTGTTAGAGTGTCTAACTTGTAAAAATATGATTTTGTTGGGTGATATAAACATAATCATTTTGTCTGACTCAGCCAATGCTGGCACCTTTTTGTCGATGTTAGCTTCGTTTGGTTTTGATTCTCTTTTGAATGAACCTACTCGATCTGAGTCCTAGTTAGACCACATTTTCTTCAGACTACACAGAAGAAATGATGTTGTTTACAGAGCTATGGCCTATGACTTACAAATAACAGCCCATAGTTTAATTAGTATACGACTTGATTGCAGGATATCTAGAGTTAAACAATCATTCAATGCGAATTCAAATAAAATTGACTTTGCCTGTCTAAAATCAAGTTTGAATTTTGAGCTCTGGGATGGAGTTTTCGATGCATAGGATCCATCTATTACTTTTGATATATTCCTACATAAGTTACAAACTCACTTATCTAACTGCACTATGAGCATAGTTACTTAAATAATAAGTTAAGATGTCTTAAGTAATCGATGACTCCAGCGTTACTCAGCAAAATAAGAAAGAAAAAGCAACTTCTTTTACGAGTTAACAAACACCCTAATAATGAGGGACTTAAAAATTACTACACCAAGCTCTGTCTAGAACTAAAGACTGATATACCAAACCCTAGGGATATCTATTTCAGGAATAAATTAGCTACACATTTGGGCAACCCTAAAAGGGAATGGGGCGTAGTCAACGAAATACTAGATAGAACCAAGGATAGTGTTGATATAGCCATAAGACATAATAATACTTATGTGTCTGAGCCGTTGAAAGTGGCTAACTTGTTAAGTGATTTCTCTTCAAATCTGAACTGTGTCGTGTTGATCGTTTTTCTTGCCAATTTACTTATAATATGAATTAGGATTTTCATCCATCACAAACTTTTCCTTTGAAGAGCTTACGGCACTTGAAATTAATAAAATTATTTGGACTCTTAAAACATCTCATTCCTCTTCTTTCGACCACATCTCTAGCTATATGTCTTGAAAAAATCACATATAGCCCTAAAAACAGCTATTGTGATTCCACTCCATAAAAAAGGTAATACAACAGTTTTCAATAATTATCGTCCTATTTCTCATCTGTCAGTATTTTCAAAAAATTTAGAAAGAGGTATGAAATCTAGAGTTCTATCTTTTTTCGATAAGACAATATTTTTCAGTGACTGTCAGTATGGTTTTAGAAGTGGTAGATCAACGGAAAATGCTTTGCTCCAATTGATTGGTGAATTATATGAAAGTGTTAATTCATCTAAAACCTCAGCTACGCTGTTCATAGACATTACTATTATAAACTTTATCTTGCGGGCTTTAGGGGTTTTATCTATGAGTGGTTTGCATCATATCTTAAAAACAGAAAGCAAATGGTTAAAATAAAAAACTGCTTTAGTTCGCGTAGAGACATTACTATAGGTGTTCCTCAGGGTTCTGTTTTAGGTCCCATTCTGTTTTTAGTTTATATGATTTCTCTTTTTTCTCAACCATTTAAAGGAAAATTAACTGCATTCGCTGACGAGACCGCCCTTTCATATTCAAGTTCAAAAATTTTTCATCTTTTTCTGGCTGTCAATTATGATTTAGAGATATTATGCATTACGGTTTAATCAGCCAAAAAACGAAATTATGCAGAAAGTGATGTTTTCTGTGATGATTTCCCTTTGTACTATCATTCACCTAGTTGTTTCCGGCTTAGTTTATTTGGTTGGCACCACAATACCGCGAAATTCAAAGATCATTTAAATTGCAGTGACACATGCTTCGAAATTGAGCGTAGCAACAGCTTTAAATACTTAGGCATTACAATAGATAATAAATTCAGTTGGAAAGAGCATACTTCCAATCTTCAGCTGTACCTAAACAGAGTAATTAAACAGCTATACCATCTTATCTAAGCTTGAGTACGCGTTATCTTGTTGGGGTGGTTCCTGATAAAACAAAAACATGCTGTTCGTATTATGTGTAAAGTAAATCGTTGCAATCCTAGCTTTGAAATACTTAGGGCCCTTGAATTTTTATCATTAAGGCACCTAAACTGTTACAAAGTACTAAAAATATTCTTTGAGAATTGTGGATTTTATGTTATTAGATTAGATGAAATTCACAATCTGCGTGTTAATACCAGATATTTTGTAACCCTGTCAACAATTAATAAGACACACTTATCCCGGTTCTTTCTAGTCACTGCTCCTCGGTTATTTAATTCATTTCCTCAAAATCTTAGATGCGAAAGAGTGAAAAAAGTTTTTTTGCATAGCATTAAAAAATGTTTTTTTTCTTTTAATTATCACTCAATAGAGATGTTTTTTGTACCTGATGCATAATAAATTGTTTAGATAAATGTTGCTTGGATCTTCTTTCTCTATCTCTCTCTTTTCTTTTTTGTTTTAAATATGTAATTTTGTTATTTTCAAGATTTCCCCATCAAATGTTTATTATCATAATTATTTTATAATAGATACATTCACCCCTTGTCATTTTGCAATAGAGTGTATCTCATACTATATCAAGCAAAACCAATAATCTCTTAATTGTTAGCTATATTCTTTTTCAGTCTTGTTTGAAATAATGAATAATAAAATAAAAAAAACAAAAAAAAACCAATGTTACCGTAGTGGCTTTTTCACAAGGCTCACATCCAAATTCTGATAAAAGATTGACGAATTTAGCTTTGATGTTCTGACCTGAAAAGTTGAATAATATTCATTCAAAGCCACAAGTTAATTTTCCAAAAATGAAGAAACAAATACCTGTACAAGATTCAGCCTTCATTGATTTAAGCCCTAAAAGTCTAGTTACAAATTTTTCGTCCTTGATATAGTGTATCATTATTGTAAGGTACGTTATTCTTCAATAATTGTCCGTCCAAAGCTCTGATGTTAAGCCATAACCAATATCTTTTATACTTTCTATATCAAATTTAACAATTTCCAAATATTTATTGTATACATTTTTAATATTTCGTGAAATCGTTGTCGGATAAGGTAACATGTTTCCAATATCCACGCTTTGTCCATATTTGGCACCTATTGACACTAGAAACTGAGCAATTTTTTTTTTTGACCAGAATCATCTACAATTTGGAAAGGACGGCAATTTTCTATTGTCCATTGGGTTTGTACCCGTAAACTTTGTTTTTCATCTTCTATATCCACATAATTTTTTTCAACTTTTCCACTTTTATTGTTTTTTAATATATAACACTTATATTTAACCAAATTTGAAGTACTCTTACTATTATCTTTATATACACAGAAACAATTCCTACATGCAACTATATGTTGAATTTCTTCGCCATTTTCATATTTTACTGTTCCAAATATTTCCAAAACTTTACTCCTCCCCCTGTTATTGTTTATTTTAAATTATCCACTTACAAGTTTTGCTTGTATGGCTGAATTACTTAATAAACCAGCAATGCTTACCATTGAAACATCGGTAACATTTGTTGAATCCTAAAATTATAATTGATTTGTGCATACTACAAATGTTATTATGTTACTATGTCCATGAATGTCACTTACGTTGTTGATTTCCATTTCGCGATAAAAATAATTAGCCTTCTTATAAATCACTAATTCATTAACACTTGTTATTTGAACGAATGCTTGATGCCAATTAATCTTTGCACCCGTTTCATTCAGTGCTCTCGATGTATTCGGCATGAACTTGTTTTGTACTATTCAAATACACTTCTGATCATTCATCAAAATATTAGAAGTATTCTTAAAATTGTTGACTTATTTCTGACTCATTAGAATCGTAGAATCGATTTAATTTAATAATTATAATTTATTCTTTATACATACTGTCTTTTTCCAAGTATTTGGTTCTTAAGTGTCAAAAATCTTATAAGAAAGATGCTTACCATTTACTTTCTAAAAGTTGCTTTGCATAAATGTTGACCACGGCTAAGTTTTAAGCGGGCCATAAGGAGAGTCGAATTTTGAGCTACATTTTCATATCGTTTGGTATCTCTCTAACAGCACTTGTAATGGTATTTTCGAAGGCTGCACTTGACGCCTGCTTATCGGCATAGAGTGATTTGACGTATCCCAATAAAAATTAATCCAAAGGCGTCAAATAGTATTTCTCAATCGATCCATCGATTCGCGTGTTGTGTGCCATCTCGTTGGAACCACATGTTAACCAATTTCAGCTCGTGCGTTTTGGATTAAAAAAAAGTTCGAAAACAATTAACGATTGCGGGCGCCATTGACGGTAACCAGTGATTTCGCTGAAATAAACTTCGTCGCTAAAGACAGTTTTTCAATAAAAAAGCGGGTCTTTTTATAGCCTTTCTAAGGCTTTAGTTTTTGCCCTGGCTGCATTTTGTTAGGTTTTAGACCAAAGTCCTTGCGTAATATCTTCCACGTAGTCGGTAACACGGCGACGAATCACGATCTTCATTAGCATTGGAGGAAACTGCTCGCTCAGTAAAGGATGGGCCATCGAGTTTTTTTTTTTTGTGATCATAGGTGATTTTGATACTGATAGCTGTTTCCCTCTCGATATGTGGAAATGAGTCGCTTTACGCTTGAACAATGTTGGGAAATATTGAAAACTTATTTTCAAAGTGAGTGCTGTGTAGCTAAAGCAGTGCGTTCTTTAAAAAGAAGTTTTGGTCGAACGTTTCTGCAAAAAGTTCGTGAGACTGGTATGCTATTGGACAACACTCACGCACAGATGAGAATGCGGCTACCGTGGCCGAGAGTGTGAGACTCAATTCACGAACATCAACCCGTCATCGATCTCAACAGCTCAACATTTTACGCACTAACCTGAGGAGAATTCTGTACAAAGATCTCGGATTATTTACTTACAAGGTCCAATTGTTTCAGCAATTGAAGGCGCGCAACCATCCGCTTCGTTATCGCTTCGCAGTTTCGGCTTTAGAGCAGCTTGAATTGAACAACGATTTTGGGCGAAAAATCATCTTTTCTGACGAGGCGCATTTTCATCTGGGCGGCTATGTTAACAAACTCGGAAAACCCACACGTTATTGTCGATAAGTCAATGCGAATTGTGGAGTAGTGGCATCATTGGATCATTTTTCTGGACCATATAGAGCCATGTCAACCGACCCTTTTTTACTGAAATTGAAGACATGGATTTGGTCGGTTCTGGTTCATGCAAGATGGCGCGCCATGCCACACAGCCCATGCCACACAGCCCATGCCACACAGCCCATGCCACAATCGATCTTTTGCACACCAAATTCTCAAATCGTGTAATCAGCCTTCTTGGCGATGTCAATTGGCCGCTTCAGAGTAGCAATTCGAACCCTTTGGACTTTGTTTGTGGGGAACCGTGAAGGACAGTTGTTTTGCCAACAATCCGGAAACGATTCAAGCACTTCAAGACCAATATTATCCAAGCAATCCGTGAGCTACAGCCCGAAAGCATCAACAAGGTCTTGGAAAATTGGGGTGACTGAATGCGCTACTGCGAACCCAGCCGAAGCAGCCATTTGAACGACGTTGTATTTCATAATTCCCTAACAAAGCTATAATATATGGCAAAAATCAATGTTTTTTCATTTTATTTCATTTTTAAAAAGAAACTTGTATTTGGCTTACCCTTTAGGTCCATTCTGACAACCGTAAAATAGCTGAAGTCCACGAAATTTTGAACACAAAATTCAATGAGTTGTAAGCCTTGTTTGGGTGTAAGTTCTTCCATGATAAAATGGTAATGCTAACTGACCACGTTTGATTTTAACACATTTTACGAATCGTACGTCAGTTGTCAAAAAAATAGACCGAAAAACAAAAACAGCAAAAATACATACTCCTTTTATCTTACCTGTAATAACTCCAATGCAGAAGGTGGCGTGATGGTCTTATTAAGTCATAAGTTAGAGAACGGTTGTTGCCGCATGAATTTTAAAGGAAAACTGATATAGTTAAAGCCTGTTGAAAATTAAGTCCAGGAAGTTTGTATTTACGTGCCTGAACGGGCTACATGATAGAAGTAAACATATTTTTGTTGAAGGCTTGACTATTCTGTTGTTGGCAAATAGCTAAAAGATTAACCCTTTCAATACAAATCGGAATTGATCTTATTATCAGTAGACTTCATCGCAGGTCAATATAAATAGCTCAATATCCGTTCTTAAGATAATTAATTATTGTATGTATAAAAGTGGTGATTTTGGCATTGCTAATAAAGTAGTCGTGGAGGACCAGAGAAAAAACTCGAAGATGTAGAGTTTCAAGTATTACTAGATAAAGACTTGACTCAAACGCAAAAACATCTCGTATGATCCGAAAAGAAGGAAAATACTCGAACGTTCCTCATTAACTAAACGCAATATTTCGGAAATTTTGCTTGATCGCTAAAGAAATTTTGCTTGATCGCTAAAGAAATTTTGCTTGATCGCTAAAGAAAAAAGATTTTTTTGCATCGAATTTTTACTGACCGTGAAAAGTGGATCCATTTTGGCAGCCCCTAGCACAAAAAAAAAATCATGGGTAGACCTAAGCTAACCATGAAAAGTGCAACTTGTATGGAGTTTTCGGTCAAACCTTTCTGGTTCTATAGAAAAGGTACTATTGTCGAGGTACTATGAAAGGATAATATCGATTTAGTTGGATAGAGGTATATGGTATATTGCTCCACGCAGCTTATTCTGTTTTGCACCCATATGTATAAAATAAAGGGTTACCAAGGAAAAAGTTTTCTTCTTCAATGTTAGAACTGTTAACTCTCAACTTTTATTGCCATGTCCTTGGATAAGCAGAAACTAAAAGATTATTAAATAATGATCGATAGAGGCTCACATACTGGAAAGAGACATCTTGGCTTAAAGTTCGGTGTGTTGGCGTAAGCAGGGCACAAAAGTCCTCGGAATCATATTTTACAATGCTGTGCCTCAGTGAATATTGACAAAACTCCTTGTGAATATTGATAAAACCTTTTCAAAATTCGCCTTTCGGAGTGGGCAATAAATAGAAGGTCGCTCTCAAATATTGTATTACGAACAATCAATCACACACAAAATTGGTGACTGCGAAAATGTTCCTAGAGCCGTAATGCCAGTTATTGTAATGGTTATGTACGAAGTTTCACGGTTTATTACTCTGAAGTTTCAAGTAGTAACGTTGTCCTTCTTTGAGGTCTCTGTTTGATGCCGCACCATTTACTATGGAATGTTAGACTATTCACTAACGCCCTGGATTTATCAAAATTTACTATGAAAATTCGCGTCCTGTTCTCCAACATTTCTCGTGCTATGAAATAATTGCAGCCCAAATAATTCCAATCAAGCGAGCAATTCGACTATCGCAAAATTCGGTTGCTGACCGAATGTGACTGAAAACCCGACCTTCTCGACTTTACGTAGTGTATAAAATATTTCTTCGGTCTTCGCGAATTTTGCGAAAAGATTTGCATCCGTATAAGCCCTGATTGATATATGGACTCAAGCCCTAAGATCAAAATATTCGAATATTCTCTAATTGGGCTCTAAAGTAGGTAGAAACGGATCTAGATTTAGAAGATCCATTTTTTTTTCGGCTTGATCTTCTTCTTCTTCTCCTTTTCCTTTTTTTTCCGGCGTCGTTATGGTCAGTGTAGGACCATAACCTTCCCACTTAACTGCATTCCTACTGGTCCGCTTGTGGGGTCCGCCGGTTTGACCTCAGAAAGTAGCGACAGGCTTCCCGGTTTGGGATTACTTCATCGCTGAGGCCAATCAAATGCTGGTGATTTTGTATTTGTTTGCACCAATTGTTTTTCGGCCTGCCTTTTTTTTTTTGTGACGCGGGCATGCTCCAGATTTTTTTGTTTGATCTTACTCAATTTTTTTCGACGACCGCATTTGGAGGGAGAGTAGTCCCTAGCAATATAAAACGTTCCCATTGTATCCGGAGAAATTTACTCTTTGATATGGATTTCGGGCAGGTGGGAATTTATACATCTTCCGAATTTAAATTTGGCGCCGCCGAAAGCCACTTTATGGGCTTAATATAAACCTTAACAATGAAAAAAACTTAAGCAATCGAAGCCTAAACTAAGCTTAATTACTATTAGGAAGCAAAAGATTAGGGATAGGGTGAATGACGGCGGTAGAGGACGTTTCTAGGACATGGTTAAATCAAATGTACGTCGAAAAGAGCGGAGTTTGCTTCGGACAGTATTCTGGACATTGGGTTATAGTAGCCATAGTTCGTTCGGAACGAAGAGACTTGATGCAGAAGGGCGGTACGGACCGAAGTTTTCGTGAATTGCTGTTAATGGAAATCATTTGAAGCAGTGAGGGGCAATCAATATTACCAGTGAGTAGGTCATGTATAAAAAGTATGTCTGCGACCATGCGTCATGCGTCATCCTTCTAAGGGTGATGGGTTGATTAGTTTTAAGCAATATTTTTAGGGCGGTAAATTGTAGGTATCAGCCCAGGGAAAAACCATGAAGGGCATAACGAATAACCCAAGGATGAACGGCTTCAGTGTCCGCAGTGTGGATACCGTATAGACTTGACCAGCATTTTCAAGAAGGGGCCTGAAGAAGGTAGTATATAAGGATTTCGTGATATAAGGATTCGAGAACCCAAGAACTGGCTAATGGCAGAATTGGACGTATGATAATATTGTCGATGTGATGGCAAAAGTTAAGTCCTGGGCCAGAAATAGCACCTATCATATGTCAACCAAAAAGTTTAAAGAGTAACAACTTCATAACAGATAACTTAGATTCTGGGAGTTGAAGGGAAGCGATTACGGATGTAAGGGATAACTTGACATTTGGTAGCACTGAGCACGGGGTGATTTTTTTTGACACCAAATAGTGAACCAGTTTGTTATGTCGGTTATGTTTATTATTTAGAGGGAGCAGGAATCAGCAGGGGAAGATATATGTTCCCAGATTTTCATATCATGGACATATACGGAAAGATGAGAGTTTTTTTGTGACACATAGCTAAATATCAGTGCGCCGAGGTGGCTACCTTGGGGGACACCGGGAGTGGCGTTAATTGGATCAGAAAATGTGGAGAAAAACGAACAGAGAACAGCCAGATAGTGACAGTCAATGGCAAACGGTATCGGGTCAAAAAAGCTGACTTTTCGTGGTCTTAATTGGATGATGTGTTGGTTGGTTGGTGATTGGAACAAAGACAACTTTTCTCTTGATTAAGTTGCTGGCTTATGGAAACGAATAACAAACTAGAGAGCATGATTCATGCAATTGGCGACCTCTCGGAATCACTCCTGTAAACAAAATCGAGGAGGCTGTATCATTTTTCAAACTTGTTAGTATTCAATGTACAGCTTTTTTTCTTTAATATAAAAGGATAGAGAAGCTTAGTGAATTGAAACTGAAAATCAGAGGCAAATAGTGGAATTACTTTTGCATCTTAAATGAGAGATAATTTGGTCTGACTTGTGGTCTGGCGTAGTCATTGCGTTTCCGAAACGATGTTGATTGATTTTGTTTTGCTTATCGCATATGTGAAAATTTCTAAAGGCTGGAAAAAGCTCTAAATCAAATAGTAATATGAGGCTTCAAAACTTGAGGAATTTGCTTTCCAATCTTCAAGATTAACTTGAAGTCGAGTCCACAGTTTGCTGTGGATGAAAATAATTTTTCCTGGCTCTAGTACAAGAAAGCAGAAGGCTCGGAAGTCACTGCTACAGGACTGGGTTACATCAATGGGGTGTTACCTTTAGTTCATTTAAGCTATTTACCATGTTCTGATATTCTGTAAGACATAGCTGGTGTGCCACGTCTTGTCCATAAAATAACGATCCACATACAGTTCATCAAAGTTTTTTTCATTAACTGTCGCACCTCGTTCAACCACGTTTAATGCTTGGACTAACGATATTCGAAATTATAATTACGCAACCAGCACCTCTTACATAAACCGTCGACTTCGACTACATGCTACTAGCGAATATTCCACAGAAAGACAGATTAACGACTACGCCAAAGTTCGGCTCCGGACAGCAAACTCCACCTGCATAGGTTAAAGAAACTCTCTCAAGTGTGCTCGTAATTTCACTAAAAAACTCATTATGAGTTCCCCTAAAATACCTGGCTGGTTCGTCCATTAGAAAAGATGGCATAAGCTGCTAACGACGGCCAGCATGACCACCTCCCTCCTCAGCTATGTGCCCATATTAAAATACCCGAAGAATTTATGGATACTGTATTCTCCCAGCGTTCCATAGTCGGAAAATGCACTCCGCGCCGCCACTACGACATTACGAACTTCTCAAATGGCAATTAGTACGGATAAGTTAAGGCAAATGCCGCCTGAGCCGAGTTCAGTTTGGCAGCCATCACCTGGCCCGGTATAATGTGCCACCGCCGTTATGCCATTCCCAATTTGCGTACTTCGGCCAAACTATCATCTTGTATGCATCGCATTTTTCAAATTACCGGGATTCATACGCTGTTCACATAGGTGGTCGATATGTGCGGGGTGAATGAGGTGACGGACGCGGCAATAGCGGCGCTCTTAAAATCCAATGGGTCACATATGCATTTAACGGTAATAGTTGTCTGCGTAATTCGTCCTTCAGCCTGTGTGATACCATCGGCGAGTACTGTACACACATATTCTCGTGGGTTTAGGATTTTCTTTCGTTTTATTTTTTGTTGATGGGACAACAGTGAAACTGAAGCACGTTTTGACGCCGAAAATACTCGTAAGCATAGGAACAACGCCGTTTTTGGGGTTAATTCCAGGTGGGAACAGATTACGGTTTAGTGCAATTCAAATAGCTGAGTCCTCGCATTTCCGGAAATGAATAGAGATTCCATTCTGTTTTAGAGGCGTGAGCATGCTTTCGAGCAAAAACGGGTTTGTCCTCTTTGCCACGCGAAACTAAAAGCAATTACAATAATGGCAGACGAGCCAGTCACTGGATGCACCTACGGCGTTTATGGTACAACGTCGGTGGGAATGTTGAGTGTGGGCTACAACCACGGGTACTAAAAGCGAAGCAAAGTTGAAAGGATTTACGCAGTGGTTACTGGGAGTTCCTCTGCGTCTCCTGGCGACACACAAAAACAACCCATTTTCGGCAATTCTGTACGGATGCGGTTTCCCCCTTCTCCTGTCCACGGTCCTTTTCTTCCTGGTTGTTCGTTGCATTGTTTTCGTTTCTTCCGATTTACTTCAATTTTGCATGTGCGGTTGCGGCAAGAAATGTCAAATTCAAAAACAAAGAAGAAGACAACGGAACGGGAGATGCTCGCTTCCTTGTAGTTCCAGTGTTTTTCTTGCTTTGCTTTTACACTATTGGAATGGATAATGCATTGGTGTCAGGCAGTAACGATCGTGCAAGCGTGGAAGTTGCTTTTATAAGAACACGACAATATGTGTATGTACCAAGGGTGTGTACTTCCTAGTTGGACTTAATCAGTTTTTTTTGTTGTCTTGAGACATTTCGAAAACTAAAAACTGATAAATTAGAGAGGCAAGTACATATGAGTGACAGTTTACGAAACACAACCTGGGCCCGGGCTGGAGTAGTTTTCCTGGAAAACTTTCACGAAAACCAAGAAAGGTAACTCTGACTAGTATTGAAATAACCATAAGTTTTCGAAATTTACGAAACGACGTGTACACGTCCAATCAGTGAAGAATGCTGCACACCGAACGCTAGGAAAGTGCCGCATACTTCTTGTGGAAGTGCTAAAACGTGATATGACCATGGCGAAAAAGAGGAACGTTGTCAACGTGGAAGAATATATCTGTGTTGTTTTGCATCTTCAGCTTTTTTAATGCATTTCCAAGTATCTATAGGTTTGTGTGTCTTGGCATTCGCCTCGAACGAAGTATGTTTGACGGGATTTTTGAGGACCAAATAATCGTATAGTCGGAGCAAAAGGAGAGGGGGAGTCTGATTAGAATGGAATTTCCAAGTCGATTTTGCTGCAACCAATTTTCGCACCTTTAGTTTTGAGAACGCCGGAACGGAGCTGTCGAGGTGAGTCGGAATTTTTTTATGACTGCATTCTTCCTTTTTGTGACTAAAAGCAGGTTGGTAATTTTAAACCTAGAGTCGTCCCTGTCAATTTTATGCTTGTTTTTTATGTTTGATAATAAATCTAACAAAAAGTTTTTAAGCAGGATAGAAGCACCAAAACGTGTTTTAACAGTTAAAATTAAAAAAAAAATTGTCAACATTATTGTTTTCGTTTTTATGTGTTAGTCAGCTAAGCTCAGTTCATACAGTAGTCCTTAAACATTTTTATGAGAATTGTTTTAGATCAAAAATGCTAGCTTACTTGCAGGTCCAGCTTCTTTTGGGCAATTTAAGCTCCGGTAACGATGTCGGTAAATACTCTTTGAAATGACGATCATATCGAGCTGGTTTATAATTAGTAGTATATAACGAAACTGTAGTACATGGAGAGCAAGCAGGATAGGAAAAGGGTGTTTAAGGAGTATCCAAACAGAATAAATTTAGGTAGAATTACCAACCATCGAGGAAGGTTTAAACATGAAGCATTAAACCAAGGAGACGACTGATCACCACTTCTTTTTAATTAGATGTTTGAGATTCCTTCAGGACAATGATGGGGCAATACTCGTTAATGGACCTTCTGGGAGATAATGAGGAAACAATTAAGAGAATCATAGTATATCTAATAATGACGGGAAGTGAAGTGAGTATAGAAATAATGAGAAAGAGAAAACCAAATATTATAAAGTGCTTATTTCGTGAATGGTAACACTTAGCTCATGTCTGATTTGACAGATAATTAGTTTTATCCTTCCGCTGAACGAATATGGTTGTATATACGCTTGAACAACGCTTCGCTAAGTGGGCCTGCGATCGACTTACAGAAGATGCCGATTTTGCCAAAAAAAATCATCTTTTCAGATGAAGCTCATTTTGATCTTGGCGGGTATGTAAACAAGCAAAATTGTCGCATTTGGGGCACTGAAAACCCGCACGCATACATTGAAAAGCCGGTGCACCCAAAACGAGCCACTGTTTGGTGCGGATTTTGGTCCAGAGGCATAATTGGGCCATTTTTCTTCGAAAATGAGCAAGGAGTGGCCGTTACAGTCAATGGCGATCGTTATCGGGCCATGTTGAACGAATTTTTGTTCACAAAAATTGAAGAGGAGGATATTGGCAACATTTGGTTTCAACAGGAAGGCGCTACGTGCCACACAGCCGAAGCTACACTCGATGTTTTGCGCCCTGTTTTTGAAGATCGCATTATCAGTCGCAGAGCTGATGTCGTTTGGCCACCTCGGAGCTGCGATTTGACACCGTTGGACTATTATTTGTGGGGTGCCGTCAAAGATAAGTGTTACGCCGACAAGCCAGAGACAATTGACGCTTTAAAGGACAATATTCGTGAAACCATTGGTGAAATACAGCTGCACACAATCGATAATGTGCTTAAAAATTGGACCGATCGTGTAGGCTACTGCATGGCCAGCCGAGGCAGCCATTTGAATGAAATTATTTTCCATTATTAACCGGAAGGATTGTACTTTCAAATAAAAAAAGAAATTTGAGAAAATATTCAGTAGTTTTTTTTATAGCATTTTCAAAAAAAAAAAAAGTTATTTGGCGGACCCTATATATGGTCGCCGACCCACTTGGATCGACCCAAACCTCGTTCCTGACGAGACATGTAGAACGAAGGACAGTGAACGAAAAGTCAAAGGAATAAAGACCGCCGAGAAGGCTGCGCTGTAGATAGGAGAACATTATGGAACTAGAACAGACCTAGAATAGACTTAGAACAGCGAAACATGGAAGGAACATACTCATAGCAGGGAAGCTTATATCCTAGTTATAAATGGCCCTTAGTAATATGTACTATAGTCTTCTTCTTCTTCTTCTTTTCCTTTTTCCGGCGTTGTTATGGTCAGAAGTGTAGGACCATAACCTTCCCACTTAACTGCATTCCTACTGGTCCGCTTGTTGATCAAATTGATCAAATGCTGGTGTTTTTGCATTTGTTTGCACCAATTGTTTTTCGGCCTGCCTTTTTTTTTTTTTTGTTTTTTTTTTTGACACGGGCATGCTCCAGATTTTTTTTGTTTGATCTTACTTTTACAACACCGGTGATCTCCAGTCGCCACCCACTGATTTGCATGTACACTTGTGGGGCAGTTTAATGGTGGTATATGTGTCCCTAGGCTCACCTTGGTGTTTTCTAAATTGCCTAGATGAGATTTTTGTTTACCTTTGTTTTAGTCGCCTTTTACGACAAGCGAGAGGTATCACTGCAGGGATATTCTTAACCCGTCCCTGCACGGAAGTAGTAATATGTACTATAGTATTGAAATCTTTTATGGAATACTCGTATACGGCTATTTCAATGATTTTTTTTCTTAATTGGGGGCTAGTTCTAACAGATAGTATAGAGCACTGCGACCAGAGTAGGTCTATTCTGCCTGCTAGCTTATAAGACGAGGAGTTCCTCTACTTTCTTAATAAAGCTGAGGATGTACCTCGTCGAGCTGAGCTCATTCCCTCAGGAGTCAGGATTTCTCTGAGGAGGATACGTTTCCTAAGATGGAGTCATCATGGACCAGCAGCACACTCGCATAGTATGTGCTCTGCAGTTTCCTCGTACTCTAGACAGAGTCGACACTTCAGACGAGAGGTTAATTTTGTTAAGATGATATCTCAGACTACAGTGTGGTAGCTGACTAGTCTTCTGATATCGACTCTATTATATTTAATAGTTAACGTTTGATGTTAACAGAATGTTTGTGCAGGGGCCATGCAAATCTTTTTGATTGGTGTTACGATTTTTCCCACTTGTCAAAGAAAAACTAATCTTCGACTTATGGATTCCGCAGAAAGGTGCGGCACCTATGTACTGTACCTTTCGTTGAAACCTTTCCTAGCGAGTTGGCCGGCGAATCCGTTGCCTTTAATGCCCTTGTAAACAGGGAACCCAAGCTTGACCTTATGACCTTATTTCTTCTGCCTAGGTCTTGCAGGGTATCGTGGCATTCCTTGACGGATTTTGAGTTCGTACTATATGACCCCAACGCGAGCTGCCTGACTGTCTGAGTGTATATTGATGGTTATACCCCTTATGCCAGTCTCTTGGCTTGGACATTAGGACTAGTTCCCAGGTCCTTCGATATCTTCCGATTTGGTCCAAAGATCCAAGTCCATTTGGTCCAGAATCCACCTTGGAGCCATCTGTATACCACTTCAGGCCTCTGACACTTAGCAAGGGATCACGGCTTTAGCCAGCTATGCTTTTTTGTGATCGGTATCTCAAATCTTTTGTCAAAATAGGCCGTTTGTGGTACTGCGTCCGATCCTGTCCATCTCAGGAAGGTGATGTAGGATGGACATGTGACCCAGTGAGAATGCGGATTAGTCTGATTGCCCTAACAACCTTTTTAATAAAAACGTGCAGTGGAGTAAATTCCGTGCTCTTGGGCTGCTGTCGACCATGTTGGCCTGGCGCATGTAATGCTGTGACATGCTAGCCTTTGAAAGCGTTGAAGTATAACAATTATAGTTTTTTTGTTCAAGTCTGGTCGATCCTAGGCAGACGCATAAGTGATGGCAGGCCTTACTATCTTCTTACTATCGCGATATATAACCAGTTTTTTACTTTAGGTTTCAATTCCCATGTTTTACCGTAGGTGCATCGACAAAATTAAAATGTTTAGGCTTCAGATGAAGTTTTCAGTTAAACGTCTTAGACACCTCTTCATGGCTCATCGTTAAACAAATTCTCTTCTATTCGTTTGGTATGTCTTACTACATGTACCTGAGGCTTCTGCTTGTGCGATTTCCTCTAACTTTTAGAACCCCGTGAATAGTAAAAATTATCTGGTTCGCCATCTGTTGAAGATAAATGTTCTAAGGTATTCATATACATATACCTATAGTGTCTTCTATCTATCAGAAAGACAATCAATTGGCTTCGAGTTACTCCATCCAGTGATATCCATGTAGCCTTGTGTAGTCTCTTGTGTTTGAATATTGTGACTCTTAGCATTGACTTGAGCTGGTGAAACTTATTGTTCTAAGGCCATTATCGTTAGATGAGGCATGGTGATTTTCTTCCCATATTATTGGTTTATACATCGTTTCTTTCGTATTTTCGCGCTGAGGTCCGTGAGTAGGATTTTCACGTCGAAGGATGAGAAATTGTCAAATATTTCATCCATTGTTTCGTAAAACGTGTCTTTTACCTCTTCATCCTTATTTTCTATAGGACAATGTACGTTCAGAAATATATATGTAGTTATACCGTAGACCCCTGATTTTGGACATCAATTTCGAAATTGTTCTGAACAATTTTGTTTCTGATGAAGAATCATGTTTTAAGATTGTGGGTATGGGTACCGCCATAAACGAAAGCATTACTAACTTTATAGAGTGCTTTGTGTGCATTTCTTTTCGTGGATGCTGTCCCTGGATAGTTTCCACCCAGAGTTTACCTCCAGAATGAAGTTGTTTTGGGTGTAGTGTTGTTATGGTGTTGTATTGTTGTGGTAATGTGTACTCGTAAGTGCATAATGTAGATTCATTATCTCCTCGCCTACCTCCATAATTTTTTTCATGAGACAGATACAGTGGCGGATTTACTAGAAGGCTGGGTAGCCTGGGGATCTTAGGGACTGCAAATTTGGGTCCAACATTTTTTTATGTCTAACAGAAATAAAAACAGGCCGTATGGTGTCGCGGCACACTCAATAGGTACGAAGTTCCTTAGGCTGTCCGACAAATATTTGATTTATAAATTTTGGTCAAGGTATTTTGAAAAGAAAAAAAAACACATTTTTATATATTGTATTAATATTGTTTTGTTAGGTTTAATATAATAAATTTACAATTATTCATAAACTTGTGGGTTATTAATATGTATAAAATATGGTTATTAACATAATTGAATTTACTCTATCATAGAAATTATAGGCTTAAAGTAAAAGCAGTAGAAAAAAAACTACTAAAAAGTCACAAAACATGACTGAGACTCAAAAAAAATGTTTATTTATTTTATGGCTGGTTTATTCTGAAAGTAAAAAGTCGGATTCTGTTTGGCATTCGGTCCATTGGAGAATAAACCCTCTGCGCGTCATAAATCTAGTAGCCTTACTTTGAAAGTTAGAAGTGAGATCGGTCGACTTGACAATTTACTGCATATTCAGATTGATGAAGAAATTACTTATTGGAGAAACGTTCTGAGGAGGGTTGCCGCCGTAGTGAAGTGACTGTGTTCAAGAGGCTTCGCTTTCAAAAAAAAAAAAATGATCGTATGATCTTGGAACTGTTAGCTGAATTCGATCCTTTTTTAGCCAGTCATATTGAACAATTTGGCAATCAAGGATCTGGAATTACCAGTTACTTACCAAATACTGTTTGCGATGAGTTTATTCTCTTGATGGGTCATAATGGGTCGTAATCATTTTGGGAACGAGATAAGAAGGGCGAAATATTTTTCCTTAATGATTGACTTAATACCAGATATAACACATATGGACCACTTTACCCTCGTCATTAGATACGTTTTGAAAACAAACGAACTGCGTGAAAGATTTCTTAAGCTTTTGCCCTCAGTGGGTCATAAAGCTGAAGAGGTGTTTTCTGCCATTATTTCAGAACTAAAAAAAACTAGGCATAAATATTGAAGACTGCCTTGGACAATCATATGGCGCATATCTAACAGACTAAAATTGAAAGTCATTCATCTTTTGCTTTCTTCGTTCCTTGCTCTACCCACTCTTTAAATTTAGTTGCAACTGCGGCTGCTGAAACATGCACAGAAGCTTGTCGCTTCTTCATTTTCCTTCAAGAAATCTAATTTTTTTTTGTCAGTTCGACACAAGGCTGGAAAAAATCGGGAACGGGAAAAGGCTAAACAGAGTAAATCTGACAGGTTGCTCAGCTAGAGAAGGCGCGTGTAGAAGTTTAAGAGATTCTTGGCACGAAGTCCTTAAAACTTTGGATTCGGTCAAGGATGTTTGTATTTTGAATTTATAAAAATAGGAAACGTCGCTAATGTGTGAAATGCTTTTTTTTTTTTGGCTTTTACCATAGGTTTGATCACTGTTGTCGATCTTTATATTTCGAAGAAAAGGTTATAGAATTAAGCATATCAAAGCAGCATAAAATAATAAGGGAAAAAGACAACCGAAAGGGAAACAAAATTATGATGAAATAAGGATGACTGCGAGTGATATTTCCAAGACTAAAATATTTCTCGTCCCCATTAATAGACTTATGTATATCCTAATTAGAAAAAAAAGCGACAGAAAGCCAATGTTCAATGAAACCTTTATATTTCTGACCAAAATGAGTGAATTGTCATCATCAACCCTTACGAAAAAAGCCCTTCCCTTGGAAATAATGTATTCCAATGATATGAAGACTGACTTAGTTAAAGAATGCATATCTTCGTTCCTGCGAAAATAGAATTTGCAAGACGTTTATGCAAACTTAGATAAAGCAGTTCGCATGGCTCTATATATACCAGTGAAAAATTGTTCGGCTTTTAAAACGGGTGAAAGATTATCTTAGATCTACCTTAAGCCAGGAATAGCTAAACGCCTTAGCTCTTTTATGCATATAGTTAAAACTAATGAATATGATTTCGTACGATATAATTGATAATTTTCCGAATAGAAAATCGCGCAAATAGATATTGTCAAATTTTCATAACTTAATTAATTAATTAATCGTCATCACCAGTCGGATTGTTGCCAGATAATTGAATATATTGTTTTTAAACTGTGAATAAGCGCAATAGAAATTATTTAATTATGTTCACCGAATGTGCATTGTTGTGTAAGGAGTATGAACGCATACCTTAACTCGCCTTATTAGTAGTACTAGCTTTATACCTATTGTACTAAAAATATACCCTAAAACTATTTATTGTGCAATCTTAACTAAATCGTTGGGTTATAAAAGTAATCTAGAAGCTGACACATTGATCTCCTGGTTCACAATCACACTAAGAACGGGAAGAAGGTGGTGGAAGTCGTCTCTTACGACTGGTATATTCTAACCCCTTTCCGCAAGGAGATGAGAACTTAGGGAATACATTTGTATAATTTCAAACTTATTCGTGAACTTCATTACAATAAAAATGTAAGGGGAGTGTGATGGTTGAACATCACTTCCACTCGGAGGCCAAAGGGCCAATTGTGAATCCCTTTATTTGTGGAGTACACATTCTTTAACCTGTCCTATCACGTGGCGGCTGAAACCACCCCGTGTTCTTTATGAATTTTGGAAGGTCCCATATACATATCTGCATTTGTTACAACCGCAATCTCTGTGAAGAAACTATGTGGTGGTTGCAGTGACGTGTTCGCTTCGCCGATGTCCAGTTCAGACCCTTAATTGGCTAATTGGTCCGCTCTTTCGTTCTCTGCAATTGAGCCTTACTGGCCCTAGGCGGACACTCTAAAACAAACAGTACAATTAAAACAATGCTTTCGACGACTACATAAATTTACTATTAACATTATTATAACTAACTTAAGCTAAGAAAAAATTAAGTTATAATGGATTGCTGTGTACATCCAATGTATGATGTACGGTTGCAAGCCCCATCTTTTGCCGAAAGTCTTTTTGCAGGTATAAAAAGCAGTCAATCCCTTTTTCATCCTTTCCTCAAAATTTGGAGTCCAGAATGATGCCTAGATACTTGGCTTCCGTTTTGAGTTTAAGTGGAGTACCCTCTGACTTTGGGGGAGCAAATGTCGGTATGTTTTTTTTCCTTGTGAACAAAACCAGCTCAGTTTTCTGGGGGCTTATTCTCAGATCGTTCTGTCTTGCCCACGAGGAGAGTTCCTTCAACGCAGATTTCATTAGTTCACTGATAGTTGCTAGAAATTTACCTTTTATCAAGATAACCAGGACATCTGCGTGTTAACTGTAAGAAGCACAGTTGTCACTTTCCTTATAGAGCTCTGTCCAATGTCTGCATTGATAATTCTGCTGTTTAACATAATTTCCAATCCAGATTACAATGGATTTGCCTATGTTTATGTCCTATAGAGCTGTTTTTATTGACGTTGTTGAAGGCTCCCTCGATGTCGAGGAAGGCTGCCATTGTAAATTCTTTTAAATTCAATGAGCTCTTAATTCCACGAACAACACTATGCAGTGCACTTTCCACTGATCTGCCTTTAAGGTAAGCGTATTGAATATCGCATAAGTTTTGTGAGTTGATAAGTCCTCTGATGTATCGGTCAAGGAGTCTTGCTGCTCTTGTTTTAAGTCCAATAATCAGATTGTTTTCGAATCTTATCCTTTGAAAAAATGTTTTGAAAAAAATGTTTGATGGATTTGAACAAGCACAATCACGGCACTAGGAATAAAAGAGAAAATCCAGAAAAAAAATATTAAGTCGACGACGTTACATTTACAAAAAGTTCCAGATTGGCGGGCTTTGTTAGCTATTGGAATCATTGGTCTATATTTCTTCAAAAAAGGGACGTTATAGGTCCATGGTTCTAGATTTTTTTGTTGTACATTTTAAAATTGATCGTTGTTAGTAAATTCCGTGGAGAGTTATTTATGCCTCGTCGTCCTTGAAGTAAGACTGCAGCAGTACACAGTATATCCACCATTTCAGCCATACTAAGCGGATTACTTTGATTTCTCTCTTTTAATCCGAGCGTCCTGCAAAGCCTTTTGCTTCATGAACGCAACATAACATCTGTTACCACACACATCAATTCGTTCATCGCAAATAGCCCTGAGAGCCGAAGATTCGGAATACTCCACCAAATATTTCCCAATCGCAAATACCATTACCAAGCATGATCGCAATTTCCCAAAAAGCACACAAAGCGATTCCAGGCGTAAATACAAAGAAACAACTGAAAAAAAGGGGGACGAAGGGGGGAAAGGGAAAACGAAAGGCCAGAAGCAGCTGAATGGTATCGAGTAAATCCTCTGAAGACAACCCTATTTAAGGTTCGGATTAACAAACAGTGCTGTAACAAGACCGACCGACCAACTGGCCAGCGGACGGACAAACCGCTCTTGCAGTGTACGTGGCCAGATTTTTGTTTAATTCCAGATTATTTATACATGGGGTCGGCGGTCATGGACGGTCTAAGGATAGGATGGTAAAAGTAAGGCGCAACGACTGAGGAATAATCGAAGGAGGAAGACGATGCACAATATATATATATTGTTTCAATGCGACAGAGGAAATCCCTTTGTGAGGTTGCATCGTCGTTGCTGTTAGCCTGGCCGGCCCCCCAAGAACTTCACTGATGTGCATTCTTATCTCTGTTGACGTATATAACCGGATGGCCATGGATGGGAATAAATACATTCCTTCAGCCATTCGTTTTAATTTGCAAGGATGTGGCTAACGAGAGGAACCGAACCGGGTTGATTGCGCATTTTTGTCGGTGAGCAAGCAATTTATGTATCCGGTACTTTTATGGGTGAAAAATGCAAAATCCATCGGATGAGAGGAGCCAATAGGAAGCGCAACGGACGAGGTATTGCGAGGTTAATGCAATCGACGTTTATGAGCATCGATACAAAAGATTGCTCGCTTATTGGCTTAGTTGAAGTGTTTTTGGATCCGCCCTGATTGGATCCTTTTAGTGTGCTATAAACTGTATGACAATTACTCCGATAAGCATTCTCGTACCGAAACTAACGAAGTTGCATTATGAATTCAAATAGTCTATGGGGATCAAAGCGCAGAATTCTTGGGCTTCTCATTTTGGCATTTAATATAATCAGTAATCGTAACCCTCCACAACATCACCACCATTCATCTATCCATGCATGCGGTATTTGGTGTGAAAGAGCACACCGAGCTTTTGGCTAATTTCCTACAACATCCGTCTCGATAACGGCTCCGGTTAAGTCCTATAGCTATAACTTCATCTCCAACATTGGCCTCAGATCTGATGGCAGGTCTTTCCTTATACTCCGTAGATATATGGATGTTAATTTTCGGCGAGCATGTCGTCTACATTTGGGCCCTTATATTATACGACTACGCCTTTGTCCTATCTGTCTGGTTACGGCTGGATGCGAGCTTCCACACGCGGCAAGAGGAAGGTTTTGCTTAATTTTCCTTCTATTATTCATAATTTTTCGCCTGTGTGAACGGCACTAAAGCAACGTGAGCGGGGACGGGGACACCATAGCGGCAGTATACTGCGCAACACCTCCCTCCCTGACTGATGACTATAAAGAGAAATAATTATAGCAGCAGTGTGGAAATGTTCGCATGACTTGATTACGTTCTCAGAATGGAGCTACAGGCATGGAGTAGGTAGAGTACCGACATATCGAGGCCACATCCCGTACGTCCTCCATCCTCGATGCCACACTGCCATTAACCCGTTCACGTTTGTGAGGATGAATGTTCCTGCTACATGCTCTGCGGCTTGTCTCTAACCCATACTCATCCAGATTCTGTGGAGGACGGGTATGCGAGGGGCTGTCAAAAATCCTAACTCGCTAATGTTATCATTGTAATAAATTCATTAAGAGAGAACAGAAGCAGCGACACCACGCATCCCGTGTTGTCGTAAGGATGACGAACGGATAGATACAGGGAGCGTGTATGAATCCATCTACACCCACATACAGTAGGAGCATACAACTGCAATTGAATTGGAGCTAACTGGGGTTTTACACAAAGCAAGGGATGGATGATCGCAGTTAGCAGCACGTCGTACGTTCTATTAGGCTCAACGGTTGGTAGCGCGCACCGCATCGCCCGGAGCGATGGCGTGGTTAGTGTTCGTCTTCCTTTCCATTTGATTCCATTTGAGTGCACGCGTATAACACGGGCGTTCCGGCGGATGGCGTTGCAGCCGCCACACCATCATCATCGCATCTGAATGCGAAAGTCAAATATTTTCTGTGTCATTTTAAATGGCATTAGTTCGGTAGCCCGATCTCACTTGTGAGACTCAATGCAGTTTGGGGGGGAGGGGGCGGTAAAGCATTGACGTTGCTTTTCGCATACCAATCTACTCGTAGTGGTAGGTGTAGGTGAAGTGAAGATGCAGAATGAAATGGAACGTTTCATCTATTAGCTTGTGCATCGTAGTCGAGTGTATCAGCGGCTTACGTTGGGTTTGAATTTTCACTTGCACCTCGACGGGTGGATTTCGAATGGAATCATCAACAAGGATGAACGGATCGCACCCACACATCGGATCGGGTACTGTTGATAGTGTCGAGATATGTGCTGATGCTGACGGAGGTGGCTTGAAAGTGTATACGTTATGCTCTTTGTTGTCGAAATGAATAAATTATTGGTTTAGAAATGGTTCTGTAGTTAATGATGCCGAGGACAATGGAGATGCAGTCTAGATGCATATAGACGTATGATATGTTGATGGTAGGAACGACAGTTGTCGCTGTTACAATTGTTGCTGTCGTCGTCATCGCCACAGCAGTTGATTCCTTTGTGCTCTACTATGAGATGGATGCAACTTGTCAACTGCTTGTAACTTCTTTAGATGCACTCCAATCAAGTGTGTTACACACACCTCGAGCTGAAAAGAGGTTATGAATTCTGGAATTTCATTTATGATTCTGTTTTCGGTTGTGTGTGGCTTGTAACATGATAGCAACGTGGAGCTGAGCAGAGACGATAATTACTGAAGCGTCAAGATGCTATTCAAAGTATATTGTGACGGCGAGATAAAGCTATTCAATGAGACTTCTACTAGTGGAATGGTTAGGAACGCGGATATTTCGGGCTGCTCATGACAATTGCATATCAAATCGTATACGAAACAAGTGAGGCACGGATGTACTAAAGGAATTATTCTCATATCTTGTAGAACCTCCTTGCTTTGATTTTCTTTATGGTATTGCATAAGAATCGCTTTAAAAGTGAACTATTGAAAGTACCGCTATGGAATACCGGAAGCTCGAAAACAAAAGCAACATCCTGAACATCGTAAGAATAGAAACTAAATAATGCATTCGTACCCCATCAAACGGTAATGGTCTTCGGATAATAAGATTTACCAGGCCAAAAATTATGACCGTGCAAACCACATCATTCAAACAAGGGGGAATACTTGTGAATACTGCTTGGATGTCACCGGAACTAGTAACGCGAAATTATTTTCTTGTAGAAAGGCACCCTACCATCGTACTAGTCGATACCATTCTGCATCTTCACTAGATTCTGAACGTATCCCAATCCCATCGACGAATCTGAATTCACAGAAGCAGAACACAGCAGCAGCGGAAAATATGCTTGGCCATTACATTAAGAATACAATTAAGAATGCGATGGAAAACCAAAATTTTTTTATTATTTTTATTTTATTTATTTCCTTATTTCAAACAAACTAAAAATTTAACAATTATAATACTAGCAGAATTTACAATACAAGTTTTGCTTGAAATAGTGTAAGATATACTCAGTTACAAAGAGACAAGAAGCAAGTGCATCTATTCTAAAGGGTGGTCCAACGAAAACGCACGATGATAGTTGTAAATAAAACAAAAAGTTTTCAGAGAATTATCTTAATATTTTTTATTATAATAGAAGAATCTGTGACAATTATGTGTGAAACAAAATATCGTTGAAATGCTCACCACGGCTTCGGCGGCATACCTCTATCCAATGGTCCATATTTTCAATGACTCTGAGACATAATTGAGGTTCAATGTCGTTAATGTGCCGAATTATCTCATCCTTTAGCTCTTGTATTGTTCTTGGCTTATTGACGTACACTTTTTTTTTAAATATCCTCAAAGAGAGAAGTCCAAGGCGGCCAATTAACATCGCCACGACGCACAGTGCGGCTTTTGTATGGAAATTTGGACAAAAATCCTTAATTCAAATTCATATGTACAGATTTTATTTTGTCTGTTTAAATATAATATTATAATTTAATCTACATATTTTTCGTTAAATATAAAATACAAAATATAAAATCAAGAAAACAACTGAGTTTAGCTATAATTATACTGAAACTAAGCTACTGTCATCGCTATCTTCAAGCTCTGTATCAGTTAAATCAATTTCATCAAAAGAGGAAGCACTTATATTTTGTGATTTTTTTGACAAATCTTCAATTTGTAAATACATACTTATTTCTGAGATATCCCTATTTGATTTCCTTGAAGAAATATTTCTATGTGTCGAAATTAACGGATCGAAAGTAAGTAATAAAACGTTCATAAAATCCGTGTTTGTCTGATTTCTACTCATCTTACGCGTGTGATTCAATTGATTTTTTCTTATTTCCTTATGTCGAGCCTATAAAGCCTCTTCTGACAGAGGACTTATAGGTAAGTCGAAAGAATCAATGACATCACAACCATCAATCAAGATCTTATGGGCGCTACTTGGCATGTAATACCAATTATACAAACTTATATATAAATCTGTTGTTTCTTTTAGTAAAATTTTAAACTGCTGAATATTTATTTTTATACCTGACTATAAAACTCTTAAAATCATGTGGAAGTTTTTTATCAAATTTGTATCTATTCCTGTGATTTCTGAACTGATTTCTGAGTCGTTAAAGAACCTTCTTGCAGTATTTTCATCATTTGTGGATCCATAGCCCAGTTTTGGCTTATCCACTAAGAATCCCATACAAATTTTAAAAAGGTCTTGAATTTTTTTTTTATTTTGCGCGAATATAGCCTTATTTTCAGCTCCTCTTACTTGCCACATTTTTAACGGTAAACGATAAGAAATATGAAGAAGGCATTCAAAACACCTTATCCATGTGTGCAGAGTGGATAGGCCAAAACGGTAATGATCGGTATTAGGAAGCCTTTCAGAAACCACAATCAAATTCATTTCTTTTGTGGACGCTCCACATATATAGCACTTAGCAGAACAATTAGTGTCTGATAAAATGTTACATGTACTTCCATCTAGCATTGTAAAATGTAATTCGTACTTAGCTAGGTCAGACCTACCATTGACATTCATTTGATACGCAGATAATTTACGTATAGAAATTTTCATTAAGGACTCTTGCTCCCTTACTAAATGCTGATTTTCCTTCATAAAAATGAACTTAGGTCTGCAAAACAATGTGGAAGAGGCACGTGGGTTGACCCATAACTCAGTTTTATTGTCATCTTCTAATTTGAGGGGAACAAAAGCTATCAAAAACATAAATTCATCAGTTTGAGATGTATTTTCCGTGAATTTCTATTTGTAAAGGCTGTGTCCTGCACTGCCATCAAATCCCCACTTGCAAATTAGCTTTAAATCTGAGACGAGATCGATGTCAATGATCCTTAAAATGCTTTGTAGGGTAATTTCGAATAGCTCCTGTAGGTTTATCTCTGCAGATATTTAACTTACAGACACATTTGGTAAAAAAAGTTTTCTAGCTTGCCAGAGTCTTGATAGTCAAAATATAAAGCAAGAACTTGATGAGGATTTAAAGTCGGTTGTAGTTGACTTGTTGATGTTGATCCTCTTGAAACATCGCATGCAAAACTAAGTTCTTCAGCGGAGCGTAAATTTATCAGATTTTGAACTTTACGTTTTTTTGTCTTTATAGATGCTTCCTCAAACCTTACTAAAGGTCTGCCGCGACGAGTTTCTTCCTGCAGCTATCCAGTGGATTTTTATGATGTTGGCTGCAGATCGCTTTCTGTCTCAGTTGGTATCAACAGTTCTTTTTGTAACCACTTTGAATGTGGGTTTTGTAAATATTTGCGGTTTCTAGAGCAATCTTTCCACTTTCTGCTCATCGCTTCACCTGCGTGTCTAATTTTGGCATTTAAACTATCAGAATAGTCATTTAAATTTAAAAGAGATTTCAGTTTATGGATAACTTTATACAGTTTCTCTGAATTTAGATTTGAAATCCAATCGTCGACCAAATCACAATTTCGAATCGTTGGGTATTGTATTGGAAAAAAATTCACTGTTATTAAGGTAGCAATTTGTAGCAAAAAAAAATTATACAAGGAAAAAGTCCGATATATGACTTATGCATAGCAATTGAATGCACAGAATATTTTGCGCCGAATTTTTTTAAAGCTTATTTAAAATTAAGAAATATGTTTTTTCTTTATTTTTTTAACAATTATTTTTATCACGCTATATATTTTAATATATCTAATAAAAATGGGTACTAATACTACAAGGACAAACCTTCTTCCAAATTCGACATGATTTTAGTTCCAAATTTTACACGCACTAGAACAAAACAACACTTTTTCATAGCAAGCAAAATTGAAACTAATAAAATTGCAACATGATCGTTCTACTCAAAGCAGTGTTACTGCAAGTACCCTTATGTTTCGAGAGCAAACGTTTTCGTTTTTGTTTGATTGAGTAATTTTTCTAAAATAATACACCGTTGATTGAGTTAAAAGCGAACATATTTTTTTTGATTTTTGTCCAAGGGTTGCCGCACTGTGCGACGTGAGATAACATGGCCATTGAATTTCTCGCGCAAAAGAGCCATTGTTTCGTAGGCTGTCTGGCAAGTGGGGACAAGAAGTCCGTTATCATCTTGCGATAGCGAACACCATTCACGATAACTGCTTGGCCGACCTCATCTTCGAAGAAGTACGGCCCGATGACGCCGCCAGCCCATAAACCGCACCAAACAGTCACTCTTTGTGGATGCATCAGCTTTTCAACAATCACTCGTGGATTCTCATTTGCCCAAATGCGGCAATTCTGCTTGTTAACGAATCCACTGAGGTGAAAGTGTGCCTCGGTGCTGAAGATGATTTTCTTTGTAAAGTCACCATCCATCACTTCTGTCTGTTCAACCAACCATTCGGCGTATTGACGACGCTTGAAATGTTCAGTAGGCTTCAGCTCTTGAGTCAATTGAACCTTGTAAGCGTGTAAATTCAAATCTTTATTCAAAATTCGCATCAGTGATGTTCGTGAGATGTTCAATTGTTGGGCACGACGACGAGTCGAGGTTGACGGCTCTTCTGCCACACTATCGCGAACAACAGTGTTTTCCGCAGAACGAACTGGGCGAGCATGCACAGGTATTTTCACATTTCCTACAGACCCGGTTTGCTGAAATTTGCGCACAATTCTACCGATTGTGTACATATTTGGTCGATTATGCTGACCAAAAAAATCACGAAGTGATAACATTTTTATAAAAAATTTTCAAAAAAAAAAATTGTTATAACAGTATAGGTGTCTCAAAGGAAGAATTTTAAGAGCCCTAAACAAGTCAAAGCTAGGGGAACAACGATTTACTTTGCACATAATCCGAACCGCATCTTTTTGTTTAACCAACAAAGGCTTAATATTAATGAAGTAAGAACCACCCCAACAAGATAGCTTGCAGCTTAGATTTCAATAAACCGTTATATACTACAATAATTTCAAAATAGGTAAACTGCAATAAAGGCTGAGGTGGTAGAGTTGTTTAATTACTCTGTTTAGATACTGCTTAAAATTGAGAGTATGCTCTTTCCAATTAAGAGTGCTGTCTAATGTAACACCCAAGCATTTAAAGCTGTTGATACGCTCAATTTCGAAGCATGCATCACTACAATTCAATGAATCTTTGAACGTCGTAGAATGAAGGTGGCAACCGCATAGACTAAAACGCAAACAGCTGGGTGAATGATAATATAAAGGAAAATCATTGCAAACTCTACCTTTGATGTTGAAGAACATAAATTTCGTTTTTGGGTTAATTACAAGCCTATGCTGCTTAAAACAATTTTGCAATATCTCTAGGTCATTATTGACAGTCAGAAAAAGATGAAAATGATTCGAACAAGAATATGAAAGGGCAGTGTCGTCAACAAATGCAGTTTGTTTACCTTCAAATTGTTGAGAAAAAAGGGAGTTGACATAAATTAAAAACAGAATGGGTCCTAAAACAAGACCCTGTGGGACACCCATAACAACGTCTTTCCGTGAACTTAGACAGTTTTTAATCTTTACCATTTGCTTTCGGTTTTTTAAATATGAGGCAAACTAATCATAGGCAAAACCTCTAATGCCCTCTTATCTAAAAGTAGGAAATGTTCCACCATATCGAAAGCTTTGGTAATATCTACGAACAGTGCAGCTGAAGTTTTAGATGTGTTTACACTGTTATATAGTTCACACGTTAATTTAAGTAGGGCACTTTCTGTAGATCTGCTACGTCTAAAGCCAAACTGGCAATCACTGAAAGAATTAGACTTATTTAGAAACGAAAGGATTCTACATTTCACACCCCTTTCCAGAGTTTTTGAAAAATTTGACAGAAGGGAAATAGGACGGTAATTGTTTAATGCCGTAGTATCGCCTTTTTCATGGAGTGGAATCACAATCGCTGTTTTGAGGGCTTCCGGAAAAATACCCTGCTTAATACTGAAATTAAAGATATAGCTTAAGACATCTGCGATTTGAAAAGAGATTTGTTTCAAAAAGTAGCTGGCAATGCGGTCAAATGATGACGAATGAGATGTTTTTAGAGACATAATAATTTTATTAATTTCACGTGCCGTAAAGCTTCAAAGACAAAAGTTTGTGATTGGTAAGAATCCTGAATTAAACCATTGGTAAGAGGAACTATCCTCATTGGAAAAACCCCACGACAAGTTCAAATTTGAAAAGAAATCATTGAGCAAGTTAGCCACTTTCAAAGACTTAGACACATAAGTATTATTATGGTTTAAGGTTACATCAACATTGTCCTTGCTTCTATTTAGTATTTCATTGACTACGCCCCATTCTTCCAGGATTGCCCATATAAGCTGCTAATTTATTTCTTTTCTTCAATACAGATCTTGTGGTAATAGTTTTTCAGTTTAGAATTGTTGGGGTGTTTCTTAACTCGTAGGAAAAAGTGTTGTTTCTTTCTTATTTTACTGAGTATTGATTGAGTCATCCATGGCTTCAGACATCTAGACTTATTATTTTTAGGAACCATGCTCTTACTACAATTGGATAAGTGGGTTTGTAACTTATTTAGAAATATATCGAAAGCAATTGATGGATCCCGTGCTTCGAAAACTTCGTCCCAGAGCTCAAAACTCAAACTTGCTTTCAGACAAGCATAGTCAATTTTATTGAAATTCGTATTATACAATGACTTGACCCTAGATACACTGCAACCAAGTTGAATGCTGGTTAAACAATAGTCATTAATGCGTAAATCGAAACCCATAGTTCTGTAACTTTCATTATTATTTCTATGAAGTCTTATGAATATGTGATCCAAACAAGACTCAGCTCGAGTAGGTTGATTTAAAATAGAATCAAAACCAAACGAAGCCAACGCCTCCGCTGAGTTGGACAAAATGTTTTTATTTAAGTCACTCAACAAAATCACATTTTTACAAGACTGACACCCTAAGAACTCCGAAAACTCACCCAAAAAGACCCTTACCGGATACTTAGGAAGTCTGTAAGTAAATAGGTAACGGATACCAGAAATTTGCTTGTGAAATTATAATTTCATTGATAACATCAGCACTTTTCATTGTGTAGTTTTTAATTTGACATCCGATTAAATTATTTCTATAAAATAGCGCGACACCCCCGGCTGAATAAGTTTCATTGTAATTAGCTGCAAATGTATAATTTGGAACTTTATAATCACAAATTTCATTCCCAAAAATCCAAATTTCAGAAAGAAATATGAGATCAGGTAAGTGATCCAAAGATGCAAGGTGAGTGAAAAAATTATCAAAATTGGTTCTCAAACTACAAATGTTTTGATGTACGACCGAGAAACCTGAAAACATTTCATTGCTTGGATGTTCTATACAAAGGCAATTTGAATTATTTGAAACAGAAAGGGAGAAACTACTATTGGCACATTCATCATGAGGATTAAATATTGAATTATTATTGTATTTGTAGACATTAAATATTAAAAAGAAAAATAATAAAAATTATAATCTTTCTAGTTACCCCTTTCAATAGATAAGAACGGTAGCGTTTCTCACCCATATAAATTTGCATTTGTTGTCATGTTTCAATTCATTCGCCTATTTCAGTAAAGATCTCGTATAGGCTGTGAGGCAATCGTTGATAAAGATGTTGCTGTTGCTCCTGGTATTGATGCTACACGATTGCGGATGTTGTTGCTGCTGCTACTGGTGTTGTTGCTGTCTACATTAGTGCTACTGCCGAAAACATTTGCCGAGGAGAGGCTCTTCTTCTCATGCATCTTCTTCATGACAGTTTTTTTTACGTGAGAGAGAAGAGAATTTTACGCACACTATACTAGGTCGTATTTTTTCTTCGTTGATAGCGTTTACTCTTACTTTCTTGACGTAGCAAGATTCAATTTCATCATCATTAACTTTTTCGCCATTGCGAGCTGTCAACAATGTTACCACTTTAGCTTTCACATTCGCATCACTGACATCAGATATGCCGACAATGTGCCAACAGAGCACTGTTTATCTCTCTTTTTTAGTGAGTTCAATTTCATCTCCAAGAAATCAACCTTTTTACTGAGAGAAACATTTGATTCCTCTAAGCATCTGATTTTGGTGAGCGCCTCCGAGTTAACTTGACTCAGTTTAATAATCTCCTTGCTCAGGTCATTGATCTCAGCATATAACATTTGAAGTGTTACTGTTTGATCCTCCTATTGTTGTCATAAAGGGAAGTAAAGCCTGTGATGTGTAAAGACTTCAAGAACAATGTATGTAGGGATATGCGCCATGCGAAAAGGATACCAGGTCAGATCAGGATTTATCCCACGAATAATAGGGACCTTCCTTTGGACAACGAAAGGGTTGCTGCCCAATCAAGAAGGTACCTCGATGAACTGCTTAATGCACATGGAGAGCAGGCAGCTTTGAAAATGAGTTACTCACAAACGAATCATTCATGTAGAACTGCCAATCGTCAAGAAAGCATTGAATCGAAGTAGGAATAACAATGCTATAAGAGCCGACCAAATTCCATCTTAATTAATAAAATATGCTGGAGAGAAATCAACCGAGCAGTTTCATCGGTTCATCACAAAAAGTAGGAGATTTTTTAAGCATTGGGTTTTCAACTGTCAAAGAATAACAGAAACGTTGCGAATGTGTATAAAATTGTAATTTGCGTTGGTAAGCCAATGCTTGCCATCTACTTCTCAAAGATTATTTCTTCTAAATGTAGACCACGACTATGTTTTAAGTGGACCATAATAAGAATCTTATTTTGAGTCTCATATCAAGCATATTGGCTGCTAATAATACGTGTAATTCTATCTTACAAGGCTGCAATTGACGCTGATATAGCAGCGATTAGACGAGCAATTTGACGTAACCTTGCAAATATTGTAGAACGGAATCAAACTTCACGTTCTAGCCGGCCAATACACCGGTTCAAAATAAAAGATAAATTGCCCACCGAACTTGTTTCTCAATTGGTTATCTATTTGCTCACTCAACTCGACATTGTGGCAGGTTGTTCGGTATCAGTTCTTGTAGCTGTATTTTGTAAGCTTTTAGACCAAGTTGCTGCGACAAATTACGGTCTTTATTAAAACTGGATACGGATACAGCACCATTATTTTCCTTTTCACTAAGCACTATTACGCATATAATAATTGGTGTGAAATTTGGTCAATAAGGCTTGAATTAATATTCCGAATGGCAATATTAATTGACTACGTTTGACTTTGGTATGTGACACAATTCATCCTTGAACTGTCAAAATGGAATACTGAAAAACCAAGCAGCAAAAAAAATCACTCTTTTTTTTTGACCTGGATGTATTTCAAAATGGTGACCGATTATATTGCAACTTAGGAATATCAGTGCTATTATGTTGTTACAAGATGCTTTCAAATATTTTCTTAAAAAGATAGAGACAGCCTGGCGCGGGTAGATTTTGGTGGCCTGTGGCGGCCATGTTGTTTTGGCGAATTCTGTCAAATCTATTGTTAATTATTCAGTTAAGTATGCCAAATCACACGACTGGAACGTATGTTCAAATGATAAAACTTTGTTATCAAATTTTTTTTTTTTTTTTATAAGATTAGCGTAGGTTCGAGAATGTACACTCTTATGGTATCTGTCACACAACCGATGCAACACACGACGGGGTGCAGATAGTTTGTATTGAAGACATTCGTTCCCTACTCTCTGGGGGTGGTTGTTCAAGATAGGACTCAAGAGATTCGACTTAATTTGTCGCGTTGGTTATAGTTCGCAGTAAATTTATTTTCCATGTCATTAAGGTCTTAATTGAAAATGCACACACAGAGTATGAATTTTGAAGTGATTTTATTAATGTTCGTTAGTGCAAACGTTGTGCGCGTTGCGCCTATTTAACAGTAGACGAGATGGCCCTTCACAGTCGACCCTTAAGCGTGTGGTGGCCGAATTTGAGACGGTCGGTTTGGTAGTCAACTGGCCAACATTCGTAGGACAAATAAAATTAGCTAATTTTAAAGTGAATATTTACCAAATCGTTTAAATAGAGTACGGTGGGGGTGCAGGGGATTCAGTGAATATCGAGTTCAATCATCATGCATCATGCGTACGCTATCCAAACGTTTCTAAAGGAAGAAACTTCGTATCTTTGTAGAAATGGACGAAATGAAAAATTGATTCATAAACGGTTACAAAAGCTTCTGGCTACAGGTTACTTCATAAATCTACCACGTCCGTTTCCAAGCAAAACTACGGAAAAACGGAAGAAACGGAAGGTTTGAATGCGGGAGGTACAATGATATACCGCAGCTTACAGCTCACGGCATAGTTTCATTAGAATAGATCTATTTTCCAAGCTGCGAGGGCAATTATGGACCAACTTCGGGAGCTTTTTTCTCAAAATTGTATCCCATTGGTTTTAACATTTGATCGCCAGATTTGACTTTTTTCTATGGAGCTATCTCAAAATGACGAAAATATTTATCATGAAGTAAGTCAAAGTCAGCGTGGCATTCAGATGAAATGAAATGGAGAACATCTCAAGTAATAAATATATACTTTCAAATAACAACGATGTTCCTACCATAAAAATGTGTGTTTTAAAGGTTGGAATCCATATCCTTCAGAGTTGACAAAAGTCTGCTATTATGGTCTGATAACCTCCTGAAAAATAGGAATTGAAATATAAAAGCGGCTCGGAATGCAAGTCGTAAGAGGCGACTAAATTCCTAATGGACCTCTGCCTCGTGAAATAAAAAAGCAGAAGCTCTGCGCCTAGGACTGATGATTTTGAATCCTTTTAACAGCGCTGCAAAATTATTGAATTTTATTTTCAAAATTGGCGCCCTGTGAAAAATGTTTTTCGCCTACTTCGACTTATTTTCGTCGTTATAATCGACCAACTGAGCAAGCAACTCAAGCCATAGTGACAAGTTTCGCACCAATTTGACGTTATTGGACGTTAATGTAGGTATAAAGGAGTACGTACAGAGGAAGAATTTGCTACTCTATGTAGCGGTGTTAATAAAGACAGAGATTTGTCCATTTGTTATAAACATAATAAAAATATATTTCTTGCAAGACTGAAGCCGGACGACTTGCCAAAGCATCGATATTTCGGTGAGCGGGTTTTTGAAAAGCTGCAGGAATATCCGCTCTTGTATCGAAATCGCACGCAATCGTTCAATAATTTCGCTTTTTTGCCCAAAAAGGCATACGTAAACTTGGTCAACGTGTGGTTCTGGCAAGACGGCCAGACCGCACACATCACTCAAATATGCCACTCGTCTATGCCAATAAGCCAGCATCAATTGCAGCCTTGGAAGACAACATTACACGTGTTATAAGCGAGATACCAGCCATTTTGGTCGAAAAAATTGACTCAAAATTAGACTCCCAACGTAGACGTAGCCAATATTTGTGCAAATTGATCTTTAAAAAATAAATGGCAAGTTTGATGATTTAACAACCCAAATAAAAACTTTAGATACACTTTTGGAATTTTCTTTTATTTTTCTTTGATAATTAAAACCAAACCCATAAAAATTGAACTAAATATTTCCGAACATAAAGGGTGTCCAATGGAAAATTTTCAAGTATATAAAAAACTGAAAACTGCAGGTAATACTTTATTTTGGGAATATGTATAGTCATGTTGCGGATTTTATTTTTTGAAAACAATATCTTCTTAACCCTTGTGTCAACAGCCAAAAAATTGTAAATAAACATACACTCAACATACCCGGGTTGCCCATACATTTTTGTATGTGTATAAATAAATTTTGCAAATAAATTGCAACCGGCTATTTATGCATACAGTATAATGTCGACAAAATCCCGGTCGTCAATGTAGAGGCAGAAAAATATGACATAATAGGACCCAGATGATGATCTTCTCCTTCCGATGGTTGATGCTGGGAAAACCTTTAAAAATAAAAGCTATTATTCGTATTGTAAATCATTCCGTAGGGTAATTTTTAAATTCATATAAAAGTACAATAAAGTCCAGTAAGCCATCCTTAAAATAATGTGCAATAGTTTATGACAGGAAAAATACGCAATTATTCGAACTTCCGCATTCATAAATGCACCAAATAGATTTATGACTGTGTCATTATTGCTTTATTTTAGATATTGAGAGAGATATTGATTGAGAGATATTGAGATATTAGTTAATTAGTGGGATTAGCGATAAGCAATTATTGAAAGGAATGTATGTATGTATGCAACGAGTAAGGCTGGTCCTTCATTAATACAAGGACGTCGGAAAGAGTTGGTTGTGTTCTACCAATTGTGTCCTAGAATCGTTTGAAGTGTTTTCCCTTGTTACAACATTTGTTACGGCATTTGGATTCAAAAAGCGCTTTTATTTTCCACGCAACGCATTTGAGAAAAAAATATTTTGAGGAGCATACATTTTTTTAGTTATATACATATATATTTATGTTATATTTTTATATTTATTTCTTTATTTATTTACAGGTTCTTTAAGTAACTACATATTAATAAAAATAAAATAAAATAAAATTATAGATTACTATGGCTGATGATCAATGGTTCAGTCCCCGGGAATTGCAAGGACTTAGTTTTGAAGACAGAGAACAGTACATAAGCCAAAGATTGGAGGAACTTTTGGAAGCTGATAGTGAAGATGAGCAAGATACTTATGGACGCTCATTGCCAGACGAAGAGGGCGATGGTGAACACAGTAATGTGAATGTAGAAGATTAAGAAGTAGAGGGATTGCAGTTACCAGAATATGGTATGATCCTGCTAGTGAAACTAATTCGGACGAAGAATTGGAAGTAGCTCCAATTGAATCTTCAACAAATAATTATATAGCTACAGATGGTACAATTTGGTCAGACCAACCGCCACAACCTCGCCGATTTTTGTCGCATAATATTCTTAGAAGCTCGAAAACTGGACCAGCACGCAGAACAAAAGATCTTAACATTATACGGCAGTCGGCAGAAATGTGTGATATAATAATTCGCGAAACCAACAGAAAAGTAACCCAGTGCTCGAACGTGAACATGAAGAAAATCCAGCAACACCACTTCATACGAGGGGCAATCAAAAAGTAATGATAATCAATGTATAATACAACTTTTATTCTTTCAAATTAAATTTACTTTTCTACATAATCTCCTAATAAGTTTATACATTTAGTCCATCTCTTCTCTAAAGCTTGTATTCCATTTAAAAAAATCTTTATCTTGCTCCTCGAAAAACGCTTGTACGGCAGCCATCACTTCACTATCATCGGCAAATTTCTGGCCTCTGAGGTGTTTCTTGAGGCGAGGAAAGAGATAGAAGTCGTTGGGGGCTAGGTCTGGAGAATAGGGAGGGTGCTCAATCAATTCCAAGCCCGCTTCCCGTATGGCATCCAACGCAACTTGAGCTTTGTGAGAGGGTGCGTTGTCTTGGTGAAACAACACCTTCGCACACAGTTTGCCCCGCCTTTTTCCTTAATGACTTCCCGCAACTTTCTTATTTGTTGTGCATAGTAGGAGCCTGTAATACTAGCTCTTTTCTCCAAATATTCAATCATGATAATTCCCTCGGCATCCCAAAAAACAGACGCCATAATCGTGCCTGCCGAGCTTGAAACCTTGAACTTCTTAGGGGTCGGTGAAGAAGGTGTTTTCCAGGCCATAGACTGTTGTTCAGTCTCGGGGTCGAAGTGGTGTACCCAGGTTTCGTCCATCGTTACAAAACGAGTGCAAAAAGCCGGCGGATCCTTTTGATATTTTTCAAGATTCGCTCTTGAAATGCGAAGTCGCTTTTCTTTTTGTTCGTCGGTCAACCCATTTTGCGTAGACCTTCTTCATGTTCAAATCATCTGTCAGGATATTTTGAATGCTTCCAAATGAGAGCCCTGTGATCTTAACCAAATGTTGGATGGTCACTCGTCGGTCATCTAGCACGATGTCTGCGATTTTTTTGATATTATCCTCGGTGCGGGATGTGGATGGACGCCCGGAGCGATGTTCGTCTTCAGTCGACGTTCTGCCCAGTTTGAACTCCTTACTCCACCTTGTAACTGTGGAATATGGAGGAACAGAGTCTTCCAATGTTTCCACTAAGTCAGTGTGAATTTCTTTCGTAGACATTTTTTTCAGGCGGAGGCTCTTACTTAATTTTCCTCCATTTTGATGTGATCTCTTCGACTGCTCGTGTTTGAATGAATGCATCTTCCAGAAAAGGTGAACTATTTATATGATTTTTTTGCTCGCTGCTAGTGAGGGTAGACGTGAGTGAAAACAATAGATTTCACGTAATTAGGCCCTGCAATAATACCCGTTTATCATTACTTTTTGATTGCCCCTCGTATATGGAAACCTATTACTACAACTGAATCTGATGCTTATCTGGGCATATTTTTGTAAGCTGGTGTCACACATTCTAATTATGTACATACAACTGATCTATGGAAAACTAACTCACATCCGTTGTATCGTACTTCAATGGGTCTCTGACGTTTTTGGGCTATCAGTCGTGTTATCAGATTTGATAATGGAAATACGCCCCAGCAACGTAAACAAACTGACAAAGAAGCAGCCATATCTGACAATTTCCTTATGTTGAATAGCAATCTCTAAGATAACTATACAGCAGGAACCAACGTCACTGTTGTTGAACAACTTTACCCTTATCGTGGTGGCACCAGATTCACTCACCATGTATGGAATTAAGGTTTGGTGGGTATGTGACGCTATTACATCTCATCCAGTCAAAGGACAAATCTATACTGGTATGGCACCTTCTGGAGAAAGAGAAAAAAATCAAGTTTTGTGTTGCAATCTGTGCCGTGGAAATGGTCGAAATATCGTGTGTGACAACTTTTTTACAAGCTATAATTTGGCTTCTACTTTGAAGGTAGACTACAATTTTTCAATATTGGGCACTGTAAAAAAAAGACGTACTTTTGTGCCAGCCGAATTTTCTAATCCCAAAGGAAGAGCGGTAGAATCATAAATCTTTGGATTCAGCAGCAACATAAGTATGTGTTCATATATTCCATAAAAGAACAAATCGGTTGTGCTTCTTTCCACTTCCCATTATAATATCGAAATTGAAGGTCCTAAAAGAAAGCCAAAAATGATAATCGATTACAACAGAAGCAAAGGACGTGTTGACAATATGGACAAATGCCTTGGTGAATATATGTACAACGAAGAGAAGAACAAAGAGATGGTCTCTGGCTTTTTTTGTTATTGGAATATTATCGACTATTGTTATTGGAAACCCTTGATTTGAGGTATCTTCACAAGAAAACGTCGCATGGTGTGAGATCCGGAGAGCGAGGTGGCCAGGGTGTGTCTCCATACTTGCTCATCAATTTTTTTTCGTGTAGCGCTTGCTGAAAAAGCGTTCTGTTGTTGTGCCCAGGGAGCAGCTGCAGTTGCAGCAACAGAAACCCCCCATCATTCAACAATACACTTCAGCAGTGACTGTCTCTTGTTGGTTAGAAAAAAAAGGACCAAGTATCACTCGGGCAGAAGTGGCCGTTTTGGAGCAATGTGAACGTCTAGGATTGTTTGGGTCCCAATAACGCAAGTTCTATTTATTTACGTAGCCGTGGATATGAAAATGTGTTTCATCACTAAACAATATGTTGCTAAGCGTTCGCGCCGTTCAAAAATTTTCGAGCATTGTTATTGCGAAGATTTCTCGCAAAGGATAGTAACTTTGCTTTTGCCGTAGAGGCCGCAATCTTTCTTGTGGATTTACGCGGATTTCGCATAATTTCGTGTCGAAGTTGAGTCCCGAAGAAGTTCTGATCAGCATCGTCCCTTCTTGTCTAAACTTTTACATCTACGACCAGATAAGTTGCGTGCTCGAACCATCACTCAGTCAGTCTAAATTGAAGTGAGTAAAATTGCGACGATTCGCCTATTTTTAAGTATTGATCAACCGCGAATGCCCGGTGTTGTTCTGATTAATGACACATCGCGATTAAAAAATCCGGAAAAATACGCATCGAACGATGTCTCCCTCACTTGCCTCACCCCGCTGGTTTTCAATCATTCGAAATGTAAAGTTCAAAATGTTCCGCTGGACCCTCTTTACATACATTGTCCTACAGGAGAAATTCTCATTTTCCGACCCAGGCTAATTGAAAACCACCGCGCTTAATAGTGCAGATGGAAAGTGCGAGCCCAAAATATACCCTTTGGTGCTCTGAAATTTTTTGAATCGAAAACCACTTAAAGTGATCAGGTGATGCCCTTGAGCAATCCTTGTCACAGAAAATGCATTACTCTCGTTCCATCACAGATGTTGCAGGCTTGTTAATGACCTCTGTAAACTATAGTCTTTAAATAATTTAAAAGCGCTTTTTTCTTTCGTTATCGCCGCTGCACCTTCCAACCAACATCCGTCCTGTCATCAGCCCACTGTCAAAAGGCGATTTATCGCATTTTAAAACCGATGAATTATCGACATTTCGCCTGTCACGTCAGCCATAGTCAAATGTTAGGCCAGGCCTATCGTCCTCAGCGTATTTCACCCACCCTCCTCCGAGCCATCGTGTCGCAAAATATGTGTGCATTATCTGTTTAAGGCCCGATAATGATAATTTCCCAACTTTCTGTTCATTTAGCACGGCTGCATAACTATTTATTTATTTTAAATTATTGAAACTCATGTCAACAGTAATTAATTTCGTCGGCTTAATGTGCTTCCTGTGCCGGCTGGTTAAGGGAATCTTTTTGTTTTTCTTTTCGAAAAATTGATAACAATGGAAAATTAAAATAAAGATCATATGACACGCGGCATAATCCCCATCTACGAAGGAGTGTAGCGCCATCAGAGATGGACTTCGAGAGAAGATAGGTAATAAAAATGCAAATCATCCGCGAGTTCAAGTTAATTAATTTGGATATTATCATAAAATGGACACGGGATCCGTGCCGCCGCGTAATGCCATCCATATCGGCACCGTCGGCGGATGTCCGTAGGCCTTGTCGCTCAGCATAAGACTGAGGGTAGGCTTGTGTGCATCTGCAAATGAATGCGATAAGTGAATCGGGCTAGACAGGGCAGTGGACAGGCCGGTTAGGAGCTGTAAAATGCGGTAAACTTCAAAAAACCAAAGAGATATTGTTTTTGAAATATATTTTTTTAATTCTGGCGAAACACAATTAAAGAAACGCAAACAGATTCGTGGGGCAGGGACGATAGTGGTGCGGAAAGACAAAAAGTGAACGAGTGCTTTGGGTAAAGCGAATGAAAGGATTTTTAATGAATTCAATTATGTCATCTGGGATGACACATGGTTTTGGTTAATTTGTTCAAACAAAGGCCTTTGCCAGTATAACTGGCTCTGTCCCGGAATGGCTTGCTGCTGCACTGTCAATGGTGGCATGTTGGTTGTAAACATTACCCTCATTGCGGTGACGCTTTTATCTCGTTTATTATTTGTGTTTGCTTGAAAAATAACGGTCGCATTGACAGATTGCTTTCATTTTAATGACATGTTGCTGGCGCAAATGAGGGTACGTTGACGAATAGGTTAAGTGCGCACTCATCCAGATCTTATTCTCCAAACCTCTAATGGAAAGAGAAAAAATATTACAGCTGCGTTCAGAGAGTTGGATCAACCTTTTCTGCATAAAAGGCGATATAAAAGCTAAATTTCCTTTTGACAATCCAACTTTCTTCCATGATTAAATTCCGTTCACTTGAATCGATAATTCCAAGACTTTTTGGTAACTGATATAAGGTTTACCTTAAAAATTGTCGGAGACTTCTCGGTTTTCCTTCTGTGGAACCAGGGGATCAGAGTAAAAGTAGAGATTTTAGGGAGAATACTCCTTCGGTAACTTCCGCATTGTTCAATTGATTGATAATATATATTTAGATTGTAAGTCTCTAGCAAAAGCGGTGGGGTAATGATAAAAGCCGTGTTCAAAAAGTAACGAAACATTCGTGTTTTTTTCGGGTGGTATTAATTTTTTCGATAAGAATGTCATTACATATTCTTAAAGTCTATGATGATACTGACATATTTAACAATTGCGGATAGTCTGAACGGTGGAGCTGGGTGGATTATTTGAGAAGTAGACGAGGAGCAGGTGTGATTCGTTTACGTGAAAAAGTGATTGATTGGCATTTGGAAATGCTCGAAGCAATTTTTGGAACACCAAATGGAAAAACTATTAAGATCTGATTGAATAAGGGAAGAGTCATGACTTGTCGAAATGGTTTTGAAAAACTTGGAGTTGTTGGCATATAGTGAGATGGGGGAATGTTTAATCACCATTTCAATATAGTTTATAGTAAGAAAGAAAAGAAGTGGACCTAAGTGGCTGCCTTGGGGGGCGCCGTAGGAAGCTAAAATAAAGATTGCTAAAAAAGGCAGATCTGAAACTAACATTGTAATAGCGATTTGCAGGTAAGAAGATATCCACTTCAATGAAAAAGGGTCGAAGCCAACGGAAGACAATTTGAAGAATATCAGTCTGTGGGAAATTTTATCAAAAGTTTTACTGATATCGGTTGAAATAACGTCCACTTCTTTGCCATTCTCTAAGGCTGATCGGGTAAAGGGCACACATTCAACAAGGTTTATGATTATAGATCTGCATTTGAGGAAACCGTGTGGTCAAAGGGAGATTAAAGACTTGCAGCGAAAACTTAGAATTTCGTACAAAATACTCTCGAGTGTTTGGGCATGTGACAGTTTAGCAATGGGACGAGAGTTGTTAATATCATTCTTCGGACCTTCTTTGTGTATAGGGGTTATAAATGAGGTTTTCCATAACCGGGGAATTTCACTTAGAGATAGGGATGAACGGATGATTTTTGAGAGGGGAAGAGAAGGTTGAATCATTTTTTTTTAGAAATATTGCAGTGAGGCCGTCAGATCCAGGAGTGAATTCCTCATTAAGTTGATTTAATTTGTTTTCGATGACATAGGGATTGATTGTAGAAGGAAGAAATGGTCCAAGGGAGAAATTTGGTAAACAATTGAAGTAAGCGAAATCTGGGAGAAGAAGTCGTTGGCGGAAGATTGTTTAGAAAAGGTGGCAAAAAATCTGGCGAGGCTTGATCATGGAAGGAGAGTGAGGTAGGGTAGCCATCAGATTTTCGTTTGTAGTTAACAAACTTAAAGAATGACTTAGGACCACTTATAGAACTGTCTTGCGTTTCAGTATAATTTCGTTGATAGGGAGAGTTGTGAAGGGTGGTAAAGTGGAGATAGCTGTCCCTGTAGTTAGAAAAGTAGTAGTAGAAAAGTAGTTAGGGCTTATTTTTTTTGTTACTTAGAGCCTGCGATCATACCAGGGTGGGGAGGTGGACAAAGTTTTGCGTTGGAAAATTAGAAGATAAATAGAGATAGAATTAAATATTTCCCTGTAGAAAATAGATATTGCATCAATAACGGTTGGGCTATCAAAATTAAGAGGGTTTTTTTAAGGTATTCATTAATTTGGTGAAATTTTGCTTTTTGGAAATCGTCAGAGGCCAGAGCTGTAGGTGGATTGCTTTGAAATTAAGAATCGTGGAAAAAGTAAAGAAGGAGGGGAGGATGGAAGTTATCCATGGTTGAAAGGTAAAGAAAAAAAAGCACTTGCATCTCAGATTAGTGGAATGTTTTTTTAGCAGAATTGAAATTCACCGGGGCCCCCTGCTATAACTACATGCACGCGCGTTCTACGAAACAATGAATAAATATTCGACAATTTCTCATCCTTCGATGTGAGAATTGCACTCGGGGTTTTCAACACGAAAATGGGAAAGGATCGATATACAGCTGTGTTCATAATAATAGGAGCGGTGCCCATAAATGGAAGAAAATTGCGTTATTTCTATATGTTTATGTTTTTTTTATTCTTTCTTTTTTCATAAAACAGAATACATGCTATTTAACCAATTTAGGCAAAAAACAATAACAAAACATAAAAGGGATATTAAAGAAAAAAATGGAAATGTACTCCGAGTGGATTTTAAACTGTTCATAATAATAGGAGCGCATATAGGAACATAAATATTTTTTGTTTAAATTTTTAAAAAATCTTATAATTTGATAAAAAACGAGTTAATATTTGGCATTATATCCCTTATTTCTTAATACCGCCAAACACCGACGTGGCAAAGAGTCAACAAGGTGCTGGCCATGAGTTGGCAGTATTTTCTGCCAGGCTTTCTTAACGACACTCCAAAGCTGATGTTTGTTTGTTGGTTTCCCATCGGCAACATATTTTATGACATCACACCATACACGTCGGTGGACTGTGGTGGCCACTCCAAAACCTCAATCCCTTTGGCACGAACTTCATCTTTTGCCTTCTTGCTGGTGTACTTTGGGTCGTTATCTTGTTGAAATACCCATTTTAGCTTCTTCTAGTATTTTGGTATAAAGATTTTGATCCATAATACTATTTATCGAATATATGGCCCCCATTCAATGGTAAAGAAACATAATCTTCTTCTAACGGTAACAGCACTTATTGGTAGTTGAAGCTCTTTTAGCATGACCTTGGAAAAGGCACAGAAAATCGTACAGTCAACCTATCATCATGTTCGGTGGTTTTGCTTTTTGGACCCCGCGTTTCTGGCTTTTCTTCAAAATTCAGTGCACTCGCTATTGTAAAAATATCAGAGTTTTTTGTATCTCTTTATATGTTTTTCTCATTTTGCGCAGATTAATGATGAGCCCTCGATTTTCTGAGCGTGTGTTTTCCTCGACCCATTTGTAATCAGTACTTGAAAAAAATTATCAGAGAATCAATCAATAATATTCTAAGAATAAAATAGATATGTTTTCTTACTCTTTGACAATGATAACTTATATTTTTTCACTTTTAAAGTGAGCACAGCTGCACTTCTTTTTTACCGAGAGCTTCTCTAGAACTGTTAGAATACATGCATATGAGGCTAAGGGAACAAATGTGTTTCGCCAATACGAAAAATATGGTCGTGAAAACCACAACATTCGAAGACAAGAGAATGTACAAGGCTACTTGAATATGACGAACAAAGTGGACATTTTGGTGTAAATAGAAAACCTCTATCAACATATCAGATATCTAAACATACAGAACAGCTGATTGCGGTAGAAGAAGTATGGTCAATAATAAATAGTGTGGAAAGGGAAGCGAAAGATAAACTACGCTATTGCAAAGCTTGTAAAGAAATAACTTGGTTCGATGAAGAATGTGAGGAAAAAATAATAGCGCGTAATGTCCTAAGACTTCTAGACTATAAAATAGTGAAAAGATCACGCGTACAAGATATCAGATCCTACGAAACGCTGTACGAAAAGGATATCAGGCAAGATCGGGACTAATATTGTACGGAACGATGCAATGATAATGGGAAGCTCGTTTCGGACAAAGAAAAGGTTATACCCCAATGAAGAATATATTTCGATAAATGTTAAATGTTCATGAAGAGCAAGCAGCAACGGAAAACAGTGTTATCCACACAGCAGAGATTTAGGAAGAACTTCCAACCACTGAGGAAGTAAAAGAAGCGATCCATCGGCTTAAGAATAACAAGGCCGCATGAATAGACCTAATACCGTCGAAATTAATGAAATAGGCAGGAAAAAGATTAACAGATCAGTTAACAGCTCATCGCAACTATATTTAACAATGAAACTATCCTCGAGGAATGCAAAACTCGGTTATAATTCCCGTATACAAAAATATTGACCGAACACAATGTAAGAACTACCGAGGGATATCGCTTATTACAAGTTAATACAAGGTATTGTCAACTATTCTCTTGAAGAGATTGACGTCATACGTTGATAAAATAATCAGAGACTTCAGGAGGAACAGGCTCGCATTGAACGAAATCTTCGAATTAGTTGCATGCTGCTGAGTTAAAATTGTGCAGCTCGTTTATCGACCGACTCAGTGTCATTTTTCGAGCTAAAGGCGGCTATATGGATATTTTAAAATAGACTCTTAATTAAAACATAATTGTTTTCCAAATTGTTTTTCTTGTTCTTCAATATAATTTTATTTCAAAGCAGTAAAACTAAAAATTGAACGTGAATACAGCCTGTAGTGTCTATTTGCCTGCTGAGACCATTAGGGTGTTGGATTTTTGTAATTTTGTGTGGAAGTTGATATTACGTCTTTGGTATTTTTAGGTCTTTGTTGAACATCAATATAGTCCCGACGCCCTAACAGCCTAAGCATACTTTATTACCCATTGATTGATACCTTATTTTTAATTTGTAAAATATAAATGATTGATTGACACTTACCACTGGTTGTATCTTACCACAAAGTGTACTAATAATATTACATTTTTAAACTCAGAATTCTGTTTAATTATTTATGAATTTCATATAGATAATAGCTAATGTAAAAAATGTAAAATAAAATAAAATAAAAATAAAAACATTTAGAAGTTAAAAAAAAAAAATAATGACAGTTGACACCAGAGTAAGCAACCTTTTGATTAGCAACTAGCATATATGTACATACATGTTTCGGACATGTTTACCAGCATTTCTCAGACATGACCAGGGCCCTGTACCACAAAACAACAAGCATTGTACAAGAAATTATTTTTAACTTATAACTAGGGTTTCCGTACCTCAAAACAACAAGTTAATAATGAAATATAACAATTGTTAAAACTGTCTTTAACAAATGGGAAATTTGTGAATTTCCCTGTTTCTGTAACTCAGAACAACAATTGTTATCAATAATTGTTAAATTGTTGGCTAAATATAACCAATGAATTTAAAATTGTTAAATGAAATAATATTGCTTTTGAAGGATATATTATCATTTCACATACAATATATTGCTTACGAATTTCCTATTATGCTGTGTTATCTTAGAGAGAAACTTCATAAATGATTAGATAAATTTCTAGGAACAGACATTTGCACAAATACTTTTTTCAAAATCAAGATAGGCTTTCACATGTAAATCCACTCGGATTTTAGAGAGCAACAAATACTATATATGTATATGCATGTCAAAAGTTATTGTTGCACTTGTCAGTCGTAGCCAACGGTCGCAATATATCGGTCCACGTACATATCTTAACAAAATAAAAATAACCAAAATGTTTTTTTTCGATTCAGATGAAAGTGATAGTGATAGTGAGGAATCAAATAACTGGCGAATTTATAAACCTCGAATTAATTTCGAAGTCGAAGAACATTTATTTATAGAAAAGTTTCGTGTTCCTAGTGCTACAGTAGACTATCTCACTGGCAAACTAAATTATAAATTGAAGGCACCTACAAACAGAAGCCAAGCATTGAGTGTGAAACAAAAAATTCTTATAGCCCTGCATTGGTTCGGCTCTGGTGCTCAGTACCACATAATAGGTGACATGCACGGGGTTAGTAAAATGGCTGTATGTCGAAGTGTAGCCGAGGTGACATCCGCTATTAATGATGTAGAATTTCGAGTTCAAGTGTGTTGGCCGGGCAATGTCGGTGAAGTAATTCAGGAATTTTTTGAAAAAGGAGGAATGCCGGGAGTATGTGGTGCTGTAGACGGTATACTTATAAATATCGATGCTCCGTCAAACAATGAACCGGCGTTCGTGGATCGCCACGGAAATCATTCGTTAAATTGCATGGCAGTATGTGGGCCAGATCTTAAATTCTATTACATAAGTGCCAACTGGCCCGGAAGTGTGCACGATGCGAGAGTGTTGCGCAACAGCGCTCTTTTCGAGAAAATGGAAAGTGGATGGAGGCCTTTTCCTGATGCTGTCATATTGGGGGACAGCGCATATCCTTTGAAAACCTGGCTTATGCCTCCGGCAGCCTTATCGTCCAATAGTGCATCTATTAACCGGTACAACAGAGCTCATAAGCGAACAAGACGAGTAATAGAATGCGCATTTGGATTACTCAAAGAAAAGTTTCCATGTTTGAATCATTTACGGGTTAAGCCTGTCTATGCAGCCAATATTTTCAAATGCTGTGCAACACTTGCAATATTGCTCGCTTCAATACGAACTTTCAACATTTTGTATCAGAAAACGAACAAAACAGTTCAGAAACAGAGTCTCATGATTACCCTATGGACGCATTTTTGCCACCCACTCGAGAAGCACAATTAAAACAACAGACCTTAATAACATATTTTGAAAACTAAAATGTATTTCTAAGTAATTTGTTACACATATTTTAAAATATAAATATACTATTCATCTGAAAAAAAAGAAATTTGATTATGGTCGTCTTCACTTTCTTCATCCTCTGCTCCTTTACCTTCATGAGCCCCTGCTGATTCTATCCCAGAGCTGTTTCCCAATTTTTTCCGTAATAGAGAAATTTCTAATTTCAGTTTTGTATTGAGCAACTCGAGGTGCTCTATCATCAACTTCTTTTTTTTTAAATTAAGCTGCGATTCCTCCATATTTCTTCTCTTCTTACCTGAAAATTTAATATGCGTAAAAAAGAAATAGAAATAGGTCGATGTGATACTGCTTACCACTTGATGCACTCAGCTGACGATTACATCTATCAGCTTCACTAACATCAGCAGCATTTTCATTCCCCTTAGTGGAACAACTGGCATGACAGTCTACGAAAGGGAAAGAAAGGAAAGAAAAAAAAGAAAAAAACGTTTAATGTACGTCAAACAAATTCAAATTGGCATTTTTACCGTTTGTGGAACTCATGGACTCCTCTACTCCAAGACCAACAATTGCTTCGGAATCTTTGCCGATGATATCCAGCACGATATCGTCGCAAGTACTAAGCTTACACTCTTTTCCACCAGCGGTTCCAGTTTTTCTTGAATTCTCTATTTTGAGCTAGGAAATTGAATTAAATTCATAAATTCATACATAGTGTACTGTGTATAGAACCTCTTACCAAAGCATATTTCCGGCAATTTTGCCAGAAAACGTCTCTCATGTATGTCCAATTCTTGTTTTCTGGTACTACACCTAAACTTTGCGCAACTTTTAGAATATCTGTCCAAATTTCAATTTTACTTTCTTTTGTGATGTTGTTGGCTAAAGCACCGAAAAGAATTATTTTGTTGTCACGAATTTTTATTAACACTGATATTTTGCCTGTGGCACTTATTTTCCTCCGCATTGTGCAGGTGAAGCTGTGACACAATCACTTGTTAAACTGACTTAACAAATCTAGGGAAATTTTCGTTTTAACAAGTACAACGGATGTTTTTTTGTGGTACAGTAATTAACTTTACTTGTTAAATCTACTTTTTTAACAAGTGTCGGTTAAATTGTTAAATTGTTGTTTCGTGGTATATGCCCCAGGTGGCGCTAGATTAATCATTTAATTTTGTTTTTGAATTCCATTTTTACTAAATAAAAAAAAATGATTTTGAGTCATGGAAATCCTTACTGTTGATTGAAAAGATGATCTTGTTGGCCATGCCAAATCACCAAAATAGGAGGCTACGCAAGTAGAAAACGCTTTCTTCACAATATCCATTGTAGCTCGTGCAGTGTCTGCGGTTGCACCGTATTGTTGAAACCACATGTTCAACAAACCCGCTCATTCAATTCTGGAAATAAGAAGTCGTTTATCATGGCCCTGTAGCATTCGCCATGGATGGCGTCCTCAAAAAAAAAACGGCCCAATCACTCCTCTCGCGTTAACGCCGCACCAAACAGTGGCTTTAAGTGGATGTAATGTGGCTACTTGTGCATCACATGCCGATATTAAGTGCTCCAAAAACGAAGACTTTGCTTATTGACGTAACCGTTTAAGTAGAAACGCGTCTCGTCGCTCATGATGATTTCCGACACAACATCTTCCCCTTCGTCGTTGAGATTAAGGTTAAGATCAACGGTCAGTTCATTGTCCACTCGGTCATCTTTTTTGTTTCTAATGCCTGCTACTACTGTGTTTATAGCATGTGACGAAATAGGCCGAATCAACAGATATAACCTACAAAAGGACACTGAAATACAGAAGCTCTTATTAGCACATAAATGCCTTAGTCTATGTACATTTCTTTCCTTTTTGCCTTTCCATTGAGTAAGAAACAAAATTCAATATTTCCCGAGTCGGCTACCTACCGTGTTACTTCGTGACTATGTCGCGGAAAAACTTCAACTTGTCAAGATCCCCTATTCGTTTACATGCACTTCAACTCAACGAAATACTAACTCATTCATCGCCAAAAAACATGAGTCAAATAAATGTCCAACTGTCTGTCAAAGAACTTATTCATCCACCCAAACTTCACTATTAACCGCGAATACAAACTACGTATTCAACTAGAAAAGAAAATCATTTTTCCCCAAAATCAACACAAAGTCGACAAAAACAAAACACTGGGAAGGATCCTGAAGTACCGTACAAAAGGGTTGGGAAAAAGAAGTTAAAAGGAAAATCTCAGACAATCGTCGGCAGTTCGTTTTAGGGAAATTGCCGCAAATTACGAAAAGCCGTCTGCTGGAAAATGAATTATGAAAACGCCATCTATGTATGTGAACCTGCCGGATGCACTTTCCTCATCAAAATCCTTCCAAACGCGAAAATTACCTCCTGTGTGCATGTCAAGTTACCCGTCCTTTGCCTAGCACGAACGATGACTACAAATACCGGGTACCCTACGACCATCTACGATTCTGACAACGGGGGTAAATTCAAGAGTGGGTGGCCATGGCATGACGGGAACGCCCTCCCGCGTCAACAACCACATCGGAAATAATTGTCATCACGACTTAAATTTGAATGCAAGGAAATTTTACGTTGCCGTTAAAAAGTTGAAAAGTTATTCCGAAAAGTTATTAGTTTGGTACGCTATGTTTCCGTAACGTCACTTCCACTTGAACTGCGTTTCGGAATACATGCATGGGTGTGTGGTTTGCGGGGCTGCGGGGTATTCGTTCTGCGTCTGCCATTTCTGCGTGCGGGGGATACATGAGTCCCAATGAGCTGCCGTTGAAATAGACAAGCTTAAATGAAGACTTTCTGGCAGATGACGGTTCATCAAGCGAGCGTGGGATTGATAAATGACTGTGGGATTAGCGGTAATAGTTCGCGGTTGTCGTATAAATCTTTACGATCTCGAATTTCATGCGAATTCAGACAGAGTTTATGTTAATTCAGTAGTGTTCAGGTAAGGGCTCATCGCTAAAGGTTCTGTGGCAATAACTTTTTGATACTTAGTTGAAGTAGGAATGGCTGGCGCTTTTCTATCGATTAGATTATGAGATGGTTGTGAATGGAGGCGTGGGGAAGTTGCGGATTCGGTTACGCTAAGTTTTCCTATTATTTTTCCAATGACTGCACGTTCTGGAATGGAATTGTTGAGCATTAAAATGAGTGAAAGGATATGGTTGGACTGTGTCCTCGGTTGTTGGACTTGGAATGTTAGTGACAAGCAGGTAGCTAGCTTAGAAACACATCGCCAATTCGCTTTAGTACCGGATTGGGTGATTTTGTCGCAATATAATATAATATTATATATTTGTATATATGTATGTATGTAATATAATATTATATTTGCTGATTCGAACGATAATACTTTTTTTTCTATTTGTGATACAACACTTATCATTCTTAGTCTACTCACACACTACTCATCACTTCAAAATTCATACTCTGTGTGTGCATTTCCAATATAACACCTTAATGACATGGAAAACAAAAGAGTTATTGTGAACTACAACCAACGCAAATTCAGTTGAATCTCTCAAAGCCTATCTAGGACAACCATCCCGGAGAGTAGTGAACGAACATCTTCGATACAAATCATCTGCACCCCGCCCAGGTTGTGTGACATTATAAGAGCGTACACTCTGGAACCTGCACGAATTATAAAAAAAAGCACAAAACATTAATCAAAAAACAAATCCACCGTTTTTGATGCCAGTTAGAATTCTCACTTGGTAAGCTAGAATTGTCACTTGGTGGCTGAGGCGCATTTCATCCCGTACCGACCTAGAAGCTTCGACCTCAGGCCTAATCTTACTATGATATGAATCTCCCATTTGTTTCAAGTTACTTGTGAACCCTTTGAACAACAAAACCATAGTCAAATAGGCGTTTCTTTGTTTCTTTATAGGACAAGCCTAAGTTATTCGTGTTGCAGTTATTCATCCGCTTCTCGCCTATCCCAACGCAGTGCTTGGCGGATCTCTATGAGAAGATCGACTGTACCAGCATTCAACTTGTATGCTTCTTGTTATTAAATGGCACTACAGTTCAGAGTGAACTTGGTGCATCTTGGTCAAGCCATTTCTTTTTTTATCTCCGCGAGCTCTAGTTGACGTGTAGGCTTAGGCCGGAGCGGTGGTGTCCATTTGCCCAGCCATCTCATACGTCGTCATCCTTAAACGCCTGATCAAACCGAAGTTGCTATATAGCTCATACAGTTCATAGTTGTATCTTCTCACACAAAATTTTTCTCCTAAAAAGGCGAATGTCTTCCAAATGCATTCGAGCCTCTGAATACTTGAGAAGGGCCTGTGTGATTAAGGTTTTGTAAAGCGAGAGGCTCTATAAAACCTCTTCAATGCCTATAAAGAAACAGCGATTGGCAAGAGTTATTCTGCGCCAGAGTCGTTGCCTCTTGTTACTAGTGAAGTTAAGGTTGAAAAAGTATTGGCTACTTCAAAAGTATAGGCCAAAGGTTTTCGCCAAGACGTCTGTGGCGATTGAATTTCATTAGTTGCGGCTTGTATATGTAATTTTGCCCATTTTCAGACTTACCATGGCCACTACTGTTCCAATGCTCCCAAAAGCTTTATAGACGTCGTTTGCATACGAAAGCAATTGTGCGGTTCTGTGATATGAAAACCTTTTCCCAGGTTCGCACATTACGAGGGTGGTCCGATAAGTACTTAGCCTACAAAAGAAAAACAAAAATTTTGGAGAAATGGCGATTTATTTTTCAATTTAATCTCCTTTTAGCTCGTGGTCTGCAAAGTAGGCCTCCGTGGCGGTGATGACCTCTTCATTCGACTGAAATTTCTGCCCGGCGAGTGACTTTTTCAAGTTTGGAAACAAAAAGGAGTCGCACGGGGCCAAATCTGGAGAATACGGTGGATTGGGCAGGAGTTCGTAGCCCAATTCGACCAATTTGGCCGTGGCGAGGGCGGAGGTGTGAGCCGGTGCGTTATCATGGTGGAAGAGCACTTTTTTCTTCGCCAAGTGGGGCGGTTTTTTCTTCAATTCGGCGTCGAATCGGCCCACAGTCTTCGCCTTCTTCGGAGCACGGTCGTCGGATGAAGTCCACTGTTTCGACTGTTCCTTGGTCTCTGGTGTGTACCAGTGGATCCATGTTTCGTCGAGTGTCACGAAACGACGCAGAAAATCCTTCGGATTGCGCTTAAACAGCTTCAAACACTGCTCTGAAGTGGTCTCACGGTTGCGCTTGTTGTCCGGAGTGAGCAAACGCGGCACCCATCGCGCCGGCAGCTTTTTCATGCAAAAAAATTTCATGCAGGATCTCAGCTCTCGCGCACCTTCAATCGGCGGTCTGCCAATACGAGATTGTGGATTTTTGTCGCGTTATCCTCCGTGGTAGCCGTTTTCGGGGCACCGGGACGTGGCTCATCAAAAACCGACGTGAGACCACGTTGAAACTCGTCAAACCAATTTTCGATGGTCGCCATCGAAGGAGAAGAGTCACCATACACAGCATTCAAACGCTCTTTGATTTCGCTGCTCGATTTCCTTTCCAAAAACAAGAATCGAATCACCGACCGATATTGCTCTTTTTCCATTTTCCTAAAACCTGTGCACACTCCCGCTTCCACACGCGGTCAATACAAAACTACGAATCCGATCCGGCGACAGTAGCCGTCTATTAGAATGTACTATACGATAGTAAGTTGCTCTTGCGATACTGGCGCCATCTGGCGGTGAGGCTAAGTACTTATCGGACCACCCTCGTATTTCTGTGCGGAAAGTCAACAATCCCTCTGCAGGACACAAGAGCTGTTATATCTAAAATCCGCATAATGTGGATCGATATATTCCAACAATGTGCTGAAATAGTAAAAAGTCGTTACAAGACGGCAGAAGTTATTTGCTTTATTCGTAAACAATCAGGCAATTATTTGCATGGTATATGGATAAAAAATGTATGTTTAAAAGTATTTTCTTGTGAATCTTGTGAATCGCAGAATTAGTGCAAATTTGTCGGTCATTATGGAAAGAGGCAAGCGAGTTGCCGAAAGAAGTCGTTTATGCAGAGAATGAGCAAACTTGAAAAATAAATGAAGCACAATAAGATGCTGAAGCAATTCAATCAAAACCATCAAACATCAAATGCCCAAAAAAAAAAACAATATCGGTAGCAATTATTGTCACAAAATCGCAAAACTTTGTTGCAAAATTATTTTGAAACGGAATTTTACCGCAACAAGTTATACTGTGTTTATGACGTTTGTGACCGATTGTGGTGGTAATCCGATGTCGTTCAGCTGACTTGTCCAAAAGGAAATTATGATCTTCTTAAATGGACTAGTTGAAACCGTAAATGAACTTTACATCGAGTGTGGAACATGTTATGCCGCATGTAAATTGCACGAAATTTCATTAATGGCAAAAATAAATGGTTTCAAATATCTGCCGATGCCAAAGATTTGCCATTGCTGGATCCAATTAGCGAAAGATTGATTTCGAACCGGTTGCCTTTTTTAACAACACGTCAAATACTTTGGTTTCCTGGACGAAAAAGTTGGTGAGCCAGATTGATATAATCAATGTGGTAACTGCTTTACCAAGGCTATTAGATGACGATTATGCGATGAACGTCAATATAAAACGGCATAGACCCCTTAAATCTGGATATTTGGAAGGGTGTGTCGAAAAAACCACAATTAAATCGTCGTTTGCGATTTATCGCAAAGACTGTTAATTTTTTTATAGGGTTCGTGCAGGTTGAAGAGTGTACGTTCTTATGGTGTTTGTCATACAACCTGGACGGGGTGCAAATGGTTTGTGTCGAAACCCTCTCCAGGGGTGGTTGTCCTAGATACGATTTTTTGAGAGATGCGACTGAATTTGTCACGTTGATTGTAGTTCACAGTAACTCTTTTGTTTCCATTTCATGAAGGTGTAATATTGGAAATGCACACACAAAGTACGAAGTGATCATATACTGCGAGAGTTATGCCTTCGTCAGCAATTTTTGATCATCTCTCAAAGGCAATTTTCCACTGCTCTTCCACCAATATCAGTCGTACTGTCTTCAACTTTCCCTTGAATATTGTTCCGGAGCTCCTATAACTTTGTTGTATTGTTGACACCAACCACTGAGGTATGAGGTTAAGTTACCTCATAAGATACCCGGGTACTCACCGTACTATATTTGCATCAAAAAATCTGCTCAAAAGTAAGCAAATCATGAAGTTACATTTTTGTATGTTTTTAATTCGTTTGAACTTGAGCCACCGCTGCATTCACACCCGGATACTCGGGTACCCACAAAAGATTTTATGTAAAATACATTAAAAATAATTCTGGTTGGGACATGGGAGTAAATCTTACTATAAAAACAGATAAATAAAACACTTATTTCTTCATAAACTAGGCAGATCAGTATGCGCGGGCTTAACTCCGCTACTGAAAATTTTTGATCGAGCGAGCAAATTTGTTGTTTTATCAACCTTGCTCTCGCTCCGCATGGCAGTTTTCTAAACTTTACTTCGTTATTTCTCACTATTTTTCAATCAAACAAATTTGATAATTTATGGCTCATCTACAGACCTAGATCTATCGAATGACATGCTGCACACATGTGTGGTTATAGCCGATATCTACATTTAGTGCGTACAAGATTAGTCCGAAATCGTTTTCGGACCACTATATTCCCCGTACATGCACGCGCTAGGCAAAAGTGGGTGATTGCTCTCGCTCCGCTACGCTCCGCTCGATCAACAATATTATTAATTACTTTCGATATATTTTATAATATTTCTTGTATGTTCATCACACATCGGCCGTTGACATTGGTTGCAGCTCTTGCGCGTTCTTATTCGTCTTTTTATTTTTAATTTATGACAAATATGATCCCGTGACTTTCTTTCTTCCCGTTTTGTCCCGGTCAACCGACGGAGCTGGATCTTCTGTGACTGTTGTTACTTCACGACCTTTGATACTTTCAATTTTTTCGTCATTCAAAAGACGTCGTTCCGTTTGTTTCCGTTTGTTTTCCTCTTAATCATTTTATTATTTTCATAATAAATTAAATATGTCAAGAGTGAAGAGATGTCCAATATGTTGAAGAACATTGCCATTGGCCATCTGCGCCACTGACTTGAATACCTTCTGAGCATTTGGTCCATAGGGTAAACGCCAGTTTTATATTTATTATAATAATTGATAATTTCAGGTTTTTTTCTTTATATGGTCACCTACGGCCATATCCGAATGCATTGTCGATATTAGAATTACCGCTTAATTTTTTTTAGGAACGTAAGAACACATCGTTACATTTTCATGAAAGCCACAAACTGTTGAGTATTGCGCTCGTGATTTATTTGCAGTTATGATACTTGGTACAATATATATGATTTATTCTTTTTTATTGTGCCAGCATATAACGATAAGATTCCATGATAACAAGTGCTTTGCAATGGATAAAGTTGTAAAAAATGTATCCATGCAGATATTTCTTCCACTTCCTCGGTACGGAGACGCTAATTATTTACCACATTATCTCCCTATTTTTTTTTCGCGGGTATCCTTCGTTTTACCAGTATAAATTATACCGTGTAAAGGGTACGAGTTTTCAGGATGGCAAATCAACAACCTGGGTAAGGATAGAGTTGTTCGTCAATAGTAACATTTTCTATAGGCTTATACATTTGGGATTTTGCATTAAGCATTGTCCACAAATCAGGAATTGGAGCTGCCTTAACTTCTCTCTTGCGTTGACTGCGAGTATTGTTGTCGTCAAATCTTAGGAAGTGCATGATGTGGAATCCTTTGAGTCCCATTGTCGCGCGATACGGTGGATACGAGTTGGAATGGCACAAATCAGAAGTATGGTCGGTATTAGAGTTGTTCATTTATATGTAACAATTTATATGTAAATATTGCACAAGCACATAAAATTAGCTTACCTAGCAAACTCTGCTCTAGATACTTTTTCCATGGGTTTTTTTTTCTTCTTTTTTCCTTCACTTTCAATTTAACAAACACGTCTGAATTTACCAAAAACGTTAATATGCCAAATAAATATGATCAAACTAGACCTTGACATTCTTTTCTATGGAGAAGCAGCTTCTTTGCTCCTAACAATTGTAGTCATGTCTACTACCTGAGGTGACCCAAATTGAGTTTGTCATGTTATTAACATTTCTATAAAAACTTTTTCATTCCTTGGAATATTAAAAATTTGAAGAGTACTGTAACTGGGTACCCCGGGTGCGAAACTCTGTCGGTAAAATTTGGTATGAAATGAATACAGGGGTTAAACCGCATGAGCAAATTGGCCGTTTGTTACCAGTCGCCTCCCCACCTGTCCGCGACGTCGTAAGAAGTTGTAGGCCTGCTCGCTAGTTTAGATGTGAAAGCTGGAGTAGAGGAACAACCTCCAGTCGATAAGTCTGTTAGTATGCCGCCGGTAAATATAGGTAGTCTTGGTCCTGGCCCTTCCCAACCCATGGCAACCTCGTCACCTTTGTTCCCAATCGAGAAAAGGATACCCATTATGAAATGGGGCGTCAAATTCAGCGGTGACCATACACAATCCATCGGTTGCTTCCTGGAGAAAGTAGAAGATCTAAGGGACGCTCGGGGCTATACGAAACCAGAGCTTTTCGCCTCAGCGTACGATTTATTCGAGGGGAAAGCGGCGATATGGTATAGGGCCAACAAACCCTTTATTAAAGACTGGGGTCAACTGGTCAATAAATTAAAGGAGGAATTCTTACCACCTGGGTACGATGATAGGCTTTGGGAGGAGATAAGAGGCAGGACGCAAGGGCGTTCAGAGTCTATAGGGATATATGTGAGCGTCATGATAGGTAGAAGGAAAACCTTCAACCATATCTTGTTTCTTCCAAAAAAAAAGGAGAAATCGAATACCTACAACAACCGAGAACCAGCTTATATTATCCTTACCAAATAATTTCGTAAATCTTATTCCCCACTCGCACTCTTCACTATTTCGCACTACGAATCGGCCTTGCGAACTATGCTGATTAGTCGGCTATCCTCAACTGGTTCTCTAAATTACTTAACACCCGACCAGAACCTGCCGTACGCACACTACCTTCTCTTTCCCTATATAAGGGACATGTGGCGTGATGATCATGGCCTGATTCTGGCCTTATGTGTTTCCAGTCAATCCGAACATAACTCTCCGAGTCCTTTGCCTGCTCTCCCTTATGTATTTATACGTTCCAACGCACCGTTTTTCAATTAACCAAACTTACTCCCGAATAGATCAATTTTTATTTTAATTGGTTTTTAGTCTTTGATCACATTTTATTAAACTACCTTAAAACTACTTTACACCCATCAAAAGTGCCTAAGACGACTTTAAGTATCTTTACTTATTTAAAATACTTTATTGATCCTGTATGGCTAAGGCCATAATTATATATAGGCTTAAAATTATGACTTTCCATCTTAAAATTAACTTGGTGAAAAAATATGAATGATTAAAGCTACTTAACTTAACCAGGCAGACCTTACATCGTGGAGGCTGAAATATAAAATGTTATCACTGGCGAAGTCCGCTACGTCCACCAAAAACGTTGATGATCTCAGTGTGAAACTGACGTACTAAACTTGAGGGTTTGGGGTCGTTGAAGGCAACATCATGCTCGTAGAAGAATCTAGAAGATACATGGCATCGCTCATCTAACCTGGATCAGTCACATTAATCTGATTGAATGCCTCTGGTGGAGATTAATTTATTAACCGTAGTCAGTGGCCATGTAATGTGGCTTCGAATCGGCTTAATCAGAGAATTTTCCACCCGTATAATCCTATCGCTATTATATAGGACCTCGTCACGATAATATTTATGATAATCCGAGACGAGCCTTGAGACAAAGTCTCTCAAACACTCGCATGTTTCCCTGTTTTCCATTAAGCTGGCTCTTTAATTGAATTACATGGGACATTTATGTATATGCAAACCTGGGCCATGTAGCAGATTACCTTTCCCTGGAATCAAGTTGGCTGTTATGAAACAGCCGTCCTTTCAGTACGAAAGCATCACGTGCTCCTACCCGAGCAGCGTATATGTATGTTTGTCAAAAATTGACAAAAAAACTGTTCTAGCCAATTCCCAAGATATCTGAATACACTTTGTATCGCCAATGAACGCCTAAAGTTGGGGCCACAAATTTTTTTATTGTCTCGAGGGAAGAGTAGTTGATTTTCATTTGTCAATTATCATGAATTTTTTCGAAATCACCCTTGAAATTATCAGATTACGCAAATGTTTGGGTAGAAGTCACGTTGCCAATTTTGACAACGAACTTTCTATCAGTTAATATGTCAAAAATCGTATATATTAATGGTTTATTTATGTCCAGCCGGCTGAGCTCATAATAAGGACCTTCTAACTATAACTTTTATAACTAAAACTTTTTCCGTATATTGGTTCATATTTGAAACCGGATCGCTTATCCGCTTATCCTCTACCAACATGGACTTTTCAAAGACGTTACTGATAAATATCTCAAGTATTTGGCCAATGTATTATGTGGCACCATATTATTAGAACCACATATCACTGATGTCCATCCGAAATTGACCATGACATTGCCATTCTTTTCATCGACGAAAAAAAATGGTCCAATCATACCGCCTTCATGAAATCAATATTACAAATTCACTTTTTGTAATTGCACTAAAGTTTCTTGAGGCACAATAATGCATATTCTGCTTATTGACAAATCACTAAGCCTAAAAAGAGCTCAATTGGTAAAGATAGTTTTTCAATGAAAAAAAATTGGAACTTTTGCGGAGGCCAATCGGAGAAGCACTATAGCACGCGCAGCCTGTTTGGTAGAGCGATTATTATGACCAAAAATTGGAGAAAGAAAGCACTCAATGAACTTAGGTAGTAATTTATCATAATTTCTAAAGGTTGCTCGGCTATGAACTTTATCCTGATAAAAAAAGTTTTCGGCTTAAATTTCGATATAGATCGATTTTAAATAGAGTTTAAGGATGTGTGTGACAAAATTGATATGTCCTTATTGAAACCGGCTTTCACAGGCTTCATTTTATACGTATAAGTACACAAACATACAAATATACCAAAGTTTGCTTGTCAAAAAGCGATTAATTTCCTATTACGGGGAAGAAACATTTTTTTTATGGTTTGAGCGCTGCATGCATCCTGCCAATATAGCTCGATAATGGAAGAAAATTCCAATTTCCATTTCGTAGAAGTGCACGTTATATTTATTAGCAAACTGCCATCCAAGGGTTAGAGATACATTCTGAGAATCTCACAAAATAAAACTCGAAGATGTTCATGCGTTGAACATTTATGTATCTGCAGTCGCCATTTATGTCAAACGATTTTTTATTGCTAATAGATTTGTAAATAAGAAACTATACATCACCTAGCCAGTTGAGGTCCCTAACCATCCTCCCCCAATGCCCCTCAAGATGCATTACAACTACATACGAATAGGCCCCTTTATAGAATGAATATGCACTACTCTATGTCGACCGCAAAAAGCCATAAAGAGAAACGCACCACCGCTAAACGAGGACACTCCATTATTGTTAGTCCTGATTTATTAAGCTCGTCTTCGAATGAGATACTCACTGATAAAATATCTCGGATATTATTGCGATACTTTTTCTTTTGCATTTCAATGTGCCATTGCCGCACGGACTATGGCACCGCGGGTACCCATTCAAAGTCGGGTTAAGATTTTATATGTGTCTTCTAAACGTACTTGAGTTTGTCTCCCGACGGGAATGGGTATAATTTCAGCAGATCCAATTTTGCATTTCTCACGGCGAGTGTGTGCGGTTAGACTTGAGTTTTCTTTCGCGTACTATTCACACCCCAGGCCTCCAGTCGCCTACATACACCAAACATAGTGGAGAACGTGAGTTTGGCACATACGAGTGGGGCTTGCTTGACTCGGTATACCATACATAGGCATAGACACAAAGTGTCGTACGTGATTCAATTATAAAATGGATGAAATTCGTTATACGGAATCGACAAAAAATTTATTACGCTCCTCGGCAAAGGAAGAGTATAAATTCCGCCTTAAAAAAGAAATGAGACGAAGATGCACAGGCAAATAGAGGCGTGCTAGATTCGAATGGTGTTTGGTCGGTTTTTGTATGTCCTTCTTTTTCGAGGAATCAAATGTCCTTTTATTGCACTTCCGTATGTACCGCAGTAGTAAATGAATGGATAGGCATTCTACACGGTTATGGGTTTGCATATTAAATGCAAATGTGGACAAGGCACGAAGGACGAGACGAGACAAACTGAATGGAGACTAGTGACGTAGATGATACATTACAAAGTGCGTTGCCAAGTGGGTGCTTGTTCTATTTACATATCTCGTCTTCTTGGGGGTGAATTGTCGAGGGAGTGGCCCCGAACAAAACCAGAAGGGAGGAAGGAAAAAATCTCAATATGTGTCAGTTTTATGCGAGTTGTTCGCTTTTTATTTGCAACTCGGTTTTTCATTAGACTTTCGTATCACGTGTTGATTTATGGCCGTGAAAAGTGGAAAAACGGTGGCAGGTCACATATGTACGCCACTCTGGTGGCGGTAGTGGCGGCTTCGTCGATTGCGTGCTTCCTATTCTGCTTTTTATTTATTTTTTATTTTTGTTTTCTTCTATCTGTCGTCGGAGAGAAAGACACACTGAGACAGATGAGGGGATGTTCTCGTAGCGTATTGCCTGAATTAAGCATGAGATCTCGCGAGGTTTGTCTACAAAGCAGTCTTTCAAATTGATTTCGATAACTCTTTTTTTTGTTTTTTCGATTCTTTGTGCTTGCAGTTGACGTGCGAGGGAGTTCGATAAATCAATGAATTGACAGTCGGAGTCGATATTTGTGTTGAAGGTCTTCACGTTGCCAACTGGCATGTCACATTGGTGGGAAGAAAGACGCGGTTTTAATGATAACTGGTATATTGGTAGCGATTAATCAAATCCGGCGGATGTGAGTTATTGCTAGAAACGAGGTCGACGAGCGCCATGAACAGGTGTCGCCATGATTAAGAAGATTAAGTAGCTGATAGGTAGGTTTTGAATAATAAGTCGATCATGCTACTCCGAATTTATGGTTGTCACCGATATTAAATGTGGCGTCGTGTAGACTCCATGGATGAATGAGTGGAAGTCGCCCAGTTTCATAGGGCGATCGTAAGTTTGACTTACAATCTCAACTTGGGTTCGGAGATTCCTAGTACAGTACAAGTTGTTTTTTTACTGTTATTAAAGTGCCATTTCTGTGTTGTTGCACCAAATAATTTAGGCTCCAATCGGTGCCTGAAGTTTACACTAACTTGTGCCATGAAAATATTTCGTATTTGCCTTGAGGGACAATTCAAGTTGAAAGTTTCTGAAACGAAATTAAATGCTCTTAAAGTTCCAAGAAATGCATGCATAAGGTGTGGACCATTATAAATATTGGTTCCAATGAGTTTTGGATTCTGGAAATGGACCATCGGCGATTGGCAGTTTTTGGAACATTGCTATAATCGTATTTATGAACACTACAATTGGGTTTGCAGTAAAAGTTTGCCGATTTCACCGTGGAATTATGTTCTATTATGGGAGTAGGGTCACGTGCAGCTGACGACCCATAAAATACAGGGAAGCAAGTTTATCGTTCTGGTTCAGTTAATATAGTTAATATCAACAGCTGTTAGGTAGACATGTTTGTATGTAACTTTTTAATTGGTGGACATAATATTGTAAGTATTCCGATGGATATTCATTCGTTCTTCACACAGTACCTTTTTTTTCTCAGATATGTGTCTACGTACTAGACCTCACCCTTAACGCTGCAACCATTTTCCCCGCGAGAACGCCATTGGGTCTTGATTTTCGATTACACTGTTCGCCTAATTAGTGAAGCTTTAGAGTACCTTACCATTCCATGAAGCGTCATTTGTAAATTCCGTGCCTCACGTTCTCGTCCTGGGTTGATCACTCAGGAAAATAGGGAAGTTTTCATGACCAGATAAGGCATGCTTATTTTTAAATTTTTTTTGTTTATTATTCTTTATTTTCCTTTTCAGGGTGTTTTTTTTATGAGATTTGGTTATTAAACTGGCAACACTCTTTCTTCAGATTGTCAATTTGACAGCTGGAAGTTGATTTGTGGTTAGTACATTTTGTCATTTTACGATAATGATTAGATTAATGCCAAAACAACACGAGCAAAATGTGCAAGCTTATTTTGAAAACCATTGTTCGGCTTACAAAATTTATCATCCACTACGTCCATTTTAGGGTCGACATAATCGTCCATCTCAGCAAGCTATTCGGACCACGATGAATCATTTTCGCCCAATTCGAAGTGAAAAAAGCCCAGAAGCCCTTGTCGAGACACCCTTCTTCTTCTTCTTCTTCTTAGATGGCGCTGAAGTCCGATGTGAACCTGCGCCATCGGTCGTCCCTTAGGGTTGGATTCGAAGACTCTTCGGGCCGGAGCTGTGTTGTTCATTCGCTCTACATGGCCTAGCCATCTTAGACGTGGGATCTGAAGCCGTTGTACTAGCCCGATGTCGCTGTACAGCTCGTACAGTTCGTCGTCTTCTATCTTCTCCTCCACTTTCCGTTTGATCATAGATTGAACGCAGAATTTTCCTCTCGAAGCGACCAAAGGCATCCTCATCCCTTTTCGTTAAAGTCCAGGCCTCTGCGCCGCGCCGTAAAGGAGGACCGAGATGATCAGTGATTTACATAGTGCTATCTTGGTTTTTCGAGACATTTTACTTCTCAATTGCCTCTTGAGCCCAAAGAAGCAGCGGTTGGCAAGATTAATTCTAGTGTTGTTGTCGCTGGTCAATAGTGACCCATTAGACGAAGTTCTTGACCATTTCAAATTTGTAGCCGTCAATTGCGACGTTCTGGCCAAGACGTCGGTGCTATGCGTCTTTTTTGGATGACAGCATATACAAGGGTGGTCCGATAAGTACTTAGCCTACAAAAGAAAAACAAAAATTTTGGAGAAATGGCGATTTATTTTCAATATAGTCTCCTTTTAGCTCGATACACTTGACCCAGCGATGCTCCAACTTCTTTTACCCGTCTGAAAAAGACGTTTCATCGAGGTCTGCAAACTAGGCCTCCGTGGCGGCGATGACCACCTCATTCGACTGAAATTTCTGCCCGGCGAGTGACTTTTTCAAGTTTGGAAACAAAAAGAAGTCGCCAAAACAAAGTCGGGCTAAAACTGGAGAATACGGTGGATGGGGCAGCAGTTCGTAGCCCAATTCGACCAATTTGGCCGTAGCGAGGGCGGAGGTGTGAGCCGGTGTGTTATCATGGTGGAAGAGCACTTTTTTCTTTGCCAAGTGGGGCCGTTTTTTCTTCAATTCGGTGTCGAATCGGCCCAATAATTTGGCTTAGTATAGCCCTGTGACCGTTTTGCCCTTCTCCGAGTAGTCGATGTGGATCACACCTTGTGAATCCCAGAAAACGGTGACCATCACCGTTCCGACCGATGGGACAGTCTTCGCCACGTTCGCCGGGTGAAGTCCACTGTTTCGACTGTTCCTTGGTCTCTGATGTGTACCAGTGGATCCATGTTTCGTCGACTGTGTTTCGTCGGATGGCGCTTAAACAGCGTCAAACACTGCTCTGAAATGATCTCACGGTTGCGCTTGTTGTTCGAAGTGAGCAAACGCGGCACCCATCGTGCCGACAGCTTTCTCATGCCCAAAATTTCATGCAGGATATGACCCACGCAATCTTTTGAAATGCCTACTGTCTCAGTTATCTCGCGCACCTTCAATCGCCGGTCTGCCAATACGAGATCGTGGATTTTTGTCACGTTATTCTCCGTGGTAGCCGTTTTCGGGGCACCTGGAGGTGGCTCATCAAAAACCAACGTGCGACCACGTTGAAACTCGTTAAACCAATTTTTGATGGTCGCCATCGAAGGAGAAGAGTCACCATACACAGCATCCAAACGCTCTTTGATTTCGCTGCGCGATTTCCCTTCCAAGAACAAGAATCGAATCACCGACCGATATTGCTCTTTTCCATTTTTCTAAAATCCGCGGACACTCCCGCTTCCACACGCGGCCAAAACAAAACTACGAGTCCGATCCGGCTGAAATTTCGACAGTAGCCGTCTAATAGAATGTACTACTGGCGCCATCTGGCGATGAGGCTAAGTACTTATCGGACCACCCTCGTATTTGGTTTTACTCTTGTCATCGAAAGACCCATTTTAACCGCTTCTGCTTTAATGCCTTTAAACTCTTCATAGACGTCAATGCTGAGCAAGCAATTGCGCAGATGAAATAGATCGTACCCCTTGTGTTGGCCAGAGAGTCTCGTATAATCTTTTCAAGCATGACGTTCAAGAAGTTACATGACAATGCGTCATCTTGCCTAAATTCTTTTTTAACATCGAAGGTCTCGGTTAATTCGCTACCGACCTTAATGAAGCAGCGAGATTTATCCACTGTCATCCTGCACAGTGGGATGAATTTGGCAAGAATAGAATAAAGTTGTCGAAAATTGGACTTCAGGATTGGCCTTCATTCGAGCTAGCTGTGGGGCGGCTACACCCGGAGTCATATTTAAGCGCTAATGGCATAAAATTATCTATTAAACAAAGCTAATATTATAGACACTTACATTAGCTTTAACTATTTTATTTCATATTGAATTTCTATGCCTCTATAAACATCCCTTATTTTGAACTATTACATTTCTTGCGTATATACTCGTATTCGTAGAAGATATTGACTTCAATGAACGGGCACAGTGAGACGTCTGTGTTTAGCGATTGAAAACACTCAAGCATATGTAGTGAAGGTTGGTCTGGAATTAATGAAAGCCATCAGTTACAACTTTAAGATAGTCAAGAGCCTATCTTGGCTCACTAGTAACGAGCTGCAATGACACCAGCTCTGAGATGAGGTGCAGAATAACTTTTACCATGGGTGCTTATTTCAGCTCGTCCTCTTTAGCGACGATTCTCATTTTTGAATGAATGATTGTGTAAACAAGCTAAATTTTAGTATATGGGACGACACCAGTTCACACGATATTCGTCAGGTTACAATGCATCCTCAAAAAGTTACTGTTTGGTGTGGATTTTGGGTCTACGGCGTTATTGGTCCGTACTTTTTAGAGAGCAACATTGCTGAGGCGGTCACCGTCAACGGTGAGCGTTATAGAACGATGATAACTAATTTCTTATTGACCAAATTGAACCATATGGACCTAGATGACATGTGATTCTAGCAGAATGCCGGTACGAGCCACACAGCCGAAGCTACGACTGACAATCTACCTGAACGAGTTGAGTTATCTTTAAAGCTAACGTGAATTGGCCGCCAATGTGATTTGATTCCGTTAGATTTTGTCTTGTGGGGTTTCTTTAACTTGCAGGTCTATGCGAATGAACCACAATCGACCGATGCCTTTAAGGTGGACATAACACTGGCCATCGTTCAAATTCAGCCGGATCTATGCAAAAGAGTCATTAAAATTGGGCCACTAGGATCCGTGCCACTGTAAGAAATCGAGGCAAAAATTCGAATAATGCCATAATGGCATACATGAGCCTTTTAAATAAAAAAAGTATTTTGTTAATACCTCACACACATTTTATTTTATTCCATTTCAATATCTATCCGCCCTTAATGAAAAACCCTTTAGAGAGCAAGATGTATTGGAAAACGATATTATCCACACAGCAGAGCTGAGCAAGTAAAATAAGTAATCCATCGGCGGCTAAATGGCCGCATATGACGACCTTATATGATAGGAATTAATAAATTGTGCTGAAGGGGAATTAACAGGAAAGTTACATGGGCACCGAGGAATGGAAAAATCCGGTCATTATTCCCGTATTTAAAAAGGGTAACCGACCACCATTAGAGACGAGTATCACTACTATCAAGTTTCTTCGAGGGGATATCAAATATTTTCTTTAAGAGACTGACTTCATATGCCAGTGTGTCTTTAGGAAGGGTCGCACACCAAGTGACCAGATTTTCACTATACAACAGTCTTTGGACAAGAAAACCAAATATGTGGCCACTGACTGACTTGGATCAATGGTATGCTGCCCTCGCACCTAATTATACTCGATAAACGCTTTGAGAGAGTGGACAAGTTCAAATGTCTGGAAACCGCATTGAATGCCCATTACGACAAAGAGATCGAAATAAAGGAAAAGCTGCGTATGGGCAACGGTAATTATTCGAATGTCAGAAATCATATTTATGAAACGATAATAATAACATTAACACTTTACAGATGTGAAATCTGGTCTCTGACAAAGAAAGAGAGAAATAGATTTAGAGAATCTTTGGTGGAAAACAGGGCGAAGAAACAGGCGAACGGAGAAGACTACAGAATCAAGAACTACTCGAGGAACTCTATTTATCTCTAAGCCTTATCCGAATAATAAGATCACGAACATTAAGATGGGCAGGAAGCGTACAATGACTGAACAGTGGGGAAACAGTTGGAAGATTAATGATCAGAAAACCGGAGGGGAAAACACCGTCAGGAAGAACACGCAGTAGATAGAAGGACAATGTGATGATGTTTAAGTCCATCAGAGATGGAACAGAACGGCGGCGTAGGGAAGGGTTTTTTTTTTTTTTTTTATGGATTCGCGCAAGAGTTGTGGAATCTGCGATCAATATACTAGTAGCCCGGGCTACCAGCATGCACGATTCGCGGGATATTGTTTTCCTTTTTCCACGACCACACCTCTGCACTCTTCAACCACTCTTCCCGCGGGACTGCCGTTAGGTAGGTAGGTAGGTCCAAATTTGTACAGATACTTTCTGTAACCGCCGTGTCCAGACAGAAACTATGATAGGTGGTAATTGCAGTCTCCTGCTGATCTTGATATCCAAGTTTTGATAACGGGAATGAGCCTGTGCGTCCATCTTTCTTTTGTGGAGAAATCCCATCTAGCTTGCCACAACGGGATGCTGCCCGTTCTTCTCCTTTTATGCGCCTGGCCTGTTGTCGGTCAGACGTTAGCCCACGGTGTATCATGAGCTCGTCTGCCAGAATGTCGATGGGTAGCATTCCTGCTATGATGAAAGCTGCATCGTCTGAGATGGTCCTAAATCCGCTGATTGTCCTTATCGCGCAAAGTCTATAAACTGACGTCATCATCCGTTTCAGTCGTCTGCCTGCGAGTGAATCAGCCCATATCGGAGCAGCGTACAGTAGAACTGAACTGACTACCTATGAGAGTAAGACTCTGCGCGCATATCCACCTATATTCGGGAGCATTCGTGAGAGCGCTCCTTGTGTAAGTGCCTTCTCGATGGCATACCTTACGTGTTCCCTAAAGGAGAGCCTGTTTTCAAACATAACAGATTTCTTAGACCTAAACGTCTGATCGCCAACTTAAAAGCTCGCATGTTCCATCTTCTTGCGACTGGTTATGAGCACAGCCTCCGTTTTGTGAGCCCCTAGTTCCAGGCCGGCATTAACCAGCTATTCTTTCACCTTAGAGATGGTTGAGTCCGATGGCAACCTCCATTTTCTCTGTATGTTTGGCCACTGTGACAATGGCAATGTGTCAGCAAAGCCGGTAATTTGTACTCCAACGGAAAAGGTTAGTCGTAGAACGCCACCATACATACATAATGTTCTACAGTAGGGGTCCAAGGACTAATCCCTGCGGAACTCCCGCCGTTATGCTATGAAACTTGACGGCCTCGTCGGTGTAGTATCCAAGCCTCTTGTTGTTGAAGTAGTCCATTACTATCTTTAGCAAATAGGGAGGGGTACCCATGGCAATTAGAGACTTTTGTATGTGCGTCCAGTTCGCTGAGTTAAAAGCATTTTTCACGTCCAGCGTAACTACTGCACAATATTTCTTCTCTGCCCCTCTCCACCTCTTTCCTTGGATGGCATCCGCGGCCAGGTTTAACACGGATTCTATGGCGTCTACTGTTGATCGTCGTTTTCTGAAGCTGAACTGGTTGTTTGACAGTGCACTACTAGCTTCCGCTATCGCCAGTAACCTACTATACAAATATAATTCGATCCAGTATCTTGCCTAGTGTGTCTAATAGACAAATTGAGCGATACGAAGACGGTTCTTCAGGTGACTTTTTACTTTTAGACAGTAGTACCAAGTGCTGCAGCTTCCACTGTGTGGGAAAGACTCCCTCTTGTAGGAAAGTGTCTGGCCTGGCCTTAATCGCCACTTTGAGGGCCTTATTTGGGATGCCATCAGATCCGGGTGTTTTGTTGTTTTTCACCTTAGCGACAGCTTTGTATAGCTCCTCTGGAGTAATTAGAGGGATTTCCTCTGTGCTGATCCTTGCCGTGCTGCTACTAGTGAGCGGTTGACCCCGTGGAAAGAGGTGTTCTACTATTTGGGTGAGCATTTCAGGGTTTGTTATTGGTGGACCCCTATTATTTCTCATCCTTTCGGTAACCACTCTGTATGCTTTATCTCATGGATCTACATCGGCCTCCTCGCAGAGTTTTTTGAAACACCTTGCCTTGCTTTTTTTGAAGCTTTCGCCAGCTCACCTCTCGTCTGAAGAAGCCGCTCTTGGGAATCTAGTCTGTTTCTGGATCGTTGGGATATCGCGCTCTGAGACAAATCGCTCTTATCCTTTGGATATCCTCGTTCCACCAGTAGCATGGAGAGCTACTTTTGGGTTTTCTGTACCCACCCTGGGGAAGGGTTGTCAACGAGGCTTTGAATTCTAGGGTTCTAAATAGCCGACAATAATAATAAAATAATAATTGGTCGAAAGTTCTAAAGTGTTTTCAAAAATATTAGGTTCCAGCTGGACAAAAAGTTTCCTCTTGGTTTGTAGATTAAGAGTTGAAATGTTAGGGAAATTAATAGGGTAGACCTACAATACAATTCCTGGGAAAGTTTCGATCATAGCACCAATCTCTAGAGTTGTAGGTGAATTCTCGTTGTGAAAAATAGCAATCCCTGGATAGAAGTACAGCCTACTAGTCAACTGGGGGAATGGATCAAAATATTTTTTTAGTAGGCCAAGTTCTTTTGTTCGTCTTTTATTGAAAACCAATAGAATTCAGGAGAACATAATAGTCTCATAGATCTCGCAGGACGAACATGGAGACATTGGGATAATGATAGTTTGAAGCTCTCCTGAGTGTTTACAATACTCAATATCTCAACGAAAATGTCCCCAGTTAAGGCTTCCAGTCATTTCATATTGTTCATATCAGCCCGTCGTTATTCCTGGTTTTCACAATTTTTCCAAGTCGGCAAGAAAAACATTATTGCATTTACAAAATTTAAAAAAAAAGGTAATAAAAGAAGAAACAAAAAATAATGTTGCCTGCAGCCTTTTCGTCTTTCCTGCATATCGATTATAAATTGTTTGGCTGCTCAGCATCTACAGTCATCATCCCCAGCCAACAAAAAGCGGCCTCTGAATTTACTTTTATTGGCCCGAATGGATCCCTGTGTAAGGGGATCCAGTTCCCGTTCGGATGTGCATGTAAAAATAAATACCAAAAAAAAATTATTCAATGGCAAACATTTCATTGGGAGCTTTCAATTTGTGCACAAAACAATTAATTATCCCTGAGACCGGGATAAGGATACGGCACGAGTTCGAATGAATGTATGGATGAATCTGCCGATACGCACCGATCCGTGTGTGGTAATATGTAAGTGTGTCGACGATGCATGTCTGAATGAGTCCGCATTGTGATTGGGATATTTTCTGTTGATTTGGTATGCGGATTCCATTTCGCCCGAAATTCACAGGAAGATGGCGAAAAATAATAATTACGAGGATAACATTCTCGATTTTTTTCCCCACTCCCGTATATTTTCATTCTTCCTGGCGTCCATTCTGACTCTGTAGGGTGCGGAATTATTTTTTTTTTTTGTTATTTTAGTCCTTTTTTGATATAAAAATTCGATGGCAAACATTGGAAAGGATTCGATTTATGGGACGATGAGCATGAATGTGGCGAGAGGAAAGGCCATGCATATTGAAATCCGGTAAAAATAAATTTCGAATTGCAGATGGCGTTGATGTGATCAAATATTGGAATAGTGTCGCAAGAGTGAATCGCGCAAAGGGCGGGCGCATTTTTTCTCGACATTGTTTTTTGGGATAAATGTACTTTTGGCAGTTTGTTTGCTTGTACGTATGCTCTTTGCTTACCACATTTATTGTCATTCGGATATTTTTTTCACTGTTAATTCAAGTGAAATGTCGTTTACGTAGGGTGTCGCGGGAAATGGACAGGATACCCGAAGCAGGCTGACTTGTATCGGCAAACGATATTCTGCTAAACCGATTCTGCGAAATTTTCCGGTCGAACGGGATGATTTCATGTGTTTATCCTTATGGGAAAACGATGGAATTCTAGGTTTATCGAAGAGTACCGCAATTCGTTTTTAGTGACCATCACTTTGCAACGGGCAAATTACACTCATTTAAGGATTTCGTGCAAGGAAACTACCTTCCGTGTCTTGCATAAACTTCACTCCCCGTCAAATTCATTGGATGTTCACCTAGCATGTCCAACAGCAGCGCGCGAGAACAAAGGAAGTGAAAGGTATTTAAAGATGCATTTAAGAGACCATTTCGCCCGGCGTCCGATGAAGAACGAAAAAATTAATTTTTAATTTTATTGCTTCATTGCCATGTCGGACACGTATCGGCATTAAGCTGCAGTCGGGTTTTAGTGGCGGTGCACTCGAAAGAAGAAATACAAAAAATGAAAAAAAAAGACGGACTAAGCACTTGGCGGAGGAGCTATTAAATAATTCTACGGCTCACCGCCAACGAGCATCTGAAACTTAAGTGCAGCAAAGTCTTCCACTTAAATGCAACACGGGGGTTTCTCTTATGTTTTTTTTCCCTTACTTCTTTCAACATGTACCCCAGTGGGACCATAATTTAATTAAATCCTTTTGACAGGCAAATTAAGTCTTACAATGGTGTATGGCGCCTTGGCCCATAATTGGCTTCATTATTCATTCATCTTTCATTATTATCCCATTGACAGGTTAATTAAGGAAATGCTTTCTTTTCCTCGCCTTTTTTGTGTTCTTCATGCTTTTTGGGGCTACGAATACTTTTAGGGGGTGCTATTTTACTGCGAGTCATGTTAATGTGATGGCCTCCTTAAAAATGTCCTTGCTCTGTCATCGACGGAATAAACCAGATACTTTCCTGACACTTTTTCACAAATGCCTTTAGAATTTTTTAAGGGAAAAATTCGTAAAAAAAACCTGAAAACCATAAATTAAAATAAGGCGCCGACTGAACTTCGGAACTTGTGTCATACAAATTGAAGAAATATCAAATATCACGCTACCATCCCCATAGTCCGAATCAAATATTTGACATTTGGTGGCCAAATTGGATCAGGGCATACACGTATGTAAGTCACCGGAATGCAGGGTCTGTAGAAAATATTGCTGCCGAGCTTGTGAATGTACTGTAACTTGGCTAATATTACATTAGGACTTGAGTCTCCACTTCATAATCAGGCAGTTCATAATCCAATTGATTCGGGAACGTGAGTTACACGATCAATCTAGACGACAAATTTAAGGGCATGATTATTATCTCCCGCAACAGTGACGTGAATTGCCCACTGATATCGTATTTCTAGCTTTTAGACTTCTTCCTCTGGGGCTATATTGGATCATAGGTCTATGCGAATAAGCCTCAAGTCATCATTACGAAAGCCGTTCAGAAAATTCAGCCAAAATGATGCGCCAAAGTCATAGAATATCAAACCTCCGGGATATGTGGCACCAAGCAAAGGTGTCGTAAGCATTTAAAAGTCACTGGCACTTAAAGCATGAAATGTTTTTTAAGATACCAATTGGGTGGATAAACAAGTAATTGGAAGGGTTCAAGTCTGGTAACTAAGCCGTATGTAGGACTTCCCAGCCGAGTACTTTCAATGTGTCGCTAACCGCCTTAACTGTATGTGATGAAGCATTGTCGCGAAAAAAGGGTTTGTAGCCTTTTTTGGTATTCTGGTCTATTTCAAGCGAGTTTGTGAGGTTTTTGTTTTGTTGGAGGCTTCTACTATCTGTTGGAGCACTAGATGCAAATACTGGTCTATTGTACTACCAGACAGATACTTTATTGTATTTTCCCCGTTGTCCGGAGAAAAGTGGGGAGGGGCTTCAGTGATGTAGAACTAAGAGATTCGGCACACACCATCTCGGCTCTAAGGGAGCACCGCGCGCGAGCGATGGCGGGACAGTCGCAGAGAGAGTGTCCTGCTGTGTCATCCTCCTCGCAACATGCAGCACATGTAGGCGTCTCACTAATGACAAGCACGTAGAGATGCTTAGCAAGAGTGTAATGGCCTGTAGTGAAGCCTTTTGCAAGCTATAGGATAAGAAGAATGATGCAGACTTCTTGCTGACATCAGGGCGTAAGCGCTTAGTCATTCTGCATCCTGTATATGCCCTCCATCTACAACTGCATGCATTTAACATCAAATGGTTTATGTCGGATTTGACCGTGGAAGCAGTTAGATCTCAGCCCCTTCTGCCGAGTTCATTGGAGATCTCATTTCCTGGGATCCCAGAGTGACCTGGGACCCATTTGAGCCTTACTGAGTTTAGTTTTGCGACTTTGTTGAAAAAGGTTTTGAGTTCATGCCCTTATTTGGAGCTGGATAAAGAGTTGGACACAGCTTTGAGAGCAGCTTGGCTGTCACAGTACATGCATGTATTTTTTCCCTTCCACTTGTGGTTTACAACATAGTGCATGGCCATTAGGTTTGGTATATCTCTGATTGAAAGACAGAGAAGTGTAGTCGAATGTTTTCGCGCTCAAAGAAAATTCCAACGCTGGATTGGAGCCATCTGTTTAAATGCGAATACCCATTCCAGGTTCAGTATCCGGCTAGAGCTAGTTTTGACGCCATGGAAATTTGACTGTGAAATTATAGCGCAATAGGAGCGTTATTAACTCTTTCCTCAGCTTTTAAAAGCTCATAATAGACATCTATCGGTTGCAGCAAACACAGAGTATCGTCTTTTTGCCAAAGCGTCGATGTATATGGTGCATATACGCCTCATTTTTGGCGCTTGAGATTCTCAAAAAATCCAACCTTCATCCCTGTAACTATACGAAGCAAAAACGACTTCCTTTCGTACCGAGCGAGCAAATGCGTTTTTGTGCATCTCCATTTGCCTGTTGTTAATTTCATGTGGTAGCGCTTTACCGGCCTTCTGAACCTTTTCCATCTCCCGTAGCCAGTTGAAATCAGCTTGCTGACTAACGGCCAATTGGTTGGCGGGTTGCTTTTATGTTTGCATCATCTAGGTCTAACAATACTTGCAATTCCCCACCTCAGTTTTTTTTTTGTCGTCTTCACGTTCCTTGTTTGCAACATCGATGTCACCACTTTTGAAATGACGAAACCGTTTTCCAGTGTTCTACTTTTGACAACTCATGTGTGATACCTGATATGTGTCAAAGCCAATAATTTCATTATCGAAATTCGTGCTCTGTAAAAATGAAACTCTGAAAAAACATTTTCGCACACTTCCAATATTTTACGGTCGTCATAATGTTCATGTCAAAGTGACCAAAGTTCGCACCAACTTCATTCTACATATTAGACACCAAGCCACCTACCAACATGCAGAGAGGGAGTGTTAATGTGGGTGGTCTTAAAATGGGTGTTAATGAGTGTTAATGCAGGCTATCATTTGTCCGTTCGTCGCTGTTCACAGCAATTGTGATTGTTACTGGACTACAAAATACAGATACTGCTAGTAGTAAGGGAAAGAGGTAGCCGCAAAGCTGATGACTTTACACTACGCATATTCACATCACTTCATCAACACACCATAACAAGACATATGGTTGACATATGTATTTCGGAGGTAAACTAGTTGCCCGATCGGATCTGAGAATCCGGGGGTAAGCATCAAACACGCGAAATACGGGCCAAAAATAGGAGAAGAGATTTCCACGTCCCATCAAATGATTATGCTCTTAGGAAAATAACGAATTGCAACCGAATTGATAATTTTCTGACAGGTAGAAGTTACTGTAGAAACTAGAACTCAAAAAAATAAAAAAATAAAGGAGCGGAGTGTGGTTCTGACCACTTTCTAATCATCGCCAATATCAAAAGTCGAATCCAAAAGCGGAACACAACAACACTTGTGGAACAAGTTTAGTGTTCAAAACTTAAAGGACCTTCGTCCTTTGCCAATACCTAGATG